>OX940964.1:24211315-26711315 GCA_954870475.1 Euphrasia confusa
TAATTAATATTAATGGGAGATTAATAGATTTGGGCTTGGGCTCAATTTAATCATTAATATTGGAAGCCCAATATTCCACCTCCTTAAGATCCCCTACGTAGCCTATAAAAGCACTACATGGTCTTCTCTATTCTCATAACTTGAAGATCACAATTCTAGAGAGAGAAAGTAGAGAGGGAGATCCATGGAGTTCGGAAGATCGTCGCCCACCCGACGTTCGAGCTAGTGCAAGGAATACGTGGGAAGATCTCAAGGTCGTCAATTGAGTTCTTCGTTTCTCCGTACAACGAGAACAAAGGTAAAATCGTTGAACCCCCTTCGATGATTTTAAAGTTTAATTATCGTGAGAATAACGTGAACGTAAGATCCAAAAGTTTCGAGATCCTCACCGGGGTCGAGGCGAGCGGTGGTGATCGAAGATCACCGGACCGCCGCGGCTGGAGCGACCCGGCTGCAAGGATCGCACGCGGAGGTGCTGCCTGGGGAGGCAGGCGACCGCATGGGGGCCAAGCGCCCGCCTGGTGGTGGTCGCTGGCGGCCGCCCGGCAGGCAGGCGAGCGCCTCGTGCGCGCTCGCGGCGGGCTGCTGGAATTCCAGCAGCGGATCCGCATGCCTTCGCTGGCCGTGTGCGGGGCTCCACGAGCTGAACCCTAGCGCTCGCATGGATGCGAGCGTACGCTTCGATTAGGCAGCCGCGACTTGGGTCGAGGCTAGGGCTTGATTAGGGCGAACCTCCGGGAGGTTTGGGTTGCTCGCGTGAGCTCTCCGGCAAAACCGACGGGCTGCCAAGGGCAGCCCTAGGGGGCTGCTGTGATCAGCCTCGAAGTCCCTTGTATGGGCTCGACCGAATAGCCGCGGCTTAGCCGCGGTTAGGATTTGGATGAGTCCGGATATACGTGGTGATTCGTGGCGGGATGATCCGGCAACCGGGAGTCGATTGGATTGTCGGTTCCGCAATTTAGACAATCCGGATATTCGATCTCCAAAGGATTTCGGTCGGAATTAATTAGATAATTAATTTTATTTAATTTATTAATTCCGGGATATCGATTTCCAACAATTGGTATCAGAGCGTTGGTTTTCGTACGTTATTTTTCGATAAATTGTTCTACCTTGCAGGGTTTCCGACTATTATGGCTAGATATAATTGTTCTTAATTATTGTCATAATATTGTTCTTGATTATTAAACTCTCGGACATGTCGAGATTCGTTTTATGTGTGGTGAATGCTTGTAATAGTAAAAATTCGGGGGTTGACCGAATTTAGGTTTATTATTACGTTCTACTTTTTCCGGAAATTGTATAGGGTCGATTTCATGTATAGAATCGATACCGGAATTGTAAATTTAATTCTTGTAATTTATTTACGTTGGATCGATGCCGAGACGACCGCCGGAGAACTCATGTGACGAAGGAGAAGATGAGAGGGAGGACCGGGGATCGATCACGAGGATCGATCCCATGAGGATCGATCAAAGGCGCGGAGGGGGCTGCCCGTGGGATTTCTTGGCCACGCCGGCCACCGATGGTGGTGGCGCGTGGGCTGAGGTGGCGGCGGCGCTCCTCCCCGGCCGGCGATCGATGGTGGGAGGGCGCGGGGTCCTCGTGATCTCGTGTTCTCCTACCAAGATACTACTTTCCTAATTGATTCAGTTTTTCCTATTTAAGTTTTCCTATTTTTGGGAATTCTCATGGATTAGGAAAAGAATTAATTGGAATTAATTTTATTCCTTATTCTATTATGGAAGTCTTCTAGAGTATTCCGAGTTCTACTTGGAATAGGATCCTAGAGATTTAATAGAATAGGAAAGGAATAAGAGTTAATTTAGGATTGATTTATTTCCTAATTGATTATTCCTATTTTATGGGAATTTTCATAGAGATGGAAATTAATTAATCTTGGAAAGTAGAAGAGTCCTAATTTATTTTATTTCCTTATTCTATTATAGAAGTCTTCTAGAATATTCCAAGTTTAACTTGGATAGATTATTCTAGAGATTTAATAGAATTAGATAGGAAAATAAATAAATAAAAATATTAATAATATTTAATTTTATTTTTGATATATTCGATTGACTTAATTTTCGAATTAAGTAACTTTTGGATTAATTGAAAATAAATAGATTTAAATATTGGGATTAATATTCTCGTCACATGGAGCATTCAAGAACGAAGACTAAAGACTAGAAGATGCGTACGGAGATGCAATGAAGCCATAATAGTCGGAAAATAATATTCTAGTATTATTTTGATTATGTGATAATATTCTATGTGCTTTATTTCATGTATGCATGCTTATGTGTATTTAATTATGCATTAGATAGCGTATCCCTTTATTATAAAAAGCTAAGTGGGAGAGGGTATGGAAACATATCCATGGTCTCCATTGTTGTTCTCTTGGTGACTTTTATGGACTTTTGAAGTTCGTATAGACAAGTCATTGGAGGAGAATTCTTGTAATTCCTTTTACGAGAAACATTGATTAAGTCTATCAAACAATGCCTAATTTGTCTTTCCAAAACTGACTTCAAGTCGACTCATTCTCACCCCGGGGAGTGGAATGGAGCCAAAGCCACTTGGTCATGTCGAGGACACAAATTAGAGGCAGTCGTACCATCTTTTGAAGGTGGATCGATTGTCTGCTCGGCTCCCTCATTTTATGAGAGATAGGGTTGTTCCCATGGTGAATCACTGGTTAGAAACTTTGAGTTTCACTTATGATTCTCCGCGTCTTGATTTACAAGATTAAATGATTCAAGTAATTGGGAGTCAATTGTAAAAGTCTTTTGGTGTAGTAAACGTCCACACTATCGTGGCTTGCTACATTGAATGGGATTTTGGAACGATTGATGTAGACAGTTATAGAAGGGAGTAAAGGAGCGTATGTTAACGTAAACGTCCACACTATCGTGGCTTGCGGTGAATATGCGTGTCCCAAACAATCTTCTTAGATACTGAGTAATGGTTTACACTTAGGTACGCTTCTTAGTATTCTTCCCATCGAAGTAACGCTAATGATGATGTACGACCGAAGGAAATCTAATCGCTAAATCATTTGGATAGGTAAACGTCCACACTATCGTGGCTTGCCATATCTGATGGGATTTTAGATGTGATTAGTGGTTTAATGATATTATTTGAGGGAGATAATATCGGAGATTAAATCGATTGTTTGTTGTTATATGTGCTCATAGATTAGGATATGGCTTTGAACCCACTTTATGTGATACTTAAGGATTTTTAAACTCATTGGTCCCTAAATGTAATGATTGGAATAGAGATTTAGACATTGTCCAGACTGTTGAAGAGTACTGGTTAGTACTCAGTAAGCTTTGTCCTCCCGAGCCTATTGACATAGGCGGCTAGACAAGAAGCGATGAGGATACTCATAAAGGCCAGTCGCTTCGAGGAAACGCTTAAACACGTTTTTGAGATGATTGACCTTTTAGACGAGTTGAGACGGAAATCGCAAGCTCTTGTAGCCAATTCCAAAGGTTTTGAACCTAAAGGCATGAATCGGGGGAAAGGAAAAGAAAGCAAAGAAACCCAGTGGTTCTAAGATTACTTGAACCACGAGATGGGACGAGAAAGCCAAGAGGCAAGAGTTCTCGAAGCAAACAGTCTGGGTACTGGAAGTTTGATTATCCTCTCAAAGAAAGTACGAAATTTTCTTTAGTCGAAAAACATAGTCAGTGGTATTATCTACCGGAACCTGGTGTGTAGATATGGAACCACTGACGGTATGTGCATTTTAAATGCAAGGGTTCCAGGAAACCCGACGACTTAGAGAAGAAGAAATCGTAGTCTACATGGGCAATGCTGTAGAGGAGGCAGCTGTTGCAATGGAGGACATTTTATAGGATTTCATTTTGAGTTATTGCTTTTATGTACCTTTCATATTAGAAAGAACTTTTGTTCTGGATTTCTAATGAATGGATATTTTATTTCTTTTAATCATTTGATGGTTATAAGAAGAAATAATGATATTATCTATTTTGGTACATTGGCTAGCAATATATATATGATGAATCCTGAGTCCACCACAATGCAACGAACCGTAGTATGAAACTCGTTTTACTAATAAGAGATTTCTTTATCAATTATACTTGTGGATTCTTATGCTGAGTCATGTTTATTCAAATAAGAAGTTCAAAGGTCGAAAATTGATTTTTGATCAATTAAGTTGAGGGAGTGGACCTTCCGACCTAAGAATCTAATTTGGAAGATAATATGACTAAGCAATCCTTTATGGATATAAGATGTAAGATCCGGACAAGTATAAGAATTGATTGACTCTGATGTATGCAGACCTATGCCTACTCAGACAATTAAGGTACGAGTACTTCATTTTATGATTACTCGAAAAATGGATTAGAATACCTGATGTGCCACAAAAGCAAGTGTTTTGACAAGTCAATGGACACTAAGCAATTGTGGAGAACCATCAAGGTATATCCATTTGTAGCCTGTGATTTGATCGCGGAGGCAAGTACCTGTCTGAGGAATGCATGGCATACTAATCAGAGATTGGGATTTGATCCCAAATGACTACACCATACACTGTTGTGTAGAAATGGTGTGTCGATAATAAGAAATGGAACTCTTATAGAGATAGTAAAAGATGAGTTATACGGAACTACCTATGTTCTATGGATATGTCTGGAAACAACGGCGCATTCAAATGCGGTTGTAGAATGTCCTGGAAGAACAAAAGATGTGTGTTCAATAGTACTATGAACCAGAAGGACGTTATAAGTTCTAACGCCCGGTTCTTAGAGAAAAGACTATATAATGAACCACAAGCCCAAAGTGACATGATACTTTGAAATGAGAGAGAAAGATTAAGACTTAGAACCAGCCGAACCGAGTAGCGGTACACCACTAACTGCACCTACTGTTATCACTGTTTATACACTGGAACGCCATTGTAGTGGGAGGTTG
Source organism: Euphrasia confusa (assembly GCA_954870475.1). Classification (NCBI taxonomy): domain Eukaryota; kingdom Viridiplantae; phylum Streptophyta; class Magnoliopsida; order Lamiales; family Orobanchaceae; genus Euphrasia; species Euphrasia confusa. The sequence continues at coordinate 24,216,257 of OX940964.1, forward strand.
TGGGACAACCGGAGATATTCATAAGACTAGGAGAGTCTTCGGACTCTGGACCTAGTTGATCCATTTATGGATTGAAACAAAGCATTGAGTTCGTGGTACTTGCAAATTGATGAGATAGTCCATTTTATGGATTCATCAAAAGCATAGACGAATTGTGTGTATTGGAAACGTGATGGAAAACAAGGTGGTGTTTCTCGGAGGTTTTATGTAGATGACACTCTTATCATTGGCAACAATGTAAAGATGTTGTCAGACATAAAATGATGGTTGTCTAGAAAAATCGATATATGAGATAAAGAAGAAGTTAGAGCATGTTCTTAAGATCTAGGATCTCAAGAAAAGAACATTGTACTTCTCTAGATATCTTGTACGATTATGGTTCGTTTTAACATGCAAGATTCCGAGAAAGGTTCGTTACCTTTCAGAGACGGAATGCATCTATCTAAGGATATGTGTTTTGGAACACAAAAGGAGATAGAAGCAATGAAAGCAGTTTCCTACACTTTGAGTGTGGAAAACTTAATAAATGCAATGTTGAAAAGCGAGAACCTGATATCGGCTATGCGGTGAGCATAGTGGGAGGATATCAAGGTAATCCTGGAAAGGAATATTCGACTGCCGTAAAAGTACTTTCGAAGTACTGTTCTAGACTACGAAGCAGACGAGTTTTTCCTTTGGATTACATTCTCTTAGATTTCTAATCGAACGAGGACCGGTGTAAGTCGATATCAGGCTATGTGTTTCACTATTGAAGGAGAAGGAGTTTTAACATGGAAGAGTGATAAGCACGATGCTTTTCGGACTCTGCCATGGGTAACCAAATAGCAGCCTCAGAGGCAGCGGAAGTTTTGGTATAACTCCGGGATAATCTCTGGGACTTAGATGTGATTCTTAATTTGCCAAAGGCTATATAAATAGCGGTGCAATGGCAAATGGTAAGAAATCACTAGTCCATAAGTGTAAGATAACACATAGTGCAAGTACCACCTGATACGAGTCATCGTCGAGGGAGACGACGCTGTAGTCACCAAGATAACTTCAGAGCGGCAACCTAGAGTGCTCATTCACATAGTACTTCTTGGAAGTACAACCTTAAGCACGTGATGAGTATGGGAGTCGGGAGTTTGGAGGAAATGACTAGACCTTAGTACAAGTGGGAGATTGTTGGAGTTGTGTACTTAATGTCTAGATTTAAGTAACGTAAACTCACGATCCATTGCCATTAATCTATTTAATTAAATGAACAATTATTTGCGTTTAATTATTTATAATTAAATATATGCAAATTATAGTCCTGGATTATATACGTTGTAGTTAGTATGGTGTGCGACGTCACACAGAAGATCATACTATCGGTTACTCGTATTTAATCGAACAGTTGCTCACGACCTAGATGGACACGGACCAATCCATCGGTATAGTCGTTGTGTGAGAGAGAAAATAATTTGTCTTAATTATTTTATCACACTTGTACACTTGGTGTATTGAGCGGATCGTTGAGATTCATCGATTAGGATTGCCGGCGATAATCGATTCGAGTCTCAGTGTATTTTATTCTTAATCCCCGAAACTATTGCGGGTGTGTATATTTAATATAAGTGACTTTGATTTACCAAAGGAATTAACCGATTTAATTATTGGGTTAATTACCGGTTAAGTTGGGTCACTATATTTTATATATGACATGCCGTGAATACTTGACGGGAAAGTGTATCCCGGAAGGGTTGATAATATCCCCGAGATGAGTTCATAAGGAATTATTATGTAAACCCTGCAGGTGGATTTAATCCGCATAATAATTAAGGTTGAATGGTACTAGTCTCGGATACAAGAGATGAATAAATTAATTAGCAATAAATTAATTTTATTCATGGATATTTATATCTTAAATACACGGAATAAATAATACTACCGGAGAAATATTATTTGATATAATATGGTTTAATATTGGGAGTGCAATTAATTTTATATAGTGGAAAATAGAATTAATTAATATTAATGGGAGATTAATAGATTTGGGCTTGGGCTCAATTTAATCATTAATATTGGAAGCCCAATATTCCACCTCCTTAAGATCCCCTACGTAGCCTATAAAAGCACTACATGGTCTTCTCTATTCTCATAACTTGAAGATCACAATTCTAGAGAGAGAAAGTAGAGAGGGAGATCCATGGAGTTCGGAAGATCGTCGCCCACCCGACGTTCGAGCTAGTGCAAGGAATACGTGGGAAGATCTCAAGGTCGTCAATTGAGTTCTTCGTTTCTCCGTACAACGAGAACAAAGGTAAAATCGTTGAACCCCCTTCGATGATTTTAAAGTTTAATTATCGTGAGAATAACGTGAACGTAAGATCCAAAAGTTTCGAGATCCTCACCGGGGTCGAGCCGAGCGGTGGTGATCGAAGATCACCGGACCGCCGCGGCTGGAGCGACCCGGCGGCAAGGATCGCACGCGGAGGTGCTGCCTGGGGAGGCAGGCGACCGCATGGGGGCCAAGCGCCCGCCTGGTGGTGGTCGCTGGCGGCCGCCCGGCAGGCAGGCGAGCGCCTCGTGCGCGCTCGCGGCGGGCTGCTGGAATTCCAGCAGCGGATCCGCATGCCTTCGCTGGCCGTGTGCGGGGCTCCACGAGCTGAACCCTAGCGCTCGCATGGATGCGAGCGTACGCTTCGATTAGGCAGCCGCGACTTGGGTCGAGGCTAGGGCTTGATTAGGGCGAACCTCCGGGAGGTTTGGGTTGCTCGCGTGAGCTCTCCGGCAAAACCGACGGGCTGCCAAGGGCAGCCCTAGGGGGCTGCTGTGATCAGCCTCGAAGTCCCTTGTATGGGCTCGACCGAATAGCCGCGGCTTAGCCGCGGTTAGGATTTGGATGAGTCCGGATATACGTGGTGATTCGTGGCGGGATGATCCGGCAACCGGGAGTCGATTGGATTGTCGGTTCCGCAATTTAGACAATCCGGATATTCGATCTCCAAAGGATTTCGGTCGGAATTAATTAGATAATTAATTTTATTTAATTTATTAATTCCGGGATATCGATTTCCAACAAGAATGAGTCGACTTGAAATCAGTTTTGGAAAGACAAATTAGGCATTGTTTGATAAACTTAATCAATGTTTCTTGTAAAAGGAATTACAAGAATTCTCCTCCAATGACTTGTCTATACAAACTTCAAAAGTCCATAAAAGTCACCAAGAGAACAGCAATGGAGACCATGGATATGTTTCCATACCCTCTCCCACTTAGCTTTTTATAACAAAGGGATACGCTATCTAATGCATAATTAAATACACATAAGCATAATAACAAGCATACATTTCATGCAAGTACGTTCACAAATAATCAAATAATTACTCAAGTAAAATTATTTCTCGACTATTCGTACCTTGATGAATTCCAGCATGCTTGCCTTGAGTCTTCATTCTACGTCTTGAATACTTTGCCGAGCGACGGAAAAATTCTTTGATTCTCATATTTAATTTATTTTAAAAAAATCCAAGATTCCAATTCAAAATAAATTTTGAATTAATCTAATGATTTTAAATAAAATACTTAAATTAAATAAAATCAATATTATTAAAATCCATTGATTTCCATATTTAATTCTATTCTAAATAAAATCCAAGATTTTCCAATCCAAAATAAATTTTGAATTAATCTAATGATTTTAAATAAAATACTTAAATTAAATAAAATCAATATTTTAATAATTTCTCAATCCTATTTAGATTAGATCTCAAGAATCCTAATCAAAATCGAATTTTGATTCTTCTTAAGACTTCTAATCCAAGTAGGTATAGGATATCTAGAGAAATAGGATTTTCTTTCCTAATTTAACTCTCCATCTAATTTCATTATTTAATTCCATAATTAAGAAATCTAATCCAAATAGAATTTGAATTAATTCCAAAATTAAATTAAATAAAATTAGAAAGATTAAATTATTTCCGGAAAGATCGGATTTACCGGGACGAACCAAAAAACGAGACCCGCTCGAATCAACTAGGTCCGTGCCCAATCGAACCCATCGAAGTCATGCATCATGCATGTGGACATGCACATCAACATGCGCACTAGGCCATGCATTCATATTCACGCACATGCAAATAGACCACGCACACAGGCCATGCATGAAGATATGCACACATGCAATCAATCGAGACATGTACAGCATAACTCCAAGTGAATTAATTCACTCAGCCATGCAAGAATTAATTCACACACATACAGTAGCGTGAAAAATTCAACGATCGTCTACATCGATCGATTTCCTTCTTCAACAGCGGTCTGGTCGATCTCCGGCACGACGTCTCCCTTGACGACCCATGCCATCGACCCGCTGCTATCACCGCATGAGCAGCCCGCGATCGCCGAACAAAGCGCGTCGTTCGATCGATCGCGCCGGCACCCACGTGGACCATCGCCGGAGTAGTCGACTCCCGGTATGACGCCGCCAACGACGTCACGCCATCGACTACGCTCCAGCAGCACGTTGCCATCGACGCCATACGCAGCCAAGCCGCGACTCACGTCCAGCCGCTGCTTTCGATGTCCGAGCGTGAAGCTGTCCGCGAGCATCGAGCACAACTGCCGGCTGCCGGCGAACCACCGCCACTGGTGGCACACGCCGACACGCCCAGCCGTGTTCAACCCACGTCCAGCAGCCCGCACAGCTCGTGCCTCCAGCTACCTTCCCGGCAGCCCGCACGGAGCTCACGTTCGATCTCTTACGGTTCGATTATTCCGAAAACCCTCGTTTTTTTTTAATAATTAATTTTTCCGACCAACACAATTCATACAAGAGAGAAAAACAAGTACGTAGAACAATATAGCACAATAATTTAACAAATTAAATTAATCTATGGCCATATATATCGAGAATCGATTATCGAAACAATTAACGAAAAACGTAACCATACGCTCTGATACCAATTGTTGGAATTCGATATCCCGGGTTATTTAAATTTGCGGAAACCAATAACCCGAACGAACCCTTCGCCGGAGATCACATGAACGCCGACTCATCCGCCGGAGTCCAGCCTTTGGAGACCACGCACCCGAAGGCACGCGGCCCGCCCCCAGACGAACCCCCGCGAGACGGGGTTCACGCGATCGAAGATCGCGTTCGATCTTCGCGATCGATGGGGCTGCCCAGCAGCCCTCGCGGCGAGTCCGGCGACTCGCCGCCGCATAGGAGGTCGGCCCGCCTCCAGCTGGGCCGTCGCGGGGCCCAGCCCGCTGCCGGCGATCGATCCTTGGATCGATCGCACCCCCGGCGATCGATCCCCGTGATCGATCGCGAGCCCTCGGCCCAGCCGAGGGTTCCTCCGCGCGCCGCCAAACCCTAGCGGGCGATCCCGCGGTCCGGTGGCTTCGCCACCACCGCGTGATCGTTCGTCTAATCCGGGTTCGACTCTTGGATCTTGTTTTTCCGATAATTGATTTCAATAAGAATTAAATAGCGGAAATATTTAATTCACCTTTCGATTCGTTGTGCGGAGAAACGAGATCTTATGATGACCTTGAGATCTTCCCACGTATTCCTTGCACTAGCCCGGACGTCGTGTGGGCGACGATCTACCGAACTCCATGGATCCTCCTCTCTACTTTCTCTCTCTAGAATTGTGATCTTCAAGTTATGAGAATAGAGAAGACCATGTAGTGCTTTTATAGGCTACGTAGGGGATCTAAAGGAGGTGGAATATTGGGCTTCCAATATTGAAGATTAAATTGAGCCCAATGCTCAAGTCCATTAATCCTTATCAATATTAATTAATTCTATTTTCCACTATATAAAATTAATTGCACTCCCAATATTAAACCATATTATATCAAATAATATTTCTCCGGTAGTATTATTTATTCCGTGTATTTAAGATATAAATATCCATGAATAAAATTAATTTATTGCTAATTAATTTATTCATCTCTTATATCCGAGACTAGTACCATTCAACCTTAATTATTATGCGGAACAAGTCCACCTGCAGGGTTTACATAATAATTCCTTATGAACTCATCTCGGGGATATTATCAACCCTTACGGGATACACTTTCCCGTCAAGTATTCACGGCATGCCATATATAAAATATAGTGACCCAACTTAACCGGTAATTAACCCAATAATTAAATCGGTTAATTCCTTTGGTAAATCAAAGTCACTTATATTAAATATACACACCCGCAATAATATCGGGGATTAAGAATAAAATACACTGAGACTCGAATCGATTATCGCCGGCAATCCTAATCGATGAATCGATCCGCTCAATACACCAAGTGTACAAGTGTGATAAAATAATTAAGATAAATTATTTTCTCTCTCACACAACGACTATACCGATGGATTGGTCCGTGTCCATCTAGGTCGTGAGCAACTGTTCGATTAAATACGAGTAACCGATAGTATGATCTTCTGTGTGGGCCCGACACACCATACTAACTACAACGTATAAAATCCAGGACTATAATTTGCATATATTTAATTATAAATAATTAAACGCAAATAATTGTTTATTTAGTTAAATAGATTAGTGGCAATGGATCGTGAGTTTCCGTTACTTAAATCTAGACATTAAGTACACAACTCCAACACCATTCCCTCATCTCATGGCTTCGATGCTGTACCAGCAAGGTTTCTCTCCTCTACCTTCTGACGGTGAAAGATCGAAGTTGGCAACTTTGTGTGGAATCCTTCATATTTAAGTGAAAAGAGAGTTGTAGATCTTCCATGGGAGAACCTAGGAGATCGAAGTGCTGACCTAAAGCTGTTCGGGAAAACAAAAGTAATTGTGAAAGCTGCAGCTTCGCAGTTACCTCATAATAAGAAATCATCCTCCTCCAAGGCTTCGAAGTCCAAACACCAGCTTTCACCTGCAGATTCTACTGATTCGGACTCCTCTGACGATGATTTGTACTTAGTGGCGCCGACTAATCTTCTATCTGATATTCGAAATGAAAGGTATTATCTAAAACTTGCACTGGATATCAACAGACACATGGAGCGCAAAATTCGAAGAGCTAGTCGTCGAGGGGGAGATGGTTCATCCTCGAAGGATTCCGAACGTCTGGGTAAGATGTATAAACAGTCTCTCGAAATAATAGAGATGTTAAGGATTGGAAAAGAAAAAGTTGATGCTGCTGCTGTTGAAGAAGTTAGGACTTCGAAGTCAAAAGGAAAGAAACGAAAGGTGGATGATGATGATAATGATGATGAAGTGGAGGAAGTGGATGTAGATGAAATACCCATTGCCAAGAGATCGAAGCCCAAGCGTGTTAAGTACAATTCTGATGGTGTGCCTCTTGAAGCTGATATAGTAAATACTGAAGATGATTCAAAGGGTGGTAATGGTTCGAAACCTGTTGCTGAGCCTTCAAACTCACAACTTAATGAAAGTGGGAAGGGCAAAGGAAAAGGCACTTCAAAACCCTCTGACATTCCTTTTTCAGGTTCGAAGTCTAAAGACACCACGAGACTTATTGTTAATCCGAAGACCGGTGTGACATTGAAGAAAAATCCAAGGAAGCAATTGGCAAGTAAAAGGTCTTCGAAGAAAAAGGCAAAAGAGCTACCTACCCCAACCCCAGAGTCCGAAGATGAGGGTGATGATGGAAATGAAGAAGAAGTGAAAAGTGATGATGAAGATGTTGATATCACTTTCAGCCAAGACGAGGACTTGGATGATACAGATCTTCGAAAACCTAACACTCCAGTTTATGTTTCTGCTACAAAGGAAGACTGATGATCCTTATATTTCCAACTGCTTTTTGTTTAATTTATTTTTTTTCATTGCTTTTACTGCTGATAGTTCGAACTGCTACAATTGGTGGTTTTGTTTTAGGCTCGGTTTGAGCATGCTACTTTTTATCTATATCTTATTCTTGCTCTATCTTTATTTAACTCCGTGATAGTTCGAATTGCTACTTGTGCCTTCTTTGTGTTTATCATAATGTTATTTCACTTGTTTTTATTTACAACTTTTTTAGTATGATACTAATTTGAGGGGGAGATTCACTTCGAATCCCCGATTATGAAGTTGACTCAAAAAGGGGGAGATTGTTAGTGTGTAGTTCGCTCTCATTCACATAGAGTCTTCGGACTCTTATGAACTAGCTTGAACTTCACACCATGGGTTTTGAATGAACTTCATTCTTATGTGATTTTGCTATTTGTGTAGGTTAAGTATTTCTAAGTATGCTAGTACTTGGAAGTACGAGCCTCAAGCAAATGCAAAATACACTGTGGGACTTGGAAGCCTGGCTGTCTCTAGTCCCTGGAGTTCGAAGACCACAGGAGTTCGAACTCCTTGACATTGTTCACCGACGGAGTGCTGTAGAAGTTGATAGCACTGGAGTTCATCCTGCTAAGGCTTTGAAGCCATGAGCGCGAAGAGTGAGAAGACCCTGCTAACTTCGAACTCGTTGAGTGATAATCAAAGAGCTGCTACAAACTCCAAGTTCGAAGTTCGAAGACTCGCTAGAGTTGAAAAATCGAGAACGATGTCGGTGATGGAATATTCGAGATTCCATAGAAGATGCTTTGGGCTCGGCCCATTAAGCGCAAATTCCGGAAGCCCATTAGGGTTTCACTCACGAGGTCTATAAATAGTCGCTAGATTGTTTTTAGACTTCAACACTTTTGAATTGGAATTTTTAGAGAGAGAAATATTGTAACCGAGGGACTTCGCTAGAAAGCCCCGGTAGTTCACTCTGTTGTAGTATACTCAGAACGAGTTCGCTAGAAGGAGTTCGAAGTGTTTTTGTTTAGTCTGAAAGTTCATAGGCCGCTAGGACTTTGAACTACTAGACTTGTTTTTGGTCGTGTGACATTTCTATAAGTTCTTAAGGACTTGTAGATGTTTGATTGAAGTGTTCATTCTCTTATGAATATAATGATATCATTCAAGAACCTTTGTATTGTGTTGACATATTATCAAAGTACATAGACCCAACGCTTTTTACATTACGGGTCTACCTAGTACAGCAGTTCTCAACACTGTAGTGCTTCTAACACAATTTCATTTATTTATCATTTAATTATCAATAACCGGAATAAATAAATAAATAAATAAATAATCAAAACAAAATTACAGTATAATTCGACCCAAATTAGCGCACACATAATAAATTATTAGTGCGCATAATTCGACCCAAATTAGCGCGCAGACAATTCATTATTCCAATTTGTTCGGACCTTAATTTAATTTTGTCCACCAATTCCAACAAGTTGAAAACAAAAAATCAAATACATTATGAACTCTATATAGTAATACTCTATATAAGAATAAACTCCATAGAGTAATAAAAATCTCAATTCCCAACTTGGTACTAGTTATAAACAGAAATAAACTCCACATTGTCATAAGTCATACATTTTTGAAATCCCGATTTATACCTCTATATAAGAATAAATGATTAATATACAGTAAAAATATTTATTAATAATATTTTTATTTATTAAAATCAATAACATGTTTAAAATGATTTAAAATATTTATTAAAAATAATAACATATAATATATGATCAAAGTTTATAGTCATTAAATTTATTAATATTTTATTCAATTTCTATGTTAAATACACAATTTTTACATATATATGGTCAAATTTTATTATTCAAAACTATTAAATTGTTTTCGTGAATTTAAAGATAGATAATATTATTTATATTTTTGTTATATTTATATTATTTTTTATACGAAAAAATTATTTTTATTTTGTAATAACTTTGTATAAGAATAATTATTTATAATAATATTTTTTGCCGGTTATAGAGTTTCTACTGTAAATTCTTTTATTGTGTGATTTTTTGTTTTCGTAATAATTTTATACTCCTTTTGGCCATTAATAAATGTCATATTTTCTGAACAAAGAGTTTAAGAAAATTGTTATTTTTGTATTTTTTTAATTGAAAAGTAAAAGGTAAAAATATATTTAAAAAATGAAAAGTAAAGTAGTTGTGAGTAAAGTTTAAAAAGTAGTTAAAGTAAAGTAGAATAAAATTATATATTAAAATGAAAAAGTTAGAATAATTATTTCCTTTTTTGGGATGTGTCAACTATTATTGTACACCTCAAAAATGAAAGTATGACAACTGTTTTTAGCCATGAGGGAGTATAATTAATATACTACATAAATAACATTTCAACCCACCAATAATTTTATTTAACCACATAGAGACAATGCAGAAGAAAAACAAACAAGGTGTGAAAAATGTAGCAACTTTTTTTTTCTCGTCTTCACGTGCTTTCTTCCATGTTGTGGGGCCAATCATTGCTAGAGGTCTTCAGCAGGTCAAAATTAATGTGCAAAGTTGACATATTCCATGATGACTGATGAGGTCACTTCGAACCGACCTGAACGGGTTCCTGTGACCAGACAACTTTACACATGTTCCCACAAATGCTATTTGCACAACGATGCGACTGCATCGATGTGACAAATAGCATACTTTAATATTTTTTTTTTTAATTTTTTATATTTTAATTATTTAATATAAATATATTAATTTTATAATAAAAACACGTTTTTCGAAAATATTAATTAAAATTCATTTTTACCAAAAGTAAATATTTTTACATTTTTGAAATCTACAAAATACGCAGGTAATATAAATATCAATTTTAAATATCAATTAATTTATGCGTTTCTACTTAATTGTACACGCAATTAAATTCATTCGATTGTCAAAACATATTAATTTTTTAATTTCTGAAAATTGCGCAATAAATATAAAAAAATACAACGATACTTCTAAAGTATAAAATTGTCATAAAAACTTTCAAACACCTTAATATAAATAAATTATACTATAAAATACTTATTATACTTTAAAATATTCAATAAATAATTAAAATACTAAAATAAGTTTAGCGCAATTACACACTCACATGTTAAAAAAATTGATTACATTAGAAAACATATAGGAATAAAGTTTGATATAAATTTAAATTAGAAAACAAACAATAATTATACTAATAACATATTTTTCAAAAAAAATTGAAAAACTGATTTTTTTTAACTTGTTTTTTGACATCTTTGTCAGCCTCAAATTGATCATTCCGTTGTTGTGCATTATTGTTGTGCAGATAATTGTATAGATCCATTTGTTCTTGAAATTGAAACTCTAAACCATATGCGGATGAGTCTCTTCTTTCCATCCAGTATTTTGATATCCACGGCACTGGATGATAGTCGGATCTCATATGCAACTGAAATAAAAGTTATAGTTATTATCTGCAAAAAATAAATTATAAATTATATAATAAAAACCATGAGTTTTTTTTCTTACCAATATCCAATGATTATAATTGTTCACGTGGCCTAACACCACCCTTGCGCTCGGAAGTGCATGATAAGGTTTCAAAGCTACAGGAGGACATAAAAATCCGCCAGTTTCTCCGAATGTCATTATGAAGATATTATATGTAGTTGCAGCCACGTATCCACAGTCAGGTACTGAGAAATAGTTAGCCGGACTGCATGGACCATCGAAGTGATTAATAGTTTGGTCCAAGGATGACATGGTTGTAAGACCACCTATAACATTATCATATAATTCTGTTCTTTCGCGGAGATCACGTAGCATATCACCTCTTATTGTACGCCATTGATCTTCATTTCCAAGGACTGCTAGAGCAACAACTCTAAAACCGCAATTACCGTCTCCAACCACATCCGTGTATGATTCAATATATTCTCTTATGTAGGGAGGAAAATATTTCTCCATCTTAGAGCCTCGTAATGTTACCCGTGACTCACTCTGGCGAACGCTACTGTAGCGCGGTGAAATCTGTTGAGAATTTAAGAAACTTGAAACCCGTGACTCACTCCTCATTAATTATAACTATTGTTTTTGTCAAATTTTATATTTTTCCATTTTACTCTAAAATCTAACTATTTTTAGAATTTAAAATAAAATAATTTAAAATTTTCAATGAATTTTAATTATTAAATTTTTTGAATCTAACTATCGTCTTCAATTAATTCAATAATTTAAAATAAAAATAAAATAATTTAAATTTACTCTAAAATCTAACTATCTTCTTCATTATTGAATTTTTCAATAAAATTATTAGAATTTACATTTTTTATTGAAGAAAATAAGTTATTTTGTAAATGAATTTCAAATATTAGGGGATGGGGTTAGATAAAAATATGACAAATTATACCGAATATCAAAACTCAACAACACTTAATCGATAATTAATAGAAATATATTATATCGAAACGAAGAAAAAACATCAAACCACTTGCCTTTGATTTGTTGTTTTTGTTAGAAATATGAAGTTTATAGGCTGATTTGCTAGCTCTCCTCCTTACTTGATTTCCAGCAAGATTAACTTTGTTCCAAAATTTCCTTATTTCCCTCTCTTTCGTAGTAAAATATGAGAAAATCTGTAATTGGATTTATAAACTTTGTTACTTATTTCCTTATTTCCCTTTGCTTATGTGACGCCCGGTTATTAATCTCATTTAAAAACAGCGGAAAAATTAAAACTTTTTACAAACCTCACCTATAACCGGACTCACGCTGACACCCCACCTCAGACACCAAATAATATACATAAACATATATAAATAAAAACAATAATAAATAAAAACTAGTGTCTAAAACAAGTCAATACGGAAGGAATTGCGCCCGCTGCCCGCTGGCAGCAGTCGCTGCCCGTCACCCTCTCCAGCGGGCTGCATGTTACCTGAAACTTCGGACGGCTATATCTTTTGATTCCGAAGTCGAAATCATGAGTTCTACATATCAAAACGATCCTCGCAACTAGAGCTATCCAACGGTATATAAATCAAATACTGAAACTCAACAACCCGAAATAAAAACGTAGACGAAACATTTATCGATATCGAAACTTTTAAAAACTTAACTACTTGCCTCTTTCAACAGCAACGAAGTAAGTTATATGTACCGAAATCTTCTACTCAACGAGGGATACACAATATGATATAAGAATCAAACCCTAAAACGCAATAATCTGAGATCGAAATCTAGACGAAAACTTTCAATATCGAAAACTCAAATAACTTAAAACCTTGCCTTCTATATACGTTGATTCTGAAATAAATGAGCTCCAAGGTCGAATTGCTAGCTCTCCTCCTCTTTAGATTTCAAGAATTCACAGCCCTCCTCGCTTCACGAATTCTCCATCTCCCTCTGTTCTTCTTTCTTCTCCTCTCTGTTATTTCTGAGTGTGTGTGTTGGTGGGTGATATAAGGGAGAGGGGTGTGGGGCACGTGGTGTGCTAGTAAAAGATGTCAGTAGTTTTTTATAGATTTATAAAATCAATAATTGAAACATGGCAGAATTCATATATTTTATACGGACGGCAGTATTTTTATAAATTATAATATATATAAATATATTAATTTTATAAAAGATTAATTTTTTTATAAATTATAATATATATAAATATATTAATTTTATAATAAAAACACGTTTTTCGAAAAGATTAATTAAAAAAAAAATTACGAAAACTTAAAAAAAAATAGATTTCTGAAACCTATAAAATGCTCACGTAATATAAATATCAATTTAAATATCAATTAAGTCATTTGTTTATACTTACTCGTGTACGCAATTAAATTTATACTGAATTTCAAAACATATTACGATTTTTTGTTTCAGAAAATTGCGCAATAAATATAAATAATTACATTTTTTTTGTTAACGGCTTAAGAGTGTGTAACACGCTAAACTTATTTTAGTATTTTAATTATTTATTGAATATTTTAAAGTATAATAAGTATTTTATAGTATAATTTATTTATATTAAGGTGTTTGAAAGTTTTTATGACAATTTTATATTTAGAAGTCTCGTTGTATTTTTTTATATTTATTCCGCAATTTTCAGAAATTAAAAAATTAATATGTTTTGACAATCGGATGAATTTAATTGCTTGTACAATTAAGTAGAAACGCATAAATTAATTGATATTTAAAATTGATGTTTATATTACCTGCGCATTTTGTAGATTTCAAAAATGTAAAAATATTTAATTTTGGTAAAAATGAATTTTAATTAATATTTTCGAAAAACGTGTTTTTATTATAAAATTAATATATTTATATTAAATAATTAAAATATAAAAAATTTAAAAAAAAAAATATTAAGGTATGCTATTTGTCACATCGATGCAGTCGCATCGATGTGCAAATAGCATCACTCCATGTTCCTCGATTTGTTGATGTTAGAATTTTTTCTAGATCTATTGGAAGTTAGAAGAGAAAATAAATACTACTGATGAGCATGAGACTTAGAACCCGTTTGACTGAACTGATGAGCATGAGACTTAAAACCCGTTTGACTGAGCTTATAAGTTCTTTAAAATATTTTATAAGATGTTTAAAAGTTTATAAGCTTTTAAAATTTGTTTAGTAAAATTTTAAAAAAAAATCTTAAAAATAAGTTGTTTAGAAAAGTAAAGAATTTTTTTTAAACAGCTTATAAGCTCTTTCAACTTAAATAATAAAAGATTAAATTATCCTTAAAATTATTCTTTATATATATATATATATATATATATATATATATATATATATATATATATATATATATATATATATATATATATATATATATATATAATTCCAAATTTATTATTTAATTAATATAATTTTTTTTAATTTTTTTTCAATATAATAATTTATTTTTGATAATTTTATTTATATAAAATTTTAAATTGTGAAACAAATTAAAATTTTATAAGTTTATATATCTATTTTATCCAAACTGTTTAACAACTTATTTATTAAATAAGACAGTTCTTGAAATAGCTTATAAGACTTATCATCTTATAAATTTTTTTAAATAAGTTTTTAAATAAGTTCGTCTTAACGAGCTCTTAGAATAATACATATTGTTATGAATTATGTTAACGAGCTCTTAGAATAATATATATTGTTATGAATTATGTTAAAGTATGAATCGGATTGAAATAAAGACATTGTATTGAAGAAAAATCGCATACAAGGATAGTACTTTTTTACCGTGCGCATTTCATGCGCTATTTTAATTTGTGGGTCATGTCCCCAAGTACGCGGGTGTGCACGTGATGTGTGAAGAGGCAGTAAGCGGTTTAAGTTTGGTTCCTATTTTATTTGTTTAGAAATATTATAATTAGTCCTCAGGGGCATAGTCGAGTGGTAAGGCCTGTGATGATTTGCGTGAAATTCCCCGGCGACTCAGGGTTCGAACCTAGGGTGGGGCAAATTTTCATTGAAATATTATGAAAGTTTGTCTTGGGGTTCGACCTGTTGGCTCTCTCGCACAGGTGTCTGCTACTCGAGCACATCCCTCGATTTACATCCTACTCGATCGAGGGACCTCCTATCGAGTGGGATGGAGTTTCTCGTCTCTCCTCCTTATAAAAAAAAATATATTATAATTATATTGAATATGTCCCCAAGCACGTGATATGTGAAGAGACAGTAGGTGGTTTTAAGTTTGATTCTCATTTTATTTGTTTAGAAATATTATAATTATATTAAAAATATAATTATATTTTTAGGCGGTTTAAGTTTGGTTCTCATTTTATTTGTTTAGAAATATTATAATTATATTAAAAATATAATTATATATTTAAGAATTTAGAGTAAAATGATATATTTTTAATTTTAATCATTTTCTATTTCATAGATTTTTACAACTATAAATACGAGTTCTTTGGTAGACGAAAATCATATAATGAATTATTGTAAATCTCAACGATTTAATGAAATTCTTTTTTTTCCGTGTTTTTGTTTTTCATTCATTTTTTTTTCGTCATCTCATATATATTTCGAGAGTCTTTGATGATTTAGTTTCAATAATCGCAACAAGTGGTATGAGAACTTTGTTTAAAGTTTTTTGGGGGTGGATATCAGATTAATTTTTGCTTCAATTTTTTTTTTTCAAAAATATATATTTTAAGGTTTTGACCCGTGGATGAGGTAATCTAGTAATTGTACATTATAAAATACAAGTAATATTAAGAGTTAATTATACTTTAGTACTTAAAATTATGACAAGTTTGTATTTTCATAATCGATTTTTTTTTTTACATTTTAGTGGATAATGTATTTAAAAATTACATTTACCTACAAATTTGACCGGAATCCTGCAACATGTCACTTTTAATGGCATTTGAGAAATTTTGCTAATATTTTAGCCGTATAAAATGACACTATTGTCCTCAACTTTTTTTCCATTTACTTAATTCTTTTTTTAATTTTTAAAAAATCGGGAGAAATATTTGTTCAGTTCATTGTTACTTTGGCAGTCACATTTTTTCAATTTAATCTCCTTTAGTCTAGAAATTGCGTGATTTATGTTTTTTTAGCAAAAAAAAAAAAAATTAATTTAATTGATCAAATGCTCACAGACGTGAAATTGAGAATTGTCAATGACCTAAGATATATGTCAACTTATGATTAGTTTAATATTCTTTTATCTTTTGAATTATTTAGCGAAAGGAGTATTATAGTTTATAATATTTTAAGTTTCACCGCATGAATTAACCTAAGATACATGTCAACTTATGATTAGTTGTGTTAGCTTAGTTGGTTGAGTGCTCGAATTGAAGATCAAAGATCCTAGGTTCGAATCCAAGACATTGTAATTGACCTATACCAAAAAAAAAAACTTATGATTAGTTTAATATTCTTTTATTTTTTGAATTATTTAGCGAAAGGAGTATTATAGTTTATAATATTTTAAGTTTCACCGCATGAATTAACGCTTACAAATTAATGTTTTATTTATTTAGATTTTTTATTAATAAAAGTACTTTAAAATTATAATTATAATAGGGTGTACCTAATATAATAAATATTAATTAATAACCGCCATGTAAATTAACAAAATTAAAATAAAAAAACTTATGATTAGTTTAATATTCTTTTATTTTTTGAATTATTTAGCGAAAGGAGGATTATAGTTTATAATATTTTAAGTTTCACCGCATGAATTAACGCTTACAAATTAATGTTTTATTTATTTAGATTTTTTATTAATAAAAGTACTTTAATATTATAATTATAATAGGGTGTAATAACTGCATGCCTAATATAATAAATATTAATTAATAACCGCCATGTAAATTAACAAAATTAAAATAAAATTATATAAACTACTTCTATTAATAATTAGGAAAATTTGAGTTATTTAATTTTAATGAAACTTTAAAAACTCTTTTTTATCCAAAATCACCCTTATTTTTTTTACATATATTATTTATTATTTTTTCAAAAATCCTAAATAATTATTTCTTGGTGGAAATCGAACTTATGAGACCAATAACTTTTAACATAAACCCAAGATACCAATTAGCTATTTAGTATAATTGTTACAAAATTCATTTAGCAATGTATATTTAAATACCATTATTCTTCTAATAATTAGTTAAACTACTCATTTACAAATAGAATAACTATTGTTTAATATTACTTAATTGAAATTATTTTGTATTTATAACACGACTAATAATTTTGTTATTTATTATATATAAAAAATATTACTTACAAATAAATTGACTACATATTTTTTTAATATTATGAATTCAAGTATTTTGTATTTATAATCCAATTAATAATATTAATTTTTTTTATATATTTAAAATAATTAATGTAATTATTATAAATTAAATTGAGAATTATGTTTTTAAAATATAAATATATTTATAATTATTTGCTATATATTTTTTAAAATTAATTTTTTATTTAAGTTATAACTATTACATTAATTATTTTAAAAATATAAAAAATATCAACAATATTAATTGAATATTTTTATTATAACTACATAATATATGAAATGAATAATTTTTTAAAAACAAATTACCTCTATGCCTTAAAATAATGCATTATAATACAATTAATATTAACTATTCATTTAACAATTTCATTTACAAATGTAAAACTATCGTATATAATGCAATCCCAAAACTTCACCGTCCACGTATATACCTCCTTAATCCGTCCACGTATAGTCTCAACAGGTAATCTGTTTTTTCTTAATAAGGAGGAGAGACGAGAAGTTCCACTTTCACTAGATCGTTGGTCCTCGATCGGGTAGGATATAAATCGACAGATGTGCCCCTTCAATCCTTTAATTATATATATAAATCCTATATATCAGTGGAGATCGATTATCCATTTTAAAAATACTAACATGACTTAATTTATTTTTGATGGTTTTCATAGCATGTCATTGTACAAGCCGTTCAGAAGACTGAAACTGTTGAAAGCTTGCAACAGAAGATTCAAAGTCAAAATAGGAGCTGACCAGAGACATGAGGATGGGATTAAAGTACAATCATTACTCATCAACTAAGCACGACTGCTAACTCATACTTAAGCATGCTGCAAGTACACTGACGCTACAGTGTTCCTGACAGATTCTGCATAATGAAGGTGAAGCATGAAGGAGCTTAATGGAAGTCAAAAACATGGTGATTGAGGTTACCCCATCCTAAGCATATTGCTAATTAAACCTACTCACCATACATTCTGCATGATGCAAAGTACATTTACGCCACAATGGACCTGGCTGGCTCTGCAAAGTAGTGTGAAAAGTCGAAGATGAAGAGATGGTTGCGAACATCCTACACAACCACCACTCCAGAAATTTGGTGAAGCATACACATCAACGATTGACCTTAAAAATAGAAGATCTGAAAAGCATCATTCTTAGAGCTGCTATCACCGTGTGTAGATTGAGAGAGAGATAAAGTTAGGAGCTTTAGTTTCTTTCTCTTTCGTAGTTTGGAAAGTTAGAAATAGTTTGAGTGATGAGCTTAGATTATTTATTTCTTATAGTTTGCAAAGATAGGACTTTAGTCTAGAGTGATGAGTTCGATGTTTTGTCCTTTCTTGTAGTTTAGTTTTTCCACATTGGAAAAACTTGTATACTTCATTTGTACATGTGAGTTGATCTTAAAGATTTGTGATTGTTATAATATGACTCAAATCAAGAATTGGAGCGAAATAGGATCGAAAACGGAGTAAAATTGGGTTAGAAGAGGATCAGCGCGCCGCGCTGATCCTGTGAAGCAAACAGAGCGCGGCGCGCTCCTGATGTTCGATGAGAGTCAGCACGGCGCACTCAGTCTGAGCGCGCCGCGCCCCTGCAGGTCGAAGATTCAGAGCGCGGCGCGCCCGGGTTTTAGTGTAAACTCAGCGTGATGCGCCCGTCACGCCCATCACGTCTGTTTTTCGTTCGAGGTCGATTTTTCAGCCTGTATATCGACCCGGGAGCTCTATTTACGGATTACTTGATTTAGGAATTATATTATTGAATTATTTCCTTGGTTAAGAGATATGGAAAGTTATATTAGGAATATGTTTTTATTCTCAATCCTAATTGTTTCCAATTTGATAGGTTTTCTACACCTATAAATTGGGGTTCTCCGGTAGACAAAAACCTAATTAGACTAAGCCTCAACGATATAGTGAATTGTTTCTTCCTTCCTGTGTTTTTGGTTTCCACGTAAATTGTGAGTTTGTTCTTTTTCGCATATATTTTTCTTGTGTCATCTCGTGTTTATATTCTCGAGCGGTGCGCGATTTGTGCTTTAAATCACAACAATAATCTTGAGGTCGTTTGCAGGTTGTTGTGAAAACAGCCTGTAAAGTTTTTAAACTCCGTGTCATTTGAAGTTTGACTCACCCTCACTCTCGGGTATAGTTTTGATAACGTGAATCCGTAAGGTCTTTGAAAGGTCTTTGAAGCACTTTAAGGAAGAATGAAAAAATTATATCTATTCCAATATCTATTTTCTAAATACTTTTATACTCAATTTATTGGTAACTCAATAAATTTATAATTTTAATTAACTAATTATTCACCTTCAAGTCTCATTTCTTTATTAATAGAATTCAAAATCAGTTTTTCAATATCCACATAAAATTTAAATTATGAATTTTTATCTTAAACATTGTTTTTCTCCCTTTGTAATCATAGACCAAATATGACTCATCTATATGATTTTTACTTGCCGGAAATAGATATATAAAATTTCAACAATGTGCTATTCAATATTGTAATTATTGTGGTTGATTATCAAGTTATATACAAATATTTTTTAGTTTCTATATTTTTAAATAATTTTTTTCTTCTCATAACCTGTTTCTATACATTTTTACTTTTACCATTTTTTTTATTTAGTAATTTTTTGTAATATTGTTTTGGGTTTATTTGATTTTATTTTATTTAGTAATGTTTTTGTAATAATGTTTAGGGTTTATTTTTTTTTTCACAGTATTTTTTTGCATATTTATCATTATTTTTTATAGAGTTTGACAATAACAAATTAAAAGGTCTTGTTAAGATAATAATGTTGTCCAATTTATATTTGAGTTTTAGGATCGATTTTCAACCGATGTGAGAATATTTAACACGCCTCATCATGAGTAGACTCGAATTTATTGGCTCTACTCGTAGACATAGCGCCATCTTCGGGCAAACCGGACATTTCATCGGTTGGACACCCATTATCGTGTTGGGCTTGCTCTGATACAATGATAGAGTTGAACCAATAACACTTTAAAAAACTTTGTTAGTTAAAACGATAAATTTATCAAACTTATATTTGAGCTTGGGGATTGATTTTCAACCCAAACCCATATGGTATATTTAACAATTTTATTTATTAATTTTTATTGTTTTTATTGGAGAATATATTCGGCCCACTATAAATGTCTAGTTGTCCAACTTTTCTAACGGTTCGAGTTGTAAGATGAAGCGGTTTCTAACATGGTATTAGAGCCTAGCCTTGTGGCAGGTCTTGGGTTCGACTCCCGCTATGTGCGACGGGCCTTCCCCTGAGATTGAACCACAAGTGACGGGGAGTACTGAAGAATATTATATTCGGCCCACTATAAATGTCTAGTTGCCAACTTCTCTAACAGTTCTGCTCAACTTCTCTACCACAAGTGAGGGAGAGTATTGGAGAATATTATATTTGGCCCACTATAAATGTCTAATTGTCCAACTTCTCTACCACAAGTGGATGACCCATTATAAATGTTTAGTTGCCCAACTTCTCTAACAGTTCTGCCCAACTTCTCTACCAGAAGTGAGTGGCCCACTATATTATATAAATGTCTAGTTGCCCAACTTCTCTAACAGTTCTGCCCAACTTCTCTACCACAAGTGAGAGGGAGTATTAGAAAATATTATATTCGGCCCACTATAAATGTCGAGTATCAGAGGATATTATATTCGGTCCACGATAAATGTCTAGTTGCACAACTTCTCTAACAATTCGAGCGAGCGCTTCATATATTCGTAGTTGCCCAACTTCTCTAACAGTTCTCGGCCCACTATAAATATCTAGTTGCCCAACTTTTCTAACAGTTCTCGGCCCACTATAAATGTCTAGTTGCCCAACTTCTCTAACAGTTCGAGCTCGAACGAGCGCTTCATATATTCGGCCTACTATAAATGTCTAGTTGTCCAACTTCTCTAACAGTTCGAGCGCTTAGATGAAGCAATTTCTAACAATTTATTTATTTATTTATTCTAATCTCTTGCTTGTTAACACTAAAAGTAATTTCTAGTATAAGTAGTTGATACAATCCCAAAAAAATAAATTATTTTAATAATGTAATTTTATTTACTTTTTAAATTATATTTTAAACTGTAGTTGAAATTATAAACTTTTAATTTTAAGATAAATTTTAAACTTTTATTTTTCTTGTTTAAAAAAAATGTTTGTGGTCATTTATATTTCAATGTAGTGAGTTCAATGCTGATGCTGGGTCCGCCCTGTCCACCGGCCAGTGTGTATATAAGTATATAACCCACGCACTACAGTGACTAGGTATTAATGTTTGTATGTTTATACTCATTAGACCTAGTCAACTTAATAATAGTCTAACGTACTAAAATAATTTTTTTTGATAACCTTAAGGTAGATATTTTGTGTATAAATAGGATGCAATCCTGAGCATGCCATGCAGCATATAAAACGTTCGTACATTTATAATTTAAGTATCATTAAATAATGGAGTCGATCAAGTCTCTCGTTTCCGAGGTTAAGAATGACAATATTTTTGTTTGTGGTAATAATGTCGTACATGCATCCTCAGCATACGACACAGCTTGGGTAGCCATGATTCCGATTCCGATTCCGATTCATGATGGCCACGTAGAATGTAATGGTCCGATGTTCAAGAGTTGTTTGGATTGGATAATCGAGAATCAGAAAGAAGATGGGTTTTGGGGCGAAGCAGACGACGATATTGATGCTCTACCCGCAACTCTCGCTTGCTTGCTCGCTCTCAAAATCTGGAATAATACTACTGCTCATCCCCATCATAATAATTATAATATTGATAGAGGTACGTACAAAAAAAACAACTACTCCTATATATTAATTATATCATGCATGTTACCCGAAAGTTTAAGATTAATTAATTACATTTTGTGGCGATATTTGATTAATACATTATACCGTTTGGCTGCAGGGCTGAAATTTATTCATTCCAAGGTTAATGTAATTCTGGGAAATAAGG
Organism: Euphrasia confusa; assembly: GCA_954870475.1. NCBI lineage: Eukaryota > Viridiplantae > Streptophyta > Magnoliopsida > Lamiales > Orobanchaceae > Euphrasia > Euphrasia confusa. The sequence continues at coordinate 24,238,759 of OX940964.1, forward strand.
AAACCGAGAATCTGCCGCGTTGGTTTATCCTAACGTTCCCAGCCATGATCGAATTGGCAACGGCAGCTGGTCTGCATCTTAATTTTCCTTCCGGATCGAAACATATCATCACTGCCATTTTCGAGGAGCGCGACCGTATACTTAAAATGTATGTATGTTTGTTTGTTATATAGTATTTGGAATTAAATATTACTCCTATCATAAAATTAATTATTACATCTGTCTCAACTATTTATGCTATGCTCCTTTTATAATTTACAAGAAAAACAATGCATATATAATTAGTTGGGAAAGAGGTAGTAATACTGTAATACTAATAATGGACGCATGCAGTAATAAATCAGTGGAACTGGAGCTGGACGGCTGTTTCCCTCCTCTGCTTTCATCATACTTGGAGGCATTATTGCCAACAACTCACAGTTCGATTTGGCCGGAAATCGTGAAGCAATACTTGAGCTGCGATGGCTCGCTGTTTGAGTCGCCATCGGCTACGGCCCAAGCGTTTATGTTAACCGGGAATGTCGATTGCATCAACTATCTCAAATCCCTCGTGCAACAATTTCCCAGTGGAGGTAATTCTTATAAATAATATTTTTCATATTCTTTTAAAATTTTCTTCTTCTTTAATTTATATTTATAATTCCTGATTTAATTTGTTTGTAGTACCTTCAACATATACTATGCATGGTGAGGACGACCTTATAAAGCTGTGCATGGTGGATCACTTGCAAGGCTTAGGTGTAGCTGACCATTTTGATCAATATATCAATCTCACACTTTCTCGCGTTTATAGGTATTGCCAACATACACGACAACTTGTCAAGGGTTATTAGCTCAATTAGTTTAACACTTAAATTGAGAACCATAGGACACCAAAAGTCTTAGGTTTCGACTCAGTTGATTGAGCACTTGAATTGAAAATTAAAGGTCCTAGGTTCGAAAAAAACGTACACAACAACTAACCGATCGATAATCATATTAAAAATTAGATTAATTTAATGTTTTTTTTACTCAATTAATTCAGAAATATTCAAAAGGATAACTGCAGCAAGACAGAGGCTACGACGAGAGAGGCAAACATGGTACAAAAGTTATTCAAAGACGCATTGGCTTTTAAGCTTCTCCGAATGCAAGGATACTATGTTAATCCTGGTATATAGTATATCTCTGTATATGTGATCAAAATTTATAAATATATGTACACATATATATATAGGTGTACTTATCAATGTATATATATATGCAGGGAGTTTCTGTTGGTTCTTACACGAACCTACAATCGTGTCGGAGAATCCTGAACAATTAATCCGCGCAATGTACAATGTATATCGAGCCACACATTTACAATTTCCAGGGGAGATCGAAATTGATGAAGCAAGAGCATTTTCACTAAGAGTGCTCGAGACCAGCAGATCAGAAAGTGATCATAAATCTTTTGGGATTTCAAAGGGACTACAGAACATGGTAATTAATTTGCACTTAATTGGTTTACAGCACTAGCTACTGTTTACTCTACATTGAAATAAATATTTTGTTTTAAGTGTAGATTGAGTATGAGTTGAGTGTTCCGTGGACTGCTCGACTCGACCATCTTTATCATCGCAAGTGGATTGAAGAGATGGGCTCATGCGAAGGGTACATGCTTATATACACATATATTATTTTTCTTGATTACAAATGTTGCTTGATTATACGTACGTAACCTCTCAGGTTACCCTACGGCCTCAACAATAAGTTATTGCAACTGGCGGAGGAGAATTTTGTATTTAGACAATCGATATACAGACAAGAATTGGAGGAGCTCACAGGGTACGTAATTAAGATTTCAATTAGACATTTTAATTACAACTAAGCAAAAACTTTGAATTCATAAGCATATATACGGATCAAAAATATGTTTAGATGGTCACAAAAATGGAGACTTAGTGAGATGGGATTCGGAAGAGAGAAGACCGTTTATAGCTATTTTGGTGCTGCTGCTGGTTGTTGCCTTCCTTATGATTCGATTATGCGGTTGGTCATCGCAAAGGCCGCCATAATCGTCACTGTTGCAGATGACTTTTACGACATGGAAGGTTCTTTACCAGACTTGGAAATTTTGACAGACGCGGTTACAAGGTACGTACGTAGTTATTTTTTAACTACGTACGAATTTACATTCACTCGTATACATCTATATATTTGCAGATGGGATAGCAGAGGATTACAGGGCCACGGTAAGACAATCTTTGATGCCCTCGATAATTTTGTGAATGACATTGCAGAAAATTGTGGTCTTCCGCCTCACGAAAGAAGCGATGTTGTGAGGAATTTACAACATCTTGTAAGTATTCTCTGTACATTACTACTAAATACTAATATTTACTGGTTGCAAGTCCCTTCTCAACACGATTTGTTTGTGGCAGTGGCGTGAAACCTTTGTGTCGTGGATGGTGGAGAGAAGGTGGAGCTCGACAGGTTATTTACCATCCATGGACGAATACCTTTCTACCGGAATATCATCCATTGCCGCTCACACGATTGCTCTTCCAGCAACTGATTTCTTGATCAAAAGAAACGAAAGTCATCCCAAATATCATAACATCACCAAATTGCTCATGGCGCTTAGCCGTTTGGTGAACGACACCCAGAGCTATCAAGTAAATTTAGTACCGAATAAATTGTTGCTTTCTCTGAAGTCATTTTTAGCTAACACTTTTTATGTATGATTAACAGAAAGAAGAAGAAGTGGGCAAGATGAACTTCGTGTTGCTCCACTCGTTCGAAAACCCCAACGGAACCATTGAGGACTCTATCGAGTATGTGAATAAGATTCTGGAATCGAAAAGGAAAGAGTTCCTAGAGCACGTCTTGATGGATGGAGACATGGAGAAAGGGAGCAAGCAGATACATTTATCGTGCATGAAAGTGTTTCAAATGTTCTTCAACTCTGCTAACCTATTCGACAGCGAGACCGCACTTGCAGATGAGGTGAAGAGAGCCATTTACATCCCGATTGTTCACAAACCGAAACCAAAACCAAAACCAAAACCTTTCTTGAAGCTGTCCACATCCTTAATTTATCCAAACAAGAAGAAGAACAAGAACATCGCAGAAACGTCGTCAAAGATTGTTGTTGGTTTTCGACCAATGGTGAAGCATTCATATGGGATCACAACCTTTATCAGACAGCCATCCATCAAACTCAGCTGGGGTTTCGCTTGATCATCCCAACTGAAATTTACAATTCGGTAATAGTATCAATAAATTGTGTGTAAACAATCAGACGTTAATATAGAGCTTTCAATATCGATATATACACAAGTGACCTCAATTGTGGCACTGATCATGCTCGATAAAATCCAAAGCATCCTCCACGGAAACAGAGTACGCCTCATATACAAAATTCAGGTAGTTCTTGCTACATGTAAATAACATCCTCGAAAGACAAAAAAATAATCACCTCAACAAGAATCCAACAAAATATGATAACAGATCTAAATAAGAGAGGAAGTAGGAATGTATCAAAGCAAAACACAAAAGCCCCATTTTCTTCTAAATTGATCAAGCGGTTTTTTCCATCAAAACTGTCAAAGTTGGGCCAATAACACCTTAAAAGCTTAAAATGGCTGGTTAAGGTATTAAGGTAATCCAACTTACACCTTAAAAGCTTAAAATGCATGGTTAAGGTATTAAGGTATTTGAGCTTTAGGACCTTTTGCCAACCGATCGATGTGGTATACTTAACAAAAACACACTGATGTTTAAAATCATCTACAGTTGCTTCAGGAAATTATGCAGAGGTTGGTTTAAACCCTAAGAAACCCAATCATCAAATTGATGTCGAATTACAATTAAAGCAACGAATCGTAAAATACACCACTGAACTTTAGGGATTACAATAATTATACTTTAATTAACATATAAATTAGATGAATAGTAATTATTAACTTAACAAAGCTCCAAAAAAATTAATTAAAGCAACCAATTCAAGTGTACCAACACCGGAGCTCCCTCACCAACAGCGTTTTCGAGCTCCGCCTTATATTTCACATCCTTCACAGTTCCTCCGCCGGACGCCGTCATATAGAATTGATGTTGGAAAAATTGGAATTAAATATTTGGTTTAACCAATATTTGACTGATTTTTTATGGCTAAATATTAATTCAAGTTGGAATTAATTTGTTAATAATTTTCTACGGTGTTCCGTAGATAATTATAGTATTTTATTTCGTCAAGATCCGATTTTTCGGTGAGCGAGAAATAAACGAATGAATTAGCAAAGTGAAAAGACATTATTGAATGAGATAATTAAGTCTCATCCCACATCAGAATGTGAGAGATAATTGGTTTGTGAGAACCATTATAAAGGTCTTGTGTATTATTCTTGGTCAATTGAGAATTGACGATTTGGACTTGGGCATTCGAGATTTTTCTTGGGCCTAGTATAGTCTAATAAGTACAAATTTTATTTGTATTGGGCCTGTTAAATAATAACAAGTTGGTTATTATGGCTTGGACTTATCTGCTTTTGGGCTGAGTAAAATTAGTTGAAACATTTTAGTTGGGTTAAGCTGTTGGGCTAGCCTAAATGGGTTGTACGAAATTTGAATAGTCAGCCCAATGACTTGAAAAGTCATCAAATTTATATTTATATATTTAATAAAATATATAAATTATTTCTCATAATTGAGTGACCTTTGAGTTGCTTAAGACCTTTGAGTTGCCTTTTGTCTTTTGGTACTCCCCCCCTTGATGGATATAAATAGGAATTTTTAGTTGAGAAGAGAAAACAATTCAATATAACACAATTTGATAACACAAAATCAAAAATCAGATTCTATCCCATATCTGATATCTCTTCTCTCTAAGTTCATAAGCATTCTAGTGTTATATTGTGTTAACAATATTAGTTAGTTCCTTGCATTTGCATATGCTCGGTTCTCTCTTTATCCTCGTTCGACGGAGCTTCTAGCTGGTGTGCCTCAGACTAGAAGATGATTGAAAGTCGTTGTATCTTTGGGGACTAACGTCGCAAAACCGTAGCATACACGGGGCGTTTTTGTTGGAGTTGTGTACTTAATGTCTAGATTTAAGTAACGATAAACTCCCGATCATGGCATTTAATCTATTAAATTAATAAACAATTGTTTGCTTTTAATTATTATTAATTAAATATATGCAAATCATAGTCCTAGATTCTATACGTTGTAGTTAGTATGGTGTGCGACGTCACACAGAAGATCATACTATCGGTTACTCGTATTTAATCAAACAGTGGCTCACGACCTAGATGGACCCGGACCAATCCATCGGTATAGTCGTTGTGTGAGAGAGAAAATAATTTGTCTTAATTATTTTATCACACTTGTACACTTGGTGTATTGAGCGGATCGTAGAGATTCATCGATTAGGATTGCCGGCGATAATCGATTCGAGTCTCAGTGTATTATATTCTTAATCCCCGATATTATTACGGGTGTGTATATTTAATATAAGTGACTTTGATTTACCAAAGGAATTAACCGATTTAATTATTGGGTTAATTACCGGTTAAGTTGGGTCACTATATTTTATATATGGCATGCCGTGAATGATTGACCGGACAGTGTATCCCGGAAGGGTTGATAATATCCCCGAGATGAGTTCAAAAGGAATTATTGTGTAAACCTCATGAGTGGATTCGTTCCGCACAATAATTAAGGTTGAATGGTACTAGTCTCGGATTCAAGAGATGAATATAAATTAATTAGCAATAAATTAATTTTATTCATGGATATTTAAATCTTAAATACACGGAATAAATAATACTACCGGAGAAATATTATTTGATATAATATGGTTTAATATCGGGAGTGCAATTAATTTATATAGTGGAAAATAAATTAATTAATATTAATGGGAGATTAATAGATTTGGGCTTGGGCTCAATTTAATCATTAATATTGGAAGCCCAATATTCCACCTCCTTTAGATCCCCTACGTAGCCTATAAAAGCACTACATGGTCTTCACTTTTTAATAAGACAAGAATATCAATAGTTGATAGTTCTAGAGAGTTGAAGAGGATCCATAAGCTTGGAGGATCGTCGCCCACCCGACGTTCAAGCTAGTGCAAGGAATACGTAGGAAGATTCGAAGGTCTTCAACTTAGATTCGTTTCTCCGTACAACGAATTAAAAGGTAAAATCATAAACTCCTTTGTGTGAATTTATGTGGTTTAATTGTGATGCATACATGAACGGACGATCCGGGTAAACATCGAACTTCGGGGACGGGGATTCAAGATCCCCGGCGAAGGTTCGAAGGAGCCCTCGACTGGGAGCCGAGGGGGTGCGGTCGAGCCCTAGGGCTTCGACCGCGACGGCACACGCGAGGAACCCCGGCTGGGAGCCGGGGTGGGCGATCGACCGCGGTGGTCGATCGCCGGGCAGCCGCGGCTGGAGCCGCGGCGGGTTCGCCGCTGGGCGAACCGCCCTCCTCGGGCGGTGGCGGTGAGTCGCCGGACTCACCGCCCGGGGCTGCCGGAGCAGCCCCAGCGATCGCCTTGTGCGCGATCGCGAGCCCCACGGTGGGGCTCGGCTAGGGTTTCGGCCGCGGGTTCACCCCGCGGCGATTCTCCGGTTGAGCTCCGGATACCGTAGTGCTCGTGATCGGTTTCCGGCGAGAGGTTTTCGGTCGGGTTATTATTTTCCGCAATTTTTTTTTAATGGCCCGGGATACCGAATTCCAACAACTGGTATCAGAGCGTTTGGTTTCGTGTTCATGTATGTGTTCAATTGCGTTCTACCTTGCAGGGATTCCGACTATCATGGTTTAATTAATTGTTAATTATTCGTTTAATTAATTGCTATTTAATTTACCATGATTGTTCGTTTATTAAACTCTCGGACATGTCGAGATTCGTTTTGTGTGGATGAATGCTTGTAATAGTAAAAATTCGGGGGTTGACCGAATTTAGGATTTATTATTACGTTCTATGTTTTCCGGAAAGTGTATAGGGTCGATTTCATGTATAGAATCGATACCGGAATTGTAAATTTATTTCTTGTAATTTATTTACGTTGGATCGATGCCGAGACGACCGCCGGAGAACTCGTGTGACGAAGAAGACGAAGAGGACGAAGGACCGGGGGGTCGATCAACCCCATGATCGACCCCATGACCGAAGCCATGGGGAGGGGTCGATCGCCCCTCGGCTGGGGGCTGCCGCCGGCAAGGTGGTGGCCGGCCGGCTGGGGCGGCGGCGGCGGTGCCCTCTCCGGTGGTGGCGGCGGTCGGTGGTGGTGGTGGTGGTGTGGGGATCCCCAACCCGTGCTACTCCTACTCCTACCAAGATACTACTTACCTAATTAATTTAAGTTTTCCTATTTTGAGTATTCCTAAGTTATGAGAACTCTCATGGAGATAGGAAAAGAATTAATTAATATTATTTATTTCCTTATTCTATTATGGAAGTCTTCTAGATTTTTCAAGTTCTACTTGGAATAGGAATCTAGAGATATAATAGAATTAGATAGGAAAAGAATTAATATTTATTTCCTTATTCTATTATGGAAGTCTTCTAGATTTTTCAAGTTCTACTTGAAATAGGAATCTAGAGATTTAATAGAATTAGATAGGAAAATAATTTATTTCTATTTGATTATTTCTATTTTATGGGAATTTTCATGGACATGGAAATTAATTAATCTTGGAAAGTAGAAGAGTCCTAATTTATTTTATTTCCTTATTCTATTATAGAAGTCTTCTAGAATATTCCAAGTTTGACTTGGATAGATTATTCTAGGGATTTAATAGAATTAGATAGAAAAATAAATAAATAAAAATATTAATAATATTTAATTTTATTTTTGATTTATTCGATTGACTTAATTTTCGAATTAAGTATCTTTTGGATTTATTAAAAATAAATAGACTTAAATATTGGGATTAATATTCTCGTCACATGGAGCATTCAAGAACGAAGACTGAAGACTAAAAGACGCATACGGAGATGGAATAAAGCCATGATAGTCGGAAAATAATTTTCTAGCTTATTTTGACTATGTGATATGTGCTTTATTACTTGTATGCATGCTTATGTGTTTAATTATGCATTAGATAGCGTATCCCTTTGTTATAAAAAGCTAAGTGGGAGCGGGGATGGATACATTCCCATGGTCTCCATTACTGTTCTCTTGGTGACTCTTATGGACTTTTGAAGTTCGTATGGATGTGTCATTGGAGGAGAATTCTTGTAATTCCTTTTACAAGAGACATTGATTAAGTTTATCAAACAATGCCTAATTTGTCTTTCTGAAACTGACTTCAAGTCGACTCATTCTCACCCCGGGGAGTGGAATGGAGCCAAAGCCACTTGGTCATGTGGATGACACAAATTAGAGGCAGTCGTACCATTCTTTGATAGATGGATCGATTGTCTGCTCGGCTCCCTCATCTAATGAGAGATAGGGTTGTTCGCATGGTGAATCACTGGTTAGAAACTTCGAGTTTCACTTATGATTCTCCGCGTCTTGATTTATGAAATCGAATGTCTCAAGTGATTGGATTTCAATTGTAAAAATCTTTTGGTGTAGTAAACGTCCACACTATCGTGGCTTGCTGCATTGAATGGGATTTTGGATCGATTGATGTAGACAGTTATAGAAGAAAGTGAAGGTTCATGTATTAGCGTAAACGTCCACACTATCGTGGCTTGCGATAATATACGAGTCCCAAACAATCTTCTTAGATACTGAGTAATGGTTTACACTTAGGTACGCTCTATAGTATCCTTCCCATCGAAGTAACGCTATAGTGATGTACGACCAAAGCAAATCTAATTGCTAAATCATTTGGATGGGTAAACGTCCACACTATCGTGGCTTGCCTTATCTGATGGGATTTTAGATGTAATTAGTGATTTAATGATATTATTTAAGGGAGATAATATCGGATATTAAATTAATTGTTTGTTTAAATGTGCTTATAGGTTTAAAGAATAGCTATGAATCCACTTTCTATGATACTCAAGGAGCATAAGCTCACTGGTCCCAACTATATTGATTGGAAGAGAAATTTAGACATTGTCCTAACTTCGGAAGAGTACAAGTTTGTACTCCATGAAGTATGCCCTGCTGAGCCCACGGCTGCCTCAACTGATGAGGAAAAACTGACATATCGGAAGTGGAAAAAGGCTGATGAAATGGCTAGGTGTTATATTTTGGCTTCCATGTCAAATGTACTCCAAACCCAACATGAGTCGATGGACACTGCCTATGATATGATGTTTAATCTCAAGGAGATGTTTGGGGAGCAAGATCGTGCGGCAAGGCAAGAAGCCATGAGAGTCCTCATGACAACTACTCAGTCTGAGGGAACGCCCGTAGGGGAGCACGTTCTTAAGATGATGGGTCTGTTGAATGAGCTTGAGATCCTAGGAGCTCAAATTGATGCTGAGACACAAGTCGACATCATACTCCAGTCTCTGACCCCTAGTTTTGAGCAGTTTCGCATGAGTTATAATATGGGTAAACTATCTTATTCTCTTGCGCAACTCCTGACTGAACTGAAGGCGGCAGAGGGGATCTACAAGAAGGGCAAGTCTCAAGCGCTTGTAGCTACCAAGTCCAAAGGCTTTAAGCCTGGTGGAGGTAGGGGCAAAAGAAGGAAGCAAGCCCGGAAACCCAGTGGTGTCAAGAGGACTGTACCACAAATGGGGGCTGCAAAGCCAAAGGGTAAGTGCTTCCGATGCAACAAGATGGGACACTGGAAGTCTGAATGTCCTCTCAAAGGTACGAATTTTCCTTAGTCGTAAAAACATAATCAGTGGTATTATCTACCAGAATTCTGGTGTGTAGATATGGAGCCACTGACGGTATGTGCATTTTTGAATGCAGGGGTTCCAGAAAACCCGGCGACTTAGAGAGGAAGAGTTCGAGTCTACACGGGCAAAGCTGTAGAGGAGGAAGCGGTTGCGGTGGAAGACATTTATCTGCTTTAGTAGTTAAATAGGATTTCATTTCAAAGTTATTGCTTTATGTACCCCTTTATTTTAGAAAGAACGTTTTGTTCTGGATTTCTATTATTAATGAATGGATATTTTATTTCTTTAAATCATTGGATGATTTTGAAATAATGGCATTATCTATTCTGGTACATTAGACAGCAATATATGAATGATAGATCCTAAGTCTACCCCAATTGCAACGAACCGTTCTATAACTTGTTTTACTTATTAGATATTTCTTTATCATTATACTTGTGAAATATACTTAGAAGTATTTTCAAATAAGATTCAAATGGTCGAAATTGATTTGATCAATTAAAGTTGAAGGAATGGACCTTCCGACCTAAGGATTGAATTTGGAGGATAATACATCTAAGCAAACCTTTCTGGATAAAGGATAGAATTCAGACAAGTATTGGAAATGATTAGATATGCAGACATATGTGTAAATTAGAAAGGTACGAGAAATTCTCTCAAAGAATACTCAATGATGGATTAGAATACTTAATGTGCCATAAAAGCAAAGTGTTTTGACCAGTCAATGGACACAAAGCTATTATGGGGAACCATCAAAGTATATCCATTAAGAGCCTGCGACTCGGTCGCGGAGGCCATCACCTATCTGAATAACACATAGCATAATCAAAGATTGGGATTCAATCCCAAAGGACCGCGCCATACACTTGCGTGTAGAGATGGTGCGCTATAAAGAAATGGAAAATCTAATAGTAAAACAACAAGTTGTTCGGAACTACCTATGTTCTATGGATATTCCTAGATACAACGGCATATTGAATATGGTTGTAGGATATCCTAGACGAACGAAGTATTGTGTGTTCTATAGTACTATGATCCAGAGGGACGTCCTGTCCGGTTCATAGAGGAAGACTATTAGATGGACCACAAAGCCTAAATTGACGTAATACCTTGAAATGAGAGAAAGGACAAAAGACTAGGAACCAGCCAAACCGAGTAGAAGTGCACCACATACTGCACCTATTGTTATTACTGTCATACACCGGGACGCCATTGCAGTGGGAGGTTGTTGGACAACCAGAGATATTCATAAGACTAGAGGAGTTCGGACTCTGGATCTAGTAAAGATGAAATCGACCCCTAGCTCTGCATAAGGGCGGTACTAGATCTAAATGTGCCTGCTTGGAACAATAAGGATTATTGTTAAGAGGCTAGATCATTTAGAGTACAAGCTTAGTAAATCCATTTATGGATTGAATTAAAGCTGTGAATCGTGGAACTTGCGAATTGATGGGATAGTCCATTTGATGGATTCATCAAAAGGCATAGACGAAAGGTGTATTAGAGAAGTGATGGAAACAAGGTGGTGTTTCTCGGAGAATTTATGTAGATAAAAATTTTATCATTGGCAACAATGTAAAAATATTGTCAGACATAAAATAATGGTTGTCTAAATAAATCAAGATATAAGATTGAGAAGAAGTTAGAGCATGTTCTTAAGGTCTTATGATCTAGAGATAAGAACATTGTACTTCTCCTAGATATCTTATACGATTAAGGTTTGTTTTAACATGCATACTTCTGAGAAAGGTTATTGCCTTTCAGAGACAGAATATACATCTATCTAAAGGGTATGTGTTCGAACACATAAAGGAGATAGATGAGGACAAAGCAGTTTCCTATACTTCAAGTATGGAAAGCTTTATAGATGCAATGTTATAAAACAAGAACCTGATATCAACTATGCGGTTTGCGTAGTGGGAGGATATCAAAGTAATCTGGATAAGGGATGTTCGAATGCTGCAAGAGTACTTTCATAGTACTGGCTTGAGCAAGACGAAATCTTCTTAGATTACAGATTCTCAGATCCAAAAATCAGAAAAGGACCAGTGAAAGTCGATATCAGGCTATGTGTTCACTTTTAGAAAGAGGTGGAACCTTGAAGTGAAAGAGTGATAAGCGGGACGCTTTTCGGACTCTCTCATAACCGAATAGCAGCCTCAGAGGCAGCGGAAGTTTTGGTTAGGTTCCGGGATAACCTCTTGACTTGGATATGACTCTTAGTTTACCAAAGGCTATTGGATAGCGGTGCATGGTGAACTAGAAGAGGTCATGAGTCAAAAGTGATGTTAACACATAGAGCAAGTACCACCTGATACGAGTCATCGTCAGGGGAGACGACGTAGTAGTCACCAAGATAACTTCAGAGCGGCAACCTAGATTGCTCACTCACATAGTACTTCTTGAAAGTACACCTTAAGCACGTGATGAGTATGGGAACCGGGAGTTTGGAGGAAATGACTAGACCTTAGTACAAGTGGGAGATTGTTGGAGTTGTGTACTTAATGTCTAGATTTAAGTAACGATAAACTCCCGATCATGGCATTTAATCTATTAAATTAATAAACAATTGTTTGCTTTTAATTATTATTAATTAAATATATGCAAATCATAGTCCTAGATTCTATACGTTGTAGTTAGTATGGTGTGCGACGTCACACAGAAGATCATACTATCGGTTACTCGTATTTAATCAAACAGTGGCTCACGACCTAGATGGACCCGGACCAATCCATCGGTATAGTCGTTGTGTGAGAGAGAAAATAATTTGTCTTAATTATTTTATCACACTTGTACACTTGGTGTATTGAGCGGATCGTAGAGATTCATCGATTAGGATTGCCGGCGATAATCGATTCGAGTCTCAGTGTATTATATTCTTAATCCCCGATATTATTACGGGTGTGTATATTTAATATAAGTGACTTTGATTTACCAAAGGAATTAACCGATTTAATTATTGGGTTAATTACCGGTTAAGTTGGGTCACTATATTTTATATATGGCATGCCGTGAATGATTGACCGGACAGTGTATCCCGGAAGGGTTGATAATATCCCCGAGATGAGTTCAAAAGGAATTATTGTGTAAACCTCATGAGTGGATTCGTTCCGCACAATAATTAAGGTTGAATGGTACTAGTCTCGGATTCAAGAGATGAATATAAATTAATTAGCAATAAATTAATTTTATTCATGGATATTTAAATCTTAAATACACGGAATAAATAATACTACCGGAGAAATATTATTTGATATAATATAGTTTAATATTGGGAGTGCAATTAATTTATATAGTGGAAAATAAATTAATTAATATTAATGGGAGATTAATAGATTTGGGCTTGGGCTCAATTTAATCATTAATATTGGAAGCCCAATATTCCACCTCCTTTAGATCCCCTACGTAGCCTATAAAAGCACTACATGGTCTTCACTTTTTAATAAGACAAGAATATCAATAGTTGATAGTTCTAGAGAGTTGAAGAGGATCCATAAGCTTGGAGGATCGTCGCCCACCCGACGTTCAAGCTAGTGCAAGGAATACGTAGGAAGATTCGAAGGTCTTCAACTTAGATTCGTTTCTCCGTACAACGAATTAAAAGGTAAAATCATAAACTCCTTTGTGTGAATTTATGTGGTTTAATTGTGATGCATACATGAACGGACGATCCGGGTAAACATCGAACTTCGGGGACGGGGATTCAAGATCCCCGGCGAAGGTTCGAAGGAGCCCTCGGCTAGGAGCCGAGGGGGTGCGGTCGAGCCCTAGGGCTTCGACCGCGACGGCACACGCGAGGAACCCCGGCTGGGAGCCGGGGTGGGCGATCGACCTCGGTGGTCGATCGCCGGGCAGCCGCGGCTGGAGCCGCGGCGGGTTCGCCGCTGGGCGAACCGCCCTCCTCGGGCGGTGGCGGTGAGTCGCCGGACTCACCGCCCGGGGCTGCCGGAGCAGCCCCAGCGATCGCCTTGTGCGCGATCGCGAGCCCCACGGTGGGGCTCGGCTAGGGTTTCGGCCGCGGGTTCACCCCGCGGCGATTCTCCGGTTGAGCTCCGGATACCGTAGTGCTCGTGATCGGTTTCCGGCGAGAGGTTTTCGGTCGGGTTATTATTTTCCGCAATTTTTTTTTTAATGGCCCGGGATACCGAATTCCAACAGTTTTAGTCTTGCGGATAGCGAAAGCGCCTCGACTACCCGCAACAAGTTTCTATTCGAAGCCCAATAAAGGTTAATTTATTTAATTATTTTATTTAATTTTATTCTGGAATTGTAAAGATCAGTAGTACTGTTCTAGTCCAGATTTTATTTTATTTTATGTTTCGGATTTAGATATTTTGTACAAAAATAACCAACAACGCAAGACTAAAAATTCCGTTACTAAATGTCTACCTCCGGAACTGATGGGTCCGGTAAGGTATCTCAAAGATGGACATTTGGTCATCTACGAGAATGAGATAGATGCTGAGAAACGTGTATCGTTTAAAGCATGAGAGCAAGGTGTTACCTTTGCCAGAATTTGTCCTAAACGGACTGATTATTGAAATATACGATGTGTATAGAGTATGACTTCGTCCAAAGCACTTGGGTTGCTAAGGAGAAGAAATACAAGATTGAGGACGTTGGAACTAAAATGTTCATCGTCGGTATGTTCTTGGATATTAAATGGTCGAGGCTAAGACCGTGATTTTTTAATTCCAAGAGTACCAATTGATCATGTATACATAGCCATTGAAGGCATGTCGATCAGTGAGTATTTCCAAATGAGTGTTGCATTTGAGAAATTAATTTTGTTCTGAAAATAAGATAATTTTTTTTCTTACGACGGTTCGTATTCACTGCAATTGAATGATGTGGTTGAATGAAAAAAAATTAAAATAATAATAATTTTATTATTATTAAAACTCTTGAAGAGTTGATGAACGTCGTATTGATTAATTATAGATTATTTCAGAACATGTGGGGGAAACTATTTTGACAAGCTAACCACGTATTGAATTTTTTTTTTTGAGAAAATACCCACTAAAAATAAAATAAAAATGAGAGGTGTTACGGATTTTTGAAAAAATCGTAAACCCTCTTATAAATATTTTAAAGTGTGGGGGTGTTTGGCAAAGGTGTATATACCTGAACCAAAGTAATGGGAAATGTTTGTGTCTTTTGTGATGATTCAATGTGATAGTCAAGTTGCTATAAGAAGAGCACAAAACATTATGTATAAACGGTAAATCTCGACATGTTCGTCGGAGAATTAACACCGTTAGACAATTGATCTCAAATTGAGTAATTTTCTTAGAATGTGTGAAATCTAAGAAAAATAAAATAAAATTGATTGACGAAAGGAAATTGATATAGATCAATTAAATATGTGCTAAAGGGATTGGGTTTGAAAAACCAAAATTTAATGAACGATCATAACGGTAACCCTACCATGATGAATGGAGATCCCAGGAACTTGGTTCAAAGGGAAAACTAAGTTATGAAAATTCAATTGAGCACTTGAAAAATATATTTATATATTTTATATATTTATATATTTTCTGAACTCATCCCTAATGGCAAATCAAGTGCTAAATCCTGATGTGTGGTAAAAGGTTAAGTTCTCGTGGAGACTTTTAATGAATCCCAACCTTGGAAAGGTGAAGTATGTCAGGATACTTTTGTGGGAGGTCACCTATATAAATGTGAAGTGAGGGCCGCTTCAAATGTAAACATTTATGAATCCAAAGTGAGTCCATGGCCAAAACGGACACAACATAAGAACGGGAAATTTTTGGGGATTTATTGTGTAAATATCATTGACTCGTTGTACGTTGTGGGGGAATAGTTCAAGGCATCGCGTCCACTAGGCCTCTTGTACTTCCGATGATAATTTACTACGGGAGGTTCAAAGCCGCAAACTACCTTTCCTGAAGCAATAAATTCTCTTGAGAATCGAGCACTAGGTCTGCATAGATTGCATGCATTCATTTCCACTAATGTGGGGGATTGTTGGAAAAATTGGAATTAAATATTTGGTTTAACCAATATTTGACTAGTTTTTTATGGCTAAATATTAATTCAAGTTGGAATTAATTTGTTAATAATTTTCTACGGTGTTCCGTAGATAATTATAGTATTTTATTTCGTCAAGATCCGATTTTTCGGTGAGTGAGAAATAAACGAATGAATTAGCCAAGTGAAAAGGCATTATTGAATGAGATAATTAAGTCTCATCCCACATCGGAATGTGGGAGATAATTGGTTTGTGAGAACCATTATAAAAGGTCTTGTGTATTGATTGTTGAGAATGTGAAAAGTCACAATCCCACATTGAAAGTGGTGAGAAGGTTAATACTTTTGTGATGTTATATGAGGAGTTAGAAAATGTTTCAACTTTGAGTAAGCTCGTTGACTTGAATTATTATTCTTGGTCAATTGGGAATTGACGATTTGGACTTGGGCCTTCGAGATTTTTCTTGGGCCTAGTAGAGTCTAATAAGTACAAATTTTATTTGTATTGGGCCTGTTAAATAATAACAAATAGGTTATTATGGCTTGGACTTATCAGCTTTTGGGCTGAGTAAAATTAGTTGAAACATTTTAGTTGGGTTAAGCTGTTGGGCTAGCCTAAATGGGTTGTACGGAATTTGAATAGTCAGCCCAATGACTTGAAAAGTCATTAGATTTATATTTATATATTTAATAAAATATATAAATTATTCCTCATAATTGAGTGACCTTTGAGTTGCTTAAGACCTTTGAGTTGCCTTTTGTCTTTTGGTAGGAGTTTTTAGTTGAGAAAAGAAAACAATTCAATATAACACAATTTGATAACACAAAATTAAAAATCAGATTCTATCCCACATCTGATATCTCTTCTCTCTAAGTTCATAAGCATTCTAGTGTTAGAATATTGTGTTAACAATATTAGTTAGTTCCTTGCATTTGCATATGCTCGGTTCTCTCTTTATCCTCGTTCGACGGAGCTTCTAGCTGGTGTGCCTCAGACTAGAAGATGATTGAAAGTCGTTGTATCTTTGGGGACTAACGTCGCAAAACCGTAGCATACACGGGGCGTTTTAGTCTTGAAGATAGCAAAAGCGCCTCGACTACCCGCAACAAGTTTCTATTCGAAGCCCAATAAAGGTTAATTTATTTAATTATTTTATTTAATTTTATTCTGGAATTGTAAAGATCAGTAGTACTGTTCTAGTCTAGATATTATTTTAGTTTATGTTTCGGATTTAGACATTTTGTACAAAAATAACCAACAAATTGTTGGAGTTGTGTACTTAATGTCTAGATTTAAGTAACGGTAAACTCCCGATCATAGCATTTAATCTATTAAATTAATAAACAATTGTTTGCATTTAATTATTGATAATTAATTATGCAAAATTATAGTCCTGGATTTCATACGTTGTAGTTAGTATGGTGTGCATGGGCACACAGAAGATCATACTATCGGTTACTCGTATTTAATCAAACAGATGCTCACGACCTAGATGGACCCGGACCAATCCATCGGTATAGTCGTTGTGTGAGAGAGAAAATAATTTATCTTAATTATTTTATCACACTTGTACACTTGGTGTATTGGGCGGATCGCTTGAGATTTATCGATTAAGATTGCCTTGAGATAATCGATTCAAGTCTCAAAGTATTTTATTCTTAATCCCCGATATTATTGCGGGTGTGTATATTTAATATTAGAGGCTTTGATTTTCCAAAGGAATTAACCGATTTAATTATTGGGTTAATTACCGGTAAAATTGGGTCGCTATATTTTATATATGACATGCCGTGAATACTTGACGGGAAAGTGTATCCCGGAAGGGTTGATAATATCCCCGAGATGAGTTCATAAGGAATTATTGTGTAAACCTCATGAGTGGATTTGTTCCGCACAATAATTAAGGTTGAATGGTACTAGTCTCGGATTAAAGAGATGAATAAATTAATTAGCAATAAATTAATTTTATTCATGGATATTTAAATCTTAAATACACGGAATAAATAATACTACCGGAGAAATATTATTTGATATAATATGGTTTAATATTGGGAGTGCAATTAATTTATATAGTGGAAAATAAATTAATTAATATTAATGGGAGATTAATAGATTTGGGCTTGGACTCAATTTAATCATTAATATTGGAAGCCCAATATTCCACCTCCTTTAGATCCCCTACGTAGCCTATAAAAGCACTACATGGTCTTCTCTTCTACAACACAATAACTTGAAGATCATAATTCTTCTAGAGAGAGAAAGTAGAGAGAGAGAAGAGGATCCATAAGCTTGGAGGATCGTCGCCCACCCGACGTTCAAGCTAGTGCAAGGAATACGTGGGAAGATCGTAAGGTCATCAATTGAGTTCGTTTCTCCGCACAACGAATCAAAAGGTAAAATCATAAACTCCCTTCTATGATTTTATGTGAATTGATTGTGATACATACATGAATGCACGATCCGGGTAAACGAAGAACTTCTGGGACGGGGATTCGAGATCCCCGGCGAACGTTCGAAGGACCCTCGGCCGGGAGCCGAGGGAGTCGATCGAACCCGAGGGTTCGATCGTGTGCACGAGAGGAACCCTGGCTGGGAGCCGGGGTGGGCGATCGACCGTGGTGGTCGATCGCCGGGCAGCCGCGGCTGGAGCCGCGGCGGGTTCGCCGCTGGGCGAACCGCCCTCCTCGGGCGGTGGCGGTGAGTCGCCGGACTCACCGCCCAGGGCTGCCGGAGCAGCCCCAGCGATCGCATCCGTGCGATCGCGAACTCCACGGTGGGGTTCGGCTAGGGTTTAGCCGCGGGTTTATCCCGCGGCGATGCTCTTGTCGAGCCCGGTTCTTCGTGGTGTTCGTGATCGGTTTCCGGCGATGGGATTTTGGTCGGGGTTATCGGTTCCGCAATTTTTGATACCCCGGGATATCGATTTCCAGCAATTGGTATCAGAGCGTTTGGTTTCGTGTTCATGTATGTGTTCAATTATCGTTCTACCTTGCAGGGATTCCGACTATCATGGTTAATTGATTGATTAATTGTTTAATTAATTGTTATTTAATTTTACCATGATTATTAAACTCTCGGACATGTCGAGATTCGTTTTGTGTGGATGAATGCTTGTAATAGTAAAAATTCGGGGGTTGACCGAATTTAGATTTATTATTATTGTTCTATGTTTTCCGGAAAGTGTATAGGGTCGATTTCATGTATAGAATCGATACCGGAATTGTAAATTTATTTCTTGTAATTTATTTACGTTGGATCGATGCCGAGACGACCGCCGGAGAACTCATGTGACGAAGGAGATGATGAGAGGGAGAAAGGACTGAAGGTTCGATCACCCCATGATCGACCCCATGATCGACCAAAAGGGGAAGGGGGCGTCGCGCCCCTTCAGCCGTGGGCTGTCGCCGGCGACGGTGGCGGCTGGCCGGCTGGAGTGGCGGCGGCGGGTGCTCCCTCCCGGTAGTCGATCGATGATGGTGGTGGTGGTGCGGGGATCCCCAACCCGTACTGCTCCTACCTAGATTCACTTTCCTAATTGATTCAAGTTTTCCTATTTTGAGTATTCCTAAGTTTGGGA
This sequence comes from Euphrasia confusa, assembly GCA_954870475.1. NCBI lineage: Eukaryota > Viridiplantae > Streptophyta > Magnoliopsida > Lamiales > Orobanchaceae > Euphrasia > Euphrasia confusa. Next base: position 24,258,115 of record OX940964.1, read on the forward strand.
ACTCTCATGGAGATAGGAAAAGAATTAATTGGAATTAATTTATTTCCTTATTCTATTATGGAAGTCTTCTAGAATATTCTAAGTTCTACTTGGAATAGGAATCTAGAGATTTAATAGAATTAGATAGGAAAATAATTAATTAATAAATTGATTTATTTCTTATTTGATTATTCCTATTTTATGGGAATTTTCATGGACATGGAAATTAATTAATTTTGGAAAGTAGAAGAGTCCTAATTTATTTTATTTCCTTATTCTATTATAGAAATCTTCTAGAATATTCCAAGTTTTACTTGGATAGATTATTCTAGAGATTTAATAGAATTAGATGGGAAAATAAATAAATAAAAATATTAATAATATTTAATTTTATTTTTGATTTATTCGATTGACTTAATTTTCGAATTAAGTATCTTTTGGATTTATTAAAAATAAATAGATTTAAATATTGGGATTAATATTCTCGTCACATGGAGCATTCAAGAACGAAGACTGAAGACTAGAAGACGCATACGGAGATGGAATTAAGCCATGATAGTCGGAAAATAATTTTCTAGCATTATTTTGACTATGTGCTATGTGCTTTATTACTTGTATGCATGCTTATGTGTTTAATTATGCATTAGATAGCGTATCCCTTTGTTATAAAAAGCTAAGTGGGAGCGGGGATGGAAACATTCCCATGGTCTCCATTACTGTTCTCTTGGTGACATTTATGAGCTTTCGAAGTTCATATAGATATGTCATTGGAGGAGAGTTCTTGTAATTCCTTTTACAAGAAACATTGATTAAGTCAAACAATGCCTAATTTGTCTTTCTGAAACTGAATTCAAGTCGACTCATTCTCACCCCGGGGAGTGGAATGGAGCCAAAGCCACTTGGTCATGTGGATGACACAAATTAGAGACATTCGTACCATTCTTTTGAAGATGGATCGTTTGTCTGCTCGGCTCCCTCATGTAATGAGAAATAGGGTTGTTCGCATGGTGAATCACTGGTTAGAAACTTCGAGTTTCACTTATGATTCTCCGCGTCTTGATTTACGAAAATCGAATGGTTCAAGTAATTGGGAGTCAACTATAAAAGTCTTTTGGTGTAGTAAACGTCCACACGAACGTGGCTTGCTATGCTGAATGGGATTTTTGGAAATAGTTGATGTAGACAGTTATAGGGAATTGTGAAGGATTGTGAGTTATCGTAAACGTCCACACTAACGTGGCTTGCGGTGACGTAGCAGTTCCAAATGATTCACCTTAGTACTGAGTAATGGTTTACACTTAGGTACGCTTTATAGTATTCTTCCCAACGAAGTAACACTATAATGATGTACGACCAAAGCAAATCTAATTGCTAAATCATTTGGGTGGGTAAACGTCCACACGAACGTGGCTTGCCTTACCTGATGGGATTTTAGATGTAATTAGTAATTTAATGATATTATTTGAGGGAGATAATATCGGATATTAAATTGATTGTTTGTTTAAATGTGCTTATAGGTTTAGAGAATAGCTATGAACCCACTTTCTGTGATACTCAAGGAGCATAAGCTCACTGGTCCCAATTACATTGATTGGAAGAGAAATTTAGACATTGTCCTGACTTCTGAGGAGTACAAGTTTGTACTCCATGAAGTGTGCCCTGCCGAGCCCACGGCTGCCTCAACTGATGAGGAAAAACTGGCATATCGGAAGTGGAAAAAGGCTGATGAAATGGCTAGGTGTTATATTTTGGCTTCCATGTCAAATGTACTCCAAACCCAACATGAGCCGATGGACACTGCCTTTGATATGATGTTTAACCTCAAGGAGATGTTTGGGGAGCAAGATCGTGCGGCTAGGCAAGAAGCCATGAGAGTCCTCATGTCGACTACTCAATCTGAAGGAACGCCCGTTGGGGAACACGTTCTTAAGATGATGAGTTTTTTGAATGAACTTGAGGTCCTAGGAGCTTCTATTGATGCTGAGACGCAAGTCGACATCATACTACAGTCTCTGACCCCTAGTTTTGAGCAGTTTCGTATGAGCTATAATATGGGTAAACTATCTTATACTCTTGCGCAACTCCTGACTGAACTAAAGGCGGCAGAGGGGATCTACAAGAAGGGCAAGTCTCAAGCGCTTGTAGCTACCAAGTCCAAGGGCTCGAAGCCTGTTGGAGGTAGGGGCAAGAAAAGGAAGCAAGCCTGGAAACCCAGTGGTGCCAAGAGGAGTGGACCACGAGTGGGGGCTGCAAAGCCAAGAGGCAAGTGCTTTCGATGCAATAAGTCTGGACACTGGAAGTTCTAATGTCCTCTCAAAGGTACGAATTTTTCTTTAGTCGTAAAAACATAGTCAGCGGTATTATCTACCAGAAATCTGGTGTGTAGATATGGAACCACTGACGGTATGTGCATTTTAAATGCAGGGGTTCCAGAAAACCCGGCGACTTAGAGAAGAAGAGTTCGAGTCTACACGGGCAAAAGCTGTGGAGGAGGCATCTGTTGCAGTGGAAGACATTTATCTGCTTTAGTAGTTAAATAGGATTTCATTTCAAGTTTATTGCATTATGTACCCTTTATTTTAGAAAGAACCTTTGTTCTGGATTTCTATTATTTATGAATGGATATTTTATTTCTTTAATCATGGTGATGATTTTGATAAGAAATAATGGGTATTATCTATTCTGGTACATTAGATAGCAATATGTGAATGATGAATCCTTAGTCTACCACGATGCAACAAACCGTTCTATAACTTGTTTTACTATTTAGATATATTTTTTGTTAAAATCGTTATACTTGTGAATTCTTATACTTAGTAGTATTTATTCAAATGAGATTCAAAAGGTTGAAATTGATTTGATCAATTATTGTTGAAGGAATGGACCTTCCGACCTAAGAATCAAGTTTGGAAGATAATGCAACTAAGCATACCTTTTGGTAAAAGATTGAATTCGGACAAGTATTGAGAATGATCAATGATATGTGTAAGGTGCGAGTAGTTCTTTAAGAATACTCGAATAATGGATTAGAATACTTGATGTGCCATAAAAGCAAAGTGTTTTAGTCACAAAGCAATTATGGGGAACCTTCTAAGTATATCCTTTGGAAGCCTGCGACTTAAATCGCGGAGGCTATCACCTATCTGAATAACACATAGCATAATCAAATTGAGATTAAGTCTCAAATAACTACACCATACACTTACGTGTAGAGATGGTGAGTCAATAAGAAATAGAATTCTAATAGTGAAAGAACAAGTTGTTCGGAACTACCTATGTTCTATGGATATTCCTGGAGACAACGGCATATTCAATATGGTTGTAGGATATCCTAGATGAACAAAGTACTGTGTTTTCTATAGTACTATGAACCAGAAGGACGTGTAACGCCCGGTTCTTAGAGAAAAACTATTAGAAGAACCACAAAGCCCGAACTGATGTAATACCTTGAAATGAGAAAAAGGACAGAGACTAGGAACCAGCCAAACCGAGTAGAGGTACACCACACACTGCACCTACTGTTATTACTGTTATACACCGGGACGCCATTGCACTGGGAGGTTGTTAAGACAACCGGAGATGTTCATAAGACTAGAAGAGTTTTCAACTCTGGATCTGGTAAAGATGAAATCGATCCCTAGCTCTGCATGAGGGCAGTACTAGATCTAAATGTGCCTACTTAGAAAACAATAAGGATTATTGTTAAGAGGCAAGATCATTTAGAGTACAAGCTTAGTAAATCCATTTATGGATTGAAACAAAGCTATAAATCGTATAACTTGCGAATTGATGGGATAGTCCATTTGATGGATTCATCAAAAGGCATAGACGAAAGGTGTATTGCAGACGTAATAGAAACAAAGTGGTGTTTCTCGGAGATTTTATGTAGATGACATTTTATCATTGGCAACAATGTAAAGATGTTGTCAGACATAAGATAATGGTTGTCTAAATGAATCGAGATATAATATTGAGTAGAAGTTAGAGCATGTTCTTGAGATCTTTCGATCTAATGATAAGAGCATTGTACTTCTCCTAGATATCTTATACGATTATGGTTTGTTTTAAACATGCATACTTCTGAGAAAGGTTATTGCCTTTCAGAGACAGAATATACATCTATCTAAAGGGTATGTGTTTCAACACATGAAGGAGATAGATGAGCAGAGAGCAGTTTCCGACACTTCGAGTGTGGAAAAACTTTATAGATGCAATGTTGTAAAACGAGAACCTGATATCAACTATGCGGTTTGCGTAGTGGGAGGATATCAAAGTAATCTAGACAAGAGATTTTCGGATGCTGTAATAGTACTTGTGAAGTACTGGATTGTTAAGCAAGACGAAATCTTCTTTGATTACAAATTCTCAGATCTCAAATCAGAGAAGGACTAGTGTAAGTCGATATCAGGCTATGTGTTCACTTTTAGAAAGAGGTGGAACCATGAAATGAAAGAGTGATAAGCAGGACGCTTCTCAGACTCTCTCATAACCGAATAAGCAGCCTCAGAGGCAGCAGAAGTTTTTGGTTGGGTTCCGGGATAACCTCTAAGACTTGGATATGACTCTTGGTTTACCAAAGGCTATTGAATAGCGGTGCATGATAAACTGGAAGAAGTCATAAGTCAAAAGGTGATGTTAACACATAGAGCAAGTACCACCTGATACGAGTCATCGTCAAGGGAGACGACGTAGTAGTCACCAAGATAACTCCAGAGCGGCAACCTAGAGTGCTCATTCACACAGTACTTCTTGGAAGTACAACTCTAAGCACGTGATGAGTATGGGAGTCGGGAGTTTGGAGGAAATGACTAGACCTTAGTACAAGTGGGAGATTGTTGGAGTTGTGTACTTAATGTCTAGATTTAAGTAACGGTAAACTCCCGGTCATAGCATTTAATCTATTAAATTAATAAACAATTGTTTGCATTTAATTATTGATAATTAATTATGCAAAATTATAGTCCTGGATTTCATACGTTGTAGTTAGAATGGTGTGCATGGGCACACAGAAGATCATACTATCGGTTACTCGTATTTAATCAAACAGATGCTCACGACCTAGATGGACCCGGACCAATCCATCGGTATAGTCGTTGTGTGAGAGAGAAAATAATTTATCTTAATTATTTTATCACACTTGTACACTTGGTGTATTGGGCGGATCGCTTGAGATTTATCGATTAAGATTGCCTTGAGATAATCGATTCAAGTCTCAGAGTATTTTATTCTTAATCCCCGATATTATTGCGGGTGTGTATATTTAATATTAGAGGCTTTGATTTTCCAAAGGAATTAACCGATTTAATTATTGGGTTAATTACCGGTAAAATTGGGTCGCTATATTTTATATATGACATGCCGTGAATACTTGACGGGAAAGTGTATCCCGGAAGGGTTGATAATATCCCCGAGATGAGTTCATAAGGAATTATTGTGTAAACCTCATGAGTGGATTTGTTCCGCACAATAATTAAGGTTGAATGGTACTAGTCTCGGATTAAAGAGATGAATAAATTAATTAGCAATAAATTAATTTTATTCATGGATATTTAAATCTTAAATACACGGAATAAATAATACTACCGGAGAAATATTATTTGATATAATATGGTTTAATATTGGGAGTGCAATTAATTTATATAGTGGAAAATAAATTAATTAATATTAATGGGAGATTAATAGATTTGGGCTTGGACTCAATTTAATCATTAATATTGGAAGCCCAATATTCCACCTCCTTTAGATCCCCTACGTAGCCTATAAAAGCACTACATGGTCTTCTCTTCTACAACACAATAACTTGAAGATCATAATTCTTCTAGAGAGAGAAAGTAGAGAGAGAGAGAAGAGGATCCATAAGCTTGGAGGATCGTCGCCCACCCGACGTTCAAGCTAGTGCAAGGAATACGTGGGAAGATCGTAAGGTCATCAATTGAGTTCGTTTCTCCGCACAACGAATCAAAAGGTAAAATTATAAACTCCCTTCTATGATTTTATGTGAATTGATTGTGATACATACATGAACGCACGATCCGGGTAAACGAAGAACTTCGGGGACGGGGATTCGAGATCCCCGGCGAACGTTCGAAGGACCCTCGGCCGGGAGCCGAGGGAGTCGATCGAACCCGAGGGTTCGATCGTGTGCACGAGAGGAACCCCGGCTGGGAGCCGGGGTGGGCGATCGACCGTGGTGGTCGATCGCCGGGCAGCCGCGGCTGGAGCCGCGGCGGGTTCGCCGCTGGGCGAACCGCCCTCCTCGGGCGGTGGCGGTGAGTCGCCGGACTCACCGCCCGGGGCTGCCGGAGCAGCCCCAGCGATCGCATCCGTGCGATCGCGAACCCCACGGTGGGGTTCGGCTAGGGTTTAGCCGCGGGTTCATCCCGCGGCGATGCTCTTGTCGAGCCCGGTTCTTCGTGGTGTTCGTGATCGGTTTCCGGCGATGGGATTTCGGTCGGGGTTATCGGTTCCGCAATTTTTGATACCCCGGGATATCGATTTCCAGCACAAATGAAGCTTCTGCTACTTGAGTCATCTGACTCTAGTAACTCCCCACAATAATTTAAATATACCACATTCTCCCTCATCAATCTCATCTCAAACATCTAACTCTCATTATGATTCTAGTTCATCCCAACCACCACACCCTCCATCCATTGAGCCACTTGTTCATAAAATGATTCCCAGATCCCAACATGGTATCTTTTTCAAACCCAAATCCTACCTTACAACTCTACTTTCTGAAGTAGAACCCCAATCTGTCACAAAGGCTCTTGCTGCTCCATGTTGGAAACAAGTCAAGACCTCTGAGTACATGGCCCTCATATCTAACCACATATGGAACCTTGTTCCTTGTCCATCCAACAGACAAATAATTGGATCAAGATGGGTATTCAAAGTAAAAATAAATTCAGATGGCTCTTTTTCTAGGCACATGGCCAGACTTGTGGCTAAAGGTTATACTTAATTAGCTAGTATTGACTATACTGAGGTTTTCAGTCCTGTTGTCAAGCCTGCCACCATTAGACTGATCATTTCCATTGCCCTATACAAAGGCTGGCCCCTCAGACAACTGGATATAGACAATGCTTTTTCTTAAATTGGGATCTTGATCCTTCGGCTGAACTCTATATTCATCAACCACCTGGTTTTGAGAATCCTGATAAACCCTCACATGTTTGTGGACTGAGGTGTTGGAAATCGATATCCCGGGGTTAACGGAATTGCGGAAACATAACCCCGATCAAAATCCCTTCGCCGGAAACCACCGCCAAGCACCACGCGAACCGGGCCCGACAAGAGTATCGCCGCCGCGGGATAAACCCGCGGCCGAAACCCTAGCCGAGCCCCGCGAGGGGCTCGCGATCGCACGCGATCGCCGGGGCTGCTCGTAGCAGCCCCCCGGCGGTGAGTCCGGCGACTCACCGCCACGCCGTCGGAGGAGGGGCGTCCGCCCAGCGGACAGCCGCGGCACCAGCCCGCGGCGCCCCAGTGATCGACTTCGATGTCGATCGCACGCCCCGGCTCCAGCCGGGGCTCCTCCCTTTGTGCGCTGCCGGCGATCGAGCCCTAGGGCTTCGATCGCCACCCTCGGCGTCCAACCGAGGGTTCGTTGCCATCGATCCCGGCGGGGCTCGCTTGACAGCCCGCGGTCCGGTGATCTCGGATCACCACCGCGCGGTCAAACCCCATCCCCGGGTTCGTCCCTCGGATCTTCGTTCATATGCATATACGAATTAATTATTAAAATCATCGAAGGGGTTTCAACGATTTTACCTTTGTTCTCGTTGTACGGAGAAACGAGATCTATGAAGACCTTGAGACCTTCCCACGTATTCCTTGCACTAGCTCGAACGTCGGGTGGGCGACGATCTTCCGAACTCCATGGATCTCCCTCTCTACTTTCTCTCTCTAGAATTGTGATCTTCAAGTTATGAGAATAGAGAAGACCATGTAGTGCTTTTATAGGCTACGTAGGGGATCTTAAGGAGGTGGAATATTGGGCTTCCAATATTAATGATTAAATTGAGCCCAAGCCCAAATCTATTAATCCATTAATATTAATTAATTCTATTTTCCACTATATAAAATTAATTGCACTCCCAATATTAAACCATATTATATCAAATATGTTGGAAATCGACTACCCGGGACGTGTCCGTTCGATCACTCGAACATCCGAACACGCCCAGTCGACCTCATGTGACAGCTCTACGCTGACGACGAAGCCCCGCAGCCGATTCACGCCCAACCGTCGCGCACGAGGCGCAACCGCGCGAACCGGCTGCTGCCCGCTTCAACCAGCGGGCGCTGCCCACCACCAGCGGCCGCTGTTCACGTTCAGCGGCCGCTGCTCAGCCACCAGCGGGCGCTGGAGAGGCCCTTGGCAGCGCGCGCTGCCTGGCTTCCAGCGGGCGCTGCTCGTGACGAACAGCAGCGCGCTGCTGCTGTTCCGGGCTCGTTTCCGGTCCGTTTTTCCTCTTCCGACCACCGTTCCGAAGGTCCTTGACCCCCCAGTAGTCGAGGAACACATACCACGACTCCCGGAACCCGATCGTTCGTCCGATGTATTTTTAACGAAATCAGAGATCGATAATTGCGGAATTAGGGATCGATCTCATACCTTTGTCGCGTGATTCGGAGAAGCCGAATTGTTGAAACCTTAGACGTTTCTAGCGTATGCCTCTTCCCCGACTCCAACCGTTGTGTAGGCAACGATCCGTTGGAATTCACCTTGTCTGCTCTCTCCTCCACTACCAGCGTAATATTTCTTTTTCTCTCTGAGAGAAAAATATTAGCGCAAGCTTTATTAATTTTTACAGAGAAAAAAAATTTAATTGCGCTAACGCTATTAATTTTCTCTTCAAAAATAAATGCGGCGTTCTGTAGGTTTAGGAGAGGGCAAGGGGGGGGGGGGGGGGGGGTTAAATAGAGTTACACTAGGGACCTCTTAGGTAAATTAAGTAGGGGCTAAAATGAAATATTAATTAACTTGGAATACTTAAAAGCAATTCCTTAATTAATCGATTTCAAATTTAATTATTATTAATTCCACTATAAAATAATAATTGAATTCCCGAAATTAATTTAATATTATATCAACAATAATATTTCCGCCGAAATTACATATACGACTTTCCCCGTGATTAAGATATCGAATGTCCACGAATTAATTTTAATTACTAATAATTAAATTAAATCGTTTCTTATTATCCGAGACTAGTACCACTCATCCTTATTATCATGTGGAACAAATCCACCTGCAAGGTTTACATGATAAACTTTATGAGCTCATCTCGGGGACATCATCAACCCGATAAACGGGACACGGTTTCCTGTCTATAATCTATAGCATGCCGTGTGTACAATTTCGATTCCCAATTTACCGAGAATATTGACTAATCAATTAGTCTCACTCATTGGTAGATTAAAGAACTGAGAATTGGACACACGCACCTATAATTATATAGGGATTAGGAATTCGCATATCCGCAATATCTGAGGTCTAGTTCGATTACTGCGATTAGTATAAATCGAACGCCCTCCCGTGGTCCTGCTCAATACACCAAGTGTACGAGTGTAACATGATAGTCAAGACCGACTATCTACCAGTCACACTACGACGTACCGATGGATTGTCCCTGTCCATCTAAGTCGTGAGCTACTGTTCGACAGTATACGAGTAACCGACAGTATGATGTTCCGCGTGTCTCCTCACGCCATACTGTCTACAACGTATACATCAAGGACTATTGCATTAAATGCAATCATGCTTGAATCATATCTCGAATTAAGGTATAGATAAGGAGTTCCGTATTTGCACTAAACTAGACATTTAGAATACAACTCCATCAAAATAATATTTCTCCGGTAGTATTATTTATTCCGTGTATTTAAGATATAAATATCCATGAATAAAATACATTTATTGCTAATTAATTTATTCATCTCTTATATCCGAGACTAGTACCATTCAACCTTAATTATTATGCGGAACAAATACACCTGCAGGGTTTACATAATAATTCCTTATGAACTCATCTCGGGGATATTATCAACCCTTACGGGATACACTTTCCCGTCAAGTATTCACGGCATGCCATATATAAAATATAGTGACCCAACTTAACCGGTAATTGACTCAGTAATTAAACCGGTCAATTCCTTTGGAAAATCAAAGTCACTTATATTAAATATACACACCCGCAATAGTATCGGGGATTAAGAATAAAATACACTGAGATTTAAATCGATTATCCAAGGCAATCCTAATCGATAAATCTCAAACGATCCGCCCAATACACCAAGTGTACAAGTGTGATAAAATAATCAAGATAGATTATTTTCTCTCTCACACAACGACTATACCGATGGATTGGTCCGTGTCCATCTAGGTCGTGAGCAACTGTTCGATTAAATACGAGTAACCGATAGTATGATCTTCTGTGTGTCCATACAACACCATACTAACTACAACGTATAAAATCCAGGACTATAATTTGCATATATTTAATTATAAATAATTAAATGCAAATAATTGTTTATTTAATTAAATAGATTAATGGCATTGGATTGTGAGTTTCCGTTACTTAAATCTAGACATTAAGTACACAACTCCAACAATCTCCCACTTGTACTAAGGTCTAGTCATTTCCTCCAAACTTCCGACTCCCATACTCATCACGTGCTTAAGTTGTACTTACAAGAAGTACTATGTGAATGAGCACTCTAGGTTGCCGCTCTGAAGTTATCTTGGTGACTACAGCGTCGTCTCCCTCGACGATGACTCGTATCAGGTGGTACTTGCACTATGTGTTATCTTACACTTATGGACTTGTGATTTCTTACCATTTGCCATCGCACCGCTTTTCACATAGCCTTTGGCAAATTAAGAATCACCTCTAAGTCCCAGAGATTGTCCCAGAGCTATACCAAAACTTCCGCTGCCTCTGAGGCTGCTATTTGGTTACCCATGGCAGAGTCCGAGAAGCATCATGCTTATCACTCTTCCATGTTAAAAACTCCTTCTCCTTCAATAGTGAAACACATAGCCTGATATCGACTTACACCGGTCCTCATTCGATTAGAAATCTAAGAGAATGTAATCCAAAGGAAATGCTCGTCTGCTCCGTAATCCAGAACATAGTTTCTAGTACTTTAAAAGTACTTAAAATGTTCATTACAACAGTCGAGTATTCCTTTCCAGGATTACCTTGATATCCTCCCACTATACTGCCGCATAGCAGATATCAGGTTCTCGTTTTCAACATCGCATTTATTAGGCTTTCCACACTCGAAGTGTAGGAAACCGCTTTCATTGCTTCTATCACCTTTATGTGTTCCAAAACACATACCCTTAGATAGATGCATTCCGTGTTTGAAAGGTAGCGAATCTTTCTCGGAACTATGCATGTTAAAAATGAACCATAATCGTACAAGATATCTAGAGAAGTACAATGTTATTTTCTTGAGATCCTAGATCTTAAGAACATGCTCTAACTTCTTCTTTATCTCATATATCGATTTTTCTAGACAACCATCATTTTATGTCTGACAACATCTTTACATTGTTATCAATGATAAAATGTATTCTACATAAAACCTCCGAGAAACACCACCTCGTTTCCATCACGTTTCCCATACACACGATTCGTCAATGCCTTTTGATGAATCCATCAAATGGACTATCTCATCAATGCGCAAGTTCCATGAACTCTAGCTTTGTTACAATCCATAAATGGATCAACTAAGCTTGTACTCTAAATGATCTCGCCTCTTAACAATAATCCTTATTGTTCTCTAAGAAGGCACATTTAGATCTAGTACTGCCTTCATGTAGATTAAGGGATCGATTTCATGTATGTTAGGTCCAGAGTCCGAAGACTCACCTAGTCTTGTGAATATCTCTGGTTGTCACACAACCTCCCACTACAACGGCATTCCGGTGTATAAACAGTAATAACAGTAGGTGCAGTTAGTGGTGTACCGCTACTCGGTTCGGCTGGTTCTTAGTCTTTCTATCGTTTTCTCTCATTCCAAAAGTATCACGTCATTTTGGGCTTGTGGTCCATTATATAGTCTTTCTCTAAGAACCGGGCGTTAGAACTTATAACGTCCTTCTGGTTCATAGTACTATTGAACACACATCTTTTGTTCTTCTAGGATATTCTACAACCGCATTTTGAATGCGCCGTTGTTTCCAGACATATCCATAGAACATAGGTAGTACCGTATAACTCATAATTTTACTATTTCTATAAGAGTTCCATTTCTTGTTTACGACACACCATTTCTACACAAAAGTGCATGGTGTAGTCATTTGGGATCAAATCCCAATCTCTGATCAGTATGCCATGCATTCCTCAGATAGGTACTTGCCTCCGCGATCAAATCGCAGGCTACCAATGGATATACCTTGAAGGTTCTCCACAATAGCTTTGTGTCCATTGACTTGTCAAAACACTTTGCTTTTGTGGCACATCAGGTATGCTAATCCATTTTTCGAGTAATCATAAAATGAAGTACTCGTACCTTATTGTCTCAGTAGACATAGGTCTGCATACATTAGAGTTAATCAATTCTAATACTTGTCCGGATCTTATATCTTATATCCATAAAGGATTGCTTAGTTATGTTATCTTCCAAATTAGATTCTTGGGTCGGAAGGTCCACTCCTTCAACTTAACTGATCAAAATATCAATTTTCGACCTTTGAACTTCTTATTTGAATAAACATTACTTAGCATAAGAATCCACAAGTATAAATGATTCATTACAGAAATATCTCTTAAAAGTAAAACGAGTTATATACTACGGTTCGTTGCATCGTGGTGGACTTAGGATTTATATATTGCTAGCTAATGTACCAGAATAGATAATATCATTATTTCTTCTTATAACCATCAAATGATTAAAAGAAATAAAATATCGTATTCATTAGAAATCCAGAACAAAGTTCTTTCTAAAAGGTACATAAAAGCAATAACTCAAAATGAAATCTTATATAATTGTCCTCCACTGCAACAGCTGCCTCCTCAACAGCATTGCCCATGTAGACTACGATTTCTTCTTTTCCAAGTCGTCGGGTTTCCTGGAACCCTCGCATTTAGAATGCGCATACCGTTAGTGGTTCCATATCTACACACCAGGTTCCGGTAGATAATACCACTGACTATGTTTTACGACTAAAGAAGATTTCGTACTTTCTTTGAGAGGATAATCAGACTTCCAGTACCCTGACTGTTTGCATCGAGAACTCTTGCCTATTCGCTTTCTCGTCCCATCTCGTGATCCAAGTAACTTAGAACCACTGGGTTTCTTTGCTTTCTTTTCCTTTCCCCCGATTCATGCCCTTAGGTTCGAAACCTTTGGCATTGGCTACAAGAGCTTGCGAATTCCGTCTCAACTCGTCTAAAAGGTTGATCATCTCGAAAACGTGTTTAAGCGTTTCCTCGAATGGACTGGCCTTTATGAGTATCCTCATCGCCTCTTGTCTAGCCTCTACATCATTTCTAAACATCTCCTTGAGTTTGAACATGATATTAAAATCAGTCCCTTCCTCATCAGTTAAGACATTGGTAGGCTTGGGAGAACAAAGCTCACTTGAGTACAAACTTGTACTCTTTAACAGTCTGGGAAATGTCCAGATCTCTATTCCAATCAATACATTTAGGGACCAATGAGTTAAATCCTTAAGTATCACATAAAGTGGGTTCAAAACCATATCCTAATCTATGAGCACATATAACAACAAACAATCGATTTAATCTCCGATATTATCTCCCTCAAACAATATCATTAAACCACTAATCACATCTAAAATCCCATCAGATAAGGCAAGCCACGTGGTGTGGACGTTTACCCACCCAAACGACTTAGCAATTAGATTATCTTTGGTCATACATCACTTATAGCGGAACCTCGTGGGGAGGAATACTATAATGCGTATCTAAGTGTAAACCATTACTCAGTACTAAAGTAAATCATTTGGAACCGCTACATCACTGTAAGCCACGTGGTGTGGACGTTTACGATAACTTCACAATTCTTCGCAATTCCTTATAACTGTCTACATCAATTAATCCAAAATCCGTTAGTATAGCAAGCCACGTGGTGTGGACGTTTACTACACCAAGAGACTTTTATAATTGACTCCCAATTACTTGATCCATTCGATTTTCGTAAATCAGGACGCGGAGAATCATAAGTGAAACTCGAAGTTTCTAACCAGTGATTCACCATGCGAACAACCCTATCTCTCATAAATGAGGGAGCCGAGCAGACAATCGATCCATCTATAAAAGAATGGTACGAAGGTCTCTAATTTGTGTCCTCTACATGACCAAGTGGCTTTGGCTCCATTCCACTCCCCGGGGTGAGAATGAGTCGACTTGAAATCAGCTTTGGAAAGACAAATTAGGCATTGTTTGATAAACTTAATCAATGTTTCTTGTAAGAGGAATTACAAGAACTCTCCTCCAATAACTTATCTATATAAACTTCAAAAGTTTATAAAAGTCACCAAGAGAGCAGCAATGGAGACCATGGGTATGTTTCCATACCCTCTCCCACTTAGCTTTTTACAATAAAGGGATACGCTATCTAATGCATAATTAAATACACATAAGCATGCATACATGAAATAAAGCACATACTATTATCACATAGTCAAAATAATACTAGAATATTATTTTCCGACTATTATGGCTTTATCGCATCTCCGTACGCATCTTCTAGTCTTCAGTCTTCGTTCTTGAATGCTCCATGTGACGAGGATATTAATCCCAATATTTAAATCTATTTATTTTCAATTAATCCAAAAGTTACTTAATTCGAAAATTAAGTCAATCGAATATATCAAAAATAAAATTAAATATTATTAATATATTCATTATTTTTATTTTCCTTTCTAACTTCATTAAATCTCCAGAATCCTATTCCAAGACCCACTTGGAATATTCTAGAAGATCTCCATAATGAAATAAGGAAATAAAATAATTTAGGACTCCTAATCCTTCCAAATTAATTCCTTTCCTAATCTATTAAAAATTCCATAAAGGAATAATTAAATAGGAAAAATTAATTAAGGACTTTCAAAACTTTCCATATTAATTATTTTCCTAATCCATAAAAAATTCAATAAAGGAATAATTAAATAGGAAAAATAAATTAATTCCAAATTAATTCTTTTCCTAATCCATGAATATTCCAAAAGGAATAATCAATTAGGAAGACCAAATTAATTCTAAATTTATTCCTTCCTTATCCATGAAAATTCCCATACTAGGAATAATCAATAAGGAAATAAATTTATTCTAAATTTATTCTTTTCCAATTCCATGAGAGTTCCCAAAAAATAGGAATACTCAAAATAGGAAAACCGAATAATTTAGGAAAGTTGAATCTCGGTAGGAGTAGCACGAGATCACGAGGACCCCGCGCCACCCCCACCGCCGATCGACCACCACCGGGGAAGAGCACCGCCGCCCAGCCGGCCGGCCAACCACCTCACGGCGGCAGCCCACGGCCAAGGGCGATCGAGCCCTAGCCCCGTGATCGATCATGGGGTCGATCATCATGATCGATCCCCGGTCCTTTCTTCCTCTCGTCACTTCGTCTTCTCCGGCGATCATCTCGGCATCGATCCAACGTAAATAAATTACAAGAATTTAAATTACAATTATCCGGTATCGATTCTATACATGAAATCGACCCTATACATTTTCCGGAAAGTAGAACGTAATAATAAACCTAAATTCGGTCAACCCCCGAATTTATACTATTACAAGCATTCACCACACATAAAACGAATCTCGACATGTCCGAGAGTTTAAAAACAATTATGACAATAATTAACGAATAATCATATCTAGCCATAATAGTCGGAAACCCTGCAAGGTAGAACAATTTATCGTACATACACATGAACTAGAACCAATTCTCTGATACCAATTGTTGGAAATCGATATCCCGGGGTTAACGGAATTGCGGAAACATAACCCCGATCAAAATCCCTTCGCCGGAAACCACCGCGAAGCACCACGCGAACCGGGCCCGACAAGAGTATCGCCGCCGCGGGATAAACCCGCGGCCGAAACCCTAGCCGAGCCCCGCGAGGGGCTCGCGATCGCACGCGATCGCCGGGGCTGCTCGTAGCAGCCCCCCGGCGGTGAGTCCGGCGACTCACCAGCCCGCGGCGCCCCAGCGATCGACTTCGATGTCGATCGCACGCCCCGGCTCCAGCCGGGGCTCCTCCCTTTGTGCGCTGCCGGCGATCGAGCCCTAGGGCTTCGATCGCCACCCTCGGCGTCCAGCCGAGGGTTCGTTGCCATCGATCCCGGCGGGGCTCGCTTGACAGCCCGCGGTCCGGTGATCTCGGATCACCACCGCGCGGTCAAACCCCATCCCCGGGTTCGTCCCTCGGATCTTCGTTCATATGCATATACGAATTAATTATTAAAATCATCGAAGGGGTTTCAACGATTTTACCTTTGTTCTCGTTGTACGGAGAAACGAGATCTATGAAGACCTTGAGACTGTTGGAAATCGATATCCCGGAATTAATAAATTAATTAAAATTAATTATCTAATTAATTCCGATCGAAATCCTTTGGAGATCGAATATCCGGATTGTCAAAAATGCGGAACCGACAACCCAATCGAAATCCCGACCGCCGGAGAAACCACGAGCACGCCACGAGGAGCCGGGCTCAACCGAACACCACACGCGAGCAAGCCCGCGTGTGTCCAGCCGAGCCCCCACGAAGGGCTCGCGGTTGCTCACGGCAACCGCTGGGGCTGCTCGTAGCAGCCCCGCAGCGAGTCCTCGACTCGCTGCTCACGGGGATGGGGTCCCCGTACGAACGCACGGGCTGCTCCCAGCAGCCCGCTAGGCACGCCCCGGATGCGATCCGCATCGCCCGCGTGCCCGCTGCGGGAACTCCCGCAGCTCGCGGCGATGCCGTCCGGGGAGATCGAGCCCAGCTCGATCGAGCCCTCGGCTCCAGCCGAGGCTCACGCCCGGCAGCCCCTTTAGGCGAGAATCCATGAGCCGCCGGCGGTCCGGTGGTACGACCACCACCGCCCGGTTCAATCTCACTTATGGGGTTCGTCCCTCGGATCTTGGTTTATGATATTTTCACGATAATTAAACAATAAAATCATAAAGAGGGTTTTACGATTTACCTCGTTCTCGTTGTTCGGAAAAACGAAGAACTCAATTTGACGACCTTGAGATCTTCCGACGTATTCCTTGCACTAGCTCGGACGTCGTGTGGGCGACGATCTACCGAACTCCATGGATCTCCCTCTCTACTTTCTCTCTCTAGAATTGTGATCTTCAAGTTATGAGATATGAGAATAGAGAAGACCATGTAGTGCTTTTATAGGCTACGTAGGGGATCTTAAGGAGGTGGAATATTGGGCTTCCAATATTGAAGATTAAATTGAGCCCAATGCTCAAGTCCATTAATCCTTATCAATATTAATTAATTCTATTTTCCACTATATAAAATTAATTGCACTCCCAATATTAAACCATATTATATCAAATAATATTTCTCCGGTAGTATTATTTATTCCGTGTATTTAAGATATAAATATCCATGAATAAAATTAATTTATTGCTAATTAATTTATTCATCTCTTATATCCGAGACTAGTACCATTCAACCTTAATTATTATGCGGAACGAATCCACCTGCAGGGTTTACATAATAATTCCTTATGAACTCATCTCGGGGATATTATAGACCCTTCCGGGATACACTTTCCCGTCAAGTATTCACGGCATGTCATATATAAAATATAGTGACCCAACTTAACCGGTAATTAACCCAATAATTAAATCGGTTAATTCCTTTGGTAAATCAAAGTCACTTATATTGAATATACACACCCGCAATAGTTTCGGGGATTAAGAATAAAATACACTGAGACTCGAATCGATTATCGCCGGCAATCCTAATCGATGAATCTCAACGATCCGCTCAATACACCAAGTGTACAAGTGTGATAAAATAATTAAGATAAATTATTTTCTCTCTCACACAACGACTATACCGATGGATTGGTCCGTGTCCATCTAGGTCGTGAGCAACTGTTCGATTAAATACGAGTAACCGATAGTATGATCTTCTGTGTGCCCATGCAACACCATACTAACTAAAACGTATAAAATCCAGGACTATAATTTGCATATATTTAATTATAAATAATTAAACGCAAATAATTGTTTATTTAATTAAATAGATTAGTGGCAATGGATCGTGAGTTTCCGTCACTTAAATCTAGACATTAAGTACACAACTCCAACAATCTCCCACTTGTACTAAGGTCTAGTCATTTCCTCCAAACTCCCGACTCCCATACTCATCACGTGCTTAAGTTGTACTTCCAAGAAGTACTATGTGAATGAGCACTCTAGGTTGCCGCTCTGAAGTTATCTTGGTGACTACAGCGTCGTCTCCCTCGACGATGACTCGTATCAGGTGGTACTTGCACTATGTGTTATCTTACACTTATGGACTTGTGATTTCTTACCATTTGCCATCGCACCGCTATACACATAGCCTTTTGGCAAATTAAGAATCACCTCTAAGTCCCAGAGATTATCCCGGAGTTATACCAAAACTTCCGCTGCCTCTGAGGCCGCTATTTGGTTACCCATGGCAGAGTCCGAAAAGCATCGTGCTTCTCACTCTTCCATGTTAAAACTCCTTCTCCTTTAATAGTGAAACACATAGCCTGATATCGACTTACACCGGTCCTCATTCGATTAGAAATCTAAGAGAATGTAATCCAAAGGAAAAACTCGTCTGCTTCGTAGTCTAGAACAGTACTTCGAAAGTACTTTTACGGCAGTCGAATATTCCTTTCCAGGATTACCTTGATATCCTCCCACTATGCTGTTGGAGTTATGTACTTAATGTCTAGATTTAAGTAACGGTAACTCCCGATCCATTGCCATTAATCTATTTAATAAATAAACAATTATTTGCGTTTAATTATTTATAATTAAATATATGCAAATCATAGTCCTGGATTCTATACGTTGTAGTTAGTATGGTGTGCGACGTCACACAGAAGATCATACTATCGGTTACTCGTATTTAATCGAACAGTTGCTCACGACCTAGATGGACACGGACCAATCCATCGGTATAGTCGTTGTGTGAGAGAGAAAATAATTTGTCTTAATTATTTTATCACACTTGTACACTTGGTGTATTGAGCGGATCTGCTTGAGATTTATCGATTAGGATTGCCGGCGATAATCGATTCGAGTCTCAGTGTATTTTATTCTTAATCCCCGATACTATTGCGGGTGTGTATATTTAATATAAGTGACTTTGATTTACCAAAGGAATTAACCGATTTAATTATTGGGTTAATTACCGGTTAAGTTGGGTCACTATATTTTATATATGGCATGCCGTGAATACTTGACGGGAAAGTGTATCCCGTAAGGGTTGATAATATCCCCGAGATGAGTTCATAAGGAATTATTATGTAAACCCTGCAGGTGGATTCGTTCCGCATAATAATTAAGGTTGAATGGTACTAGTCTCGGATATAAAGAGATGAATAAATTAATTAGCAATAAATTAATTTTATTCATGGATATTTATATCTTAAATACACGGAATAAATAATACTACCGGAGAAATATTATTTGATATAATATGGTTTAATATTGGGAGTGCAATTAATTTTATATAGTGGAAAATAGAATTAATTAATAATAGTAAGGATTAATAGATTTGGGCTTGGTGGGCTCAATTTAATCACTATTATTGGAAGCCCAATATTCCACCTCCTTAAGATCCCCTACGTAGCCTATAAAAGCACTACTTGGTCTTCTCTATTCTCATAACTTGAAGATCACAATTCTAGAGAGAGAAAGTAGAGAGGAGGATCCATGGAGTTCGGTAGATCGTCGCCCACACGACGTCCGAGCTAGTGCAAGGAATACGCGGGAAGATCTCAAGGTCGTCAAATTGAGTTCTTCGTTTTTCCGAACAACGAGAACGAGGTAAATCGTAAAACCCTCTTTATGATTTTGATCGTTTTAATTATCGTAAAATTATCGTGAACCAAGATCCGAGGTTTGGGATCCTCACCGGGGTCGAGCCGGGCGGTGGTGATCGAGGATCACCGGACCGCCGCGGCTGGAGCGACCCGGCGGCAAGGATCGCGCGAACCGAGTTCGCTGGAAGGGCAAGCACCCGCCTGGGGACCAGGCGCCCGCCTGGTCCATGTCGCGCGCGGTCGCGCGACCACCAGGCGCCCGCTTCGTACGGCTGGGCAGCGGGCTGTGGGGTCCTCCCACAGCGGATCCGGGGGCTTCGCTGGTCGTGCTCGGAGCTGTACGGGCTGAACCCTAGCGCACGTCCGGTGACGTGCGCATGCCTCGATCAAACAAGCCGTGGCACGGCCGCGGCTAGGGTTTGAATAGGGGCTGTCCGCGAGGGTTTAGTCGCACCCAACGGGCTGCTTTGAGAAGCCCCTCACGCCATCATGAGATGCGATCGATCACCGCGAGCTTGCTCGCGGAGGGTGATCGATCGGGCTTCTCCCCGTGTCCGATGACGTGGTTGTTTTCCGGCGATCGGAATTTCGATTGGGTTGTCGGTTCCGCAATTTTGACAATCCGGATATTCGATCTCCGAGGGATTTCGGTCGGAATTAATTAGATAATTTATTTATTTAAATTTATTAATTCCGGGATATCGATTTCCAACAATTGGTATCAGAGAGATGGTTTTAGTTCATGGTATTTTTCGATAAATTGTTCTACCTTGCAGGGTTTCCGATTATTATGGCTAGATTTAATTTTGTTAATTAATGTCATGATATTGTTCTTGATTATTAAACTCTCGGACATGTCGAGATTCGTTTTATGTGTGGTGAATGCTTGTAATAGTAAAAATTCGGGGGTTGACCGAATTTAGGATTTATTATTACGTTCTACTTTTTCCGGAAATTGTATAGGGTCGATTTCATGTATAGAATCGATACCGGAATTGTAAATTTAATTCTTGTAATTTATTTACGTTGGATCGATGTCGAGACGACCGCCGGAGAACACATGTGACGAAGGAGAAGATGAGAGGGAGGACCGGGGATCGATCACGAGGATCGATCCCATGAGGATCGATCGAAGGGGCGGAGGGGGCTGCCCGCGGGATTCCTTGGCCACGCCGGCCACCGGTGGTGGTGGCGCGTGGGCTGAGATGGCGGCGGCGCTTCTCCCCGGCCGGCGATCGATGGTAGGGGGCGCGGGGTCCTCGTGATCTCGTGTTCTCCTACCAAGATACTACTTTCCTAATTAATTCGGTTTTCCTATTTGAGTTTTCCTTTTTTTTCGGAATTCTCATGGATTAGGAAAATAATTAATTGGAATTAATTTTATTCCTTATTCTATTATGGAAGTCTTCTAGAGTATTCCGAGTTCTACTTGGAATAGGATCCTAGAGATTTAATAGAATAGGAAAGGAGTAAAAGTTAATTTAGGATTGATTTATTTCCTAATTGATTATTCCTATTTTATGGGAATTTTCATAGTAATGGAAATTAATTAATCTTGGAAAGTAGAAGAGTCCTAATTTATTTTATTTCCTTATTCTATTATAGAAGTCTTCTAGAATATTCCAAGTTTGACTTGGATAGATTATTCTAGAGATTTAATAGAATTAGAGAGGAAAATAAATAAATAAAAATATTAATAATATTTAATTTTATTTTTGATTTATTCGATTGACTTAATTTTCGAATTAAGTATCTTTTGGATTTATTAAAAATAAATAGATTTAAATATTGGGATTAATATTCTCGTCACATGGAGCATTCAAGAACGAAGACTGAAGACTAGAAGATGCGTACGGAGATGCAATAAAGCCATAATAGTCGGAAAATAATATTCTAGTATTATTTTGATTATGTGATAATATTCTATGTGCTTTATTTCATGTATGCATGCTTATGTGTATTTAATTATGCATTAGATAGCGTATCCCTTTATTGTAAAAAGCTAAGTGGGAGAGGGTATGGAAACATATCCATGGTCTCCATTACTGTTCTCTTGGTGACTTTTATGGACTTTTGAAGTTCGTATAGACAAGTCATTGGAGGAGAATTCTTGTAATTCCTTTTACGAGAAACATTGATTAAGTTTATCAAACAATGCCTAATTTGTCTTTCCAAAACTGATTTCAAGTCGACTCATTCTCACTCCGGGGAGTGGAATGGAGCCAAAGCCACTTGGTCATGTCGAGGACACAAATTAGAGACCTTCGTACCATCCTTTTGAAGGTGGATCGATTGTCTGCTCGGCTCCCTCATTTTATGAGAGATAGGGTTGTTCGCATGGTGAATCACTGGTTAGAAACTTCGAGTTTCACTTATGATTCTCCGCGTCTTGATTTACAAGATTAAATGATTCAAGTAATTGGGAGTCAATTGTAAAAGTCTTTTGGTGTAGTAAACGTCCACACTATCGTGGCTTGCTGCATTGAATGGGACTTTGGAACGATTGATGTAGACAGTTATAGAAGGGAGTAAAGGAGCGTATGTTAACGTAAACGTCCACACTATCGTGGCTTGCGGTGAATATGCGTATCCCAAACAATCTTCTTAGATACTGAGTAATGGTTTACACTTAGGTACGCTTCTTAGTATTCTTCCCATCGAAGTAACGCTAATGATGATGTACGACCAAAGGTAATCTAATTGCTAAATCATTTGGATAGGTAAACGTCCACACTATCGTGGCTTGCCATATCTGATGGGATTTTAGATGTGATTAGTGGTTTAATGATATTATTTGAGGGAGATAATATCGGATATTAAATCGATTGTTTGTTGTTATATGTGCTCATAGATTAGGATATGGCTTTGAACCCACTTTCTGTGATACGTAAGGATTTTAAACTCATTGGTCCCTAAATGGAATGATTGGAATAGAGACCTAGACATTGTCCAGACTGTTAAAGAGTACAAGGTTGTACTCAGTGAGCTTTGTCCTCCCGAGCCTATTAATGTCTCAACTGGTGTTTAGACGTGACATAGGCGGCTAGACAAGAAGCGATGAGGATACTCATAAAGGCCAGTCGCTTCGAGAAAACGCTTAAACACGTTTTTAAGATGATTGACCTTTTAGACGAGTTGAGACGGAAATCGCAAGCTCTTGTAGCCAATGCCAGAGGTTTCGAACCTAAAGGCATGAATCGGGGGAAAGGAAAAGCAAGCAAAGAAACCCAGTGGTCCTAAGTGTCTTAGACCACGAGATGGGACGAGAAAGCCATGAGGCAAGTGTTCTCGATGCAAACAGTCTGGGTACTGGAAGTCTGATTATCCTCTCAAAGAAAGTACAAAATTTTCTTTAGTCGTAAAACATAGTCAGTGGTATTATCTACCGGAACCTGGTGTGTAGATATGGAACCACTGACGGTATGTGCATTTTAAATGCAAAGGTTCCAGGAAACCTGACGACTTGGAAGAGAAGAAATCGTAGTCTACATGGGCAATGCTGTAGAGGAGGCAGCAGTTGCAGTGGAGGACTTTTTATAGGATTTCATTTTGAGTTATTGCTTTTATGTACCTTTCATATTAGAAAGAACTTTGTTCTGGATTTCTAATAAATGGATATTTATATTATCTATTTTGGTACATTGGCTAGCAATATATAAATGATGAATCCTAAGTCCACCACGATGCAACGAACCGTAGTATGAAACTCGTTTTACTAATAAGAGATTTCTTTATCAATTATACTTGTGGATTCTTATGCTGAATCATGTTTATTCAAATAAGAAGTTCAAAGGTCGAAAATTGATTTTTTATCAATTAAGTTGAAGGAGTGGACCTTCCGACCTAAGAATCTAATTTGGAAGATAATATGACTAAGCAATCCTTTATGGATATAAAATGTAAGATCCGGACAAGTATGAGAATTGATTGACTCTGATGTATGCGGACCTGTGTCTACTCAGACAATAAGGTACGAGTACTTCATTTGATGATTACTCGAGAAATGGATTAGAATGCCTGATGTGCCACAAAAGCAAGTGTTTTGACAAGTCAATGGACACTGAGCTATTGTGGAGAACCATCAAGGTATATCCATTTGTAGCCTGCGATTTGATCGCGGAGGCAAGTACCTGTCTGAGGAATGCATGGCATACTAATCAGAGATTGGGATTTGATCCCAAATGACTACACCATGCACTGTTGTGTAGAAATGGTGTGTCGTAAACAAGAAATGGAACTCTTATAGAAATAGTAAAATTATGAGTTATACGGAACTACCTATGTTCTATGGATATGTCTGGAAACAACGGCGCATTAAAATGCGGTTGTAGAATATCCTAGATGAACAAAAGATGTGTATTCAATAGTACTATGAACCAGAAGGACGTTATAAGTTCTAACGCCCGGTTCTTAGAGGAAGACTATGTGATGAACCACAAGCCCAAAGTGACATGATACTTTGAAATGAGAGAGAAAGATTAAGACTTAGAACCAGCCGAACCGAGTAGCGGTACACCACTAACTGCACCTACTGTTATCACTGTTTATACACCGGAATGCCATTGTAGTGGGAGGTTGTGGGACAACCGGAGATATTCATAAGACTAGGAGAGTCTTCGGACTCTGGACCTAGTATACATGAAATCGATCCCTAGATCTACATGAAGGCAGTACTAGATCTAAATGTGCCTTCTTGGAAAGCAATAAGGATTATTGCTAAGAGGCAAGATCATTTAGAGTACAGGCTTAGTTGATCCATTTATGGATTGAAACAAAGCATTGAGTTCGTGGTACTTGCAAATTGATGAGATAGTCCATTTTATGGATTCATCAAAAGCATAGACGAATCGTGTGTATGGGAAACGTGATGGAAACAAGGTGGTGTTTCTCGGAGGTTTTATGTAGACGACACTCTTATCATTGGCAACAATGTAAAGATGTTATCAGACATAAAATGATGGTTGTCTAGATGAATCATTATGAAAGATAAAGGAAGTAGTTGGACATGTTCTTGAGATCTTGGATCTCTAGATAGAACATTGTACTTCTCCTGGACATCTTACATAAATGATTATGGTTCGTTTTAAACATGCAAGATTCCGAGAAAGGTTCGTTACCTTTCAGAGACGGAATGCATCTATCTAAGGATATGTGTTTTGGAACACAAAAGGAGATAGAAGCAATGAAAGCAGTTTCCTACACTTTGAGTGTGGAAAGCTTAATAAATGCATTGTTGAAAACAAGAACCTGATATCGGCTATGCGGTTAGCGTAGTGGGAGGATATCAAGGTAATCCTGGAAAGGAATATTCGACTGCCGTAAAAGTACTTTCGAAGTACTGTTCTAGACTACGAAGCAGACGAGTTTTTCCTTTGGATTACATTCTCTTAGATTTCTAATCAAATGAGGACCGGTGTAAGTCGATATCAGGCTATGTGTTTCACTATTGAAGGAGAAGGAGTTTTAACATGAAAGGGTGATAAGCATGATGCTTTTCGGACTCTGCCATGGGTAACCAAATAGCGGCCTCAGAGGCAGCGGAAGTTTTGGTATAACTCCGGGATAATCTCTGGGACTTAGATGTGATTCTTAATTTGCCAAAGGCTATGTAAATAGCGGTGCGATGGCAAATGGTAAGAAATCACAAGTCCATAAGTGTAAGATAACACATAGTGCAAGTACCACCTGATACGAGTCATCGTCGAGGGAGACGACGCTGTAGTCACCAAGATAACTTCAGAGCGACAACCTAGAGTGCTCATTCACATAGTACTTCTTGGAAGTACAACTTAAGCACGTGATGAGTATGGGAGTCGGGAGTTTGGAAGAAATGACTAGACCTTAGTACAAGTGGGAGATTGTTGGAGTTATGTACTTAATGTCTAGATTTAAGTAACGGTAACTCCCGATCCATTGCCATTAATCTATTTAATAAATAAACAATTATTTGCGTTTAATTATTTATAATTAAATATATGCAAATCATAGTCCTGGATTCTATACGTTGTAGTTAGTATGGTGTGCGACGTCACACAGAAGATCATACTATCGGTTACTCGTATTTAATCGAACAGTTGCTCACGACCTAGATGGACACGGACCAATCCATCGGTATAGTCGTTGTGTGAGAGAGAAAATAATTTGTCTTAATTATTTTATCACACTTGTACACTTGGTGTATTGAGCGGATCTGCTTGAGATTTATCGATTAGGATTGCCGGCGATAATCGATTCGAGTCTCAGTGTATTTTATTCTTAATCCCCGATACTATTGCGGGTGTGTATATTTAATATAAGTGACTTTGATTTACCAAAGGAATTAACCGATTTAATTATTGGGTTAATTACCGGTTAAGTTGGGTCACTATATTTTATATATGGCATGCCGTGAATACTTGACGGGAAAGTGTATCCCGTAAGGGTTGATAATATCCCCGAGATGAGTTCATAAGGAATTATTATGTAAACCCTGCAGGTGGATTCGTTCCGCATAATAATTAAGGTTGAATGGTACTAGTCTCGGATATAAAGAGATGAATAAATTAATTAGCAATAAATTAATTTTATTCATGGATATTTATATCTTAAATACACGGAATAAATAATACTACCGGAGAAATATTATTTGATATAATATGGTTTAATATTGGGAGTGCAATTAATTTTATATAGTGGAAAATAGAATTAATTAATAATAGTAAGGATTAATAGATTTGGGCTTGGTGGGCTCAATTTAATCACTATTATTGGAAGCCCAATATTCCACCTCCTTAAGATCCCCTACGTAGCCTATAAAAGCACTACTTGGTCTTCTCTATTCTCATAACTTGAAGATCACAATTCTAGAGAGAGAAAGTAGAGAGGAGGATCCATGGAGTTCGGTAGATCGTCGCCCACACGACGTCCGAGCTAGTGCAAGGAATACGCGGGAAGATCTCAAGGTCGTCAAATTGAGTTCTTCGTTTTTCCGAACAACGAGAACGAGGTAAATCGTAAAACCCTCTTTATGATTTTGATCGTTTTAATTATCGTAAAATTATCGTGAACCAAGATCCGAGGTTTGGGATCCTCACCGGGGTCGAGCCGGGCGGTGGTGATCGAGGATCACCGGACCGCCGCGGCTGGAGCGACCCGGCGGCAAGGATCGCGCGAACCGAGTTCGCTGGAAGGGCAAGCACCCGCCTGGGGACCAGGCGCCCGCCTGGTCCATGTCGCGCGCGGTCGCGCGACCACCAGGCGCCCGCTTCGTACGGCTGGGCAGCGGGCTGTGGGGTCCTCCCACAGCGGATCCGGGGGCTTCGCTGGTCGTGCTCGGAGCTGTACGGGCTGAACCCTAGCGCACGTCCGGTGACGTGCGCATGCCTCGATCAAACAAGCCGTGGCACGGCCGCGGCTAGGGTTTGAATAGGGGCTGTCCGCGAGGGTTTAGTCGCACCCAACGGGCTGCTTTGAGAAGCCCCTCACGCCATCATGAGATGCGATCGATCACCGCGAGCTTGCTCGCGGAGGGTGATCGATCGGGCTTCTCCCCGTGTCCGATGACGTGGTTGTTTTCCGGCGATCGGAATTTCGATTGGGTTGTCGGTTCCGCAATTTTGACAATCCGGATATTCGATCTCCGAGGGATTTCGGTCGGAATTAATTAGATAATTTATTTATTTAAATTTATTAATTCCGGGATATCGATTTCCAACATATGCTAACCGCATAGCCGATATCAGGTGCTTGTTTTCAACAATGCATTTATTAAGCTTTCCACACTCAAAGTGTAGGAAACTGCTTTCATTGCTTCTATCTCCTTTTGTGTTCCAAAAAACATATCCTTTGATAGATGCATTCCGTCTCTGAAAGGTAACGAACCTTTTCTTTGAATCTTGCATGTTAAGACGAACCATAATCATATATGTAAGATGTCCAGGAAAAGTACAATGTTCTTTCTAGAGTTCCAAGATCTCAAGAACATGTCCAACTTCTTCCTTTATCTTTCATAATGATTCATCTAGACAACCACTATTTTATGTCTGACAACATCTTTACATTGTTACCAATGATAAAATGTTATCTACATAAAACCTCCGAGAAACACCACCTTGTTTTCCATCACGTTTCCAATACACACGATTCGTCTATGCTTTTGATGAATCCATAAAATGGACTATCTCATCAATTTGCAAGTACCACGAACTCAATGCTTTGTTTCAATCCATAAATGGATCAACTAAGCTTGTACTCTAAATGATCTCGCCTCTTAGCAATAATCCTTATTGCTCTCCAAGAAGGCACATTTAGATCTAGTACGGCCTTCATGTAGATCTAGGGATCGATTTCATGTATACTAGGTCCAGAGTTCGAAGACTCTCCTAGTTTTATGAATATCTCCGGTTGTCCCACAACCTCCCACTACAATGGCATTCCGGTGTATAAACAGTGATAACAGTAGGTGCAGTTAGTGGTGTACTGCTACTCGGTTCGGCTGGTTCTAAGTCTTAATCTTTCTCTCTCATTTCAAAGTATTACGTCACCTTGGGCTTGTGGTTCATTATATAGTCTTTCTCTAAGAACCGGGTGTTAGAACTTATAACGTCCTTCTGGTTCATAGTACTATTGAACACACATCTTTTGTTCTTCTAGGATATTCTACAACCGCATTTGAATGCGCCGTTGTTTCCAAACATATCCATAGAACACAGGTAGTTCGGTATAACTCATCTTTTACTATCTCTATAAGAGTTCCATTTCTTATTTACGACACACCATTTCTTACACAAAAGTGTATGGTGTAGTCATTTGGGATCAAATCCCAATCTCTGATCAGTATGCCATGCATTCCTCAGACAGGTACTTGCCTCCGCGATCAAATCGCAGGCTACAAATGGATATACCTTGATGGTTCTCCACAATTGCTTAGTGTCCATTGACTTGTCAAAACACTTGCTTTTGTGGCACATCAGGTATTCTAATCCATTTTTCGAGTAATCATAAAATGAAGTACTCGTACCTTATTGTCTGAGTAGGCATAGGTCTGCATACATCAGAGTCAATCAATTCTTATACTTGTCCGGATCTTACATCTTATATCCATAAAGGATTGCTTAGTCATATTATCTTCCAAATTAGATTCTTAGGTCGGAAGGTCCATTCCTTCAACTTAATTGATCAAATATCAATTTTCGACCTTTGAACTTCTTATTTGAATAAACATGACTCAGCATAAGAATCCACAAGTATAATTGATAAAGAAATCTCTTATTAGTAAAACGAGTTTCATACTACGGTTCGTTGCATCGTGGTGGACTCAGGATTCATCATTTATATATTGCTAGCCAATGTACCAGAATAGATAATATCTTTACTTCTTCTTATAACCATCAAATGATTAAAAGAAATAAAATATCCATTCATTAGAAATCCAGAACAAAGTTCTTTCTAATATGAAAGGTACATAAAAACAATAACCCAAAATGAAATCCTATAAAATGTCCTCCACTGCAACTGCTGCCTCCTCCACAGCATTGCCCATGTAGACTACGATTTCTTCTTTTCTAAGTCGTTAGGTTTCCTGGAACCCTTGCATTTAAAATGCACATACCGTCAGTGGTTCCATATCTACACACCAGGTTCCGGTAGATAATACCACTGACTATGTTTTACGACTAAAGAAAAATTTCGTACTTTCTTTGAGAGGATAATCAGACTTCCAGTACCCAGACTGTTTGCATCGAGAACTCTTGCCTCATGGCTTTCTCGTCCCATCTCGTGGTCCAAGAAACCTAGGACCACTGGGTTTCTTTGCTTGCTTTTCCTTTCCCCCGATTTTTCCCTTAGGTTCGAAACCTTTGGCATTAGCTACAAGAGCTTGCGATTTCCGTCTCAACTCGTCTAAAAGGTCAATCATCTTAAAAAACGTGTTTAAGCGTTTCCTCGAATCGACTGGCCTTTATGAGTATCCTCATCGCCTCTTGTCTAGCCGCTACGTCATGTCTAAACATCTCCTTGAGTTTGAACATGATATCAAAATCAGTCCTTTCCTCATCAGTTAAGACATTTGTAGGCTCGGGAGGACAAAGCTTACTGAGTACAAACTTGTACTCTTTAACAGTCTGGACAATGTCTAGATCTCTATTCCAATCAATACATTTAGGGACCAGTGAGTTTAAATTCCTCAAGTATCACATAAAGTGGGTTCAAAGCCATATCCTAATCTATGAGCACATATAACAACAAACAATCGATTTAATCTCCGATATTATCTCCCTTAAATAATATCATTAAACCACTAATCACATCTAAAATCCCATCAGATATGACAAGCCACGTGGTGTGGACGTTTACCAATCCAAATGATTTAGCAATTAGATTTGCTTCGGTCATACATCACTTATAGCGGAACCTCGTGGGGAGGAATACTATAATGCGTATCTAAGTGTAAACCATTACTCATTACCAAAGTAAATCGTTTGGAATTGCTACATCACCGCAAGCCACGTGGTGTGGACGTTTACGACAACTTCACAACTCTTCACAATTGCTTACAACTGTCTACATCAATTAATCCAAAATCCGTCAGCATAGCAAGCCACGTGGTGTGGACGTTTACTACACCAAGAGACTTTTATAATTGACTCCCAATTACTTGATCCATTCAATCTTGTAAATCAAGACGCGGAGAATCATAAGTGAAACTCGAAGTTTCTTACCAGTGATTCACCATGCGAACGACCCTATCTCTCATAAAATGAGGGAGCCGAGCAGACAATCGATCTAGTCATCAAATGACACGAAAGTCTCTAATTTGTGTCCTCGACATGACCAAGTGGCTTTGGCTCCATTCCACTCCCCGGGGTGAGAATGAGTCGACTTGAAATCAGTTTTGGAAAGACAAATTAGGCATTGTTTGATAAACTTAATCAATGTTTCTCGTAAAAGGAATTACAAGAATTCTCCTCCAATGACTTGTCTATACAAACTTCAAAAGTCCATAAAAGTCACCAAGAGAACAGCAATGGAGACCATGGATATGTTTCCATACCCTCTCCCACTTAGCTTTTTATAACAAAGGGATACGCTATCTAATGCATAATTAAATACACATAAGCATGCATACATGAAATAAAGCACATAGAATATTATCACATAATCAAAATAATACTAGAATATTATTTTCCGACTATTATGGCTTTATCGCATCTCCGTATGCATCTTCTAGTCTTCAGTCTTCGTTCTTGAATGCTCCATGTGACGGGAATATTAATTCCAATATTTAAATCTATTTATTTTTAATAGATCCAAAAGATACTTAATTCGAAAATTAAGTCAATCGAATAAATCAAAAATAAAATTAAATATTATTAATATTTTTATTTATTTATTTTCCTATCTAATTCTATTAAATCTCTAGAATAATCTATCCAAGACCCACTTGGAATATTCTAGAAGACTTCTATAATAGAATAAGGAAATAAAATAAATTAGGACTCTTCTACTTTCCAAAATTAATTAATTTCTATGTCCATGAAAATTCCCATAAAATAGGAATAATCAAATAGGAAATAAATTAATTTAATAATTAATTATTTTCCTTTATAATTCCATTAAATCTCTAGAATCCTATTCCAAGTAGAACTTAGAATATTCTAGAAGACTTCCATAATAGAATAAGGAAATAAATTAATTCCAATTAATTCTTTTCCTATTTCCATGAGAATTCCCAAAAAAATAGGAATACTCAAAATAGGAAAACCGAATCAATTAGGAAAGTGAATCTAGGTAGGAGAACACGAGATCACGAGGACCCCGCGTCCCCCACCATCGATCGCCAGCCGGGGAGGAGCGCCGCCGCCACCTCAGCCCACGCGCCACCACCACCGGTGGCCGGCGTGGCCGAGGGTTCCCGCGGGCAGCCCCCACGCCCCCCTTCGATCGATCCTCATGGGATCGATCATCATGATCGATCCCCGGTCCTCCCTCTCTTCGTCTCCTCCGTCACACTTTTCCGATCGTCGTTTCGTCATCGATCCAACGTAAATAAATTACAAATTTATTACTACGCTCTCCGGTATCGATTCTCTACATGAAATCGACCTCATACAATTTCCGGAAAAATAAGAACAAGCATTCACCACACAAGAACAAATATTGACATCACCGAGAGTTTAATAATCAAGAACATTATTATGAAATTAATTAACAATAATTAAATCTAGCCATAATAATCGGAAACCCTGCAAGGTAGAACAATTTATCGAAAAATACCATGAACTAAAACCAACGCTCTGATACCAATTGTTGGAAATCGATATCCCGGAATTAATAAATTAATTAAAATTAATTATCTAATTAATTCCGATCGAAATCCTTTGGAGATCGAATATCCGGATTGTCAAAAATGCGGAACCGACAACCCAATCGAAATCCCGACCGCCGGAGAAACCACGAGCACGCCACGAGGAGTCGGGATCAACCGAACACCACACGCGAGCAAGCCCGCGTGTGTCCAGCCGAGCCCCCACGAAGGGCTCGCGGTTGCTCACGGCAACCGCTGGGGCTGCTCGTAGCAACCCCACAGCGAGTCCTCGACTCGCTGCTCACGGGGATGGGGTCCCCGTACGAACGCACGGGCTGCTCCCAGAAGCCCGCTAGGCACGCCCCGGATGCGATCCGCATCGCCCGCGTGCCCGCTGCGGGAACTCCCGCAGCTCGCAGCGATGCCGTCCGGGGAGATCGAGCCCAGCTCGATCGAGCCCTCGGCTCCAGCCGAGGCTCACGCCCGACAGCCCCTTTAGGCGAGAATCCATGAGCCGCCGGCGGTCCGGTGGTACGACCACCACCGCCCGGTTCAATCTCACTTATGGGGTTCGTCCCTCGGATCTTGGTTCATGAAATTTTCACGATAATTAAACGATAAAATCATAAAGAGGGTTTTACGATTTACCTCGTTCTCGTTGTTCGGAAAAACGAAGAACTCAATTTGACGACCTTGAGATCTTCCGACGTATTCCTTGCACTAGCTCGGACGTCGTGTGGGCGACGATCTACCGAACTCCATGGATCTCCCTCTCTACTTTCTCTCTCTAGAATTGTGATCTTCAAGTTATGAGATATGAGAATAGAGAAGACCATGTAGTGCTTTTATAGGCTACGTAGGGGATCTTAAGGAGGTGGAATATTGGGCTTCCAATATTGAAGATTAAATTGAGCCCAATGCTCAAGTCCATTAATCCTTATCAATATTAATTAATTCTATTTTCCACTATATAAAATTAATTGCACTCCCAATATTAAACCATATTATATCAAATAATATTTCTCCGGTAGTATTATTTATTCCGTGTATTTAAGATATAAATATCCATGAATAAAATTAATTTATTGCTAATTAATTTATTCATCTCTTATATCCGAGACTAGTACCATTCAACCTTAATTATTATGCGGAACGAATCCACCTGCAGGGTTTACATAATAATTCCTTATGAACTCATCTCGGGGATATTATCAACCCTTCCGGGATACACTTTCCCGTCAAGTATTCACGGCATGTCATATATAAAATATAGTGACCCAACTTAACCGGTAATTAACCCAATAATTAAATCGGTTAATTCCTTTGGTAAATCAAAGTCACTTATATTGAATATACACACCCGCAATAGTTTCGGGGATTAAGAATAAAATACACTGAGACTCGAATCGATTATCGCCGGCAATCCTAATCGATGAATCTCAACGATCCGCTCAATACACCAAGTGTACAAGTGTGATAAAATAATTAAGATAAATTATTTTCTCTCTCACACAACGACTATACCGATGGATTGGTCCGTGTCCATCTAGGTCGTGAGCAACTGTTCGATTAAATACGAGTAACCGATAGTATGATCTTCTGTGTGCCCATGCAACACCATACTAACTACAACGTATAAAATCCAGGACTATAATTTGCATATATTTAATTATAAATAATTAAACGCAAATAATTGTTTATTTAATTAAATAGATTAGTGGCAATGGATCGTGAGTTTCCGTCACTTAAATCTAGACATTAAGTACACAACTCCAACAGAGACCTTCCCAAGTATTCCTTGCACTAGCTCGAACGTCGGGTGGGCGACGATCTTCCGAACTCCATGGATCTCCCTCTCTACTTTCTCTCTCTAGAATTGTGATCTTCAAGTTATGAGAATAGAGAAGACCATGTAGTGCTTTTATAGGCTACGTAGGGGATCTTAAGGAGGTGGAATATTGGGCTTCCAATATTAATGATTAAATTGAGCCCAAGCCCAAATCTATTAATCCATTAATATTAATTAATTCTATTTTCCACTATATAAAATTAATTGCACTCCCAATATTAAACCATATTATATCAAATAATATTTCTCCGGTAGTATTATTTATTCCGTGTATTTAAGATATAAATATCCATGAATAAAATAAATTTATTGCTAA
The DNA here is from genome assembly GCA_954870475.1 of Euphrasia confusa. NCBI lineage: Eukaryota > Viridiplantae > Streptophyta > Magnoliopsida > Lamiales > Orobanchaceae > Euphrasia > Euphrasia confusa. The sequence continues at coordinate 24,292,567 of OX940964.1, forward strand.
TTAATTTATTCATCTCTTATATCCAAGACTAGTACCATTCAACCTTAATTATTATGCGGAACAAATCCACCTGCAGGGTTTACATAATAATTCCTTATGAACTCATCTCGGGGATATTATCAACCCTTACGAGATACACTTTCCCGTCAAGTATTCACGGCATGCCATATATAAAATATAGTGACCCAACTTAACCGGTAATTGACCCAGTAATTAAACCGGTCAATTCCTTTGGAAAATCAAAGTCACTTATATTAAATATACACACCCGCAATAGTATCGGGGATTAAGAATAAAATACACTGAGATTTAAATCGATTATCCAAGGCAATCCTAATCGATAAATCTCAAACGATCCGCCCAATACACCAAGTTTACAAGTGTGATAAAATAATCAAGATAGATTATTTTCTCTCTCACACAACGACTATACCGATGGATTGGTCCGTGTCCATCTAGGTCGTGAGCAACTGTTCGATTAAATACGAGTAACCGATAGTATGATCTTCTGTGTGTCCATACAACACCATACTAACTACAACGTATAAAACCAGGACTATAATTTGCATATATTTAATTATAAATAATTAAATGCAAATAATTGTTTATTTAATTAAATAGATTAATGGCAATGGATCGTGAGTTTCCGTTACTTAAATCTAGACATTAAGTACACAACTCCAACATGAGGAAGGCATTATATGGTCTCAAACAGGCTTCTAATGCTTGGTTTGACACATGTTCTCCTCAAACTTGGTTTTTAGAGTTAAAAAGTTGATTCTTCACTATATATTTTTCATTAAGGAGCCACCACTGTGTTCTTACTTGTGTATGTTGATGATTTAATTTTTACTGTAAGTTCTACTACTTCAGTTAATTCTGTCATCACATCACTTTCACATCATTTTTCATTAAAGGATCTTCGTAGACTTCATTACTTTCTAGGTATTGAAGCAAAACATACTGATCAAGGCATCCTTTTATCCCACCAATATTATGCCTCTACCTTATTACTTAGAGAAAATATGGCTACTGCCAATGGTGCCCCAACTCCCATGGTCAGCTCTTCTGTTCTTTCAAAACTGGTGATCCAACTTTTCACAACCCTACTCCATACAGACAAATAATTGGTGGTTTACAATATTTAACCCTAACCAGACCTAACATAACTTTTTGTTGTATATCTAGGGTGTTATTGAAAGATGTAGAGGCTTGGATAAATATTGAATCGCGTGAACGCTTTCCTTAAAGAGTCTATAAGCCTAGGTATCACGAAATCCCTCGCAAGATAAGACAATATCAACACTCGAGTCTTAGGCTTAGAACACGAGCAACTTATGGAATATTCCGCTTTATTTGTTGCTTCAAAGCTTCTTATGTTTGTAGGTATTTTCAAGTGTATTCATCAAATGAATTTCACTTTCTTATATAGGTATTAAATACCTTTTCATTTGAATATAAGCACCACTTGGTCGAATAGGTACCTTTAAGAAAATGTACCTTTTCATTCGACACCTATTCATGTATAGGTACCTTTTAGTGAACATATCTTTTCACTTTGACATCTGTTCATGTTGTTTTGCATGGGAAGACATGCAATTTCGAATTTGCATCAATTGTATGATATAATATCATTCTTCATCCATGCAATAATGCAACTACGAGATCATACTCTACATTCATTATTATGCTTATCCAAATACTTAAACCATATCAATTTTATATAACCGTGTACTCCACACTTCTCCAAAGTTATATTATATTGACTAGATTTAATCTGAATCCTTGAATGATTCCAATTACATTAAATGGCATGAACAACGATTTCACTTAAATCACCAACACTTTTGCTGTGAATAAGTTAAGTCAGTTCATGCAGTCACCTCTTGAATCTCATTTCAGAGCCCTCAAAAGGTTACTCAGATACATTGCAGGTATCGTTGACTATGGTCTTCTTTTTCTGAAGCCCTCTAATCTACTTCTCAAAGCATTCTCTGACTCAGATTGGGCTAGTGACATTTGTTTTGGGTTGTTTTTGCTCTTTGATGGTGTAATTTGCTGGTAACAGAGGGTTTGGGCAACAACACAGAATGTAAATTTGTTATAGGTAAGAAAGCAAGAGGATTAAGCTAAATGCAGAAATCATAAGTACTGGAAATGGAAGCTCAAGGCTCCTCTTTATTCAAATATCCATACTTAGAGTACATGATTAAAATCAAGGTTGCATGTCCCCCTTTCCTCTCTCTCATACCCTCTATTTATAATGCTCTATGCATGGCCGAATTATGCCACCTAATGCCCACATATCGGCTTCTTATTGGACCTCTAGTCCACTAATATGATGCATTAAATACCCACTAATTTCCCTTAGTGCTTAATCTGTCCCTTTCCCCGTGAGGTTCCAGCTCATTGACTGGTGTCCCAGAAGTCTTCCCAGGCGATTTCCCTGTGAAAGGAGTCTGACTCTACCGAGCAATCTCTACTGTCCGAGCTCCTCGTCTTCTTCTTTGATACGCTTTCGAAGGTATTTCTATCTGTCTCAGCTGACTTGCTCTCTTGATGACGTGGCCCTTTGATTCGTGACACGTGTCGGTGACCGTTTCTTCGGGTACAACATAGGCCCCCAGGAAAATTAGAGTTTCCACCTCTGATTTCCCTGAAGTTCATGGTGGTCTTCCTCGGTTGACCCGTCTTGGAAATAGCATTCTGACTTTCTGTTGGTGGTTGAGACTTCATTTAATTCTGAATTTTACGCCTTTAAAGGCTCTTCTGATCTGGAGTTGGCTTCATATCATGGCTTTTACTTGGAATAGAGATGTGTACCCGAATCAAATAACCAGCTTTTCTTCTCGGATTAGGAATCGATCGATGAAAACTAAGCTGCCTCTTTCTTTGTCTTTTTCTCAGAAGTTTCCGGAGCTCGATGGACAGGATGTTGCTTTGGTAGATGCTTTCGAACGGGTCTGGACAGTTAAAATGGAGAAGGACGGTCGACGCCTCGCTCTGAGTGACGGTTGGAACAAATTCTGTGAACGCCGTCTTGCTTCGGTGGGCGTAACCATCTTTCTAGAGTTGCGTGGGCAAAAGTCTTTCAATATCGGAGTATTTGGGAGGGATGGAGAGGAGATCATTGATCTGGGAACTGATTCTGAAGATAGCTCGATCAATTCCGAACCTGAAAATCTTCCTGTAAAAGATGATTGGGGATATACTTCCCCGTGAGATCTATCCAAAATATAGAAAATTTATTTTTTCTTTGTAAAATAAGGTTTGCTGGGTTAATTCTCCAGGTTTTATTTCTCAGGATTCTTTCCCGGTGAAGTGAATAAGAGTTGTTGTTTTTTGAAGGACTCTGTACATCCGTAAATTTTGATAAGTATCAGAAAACTTATCTCTTAAATAAATCAGTAATTTAATAAATAAATAATAAAAGAAGGTAGAAAAAGGATTTCTTCTTGATCTGACCTTTGTCAGTAAATATTTGCCACGTGGCATTATCCTGGCCAAGTATTCTAGGTTTTACGGGGTAGTGGGAGGACACTTGAGTACGTTTTTCATCGGTAAACGCCCTCCCTTCCCCTTCCTTGATCTCAACCGTTGATCAATTCATGAGGCAGGGTTAACTTTCAAAACACATTAACCCTTTTCAAATTTCAAAACTTCACAACTCCCTTCGATTCTCAGATCTAGAAATCGGTAAGAATTTCCTTCTCCCTGCAATTTTTACTGTGTACATTTGTTTAATTTGTAGTGTAAATTTCCTTCTACAACCCCCATCATCATGCCAAAATACACAAGAGTCGTTCGCCCCAAAGTGGTCGAAGAGCCTCACGTCCTGCTCGCTCGTCAGTACAAGGAATTTATGGACAAGGCGGAACCGGCCTTGCCGGAATTCCGACTGGACGAACTAGACGCGGCCCATCCCTACGTTCCCGCTGAGAGGACCATCACTGCGGTTCAACCAGACCCAAACCACCAGGAGTGGGGTGCGCACGGCCGAGATAGCACGGTGACGGCGGACGAACTCACCGACTGGAGGGATGACTGGCGGATTCCCTTCAACGTGCATTTGCATGCGCCAGAAGAGGGAGAATCCGCCTGCTGTCCACCTCCAGGCATGGTGGCCATCGGCGTCGACGCGATGGAGCAAGGTCTGCGGTTTCCCCTACATCCTTCAATTTCAGGCCTGTTGAACCGGTGGGGTGTGGCTCCTCATCAGATTCATCCGAATGGGTGGGCTCAGTTGTACGGGGTTTTGACGGTTCTAGGACAAGTGGGATTCTCTCGACCCCTCACGGGGGATGAATTCCATTTGTTCTTTAGTCCAGTCAATTTTCAGAAAGGGTTGTTGGGTGATTATACAGTTCGCTGCAGGAAAAATATGGTGAAAATAAAAGAACCGGAAGTTAAAGATCCTACTTGTTGGGATCGATGGTTTTATGTCTCGGGGAGATGGAGAACTCATTCCCGAGAGGGAGAAATTGAAATTCCTTTAACTTATGGCGTTAAAGATGAAAGTAAGTAAGTTATACTTTTGAGTTTTTACAGTTTTGACTGATCTAAAATTGTTTTTATGTTTGTAGGTGCCCGGATCTCCAAAACTGACTATAGCATCCCGTGGGATTTGGCTACAGCGAATCTTTTGGCCCAGTGCATTCCTACTACCGAGAGGGACTCAGTGTATCTCAACGACGCCAGTATCCGTGACGCAGCAGGCTTGTTCTGTCCTCCGTTCGTTGAAGACAAACCTTGTTTTGGTAAAGTTCTGTACTTTTCACAGTTTTCAATTTATCTTATTTCCTGGGGGCATATCCCCCGGGGAAATCTCATTAGTTTTGTCGGGTGTAATACTTTTACTTTCCCGGTGCAGAATTTTTCTCTACCGTGTTTGACGTGAAACCCCCAAATATGGCGGATAACAGACTGTTCGAAAGACTTGGACTTGTGGATCCATCCCAGACGGGGAAAGCCCGTAAATCAAAAACAAGTTCAACCAGCATAGGTGGCCGAGGATCTGTAAAGACTCGGGGTGGGGCAGTAGGTGCCCCGGCTTCCCGGACCAGATCCCGAACTGTCTCCGCCCAGGGCGGCGAGACAGATTCCCTGGGGATTATGGAGGTGGTGGACTCCTACAAAGAATCCTCTACCCCTGCTGATGTGGTGATGACTGATGCTGTTCCCAGTCAGGGTTTGCCTCCCTCTGGGTCATCCACACTTCTACAAGTCAAGCTCGAAGGAGACAAGAAAAGGAAGAAAGTTGATGGAGGTATAATTGATGTGACTGAATCACCTCCCCGTGCTGACATAAGTCAGTCTGTTTTTGGAGTTGAAAAAGTTCTCTCTGACAAGTAAGTTTTTATTTGTTTTATGCTCCTTCTTTATTTTACAAAACATTCAATCTCATTCTTTTGTTATATTTCTTGGCTAGGTTTTCCCAGGAAAAACTTCCATCTGTGCTCCTTCCCTTCTTCTCTGGCAAAGGCCCCATTGACCCCGTCACTACCCTGGGCAATCCTGTAGGTGATTCAATTGATGCAGTTGGGAGGTGCTGGACCTCAGAGCTCAATGACCTGATGGACCATGAGGAACATGCCTTTTCCCTGGCCCTTAAACTGGCCAGTCAAAGTGCAGTTGCCATCTCTGGTGCTCATACCATGGCTGAGAAACTCAGAGCTGAGGTTACCAAGCTTCGCATCACCATCACTGGTCAAGAAACACAAGTACAGGAGCTCAATGCAGCCTACAAAGCCGCGGCAGGGGACAGGGATAGGTGGAAGAAGGTTGCAGACACTGCACGGGCAGAGGTGGGGAAGTTGAAGTCTGAGATGCAGGTGTTGGAAATCGACTACCCGGGATGCGTTCGTTCGATCACTCGAACATCTGAACGATCACAGTCGACCTCCAGGTCCGTTACTCCGTTCACGTGCCAGCCCGTGTACCGATTCACGCCCAGCCATTGCCCCGAAGGACAACCGCGCGAACCAGAGCTGGCTGCCCGAAAAACAGCGAAACGGCGACCGCCGTTTGCCCTCCGGCGACCGCCGTTTGTCCGCGAACAGCAGCGCGACCTGCTGTTCCGAGCGCATTTCCGGGTCGATTTTCCTCTTCCGACTACCGATCCGGAGGTCCTTGACCCCCAGTAGTCGAGGAACATGATCCACGACGCCCGGAACCCGATCTTAGATCCGATGTATTTTTAACGAAATAGAAAACGAAACGTATGCGGAATAAGGGTTTCGATTTCTTATACCTTTGTCGCGTGATTCGGAGAAGCCGAATTGTTGAGACCACGAAGCCTTCCGGTGTATGTCTCTATCCCCGACGTTCAGCCGTTGAGTGGGCAACGATCCGCTGAACATTCCTCTTCTCTTTTCTCTCTTGAACCCACCGTAGGAATAATATCCTCTGTTTCAGAAATATATTTGCGGAAGCAAAATTATTTCTACAGAATTATTACTGCGCTAATCTGAATTAATTAAGCAGAGGAAAAATAATTGCGCAAGCTTTTATTTTCTCTGCATAATTAATTATAGCGGCGTAAGTAAGGTTTTGATTTTCTGTCTCAGAAATATAATTGCGCTAGCAATCAATTTCTGCATAAAATAATAACAGCGCTAATCTATTTATTTTTACAGAAAAATAATTGCGCAACAATTTATTTTTCTCCGCAAAAATAAAATAGCGGCGGTTTCTTAGGTTTAGAGAAAGAGAGGGTGAGGTATTTATAGAGCTACACCAGGGACCTTATGGAAATTAATTATTAGGCTAAATTGCAATTTAATTAACTTGGCGTCCTAAAAGGCAAACCTTAATTAAATTCCACAATTTTAATTATAATTAATTCCACTATAAAATTATAATTGAATTCCCAATAATTAATTTATATTATTTCAACAATAATAATTCCGCCGAATTACATATACGACTTTCCCCGTGTTTAAGATATCGTATGTCCACGAATTAACTTTAATTACTAATAATTAAATTAACTCGTTTCTTATTATCCGAGACTAGTACCACTCATCCTTATTATCATGTGGAACGAATCCACCTGCAGGGTTTACATGATAAACTTTATGAGCTCATCTCGGGGACATCATCAACCCAATAAATGGGACACGGTTTCCTGTCTATAATCTATAGCATGCCGTGTGTATACAATTCCGATTCCCAATTTACCGAGAATATTGACTAATCAATTAGTCTCACTCACTAGTAAGTCAAAGAACCGAGAACTGGACACACGCACCTATAATTATATAGGGATTAGGAATTCGTATATCCGTAATATCTGAGGTCTAGTTCGATTACTGCGATTAGTATAAATCGAACGCCCTCCCGTGGTCCTGCTCAATACACCAAGTGTACGAGTGTAACATGATAGTCAAGACCGACTATCTACCAGTCACACTACGACGTACCGATGGATTGTCCCTGTCCATCTAAGTCGTGAGCTACTGTTCGATAGTATACGAGTAACCGACAGTATGATCTTCCGCGTGTCTCCTCACGCCATACTTTCTACAACGTATACATCAAGGACTATTGCATTAAATGCAATCATGCTTGAATCATATCTCGAATTAAGGTATAGATAAGGAGTTCCGTATTTGCACTAAACTAGACATTTAGAATACAACTCCATCAATCTCCCACTTATACTAAAAGTCTAGTCGCCCTCTCCCAAACATCAGATTCCCATAACCTCATCACGCCTACCCAACGCTTTCGCTGGAAGTGCCTCTGTGAACGGGTTTACCAGGCAATCCTTTCGATGCTATCTAGGTGACAACTGCATCGTCTTACTAGACGATCTCTCGAATCAGGTGGTACTTGCGCTCTACGTGTTATCTCCCACTGTGGACTCGTGGCATTTCAAGTTTGCCAATACCGCTATTCAAAATAGCTTTGGTAAACTAGAAACCACATCTAAGTCCCTTAGGAAGTTCTGGAGCCACACTGACCTTTTAACTGCCTCAGAGGCCGTTATCCTTTCAGTTTCCATGGTAGAGTCCGTAATGCATCGCTGCTTTACATTCTTCCATGTGACTGCTCCACTTCACAGTGAGAACACATAGCCTGACTTCGACTTTCGACTGTCCCTGTTTGATTTGGAAATCCAATTCTATGTAATCCAAAGAAACAACTTGACTGCTTTGTAACTCAGAACATAATTCCTGGTCCTCTACAGGAACCTAAACATGTTCTTTACATCAGTCGAGTGATCCTTTCCAGGATTACTATGATATCTCACCACCATGCCCACGGCATAGTAGATATCAGTCTCATGCATAGCATTACATACATTAAGCTTCCCACCATTAAGGTGCAGGGAACTGCTTACTCTTCATCTATCTCCTTTATTGTGTCGGACACAAAACTTTAGATAGACGAATTCCACATTTAAAAGGTGAAGACCTTTCTTGGAATTCTGTATGCTGTAACGAGTAAGAATTGTATTTATGTATGAGGCTCGAGATAAGTTCTATGTTCTTTTCTGGCGATCATTTATTACTTTGATCCCAAGAACATTCCCGACTTCTCCTAAGTCTCTTACATTGAATTACTCGGACAAACATCCCTTTATGTCCGATAACATCTTTCATATTGTTGCCAATTTAGAAGGATGTCGTCTACATAAAGAATGAGAAAACACCACATCTTTTCTGTCACTTCTTTATTACACTCAGGACCTAAACATGCCTTGAATGAATCCATGAAATGGATTTTCTCATAGGTCCGCATGTGTCCAAGATCTTGAAGCTTCCTTCAATCCTAAGATTGATTAAGCTTGCTTACCGAATGCTCTTGGCTCTTTTCGATGAATCTCTCTGGCTGTCCCACACAGATGGCCCCGTCAAGACTTCGATTTAGGAAATCTGTCTTGACTTCCATCTTCCATGTGAAGACAAAAGAATCCTGATCGACTTTTGCCAAGACTGAGCATCTTGACCTTTCAGCGTCTCGTCATAGATCCAGGGTTCGGCTTCATGTTCTCCAGGTAACAAGTCCGAAGACTCACCTATAAACATGAACCTGTTGGGTTGTCTAACAACCCTCCCACTACGACAACGCTCCGGTGTATCTTTAGTGACTAAAGATTATAGTAGTGAACTACTCAGTTAGGCTGGTTCTAAGTCTTGATCAGTCCCTCTAAGCACATTAAGTATTACTCTACTCTTGGCTTGTGATCTTGCATATATATATACCATGTCTAAGAACCGAACATTGATGCAATCAATGAACATCTGGTCCTTTGGACTATATTACATATCTCAATTCGTTTTCTTAGGGTATCCTATAAACAGCCGAATATCAGTACAAGTTTCCAAAGGAATCAAGTTCAGGATAAACGCCGCTGTTTCCAAGCCATATCCCAAAAACGATTTAGGTAACTCCGAATGTCTACTTTCCCATATCTGTAAGAGTCCTATTCCTTCTTTACAACACATTATTTTGCCGAGGCATAAATGGTGTAGTCTGTTGGGAGTTAATCCCATTTTCTGATAAGTATGCCTTACTCCTCAAAGAGGTCTGCATATATCAGAGCGAATCAACTCTAGTACTTTCTTGGATCTTTTCCCTTTAACCGTAAAGGGTTGCTCGGTCATTAAAACTTCCAAGTATGATTCGAAGGTTGGAAGGTCCTTTCCTTCAACCTGGCTGAGTGGTCCATCAGCTTTCACCCTTTGAATCGTACTCAAGTTAAAATGATCTAGCCTAAGATTCCATAAGTACATTTGATTTATCCTAGAAGGATCTTTACTCTTATTGGGGTTTGACATTGTGTTATTAGCTCCGGTCTGTTGCATCGTGGAAGAATACAAATTTAGTATTAAATTGTCTATCAATATACCAGAATAGATAATATCCCCATTTCCTAAAGAAACGGAATATCTATTCTAAGCCAACTTAGAAATCCGAAATGAAATTTCTTTCTAAATGCCGGCACATAAAGACAATTTATTAGAACTAAAATCCTACCGTTAAAACATTTAACCTCTCCCACTGCAACGGCTGTTACCTTAACATTATTGCCCATGTAGGTTACTACTTCTTCCTTTCTAAGTCTCCGGGTTTCCTGGAACCCCCGCATTTAAATGCAGACATGATTAGTGGTTTCCGTATCCACACACCAGGTACTGGTAGATAACACCACTAAACATGTTTCGGTGACTAAGGAGAAGTTAACTTCTAGTTGCTTTGAGAGGACAATCAAACTCCCAGTATCCAAACTGCTTACAACGGAAGCACTTACCCCTTGGGCTTGCTTTTCCCATTCCGTGGTCCAGATATATTAGGCTCACTGGGTTTCCGTATTTTCTTCTTCTTCCTTTTGCCGCCCGAAGGCTTAGGAAGAGCCAATTTCTCAGCCACAAGTGTTTTGAGAGCCATTAAAGATTCCCTCAGCCGCTTGAAGTTCAAACAGGAGCTCCGCCATTGAATAAGACCTCTTATCCATGTTATATTTTAGGCGGAACTGCTCAAAACTTCTCGGCAGAGACTGTAGCACAAAATCAACCTGGGTTACCCCATTGATAATTGTTCCTAGAATCTCTATCTCATTAAGATAGCCCATCATTCTAAGAACGTGATCCCTCACGGGCGTTCTTTCCGACATGATGGCCGTCATGAGTTGCCTCATTTCACTTTGTCTGGCTGTCCTATCCTGATAGCCAAAAACTTCTTGAGGTTAAGCATCATATCATAGGTAATAGTCATGGCATGATCCTGATGTCGCAGCACATTTGACATGAAAGTCATAATGTTGCTCCGCGTCATCTCATAGCCTTGATCCATTTCCAATGAGCTTCCTTTCCTCAGTAGTGGAAGCATCATTTGGTTCAGCAGGTCAATTGACTTGGAGTACATATTTGTACTCCTCTGCAGTTAGGACAATGTCCAAGTTTCTTTTCAAATCTATAAAATCAGGTTCAGTGAGTTTGTTGACTTTTAATTGGAATAATACCATATAAAACAAACAATGAGTTTAATTCGATATCATTTCCCTCAAGTGATATCATTAAACTACCAATCATTTCCAAAATCCCACCAGACATAGCAAGCCACGTTCTTGTGGACGTTTACCAGTCCAAATGATTTTATGATTGGATTTCACTTCGGTCGTACATCATCATAGCAGTGACTCCGATGGGGAGGATACTATAAAGCGTACCTAAGTGTATACCATTTCTCAGTACTAAGTCCACCGCTCGGGAACTACATGTCCACCGCAAGCCACGTTCTTGTGGACGTTTACGTTGACATGCGGTCCTCCACGACTTTCTATAACTGTCGAGCCTCAATTAATCCCAAAGTTCCGTTTCCATTTAGCAAGCCACGTTCTTGTGGACGTTTACTAAAACAAACAACTTTATTAATTGAATCTCACTTATTTAAATTTCATAGAATCTTAATTAACCCAAAGTACCGTTTCCATTTAGCAAGCCACGATAGTGTGGACGTTTACTAAAACAAACAACTTTGTTAATTGACTCTTACATTTATTAAATTTCACAATTTTATTAATCAAAGCTTGATATCTCGTAAGTGAAACTCGAAGTTTCTAACCAGCGATCAATCATGCAATTGAGCCCTATCTCTCACAAAGTGAGGGAGCCAATCAGACAATCGATCTAGTCATCGAATGACTCGAAAGTCTCTAATCTGTGTCATCGACATAACCAAGCGCTTTGGCTCCATTCCACTCCCCGGGGTGAGAATGAGTCGAGTTGAAATTAGTCTTTGAATGACAGATTAGGCATTACTTTTGAGAAATATAATTGTTCAATTTTATAAGTGGATTTAAAATTCGAATTTTGATCCAGTGATATCCGTGTATCGACTTTATCCGATAGGGAGGATGACACTAAAGCCAACTCGTAAGTCAATACACATCACATTCAAAACAGAGAATGGAGACCGCGGGATTGTTTCCAATCCCTCTCCCACTTAGTATTTTACGATAAGGGATAACATGCATAAATAATTTAAGCATAATAATAAACACGTAAATCACATAAAAAGCAATTAACGTGGCCCCGATTATTATGGCCTTAAATATTTTCCAATGCACGTCTCTTGGAACTTCATCTCGTTGCTCGTCTCGATCTCGGTCCACCACCGACTCGCTCGAGGGTCAAGAGACGAACTCCTCCGACTGGAGCCTCGTCTCGAGCCTCGTTGAGTCGTCCGTGGGGTCGAACGAACCCCAGCCCCGCTGCTGCCCGTCGCGAACACGGGGTGTGTTCGATGGCTGCCCGTTGCCGGTTCGCTCTCCTCGATCCTCGTTTCTCCGGGTTTTGATCTCGTCTCGATCCACCAAAATTAGTAAGAAAAATTACAAGAATAAACTTACTAAATCCGGCATCGATCCTATACAAGGTGATCGACCCTATACATGTCCCGGATACAACGAAAAATAAATAAACCTAACGACTCAACCCGTCGTTTTTATCTATTACAAACAAGCATCGTTTTTCCAAAACAAAAACAATCTCGACAAGCCCGAGAGTTTAATCAAAACCACAAATTAAAGCAAAACATACAATCACAACGTTGGCCATAATAACCGGGTTCGAACCTGCAAAACAAATCTCGCAAAAATACAACGAATCGACAAAACCGGCTCTGATACCAATTGTTGGAAATCGACTACCCGGGATGCGTTCGTTCGATCACTCGAACATCTGAACGATCACAGTCGACCTCCAGGTCCGTTACTCCGTTCACGTGCCAGCCCGTGTACCGATTCACGCCCAGCCATTGCCCCGAAGGACAACCGTACGAACCAGAGCTGGCTGCCCGAAAAACAGCGAAACGGCGACCGCCGTTTGCCCTCCGGCGTCCGCCGTTTGTCCGCGAACAGCAGCGCGACCTGCTGTTCCGAGCGCGTTTCCGGGTCGATTTTCCTCTTCCGACTACCGATCCGGAGGTCCTTAACCCCCAGTAGTCGAGGAACATGATCCACGACGCCCGGAACCCGATCTTAGATCCGATGTATTTTTAACGAAATAGAAAACGAAACGTATGCGGAATAAGGGTTTCGATTTCTTATACCTTTGTCGCGTGATTCGGAGAAGCCGAATTGTTGAGACCACGAAGCCTTCCGGTGTATGTCTCTATCCCAGACGTTCAGCCGTTGAGTGGGCAACGATCCGCTGAACATTTCTCTTCTCCTTTCTCTCTTGAACCCACCGTAGGAATAATATCCTCTGTTTCAGAAATATATTTGCGGAAGCAAAATTATTTCTACAGAATTATTACTGCGCTAATCTGAATTAATTAAGCAGAGGAAAAATAATTGCGCAAGCTTTTATTTTCTCTGCAGAATTAATTATAGCGGCGTAAGTAAGGTTTTGATTTTCTGTCTGAGAAATATAATTGCGCTAGCAATCAATTTCTGCATAAAATAATAACAGCGCTAATCTATTTATTTTTACAGAAAAATAATTGCGCAACAATTTATTTTTCTCCGCAAAAATAAAATAGCGGCGTTTCTTAGGTTTAGAGAAAGAGAGGGTGAGGTATTTATAGAGCTACACCAGGGACCTTATGGAAATTAATTATTAGGCTAAATTGCAATTTAATTAACTCGGCGTCCTAAAAGGCAAACCTTAATTAAATTCCACAATTTTAATTATAATTAATTCCACTATAAAATTATAATTGAATTCCCAATAATTAATTTATATTATTTCAACAATAATAATTCCGCCAAATTACATATACGACTTTCCCCGTGTTTAAGATATCGTATGTCCACGAATTAACTTTAATTACTAATAATTAAATTAACTCGTTTCTTGTTATCCGAGACTAGTACCACTCATCCTTATTATTATGTGGAACGAATCCACCTGCAGGGTTTACATGATAAACTTTATGAGCTCATCTCGGGGACATCATCAACCCAATAAATGGGACACGGTTTCCTGTCTATAATCTATAGCATGCCGTGTGTATACAATTCCGATTCCCAATTTACCGAGAATATTGACTAATCAATTAGTCTCACTCACTAGTAAGTCAAAGAACCGAGAACTGGACACACGCACCTATAATTATATAGGGATTAGGAATTCGTATATCCGTAATACACTACAAAAAATTGTACTTTTAATGACGATTTTTTTGTGACAACATGAAATTCGTCACGAAATATAACTTAAAAGTGACAAATTCAATCATCGTCGTTTAAAATATACAGTTAGTGACAAAAAATTAATTTGTCCCAAAAAATATTGTTTTTTATGACAAAAATATATTTTGTCAATAAAAATATTTTATTTCGTCATTATTTTAAGTATATCATGACGAAAATAAATATTTTGTCAAATAAATATTTGGTGACGATTTATTTAATAATTAAAGACGATATTCAATGTCATGAAAAATAATATTATATGACGAATTTTTATTTGTCGTTAATTATTCAAAAATATTTAGTGACATAATTATTTCGTCAAAAATGCTATTAATTTATATTTAGTTAAAATAATAATTTTCATATATTGATATGCTTTTTTGTCATTAATTAGTTTAATTATTCTATACATCATATATATTAAAAATTTTGAATTATATATATATATATATATATATATATATATATATATATATATATATACCACGTACTTAATAAATTAGTGGACAAGTTGAATGATATAAGTAACGTAATTAGTTATAAATAAATAATTAATTTTTCCCTACCATTAATAGAGCATCCAACTCAAAACCCTAATTCGTCCACCACTACCTATCGCCATTACTCTCCAGCCACAACCGCCGACTTCGTCTGCAACAACCACCTCATTTCTTTGCCCCCACAAGATCGACCGCTTCAAACACCAGCCGAAGATGAACAACTAGTTGTCCGATATATTCATCGTCGCGGTCGGCCCTCTCCAAATCTTCTCGTTTCCCGTCATCAAAGTATCTACGTACGTAACTCTCCTCAATCATTTCAACCTCCATCAAATCGACGACCAACACCCATATCAACATCCAAGGTAACTTTATTTACAATATTTATTGAGTTCAAAAGTATTTAGAGTTCAAGAAATTGACTGTATTAATATTTTAATTGATATTGTTTTAATGTTGTAGGTGATACCTTTGTAATTTGCAGTTCAACAGTCTATTAGTATTGACAACCTACTTGTTGCCATTTTTTTTTTAATTAATTCAGTCAGTCGGCTAATCTATCATCCAAACAATTTGTTTTGGTAACAAATATACAAGTAGAAGGTGAAGTATATCAAGAGATTCATATTTACGATGCATTTGAAGTCGGTCTTTGTGAAATATAGGTTGGATTGTTTTTAGATATTTTTTATAGGAACATGTTCATATTTTTCTTGTGTGCTTTTGTGGTTGTTTTGAATGATTGAGATGTGACTTTTATTTATTTCTTTGATGCAGGGTACAATGGAGGTTTGTTGCAGGGTACAATGGAGGAGGAGCTTAATTATCAATTCATGATAGAGATGTTTAATGCCGATAGTAAGAGTTATTAACTCTATGTAATATTGATGTACTGTATATTGGAATTTTTTGTAATGGTTCACTGTAAGTTGTGTGATTCAAAGAATATGAATGTGGAATACTCCATTATTTTGTCTAAATTTTAATACAAATTGTTTCATTTTAAATTACATGTGTATAATGACAATTCTTGACGTCATTACATATAACATAAAAAAATAACAACAAATATTATTTTGTCATGAAAAACACTTATTTGGTGATGAAATATACAAAATATGACAAAAAAAAGATGTCACTAAAACTTCTTAATTTTAGTAATTATTGCAAATTCGTCACAAAAAGTAAGGTTTTAATGACAATAAATTAAAATGTCGTAAAAAAAGTAACATTTGATGACGAAATATAATAATAAGTGACGAAAGTTGGAAGTGATACATGACGATTAATATGTCACTATAGAGTAACATATATAGTGACATTGACTTTTATCGTCATCACAGGATTACTATTGACGACGAAAAAAATAATCGTCACATTTACCTATTGTGACGCACATACGGTGACGATGTCTGCGACGACAAAAAATTGTCACCAAAAAGTTTTCGTGACGAAAAAAGACATTTTTATGACAAATAATTTCGTCGCAAAATCTCAAATTTCTTGTAGTGATATCTGAGGTCTAGTTCGATTACTGCGATTAGTATAAATCGAACGCCCTCCCGTGGTCCTGCTCAATACACCAAGTGTACGAGTGTAACATGATAGTCAAGACCGACTATCTACCAGTCACACTACGACGTACCGATGGATTGTCCCTGTCCATCTAAGTCGTGAGCTACTGTTCGATAGTATACGAGTAACCGACAGTATGATCTTCCGCGTGTCTCCTCACGCCATACTGTCTACAACGTATACATCAAGGACTATTGCATTAAATGCAATCATGCTTGAATCATATCTCGAATTAAGGTATAGATAAGGAGTTCCGTATTTGCACTAAACTAGACATTTAGAATACAACTCCATCAGCAGGAAGCCTTGAAAACCATCAAGGAAAAAGAAGAACAGATTGAGGATGCCCAGGACAGCTTTGTCAGGGAAAAGAAAGAGCTAAAGGATGAGGTGGCCAAAGTCACCAAAGAACTGAAACAGGTCCAGGATGATTTTGCACAGTCCATGGAAAGAGTTGTGGAGCTCGAAACCCTCTTGGACTCACCTGCTCACAATCCCAGAGTATTGACTGACCTCCTTTATGTAACTGCATATGCTGACCTCATCAGGTCTGCAGCAAAGGAGAAGAATGAAGTGGCCAAAGAGTATGGACTCAAACTCCTCAAGGATCACATGAAGGGATGCACTATGGATTCCAGAGTTCCTCAACCTTTCATGGATCTGGAAGTTGTCCATGGGATTGACATGAAATGGTGGCCATCATACAGTCTCCTCTCTATGCCTGGTGAACCTGCAAAGTTAGCTGATGATGCTCCTGTTGATGAAGATGATTTTGAAGATGAGGGTTTGGATCTGCTTGGTGTTGGGCCTGATGGCAAGCCAAAAGTGTTGGAGTTGTGTACTTAATGTCTAGATTTAAGTAACGGTAAACTCCCGGTCATAACATTTAATCTATTAAAATTAATAAACAATTGTTTGCATTTAATTATTGATAATTAAATATATGCAAAATATAGTCCTGGATTTTATACGTTGTAGTTAGTATGGTGTGCATGGGCGCACAGAAGATCATACTATCGGTTACTCGTATTTAATCGAACAGTTTCTCACGACCTAGATGGACATGGACCAATCCATCGGTATAGTCGTTGTGTGAGAGAGAAAATAATTTATCTTAATTATTTTATCACACTTGTACACTTGGTGTATTGGGCGGATCACTTGAGATTTATTGATTAGGATTGCCTTGGATAATCAATTTAAATCTCAGAGTATTTTATTCTTAATCCCCGATACTATTGCGGGTGTGTATATTTAATATATGTGACTTTGATTTTCCAAAGGAATTAACCGATTTAATTATTGGGTTAATTACCGGTTAAGTTGGGTCACTATATTTTATATATGGCATGCCGTGAATACTTGACGGGAAAGTGTATCCCGGAAGGGTTGATAATATCCCCGAGATGAGTTCATAAGGAATTATTGTGTAAACCTCATCAGTGGATTCGTTCCGCACAATAATTAAGGTTGAATGGTACTAGTCTCGGATTCAAGAGATGAATAAATTAATTAGCAATAAATTAATTTTATTCATGGATATTTAAATCTTAAATACACGGAATAAATAATACTACCGGATAAATATTATTTGATATAATATGGTTTAATATTGGGAGTGCAATTAATTTATATAGTGGAAAATAAATTAATTAATATTAATGGGAGATTGATAGATTTGGGCTTGGGCTCAATTTAATCATTAATATTGGAAGCCCAATATTCCACCTCCTTTAGATCCCCTACGTAGCCTATAAAAGCACTACATGGTCTTCACTTTTTAATAAGACAAGATTATCATACTTGATATTCTAGAGAGTTGAAGAGGATCCATAAGCTTGGAGGATCGTCGCCCACCCGACGTTCAAGCTAGTGCAAGGAATACGTGGGAAGATCGTAAGGTCATCAAACTTAAATTCGTTTCTCCGCACAACGAATTAAAAGGTAAAATCATATACTCCCTTCTATGATTTTATGTGAATTGATTGTGATACATACATGAACGCACGATCCGGGAATACAAGGATCTTCGGGGACGGGGATTCGAGATCCCCGGCGAAGGATCGAGAGGACCCTCGGCTGGGAGCCGAGGGGTGGCGGTCGAGCCCTAGGGCTTCGACCGCCGGCGCGCATCGAGAGGGAGCCGCGGCTGGACGCCGCGGCTGGGGCGATCGAGCCCTAGCTCGATCGCCTGGGGGACTGCCGCGGGCTGGCGTCGCGGCTGGTGGTGCCCCCCACCTCCGACGATGGCGGTGAGTCGCCGGACTCACCGCCCGGGGCTGCCGGAGCAGCCCAGCGATCGCACGCGCGATCGCGAGCCCCGGCGGGGGCTCGGCTAGGGTTTCTAGCCGCGGGTTTTTCCCGCGGCGGTGATTCTCTTGTCGGGCCCGGTTCCGTTAGGTGGTTCGCGTGTTTCCGGCAATGGGATTTCGGTCGGGGTTATCGGTTCCGCAATTTTGATACCCCGGGATATCGATTTCCAGCAATTGGTATCAGAGCGTTTGGTTTCGTGTTCATGTATGTGTTCAATTGTGTTCTACCTTGCAGGGATTCCGACTATCATGGTTAATTAATTGATTAATTGTTTAATTAATTGTTATTTCATTTTACCATGATTATTAAACTCTCGGACATGTCGAGATTCGTTTTGTGTGGATGAATGCTTGTAATAGTAAAAATTCGGGGGTTGACCGAATTTAGATTTATTATTATTGTTCTATGTTTTCCGGAAAGTGTATAGGGTCGATTTCATGTATAGAATCGATACCGGAATTGTAAATTTATTTCTTGTAATTTATTTACGTTGGATCGATGCTGAGACGACCGCCAGAGAACTCGTGTGACGAAGGAGATGAAGAGAGGGAGTACAAGGGCTCGGGATCGATCTTATGATCGATCCCATGGTGATCGACCGTGAGGGGGCTGTCCGCGGGGCTCCTCGGCCACGCCGACCACCGGAGGTGGTGGCGCGTGGGCTGGGGACGGCGGCGGTGGTGCTCCCGGCCGGCGATCAAGGTGGGGGGGCGCGGGGTCCTCGTGATCTCGTGCTACTCCTACCTAGATTCACTTTCCTAATTAATTCGGTTTTCCTATTTTGAGTATTCCTAAGTTTGGGAACTCTCATGGAGATAGGAAAAGAATTAATTAATATTATTTATTTCCTTATTCTATTATGGAAGTCTTCTAGAATATTCCAAGTTCTACTTGGAATAGGAATCTAGAGATTTAATAGAATTAGATAGGAAAATAATTAATTAATGAATTAATTTATTTCTATTTGATTATTCCTATTTTATGGGAATTTTCATGGACATGGAAATTAATTAATCTTGGAAAGTAGAAGAGTCCTATTTTATTTTGTTTCCTTATTCTATTATAGAAGTCTTCTAGAATATTCCAAGTTTTACTTGGATAGATTATTCTAGAGATTTAATAGAATTAGATGGGAAAATAAATAAATAAAAAATATTAATAATATTTAATTTTATTTTTGATTTATTCGATTGACTTAATTTTCGAATTAAGTATCTTTTGGATTTATTAAAAATAAATAGATTTAAATATTGGGATTAATATTCTCGTCACATGGAGCATTCAAGAACGAAGACTGAAGACTAGAAGACGCATACGGAGATGGAATAAAGCCATGATAGTCGGAAAATAATTTTCTAGCATTATTTTGACTATGTGATATGTGCTTTATTGCTTGTATGCATGCTTATGTGTTTAATTATGCATTAGATAGCGTATCCCTTTGTTATAAAAAGCTAAGTGGGAGCGGGGATGGAAACATTCCCATGGTCTCCATTACTGTTCCCTTGGTGACATTTATGAGCTTTCGAAGTTCATATAGATATGTCATTGGAGGAGAATTCTTGTAATTCCTTTTACAAGAAACATTGATTAAGTTTATCAAACAATGCCTAATTTGTCTTTCTGAAACTGACTTCAAGTCGACTCATTCTCACCCCGGGGAGTGGAATGGAGCCAAAGCCACTTGGTCATGTGGATGATACAAATTAGAGACATTTGTACCATTCTTTTGAAGATGGATCGTTTGTCTGCTCGGCTCCCTCATCTAATGAGAGATAGGGTTGTTCGCATGGTGAATCACTGGTTAGAAACTTCGAGTTTCACTTATGATTCTCCGCGTCTTGATTTACGAAAATCGAATGGTTCAAGTAATTGGGAGTCAACTATAAAAGTCTTTTGGTGTAGTAAACGTCCACACGAACGTGGCTTGCTATGCTGAATGGGATTTTTGGAAATAGTTGATGTAGACGGTTATAGGGAATTGTGAAGGATTGTGAGTTATCGTAAACGTCCACACTAACGTGGCTTGCGGTGACGTAGCAATTCCAAATGATTCACCTTAGTACTGAGTAATGGTTTACACTTAGGTACGCTTTATAGTATTCTTCCCAACGAAGTAACGCTATAATGATGTACGACCGAAGCAAATCTAATTGCTAAATAATTTGGGTGGGTAAACGTCCACACGAACGTGACTTGCCTTACCTGATGGGATTTTAGATGTGATTAGTAATTTAATGATATTATTTGAGGGAGATAATATCGGATATTAAATTGATTGTTTGTTTAAATGTGCTTATAGGTTTAGAGAATAGCTATGAACCCACTTTCTGTGATACTCAAGGAGCATAAGCTCACTGGTCCCAATTACATTGATTGGAAGAGAAATTTAGACATTGTCCTGACTTCTGAGGAGTACAAGTTTGTACTCCATGAAGTGTGCCCTGCCGAGCCCACGGCTGCCTCAACTGATGAGGAAAAACTGGCATATCGGAAGTGGAAAAAGGCTGATGAAATGGCTAGGTGTTATATTTTGGCTTCCATGTCAAATGTACTCCAAACCCAACATCAGCCGATGGACACTGCCTATGATATGATGTTTAACCTCAAGGAGATGTTTGGGGAGTAAGATCGTGCGGCTAGGCAAGAAGCCATGAGAGTCCTCATGTCGACTACTCAATCTGAAGGAACGCCCGTTGGGGAGCACGTTCTTAAGATGATGAGTTTGTTGAATGAACTTGAGGTCCTAGGAGCTTCTATTGATGCTGAGACGCAAGTCGAAATCATACTCCAGTCTCTGACCCCTAGTTTTGAGCAGTTTCGTATGAGCTATAATATGGGTAAACTATCTTATACTCTTGCGCAACTCCTGACTGAACTAAAGGCGGCAGAGGGGATCTACAAGAAGGGCAAGTCTCAAGCGCTTGTAGCTACCAAGTCCAAAGGCTTGAAGCCTGTTGGAGGTAGGGGCAAGAAAAGGAAGCAAGCCTGGAAACCCAGTGGTGCCAAGAGGAGTGGACCACGAGTGGGGGCTGCAAAGCCAAGAGGCAAGTGCTTCCGATGCAATAAGACTGGACACTGGAAGTCTGAATGTCCTCTCAAAGGTACGAATTTTTCTTTAGTCGTAAAAACATAGTCAGCGGTATTATCTACCAGAAATCTGGTGTGTAGATATGGAACCACTGACGGTATGTGCATTTTAAATGCAGGGGTTCCAGAAAACCCGACGACTTAGAGAAGAAGAGTTCGAGTCTACACGGGCGAAAGCTGTAGAGGAGGCAGCTGTTGCAGTGGAAGACATTTATCTGCTTTAGTAGTTAAATAGGATTTCATTTCAAGTTTATTGCATTATGTACCCTTTATTTTAGAAAGAACTTTTGTTCTGGATTTCTATTATTTATGAATGGATATTTTATTTCTTTAATTATGGTGATGATTTTGATAAGAAATAATGGGTATTATCTATTCTGGTACATTAGATAGCAATATGTGAATGATAAATCCTTAGTCTACCACGATGCAACAAACCGTTCTATAACTTGTTTTACTATTTAGATATATTTTTTGTTAAATCATTATACTTGTGAATTCTTATACTTAGTAGTATTTATTCAAATAAGATTCAAAAGGTCGAAATTGATTTGATCAATTATAGTTGAAGGAATGGACCTTCCGACCTAAGAATCAAGTTTGGAAGATAATACAACTAAGCATACTTTTTAGTAAAAGAAAGAATTCAGACAAGTATTGAGAATGATCAATGATGTGTGTAAAGTGCGAGTAGTTCTTTTAAGAATACTCGAAGGTGGATTAGAATGCTTGATGTGCCATAAAAGCAAAGTGTTTTAGTCACAAAGCAATTATGGGGAACCTTCAAAGTATATCCATTGGAAGCCTGCGACTTAATCGCGGAGGCTACCACGTAACACAATCAAATATTGAGATTAAGTCTCAAATGACTACACCATACACTTACGTGTAGAGATGGTGAGTCAGTAAGAAATAGAATTCTAATATTAAAAGAACGAGTTGTTCGGAACTACCTATGTTCTATGGATATTCCTGGAGACAACGGCATATTCAATATGGTTGTAGGATATCCTAGATGAACAAAGTATTGTGTGTTCTATAGTACTATGAACCAGAAGGACGTGTAACGCCCGATTCTTAGAGAAAGACTATTAGAAGAACCACAAAGCCCGAACTGACGCAATACCTTGGAATGAGAAAAAGGACAAAGACTAGGAACCAGCCAAACCGAGTAGAAGTACACCACACATTGCACCTACTGTTATTACTATTATACATCGGGACGCCGTTGCAGTGGGAGGTTGTTGAACAACCAGAGATGTTCACAAGACTAGAAGAGTTTCGGACTCTGGATCTAGTAGAGATGAAATCGATCCCTAGCTCTGCACGAGGGCGGTACTGTATCTAAATGTGCCTGCTTAGAAAACAATAAGGATTATTGTTAAGAGGCAAGATCATTTAGAGTAAGAGCTTAGTAAATCCATTTATGGATTGAAACAAAGCTATAAATCGTGGAACTTGCAAATTGATGGGATAGTCCATTTGATGGATTCATCAAAAGGCATAGACGATAGGTGTATTGGAGATGTAATAGAAACAAGGTGGTGTTTCTCGGAGATTTTATGTAGATAACATTTTCATCATTGGCAACAATGTAGAAAATGTTGTCAGACATAAGATAATGGTTGTCTAAATAAATCGAGATATAAGATTGAGTAGAAGTTAGAGCATGTTCTTGAGATCTTTCGATCTAAGGATAAGAACATTGTACTTCTCCTAGATATCTTATACGATTAAGGTTTGTTTTTAAACATGCATACTTCTGAGAAAGGTTATTGCCTTTCAGAGACAGAATATACATCTATCTAAAGGGTATGTGTTGGAACACATGAAGGAGATGGATGAGGACAAAGCAGTTTCCTATACTTCAAGTATGGAAAGCTTTATAGATGCAATGTTGTAAAACAAGAACCTGATATCAACTATGCGGTTTGCGTAGTGGGAGGATATCAAGGTAATCTAGACAAGAGATTTTCGGATGCTATAATAGTACTTGTGAAGTACTGGATTATTAAGCAAGACGAAATCTTCTTTGATTACAAATTCTCAGATCACAAATCAGAGAAGGACCAGTGTAAGTCGATATCAGGCTATGTGTTCACTTTTAGAAAGAGGTGGAACCATGCAATGAAAGAGTGATAAGCAGGACGCTTCTCAGACTCTCTCATAACCGAATAAGCAGCCTCAGAGGCATCGGAAGTTTTTGGTTAGGTTCCGGGATAACCTCTAGACTTGGATATGACTCTTAGTTTACCAAAGGCTATTGGATAGCGGTGCATGGTAAACTGGAAGAAGTCATAAGTCAAAAGTGATGTTAACACATAGAGCAAGTACCACCTGATACGAGTCATCGTCGAGGGAGACGACGCAGTAGTCACCAAGATAACTTCAGAGAGACAACCTAGAGTGCTCATTCACATAGTACTTCTTGGAAGTACAACTCTAAGCACGTGATGAGTATGGGAGTCGGGAGTTTGGAGGAAATGACTAGACCTTAGTACAAGTGGGAGATTGTTGGAGTTGTGTACTTAATGTCTAGATTTAAGTAACGGTAAACTCCCGGTCATAGCATTTAATCTATTAAAATTAATAAACAATTGTTTGCATTTAATTATTGATAATTAAATATATGCAAAATATAGTCCTGGATTTTATACGTTGTAGTTAGTATGGTGTGCATGGGCGCACAGAAGATCATACTATCGGTTACTCGTATTTAATCGAACAGTTGCTCACGACCTAGATAGACATGGACCAATCCATCGGTATAGTCGTTGTGTGAGAGAGAAAATAATTTATCTTAATTATATTATCACACTTGTACACTTGGTGTATTGGGCGGATCACTTGAGATTTATTGATTAGGATTGCCTTGGATAATAAATTTAAATCTCAGAGTATTTTATTCTTAATCCCCGATACTATTGCGGGTGTGTATATTTAATATATGTGACTTTGATTTTCCAAAGGAATTAACCGATTTAATTATTGGGTTAATTACCGGTCAAGTTGGGTCACTATATTTTATATATAGCATGCCGTGAATACTTGACGGGAAAGTGTATCCCGGAAGGGTTGATAATATCCCCGAGATGAGTTCATAAGGAATTATTGTGTAAACCTCATGAGTGAATTCGTTCCGCACAATAATTAAGGTTGAATGGTACTAGTCTCGGATTCAATAGATGAATAAATTAATTAGCAATAAATTAATTTTATTCATGGATATTTAAATCTTAAATACACGGAATAAATAATACTACCGGAGAAATATTATTTGATATAATATGGTTTAATATTGGGAGTGCAATTAATTTATATAGTGGAAAATAAATAAATTAATATTAATGGGAGATTAATAGATTTGGGTTTGAGCTCAATTTAATCATTAATATTGGAAGCCCAATATTCCACCTCCTTTAGATCCCCTACGTAGCCTATAAAAGCACTACATGGTCTTCACTTTTTAATAAGACAAGATTATTGTTGGAAATCGATATCCCGGAATTAATAAATTAATTAAAATTAATTATCTAATTAATTCCGACCGAAATCCTTTGGAGATCGAATATCCGGAGTTGTAAAATTGCGGAACAACAACTCCAATCGACTCCCGGTTGCCGGAACATCTCGCCACGAACCACCGCGTATATCCGGACTCAACCAAAACCCTAACCGCGGCAACGCCGCGGCTGTTCGGTCGAGCCCATGCACGGGGCTCGCGGCTGATCACGGCAGCCGCCTAGGGCTGCCCTTGGCAGCCCGCTGGACACCCCCAGCAACACCCCGCTGATCGCCCCCAAGCCACGGTCGAACCGTGGCTAGCGATCATGCCGCAGCCACCGCCGCGCGAGCGGCGGTCCAGCCGCGCGAGCGGTGATCGCTCCGCCGGAGCAGAGCTCGTGCCGCGCGAGCGGCGCTGCTCCAGCAGCCCGCTGGATGTGCACGGGCGATCGAGCTCGTGCTCGATCGAGTCTCGGCGTCCAGCCGAGGCACATGCCCCTCGACCCCTCCTAGGCGAGCCGTTGAGCCGCCGGCGGTCCGGTGATCTTCGATCACCACCGCCCGGTTCAACCTCGACATGGGTCGCGTTCTCGGATCTTGGTTCACGATATTTTTACGATAATTAAACGATAAAATCATAAAGAGGGTTTTACGATTTACCTCGTTCTCGTTGTTCGGAAAAACGTAGAACTCAATTTGATGACCTTGAGATATTTCCACGTATTCCTTGCACTAGCCCGGACGTCGTGTGGGCGACGATCTACCGAACTCCATGGATCTTCCTCTCTACTTTCTCTCTCTAGAATTGTGATCTTCAACTTATGAGAATAGAGAAGACCATGTAGTGCTTTTATAGGCTACGTAGGGGATCTTAAGGAGGTGGAATATTGGGCTTCCAATATTGAAGATTAAATTGAGCCCAATGCTCAAGTCCATTAATACTTATCAATATTAATTAATTCTATTTTCCACTATATAAAATTAATTGCACTCCCAATATTAAACCATATTATATCAAATAATATTTCTCCGGTAGTATTATTTATTCCGTGTATTTAAGATTTAAATATCCATGAATAAAATTAATTTATTGCTAATTAATTTATTCATCTCTTATATCTGAGACTAGTACCATTCAACCTTAATTATTATGCGGAACGAATCCACCTGCAGGGTTTACATAATAATTCCTTATGAACTCATCTCGGGGATATTATCAACCCTTCCGGGATACACTTTCCCGTCAAGTATTCACGGCATGCCATATATAAAATATAGTGACCCAACTTAACCGGTAATTAACCCAATAATTAAATCGGTTAATTCCTTTGGTAAATCAAAGTCACTTATATTAAATATACACACCCGCAATAGTTTCGGGGATTAAGAATAAAATACACTGAGACTCGAATCGATTATCGCCGGCAATCCTAATCGATGAATCTGAAGCAGATCCGCTCAATACACCAAGTGTACAAGTGTGATAAAATAATTAAGATAAATTATTTTCTCTCTCACACAACGACTATACCGATGGATTGGTCCGTGTCCATCTAGGTCGTGAGCAACTGTTCGATTAAATACGAGTAACCGATAGTATGATCTTCTGTGCGCCCATGCAACACCATACTAACTACAACGTATAAAATCTAGGACTATGATTTGCATATATTTAATTATAAATAATTAAACTCAAATAATTGTTTATTTAATTAAATAGATTAGTGGCAATGGATCGTGAGTTTCCTTTACTTAAATCTAGACATTAAGTACAC
Organism: Euphrasia confusa; assembly: GCA_954870475.1. Taxonomy (NCBI): domain Eukaryota; kingdom Viridiplantae; phylum Streptophyta; class Magnoliopsida; order Lamiales; family Orobanchaceae; genus Euphrasia; species Euphrasia confusa. The sequence goes on from OX940964.1 coordinate 24,319,470, forward strand.
AACTCCAACAATTATCATACTTGATATTCTAGAGAGTTGAAGAGGATCCATAAGCTTGGAGGATCGTCGCCCACCCGACGTTCAAGCTAGTGCAAGGAATACGTGGGAAGATCGTAAGTTCATCAAACTTAAATTCGTTTCTCCGCACAACGAATTAAAAGGTAAAATCATATACTCCCTTCTATGATTTTATGTGAATTGATTGTGATACATACATGAACGCACGATCCGGGAAAACAAGGATCTTCGGGGACGGGGATTCGAGATCCCCGGCGAAGGATCGAGAGGACCCTCGGCTGGGAGCCGAGGGGTGGCGGTCGAGCCCTAGGGCTTCGACCGCCGGCGCGCATCGAGAGGGAGCCGCGGCTGGACGCCGCGGCTGGGGCGATCGAGCCCTAGCTCGATCGCCGGGGGGACTGCCGCGGGCTGGCGCCGCGGCTGGTGGTGCCCCCCACCTCCGACGATGGCGGTGAGTCGCCGGACTCACCGCCCGGGGCTGCCGGAGCAGCCCAGCGATCGCACGCGCGATCGCGAGCCCCGGCGGGGGCTCCGCTAGGGTTTCTAGACGCGGGTTTTTCCCGCGGCGGTGATTCTCTTGTCGGGCCCGGTTCCGTTAGGTGGTTCGCGTGTTTCCGGCGATGGGATTTCGGTCGGGGTTATCGGTTCCGCAATTTTGATACCCCGGGATATCGATTTCCAGCAAAAAGATCCTCTGGTGACCCCCCCTGGTGATGGTAATTCTACCTCCTGAGTTTAAAAACTCAGGAGTCTGCTAAATTGATCCTTACTCTGAGTGTGAAAAGCTCAGAGGTTTTTATTTAAGTTTTTATTCTGGTTTGGGCCCATGGCCATAAGACAATATTTGCTATTTCTGTTTGGATTTTAAAGGCAGTTTTTGCCTGGGACAAGTTTTAATATTTTGCTGGTGTGTAATAACTTAGTAAGTTATTTTTGGATATTTATCCTCTGGGTCTTACCTATGGCCCGTCCACCGTTTTGTTTAGGTTTACTTTCACCACTATTATCTATCACTTTACAAGTCAGCTTTAGCTTGTTTAGTGAATCGTAATTCTTGTAAATAGATAACTTTTGGCTCACACCCAAGTTTCATTTTAAAACTTTGTTGGGAATCTTTGTGAGTTCCTTGCCCTGCAAAAGTGATTTTCGGATTTAGATACCTCTCGGAATTCTCTCTAATTCTAAGTAACATTTTTCTCCTCCATCTCTCCTTTTACAAAGACTGACCGATCCTGTGGTTTGTTCATCATGAATACCTCTTGTGGTTTGTTCATTATGAATACCTCTTAGGATTATCCTCGGACCAATATCTTCCTCCCGCGCGATTCTTGAGTTTCTTCTACTCTGTTGAATCCGTACGCAGAAAGAAGTGTTCGGCCCCATAATCTACAGATTTTTTGGGTCTTTACCGAACCTTAGTATTCCTTAGGAATACTCAATATTCTTTGTTTTGACCGGGAAATTTATTCTTTTTCCCGGGGTAATATTTTTCTTTGTTATAGATAAAATATAACTTCAAAAACCATACAATTATTTTTGGTAAATACTGAGAAAATTTATAAAGGTAGTAAAAAGGGTTTTACAAAAATAATACTTTTACAAAAAGCCAAAATTAACCTTTTGGTTTAATGATAAAATTTCTTTAGATGCAACGCGTTCCACCGATACTGATCCTTGGTCCCGTCGAGAAGCTCTAACTCGTACGCTCCGTTTTGGAGGCAGTGGCTCACTCTAAACGGTCCCTCCCAGTTCGGCCCCAGTGCTCCCTGGTGCGTTCCCAAGATCTTCTTCAGCACCAAGTCTCCTTCTTGGAATTCTCGTGCCTTTACTTTTGAATTAAATAATTTTGCAATTCGTTGTTTGTTCATGGCATTTAGAGAATCAGAAGCTAACCTTCTTTCTTCAAGAAGATCTAACTCTTTCCGGATAGTTACTTCATTCTCCGGGGAGATTTCCTGAGCAGTCCGATGTGATAACACCGTTATTTCCGCTGGAATTACTGCTTCTGTTCCAAAAGCCAAAGAGTAGGGGGTTTCTCCAGTGACATTTCTAGCTGTGGTACGATATGACCACAGAACCTCTGGAAGTTCATCCGCCCACTTTCCTTTGCGACTTTCCAATTTTGATTTGATGGTATGTTTCAATATTTTATTCACTGCTTCAACCTGACCATTCGTCTGGGGGTGGTAAGGAGTAGAGAACAATCTTCTAATTTTCCATTTTTCACAGAATTCTTCCACCTCAGCCCCATCGAATTGTTTTCCGTTGTCGGAAATGATTGACTCGGGCAAACCAAATCGACATATAATGTTTTTCCATATGAACTTGATAACCTGTGGTTGATCAATTTTGTTCAATGGTTCTGCTTCAACCCACTTAGTAAAATAGTCGACTGCTACAATCGCATATTTCACTCCGCCCCGTGCGGTTGCCAGTGGTCCGATCAGATCGATACCCCACCGAGCAAATGGCCACGGGCTGTAAATGGATTTCAGGGCTTCTGGGGAAATACGGATGTTAGGCCCATTCGTCTGGCATTTGACACATTTACGTGCATACCCGACTGCGTCCTTTCTCAGGCTTGGCCAGTAAAATCCTTGCCCCATGGTTTTGTGTGCCAGGGATCTTCCCCCCGCATGGTTGCCACACACACCATCATGTATTTCTTCCAGGATTTTAAATCCTTCTTCCTTCGACACACATTTTAGTAGTGGAAGGGAATAACTTCTTCGGTACAGTTGTGTATTTATTAAAGTGTACTTTGCCGCTCGAGAGCGAAGTTGTTTTGCTTCAGTTTTATCTGCTGGTACTTCCCCGGTATCTATGTACCGTTGGATGGGAATCCGCCAGTCTTCTCCGGCCCCGGCAAGTATTTGCATTTGTATTTCTCTTTGTTCTACTGATGGGGACATTAATTTTGTCAACACAATATTTGAGAAGTCTGCTCAGCCCTCAGCTGATGCTAACTTTGACAGGGCGTCGGCTTGTGAATTGTGTTCCCGTGGGATTTGTTCAATTAGAACTTCGGGGATTTTTTCGCAAAGTTCCCATACCAATTTTAGATATTTTATCATCTGTTCCCCTCTGGCTTCGTAGTCCCCACGTACATGGTTTACTACTAGCTGAGAGTCCATAAACACATGAAGTTTTCTTGCCCCGACGGCTATAGCCAATTCCAACCCAGAAATGAGAGCTTCGTACTCTGCTTCATTGTTAGATGTGGGGAATTCAAACTTTATCGCATGATTTACTGAGTCTCCATCGGGACTGAGTAATACCACACCTGCCCCCGAGCACGCGGTGGTAGATGATCCATCTACGAACAGCTGCCAGGCGCGTGGTTGATTCTGGGATTTCTCAGGGAAAGTAAATTCCACAATAAAATCTGCCAAGGCTTGTGCTTTGATCGCTGTCCTCGGGGCGAAAGTTATGTCATACTGACTAATTTCTAACGCCCAACGCAGGAGTCTCCCGGTAATATCTGACCGGTGCAATACTTGCCTTAAAGGCATAGTAGTCAAAACTTCGACGGGGTGCTCAAATAAGTACGCTCGGAGTTTTCTAATTGACACTATTAAAGCATATGTTAATTTTTCCAATGGAGTGTATTTAATTTCTGCCTCATGTAGTACTTGACTCACAAAATAAATCGGGAAGTGTTGTATTCCTTCTGCCCTTGTCAGGACTGCACTGATGGCATGTTCTGAGGCGGCTAGGTACAAATACAATTTTTCTCTTGGTTTAGGTGCCACAACTACTTTAGGATTGGATAAATATTCCTTTATCCGTACAAAAGCTTGTTGGGCCTCCTTTTTCCAGTGGAATTCCTGTCCTTTGATGGAGGCAAAGAACGGACGAGTTTTATCTCCCAGGCAAGAAATGTATCTATTCAGGGCGGCTAGACGACCCGTGAGTCGTTGTACGCCTTTCACGTCCCGGGGCTCTTGCATATCCAAGATAGCTTGGACTTTGGTAGGGTTGGGCTCAATGCCTTTCTCGCTAACCACATGCCCCAGGATCATACCTTTCTTAATTCCGAAATTACATTTCTTGGGGTTCAATTTCATATTATAATGCCCCAGAATTTTGAAAACTTCTTCGAGGTCTTTGATATGATCTGATTCGTTTTTACTTTTTACAATAATATCATCAATGTACACTTCCATGGTTACACCAATTAAATCAGAGAACATTAGATTTACCAACCTTTGATAGGTGTCCCCCGCATTCTTCAGGCCGAAAGGCATTCTTTCCCAGCAATAGATCCCTTTTTCTGAGTAGAACGCCGTGTGCTCGACGTCATCTGGATGCATGGGAATTTGATGGTACCCGGCCTTAGCGTCTAGCGTTGAGAATATTGCGTGACCTGTCAAATTATCAACCACATGGTCGATGTGTGGCATGGGAAAAAGGTCTTTCGGGCAAGCATTGTTTAGATCAGTGAAATCTATACACAAACGCCATGCCCCGACCGTTTTTGTCACCATTACCGCATTGGAAAGACAAGTGACATCACTCGAAGCTTTCCTGACCAGTTTATTTTCAATTAGCTTATCTACTTCCGCGGCGAGTGCCTGGCACTTCTCGGGGCCCATTTTCCTACGCTTCTGCGCAATTGGTCTTTTGCAGGGATCAATTTTCAATCGATGGCAGGCATGTTTAGGATCTATCTTTCCTAAATCCGCACTGGACCATGAGAAAGTGGAAACGTTCTCCTTTAGGAACTTTATAATATCATTTCTGGTAGTTGTTTCCATATGAGTCCCCACAAGTATTTGTTTTTCAGTTTGCTCTGGATCTAACACTATAGAGTCCAGAGTTTCAACCATCTCCACTACGGGTGCTTTTTTGCATTGATATCCACCCCGCGAGCCCCAATTATCCAAGTCTGGTCTGGATTGGGGAAGTTTTTCCCCGGTAGACGCTAAGTCTACAATGGGTTCTTCTTCGGGGGGATTATCTGTTTCAACCGAGGGAATCTGAATAACTTCCTCGTGCGGGTTTTTCTGAGGGGAGTTCATTCCTTCCTCGGGGATCTTAATGACATTTTTAATATGATCGATTTGTTTTATTTTGTCTTCCTCCAAATTGATTTGGGGAATGTTATCGTTTGTTTTGGTTTTAGTTTTATCAGGATCGCGAAAATACATCAAAGTCTTCTTAGCCATTACTAGGTCCCCTCTGACGGTGCCAACTGCACCGGAGGGTGTTGGAAACTTGATACAGTAGTAATAGGACGAGGCGACTGCTTCAAAAGCGTCCAGAAAAGGCCTGCCTAACAAAGCATTATAGCCACTAACCTTATCAACTATTACAAACTTCAGATTCCTAACCATCACGACTTCGGGGTTCTTTGCGTCCATCATTTCCACCGGGAGAATGATCTCTCCGTAGGGGATGACTACATCATCACCAAAACCTTTCAACACCATATCGCACGGGTTGACATAGCGCGCCAGCTTCCCCATCAGATCCAGGGTCTTTTTGTACAGAACATTGAGATGCGCGCCATTGTCCACCAACGTGCGAGACACGTCCAGACCGAGGATTCTTGCTTTTATCACTAAAGGCACATCCTTCGGGAACTTTGTCTCGGCTCGATCTTCCGGGGTGAAAGTTATCACCGCCGTTTCATTGATTGTTGCTTCCTTTGACGGGGCAGTTTCATACCAAACTTCCCACATCTGAAAGTCTCTCTTTCTCTTGCGGTGGCTTTCCTCGTTCACCGGCCTCAAACCGCCGATCATCATGATCTGACCCACTCTCGGTGGATCCTGAGCTGGAGGAGGCGGCGGTGGAACTAGTGCGGGTATTTCCCGGGGAGGAGGCCCCTGCGGATTTCCCCCTGCACCTGGCCTGGGCAAGAATTGCCACAGCTTCCCATCCTAAAAAAGTTTCCACAACAGTTTTACCAGTTGTCTGCACTGGCTGGTGTTGTGACCAATCTTTTCATGAAAGGCACACCATTTGTTGGGATCCAACTTGTCCGGGGAAGTTAGAATTGGTGGTGGTTTTTCCAACAGGTCAGATTTTTGCATGACCATGATATTCAGAATATCTGCTGGTGTATGACCAGTCTGAACAGTAAGTTTTCTTTCCAACTCACGGATCTCATCCATTCGTGGATCATTTGGCCTGGGGCCTGGTTTTTTGCCAATGTAATTTGGCCTTCGATCGGAGGAAAAAGGAGGTTTTTTCTTTTGCTCGGGGGAGTGTCCCCCGCCAGCAACAAGACGCTGGTACGCCACTTGGGCCCCAGCTTTCCTCCTAAAATCCTCATACGATCGGGGATAATTCAACATTGCAGATTTAAACAACTTAGAATTTCTTCTCAAACCTGCCAGCACGGTGTGAAGTTTGAGGTTATCGCCAATCTCTTCACCGCCCGCCATGAGGAGTTCTTCGACGCGATCAACATAAGACTCGTCTGTTTCATTCTCACCCTGTTTGACTCCAAGCAGCTTCTGACTATATTCCATATAGGAAGCTTTGGATGCAAAATACGACACAAACCTCTGTACCAAGTCGTCAAAACATTTGATAGAATGTGCGGGTAAGCTGACGTACCATTGGTGGGGAATATCGCCCAGGGAGAGTGGGAACAATTTGCAACGAGTAGCATCAGTGGCTCCTCGACCGGACATGTATGTCCTGAATCTGCTCAAGTGAACTTCTGGGTCAGTCTTGCCGCTGTACAAAGTGGTTTGCATGGGCTGGACCTCCAGTTGCATGGGAGCTTGTTCAACCTCAGGGGCCAAGGGATCATTATGACGACCTGTCGGGGCGGCGAGAATCTGATTTTCATTCAATCGCCTTTCCAGCTCAGAGTATTTTTGCCTTAAATCGGCCAATTCAGGATTAGCCCCGGGGGCCCTGGGGACCCTCCCCGGTGAAAAGTTCACACGGTGACCGTGCATGTCACTTCTGCTAACCTGTCGGTGTGGATCAGTAGAAGTACCTACTGATTCAGCTCTTTTGTTTAGATCTAAGGCCCGGCGTATTCTGCGGTTCCCCCGGGGAACACGGCCAGTTCGCTCGGGGCCCTTGTCTGGATTTGCCCCGGCGGGTGCATGCACGCCCCTCACCGGGATCAGAGGAGTTGTCATCACATATTTCAAAGACATCAGTTCTGCCACTGCTTCATCTATTTTTTGTGGAGTATCAAGACTTGCGAATCTAATCGGAGGCGGGCCCTTAGGCGTCGACGGCCCTCCGAGATCGTAAGGATGGAGACGGCGATTCCGACGTCGTGACCGTAGTCGACGTTGTCGTTGATCTGCCTGACTGTCAGTGGGCTCATCGGCCTCTGCATGTTTGCTATTGTGCTCATCGGAGCTGATCTGGGTAGGTGGCGGCAGCTCCTTATTCTCAGGTTCTGGGTTTTTAGAAGGAGATGGAACCTCGGGTTCCACCATCACGGCCTTACCCATTACTGCTCGCCACCTGCCACTTGTGCCGGATGCACCTGACACCGTAGTACCTTCATTTTCATTCACCATTTCTGATTTTAATCGAGCTTTTCTAGCGCCAACTGTTTTAGGTTGTTTTTGCTCTTTGATGGTGTAATTTGCTGGTAACAGAGGGTTTGGGCAACAACACAAAATGTAAATTTGTTATAGGTAAGAAAGCAAGAGGATTAAGCTAAATGCAGAAATCATAAGTACTGGAAATGGAAGCTCAAGGCTCCTCTTTATTCAAATATCCATACTTAGAGTACATGATTAAAATCAAGGTTGCATGTCCCCCTTTCCTCTCTCTCATACCCTCTATTTATAATGCTCTATGCATGGCTGAATTATGCCACCTAATGCCCACATATCGGCTTCTTATTAGACCTCTAGTCCACTAATATGATGCATTAAATACCCACTAATTTCCCTTAGTGCTTAATCTGTCCCTTTCCCCGTGAGGTTCCAGCTCATTGACTGGTGTCCCAGAAGTCTTCCCAGGCGATTTCCCTGTGAAAGGAGTCTGACTCTACCGAGCAATCTCTACTGTCCGAGCTCCTCGTCTTCTTCTTTGATACGCTTTCGAAGGTCTTTCTATCTGTCTCAGCTGACTTGCTCTCTTGATGACGTGGCCCTTTGATTAGTGACACGTGTCGGTGACCGTTGTTGGAAATCGATATCCCGGAATTAATAAATTTAAATAAATAAATTATCTAATTAATTCCGACCGAAATCCTTTGGAGATCGAATATCCGGATTGTCTAAATTGCGGAACCGACAACCCAATCGAAAAACCCTTCGCCGGAGTTTGATCGCGAGCACGCCACGAAGCCCGGAGCTCAACCGAACACGCAGCCGTGGGCGAACCCACGCGCGTCCAGCCGAGCCCCGTACGTGGGGCTCGCGATCGCATGATGCGATCGCTGGGGCTGCTCCCGGCAGCCCCCGGCAACAGGTCCGGTGACCTGCTGCCCGCCGTGGAGGTGCGGCTCGATCGACGAGCCGCCGCGGGCGCACTAGCCGCCCGCCCGGCGATCGTGCCCTAGGGCATCGATCGCCCCCTCGGCTTCGGCCGAGGGCTCCCATGCACACGTCCCCGGCGTCCAGCCGGGGTTCGCTTGGTTCGATCCCCACGGGGATCACGCCGCCGGTCCGGTGGTCTTCGACCACCACCGCGCGGTGTATCCTCGTTCCGGGGTTCGTCCTCGGATCTTTGTTCATGATATTTTCACGATAATTAAACGATAAAATCATAAAGAGGGTTTTTACGATTTACCTCGTTCTCGTTGTTCGGAAAAACGAAGAACTCAATTTGACGACCTTGAGATCTTCCGACGTATTCCTTGCACTAGCCCGGACGTCGTGTGGGCGACGATCTACCGAACTCCATGGATCCTCCTCTCTACTTTCTCTCTCTAGAATTGTGATCTTCAACTTATGAACTTATGAGAATAGAGAAGACCATGTAGTGCTTTTATAGGCTACGTAGGGGATCTTAAGGAGGTGGAATATTGGGCTTCCAATATTAATGATTAAATTGAGCCCAAGCCCAAATCTATTAATCCATTAATATTAATTAATTCTATTTTCCACTATATAAAATTAATTGCACTCCCAATATTAAACCATATTATATCAAATAATATTTCTCCGGTAGTATTATTTATTCCGTGTATTTAAGATATAAATATCCATGAATAAAATTAATTTATTGCTAATTAATTTATTCATCTCTTATATCCGAGACTAGTACCATTCAACCTTAATTATTATGCGGAACGAATCCACCTGCAGGGTTTACATAATAATTCCTTATGAACTCATCTCGGGGATATTATCAACCCTTACGGGATACACTTTCCCGTCAAGTATTCACGGCATGTCATATATAAAATATAGCGACCCAACTTAACCGGTAATTGACCCAATAATTAAACCGGTCAATTCCTTTGGAAAATCAAAGTCACTTATATTAAATATACACACCCGCAATAATATCGGGGATTAAGAATAAAAAACTCAGAGATTTAAATCGATTATCGCCGGCAATCCTAATCGATAAATCTCAAGCAGATCCGCTCAATACACCAAGTGTACAAGTGTGATAAAATAATCAAGACAGATTATTTTCTCTCTCACACAACGACTATACCGATGGATTGGTCCGTGTCCATCTAGGTCGTGAGCAACTGTTCGATTAAATACGAGTAACCGATAGTATGATCTTCTGTGTGACGTCGCACACCATACTAACTACAACGTATATAATCTAGGACTATAATTTGCATATATTTAATTATAAATAATTAAACGCAAATAATTGTTTATTTAATTAAATAGATTAGTGGCAATGGATCGTGAGTTTCCGTTACTTAAATCTAGACATTAAGTACACAACTCCAACAATCTCCCACTTGTATTAAGGTCTAGTCATTTCCTCCAAACTTCCGACTCCCATACTCATCACGTGCTTAAGTTGTACTTCCAAGAAGTACTATGTGAATGAGCACTCTAGGTTGCCGCTCTGAAGTTATCTTGGTGACTACAGCGTCGTCTCCCTCGACGATGACTCGTATCAGGTGGTACTTGCACTATGTGTTATCTTACACTTATGGACTTGTGATCTTACCATTTGCCATCGCACCGCTATTTACATAGCCTTAGGCAAATTAAGAATCACATCTAAGTCTCAGAGATTATCCCGGAGTTATACCAAAACTTCCGCTGCCTCTGAGGCCGTTATTTGGTTACCCATGGCAGAGTCCGAAAAGCATCGTGCTTATCACTCTTTCATGTTAAAACTCCATCTCCTTCAATAGTGAAACACATAGCCTGATATCGACTTACACCGGTCCTCATTCGATTAGAAATCTAAGAGATCGTAATCCAAAGGAAATGTTCGTCTGCTTCGTAGTCTAGAACAGTACTTCGAAAGTACTTTTATAGCAGTTGAATATTCCTTTCCAGGATTACCTTGATATCCGCCCACTATGCTAACCGCATAGCCGATATCAGGTTCTCGTTTTTCAACATTGCATTTATCAATCTTTCCACACTCCAAGTGCAGGAAACTGCTTTCACTGCTTCTATCACCTTTTGTGTTCCAAAACACATATCCTTAGATAGATGCATTCCGTCTCTGAAAGGTAACGAACCTTTCTCGGAATTTTGCATGTTAAAACGAACCATAATCATATATATGTAAGTGTTGGAAGTAGTGGACTTAATGTCTAGATTTAAGTAACGGTAAACTCCCGGTCATAGCATTTAATCTATTTAATTAATAAACAATTGTTTGCATTTAATTATTGTTAATTAAATATATGCAAAATATAGTCCTGGATTCTATACGTTGTAGTTAGTATGGTGTGTCGGGCCCCACACAGAAGATCATACTATCCGTTACTCGTATTTAATCAAATAGTTGCTCACGACCTAGATGGACACGGACCAATCCATCGGTATAGTCGTTGTGTGAGAGAGAAAATATTTTGTCTTAATTATTTTATCACACTTGTACACTTGGTGTATTGGGCGGATCGCTTGAGATTTATCGATTAGGATTGCCTTGAGATAATCGATTCAAGTCTCAGAGTATTTTATTCTTAATCCCCGATACTATTGCGGGTGTGTATATTTAATATATGTGACTTTGATTTTCCAAAGGAATTAACCGATTTAATTATTGGGTTAATTACCGGTTAAGTTGGGTCACTATATTTTATATATGGCATGCCGTGAATACTTGACGGGAAAGTGTATCCCGGAAGGGTTGATAATATCCCCGAGATGAGTTCATAAGGAATTATTGTGTAAACCTCATGAGTGGATTCGTTCCGCACAATAATTAAGGTTGAATGGTACTAGTCTCGGATTCAAGAGATGAATAAATTAATTAGCAATAAATTAATTTTATTCATGGATATTTAAATCTTAAATACACGGAATAAATAATACTACCGGAGAAATATTATTTGATATAATATGGTTTAATATTGGGAGTGCAATTAATTTATATAGTGGAAAATAAATTAATTAATATTAATGGGAGATTAATAGATTTGGGCTTGGGCTAAATTTAATCATTAATATTGGAAGCCCAATATTCCACCTCCTTTAGATCCCCTACGTAGCCTATAAAAGCACTACATGGTCTTCACTTTTTTTTAAAAAGACAAGATTATCATACTTGATATTCTAGAGAGTTGAAGGAGATCCATAAGAGTTCGATAGATCGTCGCCCACCCGACGTTCGAACGGAGTGCAAGGAATACGTAGGAAGATTCAAAGGTCTTCATCTTGATTTCGTTTCTCCGCACAACGAATCAAAAGGTATGATCATAAAACTCCTTGTGTGATTTTTTGTTCTATTAATTGTGATACATACATGAACGCACGATCCGGGAAAACAACGATCTTCGGGGACGGAGATTCGAGATCCCCGGCGAAGGATCGAGAGAGAACCCTCGGCTGGGAGCCGAGGGGTGGCGGTCGAGCCCTAGGGCTTCGACCGCCGGCGCGCATCGAGAGGGAGCCGCGGCTGGGGCGATCGAGCCCTAGCTCGATCGCCAGGGGGACTGCCGCGGGCTGGCGCCGCGGCTGGTGGTGCCCCCCACCTCCGACGATGGCGGTGAGTCGCCGGACTCACCGCCCGGGGCTGCCGGAGCAGCCCAGCGATCGCACGCGCGATCGCGAGCCCCGGCGGGGGCTCGACTAGGGTTTCTAGCCGCGGGTTTTTCCCGCGGCGGTGATTCTCTTGTCGGGCCCGGTTCCGTTAGGTGGTTCGCGTGTTTCCGGCGATGGGATTTCGGTCGGGGTTATCGGTTCCGCAATTTTTTGATACCCCGGGATATCGATTTCCAGCAATTGGTATCAGAGCTTTTGGTTTCGTGTTCATGTATGTGTTCAATTGTGTTCTACCTTGCAGGGATTCCGACTATCATGGTTAATTAATTGATTAATTGTTTAATTAATTGTTATTTAATTTTACCATGATTATTAAACTCTCGGACATGTCGAGATTCGTTTTGTGTGGATGAATGCTTGTAATAGTAAAAATTCGGGGGTTGACCGAATTTAGATTTATTATTATTGTTCTATGTTTTCCGGAAAGTGTATAGGGTCGATTTCATGTATAGAATCGATACCGGAATTGTAAATTTATTTCTTGTAATTTATTTACGTTGGATCGATGCTGAGACGACCGCCGGAGAACTCGTGTGACGAAGGAGATGAAGAGAGGGAGTACAAGGGCTCGGGATCGATCTTATGATCGATCCCATGGTGATCGACCGTGAGGGGGCTGTCCGCGGGGCTCCTCGGCCACGCCGGCCACCGGAGGTGGTGGCGCGTGGGCTGGGGACGGCGGCGGTGGTGCTCCCGGCCGGCGATCAAGGTGGGGGGGCGCGGGGTCCTCGTGATCTCGTGCTACTCCTACCTAGATTCACTTTCCTAATTAATTCGGTTTTCCTATTTTGAGTATTCCTAAGTTTGGGAACTCTCATGGAGATAGGAAAAGAATTAATTAATATTATTTATTTCCTTATTCTATTATGGAAGTCTTCTAGAATATTCCAAGTTCTACTTGGAATAGGAATCTAGAGATTTAATAGAATTAGATAGGAAAATAATTAATTAATGAATTAATTTATTTCTATTTGATTATTCCTATTTTATGGGAATTTTCATGGACATGGAAATTAATTAATCTTGGAAAGTAGAAGAGTCCTATTTTATTTTGTTTCCTTATTCTATTATAGAAGTCTTCTAGAATATTCCAAGTTTTACTTGGATAGATTATTCTAGAGATTTAATAGAATTAGATGGGAAAATAAATAAATAAAAATATTAATAATATTTAATTTTATTTTTGATTTATTCGATTGACTTAATTTTCGAATTAAGTATCTTTTGGATTTATTAAAAATAAATATATTTAAATATTGGGATTAATATTCTCGTCACATGGAGCATTCAAGAACGAAGACTGAAGACTAGAAGACGCATACGGAGATGGAATAGAGCCATGATAGTCGGAAAATAATTTTCTAGCATTATTTTTTACTATGTGATATGTGCTTTATTGCTTGTATGCATGCTTATGTGTTTAATTATGCATTAGATAGCGTATCCCTTTGTTATAAAAAGCTAAGTGGGAGCGGGGATGGAAACATTCCCATGGTCTCCATTACTGTTCTCTTGGTGACATTTATGAGCTTTCGAAGTTCATATAGATATGTCATTGGAGGAGAATTCTTGTAATTCCTTTTACAAGAAACATTGATTAAGTTTATCAAACAATTCCTAATTTGTCTTTCTGAAACTGACTTCAAGTCGACTCATTCTCACCCCGGGGAGTGGAATGGAGCCAAAGCCACTTGGTCATGTGGATGACACAAATTAGAGACATTCGTACCATTCTTTTGAAGATGGATCGTTTGTCTGCTCGGCTCCCTCATCTAATGAGAGATAGGGTTGTTCGCATGGTGAATCACTGGTTAGAAACTTCGAGTTTCACTTATGATTCTCCGCGTCTTGATTTACGAAAATCGAATGGTTCAAGTAATTGGGAGTCAACTATAAAAGTCTTTTGGTGTAGTAAACGTCCACACGAACGTGGCTTGCTATGCTGAATGGGATTTTTGGAAATAGTTGATGTAGACGGTTATAGGGAATTGTGAAGGATTGTGAGTTATCGTAAACGTCCACACTAACGTGGCTTGCGGTGACGTAGCAATTCCAAATGATTCACCTTAGTACTGAGTAATGGTTTACACTTAGGTACGCTTTATAGTATTCTTCCCAACGAAGTAACGCTATAATGATGTACGACCGAAGCAAATCTAATTGCTAAATCATTTGGGTGGGTAAACGTCCACACGAACGTGGCTTGCCTTACCTGATGGGATTTTAGATGTAATTAGTAATTTAATGATATTATTTGAGGGAGATAATATCGGATATTAAATTGATTGTTTGTTTAAATGTGCTTATAGGTTTAGAGAATAGCTATGAACCCACTTTCTGTGATACTCAAAGAATTCAACGCACTAGTTCCATACTGTGTTGGATGGAATAAAGAGTTAGACATTTCCCAGACTGTTGCTGAGTACAATTTAGTACTCAGTGAACTTTGTCCTCCTGAACCAACACGTGTCTCAACTATTGAGGAAATAGCTGATTTTGAGAAGTGGAATAGTGCTTTTGCATTAACCACCAATCATGACATCATGCTGAAACTCAAGCTTGTGTTTAGAGACAACGAGAAGGTTAGAAAAGAGGCGATGAGGATACTCATAAAGGTCAGTCGCTTTGAGGAAACGCTTGAACACGTTTTCGAGATGCTGGACCTTTTGGATGAGTTGAGACAATCGCAAGCTCTTATGGCCAAAGCCAAAGGTTTCGAACCTAAGGGCATAGACCAAGGAATGGAGAAGCAGACAAAGAGGCCCTGTAGTCCTGCACTTGGACCACGGAATAGGGTGAGAAAGCCTTCGAGCAGTCATTCTCAAAGAAAGTTGTCTGGGGACTGGAAGTCTTTATTTTCTCCTGGAGAAGGTATAAGATTCTCTCCTTAGTCTTTGAAACATAGTCAGCTGGTTTATCTACCAGAAACCTGGTTGGTAGATATGGATCCACTGACGGTATGTATGCATTTAAAATGCAGGGACACCAGGGAACCCAAAGACTTGGAAATGGAGGAATAGTCAAGGCAAAGCTGTAGAGGAGGCAGCTGTTGCAGTGGAAGACATTTATCTGCTTTAGTAGTTAAATAGGATTTCATTTCAAGTTTATTGCATTATGTACCCTTTATTTTAGAAAGAACTTTTGTTCTGGATTTCTATTATTTATGAATGGATATTTTATTTCTTTAATCATGGTGATGATTTTGATAAGAAATAATGGGTATTATCTATTCTGTTACATTAGATAGCAATATGTGAATGATAAATCCTTAGTCTACCACGATGCAACAAACCGTTCTATAACTTGTTTTACTATTTAGATATATTTCTTGTTAAATCATTATACTTGTGAATTCTTATACTTAGTAGTAATTATTCAAATAAGATTCAAAAGGTCGAAATTGATTTGATCAATTATAGTTGAAGGAATGGACCTTCCGACCTAAGAATCAAGTTTGGAAGATAATACAACTAAGCATACTTTTTGGTAAAAGAAAGAATTCGGACAAGTATTGAGAATGATCAATGATGTGTGTAAAGTGCGAGTAGTTCTTTTAAGAATACTCGAAGGTGGATTAGAATGCTTGATGTGCCATAAAAGCAAAGTGTTTTAGTCACAAAGTAATTATGGGGAACCTTCAAAGTATATCCATTGGAAGCCTGCGACTTAGTCGCGGAGGCTACCACGTAACACAATCAAATGTTGAGATTAAGTCTCAAATGACTACACCATACACTTACGTGTAGAGATGGTGAGTCAGTAAGAAATAGAATTCTAATATTAAAAGAACGAGTTGTTCGGAACTACCTATGTTCTATGGATATTCCTGGAGACAAAGGCATATTCAATATGGTTGTAGGATATCCTAGATGAACAAAGTATTGTGTGTTCTATAGTACTATGAACCAGAAGGACGTGTAACACCCGGTTCTTAGAGAAAGACTATTAGAAGAACCACAAAGCCCGAACTGACGCAATACCTTGGAATGAGAAAAAGGACAAAGACTAGGAACCAGCCAAACCGAGTAGAAGTACACCACACACTGCACCTACTGTTATTACTATTATACATCGGGATGCCGTTGCAGTGGGAGGTTGTTGAACAACCAGAGATGTTCACAAGACTAGAAGAGTTTCGGACTCTGGATCTAGTAAAGATGAAATCGATCCCTAGCTCTGCACGAGGGCGGTACTGGATCTAAATATGCCTGCTTAGAAAACAATAAGGATTATTGTTAAGAGGCAAGATCATTTAGAGTACAAGCTTAGTAAATCCATTTATGGATTGAAACAAAGCTATAAATCGTAAAACTTGCGAATTGATGGGATAGTCCATTTGATGGATTCATCAAAAGGCATAGACGAAAGATGTATTGGAGATGTAATAGAAACAAGGTGGTGTTTCTCGGAGATTTTATGTAGATGACAATTTCATCATTGGCAACAATGTAGAAAATGTTGTCAGACATAAGATAATGGTTGTCTAAATGAATCGAGATATAAGATTGAGTAGAAGTTAGAGCATGTTCTTAAGATCTTTCGATCTAAGGATAAGAACACTGTACTTCTCCTAGATATCTTATACGATTATGGTTTGTTTTTAAACATGCATACTTCTGAGAAAGGTTATTGCCTTTCAAAGACAGAATATACATCTATCTAAAGGGTATGTGTTCGAACACATGAAGGAGATAGATGAGGACAAATCAGTTTCCTATACTTCAAGTATGGAAAGCTTTATAGATGCAA
Source organism: Euphrasia confusa (assembly GCA_954870475.1). Lineage (NCBI taxonomy): Eukaryota > Viridiplantae > Streptophyta > Magnoliopsida > Lamiales > Orobanchaceae > Euphrasia > Euphrasia confusa. The sequence goes on from OX940964.1 coordinate 24,336,371, forward strand.
TGTTGTAAAACAAGAACCTGATATCAACTATGCGGTTAGCGTAGTGGGAGGATATCAAGGTAATCTAGAAAAGAGATTTTCGGATGCTGTAATAGTACTTGCGAAGTACTGAATTATTAAGCAAGACGAAATCCCCTTTGATTACAAATTCTCAGATCTTAAATCAGAGGAGGACCAGTGCAAGTCGATATCAGACTATGTGTTCACTTTTAGAAAGAGGTGGAACCATGAAGTGAAAGAGTGATAAGCAGGACGCTTCTCAGACTCTCTCATAACCGAATAAGCAGCCTCAGAGGCAGCGGAAGTTTTGGTTAGGTTCCGGGATAACCTCTAGACTTGGATATGACTCTTAGTTTACCAAAGGCTATTGGATAGCGGTGCATGGTAAACTGGAAGAAGTCATAAGTCAAAAGTGATGTTAACACATAGAGCAAGTACCACCTGATACGAGTCATCGTCGAGGGAGACGACGCAGTAGTCACCAAGATAACTTCAGAGCGGCAACCTAGATTGCTCATTCACACAGTACTTCTTGGAAGTACAGCTATAAGCACGTGATGAGTATGGGAGTCGGGAGTTTGGAGGAAATGACTAGACCTTAGTACAAGTGGGAGATTGTTGGAAGTTATGTACTTAATGTCTAGATTTAAGTAACGGTAAACTCCCGGTCATAGCATTTAATCTATTTAATTAATAAACAATTGTTTGCATTTAATTATTGTTAATTAAATATATGCAAAATATAGTCCTGGATTCTATACGTTGTAGTTAGTATGGTGTGTCGGGCCCCACACAGAAGATCATACTATCGGTTACTCGTATTTAATCAAACAGTTGCTCACGACCTAGATGGACACGGACCAATCCATCGGTATAGTCGTTGTGTGAGAGAGAAAATAATTTGTCTTAATTATTTTATCACACTTGTACACTTGGTGTATTGGGCGGATCGCTTGAGATTTATCGATTAGGATTGCCTTGAGATAATCGATTCAAGTCTCAGAGTATTTTATTCTTAATCCCCGATACTATTGCGGGTGTGTATATTTAATATATGTGACTTTGATTTTCCAAAGGAATTAACCGATTTAATTATTGGGTTAATTACCGGTTAAGTTGGGTCACTATATTTTATATATGGCATGCCGTGAATACTTGACGGGAAAGTGTATCCCGAAAGGGTTGATAATATCCCCGAGATGAGTTCATAAGGAATTATTGTGTAAACCTCATGAGTGGATTCGTTCCGCACAATAATTAAGGTTGAATGGTACTAGTCTCGGATTCAAGAGATGAATAAATTAATTAGCAATAAATTAATTTTATTCATGGATATTTAAATCTTAAATACACGGAATAAATAATACTACAGGAGAAATATTATTTGATATAATATGGTTTAATATTGGGAGTGCAATTAATTTATATAGTGGAAAATAAATTAATTAATATTAATGGGAGATTAATAGATTTGGGCTTGGGCTAAATTTAATCATTAATATTGGAAGCCCAATATTCCACCTCCTTTAGATCCCCTACGTAGCCTATAAAAGCACTACATGGTCTTCACTTTTTTTTTAAAAAGACAAGATTATCATACTTGATATTCTAGAGAGTTGAAGGAGATCCATAGGAGTTCGATAGATCGTCGCCCACCCGACGTTCGAACGGAGTGCAAGGAATACGTAGGAAGATTCAAAGGTCTTCATCTTGATTTCGTTTCTCCGCACAACAAATCAAAAGGTATGATCATAAAACTCCTTGTGTGATTTTATGTTCTATTAATTGTGATACATACATGAACGCACGATCCGGGAAAACAACGATCTTCGGGGACGGGGATTCGAGATCCCCGGCGAAGGATCAAGAGAGAACCTTCGGCTGGGAGTCGAGGGGTGGCGGTCGAGCCCTAGGGCTTCGACCGCCGGCGCGCATCGAGAGGGAGCCGCGGCTGGACGCCGCGGCTGGGGCGATCGAGCCCTAGCTCGATCGCCGGGGGGACTGCCGCGGGCTGGCGCCGCGGCTGGTGGTGCCCCCCACCTCAGACGATGGCGGTGAGTCGCCGGACTCACCGCCCGGGGCTGCCGGAGCAGCCCAGCGATCGCACGCGCGATCGCGAGCCCCGGCGGGGGCTCGGCTAGGGTTTCTAGCCGCGGGTTTTTCCCGCGGCGGTGATTCTCTTGTCGGGCCCGGTTCCGTTAGGTGGTTCGCGTGTTTCCGACGATGGGATTTCGGTCGGGGTTATCGGTTCCGCAATTTTTTGATACCCCGGGATATCGATTTCCAGCAGTTAGATGTCTAGGAGAAGTACAATGTTCTTTCCCAGAGATCCAAGATCTCAAGAACATGTCCAACTTCTTTCTATATCTTTCATATTGATTTATCTAGACAACCTCATTTTATGTCTTGACAACATCTTTACATTGTTACCAATGATAAGAATGTTCTCTACATAAAACCCAAGAAACACCACCTTGTTCCATCACGTTTCCAATACACTTGATTCGTCTATGCCTTTGATGAATCCATTAAATGGACTATCTCATCAATTTGCAAGTACCACGAATTCAATGCTTTGTTCCAATCCATAAATGGATCAACTAAGCTTGTACTCTAAATGATCTTGCCTCTTAGCAATAATCCTTATTGCTCTCCAAGAAAGCACATTTAGATCTAGTACTGCCTCCATGTAGATCCAGGGATCGATTTCATGTACACTAGGTCCAGAGTCCGAAAACTCTCCTAGTCTTATGAATATCTCTGGTTGATCCACAACCTCCCACTACAACGGCATTCCGGTGTATAAACAGTAATAACAGTAGGTGCAGTTAGTGGTGTACCGCTACTCGGTTCGGCTGGTTTCCAGTCTTCTTTGTTCTCTCTCATTTCAAAGTATTACGTCACTTTGGGCTTGTGGTTCATCCTATAGTCTTTCTCTAAGAACCGGGCGTTAGAACTTATAACGTCTCTCTGGTTCATAGTACTATTGAACACACATCTTTTGTTCTTCCAGGACATTCTACAACCGCATTTGAATGCGCCGTTGTTTCTAGACATATCCATAGAACATAGGTAGTTCCGTATAACTCATCTTTTACTATCTCTATAAGAGTTCCATTTCTTATTTACGACACACCATTTCTTACACAAAAGTGTATGGTGTAGTCATTTGGGATCAAATCCCAATCTCTGATCAGTATGCCATGCATTCCTCAGACAGGTACTTGCCTCCGCGATTAAATCGCAGGCTACAAATGGATATACCTTGATGGTTCTCCACAATTGCTTAGTGTCCATTGACTTGTCAAAACACTTGCTTTTGTGGCACATCAGGTATCCTAATCCATTTCTCGAGTAATCATCAAATGAAGTACTCGTACCTTATTGTCTGAGTAGGCATAGGTCTGCATACATCAGAGTCAATCAATTCTTATACTTGTCCGGATCTTACATCTTATATCCATAAAGGATTGCTTAGTCATATTATCTTCCAAATTAGATTCTTAGGTCGGAAGGTCCACTCCTTCAACTTAATTGATCAAACTATCAATTTTCGACCTTTGAACTTCTTATTTGAATAAAAAATGACTCAGCATAAGAATCCACAAGTATAATTGATAAAGAAATCTCTTATTAGTAAAACGAGTTTTTATACTACGGTTCGTTGCATCGTGGTGGACTCAGGATTCATCATTTATATATTGCTAGCTAATGTACCAGAATAGATACTATCTTTATTTCTTCTCATAACCATCAAATGATTAAAAGAAATAAAATATCCAATTCATTAGAAATCCAGAACAAAGTTCTTTCTAATATGAAAGGTACATAAAAGCAATAACCCAAAATGAAATCCTATAATACGTCCTCTACTGCAACTGCTGCCTCCTCTACAGCATTTCCCATGTAGACTATGATTTCTTCTTTTCTAAGTCGTCGGGTTTCCTGGAACCCTTGCATTTAGAATGCACATACCGTCAGTGGTTCCATATCTACACACCAGGTTCCGGTAGATAATACCACTGACTATGTTTTACGACTAAAGAAAATTTCGTACTTTCTTTTGAGAGGATAATCAGACTTCCAGTACCTAGAATGTTTGTATCGAGAACACTTGCCTCTTGGCTTTCTCGTCCCATCTCGTGGTCCAAGTAGCTTAGGACCACTGGGTTTCTTTGCTTTCTTTTCCTTTCCCCCGATTCATGCTTTAGGTTTGAAACCTTTGGCATTGGCTACAAGAGCTTGCGATTTCCGTCTCAACTCGTCTAAAAGGTCAATCATCTCAAAAACGTGTATAAGCGTTTCCTCGAAGCGACTGGCCTTTATGAGTATCCTCATCGCTTCTTGTCTAGCCGCCTATGTCAATAGGCTCGGAAGGACAAAGCTCATTGAGTACAACCTTGTACTCTTCAACAGTTTGGGTAATGTCTAGATCTCTATTCCAATCATTACATTTAGGGACCAGTGAGTTTAAAATCCTTACGTATCACAGAAAGTGGGTTCAAAGCCATTTCCTAATCTATGAGCACATATAACAACAAACAATCAATTTAATCTCCGATATTATCTCCCTCAAATAATATCATTAAACCACTAATCACATCTAAAATCCCATCAGATATGGCAAGCCACGATAGTGTGGACGTTTACCTATCCAAATGATTTAGCAATCAGATTTGCTTCGGTCGTACATCATCATTAGCGTTACATCGATGGGAAGAATACTAAGAAGCGTACCTAAGTGTAAACCATTACTCAGTATCTAAGAAGATTGTTTGGGATACGCACATTCACCGCAAGCCACGATAGTGTGGACGTTTACGTTAACATACGCTCCTTTACTCCCTTCTATAACTGTCTACATCAATCGTTCCAAAATCCCATTCAATGTAGCAAGCCACGATAGTGTGGACGTTTACTACACCAAAAGACTTTTACAATTGACTCCCAATTACTTGATTAATTTAATCTTGTAAATCAAGACGCGGAGAATCATAAGTGAAACTCGAAGTTTCTAACCAGTGATTCACCATGCGAATGACCCTATCTCTCATAAATGAGGGAGCCGAGCAGACAATCGATCTAGTCATCAAATGACACGAAAGTCTCTAATTTGTGTCCTCGACATGACCAAGTGGCTTTGGCTCCATTCCACTCCCCGGGGTGAGAATGAGTCGACTTGAAATCAGTTTTGGAAGGACAAATTAGGCATTGTTTGATAAACATAATCAATGTTTCTCGTAAAAGGAATTACAAGAATTCTCCTCCAATGACTTGTCTATACGAACTTCAAAAGTCCATAAAAGTCACCAAGAGAACAGCAATGGAGACCATGGATATGTTTCCATACCCTCTCCCACTTAGCTTTTTATAACAAAGGGATACGCTATCTAATGCATAATTAAATACACATAAGCATGCATACATGAAATAAAGCACATTGAATATTATCACATAATCAAAATAATACTAGAATATTATTTTCCGACTATTATGGCTTTATCGCATCCCCGTATGCGTCTTCTAGTCTTTAGTCTTCGTTCTTTGAATGCTCCATGTGACGGAAATATTAATTCCAATATTTAAATCTATTTATTTTTAATAAATCCAAAAGTTACTTAATTCGAAAATTAAGTCAATCGAATAAATTAAAAATTAAATTAAATATTATTAATATTTTTATTATTTTTATTTTCCTTTCCAATTCCATTAAATCTCTAGAATCCTATCCAAGACCCACTTGGAATATTCTAGAAGATATCCATAATGAAATAAGGAAATAAAATAATTTAGGACTTCTAGTCCTTCCAAATTAATTCCTTTCCTAATCCATTAAAAATTCCATAAAGGAATAATTAAATAAGGAAAATTTAATTTAGGACTCCTAGTCCTTCCAAATTAATTCATTTCTTAATCCATTAAAAATTCCATAAAGGAATAATTAAATAAGGAAAAATTAATTTAGGACTCCTAAACTTTCCAAATTAATTATTTTCCTAATCCATTAAAAATTCCATAAAGGAATAATTAAATAGGAAAAATAAATTAATTATAAATTTATTCCTTTTCCTAATCTATGAAAATTCCCAAGAATAGGAATAATCAATAAGGAAAAATAAATTTATTCTTAATTTATTCTTTTTCTATTCCATGAGAATTCCTAAAAATAGGAATACTCAAAATAGGAAAACCGAATAATTTAGGAAAGTTGGATCTTGGTAGGAGAGCACGGGTTGGGGATCCCCGCACCCCCCACCATCGATCGCCGGTCGAGAGGGCACGCCACCTTCGCCGCCGCCCAGCCGGCGCACCACCTCCCATGGTGGCATCACGCTCGGCCGAGAGGCTCGAAGGGCAGCCCCCTCCCCTCGATCGATTGATCATACGAGATCGATCATGGTGTTGATCGATCCCCGGTCCTTCCCTCTCTTCGTCTCCTCCGTCACACTTTTCCGGTCGTCGTTTCGTCCTCGATCCAACGTAAAATAAATTACAAATTTATTACTACGTTATCCGGTATCGATTCTCTACATGAAAACGACCTCAAACAATTTCTGGAAAAATTAAGAACAAACATTCACCACACAAGAACGAATATTGACATCACCGAGAGTTTAATAATCATGAACATTATTATGACATTAATTAACAATAATTAAATCTAGCCATAATAATCGGAAACCCTGCAAGGTAGAACAATTTATCGAAAAATACCATGAACTAAAACCAACGCTCTGATACCAATTGTTGGAAATCGATATCCCGGAATTAATAAATTTAATTAAATAAATTATCTAATTAATTCCGACCGAAATCCTTTGGAGATCGAATATCCGGATTGTCTAAATTGCGGAACCGACAACCCAATCGAAAAACCCTTCGCCGGAGTTTGATCGTGTTGGAGTTGTGTACTTAATGTCTAGATTTAAGTAACGATAAACTCCCGATCATGGCATTTAATCTATTAAATTAATAAACAATTGTTTGCTTTTAATTATTATTAATTAAATATATGCAAATCATAGTCCTAGATTCTATACGTTGTAGTTAGTATGGTGTGCGACGTCACACAGAAGATCATACTATCGGTTACTCGTATTTAATCAAACAGTGGCTCACGACCTAGATGGACCCGGACAAATCCATCGGTATAGTCGTTGTGTGAGAGAGAAAATAATTTGTCTTAATTATTTTATCACACTTGTACACTTGGTGTATTGAGCGGATCGTAGAGATTCATCGATTAGGATTGCCGGCGATAATCGATTCGAGTCTCAGTGTATTATATTCTTAATCCCCGATATTATTGCGGGTGTGTATATTTAATATAAGTGACTTTGATTTACCAAAGGAATTAACCGATTTAATTATTGGGTTAATTACCGGTTAAGTTGGGTCACTATATTTTATATATGGCATGCCGTGAATGATTGACCGGACAGTGTATCCCGGAAGGGTTGATAATATCCCCGAGATGAGTTCAAAAGGAATTATTGTGTAAACCTCATGAGTGGATTCGTTCCGCACAATAATTAAGGTTGAATGGTACTAGTCTCGGATTCAAGAGATGAATATAAATTAATTAGCAATAAATTAATTTTATTCATGGATATTTAAATCTTAAATACACGGAATAAATAATACTACCGGAGAAATATTATTTGATATAATATGGTTTAATATTGGGAGTGCAATTAATTTATATAGTGGAAAATAAATTAATTAATATTAATGGGAGATTAATAGATTTGGGCTTGGGCTCAATTTAATCATTAATATTGGAAGCCCAATATTCCACCTCCTTTAGATCCCCTACGTAGCCTATAAAAGCACTACATGGTCTTCACTTTTAAAAAGACAAGAATATCAATAGTTGATAGTTCTAGAGAGTTGAAGAGGATCCATAAGCTTGGAGGATCGTCGCCCACCCGACGTTCAAGCTAGTGCAAGGAATACGTAGGAAGATTCGAAGGTCTTCAACTTAGATTCGTTTCTCCGTACAACGAATTAAAAGGTAAAATCATAAACTCCTTTGTGTGAATTTATGTGGTTTAATTGTGATGCATACATGAACGGACGATCCGGGTAAACATCGAACTTCGGGGACGGGGATTCAAGATCCCCGGCCAAGGTTCGAAGGAGCCCTCGGCTGGGAGCCCTCGGCTGGGAGCCGCTGGGCGAACCGCCCTCCTCGGGCGGTGGCGGTGAGTCGCCGGACTTACCGCCCGGGGCTGCCGGAGCAGCCCCAGCGATCGCCTTGTGCGCGATCGCGAGCCCCACGGTGGGGCTCGGCTAGGGTTTCGGCCGCGGGTTCACCCCGCGGCGATTCTCCGGTTGAGCTCCGGATACCGTAGTGCTCGTGATCGGTTTCCGGCGAGAGGTTTTCGGTCGGGTTATTATTTTCCGCAATTTTTTTTTATGGCCCGGGATACCGAATTCCAACAACTGGTATCAGAGCGTTTGGTTTCGTGTTCATGTATGTGTTCAATTGCGTTCTACCTTGCAGGGATTCCGACTATCATGGTTTAATTAATTGTTAATTATTCGTTTAATTAATTGCTATTTAATTTACCATGATTGTTCGTTTATTAAACTCTCGGACATGTCGAGATTCGTTTTGTGTGGATGAATGCTTGTAATAGTAAAAATTCGGGGGTTGACCGAATTTAGGATTTATTATTACGTTCTATGTTTTTCCGGAAAGTGTATAGGGTCGATTTCATGTATAGAATCGATACCGGAATTGTAAATTTATTTCTTGTAATTTATTTACGTTGGATCGATGCCGAGACGACCGCCGGAGAACTCGTGTGACGAAGAAGACGAAGAGGACGAAGGACCGGGGGGTCGATCAACCCCATGATCGACCCCATGACCGAAGCCATGGGGAGGGGTCGATCGCCCCTCGGCTGGGGGCTGCCGCCGGCAAGGTGGTGGCCGGCCGGCTGGGGCGGCGGCGGCGGTGCCCTCTCCGGTGGTGGCGGCGGTCGGTGGTGGTGGTGGTGGTGTGGGGATCCCCAACCCGTGCTACTCCTACTCCTACCAAGATACTACTTACCTAATTAATTTAAGTTTTCCTATTTTGAGTATTCCTAAGTTATGGGAACTCTCATGGAGATAGGAAAAGAATTAATTAATATTATTTATTTCCTTATTCTATTATGGAAATCTTCTAGATTTTTCAAGTTCTACTTGGAATAGGAATCTAGAGATATAATAGAATTAGATAGGAAAAGAATTAATATTTATTTCCTTATTCTATTATGGAAGTCTTCTAGATTTTTCAAGTTCTACTTGGAATAGGAATCTAGAGATTTAATAGAATTAGATAGGAAAATAATTTATTTCTATTTGATTATTTCTATTTTATGGGAATTTTCATGGACATGGAAATTAATTAATCTTGGAAAGTAGAAGAGTCCTAATTTATTTTATTTCCTTATTCTATTATAGAAGTCTTCTAGAATATTCCAAGTTTGACTTGGATAGATTATTCTAGGGATTTAATAGAATTAGATAGAAAAATAAATAAATAAAAATATTAATAATATTTAATTTTATTTTTGATTTATTCGATTGACTTAATTTTCGAATTAAGTATCTTTTGGATTTATTAAAAATAAATAGACTTAAATATTGGGATTAATATTCTAGTCACATGGAGCATTCAAGAACGAAGACTGAAGACTAGAAGACGCATACGGAGATGGAATAAAGCCATGATAGTCGGAAAATAATTTTCTAGCTTATTTTGACTATGTGATATGTGCTTTATTACTTGTATGCATGCTTATGTGTTTAATTATGCATTAGATAGCGTATCCCTTTGTTATAAAAAGCTAAGTGGGAGCGGGGATGGAAACATTCCCATGGTCTCCATTACTGTTCTCTTGGTGACTCTTATGGACTTTTTGAAGTTCGTATAGATGTGTCATTGGAGGAGAATTCTTGTAATTCCTTTTACAAGAGACATTGATTAAGTTTATCAAACAATGCCTAATTTGTCTTTCTGAAACTGACTTCAAGTCGACTCATTCTCACCCCGGGGAGTGGAATGGAGCCAAAGCCACTTGGTCATGTGGATGACACAAATTAGAGGCAGTCGTACCATTCTTTGATAGATGGATCGATTGTCTGCTCGGCTCCCTCATCTAATGAGAGATAGGGTTGTTCGCATGGTGAATCACTGGTTAGAAACTTCGAGTTTCACTTATGATTCTCCGCGTCTTGATTTATGAAATCGAATGTCTCAAGTGATTGGATTTCAATTGTAAAAATCTTTTGGTGTAGTAAACGTCCACACTATCGTGGCTTGCTGCATTGAATGGGATTTTGGATCGATTGATGTAGACAGTTATAGAAGAAAGTGAAGGTTCATGTATTAGCGTAAACGTCCACACTATCGTGGCTTGCGATAATATACGAGTCCCAAACAATCTTCTTAGATACTGAGTAATGGTTTACACTTAGGTACGCTCTATAGTATCCTTCCCATCGAAGTAACGCTATAGTGATGTACGACCAAAGCAAATCTAATTGTTAAATCATTTGGATGGGTAAACGTCCACACTATCGTGGCTTGCCTTATCTGATGGGATTTTAGATGTAATTAGTGATTTAATGATATTATTTAAGGGAGATAATATCGGATATTAAATTAATTGTTTGTTTAAATGTGCTTATAGGTTTAGAGAATAGCTATGAACCCACTTTCTGTGATACTCAAGGAATTCAACTCACTGGTTCCACACTGTGTTGAGTGGAATAAAAAGTTAGACATTGCTCAGACTGTAAAAGAGTACAAAGATGTACTCAGTGAAACTTGTCCTCCTAGACCTACTATTGTCTCAACTGATGAGGAAATAGCTGACTTTGAGAAGTGGGATAGTGCTCTTGCACTGGCCGCCAATCATGATGTCATGCTTAAACTCAAGTTGATCTTTAGGCAAAATGTAAAGGCTAGAAAAGAGGCGATGAGAACATTCATAAAGATCAGTTGCTTCGAGGAAACGCTTGATCACGTTTTCGAGATGCTAGATCTTTTGGAAGAGTTGAAACAATCGCAAGCTCTTACAGCCAAGGCCAAAGGTTTCGGACCTAAGGTTTTACATAAGGAAAAGGAGAAGATGACAAGAGAGTCCAATGGTCCTAAAAGACTTGGACCACGGAACAGAGTGAGAAAGCCTTCGGGCAGTCATTCTCATGGAACACATTCTGAGGACTGGAAGTCTATGTTTTCTCCTCGAGAAGGTACGAGATTTCCTCCTTAGTCTTTGAAACATAGTCAGTAGCGTTATCTACCAGAAACCTGGTTGGTAGATATGGAACCTCTGACGGTATGTATGCATTTAAAATGCAGGGACACCAGGAAACCCAAAGACTTGGAAATGGAGGAATGATCTACACGGGCAAAAGCTGTAAAGGAGGCAGCGGTTGCGGTGGAAGACATTTATCTGCTTTAGTAGTTAAATAGGATTTCATTTCAAAGTTATTGCTTTATGTACCCCTTTATTTTAGAAAGAACGTTTTGTTCTGGATTTCTATTATTAATGAATGGATATTTTATTTCTTTAAATCATTGGATGATTTTGAAATAATGGCATTATCTATTCTGGTACATTAGACAGCAATATATGAATGATAGATCCTAAGTCTACCCCAATTGCAACGAACCGTTCTATAACTTGTTTTACTTATTAGATATTTCTTTATCATTATACTTGTGAAATATACTTAGAAGTATTTTCAAATAAGATTCAAATGGTCGAAATTGATTTGATCAATTAAAGTTGAAGGAATGGACCTTCCGACCTAAGGATTGAATTTGGAGGATAATACATCTAAGCAAACCTTTCTGGATAAAGGATAGAATTCAGACAAGTATTGGAAATGATTAGATATGCAGACATATGTGTAAATTAGAAAGGTACGAGAAATTCTCTCAAAGAATACTCAATGATGGATTAGAATACTTAATGTGCCATAAAAGCAAAGTGTTTTGACCAGTCAATGGACACAAAGCTATTATGGGGAACCATCAAAGTATATCCATTAAGAGCCTGCGACTCGGTCGCGGAGGCCATCACCTATCTGAATAACACATAGCATAATCAAAGATTGGAATTCAATCCCAAAGGACCGCGCCATACACTTGCGTGTAGAGATGGTGCGCTATAAAGAAATGGAAAATCTAATAGTAAAAGAACAAGTTGTTCGGAACTACCTATGTTCTATGGATATTCCTAGATACAACGGCATATTGAATATGGTTGTAGGATATCCTAGACGAACGAAGTATTGTGTGTTCTATAGTACTATGATCCAGAGGGACGTCCTGTCCGGTTCATAGAGGAAGACTATTAGATGGACCACAAAGCCTAAATTGACGTAATACCTTGAAATGAGAGAAAGGACAAAAGACTAGGAACCAGCCAAACCGAGTAGAAGTGCACCACATACTGCACCTATTGTTATTATTGTCATACACCGGGACGCCATTGCAGTGGGAGGTTGTTGGACAACCAGAGATATTCATAAGACTAGAGGAGTTCGGACTCTGGATCTAGTAAAGATGAAATCGACCCCTAGCTCTGCATAAGGGCGGTACTAGATCTAAATGTGCCTGCTTGGAACAATAAGGATTATTGTTAAGAGGCTAGATCATTTAGAGTACAAGCTTAGTAAATCCATTTATGGATTGAATTAAAGCTGTGAATCGTGGAACTTGCGAATTGATGGGATAGTCCATTTGATGGATTCATCAAAAGGCATAGACGAAAGGTGTATTAGAGAAGTGATGGAAACAAGGTGGTGTTTCTCGGAGAATTTATGTAGATAAAAATTTTATCATTGGCAACAATGTAAAAATATTGTCAGACATAAAATAATGGTTGTCTAAATAAATCAAGATATAAGATTGAGAAGAAGTTAGAGCATGTTCTTAAGGTCTTATGATCTAGAGATAAGAACATTGTACTTCTCCTAGATATCTTATACGATTAAGGTTTGTTTTAACATGCATAATTCTGAGAAAGGTTATTGCCTTTCAGAGACAGAATATACATCTATCTAAAGGGTATGTGTTCGAACACATAAAGGAGATAGATGAGGACAAAGCAGTTTCCTATACTTCAAGTATGGAAAGCTTTATAGATGCAATGTTATAAAACAAGAACCTGATATCAACTATGCGGTTTGCGTAGTGGGAGGATATCAAAGTAATCTGGATAAGGGATGTTCGAATGCTGCAAGAGTACTTTCATAGTACTGGCTTGAGCAAGACGAAATCTTCTTAGATTACAGATTCTCAGATCCAAAAATCAGAAAAGGACCAGTGAAAGTCGATATCAGGCTATGTGTTCACTTTTAGAAAGAGGTGGAACCTTGAAGTGAAAGAGTGATAAGCGGGACGCTTTTCGGACTCTCTCATAACCGAATAGCAGCCTCAGAGGCAGCGGAAGTTTTGGTTAGGTTCCGGGATAACCTCTTGACTTGGATATGACTCTTAGTTTACCAAAGGCTATTGGATAGCGGTGCATGGTGAACTAGAAGAGGTCATGAGTCAAAAGTGATGTTAACACATAGAGCAAGTACCACCTGATACGAGTCATCGTCAGGGGAGACGACGTAGTAGTCACCAAGATAACTTCAGAGCGGCAACCTAGATTGCTCACTCACATAGTACTTCTTGAAAGTACACCTTAAGCACGTGATGAGTATGGGAACCGGGAGTTTGGAGGAAATGACTAGACCTTAGTACAAGTGGGAGATTGTTGGAGTTGTGTACTTAATGTCTAGATTTAAGTAACAATAAACTCCCGATCATGGCATTTAATCTATTAAATTAATAAACAATTGTTTGCTTTTAATTATTATTAATTAAATATATGCAAATCATAGTCCTAGATTCTATACGTTGTAGTTAGTATGGTGTGCGACGTCACACAGAAGATCATACTATCGGTTACTCGTATTTAATCAAACAGTGGCTCACGACCTAGATGGACCCGAACCAATCCATCGGTATAGTCGTTGTGTGAGAGAGAAAATAATTTGTCTTAATTATTTTATCACACTTGTACACTTGGTGTATTGAGCGGATCGTAGAGATTCATCGATTAGGATTGCCGGCGATAATCGATTCGAGTCTCAGTGTATTATATTCTTAATCCCCGATATTATTGCGGGTGTGTATATTTAATATAAGTGACTTTGATTTACCAAAGGAATTAACCGATTTAATTATTGGGTTAATTACCGGTTAAGTTGGGTCACTATATTTTATATATGGCATGCCGTGAATGATTGACCGGACAGTGTATCCCGGAAGGGTTGATAATATCCCCGAGATGAGTTCAAAAGGAATTATTGTGTAAACCTCATGAGTGAATTCGTTCCGCACAATAATTAAGGTTGAATGGTACTAGTCTCGGATTCAAGAGATGAATATAAATTAATTAGCAATAAATTAATTTTATTCATGGATATTTAAATCTTAAATACACGGAATAAATAATACTACCGGAGAAATATTATTTGATATAATATGGTTTAATATTGGGAGTGCAATTAATTTATATAGTGGAAAATAAATTAATTAATATTAATGGGAGATTAATAGATTTGGGCTTGGGCTCAATTTAATCATTAATATTGGAAGCCCAATATTCCACCTCCTTTAGATCCCCTACGTAGCCTATAAAAGCACTACATGGTCTTCACTTTTAAAAAGACAAGAATATCAATAGTTGATAGTTCTAGAGAGTTGAAGAGGATCCATAAGCTTGGAGGATCGTCGCCCACCCGACGTTCAAGCTAGTGCAAGGAATACGTAGGAAGATTCGAAGGTCTTCAACTTAGATTCGTTTCTCCGTACAACGAATTAAAAGGTAAAATCATAAACTCCTTTGTGTGAATTTATGTGGTTTAATTGTGATGCATACATGAACGGACGATCCGGGTAAACATCGAACTTCGGGGACGGGGATTCAAGATCCCCGGCGAAGGTTCGAAGGAGCCCTCGGCTGGGAGCCGAGGGGGTGCGGTCGAGCCCTAGGGCTTCGACCGCGACGGCACACGCGAGGAACCCCGGCTGGGAGCCGGGGTGGGCGATCGACCGCGGTGGTCGATCGCCTGGCAGCCGCGGCTGGAGCCGCGGCGGGTTCGCCGCTGGGCGAACCGCCCTCCTCGGGCGGTGGCGGTGAGTCGCCGGACTCACCGCCCGGGGCTGCCGGAGCAGCCCCAGCGATCGCCTTGTGCGCGATCGCGAGCCCCACGGTGGGGCTCGGCTAGGGTTTCGGCCGCGGGTTCACCCCGCGGCGATTCTCCGGTTGAGCTCCGGATACCGTAGTGCTCGTGATCGGTTTCCGGCGAGAGGTTTTCGGTCGGGTTATTATTTTCCGCAATTTTTTTTTATGGCCCGGGATACCGAATTCCAACAGATCGCGAGCACGCCACGAAGCCCGGAGCTCAACCGAACACGCAGCCGTGGGCGAACCCACGCGCGTCCAGCCGAGCCCCGTACGTGGGGCTCGCGATCGCATGATACGATCGCTGGAGCTGCTCCCGGCAGCCCCCGGCAACAGGTCCGGCGACCTGCTGCCCGCCGTGGAGGTGCGGCTCGATCGACGAGCTGCCGCGGGCGCACCAGCCGCCCGCCCGGCGATCGTGCCCTAGGGCATCGATCGCCCCCTCGGCTTCGGCCGAGGGCTCCCATGCACGCGTCCCCGGCGTCCAGCCGGGGTTCGCTTGGTTCGATCCCCACGGGGATCACGCCGCCGGTCCGGTGGTCTTCGACCACCACCGCGCGGTGTATCCTCGTTCTGGGGTTCGTCCTCGGATCTTTGTTCATGATATTTTCACGATAATTAAACGATAAAATCATAAAGAGGGTTTTTACGATTTACCTCGTTCTCGTTGTTCGGAAAAACGAAGAACTCAATTTGACGACCTTGAGATCTTCCGACGTATTCCTTGCACTAGCCCGGACGTCGTGTGGGCGACGATCTACCGAACTCCATGGATCTCCCTCTCTACTTTCTCTCTCTAGAATTGTGATCTTCAACTTATGAACTTATGAGAATAGAGAAGACCATGTAGTGCTTTTATAGGCTACGTAGGGGATCTTAAAGAGGTGGAATATTGGGCTTCCAATATTAATGATTAAATTGAGCCCAAGCCCAAATCTATTAATCCATTAATATTAATTAATTCTATTTTCCACTATATAAAATTAATTGCACTCCCAATATTAAACCATATTATATCAAATAATATTTCTCCGGTAGTATTATTTATTCCGTGTATTTAAGATATAAATATCCATGAATAAAATTAATTTATTGCTAATTAATTTATTCATCTCTTATATCCGAGACTAGTACCATTCAACCTTAATTATTATGCGGAACGAATCCACCTGCAGGGTTTACATAATAATTCCTTATGAACTCATCTCGGGGATATTATCAACCCTTACGGGATACACTCTCCCGTCAAGTATTCACGGCATGTCATATATAAAATATAGCGACCCAACTTAACCGGTAATTGACCCAATAATTAAACCGGTCAATTCCTTTGGAAAATCAAAGTCACTTATATTAAATATACACACCCGCAATAATATCGGGGATTAAGAATAAAATACTCAGAGATTTAAATCGATTATCGCCGGCAATCCTAATCGATAAATCTCAAGCAGATCCGCTCAATACACCAAGTGTACAAGTGTGATAAAATAATCAAGATAGATTATTTTCTCTCTCTCACAACGACTATACCGATGGATTGGTCCGTGTCCATCTAGGTCGTGAGCAACTGTTCGATTAAATACGAGTAACCGATAGTATGATCTTCTGTGTGACGTCGCACACCATACTAACTACAACGTATATAATCTAGGACTATAATTTGCATATATTTAATTATAAATAATTAAACGCAAATAATTGTTTATTTAATTAAATAGATTAGTGGCAATGGATCGTGAGTTTCCGTTACTTAAATCTAGACATTAAGTACACAACTCCAACAACCGTTTCTTCGGGTACAACAACATTGATGATAAAAAATTGATTTTTGGACAATGTGTGTATTTGGTTGAAAACCTTATATCTTGGAGTGCTAAGAAACAATCCAAAATCCCCAAATCTAGTGAAGAAGCAGAGTATAAATCTCTTGGACATACTATGACTGAAGTTATGTGGCTCCAATTCATTCTCAAAGAACTGCAGTTTATCCCTCCTAAAAAAAACTAGGATCCCTCAGTGCAGTGTATCTCTCACTACAAAAAAAACTAAGGATCCCTACGGAGACTAGTAATTATCAAAGTTAGTTGAGCTTTTAGTAAAAAGTACAATATCTTCAACAAGGTATTTGTTAAGAAAATAAAAACTCAATTTTATTTATAACATAGAAACTAGTAAACATGCAACAACTCTTTTTAGTATTTATTTGTAAGAAATGCTATCTCACTCTTTAAATGTCTACTTCGCTTTAATTCCAAATAAAATCTCGTTAGAAGTAGAAAAATGAATTAAGTTCATCCTCCAAAATTACAAATACCTCACAATATGTGCAATTCGTAGAATCGAAACAAAAGTACACTAAATTTCCCAAATTTCTTATTTTAAAAACCCCAAAATTTTAAAATAATTTTCAAACCCTAAAATGATAATTACCCAAATTTCATACTCAAATCCAACAATAAACTTATACACAAACTTTATTTCTCAATAATTCAATAGAAAAATAAAATTTTGAAAAAAAACCCTAAAATCGAATCTCCAAAATCGATAGCCAAAATCTACAAAGTTGAAGAAATTATACACTTCACATGGTCTATAACAATAATATAAACAAAAATCATAAAGAAAAACATGATTTCTATCAAACCCTAATAGTTTCAAAATCTAAAAATTAAACAATTAAAAGTTGGAAAAAGAAATTCAAAACTGAAATTAGCAAGAGAATCGGACTCAACGAGGTCGTTTGCACTTGATTTCGCCGGAGAACGCCTCAAATCGCTCGTAAGGTCGCCGCCCCTCTTTTCTATCCTTCAAAAACACCGAATGAAATCTGCTCTGCCCCGATTCTGATATTCAGAAGACCCCTACAACCTCCCCTACGGCCCCGTCGCCGTAAGGGCATAAGTATATATCAAAACGTCATCGTTTTAATAATCCCTTACGGCTATTAGCCGTAGGGGTAGTATTAAAACGATGACGTTTTAATACTCCCCTACGGAGACTTTCCCGTTAGGGTCCCTTACGGCACCCAGCCATAGGGCAAACTATTACTCCCCTACGGGATACGCCATAGGGGACCTCCATTTTTTGGAGGGAGAATCCCGCGCCTCGTCCCCTACGGGAAGCCTGCCGTAGGGACCAATACCCTACGGTCACCCGTAGGGCCTCTTGGAGGGAAACTAGGCGCGCAAATGCGCGCGCTGGTCCCTACGGGAATGTTGGAGTTGTATACTTAATGTCAAGATTTAAGTGACGTAAACTCCCGGTCATAGCATTTAATCTATTTAATTAAATAAACAATTGTTTGCTTTTAATTATTGATAATTAAATATATGCAAATATAGTCCTAGATTATATACGTTGTAGTTAGTATGGTGTGCGTCGTCACACGGAAGATCATACAATCGGTTACTCGTATTTAATCGAACAGAAGCTCACGACCTAGATGGACATGGACCAAGCCATCGGTATAGTCGTTGTGTGAAGGAAAAAATAATTTGTCTTAATTATTTTATCACACTTTTACACTTGGTGTATTGGGCGGATCGCTTGAGATTTATCGATTAGGATTGCCTTAGATAATCGATTTAAATCTCAGTGTATTTTATTCTTAATCCCCGATATTATTGTGGGTGTGTATATTTAATATTAATATTAGTGACTCTTATTTTCCAAAGGAATTGATTGATTAGTATAACCAGTCAATTACCGGTAAAGTTGGGTCACGGTATTTTATATATGACACGCCGTGAATTCTTGACGGGAAAGTTTATCCCGATAAGGGTGGATAATATCCCCGAGATGAGTTCATAAGGAATTATTATGTAAACCTCGTGAGTGGATTTGTTCCGCATAATAATTAAAGTTGAATGGTACTATTCTCGGATATAAGAGATGAATAAATTAATTAGCAATAAATTAATTTTATTCATGGATATTTATATCTTAAATACACGGAATAAATAATACTACCGGAGATAATATTATTTGATATAATATGGTTTAATATTGGGAGTGCAATTATATTTATATAGTGGAAAATAAATATAATTAATAATAGTAAGGATTAATAGATTTGGGCTTGGGCTCAATTTAATCACTATTATTAGAAGCCCAATATTCCACCTCCTTTAGATCCCTTACGTAGCCTATAAAGGCACTACATGTTCTTCATAAATCATTAAGCCAAGAATATCATACTTGATAGTTCTAGAGAGTTGAAGGAGATCCATAGGAGTTCGGAGGATCGTCGCCCACACGACGTTCGAACGAAGTGCGAGGAATACGTAGGAAGATTCAAGGGTCATCGAATCTAGATCTCGTTTCTCCGAACAACGAATCGAAGGTAATAAATGTTGGAGTTGTGTACATAATGTCTAGATTTAAGTAACGGTAAACTCCCGGTCATAGCATTTAATCTATTAAAATTAATAAACAATTGTTTGCATTTAATTATTATTAATTAATTATGCAAAATATAGTCCTGGATTTTATACGTTGTAGTTAGTATGGTGTGCATGGGCGCACAGAAGATCATACTATCGGTTACTCGTATTTAATCGAACAGTTGCTCACGACCTAGATGGACATGGACCAATCCATCGGTATAGTCGTTGTGTGAGAGAGAAAATAATTTATCTTAATTATTTTATCACACTTGTACACTTGGTGTATTGGGCGGATCACTTGAGATTTATTGATTAGGATTGCCTTGGATAATCAATTTAAATCTCAGAGTATTTTATTCTTAATCCCCGATACTATTGCGGGTGTGTATATTTAATATATGTGACTTTGATTTTCCAAAGGAATTAACCGATTTAATTATTGGGTTAATTACCGGTTAAGTTGGGTCACTATATTTTATATATGGCATGCCGTGAATACTTGACGGGAAAGTGTATCCCGGAAGGGTTGATAATATCCCCGAGATGAGTTCATAAGGAATTATTGTGTAAACCTCATGAGTGGATTCGTTCCGCACAATAATTAAGGTTGAATGGTACTAGTCTCGGATTCAAGAGATGAATAAATTAATTAGCAATAAATTAATTTTATTCATGGATATTTAAATCTTAAATACACGGAATAAATAATACTACCGGAGAAATATTATTTGATATAATATGGTTTAATATTGGGAGTGCAATTAATTTATATAGTGGAAAATAAATTAATTAATATTAATGGGAGATTAATAGATTTGGGCTTGGGCTCAATTTAATCATTAATATTGGAAGCTCAATATTCCACCTCCTTTAGATCCCCTACGTAGCCTATAAAAGCACTACATGGTCTTCACTTTCTCATAACAATAAGACAAGATTATCATACTTGATATTCTAGAGAGTTGAAGAGGATCCATAAGCTTGGAGGATCGTCGCCCACCCGACGTTCAAGCTAGTGCAAGGAATACGTGGGAAGATCGTAAGGTCATCAAACTTAAATTCGTTTCTCCGCACAACGAATTAAAAGATAAAATCATATACTCCATTCTATGATTTTATGTGAATTGATTGTGATACATACATGAACGCACGATCCGGGTAAACGAAAAACTTCGGGGACGGGGATTCGAGATCCCCGGCGAACGTTCAAAGGACCCTCGGCTGGGAGCCGAGGGGTGGCTATCGAGCCCTAGGGCATCGATCGCCGGCAATCGCACGAGGGGAGCCCCGGCTGGACGCCGGGGCGAGCGATCGACCTAGGGTCGATCGCTGGGGGCTGCCGCGGCTTCGCGCCGTGGCTGGGCGCTCCCTCCCCGGTCGGTGGTGGCGGTGAGTCGCCGGACTCACCGCCGGGGGCTGCTAGGCAGCCCCATGCGATCGGTCTCGATCGCGAGCCCGCGGTGGGGCTCGGCTAGGGTTTCGGCCGCGGGTTCATCTCGCGGCGATTCTCCGGTTGAGCTCCGGATACCGTAGTGCTCGTGGTCGGTTTCCGGCGATGGGATTTCGGTCGGGGTTATCGGTTCCGCAAAATTTGATACCCCGGGATATCGATTTCCAGCAATTGGTATCAGAGCGTTTGGTTTCGTGTTCATGTATGTGTTCAATTGTGTTCTACCTTGCAGGGATTCCGACTATCATGGTTAATTAATTGATTAATTGTTTAATTAATTGTTATTTAATTTTACCATGATTATTAAACTCTCGGACATGTCGAGATTCGTTTTGTGTGGATGAATGCTTGTAATAGTAAAAATTCGGGGGTTGACCGAATTTAGATTTATTATTATTGTTCTATGTTTTCCGGAAAGTGTATAGGGTCGATTTCATATAGAATCGATACCGGAATTGTAAATTTATTTCTTGTAATTTATTTACGTTGGATCGATGCCGAGACGACCGCCGGAAAACTCGTGTGACGAAGAAGACGAAGAGGACGAAAAACCGGGGGGGTCGATCATCCCCATGATCGATCCCCATGAGGATCGATCGACCCCACGCCAAGGGGCTGCCCGCTAGGGTTTCCGGCCACGCCGGCCACCGGTGGTGGTGGCGCGTGGCTAGGGGGCGGCGGCGGTGGTGCCCGGCGATGGTGGTGGTCGACGGTGGGGGTGGTGTGGGGATCCCCAACCCATGCTACTCCTACCTAGATTCACTTTCCTAATTAATTCGGTTTTCCTATTTTGAGTATTCCTAAGTTTGGGAACTGTCATGGAGATAGGAAAGGAATTAATTAATATTATTTATTTCCTTATTCTATTATGGAAGTCTTCTAGAATATTCCAAGTTCTACTTGGAATAGGAATCTAGAGATTTAATAGAATTAGATAGGAAAATAATTAATTAATGAATTAATTTATTTCTATTTGATTATTCCTATTTTATGGGAATTTTCATGGACATAGAAATTAATTAATCTTGGAAAGTAGAAGAGTCCTATTTTATTTTATTTCCTTATTCTATTATAGAAGTCTTCTAGAATATTCCAAGTTTTACTTGGATAGATTATTCTAGAGATTTAATAGAATTAGATGGGAAAATAAATAAATAAAAATATTAATAATATTTAATTTTATTTTTGATTTATTCGATTGACTTAATTTTCGAATTAAGTATCTTTTGGATTTATTAAAAATAAATAGATTTAAATATTGGGATTAATATTCTCGTCACATGGAGCATTCAAAAACGAAGACTGAAGACTAGAAGACGCATACGGAGATGGAATAAAGCCATGATAGTCGGAAAATAATTTTCTAGCATTATTTTGACTATGTGATATGTGCTTTATTGCTTGTATGCATGCTTATGTGTTTAATTATGCATTAGATAGCGTATCCCTTTGTTATAAAAAGCTAAGTGGGAGCGGGGATGGAAACATTCCCATGGTCTCCATTACTGTTCTCTTGGTGACATTTATGAGCTTTCGAAGTTCATATAGATATGTCATTGGAGGAGAATTCTTGTAATTCCTTTTACAAGAAACATTGATTAAGTTTATCAAACAATGCCTAATTTGTCTTTCTGAAACTGACTTCAAGTCGACTCATTCTCACCCCGGGGAGTGGAATGGAGCCAAAGCCACTTGGTCATGTGGATGACACAAATTAGAGACATTCGTACCATTCTTTTGAAGATGGATCGTTTGTCTGCTCGGCTCCCTCATCTAATGAGAGATAGGGTTGTTCGCATGGTGAATCACTGGTTAGAAACTTCGAGTTTCACTTATGATTCTCCGCGTCTTGATTTACAAAAATCGAATGATTGAAGTAATTGGGAGTCAACTATAAAAGTCTTTTGGTGTAGTAAACGTCCACACGAACGTGGCTTGCTATGCTGGATGGGATTTTTGGAAATAGTTGATGTAGACGGTTATAGGGAATTGTGAAGGATTGTGAGTTATCGTAAACGTCCACACTAACGTGGCTTGCGGTGACGTAGCAATTCCAAATGATTCACCTTAGTACTGAGTAATGGTTTACACTTAGGTACGCTTTATAGTATTCTTCCCAACGAAGTAACGCTATAATGATGTACGACCGAAGCAAATCTAATTGCTAAATCATTTGGGTGGGTAAACGTCCACACGAACGTGGCTTGCCTTACCTGATGGGATTTTAGATGTAATTAGTAATTTAATGATATTATTTGAGGGAGATAATATCGGATATTAAATTGATTGTTTGTTTAAATGTGCTTATAGGTTTAGAGAATAGCTATGAACCCACTTTCTGTGATACTCAAGGAGCATAAGCTCACTGGTCCCAATTACATTGATTGGAAGAGAAATTTAGACATTGTCCTAACTTCTGAGGAGTACAAGTATGTACTCCATGAAGTGTGCCCTGCCGAGCCCACGGCTGCCTCAACTGATGAGGAAAAACTGGCATATCGGAAGTGGAAAAAGGCTGATGAAATGGCTAGGTGTTATATTTTGGCTTCCATGTCAAATGTACTCCAAACCCAACATCAGCCGATGGACACTGCCTATCATATGATGTTTAACCTCAAGGAGATGTTTGGGGAGCAAGATCGTGCGGCTAGGCAAGAAGCCATGAGAGTCCTCATGTCGACTACTCAGTCTGAAGGAACGCCCGTTGGGGAGCACGTTCTTAAGATGATGAGTTTGTTGAATGAACTTGAGGTCCTATGAGCTTCTATTGATGCTGAGACGCAAGTCGACATCATACTCCAGTCTCTGACCCCTAGTTTTGAGCAGTTTCGTATGAGCTATAATATGGGTAAACTATCTTATACTCTTGCGCAACTCCTGACTGAACTAAAGGCGGCAGAGGGGATCTACAAGAAGGGCAAGTCTCAAGCGCTTGTAGCTACCAAGTCCAAAGGCTTGAAGCCTGTTGGAGGTAGAGGCAAGAAAAGGAAGCAAGCCTGGAAACCCAGTGGTGCCAAGAGGAGTGGACCACGAGTGGGGGCTGCAAAGCCAAGAGGCAAGTGCTTCCGATGCAATAAGACTGGACACTGGAAGTCTGAATGTCCTCTCAAAGGTACGAATTTTTCTTTAGTCGTAAAGACATAGTCAGCGGTATTATCTACCAGAAATCTGGTGTGTAGATATGGAACCACTGACGGTATGTGCATTTTAAATGCAGGGGTTCCAGAAAACCCGGCAACTTAGAGAAGAAGAGTTCGAGTCTACACGGGCGAAAGCTGTAGAGGAGGCAGCTGTTGCAGTGGAAGACATTTATCTGCTTTAGTAGTTAAATAGGATTTCATTTCAAGTTTATTGCATTATGTACCCTTTATTTTAGAAGGAACTTTTGTTCTGGATTTCTATTATTTATGAATGTATATTTTATTTCTTTAATCATGGTGATGATTTTGATAAGAAATACTCCCTCTATCCCTTAAGACAGTGCACACTTTCCTTTTTGGTACATCCCTTAAGACAGTGCACATTCCATAAATAGAAAGTCTTTTCACAACTTTATCCTCTCAATATATATTTATTTACACTTATACCACTACTTTTTCAACTAACTACTTTATTACTTACACATCAATACCTATAATACCCCTACTTTACATTATTAAACGCACAAAAAATCACTTTTTCTTATTTTACGTGCAATCTTCTCTATGCACTCTTTAAAGGGATGGAGGGAGTAATGGGTATTATCTATTCTGGTAAATTAGATAGCAATATGTGAATGATAAATCCTTAGTCCACCACGATGCAACAAACCGTTCTATAACTTGTTTTACTATTTAGATATATTTCTTGTTAAATCATTATACTTGTGAATTCTTATACTTAGTAGTATTTATTCAAATAAAATTCTAAAGGTCGAAATTGATTTGATCAATTATAGTTGAAGGAATGGACCTTCCGACCTAAGAATCAAGTTTGGAAGATAATACAACTAAGCATACTTTTTGGTAAAAGAAAGAATTCGGACAAGTATTGAGAATGATCAATGATGTGTGTAAAGTGCGAGTAGTTCTTTTAAGAATACTCGAAGGTGGATTAGAATGCTTGATGTGCCATAAAATCAAAGTGTTTTAGTCACAAAGTAATTATGGGGAACCTTCAATGTATATCCATTGGAAGCCTGCGACTTAGTCGCGGAGGCTACCACGTAACACAATCAAATGTTGAGATTAAGTCTCAAATGACTACACCATACACTTACGTGTAGAGATGGTGAGTCAGTAAGAAATAGAATTCTAATATTAAAAGAACGAGTTGTTCGGAACTACCTATGTTCTATGGATATTCCTGGAGACAACGGCATATTCAATATGGTTGTAGGATATCCTAGATGAACAAAGTATTGTGTGTTCTATAGTACTATGAACCAGAAGGACGTGTAACGCCCGGTTCTTAGAGAAAGACTATTAGAAGAACCACAAAGCCCGAACTGACGCAATACCTTGGAATGAGAAAAAGGACAAAGACTAGGAACCAGCCAAACCGAGTAGAAGTACACCACACACTGCACCTACTGTTATTACTATTATACATCGGGACGCCGTTGCAGTGGGAGGTTGTTGAACAACCAGAGATGTTCACAAGACTAGAAGAGTTTCGGACTCTGGATCTAGTAGAGATGAAATCGATCCCTAGCTCTGCACGAGGGCGGTACTGGATCTAAATGTACCTGCTTAGAAAACAATAAGGATTATTGTTAAGAGGCAAGATCATTTAGAGTACGAGCTTAGTAAATCCATTTATGGATTGAAACAAAGCTATAAATCGTGGAACTTGCAAATTGATGGGATAGTCCATTTGATGGATTCATCAAAAGGCATAGACGATAGGTGTATTGGAGATGTAATAGAAACAAGGTGGTGTTTCTCGGAGATTTTATGTAGATAACATTTTCATCATTGGCAATAATGTAGAAAATGTTGTCAGACATAAGATAATGGTTGTCTAAATGAATCGAGATATAAGATTGAGTAGAAGTTAGAGCATGTTCTTGAGATCTTTCGATCTAAGGATAAGAACATTGTACTTCTCCTAGATATCTTATACGATTAAGATTTGTTTTAAACATGCATACTTCTGAGAAAGGTTATTGCCTTTCAGAGACAGAATATACATCTATCTAAAGGGTATGTGTTGGAACACATGAAGGAGATGGATGAGGACAAAGCAGTTTCCTATACTTCAAGTATGGAAAGCTTTATAGATGCAATGTTGTAAAACAAGAACCTGATATCAACTATGCGGTTTGCGTAGTGGGAGGATATCAAGGTAATCTAGACAAGATATTTTCGGATGCTATAATAGTACTTGTGAAGTACTGGATTATTAAGCAAGACGAAATCTTCTTTGATTACAAATTCTCAGATCACAAATCAGAGAAGGACCAGTGTAAGTCGATATCAGGCTATGTGTTCACTTTTAGAAAGAGGTGGAACCATGCAATGAAAGAGTGATAAGCAGGACGCTTCTCAGACTCTCTCATAACCGAATAAGCAGCCTCAGAGGCAGCGGAAGTTTTTGGTTAGGTTCCGGGATAACCTCTAGACTTGGATATGACTCTTAGTTTACCAAAGGCTATTGGATAGCGGTGCATGGTAAACTGGAAGAAGTCATAAGTCAAAAGTGATGTTAACACATAGAGCAAGTACCACCTGATACGAGTCATCGTCGAGGGAGACGACGCAGTAGTCACCAAGATAACTTCAGAGCGACAACCTGGAGTGCTCATTCACATAGTACTTCTTGGAAGTACAACTCTAAGCACGTGATGAGTATGGGAGTCGGGAGTTTGGAGGAAATGACTAGACCTTAGTACAAGTGGGAGATTGTTGGAGTTGTGTACTTAATGTCTAGATTTAAGTAACGGTAAACTCCCGGTCATAGCATTTAATCTATTAAAATTAATAAACAATTGTTTGCATTTAATTATTATTAATTAATTATGCAAAATATAGTCCTGGATTTTATACGTTGTAGTTAGTATGGTGTGCATGGGCGCACAGAAGATCATACTATCGGTTACTCGTATTTAATCGAACAGTTGCTCACGACCTAGATGGACATGGACCAATCCATCGGTATAGTCGTTGTGTGAGAGAGAAAATAATTTATCTTAATTATTTTATCACACTTGTACACTTGGTGTATTGGGCGGATCACTTGAGATTCATTGATTAGGATTGCCTTGGATAATCAATTGAAATCTCAGAGTATTTTATTCTTAATCCCCGATACTATTGCGGGTGTGTATATTTAATATATGTGACTTTGATTTTCCAAAGGAATTAACCGATTTAATTATTGGGTTAATTACCGGTTAAGTTGGGTCACTATATTTTATTTATGGCATGCCGTGAATACTTGACGGGAAAGTGTATCCCGGAAGGGTTGATAATATCCCCGAGATGAGTTCATAAGGAATTATTGTGTAAACCTCATGAGTGGATTCGTTCCGCACAATAATTAAGGTTGAATGGTACTAGTCTCGGATTCAAGAGATGAATAAATTAATTAGCAATAAATTAATTTTATTCATGGATATTTAAATCTTAAATACACGGAATAAATAATACTACCGGAGAAATATTATTTGATATAATATGGTTTAATATTGGGAGTGCAATTAATTTATATAGTGGAAAATAAATTAATTAATATTAATGGGAGATTAATAGATTTGGGCTTGGGCTCAATTTAATAATTAATATTGGAAGCCCAATATTCCACCTCCTTTAGATCCCCTACGTAGCCTATAAAAGCACTACATGGTCTTCACTTTCTCATAACAATAAGACAAGATTATCATACTTGATATTCTAGAGAGTTGAAGAGGATCCATAAGCTTGGAGGATCGTCGCCCACCCGACGTTCAAGCTAGTGCAAGGAATACGTGGGAAGATCGTAAGGTCATCAAACTTAAATTCGTTTCTCCGCACAACGAATTAAAAGGTAAAATCATATACTCCCTTCTATGATTTTTTGTGAATTGATTGTGATACATACATGAACGCACGATCCGGGTAAACGAAGAACTTCGGGGACGGGGATTCGAGATCCCCGGCGAACGTTCAAAGGACCCTCGGCTGGGAGCCGAGGGGTGGCTATCGAGCCCTAGGGCATCGATCGCCGGCAGTCGCACGAGGGGAGCCCCGGCTGGACGCCGGCGCGAGCGATCGACCTAGGGTCGATCGCTGGGGGCTGCCGCGGCTTCGCGCCGCGGCTGGGCGCTCCCTCCCCGGTCGGTGGTGGCGGTGAGTCGCCGGACTCACCGCCGGGGGCTGCTAGGCAGCCCCATGCGATCGGTCTCGATCGCGAGCCCGCGGTGGGGCTCGGCTAGGGTTTCGGCCGCGGGTTCATCCCGCGGCGATTCTCCGATTGAGCTCCGGATACCGTAGTGCTCGTGGTCGGTTTCCGGCGATGGGATTTCGGTCGGGGTTATCGGTTCCGCAAATTTTGATACCCCGGGATATCGATTTCCAGCAATAAATTGTAAACACCCTTTATGATTTTAATCGATTATTTATCGTAGAACATACATGAACAAAGATCCGGGAAACATCGATTCCTCGGATGGGGATGGACCGCGAGGTCGACATCCCCGCGAAGTATTGAACCCTCGGATGGGAGCCGAGGGGTGGCGGTCGGCCTAGGGCACGACCGCCGGCGCGCATCGAAGGGAAGCCCCGGCTGGACGCCGGGGCTGGGGCGATCGAGCCCTAGCTCGATCTCTGGGGGGACTGCCGCGGGCTGGCGCCGCGGCTGGTGGCTCCCCCCACCTCCGATGATGGCGGTGAGTCGCCGGACTCACCGCCCAGGGCTGCCGGAGCAGCCCGACGATCGCGGCTGGTGCGCGATCGCGAGCCCCCCTCACGGCGGGGGCTCGACTAGTGTTTCTAGCCGCGGGTTTATCCCGCGGCGGTGATTCTCTCGTCGGGCCCGACTCTCTGTGGTGGTTCGCGTGATTCCGGCGATGGGATTTTGATCGGGGTTATGTTTCCGCAATTCCGTTAACCCCGGGATATCGATTTCCAACAATTGGTATCAGAGCGTTGGTTCTAGTTCATGTATGTTTTCGATATATTGTTCTACCTTGCAGGGATTTCCGACTATTATGGCTAGTTTAATTATTTGTTAATTATTTGTCATAATTGTTGGTTTATTAAACTCTCGGACATGTCGAGATTCGTTTTGTGTGGATGAATGCTTGTAATAGTAAAAATTCGGGGCTTGACCGAATTTAGGATTTATTATTATTGTTCTATGTTTTCCAAAAATTGTATAGGGTCGATTTCATGTATAGAATCGATACCGGAATTGTAATTTAAAATTTTGTAATTTATTTACGTTGGATCGATGCTGAAACGACCGCCGGAGAAGATGAAGACGCGTGAAGAAGGAACAGGGGCTCGGGATCGATCATGAGATCAATCCCATGGAGATCGATCACGGGGGGCGCGGGGGCTGCCCGCGGGAATTCTCGGCCACGCCGGCCACCGGTGGTGTGTTGGAGTTGTGTACTTAATGTCTAGATTTAAGTAACGGAAACTCACGATCCATTGCCACTTATCTATTTAATTAAATAAACTATTATTTGCTTTTAATTATTTATAATTAAATATATGCAAATTATAGTCCTAGATTATATACGTTGTAGTTAGTATGGTGTGCGACGTCACACGGAAGATCATACTATCGGTTACTCGTATATAATCGAACAGTTGCTCACGACCTAGATGGACACGGACCAATCCATCGGTATAGTCGTTGTGTGAGAGAGAAAATAATTTGTCTTGATTATTTTATCACACTTGTACACTTGGTGTATTGGGCGGATCGCTTGAGATTTATCGATTAGGATTGCCTTAGATAATCGATTTAAATCTCAGTGTATTTTATTCTTAATCCCCGATACTATTGCGGAGTGTATATTTAATATAAGTGACTTTGATTTACCAAAGGAATTAACCGATTTAATTATTGGGTTAATTACCGGTTAAGTTGGGTCACTATATTTTATATATGGCATGCCGTGAATACTTGACGGGAAAGTGTATCCCGTAAGGGTTGATAATATCCCCGAGATGAGTTCATAAGGAATTATTATGTAAACCCTGCAGGTGGATTCGTTCCACATAATAATTAAGGTTGAATGGTACTATTCTCGGATACAAGAGATGAATAAATTAATTAGCAATAAATTAATTTTATTCATAGATATTTATATCTTAAATACACGGAATAAATAATACTACCGGAGAAATATTATTTGATATAATATGGTTTAATATTGGGAGTGCAATTAATTTATATAGTGGAAAATAAATAAATTAATATTTATGGGATTAATAGATCTGGGCTTGAGCTCAATTTAATCATTAATATTGGAAGCCCAATATTCCACCTCCTTAAGATCCCATACGTAGCCTATAAAAGCACTACATGGTCTTCTCTATTCTCATAACTTGAAGATCACAATTCTAGAGAGAGAAAGTAGAGAGGGAGATCCATGGAGTTTGGAAGATCGTCGCCCACACGACGTTCGAGCTAGTGCAAGGAATACGTGGGAAGATCTCAAGGTCTTCAAATTGAGTTCTTCGTTTTTCCGAACAACGAGAACGAGGTAAATCGTAAAACCCTCTTTATGATTTTATCGTTTAATTATCGTGAAAATATCATGAACAAAGATCCGAAGGGCGAACCCGGGGACGAGGATCGACCTCGCGGTGGTGATCGAGGATCACCGGACCGCGGGAGGTCGAGGGATCCTCGCCGGGATCGAGAGGACGAACCCTCGGCTGGACGCCGAGGGTGGCGGTCGAGCCTTAGGGCTTCGACCGCCGGCGATGCACGAAGGACCCCGGCTGGACACCGGGGATGCGATCGAGCGCGTGCTCGATCGCTTGGGGTGGCGGGCTGGTGCCGCTGCTGCTCGCACGGCGAGCAGCCCCCTCCTCTGCGGACGACGAGTCGCCGGACTCGCCGTAGGGTTGCCGTGAGCAACCCGGCGATCGTGTTCGATCACGAGCCCCTCGCGGGACTCGGCTGGACATGCCGCGGGTTTATCCCGCGACGGTGGTTGTTCGGTCGGGCCCGGTTTGCGTGGTGGTTCGTGGTTGTTTTCCGGCGACGGGATTTCGATTGGAGTTGTCGTTCCGCAATTTTTGACAATCCGGATATTCGATCTCCAAAGGATTTCGGTCGGAATTAATTAGATAATTTATTTAATTAATTTTAATTAAATTTATTAATTCCGGGATATCGATTTCCAACAATTGGTATCAGAGCGTTGGTTTTAGTTCATGGTATTTTTCGATAAATTGTTCTACCTTGCAGGGTTTCCGATTATTATGGCTAGATTTAATTATTGTTAATTAATGTCATAATATTTCTCTTGATTATTAAACTCTCGGTGATGTCGATATTCGTTCTTGTGTGGTGAATGCTTGTTCTTATTTTTTCCGGAAATTGAACGAGGTCGTTTTGTAGAGAATCGATACCGGATAGCGTAGTAATAAATTTGTAATTTATTTTACGTTGGATCGAGGACGAAACGACGATCGGAAAAGTGTGACGGAGGAGACGAAGAGAGGGAGGATTCCGGGGATCGATCAACCCCATGATCGACCCAAGGGATGGATCGATCGACCACCAAGGGGGCTGCCCGCGGGCTTCTCGGCCTTAGGTCGCCGGCGACGGCGGCTGGCCGGCTGGGCGGCGGCGGCGTGCTCCTCCGTGCTCTCCTACCAAGATCCAACTTTCCTAAATTATTCGGTTTTCCTATTTTGAGTATTCCTATTTTTGGGAATTCTCATGGAATAGGAAAAGAATAAATTTAGAATAAATTTATTTTTCCTTATTGATTATTCCTATTCTTGGGAATTTTTATAGATTAGGAAAAGGAATAAATTTATAATTAATTTATTTTTCCTATTTAATTATTCCTTTATGAAATTTTTAATGGATTATGAAAATAATTAATTTGGAAAGTTTTAAGAGTCCTTAATTAATTTTTCCTTATTTAAAAGGAAAGGAATTAATTGGAAAGGATTAGGAGTCCTAAATTATTTTATTTCCTTATTCCATTATAGAAATCTTCTAGAATATTTCAAGTGGGTCTTGGATAGGATTCTAGAGATTTAATGGAGTAGAAAAGAAAAATAAAAATAATAAAAATATTAATAATATTTAATTTTATTTTTAATATATTCGATTGACTTAATTTTCGAATTAAGTAACTTTTGGATTAATTGAAAATAAATAGATTTAAATATTGGAGTTAATATTCCCGTCACATGGAGCATTCAAGAACGAAGACTGAAGACTAGAAGATGCGTACGGAGATGCGATAAAGCCATAATAGTCGGAATATAATATTCTAGTATTATTTTGATTATGTGATAATATTCTATGTGCTTTATTTCATGTATGTATGCTTATGTGTATTTAATTATGCATTAGATAGCATATCCCTTTGTTGTAAAAAGCTAAGTGGGAGAGGGTATGGAAACATACCCATGGTCTCCATTACTGCTCTCTTGGTGACTTTTATAAACTTTTGAAGTTTATATAGATAAGTTATTGGAGGAGAGTTCTTGTAATTCCTCTTACAAGAGACATTGATTAAGTCTATCAAACAATGCCTAATTTGTCTTTCCAAAACTGATTTCAAGTCGACTCATTCTTACCCCGGGGAGTAGAATGGAGCCAAAGCCACTTGGTCATGTCGAGGACACAAATTAGAGACCTTCGTACCATCATTTTGAAGGTGGATCGATTGTCTGCTCGGCTCCCTCATTTATGAGAAATAGGGTTGTTCGCATGGTGAATCACTGGTAAGAAACTTCGAGTTTCACTTATGATTCTCCGCGTCTTGATTTACAAGATCGAATGGATCAAGTAATTGGATTTCAATTATATAAATCTTTTGGTGTAGTAAACGTCCACATGAACGTGGCTTGCTATACTGAATGGGATTTTGGAATAATTGATGTAGACAGTTATAGGGAATTGTGAAGGATTGCGAGTTATCGTAAACGTCCACACGAACGTGGCTTGCGGTGACATAACAATTCTAAACGATTCACCTTAGTACTGAGTAATGGTTTACACTTAGGTACGCTTTATAGTATTCTTCCCAACGAAGTAACGCTATAATGATGTACGACCGAAGCAAATCTAATTACTAAATCATTTGGTGTTGGGATATGTCTTTCGATCCTACGTGTGCAATCGATAAAGTCATAAGGTCTTCTATGGATGTTAAATGATTATTCGATAATATTAATTGTTGGGAACAATATAATATTGATCGATAAAATCATACATACAGGGTCACACACGAGCTCGATATTGATATACATTCCTTGATAATATATTGATTTAGAATCAATATTTACGTGGATTTAATTCCGATGCATGGGATGCATGGCTTGCATGGATGAATGTCACATAGTGTGACATGGCATGCAACACAAGCAAGTGGGACCACATACAATGCATAGTGGCATGTGTATGTTGCTGGGATTCGATGTCCCGGGCTATCAAAAATATGCGGAACCGATAACCCGACCGAAACCCTATCGCCGGAAACCACGAACACGAACCACCTCACGAGCCGGGGCCCGACCGAACGCCCAGCGAGGCCCGAAGGCCGCGTGCGCCAGCCGAGCCCCCGCGAGGGGCTCGCGATCGTCTTCGGACGATCGCTGGGATCGCTCGTAGCGATCCCCGGGGCTGCTCGCAGCAGCCCCGCAGCGAGTCGCTGACTCGCTGCTCGCATGGGGTCAGCCCCGTGCGCCTCTGCTACGGGAACTCCCGTAGCGCGCACGAGGCAGCTGCGGGTCAGCCCCGCAGCGACCCGCGATAGAGCTCACGGGCTCGATCGCCCCTCGGCTTCGGCTGAGGGCTTTGCGTCCAACGCGCCGCCGGCGATGGCGGCTGGGATCCGCCGTGGCACCAGCCCACGACATCCCGGACGATCGACCCTAGGTCGATCGTGTGCCCCTTCGTCGCGCGTTGCGGCGGTCCGAACCCTAGGGTTCGACCGCCCCTTCGATCCTCGTCGGGGATCTCGAATCCCCGTCCCCGAGGTTCGTCGTTTTCCCGGATCGTCTTGTTCATGTATATATCACAATTATTACGAACAAATAATCATAGAGGGGTTTATGATTATGTACCTCGATTCGTTGTACGGAGAAACGAAATCAAACGTTGATGACCTTGCGATCTTCCTACGTATTCCTTGCACCTCGTCCGAACGTCGTGTGGGCGACGATCTATCGAACTCCTATGGATCTCCTTCACTCTTCAAGACTTTATGATTGGCGTAGGTTAGTTTTTATGAATTGTGAAGACCATGTAGTGCTTTTATAGGCTACGTAGGGGATCAAAAGGAGGTGGAATATTGGGCTTCTAATATTGAAGATTAAATTGAGCCCAGCCCAAATCTATTAATCCTTATCAATATTAATTAATTTATTTTCCACTATATAAATTAATTGCACTCCCACCATATTATATCAAATAATATTTCTCCGGTAGTATTATTTTTTCCGTGTATTTAAGATTTAAATATCCATGAATAAATTTATTTATTGCTCAATAAATTATATTCATCTCTTATATCCGAGACTAGTACCATTCAACCTTAATTATTGTGCGGAACAAATCCACTCATGAGGTTTACACAATAATTCCTTATGAACTCATCTCGGGGATATTATCAACCCTTCCGGGATACACTTTCCCGTCAAGTATTCACGGCATGTCATATATAAAATATAGCGACCCAATTTTACCGGTAATTAACCCAATAATTAAATCGGTTAATTTCTTTGGAAAATCAAAGTCTCTAATATTAAATATACACACCCGCAATAGTATCGGGGATTGAGAATAAAATACTCTGAGATTTAAATTGATTATCCAAGGCAATCCTAATCAATAAATCTCAAGCGATCCGCCCAATACACCAAGTGTACAAGTGTGATAAAATAATTAAGATAAATTATTTTCTCTCTCACACAACGACTATACCGATGGATTGGTCCATGTCCATCTAGGTCGTGAGCAACTGTTCGATTAAATACGAGTAACCGATAGTATGATCTTCTGTGTGCCCATGCACACCATACTAACTACAACGTATAAAATCCAGGACTATGTTTTTGCATAATTAATTAATAATAATTAAATGCAAATAATTTTTTATTAATTAAATAGGTTAAATGCTATGACCGGGAGTTTACCGATACTTAAATCTAGACATTAAGTACACAACTCCAACAATCTCCCACTTGTACTAAGGTCTAGTCATTTCCTCCAAACTCCCGACTCCCATACTCATCACGTGCTTAAGTTATACTTCCCAGAAGTATTATGTGAATGAGCAATCTAGGTTGCCGCTCTGAAGTTATCTTGGTGACTACTGCGTCGTCTCCCTAGACGATGACTCGAATCAGGTGGTACTTGCTCTATGTGTTATCATCACCTTTTGAACTTATGACTTCTTCCAGTTTACCATGCACCGCTATATACATAGCCTTTGGTGAACCAAGAATCATATCCAAGTTCAGAGGTCATCCCGGAACCTAACCAAAAACTTCCGCTGCCTCTGAGGCTGCTATTCGGTTTATGATAGAGTCCGAGAAGCATCATGCTTATCACTCTTTCATCTTTAGGTTCCACCTCCTTTTAAAAGTGAACACATAGCCTGATATCGACTTACACTGGTCTTTCTCTGATTTTGGATCTGAGAAACTGTAATCCAAGAGGATTTCGTCTTGCTCCGTAAGCCAGTACTTTGAAAGTACTCTTACAGCATTCGAACATCCCTTATCCAGATTACTTTGATATCCTCCCACTATGCTAACCGCATAGTTGATATCAGGTTCTTGTTTTACAACACTGCATTTACAAAGCTCTCTACACTCGAAGTGTAGGAAACTGCTTTGTCTATATCTATCTCCTTTTTGCGTTCAAAACACATACCTTTAGATAGATGCATTCTGTTCCCGAAAGGCAATAACCTTTCTCAGAATTATGCATTTTTTAAAAACAAACCATAATCGTATAAGATATCTTAAGAGAAGTACAAATGTTCTTATCTAGAGATCGAAGGATTCTAAGAACATGGTCTAACTTACTCTTAATCTTATATCTCGATTCATTTAGACAACCTTTATTTTATGTCTGACAACACTTTTACATTGTTGCCAAGGATGAAGTGTTATCTACATAAAATTCCGAGAAACACCACTTTGTTTCCATTACATCTCTAACACACCTTTCTTTGTCTTATGCACTTTGATGAATCCATCACATGGACTATCTCATCAGTTCGCAAGTTCCACAATTTACAGCTTTGTGACAATCCATAAATGGATTCACTAAGCTTGTACTTCTAAATGATCTTGCCTCTTAACAATAATAGTTATTGTTATCCAAGTAGGCACATTTAGATTAGTACTGCCTCCTATGCAGAACCAGGGATCGATTTCATGTCTACTAGATCCATAGTTCAAAACTCCTCCAGTCTTATGAACATCTCTGGTTGCTTAACAACCTCCCACTGCAATGGCGTTCTGGTGTATAACAGTGATAACATTTAGGTGCAGTTAGTGGTGAACTACTACTCGGTTAGGCCGGTTCTCAGTCTTTCCTTTCCCTCATTTTCAAGTACCTTGTCAGTTAGGGCATTGTAGTTCATCTAATAGTCTTCTTCTAAGAACCGGGTGAGGACACCCCTCTGGTTCATAGTACTATTGAACATACAATTACTTGTTCTCCTAGGATATTCTACAATCACATTAAATGTGCCGTTGTATCCAGAAATATCCATAGAACATAGGTAGTTCCGAACAAACTTGTCCTTTTACTATTAGAATTCCATTTCTTATCCCTGACACACCATGTCTACACTCCAGTGTATGGTGCAGTCCTTTGAGACTTAATCTCAATCTTTGATTTATGCTATGTGTTGTTTAGATAGGTGATAGCCTCCGCGAACAAGCCGCAGGCTTCCAATGGATATACTTTGAAGGTTCCCCATAATAGCTTTGTGTCTACTGAAAAACACTTTGCTTTTATAGCACATCAGGTATTCTAATCCATCTTCGAGTATTCTTTGAAAGAATGACTCGTACCTTTCTAATTACACATGTTACTGCATTAATCATGAATCATTCTCAATGCTTGTCCGAATTCAAGAATTCACAAGCATAATGATAAAGAAATACATCTAATAAGTAAAACAAGTTATACATAACGGTTTGTTGCATCGTGGTAGACTAAGGATTCATCATTCATATATTGTTATCTAAAATGTACCAGAATAGATAACAACATTATTTCTTGTCTAAATCACTGAATGATTAAAGAAATAAATATCCATTCATTAATAAAGAAAAACCAGAACAAAAGTTCTTTTCAAAATAAGGGGTACATAAAGCAATAACTTGAAATGAAATCCTAAAACTACTGAAAGCAGATAAATGTCTTCCACTGCAACCGCTGCTACCCCAACAGCTTCGCCCATGTAGACTCGAACTCTTCTTTTCTAAGTCGCCGGGTTTTCTGGAACCCCTGCATTTAAAATAATGCACATACCGTCAGTGGTTCCATATCTACACACCAGAATTCTGGTAGATAATACCGCTGACTATGTTTTTACGACTAAAGAAAAATTCGTACCTCTGAGAGGACATTCAGACTTCCAGTGTCCAGACTTGTTGCATCGGAAGCACTTGCCCCTTGGCTTACTAGCCCCCACTCGTGGTCCATTCCTCTTGGCACCACTGGGTTTCCAGGCTTGCTTCCTTTTCTTGCCCCTACCTCCAACAGCTTTCAAGCTTTTGGACTTGGTAGCTACAAGCGCTTGAGACTTGCCCTTCTTGTAGATCCCCTCTGCCGCCTTTAGTTCAGTCAGGAGTTGCGCAAGAGTATAAGATAGTTTACCCATATTATAGCTCATACAAAACTGCTCAAAACTAGGGGCCAGAGACTGGAGTATGATGTCGACTTGCGTCTCAGCATCAATAGAAGCTCCTAGGACCTCAAGTTCATTCAACAAACTCATCATCTTAAGAACGTGCTCCCCAACGGGCGTTCCTTCAGACTGAGTAGTCGACATGAGGACTCTCATGGCTTCTTGCCTAGCCGCACGATCTTGCTCCCCAAACATCTCCTTGAGGTTGAACATCATATCATAGGCAGTGTCCATCGGCTCATGTTGGGTTTGGAGTACATTTGACATGGAAGCCAAAATATAACACCTAGCCATTTCATCAGCCTTTTTCCAATTCCGATATGTTTCTTTTTCCTCATCAGTCGAGGCAGCCGTGGGCTCAGCAGGGCATAACTCATGGAGTACAAACTTGTACTCTGATGCAGTCAGGACAATGTCTAAATTTCTCTTTCAATCAATGTAATTGGGACCAGTGAGTTTATGTTCCTTGAGTATCACAGAAAGTGGATTCATAGCCACTCTCTAAACCTATAAGCGCATATAAACAAACAATTAATTTAATGTCCGATATTATCTCCCTCAAATAATATCATTAAATTACTAATTACATCTAAAATCCCATCAGGTAAGGCAAGCCACGTGGTGTGGACGTTT
Organism: Euphrasia confusa; assembly: GCA_954870475.1. Classification (NCBI taxonomy): domain Eukaryota; kingdom Viridiplantae; phylum Streptophyta; class Magnoliopsida; order Lamiales; family Orobanchaceae; genus Euphrasia; species Euphrasia confusa. Next base: position 24,375,131 of record OX940964.1, read on the forward strand.
ACCCACCTAAATGATTTAGCAATTAGATTTTCTTTGGTCATACATCGATTATAGCGTAACTTCGTGGGGAAGAATACTATAACGCGTATCTAAGTGTAAACCATTACTCAGCACCAAAGTACATCGTTTGGAACTGCTACATCACCGCAAGCCACGTGGTGTGGACGTTTACGATAATTTCACAACTCTTCACAATTACTTATAACTGTCTACATCAATTAATCCAAAGTCCGTTAGTATAGCAAGCCACGTGGTGTGGACGTTTACTACACCAAGAGACTTTTATAATTGACTCCCAATTACAAGAACCATTCGATTTCTGCAAATCAAGACTCAGAGAATCATAAGTGAAACTCGAAGTTTCTAACCAGTGATTCACCATGCGAACGACCCTATCTCTCATAAATGAGGGAGCCGAGCAGACAATCGATCCATCTATCAAAGAATGGTACGAAGGTCTCTAATTTGTGTCATCCACATGACCAAGTGGCTTTGGCTCCATTCCACTCCCCGGGGTGAGAATGAGTCGACTTGAAGTCAGTTTCAGAAGGACAAATTAGGCATTGTTTGATAAACTTGATCAATGTTTCTTGTAAAAGGAATTACAAGAATTCTCCTCCAATGACTCGTCTATACGAACTTTGAAAGTCCATAAGAGTCACCAAGAGAACAGCAATGGAGACCATGGGAATGTTTCCATCCCCTCTCCCACTTAGCTTTTTACAATAAAGGGATACGCTATCTAGTGCATAAAATAAACACATATAGCATGCATACAAGCAATAAAGCACATAGTATCACATAGTCAAAATAATGCTAGAAAATTATTTTCCCGACTATCATGGCTTTATTCCATCTTCATATGCATCTTCTAGTCTTCAGTCATCGTTCTTGAATGCTTCATGTGACGAGAATATTAATTCCAATATTTAAATCTATTTATTTTCAATAAATCCAAAAGATACTTAATTCGAAAATTAAGTCAATCGAATAAATCAAAAATAAAATTAAATATTATTAATATTTTTATTTATTTATTTTCCTATTCAATTCTATTAAATCTTTAGAATAATCTATCCAAGTAAAACTTGGAATATTCTAGGAGACTTCTATAATAGAATAAGGAAATAAAATAAATTAGGACTCTTCTACTTTCCAAAATTAATTAATTCCCATGTCCATGAAAATTCCCATAAAATAGGAATAATCAAATAGGAAATAAATCAATTTATTAATTAATTATTTTCCTATCTAATTCTATTAAATCTCTAGAATCCTATTCCAAGTAGAACTTGGAATATTCTAGAAGACTTCCATAAAAGAATAAGGAAATAAATTAATTCCAATTAATTTTTTTCCTAATCCATGAGAGTTTCCAAAAGGAAGAACACTCAAATAGGAAAACGGAATTAATTTAGGAAAGTGAATCTTGGTAGGAGTAGCATGAGATCGGGAGACCCCACGCCACCCCACCTTCGACCGACCGGCCCCCAGGGAGCACCGCCGCCCAGCCACGCCGGCCAGCCACCGAACCTGCGGCAGCCCGCGGCAGGGGCGATCGAGCCCCTCGCCCATGCCATCGATCGATCTCATCATGGGATCGATCCAATCGATCCCCGGTCCTCCCTCACGTCTTCTCCTTCGTCACATGTGTTCTCCGGCGGTCGTCTCGGCATCGATCCAACGTAAATAAATTACAAGAATTTAAATTACACTATCCGGTATCGATTCTATACATGAAATCGACCCTATACATTTTCCGGAAAACATAGATTGTAATAATAAATCCTAAATTCGGTCAACCCCCGAATTTTTACTATTACAAACATTCAACCACACAAAACGAATCTCGACATGTCCGAGAGTTTAATAAACGAATAATCATGATAATTAATTAACACAATAATTAAATCCAACCATGATAGCCGGAAATCCCTGCAAGGTAGAACAATAATCGAACATATACATGAACACGAAACCAAACGCTCTGATACCAATTGCTGGGATTCGATGTCCCGGGCTATCAAAAATATGCGGAACCGATAACCCGACCGAAACCCTATCGCCGGAAACCACGAACACGAACCACCTCACGAGCAGGGGCCCGACCGAACGCCCAGCGAGGCCCGAAGGCCGCGTGCGCCAGCCGAGCCCCCGCGAGGGGCTCGCGATCGTCTTCGGACGATCGCTGGGATCGCTCGTAGCGATCCCCGGGGCTGTTCGCAGCAGCCCTGCAGCGAGTCGCTGACTCGCTGCTCGCATGGGGTCAGCCCCGTGCGCCTCTGCTACGGGAACTCCCGTAGCGCGCACGAGGCAGCTGCGGGTCAGCCCCGCAGCGACCCGCGATCGAGCTCACGGGCTTGATCGCCCCTCGGCTTCGGCCGAGGGCTTTGCGTCCAACGCGCCACCGGCGATGGCGGCTGGGATCCGCCGTGGCACCAGCCCACGACATCCCGGACGATCGACCCTAGGTCGATCGAGTGCCCCTTCGCCGCGCGTTGCGGCGGTCCGAACCCTAGGGTTCGACCGCCCCTTCGATCCTCGCCGGGGATCTCGAATCCCCGTCCCCGAGGTTCGTCGTTTTCCCGGATCGTTTTGTTCATGTATATATCACAATTATTACGAAAAAATAATCATAGAGGGGTTTATGATTATGTACATCGATTCGTTGTACGGAGAAACGAAATCAAACGTTGATGACCTTGCGATCTTCCTACGTATTCCTTGCACCTCGTCCGAACGTCGTGTGGGCGACGATCTATCGAACTCCTATGGATCTCCTTCACTCTTCAAGACTTTATGATTGGCGTAGGTTAGTTGTTATGAATTGTGAAGACCATGTAGTGCTTTTATAGGCTACGTAGGGGATCAAAAGGAGGTGGAATATTGAGCTTCTAATATTGAAGATTAAATTGAGCCCAGCCCAAATCTATTAATCCTTATCAATATTAATTAATTTATTTTCCACTATATAAATTAATTGCACTCCCAATATTAAACCATATTATATCAAATAATATTTCTCCGGTAGTATTATTTATTCCGTGTATTTAAGATTTAAATATCCATGAATAAATTTATTTATTGCTCAATAAATTATATTCATCTCTTATATCCGAGACTAGTACCATTCAACCTTAATTATTGTGCGGAACAAATCCACTCATGAGGTTTACACAATAATTCCTTATGAACTCATCTCGGGGATATTATCAACCCTTCCGGGATACACTTTCCCGTCAAGTATTCACGGCATGTCATATATAAAATATAGCGAGCCAATTTTACCGGTAATTAACCCAATAATTAAATCGGTTAATTCCTTTGGAAAATCAAAGTCTCTAATATTAAATATACACACCCGCAATAGTATCGGGGATTGAGAATAAAATACTCTGAGATTTAAATTGATTATCCAAGGCAATCCTAATCAATAAATCTCAAGCGATCCGCCCAATACACCAAGTGTACAAGTGTGATAAAATAATTAAGATAAATTATTTTCTCTCTCACACAACGACTATACCGATGGATTGGTCCATGTCCATCTAGGTCGTGAGCAACTGTTCGATTAAATACGAGTAACCGATAGTATGATCTTCTGTGTGCCCATGCACACCATACTAACTACAACGTATAAAATCCAGGACTATGTTTTTGCATAATTAATTAATAATAATTAAATGCAAATAATTGTTTATTAATTAAATAGGTTAAATGCTATGACCGGGAGTTTACCGATACTTAAATCTAGACATTAAGTACACAACTCCAACATATGTGGCATGACCTTTCACCTCCTTTGTAACCCCTTTGCATGTTAATGGTGCATTATAATGCCCATTATGTTGTAGGTTAGAAAGGGGTGTAATGGGATGAATAATGATGCACTTATATAGATGAAAATCAGATTTTCAACACACAATTGCATCAGCCACGAAAATCCACTAAAATAGAGAGAAAAGAGGTGATTTTGGAGATCCATTCTCAAGCAAGCAAAGGTATTCATTATCCGGGTTCGTGTGCAACACGTAGAGGCCGGGTCATTTGTGCGGCTTCAACATCTGGACGATCCAAATGAGTGAAGAGTTCATTCACAAGGAGATCTTTGAGTTGATGATCCATTAAGGTGGTTCAATCGACTCAACACCACCTTAACCGAAATCAACGATCACCAAAAGTAAGTAATCGTTAAACCTTATATATATATATATATATATATATATATATATATTGGATGTGTGAAGGTACCGGTATACCGATCCGATCGATATACCGTGTGTGCGGAAGCGTGTAAAGCATATAAATCTATCATGCTTGGATATTAGTGCACACATAATGTGTATAAGAACACATACAAATATATATATATACACATCCAATATATATATATATAGGGATCAACGAGTTCTTACATTTGGTGATCGTTGAAATTGGTTAAGGTGGTGTTGAGTCGATTGAACCACCTTAATGGATCAGCCACGGATTGTTCACCTCTGGAATGACCCCGTCACGCCTTTGGATCGCCCGGATGTTGAAGCCGCACAAATGGCCCGGCCTCTACGTGTTGCACACGAACCCGGATGATGACTTGCTTGATTGATCGAGTTGATTCTCCAAGAACAACCTCTTTTCTCTCTCTCTTTTGTGAATTTCGTGGGTGAAAAATTATGCTGAAAAATCAGCATTTGTTCACCTTAAAATGCCATCAAAACCCCCTTGTAACCTCCTTAATGGTGATATTGATGCCCCATCATTATCACACATTAAGGTGTGATTATGGTGAATTTGAATGGACATTTCCACCTCATTATGCCACATGACATTAGATGGTCCCACTTGCTTGTGTGGCATGCCATGTCACACTATGTGACATGCATCCATGCAAGCCATGCATCTCATGCATGTGTATTAAATCCACGTAAATATTGATTCTAAATCAATATATTTATCAAGCATTGTACATCATCATTGAGTCCGTGTGTGACCCTGTAGGTATGATTTATTGATCAATATTATATTGTTCCCAACAATATAATATTATCAAATAATCATTTAACATCCATAGACGACCTTATGACTTCATCGATTGCACACGTAGGATCGAAGGACATATTCCAACAATCTCCCACTTGGCCTTCAGAGCCAGTGTGCTGCTAACTTCCTGTTGTCACTTTATGTCTAAGTTTGAACTTGAGGCAAGACTCGAGTGATCCTCAATCGGTTCAAACCTTTCTTGGACTTTGAGGCAGACTGTAAAACCAGATTTATCACTATGATACGAATCTGGACGTGGCCACGTATTTTCCACAGTCTCGACTCTCCAAGTGGCCGGTAAGACATATGATCCATATTAAAATGGAGGACAATCCCATCTTGTCAATCCAAGCTCTCCCACTTGCTTCTTGATATACCCAATAACAAGTTTTATAACCTCCTTTTACGAAAGGCGTTTACTTGTATCAAAGTACACCATTTCACAATGGAATCACTCTGGACTACTCAGGTCAGAGGAAATTGCTCGACAGTCAATGAAATAGTATTATGACTCAAAATCTTAAATACTATTCCAGTTGGGTTTGTTCGATCATTAGCTCCCAGCTAATATCTATGTAATTGTACTTGATGTCCCACATCACTAGCCCATGAAGCGGCGCTATAGTACACATTACAATCTAGTTCATTGTATTATCAGTTTGTCCGTACTTGATAATACGAACTAGGAACAATTCTATGATTTAATTATATTAGTTCAACAATTGGGACTTCATTTATGTGGTAAATCGACCTCATAACCCAATTAATATAATTTAATCATTTGGACAATTCATACAATTTAAACCACAATTATATGAAGAAATTTATTGAATATCATAAAAGATACGTGAATGTTTACATAAACTCCAAAAGTAAACAATACAGTAATAGGAATCACAATCCATCTCTAAGATATTGTATCCCTATTCCAGTCGTATGAGCATCATGCTTTGACTGCTGGAGTGGTTTAGTTAACGGGTCTGCAACATTATCATCAGTTGCAACTTTATTTATCTCGATGTCTCCACGACTAACTATCTCCCTGAGAATGTGGAACTTCCTGAGTACATGTTTGGATTTGTGGTGCTCCCTAGGCTCCTTGGCTTGCGCGATAGCTCCACTATTATCACAATAGAGAGCTATCGGATGGGCCGAACTAGGTACGACACCGAGCTCATCTAAGAACTTTCTCATCCAAACGGCTTCCTTTGCTGCTTCTGATGCAGCAATGTACTCAGCCTCTGTAGTAGAATCAGCTACGGTGGGTTGCTTGGAACTCTTCCAGCTCACCGCACCTCCATTCAGACAAAAGACAAATCCGGATTGAGACCGGAAATCATCTTTGTCTGTTTGGAAGCTTGCATCCGTATATCCTGTCACAACCAACTCTTTTTGTCCTCCAAAGACAAGAAAATACTCTTTAGTCCTTCTAAGGTACTTAAGAATATTCTTGGCCGCAGTCCAATGCGCCTCACCTGGGTTTCCTTGAAACCGACTCGTCATGCTCAAAGCATACGATACATCCGGTCGTGTACATATCATGGCGTACATAATAGACCCTATTGCCGAAGCATAAGGAATATTTGCCATCCTTATTTGCTCATCAGGTCCCGAAGGGCACTGACTCTTGCTTAAAGATGTACCATGAGTCATTGGAATGAGACCCTTCTTGGCGTCTTTCATTCTGAACCTGTCAAGCACCTTATCAATATAGGTTGCTTGACTAAGTCCAAGCATCCTTTGTGATCTGTTCCGACAGATCTTGATGCCCAATATGTACTGTGCTTCTCCAAGATCCTTCATTGAAAACCATCTTCCTAGCCATTCTTTAACAGAATTAAGCATAGGAATATTGTTTCCAATAAGTAGTATGTCATCGACATAAAACACAATGAATACAACGTAACTCCCACTGTCCTTCTTGTAAACACAAGAGTCTTCCATGTTCTTTTGAAATCCAAACTCTTGTATGGATTCATCGAACCGAAGATTCCAGCTCCGAGATGCTTGCTTTAATCCATAAATGGATCTATTAAGCTTGCATACTCTCTCAGCCTGATTAGGATCGATAAAACCCTCTTGTTGTGTCATAAACACTTCCTCTACTAGAATCCCATTCAAGAAGGCGGTTTTAACGTCCATTTGCCATATCTCATAATCATAATGAGCAGCAATGGCTAAGAGAATCCGAATGGATTTAATCATAGCAACTGGTGAAAAGGTTTCATCATAATCCACCCCGTGAATTTGTTTATATCCTTTTGCCACCAACCTTGCTTTGAAAACACTAGGTTTTCCATTCATGTCTGTTTTTATTTTGTAAATCCATTTGCATCCAATGGGCCTAGCTCCTTTAGGCAAATCAACCAAGTTCCAAACTTGATTTTCAGACATTGATTCCATTTCGGATTTCATGGCACCCTGCCATTTCTCGGAATCTGGACTCGTCATAGCTTGGATATAGGTCGAAGGTTCATTGCTTTCTAAAAGCATGACTTCATAGCTCTCATTTGTCAGAATACCTAAGTATCTGTCAGGTTGAGATCTAATCCTTCCGGACCTTCGAGGGTTAGGTGTGGTTTCTAAAACCACTGGAGCACTCTCGACTTGGTCTTGAGTGTCCATCTCAGTTTGATCTTCTTGAACCTCGTTCAAGTTTTCTTGAACTTCGTTCAGTTCAACTGAGTTCCCACTTACTTTCTTGGAAAGATATTCCTTTTCAAGAAATACACCATCTCGAGCAACAAAGACTTTGTTCTCAGATTGGTTGTAAAAGTGGTACCCTCGTGTTTCTTTTGGATAACCAACAAAGAAACATTTGTCCGATTTGGGTTCAAGCTTTGTAGAGACATTTCTCTTCACATAAGCTTCACATCCCCAAATCTTGATATAAGACAAGTTAGGGACCTTCCCTTTCCATACCTCGTATGGTGTCTTATCAACAGCTTTTGACGGTGTCCTATTCAGTGTATAGGCCGCTGTTAAAAGTTCGTGTCCCCAAAAAGATTTTGGTAGTTCACTAAGGCTCATCATCGATCGAACCATATCCAATAAGGTTCTATTCCTCCTTTCGGAAACACCATTCATCTGGGGTGTTCCAGGAGGAGTGAGTTGATATAGAATACCACAACTCATAAGATGATCATCGAATTCTTGGCTAAGATATTCACCACCTCGATCCGATCGAATGGCTTTTATCTTCTTACCAAGTTGATTCTCAACTTCATTTTGGAATTCTTTGAACTTTTCAAAGGCTTCCGACTTATGCCTCATTAAATAGATATAACCATATCTACTTAAGTCATCGGTAAAAGTTATGAAGTAGAAATAACCTCCACGTGCTTGTGAGCTCATTGGACCACATACATCAGTATGGATTAAACCCAATAGATCACTTGCACGTTCTCCTTTTCCTAGAAAAGGTGACTTTGTCATTTTGCCCATCAAACATCCTTCACATGTATCGAATGACTCCAAGTCAAAAGATTTGAGAATACCTTCTTTAAGAAGTTTCTCTACACGTTTAACGTTGACGTGGCCTAATCGACAATGCCAAAGGTATGTTTCATTGAATTCATTCGATTTGGCCTTTTTGGTATCAATGTTATATATATGATTGTCAAGTTGAAGTATATATAAACCATGTTCTAATCGTGCCGAACCATAGAACACTCCACTTTTTGAAATAGTAAATAAACCATTTATTATAGTGAAGGAAAATCCTTCAGTATCCAATACTGAAATAGAAATGATGTTCTTGGTAATACTTGGAACGAAATAAACATTATTCAATACTAAAACAAGGCCCGAAGGCAAACACAAATCATAAGATCCTACGGCTAATGCAGCGACCCTCGCTCCATTTCCAACCCGCAGATCGACATCTCCCTTTACCAAAGTTCTACTTCTTTGCAGTCCCTGCACATGTGAAACAATGTGAGCACCGCATCCGGTATCCAATACCCAAGAAGAAGAATTTGTAAAGTTTATGTCTATGACATAAATACCTGAAGATGAAGGAACGACACCGTTCTTCACATCCTCCTTGAACTTGGGGCAATCTCGCTTGTAGTGTCCAACACTCTTGCAGTAGAAACACTCAGATTCCCCAGGAACCTTAGAAGCTTTCAAGAACCTTTTGGAAGGAGTTGCCACAACTTTCCCTTTCCCTTTGCCTTTCACTTCTGGTTTCTTAATCCCCTTGAACCTTTTGGTACCTCCTTCCCGAATCATAAGAACTTCCCTCCTAGGGTCCTTCTTAATCGCCGGCTCAGCAGCCTTAAGCATCCCATGGAGCTCATGAAGCGATTTCTTCAGTCCATTCATGTGGAAATTCAGCCTAAAGGCGTCATAACCATCATGAAGAGAATGGAGAATGAAATCGGTAGCCAACTCGTCATCATATGCAAAACCGAGGCGAGCACTTGAAGCAAGTAATCCAATCATTTGCTGCACATGTGGTCCCACGGGTTTACCCTTTTCCAGCCTAGCTGTTGCTATAGCCCGGGTGACACCGAAGCGCTCAATCCTAGCCTGTTCCCCGAACATGCTCTTGAGCTCTTCTATGATGTCATAGGCTTCCATGAACTCGAATTGTTTTTGCAACTCGGGTACCATGGATGCCAACATCAAACATGTCACCTCATTCGAGGCTTTCTTAGCAAGGGCATATGATGCCTTTTGGGCATCCGTGCCCCCATCAGCGGGAAGCACGGGAAGGGGTTTTTCCAACACACTTTCCTTTTCTTCGTATTTGAGGACTATCCTCAAGTTACGTTGCCAATCAAGGAAATTGGTGTTGTTCAACTTTTCTCTATCCAAGATAGAGCTGAACTTGAATTGAGTTGAGACAGACATATTATACTACAGAAGAAAGATAAATAACGTAAGTAAACATTCACAAAGCGGTAAACAAATAAGGTTGTCTATCAAAACTACTTTATTTGTTCCATTTTGTTCATTCGATATCTAATATCGTCATTCCCAATTATTTCAATGACAAAAAACGTGATAAATCGTAAGTGAAAACTCGAGGTTTTCTAACCAGCGATCTTATCATGCAATTGAAGCCCTATCTCTCATTAAAATGAGGGAGCCAACCAGACAATCGATTCACGCCATCCAATGGCTTGAAAGTCTCTAATTTGTGTCATTGATAAACTTAAGTGTTTTGGATTAAATCACTCCCCGAGGTGTAAATAATCCTAACCTTATAATTCATCGAATGAAAGACAAATTAGGCATTTGTTTTTGAAATTTTAATAAATTAGAACAAAATGATCCCAAGACCCTCATCTTGCGAATCCTTAAGCCGACTGAGTCCGCACTTAAGAACTCCAAGATAGGTAGACATTCCATGTCAATGACATCTAATGTCACTCTCGGTCGATGAGAGTCCCATTCTCATCTCATGTCTCGATAGCCACGCCTGCAGTGGATCTATCGATGAGAAAACCAAACTCACGTGTAAGGTTCTAACCCTTACTCCCACTTATCCCAAGATAACAAGTAGTACCCCGCTGAGGCGGACCTACCAACTTATGATCGAGGGCTTTATGGGTGTGATGTTTTGGACAAGACATTATACTCATTATTTTGGGAATTTGCATGCATAGGTTTGTTTATATGTAAGTTGAACATTTATAACATAAAACAACCTATAACTAGCAAAGCATATAAATACGAAATCGAAAGGCCCCTAGAACCTCACAACTCTCAAACGAAAAGAATTAAAGTATTAACAAAAGCCTTGAACATCTTCTGGACTGGTCCTCGCCCTCCGTTTTAGTTCCGTGCCCTCCGATTTTGGTTAAAACAAGTCATTACCTCAAAAACCACGAACAGCGCCCGCCGTTTTACAACCAGCGGTCGCTGAACACCACCGGCGGTCGCCGTTTCCAAAACGGCGCCCGCCGAAAAGGCAAAAACCCATCTGCCCCAAAAAAGGCCTTTCAGCGGTCGCCGTTTCCAAAACGGCGCCCGCCGAATCAAAACGGCGCCCGCCGGAGCTCAAACGGCGACCGCCGTTTGGCTCCAGCAGCCCGATTTGCTTCGTTTTGCTTCGTTTGGCTTCGTTTCTTCTCGTTTTCGTCGGAGAGCCGAGATCATCCATCGAACCATGGATCAAGTCCATCGATTACAAGTTTGAACAATACAAATTGAAATAGAAAACCTATCTATTACAAATGATTCCAAGGGACGCAGCCCTCCAAAACTATGGCCAATCGAAACGTAAAAAACGACAATTTCATTCACCCGACCACTAACGGTGGCCGGTCTTACATCTAATCACATAATCACAATTAAACAAATAAGTCAATTATGTTGATTAAACTTTTTGTGTCCAACACAAAAGTGTGCACGAGCCCTAGGCTCTGATACCAATTGAAGGTACCGGTATACCGATCCGATCGATATACCGTGTGTGCGGAAGCGTGTAAAGCATATAAATCTATCATGCTTGGATATTAGTGCACACATAATGTGTATAAGAACACATACAAATATATATATACACATCCAATATATATATATATATATATAGGGATCAACGAGTTCTTACATTTGGTGATCGTTGAAATTGGTTAAGGTGGTGTTGAGTCGATTGAACCACCTTAATGGATCAGCCACGGATTGTTCACCTCTGGAATGACCCCGTCACGCCTTTGGATCGCCCGGATGTTGAAGCCGCACAAATGGCCCGGCCTCTACGTGTTGCACACGAACCCGGATGATGACTTGCTTGATTGATCGAGTTGATTCTCCAAGAACAACCTCTTTTCTCTCTCTCTTTTGTGAATTTCGTGGGTGAAAAATTATGCTGAAAAATCAGCATTTGTTCACCTTAAAATGCCATCAAAACCCCCTTGTAACCTCCTTAATGGTGATATTGATGCCCCATCATTATCACACATTAAGGTGTGATTATGGTGAATTTGAATGGACATTTCCACCTCATTATGCCACATGACATTAGATGGTCCCACTTGCTTGTGTGGCATGCATGCATCCATGCAAGCCATGCATCTCATGCATGTGTATTAAATTCACGTAAATATTGATTCTAAATCAATATATTTATCAAGCATTGTACATCATCATTGAGTCCGTGTGTGACCCTGTAGGTATGATTTATTGATCAATATTATATTGTTCCCAACAATATAATATTATCAAATAATCATTTAACATCCATAGACGACCTTATGACTTCATCGATTGCACACGTAGGATCGAAGGACATATTCCAACAATCTCCCACTTGGCCTTCAGAGCCAGTGTGCTGCTAACTTCCTGTTGTCACTTTATGTCTAAGTTTGAACTTGAGGCAAGACTCGAGTGATCCTCAATCGGTTCAAACCTTTCTTGGACTTTGAGGCAGACTGTAAAACCAGATTTATCACTATGATACGAATCTGGACGTGGCCACGTATTTTCCACAGTCTCGACTCTCCAAGTGGCCGGTAAGACATATGATCCATATTAAAATGGAGGACAATCCCATCTTGTCAATCCAAGCTCTCCCACTTGCTTCCTGATATACCCAATAACAAGTTTTATAACCTCCTTTTACGAAAGGCGTTTACTTGTATCAAAGTACACCATTTCACAATGGAATCACTCTGGACTACTCAGGTTAGAGGAAATTGCTCGACAGTCAATGAAATAGTATTATGACTCAAAATCTTAAATACTATTCCAGTTGGGTTTGTTCGATCATTAGCTCCCAGCTAATATCTATGTAATTGTACTTGATGTCCCACATCACTAGCCCATGAAGCGGCGCTATAGTACACATTACAATCTAGTTCATTGTATTATCAGTTTGTCCGTACTTGATAATACGAACTAGGAACAATTCTATGATTTAATTATATTAGTTCAACAATTGGGACTTCATTTATGTGGTAAATCGACCTCATAACCCAATTAATATAATTTAATCATTTGGACAATTCATACAATTTAAACCACAATTATATGAAGAAATTTATTGAATATCATAAAAGATACGTGAATGTTTACATAAACTCCAAAAGTAAACAATACAGTAATAGGAATCACAATCCATCTCTAAGATATTGTATCCCTATTCCAGTCGTATGAGCATCATGCTTTGACTGCTGGAGTGGTTTAGTTAACGGGTCTGCAACATTATCATCAGTTGCAACTTTATTTATCTCGATGTCTCCACGACTAACTATCTCCCTGAGAATGTGGAACTTCCTGAGTACATGTTTGGATTTGTGGTGCTCCCTAGGCTCCTTGGCTTGCGCGATAGCTCCACTATTATCACAATAGAGAGCTATCGGATGGGCCGAACTAGGTACGACACCGAGCTCATCTAAGAACTTTCTCATCCAAACGGCTTCCTTTGCTGCTTCTGATGCAGCAATGTACTCAGCCTCTGTAGTAGAATCAGCTACGGTGGGTTGCTTGGAACTCTTCCAGCTCACCGCACCTCCATTCAGACAAAAGACAAATCCGGATTGAGACCGGAAATCATCTTTGTCTGTTTGGAAGCTTGCATCCGTATATCCTGTCACAACCAACTCTTTTTGTCCTCCAAAGACAAGAAAATACTCTTTAGTCCTTCTAAGGTACTTAAGAATATTCTTGGCCGCAGTCCAATGCGCCTCACCTGGGTTTCCTTGAAACCGACTCGTCATGCTCAAAGCATACGATACATCCGGTCGTGTACATATCATGGCGTACATAATAGACCCTATTGCCGAAGCATAAGGAATATTTGCCATCCTTATTTGCTCATCAGGTCCCGAAGGGCACTGACTCTTGCTTAAAGATGTACCATGAGTCATTGGAATGAGACCCTTCTTGGCGTCTTTCATTCTGAACCTGTCAAGCACCTTATCAATATAGGTTGCTTGACTAAGTCCAAGCATCCTTTGTGATCTGTTCCGACAGATCTTGATGCCCAATATGTATTGTGCTTCTCCAAGATCCTTCATTGAAAACCATCTTCCTAGCCATTCTTTAACAGAATTAAGCATAGGAATATTGTTTCCAATAAGTAGTATGTCATCGACATACAACACAATGAATACAACGTAACTCCCACTGACCTTCTTGTAAACAGAAGAGTCTTCCATGTTCTTTTGAAATCCAAACTCTTGTATGGATTCATCGAACCGAAGATTCCAGCTCCGAGATGCTTGCTTTAATCCATAAATGGATCTATTAAGCTTGCATACTCTCTCAGCCTGATTAGGATCGATAAAACCCTCTTGTTGTGTCATAAACACTTCCTCTACTAGAATCCCATTCAAGAAGGCGGTTTTAACGTCCATTTGCCATATCTCATAATCATAATGAGCAGCAATGGCTAAGAGAATCCGAATGGATTTAATCATAGCAACTGGTGAAAAGGTTTCATCATAATCCACCCCGTGAATTTGTTTATATCCTTTTGCCACCAACCTTGCTTTGAAAACACTAGGTTTTCCATTCATGTCTGTTTTTATTTTGTAAATCCATTTGCATCCAATGGGCCTAGCTCCTTTAGGCAAATCAACCAAGTTCCAAACTTGATTTTCAGACATTGATTCCATTTCGGATTTCATGGCACCCTGCCATTTCTCGGAATCTGGACTCGTCATAGCTTGGATATAGGTCGAAGGTTCATTGCTTTCTAAAAGCATGACTTCATAGCTCTCATTTGTCAGAATACCTAAGTATCTGTCAGGTTGAGATCTAATCCTTCCGGACCTTCGAGGGTTAGGTGTGGTTTCTAAAACCACTGGAGCACTCTCGACTTGGTCTTGAGTGTCCATCTCAGTTTGATCTTCTTGAACCTCGTTCAAGTTTTCTTGAACTTCGTTCAGTTCAACTGAGTTCCCACTTACTTTCTTGGAAATATATTCCTTTTCAAGAAATACACCATCTCGAGCAACAAAGACTTTGTTCTCAGATTGGTTGTAAAAGTGGTACCCTCGTGTTTCTTTTGGATAACCAACAAAGAAACATTTGTCCGATTTGGGTTCAAGCTTTGTAGAGATATTTCTCTTCACATAAGCTTCACATCCCCAAATCTTGATATAAGACAAGTTAGGGACCTTCCCTTTCCATACCTCGTATGGTGTCTTATCAACAGCTTTTGACGGTGTCCTATTCAGTGTATAGGCCGCTGTTAAAAGTTCGTGTCCCCAAAAAGATTTTGGTAGTTCACTAAGGCTCATCATCGATCGAACCATATCCAATAAGGTTCTATTCCTCCTTTCGGAAACACCATTCATCTGGGGTGTTCCAGGAGGAGTGAGTTGATATAGAATACCACAACTCATAAGATGATCATCGAATTCTTGGCTAAGATATTCACCACCTCGATCCGATCGAATGGCTTTTATCTTCTTACCAAGTTGATTCTCAACTTCATTTTGGAATTCTTTGAACTTTTCAAAGGCTTCCGACTTATGCCTCATTAAATAGATATAACCATATCTACTTAAGTCATCGGTAAAAGTTATGAAGTAGAAATAACCTCCACGTGCTTGTGAGCTCATTGGACCACATACATCAGTATGGATTAAACCCAATAGATCACTTGCACGTTCTCCTTTTCCTAGAAAAGGTGACTTTGTCATTTTGCCCATCAAACATCCTTCACATGTATCGAATGACTCCAAGTCAAAAGATTTGAGAATACCTTCTTTAAGAAGTTTCTCTACACGTTTAACGTTGACGTGGCCTAATCGACAATGCCAAAGGTATGTTTCATTGAATTCATTCGATTTGGCCTTTTTGGTATCAATGTTATATATATGATTGTCAAGTTGAAGTATATATAAACCATGTTCTAATCGTGCCGAACCATAGAACACTCCACTTTTTGAAATAGTAAATAAACCATTTATTATAGTGAAGGAAAATCCTTCAGTATCCAATACTGAAATAGAAATGATGTTCTTGGTAATACTTGGAACGAAATAAACATTATTCAATACTAAAACAAGGCCCGAAGGCAAACACAAATCATAAGATCCTACGGCTAATGCAGCGACCCTCGCTCCATTTCCAACCCGCAGATCGACATCTCCCTTTACCAAAGTTCTACTTCTTTGCAGTCCCTGCACATGTGAAACAATGTGAGCACCGCATCCGGTATCCAATACCCAAGAAGAAGAATTTGTAAAGTTTATGTCTATGACATAAATACCTGAAGATGAAGGAACGACACCGTTCTTCACATCCTCCTTGAACTTGGGGCAATCTCGCTTGTAGTGTCCAACACTCTTGCAGTAGAAACACTCAGATTCCCCAGGAACCTTAGAAGCTTTCAAGAACCTTTTGGAAGGAGTTGCCACAACTTTCCCTTTCCCTTTGCCTTTCACTTCTGGTTTCTTAATCCCCTTGAACCTTTTGGTACCTCCTTCCCGAATCATAAGAACTTCCCTCCTAGGGTCCTTCTTAATCGCCGGCTCAGCAGCCTTAAGCATCCCATGGAGCTCATGAAGCGATTTCTTCAGTCCATTCATGTGGAAATTCAGCCTAAAGGCGTCATAACCATCATGAAGAGAATGGAGAATGAAATCGGTAGCCAACTCGTCATCATATGCAAAACCGAGGCGAGCACTTGAAGCAAGTAATCCAATCATTTGCTGCACATGTGGTCCCACGGGTTTACCCTTTTCCAGCCTAGCTGTTGCTATAGCCCGGGTGACACCGAAGCGCTCAATCCTAGCCTGTTCCCCGAACATGCTCTTGAGCTCTTCTATGATGTCATAGGCTTCCATGAACTCGAATTGTTTTTGCAACTCGGGTACCATGGATGCCAACATCAAACATGTCACCTCATTCGAGGCTTTCTTAGCAAGGGCATATGATGCCTTTTGGGCATCCGTGCCCCCATCAGCGGGAAGCACGGGAAGGGGTTTTTCCAACACACTTTCCTTTTCTTCGTATTTGAGGACTATCCTCAAGTTACGTTGCCAATCAAGGAAATTGGTGTTGTTCAACTTTTCTCTATCCAAGATAGAGCTGAACTTGAATTGAGTTGAGACAGACATATTATACTACAGAAGAAAGATAAATAACGTAAGTAAACATTCACAAAGCGGTAAACAAATAAGGTTGTCTATCAAAACTACTTTATTTGTTCCATTTTGTTCATTCGATATCTAATATCGTCATTCCCAATTATTTCAATGACAAAAAACGTGATAAATCGTAAGTGAAAACTCGAGGTTTTCTAACCAGCGATCTTATCATGCAATTGAAGCCCTATCTCTCATTAAAATGAGGGAGCCAACCAGACAATCGATTCACGCCATCCAATGGCTTGAAAGTCTCTAATTTGTGTCATTGATAAACTTAAGTGTTTTGGATTAAATCACTCCCCGAGGTGTAAATAATCCTAACCTTATAATTCATCGAATGAAAGACAAATTAGGCATTTGTTTTTGAAATTTTAATAAATTAGAACAAAATGATCCCAAGACCCTCATCTTGCGAATCCTTAAGCCGACTGAGTCCGCACTTAAGAACTCCAAGATAGGTAGACATTCCATGTCAATGACATCTAATGTCACTCTCGGTCGATGAGAGTCCCATTCTCATCTCATGTCTCGATAGCCACGCCTGCAGTGGATCTATCGATGAGAAAACCAAACTCACGTGTAAGGTTCTAACCCTTACTCCCACTTATCCCAAGATAACAAGTAGTACCCCGCTGAGGCGGACCTACCAACTTATGATCGAGGGCTTTATGGGTGTGATGTTTTGGACAAGACATTATACTCATTATTTTGGGAATTTGCATGCATAGGTTTGTTTATATGTAAGTTGAACATTTATAACATAAAACAACCTATAACTAGCAAAGCATATAAATACGAAATCGAAAGGCCCCTAGAACCTCACAACTCTCAAACGAAAAGAATTAAAGTATTAACAAAAGCCTTGAACATCTTCTGTACTGGTCCTCGCCCTCCGTTTTAGTTCCGTGCCCTCCGATTTTGGTTAAAACAAGTCATTACCTCAAAAACCACGATCAGCGCCCGCCGTTTTACAACCAGCGGTCGCTGAACACCACCGGCGGTCGCCGTTTCCAAAACGGCGCCCGCCGAAAAGGCAAAAACCCATCTGCCCCAAAAAAGGCCTTTCGGCGGTCGCCGTTTCCAAAACGGCGCCCGCCGAATCAAAACGGCGCCCGCCGGAGCTCAAACGGCGACCGCCGTTTGGCTCCAGCAGCCCGATTTGCTTCGTTTTGCTTCGTTTGGCTTCGTTTCTTCTCGTTTTCGTCGGAGAGCCGAGATCATCCATCGAACCATGGATCAAGTCCATCGATTACAAGTTTGAACAATACAAATTGAAATAGAAAACCTATCTATTACAAATGATTCCAAGGGACGCAGCCCTCCAAAACTATGGCCAATCGAAACGTAAAAAACGACAATTTCATTCACCCGACCACTAACGGTGGCCGGTCTTACATCTAATCACATAATCACAATTAAACAAATAAGTCAATTATGTTGATTAAACTTTTTGTGTCCAACACAAAAGTGTGCACGAGCCCTAGGCTCTGATACCAATTGAAGGTACCGGTATACCGATCCGATCGATATACCGTGTGTGCGGAAGCGTGTAAAGCATATAAATCTATCATGCTTGGATATTAGTGCACACATAATGTGTATAAGAACACATACAAATATATATATACACATCCAATATATATATATATATATATATATATATAGGGATCAACGAGTTCTTACATTTGGTGATCGTTGAAATTGGTTAAGGTGGTGTTGAGTCGATTGAACCACCTTAATGGATCAGCCACGGATTGTTCACCTCTGGAATGACCCCGTCACGCCTTTGGATCGCCCGGATGTTGAAGCCGCACAAATGGCCCGGCCTCTACGTGTTGCACACGAACCCGGATGATGACTTGCTTGATTGATCGAGTTGATTCTCCAAGAACAACCTCTTTTCTCTCTCTCTTTTGTGAATTTCGTGGGTGAAAAATTATGCTGAAAAATCAGCATTTGTTCACCTTAAAATGCCATCAAAACCCCCTTGTAACCTCCTCCTTAATGGTGATATTGATGCCCCATCAGTATCACACATTAAGGTGTGATTATGGTGAATTTGAATGGACATTTCCACCTCATTATGCCACATGACATTAGATGGTCCCACTTGCTTGTGTGGCATGCCATGTCACACTATGTGACATGCATCCATGCAAGCCATGCATCCCATGCATGTGTATTAAATCCACGTAAATATTGATTCTAAATCAATATATTTATCAAGCATTGTACATCATCATTGAGTCCGTGTGTGACCCTGTAGGTATGATTTATTGATCAATATTATATTGTTCCCAACAATATAATATTATCAAATAATCATTTAACATCCATAGACGACCTTATGACTTCATCGATTGCACACGTAGGATCGAAGGACATATTCCAACAATGTGTATATATATATGTTTATATGTGTTCTTATACACATTAAGTGTGCACTAAGATCATGGCATAGTAGATCTATCGCTTTACACGCTTCCGCACACACGGTACATCGATTGGATCGGTATACCGGTACCTTCAATTGGTATCAGAGCCTAGGGCTCGTGCACACTTTTGTGTTGGACACAGGAAGTTTAATCAACATAATTGGATTATTTGTTTAATTGTGATTATGTGATTAGATGTAAGGCCGACCACCGTTAGTGGTCGGGTGAATGAAATTGTCGTTTTTTACGTTTCGATTGGCCATAGTCTTTTGAGGGCTGCGTCCCTTGGAATCATTTGTAATAGATAGGTTTTTCTATTATATTTGTATTGTACTACTTGTAAGCGATGTACTTGGTCCATGGTTTGATGGAGGATCTCAGCTCTCCGGCGAAAACGAGAAGAAACTAATCAAAACGAAGCGAAACGGGCGAAAACCGGGCTGCTGGAGCAAAACGGTGGGCGCCGTTTGTGCTCCGGCGGGCGCCGAATGTATTCGGCGGGCGCCGTTTTGGAAACGGCGACCGCCGAAAGGCTGTTTTTAGGTCAGCCCCGTTCTATACCCTTTTGGCGACCGCCGTTTTGGAAACGGCGACCGCCAGTGGTGTTCGGCGACCGCCGTTTGTAAAACGGCTGGCGCCGTTCGTGGTTTTTGGGGTACGGACTAAGGTTGACCTAAATCGGCGAGCACAGAACTAATACGGCGGGCGATGACCAGTCCAGAAGATGTTCAAGGCCTATTTTGTTGCTTTTAATCTTTTCGTTTGAGAGTTGTGAGGTTCTAGGGGCCTTTCGATTTCGTATTTATTTGCTTTGCTAGTTATAGGTTGTTTTATGTTATAAATGTTCAAATTACATATAAACAAACCTATGCATGCAAGTTCTCAAAATAATGAGTATAATGTCTTGTCCAAAACATCACACCCATAGAACCCTCGATCATAAGTTGGTAGGTCCGCCTCAGCGGGGTACTACTTGTTATCTTGGGATAAGTGGGAGTAAGGGTTAGACCCTTACACGTGAGTTTGGTTTTCTCATCGATAGATCCACTGCAGGCGTGGCTATCGAGACATGAGATGAGAATAGGACTCTCATCGACCGAGAGTGACATTAGATGTCATTGACATGGAATGTCTACCTATCTTGGAGTTCTTAAGTGCGGACTCAGTCGGCTTAAGGATTCGCAAGATGAGGGTCTTGGGATCGTTTTGTTCAAGGGAACAACGATATTAGATATCGATTGAACAAAATGGAATAAATAAGTAGCTTGTTAGACAACCTTATTTGTTTACCGCTTTGTGGATGTTTACATACTTTAGTTATCTTTCTTTTGTAGTTTATCATGTCAAATATCAACTCAATTCAAGTTTGGTTCAATTCTTGATTGTAAAAAAAATTGAACACCACAAATTTTCTTGATTGACAACGTAATTTGAGGATGGTCCTCAAATACGAATACAAAGAGAATGTGTTAGATTACCAATTCCTATGATATCATTGAACAAGTCAATAGCATGTTTGGGAAACATACTAAGATTGAGCGGTTCGGTATGACCAGGGTCATCGCTTCAGCTAGGCTGAAAAAATGGAAATCTATGGAATCACATGTACAACAAATGATTGGATTATTTGTTTCAAGTGACCGACTAGATTTTTCCTATGATGATTATTTGGCAACCGATTTCATACTTCAATCTCATGATGGTTATAATGCCTTTAGGCTAAATTTTCCATATGAATGGTTTGAAGACATCGTCTACTGCAAAAGTGTTGGACACTACTTGCAAACATATAAAAGTTCATATTTTATTCAATTTCAAAACAAATGCCTAATTTGTCTTTCATTTGATGGATTATAAGGTTATGATTATTTACACCTCGGGGAGTGATTTAATCCAAAACACTTAAGTTCATCAATGACACAAATTAGAGACTTTCGAGCCATTGGATGGCGTGAATCGATTGTCTGGTTGGCTCCCTCATATTTTATGAGAGATAGGGCTTCAATTGCATGATAATATCGCTGGTTAGAAAACTTCGATTTTTTTCTTACGATTTATAACGTTTTGACATTGAGATAATTTTGAATGGGAAATTTGAATGAAACTCAATTATTGGGAATAATTGAATTTGCCCAAAGTTCAATGAAGATGTGAAGAACGGGGTTGCTTCATCTTCAGGTATTAATGTTATAGACATTAAACTTCACAAATTCTACTTCTTGGTTATTGGATGCCAAATGTGGTTCTCACATTTGCATGTGAAGGAACTACATAGAAGTATAAGTTTGGTGAATAGAGATGTCGATCTATGGCGATAAATGGAGCGAATTTCGCTGCATTAGCCGTATGATCATATGATATTATTTTGCCTTAGGGCTTTGTTTTAGTATTATAACTATGTAATTCCGTACCTTCAATAAACAATGAATATTGGTTCAGTATTCGATACTGATGGATTCGTTTTTCACTATTAAATAGTTTGGTAACTATTTTAATTGTGAATTATTCTTTGTTTTGGCACGATTATTATATGGTTTATGTATACTTTAACTTGACAAAATCACATATATCATTAAGACCAAAGGCCAAATCGAATAAGTCTCAATGAGACATAACTGAAACATTGTTGATTAGATCAAATCAAAATCTAAACATGTAACGAAGCTTCTTTTAGAAGGAATTTTAGAATCATTTGACTTGGAGTCATTTGATACATGTGAATGATGTGTGATTGAAAAGATAACAATGTCATCTTTCTTGGAGAAAGGAGAACATGTGAGTAATTAATTAGGGATGATCCATTGAACTTTGAACTTCTTATTTGAATAAATATGACTTAGCATAAGAATCCACAAGTATAAATGATTTAATAAAGAAATCTCTTATTAGTAAAACGAGTTATATAAAACGGTTCGTTGCATCGTGGTGGACTCAAGATTCATCATTTATATATTGCTAGCTAATGTACCAGAATAGATAATATCATTATTTCTTCTTATAACCATCAAATGATTAAAAGAAATAAAATATCCATTCATTAAAATTTAGAAACCCAGAACAAAGTTCTTTCTAAAATAATAGGGTACATAAAGCAATATCTTAAAATGAAATCCTATATATGTCCTCCATTGCAACAGCTGCTTCCTCCACAGCATTGCCCACATAGACTACGATATTTTCTTTTCTAAGTCGCCGGGTTTCCTGGAACCCTTGCATTTAGAATGCACATACCGTCAGTGGTTCCATATCTACACACCAGGTTCTGGTAGATAATACCACTGACTATGTTTTACGACTAAAGAAATTTCGTACCTTCTTTGAGAGGATAATCAGACTTCCAGTACCCAGACTGTTTGTATCGAGAACACTTGCCTATTGGCTTTCTCGTCCCATCTCGTGGTCCAAGTAACTTAGAACCACTGGGTTTCTTTGCTTTCTTTTCATTTCCCCCGATTATTGCCTTTAGGTTCGAAACCTTTGGCATTTGCTACAAGAGCTTGCGATTTCCGTCTCAACTCGTCTAAAAGGTCAATCATCTCAAAAACGTGTTTAAGCGTTTCCTCGAAGCGACTGGCCTTTATGAGTATCCTCATCGCTTCTTGTCTAACCGCCCATGTCATGTCTAAACACCAACTTGAGTTTGAACATGATATTAAAATCAGTCCTTTCCTCATCAGTTGAGACATTAATAGGCTCGGAAGGACAAAGCTCACTGAGTACAACCTTGTACTCTTTAACAGTTTGGGTAATGTCCAGATTTCTATTCCAATCATTACATTCAGGGACCAGTGAGTTTAAAATCCTTACGTATCACATAAAGTGGGTTCAAAGCCATTTCCTAATCTATGAGCACGTATAACAACAAACAATCGATTTAATCTCCAATATTATCTCCCTCAAATAATATCATTAAATTACTAATCACGTATAAAATCCCATCAGATATGGAAAGCCACGTTGTGTGGACGTTTACCTACCCAAACGATTTAGCAATTAGATTTGCTTCGGTCGTACATCAATTATAGCGTAACTTCGTTGGGAAGGATACTATAAAGCGTACCTAAGTGTAAACCATTGCTCAGCACTAAGGTGAGTCGTTTGGAACTGCAACATCACCGCAAGCCACGTTGTGTGGACGTTTACGATAACTCACAATCCTTCACAACTCCCTATAGCTATCTACATCAATTAATCCAAAATCCGTCGATATAGCAAGCCACGTTGTGTGGACGTTTACTACACCAAGAGACTTTTATAATTGACTCCCAATTACTTGATTCATTTAATCTTTTAAATCAAGACGCGGAGAATCATAAGTGAAACTCGAAGTTTCTTACCAGTGATTCACCGTGCGAACAACCCTATCTCTCATAGAATGAGGGAGCCGAGCAGACAATCGATCTAGTCATAAAATGACACGAAAGTCTCTAATTTGTGTCATCCACATGACCAAGTGGCTTTGGCTGCATTCCACTCCCCGGGGTTAGAATGAGTCGACTTGAAATCAGTTTCAGAAAGACAGATTAGGCATTGTTTGATAAACTTAATCAATATTTCTTTGTAAAAGGAATTACAAGAATTCTCCTCCAATGACTTGTCTATACGAACTTCAAAAGTCCATAAAAGTCACCAAGAGAACAGCAATGGAGACCATGGCAATGTTTCCATTCCCTCTCCCACTTAGCTTTTTATAACAAATGGATACACTATCTAATGCATAATTAAATACACATAAGCATAATAACAAACATACATTTCATGCAAGTACGTACACAAATAATCAAATAATTGCTCAAGTAAAATTATTTCTTGACTATTCGTACCTTCATGAATTCCAGCACGCTTGTCTTGAGCCTTCATTCTACGTCTTGAATACTTTGCCGAGCGACGGAAAAATTCTTTGATTTTCATATTTAATTTTATTTTAAATAAAATCCAAGATTCCAATTCAAAATAAATTTGAATCAATCTAAAGATTTTAAATAAAATACTCCAAATAAATAAAATCAGTTCCATTGATTTCCATATTTAATTCTATTTTAAATAAAATCCAAGATTTCCAATTCAAAATAAATTTGAATTAATCTAATTATTTTAAATAAAATACTTAAACTAAATAAAATTAATATTATTAAAATCCATTGATTTTCATATTTAATTCTATTCTAAATAAAATCCAAAATTTTCCAATTCAAAATAAATTTTGAATTAATCTAATGATTTTAAATAAAATACTTAAATTAAATAAAATCAATATTATTAAAATCCATTGATTTCCATATTTAATTCTATTCTAAATAAAATCCAAGATTTTCCAATTCAAAATAAAATTTGAATTAATCTAATGATTTTAAATAAAATACTTAAATTAAATAAAATCAATATTATTAAAATCCATTGATTTCCATATTTAATTTTATTCAAAATAAAATCCAAGATTTTCCAATTCAAAATAAATTTTGAATTAATCTAATGATTTTAAATAAAATACTTAAATTAAATAAAATCAATATTTTAATAATTTCTCAATCCTATTTAAATTAGATCTCAATAATATCTAGAGAAACTAGAATTTTCTTTCCTAATTTCAATCTCTATCTAATTTCATTATTTAATTCCATAATTAAGAAATCTAATCCAAATAGAATTTGAATTAATTCCAAAATTAAATTAAATAAAATTAGAAAGATTAAATTATTTCCGGAAAGATCGGATTTACTGGGACGAACCGAAACAACGAGATTCTGGTCATCCCAATCGAACCCAAAGATGTACCAATCAAAACCATTGTTCAAGAATTAATTTTTTTTTCCCATGCATGTAACAACATGCACACCATGCGCATACCAGGCCATGCATATCAATCGACCCAATTGATTATTCAAAAGAAAAACCCAACTGCAAGTTCGATTGAATGTCCATGAACGTCCAGCAGCGGCAGGAGCGGAGCCAGAAATTCAACCGAGGGTGGGCCAAATGTCCAACAATCCAAGACTCCAAGCCAACCCCCAAATTCAAACTCCAGTGATGTGAACTCAGGGGCGGAGCCAGAAATTCAACCGAGGGTGGGCCAAATGTCCAACAATCCAAGACTCCAAGCCAACCCCCAAATTCAAACTCCAGTGATGTGAACTTAAAACTTGTATCAAATACAGTTTTGTGACTTTTGTCCAATATACAAGTTTTAAACCCTCAATTTTATACACAAATTTGTGAACATTATTTTCACAAATAAACAAAAAAATCACAGAATGCAAAAACAATTGAGCAACATTGAAAATTTGTGAACATTATTTTCACAAATAAACAAAAAAAATCAAAGAATGCAAAAACAATTAAGCAACATTGAAAAAAACAATAAGAAAAAAAAACAAATGTAAAAACCTAATTTGGTGTCGAAAATTTAACGGTTTAGTTCTCTTAATTGTGCACTCTATGTAGTTCTTTAATGGCTGCAGCTTGAAAATTCTTCTCGAAGAGTCAGTGAGAAGTGCTCAAGTGAGTGCGGTGGTGATTTGCAGATTTTTACCGTGAACGGTGTTTGGACAATTGAGTTTTTACTTGGAGAATTGTAAGGAGAATTGAGTTTTTACAATTATTGTACATATAATTTATTAATGTAATTTTTTTTATTTAGGGTAAATATGTTACAATAGAAAATTAGACTTTTGAAAATGGGCTAAATTAAAAAAATAGTTAATTTACGATTTATTTTGTAAACAAAAAAATTTTATTTAATATATATAAGTATTTCTTTTAGCGCAATAAAATTTTATTTAGTATATATAGGTATTATTTTAGCACAATAAAATTTTATTTAATATATTTAGATATTTTTTTTGCGCAATATATATAGGTTTTTTTTTTCAGCGTGGGCGATGGCCCACGCTGGTCCTGTACTAGCTCCGCCACTGAGCAGCGGTGCACCTTCATATCCAGCAAGCCTTTGCCGGATCGATCGACTTCCGGCACGTTACCTCCACTGGCAACTCATGTCGTCGACTCTAGCAGCAGCCCGCATGAACCCAACCATGGACGTGGCAGCACGTCATGTGCGTTTGCGCCATCCCGATCGTCCGTGTGCTAAGCTTTTCGTGATGCCGAAACCGTGATCGTCGAACGCAGCCGCCGGCTGCCGGCGAACCACCACAGGTGACTCACGCCGGCGTGCCCAGCCACGTTCAGATCACTCTCAGCAGCCGAGCGTGTTGCCGTCAACGTGACTGCTGAGCGTAGCCTCTGGCTGCGGGCGAACCACCACCACTGGTGGCTTACACCGGCACGCCCAGCCGTGCCCCTGCTCACGTCGAGCAACACACGCAGCCCGTGCCTCCAGCCACCTTCCGGCAGCCCGCTCCGAGCGCATGTTTGATCCGGTTCGATTATTCCGAAAACCCTCGATTTAATATTTAATTTTTCCGTTCAACAAAATTCATACGAGAGAGAAAACATAGACATAGAACAATATATATAGCACAATAATTTAATAAATTAAATTAATCTATGGCCATATCCATCGAGAATCGAATATCGAAACAATTAACGAAAAACGTAACCGTACGCTCTGATACCAATTGTTGGAAATCGATCACCCGGAATCGTCGTAGAACCGACTCCGATCGACGTCCCGGAAACCACGACCGAACAGCCCGGAGTCGACGCGGAGGAGCTCACGATCGAGCCCTAGCCACGGCCGAAGCCGAAGCCGAAGCCGCTCGACCGCTCCACCGCGAGCGATCGCCTGCCGCCTAGGCGGGCTGTGGGCTGCCCAGTCGGGGCTCCCACGGTGATCCACTCCAGCCGAGCCTCGAGTCGCCGGCGGTCCGGCGATCCTTGATCGCCACCTCCCGACTCGTCCCGGTTTGGATCCCCGTTTATCGGATCTTGTTTTTCGATAATATTTCAATAAACATGAATTAAATAGCGGAAATATTTAATTCACCTTTCGATTCGTTGTGCGGAGAAACGAGATCTTATTGAAGACCTTGAGACCTTCCCACGTATTCCTTGCACTCGTTCGAACGTCGGGTGGGCGACGATCCTCCGAACTCTATGGATCTCCTTCTCTCCTTTTTCTCTCTTGAATTGTGATCTTCAAGTTATGAGAATAGAGAAGACCATGTAGTGCTTTTATAGGCTACGTAGGGGATCTAAAGGAGGTGGAATATTGGGCTTCCAATATTAATGATTAAATTGAGCCCAAGCCCAAATCTATTAATCCATTAATATTAATTATATGATTAACTCCACTATATAAATATAATTGCACTCCCAATATTCACCATATTATATCAAATAATATTCTCTCCGGTAGTATTATTTATTCCGTGTGTTTAAGATAGAAATGTCCATGAATAAAATTAATTTATTGCTAATTAATTTATTCATCTCTTGTATCCGAGACTAGTACTATTCAACATTAATTATTATGCAGAACAAATCCACCTGCAGGGTTTACATAATAATTCCTTATGAACTCATCTCGGGGACATTATCAACCCTTATCGGGACACACTTTCCCGTCAAGAATTCACAGCATGTCATACATAAAATACAGTGACCCAACTTTTCCGGTAATTGACCGGTTGTTCTAATCAGTCAAGACCTTTGGAAAATCAAAGTCACTAATATTAAATGCACACACCCGCAATAATATCAGGGATTAAGAATAAAATACTCAGAGATTTAAATCGATTATCTAAGGCAATCCTAATCGATAAATCTCAAGCGATCCGCCCAATACACCAAGTGTACAAGTATGATAAAATAATCAAGACCAATTATTTTCTCACTCATACAACGACTATACCGATGGATTGGTCCCTGTCCATCTAGGTCGTGAGCAACTGTTCGATTATATACGAGTAACCGATAGTATGATCTTCCGTGTGACGACGCACACCATACTAACTACAACGTATATAATCTAGGACTATAATTTGCATATATTTAATTATAATAATTAAACGCAAACAATTGTTTATTTATTAAAATAGATTAATGGCAATTGTCGGGCTCCGGTCATGCGTGGTGGTTCGCGGTGGTTTCCGGCGAAGGGATTTCGATTGGGTTGTCGGTTCCGCAATTTTGACAATCCGGATATTCGATCTCCAAAGGATTTCGGTCGGAATTAATTAGATAATTTATTTATTTAAATTTATTAATTCCGGGATATCGATTTCCAACAATTGGTATCAGAGCGTTGGTTTTAGTTCATGGTATTTTTCGATAAATTGTTCTACCTTGCAGGGTTTCCGATTATTATGGCTAGATTTAATTATGTTAATTAATGTCCATAATATTGCTCTTGATTATTAAACTCTCGGTGATGTCGAGATTCGTTCTTGTGTGATGAATGCTTGTTCTTATTTTTTCGGAAATTGTGAGGTCGATTTCATGTATAGAATCGATACCGGATAACGTAGTAATAAATTTGTAATTTATTTTACGTTGGATCGAGGACGAAACGACGACCGGAAAATTGTGACGGAGGAGACGAACGAGAGGGAGGACTCGGATCGATCATCCCCATGATCGATCCATGGAGGATCGACCCAAGAGACAGGGGGCAGCCGCGGGAGGCTCTCGGCCACGCCTAGCCACCGGTGGTGGTGGCGCGTCGGCTGGGGGCGGCGGCAGTGCTCCTCCTCGGTGGTGGTCGATCGGTTGGGGGTGGTGCGGAGATCCCCACTCCGTGCTACTCCTAACCGAGATTTACTTTCCTAAATTATTCGGTTTTCCTATTTTGAGTATTCCTATTTTTTGGGAATTCTCATGGAATAGGAAAAGAATAAATTTAGAATAAATTTATTTTTCCTTATTGATTATTCCTATTCTTGGGAGTTTTCATGGAATAGGAAAAATAATAAATTTATAATTAATTTATTTTTTCCTATTTAATTATTCCTTTATAGAATTTTTAATGGATTAGGAAAATAATTAATTTGGAAAGTTTTTAAAAGTCCTTAATTAATTTTTCCTATTTAATTATTAATTTATGGAATTTTTAATAGATTAGGAAAGGAATTAATTTGGAAGGATTAGGAGTCCTAAATTATTTTATTTCCTTATTCCATTATAGAAATCTTCTAGGAATTAATATTCTAGAATATTCGATCGAACCCTGCGTTCATGCATCCCCATGCGATCGCTTAACGCGATCGCAAACCCCACATAGGGGTTCGGCTAGGGCTAGCCGCGGGTTTGCCCGCGGTGGTGTGCTCGAGCCGGGCTCCGGCTCGTGTGGTGGTTTGCGATAAACTCCGGCGAGAGGATTTCGGTCGGGTTATTATTTTCCGCAAATTTTAATAGCCCGGGATATCGATTTCCAACAATTGGTATCAGAGCGTTTGGTTTCGTGTTCATGTATGTGTTCAATTATCGTTCTACTTTGCAGGGATTCCGACTATCATGGTTAATTAATTGATTAATTGTTTAATTAATTGTTATTTAATTTTACCATGATTATTAAACTCTCGGACATGTCGAGATTCGTTTTGTGTGGATGAATGCTTGTAATAGTAAAAATTCGGGGGTTGACCGAATTTAGATTTATTATTATTGTTCTATGTTTCCTGGAAAGTGTATAGGGTCGATTTCATGTATAGAATCGATACCGGAATTGTAAATTTATTATTATGTAATTTATTTACGTTGGATCGATGCCGATACGACCGCCGGAGAACGCGTGTGACGAAGAAGACGAAGAGGACGAAAAACCGGGGGGGTCGATCAACCCCATGATCGACCCCATGACCGAAGCCATGGGGAGGGGTCGATCGCCCCTCGGCTGGGGCTGCCGCCGGTATGGTGGTGGCCGGCCGGCTGGGGTGGCGGCGGCGGTGCCCTCTTCCGGTGGTGGCGGCGGTCGGTGGTGGTGGTGGTGGTGCGGGGATCCCCAACCCGTACTACTCCTACCAAGATTCACTTTCCTAATTGATTCAAGTTTTCCTATTTTGAGTATTCCTAAGTTTGGGAACTCTCATGGAAATAGGAAAATAATTAATTAATATTATTTATTTCCTTATTCTATTATGGAAGTTTTCTAGAATATTCTAAGTCCTACTTGGAATAGGATTCTAGAGATTTAATAGAATTAGATAGGAAAATAATTAATTAATGAATTAATTAATTTCCTATTTGATTATTCCTATTTTATGGGAATTTTCATGGACATGGAAATTAATTAATTTAGGAAAGTAGAAGAGTCCTAATTTATTTTATTTCCTTATTCTATTATAGAAGTCTTCTAGAATATTCCAAGTTTTATTTGGATAGATTATTCTAGAGATTTAATAGAATTAGATAGGAAAATAAATAAATAAAAATATTAATAATATTTAATTTTATTTTTAACTTATTCGATTGACTTAATTTTCGAATTGAGTATCTTTTGGATTTATTAAAAAATAAATAGATTTAAATATTGGGATTAATATTCTCGTCACATGGAGCATTCAAGAACGAAGACTGAAGACTAGAAGACGCATACGGAGATGGAATAAAGCCATGATAGTCAGAAAATAATTTTCTAGCATTATTTTGACTATGTGATATGTGCTTTATTACTTGTATGCATGCTTATGTGTTTAATTATGCATTAGATAGCGTATCCCTTTGTTATAAAAAGCTAAGTGGGAGAGGGGATGGAAACATTCCCATGGTCTCCATTACTGTTCTCTTGGTGACATTTATGAGCTTTCGAAGTTCATATAGATATGTCGTTGGAGGAGAATTCTTGTAATTCCTTTTACAAGAAACATTGATTAAGTCTATCAAACAATACCTAATTTGTCTTTCTGAAACTGACTTCAAGTCGACTCATTCTCACCCCGGGGAGTGGAATGGAGCCAAAGCCACTTGGTCATGTGGATGACACAAATTAGAGACATTCGTACCATTCTTTTAAGATGGATCGATTGTCTGCTCGGCTCCCTCATCTAATGAGAGATAGGGTTGTTCGCATGGTGAATCACTGGTTAGAAACTTCGAGTTTCACTTATGGTTCTCCGCGTCTTGATTTACAAAATCGAA
Source organism: Euphrasia confusa (assembly GCA_954870475.1). Classification (NCBI taxonomy): domain Eukaryota; kingdom Viridiplantae; phylum Streptophyta; class Magnoliopsida; order Lamiales; family Orobanchaceae; genus Euphrasia; species Euphrasia confusa. The sequence continues at coordinate 24,406,689 of OX940964.1, forward strand.
TGCTTCAAGTAATTGGATGTCAATTGTAAAAGTCTTTTGGTGTAGTAAACGTCCACACTATCGTGGCTTGCTATACTGAATGGGATTTTGGATCAATTGATGTAGACAGTTATAGAAGAAAGTGAAGGATCGTGTGTTAACGTAAACGTCCACACTATCTTGGCTTGCGGTGACATACGAGTCTCAAACGATCTTCTTAGTACTGAGTAATGGTTTACACATAGGTACGCTCTATAGTATTCTTCCCATCGAAGTAACGCTATAGTGATGTACGACCGAAGCAAATCTAATTACGAAATCATTTGGATAGGTAAACGTCCACACTATCGTGGCTTGCCATATCTAATGGGATTTTAGATGTAATTAGTAATTTAATGGTATTATTTGAGGGAGATAATATCGGATATTAAATTGATTGTTTGTTTAAATGTGCTTATAGGTTTAGAGAATAGCTATGAACCCACTTTCTGTGATACTCAAGGAACATAAACTCACTGGCCCCAATTATATTGATTGGAGGAGAAATTTGGACATTTTTCTGACTTCTGAAGAGTACAAGTTTGTACTCCATGAATTGTGCCCTGCTGAGCCCACGGCTGCCTCAACTAATGAGGAAAAAGAGGCATATCGGAAGTGGAAAAAGGCTGATGAAATGGCTAGGTGTTATATTTTGGCTTCCATGTCAAATGTACTCCAAACCCAACCTGAGTGGATGGCCACTGCCTATGATATGTTGTTCAACCTCAAAGAAATGTTTGGGGAGCAAGATCGTGCGGCAAGGCAAGAAGCCATGAGAGTCCTCATGACAACTACTCAGTCTGAAGGAACGCCCATAGGGGATCACGTTCTTAAGATGATGAGTCTGTTGAATGAGCTTGAGATCCTAGGAGCTCAAATTGATGCTGAGACGCAAGTCGAAATCATACTCCAGTCTCTGACCCCAAGTTTTGAGCAGTTTCGTATGAGTTATAATATGGGTAAACTATCTTATACTCTTGCGCAACTCCTGACTGAACTAAAGGCGGCAGAGGGGATCTACAAGAAGGGCAAGTCTCAAGCGCTTGTAGCTACCAAGTCCAAGGGCTCGAAGCCTGTTGGAAGTAGGGGCAAGAAAAGGAAGCAAGCCTGGAAACCTAGTGGTGCCAAAAGGAATGGACCACGAGTGGGGGCTGCAAAGCCAAGGGGAAAGTGCTTCCTATGCAATAAGTCTGGACACTGGAAGTCTGAATGTCCTCTCAAAGGTACGAGTTTTTCTTTAGTCGTAAAAACATAGTCAGCGGTATTATCTACCAGAATTCTGGTGTGTAGATATGGAACCACTGACGGTATGTGCATTTTGAATGCAGGGGTTCCAGAAAACCCGGCGACTTAGAGAAGAAGAATTCGAGTCTACATGGGCAAAGCTGTAGAGGAGGCAGCTGTTGCAGTGGAAGACATTTATCTGCTTTAGTAGTTATAGGATTTCATTTCAAGATTATTGCATTATGTACCCTTTATTTTAGAAAGAACGTTTTGTTCTAGATTTCTATTATTTATGAATGGATATTTTATTTCTTTAATCATGTTAATGATTTTGATAAGAAATAATGGTATTATCTATTCTGGTACATTAGATAGCAATATATGAATGATGAATTCTTAGTCTACCACAATGCAACAAACCGTTCTATAACTTGTTTTACTTATTAGATATATTTCTTGTTAAATCATTATACTTGTGAATTCTTATACTTAGTAGTATTTATTCAAATGAGATTCAAAAGGTTGAAATTGATTTGATCAATTATAGTTGAAGGAATGGACCATCCGACCTAAGAATCGAATTTGGAAAAGAATACAACTAAGCATACCTTTCGGTAAAGGATTGAATTCGGACAAGTATTGAGAATGATCAATGGTATATGCAGATATATGTGTAATTAGAAAGGTGCGAATAGTTCTTTTAAGAATACTCGAAAAATGGATTAGGATGCTTGATGTGCCATAAAAGCAAAGTGTTTTAGTCACAAAGCAATTATGGGGAACCTTCTAAGTATATCCATTGGAAGCCTGCGACTAAAATCGCGGAGGCTATCACCTATCTGAATAACACATAGCATAATCAAAGATTGAGATTAAGTCTCAAATGACTGCACCATACACTTACGTGTAGAAATGGTGTGTTGTAAATTATAAATAGAATTCTAATAGTAAAAGAACAAGTTGTTCAGAACTACCTATGTTCTATGGATATTCCTGGAGACAACGGCATATTCAATATGGTTGTAGGATATCCTAGATGAACAAGATATTGTGTGTTCTATAGTACTATGAACCAGAAGGACGTATATCGTCCGGTTCTTAGAGAAAGACTATTAGATGAACTACAAAGCCCTAACTGACGTAATACGTTGGGATGAGAAAAAGGACAAAGACTAGGAACCAGCCAAACCGAGTAGAAATACACCACACACTGCACCTACTGTTATTACTGTTATACACAAGGACGCCATTGCAGTGGGAGGTTGTTAAACAACTGGAGATGTTCATAAGACTAGAAGAGTTTTTAACTCTGGATCTGGTAAAGATGAAATCGATCCCTAAGCTCTGCATAAGGGCAGTACTAGATCTAAATGTGCCTGCTTGGAGAACAATAAGGTTTATTGTTAAGAGGCTAGATCATTTAGAGTACAAGCTTAGTAAATCCATTTATGGATTGTAACAAAGCTATAAATCGTGGAACTTGCGAATTGATGGGATAGTCCATTTTATGGATTCATCAAAAGGCATAGACGAAAGGTGTATTGGAGACGTAATGGAAACAAGGTGGTGTTTCTCGGAGATTATATGTAGATAACATTTTATCATTGGCAACAATGTAAACATGTTGTCAGACATAAGATGATGGTTGTCTAAATGAATCGAGATATAAGATTGAGTAGAAGTTAGAGCATGTTCTTAATGTCTTTTGGTCTAAGGATAAGAACATTGTACTTCTCCTAGATATCTTATACGATTATGGTTTATTTTAACATGCATAATTCTGAGAAAGGTTATTGCCTTTCAGAGACAGGATATATATCTATCTAAAGGGTATGTGTTTCGAACACATGAAGGAGATAGATGAGGACAAAGCAGTTTCCTATACTTCAAGTATGGAAAGCTTTATAGATGCAATGTTGTAAAACAAGAACCTGATATCAACTATGCGGTTTGCGTAGTGGGAGGATATCAAAGTAATCTGGACAAGAGAAATTCGAATGCTGTAATAGTAAGCAAGACGAAATCTTCTTTGATTACAAATTCTCAGATCTTAAATCAGAGAAGGACCAGTGTAAGTCGATATCAGGCTATGTGTTCACTTTTAGAAAGAGGTGGAACCATGAAATTAAAGAGTGATAAGCATGACGCTTCTCAGACTCTCTCATAACCGAATAGCAGCCCCAGAGGCAGCGGAAGTTTTGGTTAGGTTCCGGGATGAACCTCTTGACTTGGATATGACTCTTAGTTTACCAAAGGCTATTGGATAGCGGTGCATGGTAAACTGGAAGAAGTCATAAGTCAAAAGTGATGTTAACACATAGAGCAAGTACCACCTGATACGAGTCATCGTCGAGGGAGACGACGCAGTAGTCACCAAGATAACTTCAGAGCGGCAACCTAGAGTGCTCATTCACATAGTACTTCTTGGAAGTGCAACTTAAGCACGTGATGAGTATGGGAGTCGGGAGTTTGGAGGAAATGACTAGACCTTAGTACAAGTGGGAGATTGTTGGAGTTGTGTACTTAATGTCTAGATTTAAGTAACGGTAAATTCCCGGTCATAGCATTTAATCTATTAAATTAATAAACAATTGTTTGCGTTTAATTATTGATAATTAAATATATGCAAATCATAGTCCTGGATTTTATACGTTGTAGTTAGTATGGTGTGTCGGGCCCCACACAGAAGATCATACTATCGGTTACTCGTATTTAATCAAACAGTTGCTCACGACCTAGATGGACACGGACCAATCCATCGGTATAGTCGTTGTGTGAGAGAAAAAATAATTTGTCTTAATTATTTTATCACACTTGTACACTTGGTGTATTGGGCGGATCGCTTGAGATTTATCGATTAGGATTGCCTTAGATAATCGATTCAAGTCTCAGAGTATTTTATTCTTAATCCCCGATACTATTGTGGGTGTGTATATTTAATATGTGTGACTTTGATTTTCCAAAGGAATTAACCGATTTAATTATTGGGTTAATTACCGGTTAAGTTGGGTCACTATATTTTATATATGGCATGCCGTGAATACTTGACGGGAAAGTGTATCCCGTAAGGGTTGATAATATCCCCGAGATGAGTTCATAAGGAATTATTGTGTAAACCTCATGAGTGGATTCGTTCCGCACAATAATTAAGGTTGAATGGTACTAGTCTCGGATTCAAGAGATGAATAAATTAATTAGCAATAAATTAATTTTATTCATGGATATTTAAATCTTAAATACACGGAATAAATAATACTACCGGAGAAATATTATTTGATATAATATGGTTTAATATTGGGAGTGCAATTAATTTATATAGTGGAAAATAAATTAATTAATATTAATGGGAGATTAATAGATTTGGGCTTGGGCTCAATTTAATCATTAATATTGGAAGCCCAATATTCCACCTCCTTTAGATCCCCTACGTACCTATAAAAGCACTACATGGTCTTCTCTATTCTACACACATCATAACTTGAAGATTAATTCTTCTAGAGAGAGAAAGTATAGAGAGAGAGAAGAGGATCCATAAGCCTGGAAGATCGTCGCCCACCCGACGTTCAAGCTAGTGCAAGGAATACGTGGGAAGATCGTAAGGTCATCATCTTGATTTTGTTTCTCCGCACAACGAATCGAAAGGTAAAATCATAAACTCCTTTGTGTGAATTAATGTGATTTAAATTGTAATACATACATGAACACACGATCCGGGAAAACGACGATCTTCGGGGACGGGGATTCGAGATCCCCGGCGAAGGATCGAAAGGACCCTCGGCTGGGAACTGAGGGAGTCGATCGAACCCTAGGGTTCGATCGTGTGGCGCGGAGGAGCAGCCCCGGCTGGACGCCGGGGCGGACAATCGATCATGCGATCGATCGCCGGGGCAAGCCGCGGCTGGAGCCGTGGCAGTCCGCTGGGCGGACGGGGCCCCTCCGGCGATGGCGGTGAGTCGCCGGACTCACCGCCGGGGGGCTGCTACGAGCAGCCCCAGGGATGCGTTCATGCATCCACATGCGATCGCTTAACGCGATCGCAAACCCCACATAGGGGTTCGGCTAGGGCTAGCCGCGGGTTTGCCCGCGGTGGTGTGCTCGAGCCGGGCTCCGGCTCGTGTGGTGGTTTGCGATAAACTCCGTCGAGAGGATTTCGGTCAGGTTATTATTTTCCGCAAATTTTAATAGCCCGGGATATCGATTTCCAACAAATATTGGAATTAATATTCCCGTCACATGGAGCATTCAAAGAACGAAGACTAAAGACTAGAAGACGCATACGGGGATGCGATAAAGCCATAATAGTCGGAAAATAATATTCTAGTATTATTTTGATTATGTATATTTTGTGTGCTTTATTTTCATGTATGCATGCTTATGTGTATTTAATTATGCATTAGATAGCGTATCCATTTGTTATAAAAAGCTAAGTGGGAGAGGGATTGGAAACAATGCCATGGTCTCCATTGCTGTTCTCTTGGTGACTTTTATGAACTTTCGAAGTTCATATATATAACCCATTGGAGGAGAATTCTTGTAATTCCTCTTACAAGAAACATTGATTAAGTTTATCAAACAATGCCTAATTTGTCTTTCTGAAACTGATTTCAAGTCGACTCATTCTCACCCCGGGGAGTGGAATGGAGCCAAAGCCACTTGGTCATGTGGATGACACTGATTAATCGTTTTGTAGTGCGTCAAAAATCAAATAAATTTATCGAACTGGTTGCTAAAGCAACTCGCCCGAGTCGATCTCTCGAGGAACACTACTATCGGCGTAAAAGCATTTAATTGTTTGCAACGGGATTAAGAAAGTGAAATAGCATAATGCAAGAGTTCGTTTTTGGTTTTTGTAATTAATTCTAAAATAAGCGAAGGAATTTGAAAAGACGAGAAAGCTAGTAAAAGTACGGAAGATTGTTTTTAAATTAAATGAGAAACAAACTAGGGTTTCGGGAATCGTGTTTATCGTTTTCGAGTTAAACCTTGAATTCATAAAATTATTTCAACATGTCCGTTCCCGGTTGATATTAATTCAAGATCGGAATTCAAACATTAACCCTATTCGATATTCACTCAACCCTAGCCCTAGCTAAAGAATTTAGCTACTCATGATTTTAATTGAAAAGAAATTAAGTTTTTGAGAATCAAAATTCATGAAATCGAATTACGAAAAGTGAAAACAACGTTTACCCTAATAAGAACAAGAATTCAAGAACAAGAAAGTAAAAGCAAGAACTTACTAAATTAATTGTCTAATCCAAACCAAAGTACCCGTCGGCGGAATCTCCGACTTTTACCGAATTTCAATCCAATCCAAGAAAAAGCAAAACGGAAATCAAACTACGTGAACCAGTTCAAAGTTCTCTCTCGGCACGAAAATAAAAGTCTGAAAAGTAGTATCCAAAAACCTAGGTTCAAAACCTAATAAATAGTCTCGACAAACGGAGGTCAAAACGCAGGTCAATGCTGAAAACGGGAGGCAAGCGACCGCCTGGGGCAGGGGGCGATCGCCAGCGTCACAGGGCAGGCGACAGCCTGGTAGGGTAGCGGTCGCTTGGTATCAAAATCCAGCTCTCTGAAGTTAAGGCCAAGCGACCGCTTGGCAGTGGAGCCGGTCGCCCGCGATGGTGAGAAGGCGATCGCTTGGGGCTAGGGCGATCGCTTGGTGGCATTTTCAGAGCCTCTGAAAATGAGGCAGGCGCGCGCTTGGCTAGCGCGCGGGCGCTTGGTGGCAGCAGCTGGCGGTCTCCTGGGAAGCAGGGCGAGCGCTTGGTACAGTGGCTGCGGCTCGTCCTCGTCTTGGGTCGTTTCCGCTTGTTTCTTCAACTTTTCCATACTTGTAAGCTCAAAACCTGAACACTCAACACATGCATCAAACACACCAAAGCTACGAAGAATATGCCACTAACCAACTAAATACGGCACAACTCACACACAAAAGACACGGAAAATCGACACAAAATCACCAACATCAACTCCCCCACACTTAGCTTCTTGCTTTACCTCAAGCAAGCAATCATAAAAGCAAGAAATACGTCCCAAACACATGTATGCCAATCGTATACTCAATTCCTAAAAACCACGAATAAATCCTCGATGCGTACGGATAAGGTAAAGTAAACAACCATCGACCCACAATGAATTAGACACAATAAAAATCACCTTAAGCATCATCACATTTCACAATATCAAATTCCCTCGCAAAGATTCACTCTTTCTTCTTTAACTCTCGAGAAGGGGGTCACTCATAAGCACACACAAGCGAAAGATCACGACATAAACTTGTGTATTAAACAAAGGAAAGCACGAAAGGATCAACGACGAGCTTCAAATAACATCAAATGCACCTAAGGACACCAACTAAACACATGCTCAAATTGCACTCTCCACTAATCAAGGTCTACTATCTTAAGAATCATGGGTGATCGACAAAAATGGGTGTAACGGGGCTCGGCTAAAGGTATTCGGGAATATTTGGGAAAGAGTGGACTAACTCGTACAAGCACGTACCTCCAACACAATCAAATATCCGTCTAACGCTCAACACCCCTTTCCACAACAAATACAACAAACGAACTCATCAAAGCCACATCAAACAACCGAGCAATTAATTAGTACCATTATTCAACTCTTTTTTGTTGTTTTCTTTTTCTCTTTCTTTTTTTTTTAAAGACTTATAACATGTCTCGACTCTTTTCTATTTTTTTTGGGAGACTAGACTTGTCTCATTTTTGTTTTTCTATATTTTTTTTTTTTTTTTGGAGACTTATAATGTGTCTCGACTTATTACAAAAGGTAATATCGTATCAACACCTTATATCCCCAAACACAATACCTCACTTCTCTCCTCCACGAAATATAGGACAAGAAGAAAAGGGCTAAATGTAGGCTCAACGGGGCTACTAGGGTGTCCCACGACGGGCTCGGGGTCAAAAATTCGAAAAGCGGCTAAAATGGCTATCCTAGTCGATCAATACACAATCATGTTCAAAATCAAGTAATTTATGATATAAAAGCCTCAAGTAACAACCTAAGCATGATTTAGCTATAGTCCATACGGGTGCATATGATGTAGAGCAAAGAAACTAAGAAGCTCAAGAAGTCAACGAGAAGTATCACACAGAGAAGAACGATGAAAAGGCTCAAATTCTCACACGGTCATTTGGAAAGTGAAACGATGACATGCAATTATCTCAAGGTGACATTACGGCATCTAAACACGAGTTCAACAATCATTCACATACCGACCTCTAGCATCAAAAATCTATCGCACCTCAAGAATCGAAATAAAGCAACTAACATGCATGGGGGACATAGCAACTAAACTTTCATGACAATCGTGTCTCAACAAGGGGGAGTTATCACAACTAACACAAAACAAGTAAAAGAAAGCAACTAAATCACGACAAATCACATAGAAAGAAAGGAGAAAGGGGAGAAGAAGGCAAACCCCCCCACACTTGGGCTAATCCATGTCCTCGTGGATGTAGTGCCCTCCTAGGAAAGCACGCGTCCCAAGAAAGTCATCCTCGTGAGAGTCAAAATGCGACGGGGTGAACAACCTACACAAAAAAACTCAAACAAAACACGGATAGCAAAACAAAGGAAGAAAACTAAAATAATAAAGAAGACACGACTCAAAACAATAAAAGAAAGACTCTATGTACATACCGCGACCGTACGAAGGTACGGTCGATCCTCACGGCTCGGGTGGTGGGTACTGTGGCCCTCGGAACATGGCCATCATCTGAGCGTACTGGGAGACGTGGTAGGCGTGCTCGGTGTCCTCACGGGCCTGTCGGCAGGCATTCTCGGCCACATAGTAATCATGATGAGTGGCCTGCTGAGCCTCGATCCGGTCGAGCCGACCATTGAAATGGTCATACTGAAGAGTAGCTTGGGCCTCTATCCGGGTGAACCGTTCATCAATGTAGGTCCGAGTAGCTCCCGAAGTCGTCCGAAAGTCCTCCCGCATATCATACTCGATCTCCCTCCTACTAGTCTCCGCGTCCTCGAAACTAGTCCGCATGTCCTGGAACTGATTGATCATGTCGTGAAACCCGGCGGTGTACGACGAATAGGCCGGATAAGGGATCGGAGTATCGTATCCCGCTACATACCCCGACTGAGGGGGCGGGGGCGAGGACCGGGCAGGAGGTGCCATACTTGTCGACGCGGCATTTCTCGGGGCTCGACCGATCCGTATGGAATGAGGAAGAAAATTGCCATGCTGATCGAGGAGGTGAGAACCGTTGAGCTCTTGTAGATCAATCGCCCGAGGGTTCGCCACAAAGTCCGCCGGAAGTGTGCGCGGGTCTTTGATGTCGATGAGGTCCGATGAATGCGCGAGCCCCGTGGCGAAGTAGAAAAAGGAGGCGTGGTGTGCTCCACGCTGAACGTACGGGCGGGGGAATTCAAAATTATGCTTACGGAAGGGGTCGAGTCGTCGGCCTTCCTTGTGTGCGTAAATGGGAAAATCGGCGCCGTACTCGTCCCGGAGATCAACCCGACGATTAGCCGGAGGTGGCTGTGGTTGCGGGGTCGGCTGCCGCAGAGGTGTGGGCTGCCTTGGAGGGGTACGATTCTCCTCTTCGTCATGGTCCGGGGACGCGTTGGAGGGGCCCGCGTCGGTTCGAGCCCTCTTAGACGACGGGGCCTTCTTTTTGCTACGAGCGAACACCAATGTTAGAGAAAATAAAGCAAAAGGGTTGAGAGGTTACCGGGGTTGCCAGAAGAAGAATTCGGGGCTGCCGAAGCTCGGAATTGCGACTGTCGGGGTGAGTCGAGAACTGAGACGTGAGACGTTCACGGGACTGCCGTGAATAGAGTCGAAGCCCGGGAGTCGACTTCGAGGTCTGAGCTGCCGAGGGTGTTCGGCCGACGGTGCTGGTCGGCGGCGACGGGTCTGGGCGGCTGGACTCGGAGCAGGTGACTTCGGCCGGAATTGGGAATGAAGACGGCGAGATGGTAGCATGAACGGGGCTGACTGACCGGGGGCGGTGCGGCTGCTGAGCGGCGGTCGGCGGCGAGGCTGATGGGTTTCTTCGACGAGGCTGACGGCTGATTGACAGCGGGGCAGAGAGGTGGCGGATTGCGGTGGTCGGACGTGGAGCTAAGGCGCGGTGGCGGTCGGCGGCTTCAGCTTCGATCTGCAGATGAGAAAATCCAAGAGAGAAAACGGAAAGGGAGGCGGATGAGAATTTAGGGCTCCCCCCCCCCCCCCCCCCCCCCCCCCCCTTAATATTAATTTCAAAGAAATAAAAATAAATAAATAATAAAAAGAAAAAAATATAGGGAAGCGAGCGCCCCCCTGGGCAGGCGAGCGCCTGCCCGAAATTTCATCTCTCTGAAAACCGCACGAAGCGAGCGCTTGCCACCAGGAGCGACCGCTCGCGAAGGCCAGCAAGCGATCGCTTGCAAGGCAGGCGGGCGCCTGCTGAGATTTCTCCTTCTCTGAAGTTTGCTCCACGCGATCGCTTCCGGACGGCGCGCTCGCCCGCAGAGGGTCTTAGGCGAGCGCCTGGCTTACTGGCGCGCGCCTGGTAGGGTTGAAGACTGGGTCTTCTCCGATTCCCGTGCTATCCCTCCAAACTCGTTCCCCTGCAATACAAAACCACAAGTATGTTCAATTTACGTCGTGAGCTTGACGTTCGTGGGTAGCCCCCCACGTGGCACTCATTTTTAAAACCGAAAGAGCGATACGGTCCGTGGACTAGTCTCCACGCGACGCTCGTTTAGAGTCTCGAGCCCGACTAAAGCGCTCTATTCATAAGAGACGTCCCCGAGTAGAATCGACTCTACTCCAAACTTAATTTTGTCTCCCTCCATATAAGGCTCGATATACGGCTTTACTCGGTGGCCATTGACTTGAAATGCCTCTTTCGTCTTTGGATTGTAGAGCTTAACAACTCCATAAGGGAACACCTCCATTATCTCGTACGGTCCACTCCATCTTGACTTGAGCTTCCCGGGGAACAACCGAAGCCTCGAGTTGAATAAAAGCACCTTCATCACGGCGGTTAGCTCCTTGTTCTTGATCCTCTTGTCATGCGTCGCCTTCACCTTCTCTTTGTAGATACGAGAGTTCTCGTAAGCTTCATTGCGCATCTCGTCGAGCTCGGATAACTCCAAAGTTCGGGCTCCTCCACCCTCCATTAAATCCATGTTGGTGGCCTTGATTGCCCAATAAGCTCGGTGCTCGATTTCCACCGGCAAGTGGCAATGCTTCCCAAAGACAAGGCGGTAGGGACTCATTCCAATCACTGTCTTGTACGCGGTCCGGTAAGCCCATAGAGCCGAGTTAAGCCGCTCCGACCAGTCTTTGCGGGAAGTTTTCACGGTCTTCTCAAGAATCTCCTTCACTTGACGATTACTAGTCTCGGCTTGCCCGGAAGTCTGTGGGTGGTAAGCCGTGGCTATTTTGTGGTTGATGCCGTTCTTGACCATCAACCTCTCGAAAAGTTTGTTGCAAAAGTGCTTCCCACCATCGCTAATAATGGCCTTCGGGAATCCGAACCTAGAAAGAATATTCTCCTGCACAAACTTGAGAACCACTTTAGCATCGCACGTCCTAGTGGGGATAGCTTCAACCCACTTGGACAAATAATCAACACCCAATAAAATGTACTCAAAGCCGAAAGACACGGGGAAGGGTCCCATAAAATCAATACCCCAAACATCAAAAATTTCAACCGCTAAATTGATATTTAAAGGCATTTCATCTCTCTTACCAATACTCCCCATGCGTTGGCACCGGTCACAAGCCTTGCAATAATCAATTGCATCACGGAAGAGAGATGGCCAAAACAAACCTGATTGGAGCACCTTGTGGGCTGTTTTATGACCCCCAAAATGACCTCCACTCTCGTCGTGGTGGCAACACTTAAGCACATCGGCCTGCTCCTCCTCCGGGAGGCATCGTCGGATCACCTCATCTTTCCCGAACTTGTAGAGGTAGGGGTCCGACCAAAAGTACTCCTGGGACAAATGCTCGAACCTCGCCTTTTCTTGAGAAGTCATTCCTTCCCTTAGAGCTCCTGCAACCAGAAAGTTCACAATATCCGCGTACCAAGGTACCGGAGTCATAGCCATAGCAAGCTCATAAGGAAAAGAGTCGGGGATCGAGCCATCAATAATATCTAAAATCTCGGGGGGTGGCTCTAGCCTAGACAAGTGATCGGCTACTATGTTCTCACACCCCTTCCTATCCTTGATCTCTACATCGAACTCTTGAAGCAAAAGGATCCACCTAATCAACCTCGGTTTGGCTTGAGCCTTAGCTAGCAAGTGTCGTAGGGCTTGGTGATCACTATGGACGATGACTTTAGAACCTATGATGTAGGACCTAAACTTATCCAAGGAAAACACTACGGCTAACAACTCTTTCTCGGTGGTGGTGTAGTTGGTTTGGGCACTATTTAAGGTCACACTAGCGTAATAAATAACCCTAAGCAACTTATCCACTTTCTGACCAAGAACCGCTCCTACCGCTGAGTTAGACGCATCACACATAATCTCAAAAGGTAACTCCCAATTCGGTGCTACAACTATCGGGGCTGAGGTAAGCTTCTCCTTAAGTGTATTAAAGGCTACTAGGCACGACTCATCGAACTTAAACTCAACGTCTTGCCCTAGCATATGACACAAAGGTTGGCTAATCTTAGAAAAATCCTTAATGAACCTCCTATAAAACCCGGCGTGACCAAGGAAGCTACGGATTCCCTTAACATTAATGGGAGGGGGTAGTCGCTCAATAACTTCAATCTTAGCTCTATCAACCTCTATCCCCTGACTGGACACCATATGTCTCAGCACTATCCCACTCGTAACCATGAAATGACTCTTCTCCCAACTCAAGGTAAGACTACTCTCGATACATCTCTTAAGAACCCTATCAAGCTTACCCAAGCAATCATTAAACGAAGAGCCAAAAACCGAAAAATCATCCATAAAAACTTCCATGAAGTTACCTATCATCTCGGAGAAGATGGACATCATACACCTCTGGAAAGTTCCCGGTGCATTGCACAAACCGAAGGGCATCCTCCTACAAGCATAAGTACCAATGGGGCATGTGGAGGTCGTCATCTCCTGATCCTCCGGTGCTATCGCCACCTGGTAGTACCCTGACAAACCATCAAGAAAACAATAAAATGCATGTCCCGACAATTTATCAAGTAACTGATCAATAAAGGGAAGAGGGAAATGGTCCTTTCGGGTGGCGGCATTTAACTTCCGATAGTCAATGCACATTCGCCACCCAGTAGTGATGCGAGTCAGAAGACGCTCTCCTTTCTGGTTCTCCACCACGGTGATGCCTCCTTTCTTCGGGACCACATGAACCGGACTCACCCATCGGCTATCGGCAACGGCATAGATCAACCCCTCATCTAGAAGCTTGTAGATCTCCGTCCTCACAACTTCCATCAATACCGGATTGAGTCTCCTCTGCCCATCTCTCTTAGGGATCGATCCCTCCTCTAAAATTATCCGGTGCATGCACACCGACGGGTCGATGCCACGGATATCTCCTAGACTCCACCCAAAAGCCTTCTTGTTTTGTTTTAGAATTGCTACGAGCGCTTCTTCATCCTCGGCTCTTAAAGTGACTGAGATGATCACGGGTTTTTGTTCCCCGTCTTCCAAGAATACATACTTGAGGTGGCTCGGTAACGGTTTCAACTCCACCTTATTTTTTGGAGCCTCGATCTCGGCTTCTTGTGAGCTAGGTCGCACAAAGGTGGGATCCGTTAATTTTTCCTCTTCGCCTTCAAGAACCTCGGGGCTGCTCTCCTCTACGAAAGTGGCTTCCACTTCGTCATCAACGTGGTCGACGAAGGAGCAATTCTCCACGTAAAGGGCAGCGGGAGTGGCTTTCCCCGTTTGGACGGAGAACGATACTTTTTCACCAAGAACGGTCATCTCAAGTGCACCGTTCTTCACATCAATCACCGTGTTAGTGGTGGCCATGAACGGTCTTCCCAAAAGAATGGCGTGATCTCGCCCATTCTCGGGAACTTCCCCAACGTCGAGTACCACGAAATCTACGGGTACTATCAATCCTCCGACCTGTACCAAAATGTCTTCCACAATCCCCTTGGGATATCGAATCGATCGGTCGGCGAGCTGGAGGCACATACGAGTAGGCTTGAGATCGCCTAACTCTAACTTCTCGTACACGGCGTACGGCATCAAATTTATCCCTGCTCCCAAATCAAGCATTCCGGACACTTCCCTGCCATTCCCAACAGCAATCATAATGTTGAAACTTCCGGGGTCTCTTTGTTTCTCGGGAAGCTTGTGCTGAAGTATCGCACTTGCCACCTCGGAAACCACAACCTTCTCGTTGTCGATGAACTTCCTCTTCCTCGAAGCAAGGTCCTTGAAGAACTTGACATATGACGGGATGTTCCTAATGATGTCGAGAAGAGGGAGGTTCACATTCACCTTGGACAAGAGCTGGTAAATCTCTGAGAATTGCTGATCCTGTTTCTCGTTCCTCAATCGCTGCGGGTATGGTGGCACGGGAGGTCTATATGGGTTATCAGCCTTATGTAAGTCTGCCCGGCTCGTCTCAGGTACTCGTAAAGGGTTTTCCACCGGTTTCTCTTTCGGTTTCTCCACCGGTTTCTCAATCGGGATCCTCTGCTCGGCTATTTCCGGTGCCGGAATGTCCTCTTCCACCTCATCGGTTGGCATTTCGATGTGATTATCAATGACACGTCCGATCCTAAGCACGGTAACCGCCTTAGCCTGATGTGGTTGACTCGGGATCCGATTCTTCTGATTAGCTTGTGCTATCTCATTCATTCGACTAGCCATCTGCCCAACTTGCGTCTCAATTCTCTTGATCGCTGCATTCTGGTTAGTCATGTTACTCTCCACCCCATCTATCTTTTGCTGGTTATTATTCAAGATGGCCTGAGTCGCGGCCAAGAAGGATGCAAAATTCTCGTCTAAGTCCGAAGTCTTTGGAGGTGGAGGTGCGTGATATGACTGGTGCTGTTGCTGGTACTGGGGCCTCTGGTAGTTGTGATTATTCTGCCAGTTCTGGTTCCCTGCATTCTGATACCCCTGATTCTGAGACCGGTTCTGATTATTGTAGTTCGTCTGAGAACCTTGTCCCTGGGTCTGTGGCTGGTCTTGTTTCCAAGAGAAGTTGGGATGATTTCTCCAGGACGGGTTGTACGTGTTAGAGTAGGGGTCATTCCTCTGGTTGCCCTGTTGATTGTACCCCTGCATCGCATTCACCTGTACCTCGGGGCCGTAGTTCTGATCCGTCATCTGAGGTGGAGATGGCATGCCCTGACCACACGTGCTCGAGAAATGGCCTATCTCCCCGCATAAGCTACACGGTTCAACTCGATAGATCTGTCGCTTTGGCTGCTCCTCAGTGGTCTCGAGCATCTGAACCTTCTTAGTTAGGTCGGCGACTTGCTTTGCCAACTGAGCATTAACACTCCCATCGGACCTGGCATAGTTACTACTTCCTCTTGAACTTGTTTGCCTCGACTCGCCTGATAGCGACTTGAAGATCTCCATCATCTCATCACTGTTCCGACTACTGATATTTCCGCCGGCTGCGGTTTTCACCTCTCTCTGGTCCTCTCTGCTCAGACCCTTGTAGAAGAACTGGATGATCGAATTGGGAGTGAGATCTTGATGTGGGCACTGCCTCAGTAAGCTCCTGAATCGCTCCCAAGCTTCATGGAAAAACTCCCCCGGTTCTTGCTCGAAGGCACATATCTGACCTTTCAGGTCGAAGGTCTTCTGCTGAGGATAGAACCGAGTGATGAACTCCCGGTACATGTCCGCCCAAGTGGTGATCGAGTCCGGCTCCAAGGATAGCAGCCAGTTCTTCGCTCTATCTCTCAAAGCATACGGAACACACTTCAATCGGAGCTGATCATCATCGAGTGCTCCGAGGGGGAAAGCATGCAGGGCAGTGTAGAATTCCCTGATGAAGTTTAGGGCATCCTCGTTAGTGGTTCCGGAGAACTGAGGAAGCTGAGCAAGATGGTGTGCCTTGAGGTCGTATCTCCGGGCGGCATCACTTAGGACGATGCATGAACTAGCTCCGTCGATTTGAGGATGCGTCAGATCTCCAAAGAGGAGTGGCTGGGCACGGTTTCCGTTGTTTCCGTTGTTCCCATTGTTTCCGTTATTTCTGTTGTTGCCATTATTTCCGTTATTTCCGTTGTTGCCATTGTTGCCATTGTTTTCGTTGTTTATAGCCTCAGCCATGGTCGTCAATTCACTCTCTGCTTCGGTGTCGGTAGTGGTAGAGTCCGATGAAGAACCGTCGTCTCCGTTTGTAAACCGACCGATGCTCCTGCGTCTATTGATGTTTTCGATCACGGGTGCAAGTTCGGTAGTTCGACTTCGAGTACCTACCATACACCAACAAAAACCAAAAAGAGATCAAACGCACCTGAACAAGTAAATAAATAAAAAGAAAAGTAAAAAGGAAATTGTTGCAAACACCTAAACACTAATACTAGTGCCTAAAGTGCTCCCCGGCAACGACGCCAATTTGATTAATCGCTTTGTAGTGCGTCAAAAATCAAATAAATTTATCGAACTGGTTGCTAAAGCAACTCGCCCGAGTCGATCTCTCGAGGAACACTACTATCGGCGTAAAAGTATTTAATTGTTTGCAACGGGATTAAGAAAGTGAAATAGCATAATGCAAGAGTTCGTTTTTGGTTTTTGTAATTAATTCTAAAATAAGTGAAGGAATTTGAAAAGACGAGAAAGCTAGTAAAAGTACGGAAGATTGTTTTTGAATTAAATGAGAAACAAACTAGGGTTTCGGGAATCGTGTTTATCGTTTTCGAGTTAAACCTTGAATTCATAAAATTATTTCAACATGTCCGTTCCCGGTTGATGTTAATTCAAGATCGGAATTCAAACATTAACCCTATTCGATATTCACTCAACCCTAGCCCTAGCTAAAGAATTTAGCTACTCATGATTTTAATTGAAAAGAAATTAATTTTTTGAGAATCAAAATTCATGAAATCGAATTACGAAAAGTGAAAACAACGTTTACCCTAATAAGAACAAGAATTCAAGAACAAGAAAGTAAAAGCAAGAACTTACTAAATTAATTGTCTAATCCAAACCAAAGTACCCGTCGGCGGAATCTCCGACTTTTACCGAATTTCAATCCAATCCAAGAAAAATCAAAACGGAAATCAAACTACGTGAACCAGTTCAAAGTTCTCTCTCGGCACGAAAATAAAAGTCTGAAAAGTAGTATCCAAAAACCTAGGTTCAAAACCTAATAAATAGTCTCGACAAACGGAGGTCAAAACGCAGGTCAATGCTGAAAACGGGAGGCAAGTGACCGCCTGGGGCAGGGGGCGATCGCCCGCGTCACAGGGCAGGTGACCGCCTGGTAGGGTAGCGGTCGCTTGGTATCAAAATACAGCTCTCTGAAGTTAAGGCCAAGCGACCGCTTGGCAGTGGAGCCGGTCGCCCGCGATGGTGAGAAGGCGATCGCTTGGGGCTAGGGAGATCGCTTGGTGGCATTTTCAGAGTCTCTGAAAATGAGGCAGGCGCGCGCTTGGCTAGCGCGCGGGCGCTTGGTGGCAGCAGCTGGCGGTCTCCTGGGAAGCAGGGCGAGCGCTTGGTACAGTGGCTGCGGCTCGTCCTCGTCTTGGTTCGTTTCCGCTTGTTTCTTCAACTTTTCCATACTTGTAAGCTCAAAACCTGCACACTCAACACATGCATCAAACACACCAAAGCTACGAAGAATATGCCACTAACCAACTAAATACGGCACAACTCACACACAAAAGACACGGAAAATCGACACAAAATCACCAACATCAGACACAAATTAGAGACCTTCGTACCATTTCTGCTCGGCTCCCTCATTTATGAGAGATAGGGTTGTTCGCATGGTGAATCACTGGTTAGAAACTTCGAGTTTCACTTATGATTCTCCGCGTCCTGATTTACAAAAAAACGAATGGATCAAGTAATTGGGAGTCAATTATAAAGATATTTTGGTGTAGTAAACGTCCACACAAACGTGGCTTGCTATACTGAATGGGATCTTGGAATAATTGATGTAGACAGTTATAGGGAATTTGTTGGAATTCGATATCCCGGGCTATTTAAATTTGCGGAAATCAATAACCCGATCAAAACCATCCGCCGGAGATCACGCGAGCACCACGTACGAGCCGGAGCACGAGCCGAACGCACGACGAGGCCGAAGCCTCGCGCACGCCCAGCCCGAGCCCCCGCACGCGGGGCTCGCGATCGATTTGCATCGATCGCATGGGCGATCGTTGGGGCTGCATCCGGCAGCCCCCGGCAGCAGGTCCGGCGACCTGCTGCCCAACGTGGAGGAGGCCCCACCGTCGCGGTGGGGAGGTGGCGGCACCAGCCCGCCACCGCCGGCGATCGCACCCGGCGATCGCCACCCTCGGCCGAAGCCGAGGGCTCCTCATGCTCACGCCCGAACCCTAGCCGGGCGATCCCACGCGGTCCGGTGGCTTCGCCACCACCGCGTGATCGTCCGTCTACTCCGGGTCCGAACTTTCGGATCTTGCGTTCTACGGTATTCTCGATAAATCAAAAACCGAATAAATCAAGGGTGTTTAGATTTTTACCTTTCGATTCGTTGTTCGGAGAAACGAATTCAAGACGACCTTTTGAATCTTCCCACGTATTCCTTGCACTAGCTTGAACGTCGGGTGGGCGACGATCTTCCAAGCTCTATGGATCTACTTCTCTCTCTACTTTCTCTCTCTAGAAGAATTATGATCTTCAACTTATATGAGAATAGAGAAGACCATGTAGTGCTTTTATAGGCTACGTAGGGGATCTAAAGGAGGTGGAATATTGGGCTTCCAATATTAATGATTAAATTGAGCCCAAGCCCAAATCTATTAATCTCCCATTAATATTAATTAATTTATTTTCCACTATATAAATTAATTGCACTCCCAATATTAAACCATATTATATCCAAATAATATTTCTCCGGTAGTATTATTTATTCCGTGTATTTAAGATACAAATATCCATGAATAAAATTTATTTATTGCTTAATAAATTTATTCATCTCTTTTATCCGAGACTAGTACCACTCAACCTTATTTATTATGCGGAATTAAATCCACTCGCGAGGTTTACATAATAAATCCTTATGAGCTCATCTCGGGGATATTATCAACCCTTCCGGGATACACTGTCCGGTCAATCATTCACGGCATGCCATATATAAAATATAGTGACCCAACTTAACCGGTAATTAACCCAATAATTAAATCGGTTAATTCCTTTGGTAAATCAAAGTCACTTATATTGAATATACACACCCGCAACAATATCGGGGATTAAGAATAAAATACACTGAGTCTCAAATCAATTATCGCCGAGCAATCCTAATTGATGAGTCTCAATCGATCCGCTCAATACACCAAGTGTACAAGTGTGATAAAATAATTAAGACAAATTATTTTCTCTCTCACACAACGACTATACCGATGGATTGGTCCGTGTCCATCTAGGTCGTGAGCATCTGTTCGATTAAATACGAGTAACCGATAGTATGATCTTCTGTGTGACGTCGCACACCATACTAACTACAACGTATAGAATCCAGGACTATATTTGCATATATTTAATCAACAATAATTAAAAGCAAATGAATGTTCGTATTTAATAGGTAAATGAAAGTGTACAAGGAGTTCAGAATACTCAAATCTAGACATTAAGTATACTACTCCAACAATCTCCCACTTATACTAAGGTCTAGTCTTATCCTCCAAGCTTCTGACTCCCAAACCCTCCAAGTGCTTGAAATAAACTTCCTTAGGAAGTATCTTGGTGAAAGGGTCCGCTAGGTTGTCCTCCGAAGCTATCTTGGTGACTATCGCATCGCCCCTCTTGACGATGTCTCGAATCAGGTGGTACTTGCGCTCTATGTGTTTCATAGCACTATGGGACCGTGGTTCCTTACTGTTTGCCACTGCACCGCTATTATCACAATAAATTGTCATAGCCTTGGGCAAACTCGGAATCACATCTAAGTCCTGGAGGAAATTAAGGAACCAAACTGACTCTTTCGCTGCCTCTGAGGCTGCAACATATTCAGCTTCCATGGTAGAGTCTGAAATGCACTTTTGCTTAACACTCCTCCATGATACGGCTCCACCTCCCATAGTGTACACATAGCCTGATGTCGACTTTCGCCGGTCCTTATCAGCTTGGAAATCCGAATCCGTATAGCCCAAAGGAATCAGATTGTCTGCCCCGTAACTTAGAACATAATCCTTAGTATTTCGCAAATACTTGAAAATGCTCTTTACGGCAGTCCAATGAGCCTTTCCAGGGTTACTCTGATATCTCGCCACTACGCCAACTGCATAGCAGATATCAGGCCTCGTGCATAACATTGCATACATCAAGCTTCCCACAGCCGAAGCGTAGGGAACTGCTTTCATTTCATCTTTCTCCTTTTGTGTCCGAGGACACATTTCCTTAGAAAGATAAGTTCCTTTACTGAAGGGCAGCTCACCCTTCTTGGAATTTTGCATGTTAAAACGAGCCAGAATCGTGTCTATGTAAGATTGCTGGGATAGGTACAATGTTCTATTCCGGCGATCCCTTATAACCTTGATCCCTAGAACATGCCCGACTTCTCCCAAATCTTTCATATCGAATTGTCTAGACAACCATCCCTTTATGTCTGATAACATTTTCACACTGTTGCCAATGAGAAGAATGTCGTCTACATAAAGCACGAGAAACACCACCTTCTTCCCATCACGTTTCCAATACACACACGATTCGTCCATGCTTTGACTGAATCCAAAAGATTGGACTACTTCGTCAAATCGCAGGTTCCACGATCTCGAGGCTTGTTTCAATCCATAAATGGATCGATTAAGCTTGCACACTAGATGATCTCGCCCCTTAGCAATGAATCCTTCTGGCTGTTTCATATAAATCGTCTCGTCAAGACTTCCATTTAGGAAAGCTGTCTTGACATCCATTTGCCACACCTCATAATCCATATGAGCTGCTATGGATAAGAGAATCCGGATCGACTTTATCTTGGCTACCGGCGAGAAGGTCTCCTCATAATCGATTCCCTCTTTCTGAGTATATCCTTTCGCAACAAGCCGAGCTTTAAAGGTTTCAACCTTTCCGTCAGATCCTCTCTTTCTCTTGTAGACCCATTTACACCCAATTGGCTTTACGCCGTTTGGTGGTTCTACAAGATCCCAGACTTTATTAGAATCCATAGATTCTATTTCGGATTTCATCGCGTTCTTCCAAGAAGGCGCATCTATATCTTGTACCGCCTCATCATAGGTCCAGGGATCGATTTCATGAACTCTAGGTCCAGAGTCCGAAGACTCACCCAGTCCAATCCATCGGTCTGGTTGCTTAACAACCCTCCCACTACGACGGCGTTCCGGTGTATTAACAGTGATAGTGTCAGGTGCAGATTCTAGTGGTGTATCTATACTCGGTTCGGCTGTGTCTAGGTCTTCAGTGTTACCTCTCAATTCATCAAGCATTATGTCACTCTTGGGCTTGTGGTCCATGACATAGTCTTCCTCCAAGAACCGAGCGTTAGTACTTATAACGATCTTCTGGTCCTTAGGACTATAGAACATGCCACCTTTAGTTCCTCTAGGATATCCTATAAACAACCGTACTTCAGTACGAGGTTCTAATTTATCGGCACCTACCTTCAACACATGTGCAGGGCACCCCCAGATCCGAACGTGTCTCAAGCTAGGCTTGCGCCCGCTCCATCGTTCCATGGGTGTTGAAGGAACCGTTTTAGATGGAACCAAGTTCAGAATGTGCGCCGCTGTTTCTAAGGCATATCCCCAGAACATGATAGGTAAGTCCGAGTAACTCATCATTGATCGCACCATTTCCATAAGAGTCCTATTCCTTCTTTCTGACACACCATTTTGCTGGGGAGTATATGGTGATGTCATTTGGGAATCAATCCCATTCTCTGCCAAGTATGCCTTGAATTCTCCAGACAGGTACTCGCCTCCGCGATCAGATCGCAGGCATTTAATGGATTTACCTTGAAGGTTCTCCACAAGAGCCTTGAACTCCTTGAACTTGTCAAAGGATTCGCTCTTGCGGCGCATCAGGTATATGAATCCATACCTTGAGTAATCATCAGTGAAAGTGATGAAATACTCGTACCCTCCCTTTGCCTGAGTAGACATAGGTCCGCATACATCAGAGTGAATCAAATCCAATACTTGTTCAGCCCTTCGTCCTTTACCAGAAAAAGAACGCTTGGTCATTTTCCCCTCTAAACAGGATTCGCAGGTTGGAAGGTCCTCTCCTTCAACACCACTGATGAGACCATCAGCTTTCAACCTTTGAATTCTATTTGAGTTAATATGACCTAGCCTTAAGTGCCACAAGTATAATTGATTCATCCTAGAAGGTTCCTTTCTCTTATTGGTGTTTGTAGATGTGTTATTACTCTCGGTTAGTTGCATCGTGTTAGACTCAGGATTTAGCACATACAAATCGTCCACCAATGTACCAGAACAGA
Source organism: Euphrasia confusa (assembly GCA_954870475.1). NCBI lineage: Eukaryota > Viridiplantae > Streptophyta > Magnoliopsida > Lamiales > Orobanchaceae > Euphrasia > Euphrasia confusa. The sequence goes on from OX940964.1 coordinate 24,429,490, forward strand.
TAATCTCACTGTTTCTTCTTATGATCACCGAATGGTCAAAAGAGACAGAATATCCATTCATAATAAGTTTAGAAACCGAAATTAAATTCTTTCTAAAATTGGGTACATAAAGACAATTATGTAAAACTAAAACCCTATCACTACTAAAACGTAAGTGAACGTCTCCCACTGCAACAGCCGCCACCCTCGCAGCATTGCCCATGTAGACCACGATCTCTCCCTCTCTAAGTCTCCGGGTTTCCTGGAACCCCTGCAATGAATTGCATACATGATCAGTGGCCCCCGTATCTACACACCAGGTACTGGTAGATAACACCACTGACAATGTTTCGGTGACTAAGGAAAATTTCGTACCTTTGATGAGAGGACAATCAGACCTCCAGTGCCCAGACTGCTTGCATCGAAAGCACTTGCCTCGTGGCTTGCTCTTCCCAATCCGTGGTTCAAAACCACTGGGCTTCTTTGCTTGCACTTCCAACTCGGCCACTAGAGCTTGTGATTCTCTGATCATACTTATCAGTTCAGTTCTTTTGAAATCGTTTTTAAGCGATTCCTCAAGAGGACTAAACTTGATGAGTATGTCAATCACCTCTAGTCCGGCTTCCTTACTATGTCCTAACATCTCCTTGAGGTCATTTTCAATGTCCTCATCAGTTGGGACAATAGTGGATTCGGAAGGCTCAACAGTCTGGACATTGTCCAGATTTCTTTTCCAATCAGTACTATATGGAACCAGTGAGTTTTCATCTTTAAGTATATCACAAAGTGGGGTCACAGTCATTCCTAACCTATAAGCACATAAAACAAACAAACAATTTAATATCCGATATTATCTCCCTTAAATAATATCATTAAATCACTAATCACATCTAAAATCCCATCAGGAAAGGCAAGCCACGATAGTGTGGACGTTTACCCACCCAAATGATTTAGCAATTAGATTTCCTTCAGTCGTACATCATCAATAGCGTTACCTCGATGGGAGGAATACTATGAAGCGTACCTAAGTGTTAACCATTACTCAGTACTAAGAAGTTTGTTTGAGACTCGCATATCACCGCAAGCCACGATAGTGTGGACGTTTACGTTGACACACGGATCCTTCACTCCCTTCTATAACTGTCTACATCAATCGATCTAAAGTCCCATTCGATATAGCAAGCCACGATAGTGTGGACGTTTACCATACCAAAAGACTTATACAATTGAAATCCAATTACTTGATCCATTTGATCTTGTAAATCAAGACGCGGAGAATCATAAGTGAAACTCGAAGTTTCTAACCAGTGATTCACCATGCGAACAACCCTATCTCTCATAAATGAGGGAGCCGAGCAGACAATCGATCCATCTATCAAAGAATGGTACGACTGCCTCTAATTTGTGTCCTCGACATGACCAAGTGGCTCTGGCTCCATTCCACTCCCCGGGGTGAGAATGAGTCGACTTGAAATCAGCTTTGGAAAGACAAATTAGGCATTGTTTGATAAAATTAATCAATGTTTCTCGTAAGAGGAATTACAAGAACTCTCCTCCAATAACTTATCTATATAAACTTCAAAAGTTTATAAAAGTCACCAAGAGAGCAGCAATGGAGACCATGGGTATGTTTCCATACCCTCTCCCACTTAGCTTTTTACAATAAAGGGATACGCTATCTAGTGCATAAAAGTAAACACATATAGCATGCATACATGTAATAAAGCACATAATATTATCACATAGTCAAAATAATTACTAGAATATTATTTTCCGACTATTATGGCTTTACTCCATCTCCGTACGCATCTTCTAGTTTTTAGTCTTCGTTCTTGAATGCTCCATGTGACGAGAATATTAATCTCCAATATTTAAATCTGTTTATTTTTAATAAATCCAAAAGATACTTAATTAAAAAATTAAGTCAATCGAATAAATCAAAAATAAAATTAAATATTATTAATATTTTTTATTTATTTTATTTTCCCTTTCTACTTCATTAAATCTCTAGAATAATCTATCCAAGACCCACTTGGAATATTCTAGATGATTTCCATAATGAAATAAGGAAATAAAATAACTTAGGACTCTTCTACTTTCCAAAATTAATTAATTTCCATTTCTATGAAAATTCCCATAAAATAGGAATAATCAATTAGGAAATAAATCAATCCTAAATTAACTTTTATTCCTTTCCAATTCTATTAAATCTCTAGGATCCTATTCCAAGTAGAACTCGGAATACTCTAGAAGACTTCCATAATAGAATAAGGGAATAAAATTAATTCCAATTAATTCTTTTCCTAATCCATGAGAATTCCCAAAAATAGGAATACTCAAATAGAAAAAAAAACGAATCAATTAGGAAAGTGGATTTACCGGGAGAGCACGAAGATCACAAGGACCCCCGCGCCCCCACCGGACCGCCATCACCGGCCGAGGACCGCCGCCGCCGCCACCTAGCCGGCGAACCACCACCGCCGGTGGTTTCGCCGCCGGGAGGCGCGAATTCGGCGCCTCACCATGCGATCAATCCGAGCCCTAGCCCTCACGTCGTCTCCTTCGTCAAGCGTCTTTCTCCGGCGGTCGTTTCGGCATCGATCCAACGCAAAATAAATTACAAAATAAATTTTACACTATCCGGTATCGATTCTATACATGAAATCGACCCTATACATTTTCCGGAAAAAAGTAGAACGTAATAATAAATCCTAAATTCGGTCAACCCCCGAATTTTTACTATTACAAGCATTCACCACCAAAAACGAATCTCGACATGTCCGAGAGTTTAATCAATCCAACATACATGACAAAATAAATTAAACGAATAATAAATTAAGCCATAATAGTCGGAACCCTGCAAGGTAGAACAAATTCATCGAAAATACCGCGAACGTAAACCACGCTCTGATACCATTTGTTGGAATTCGATATCCCGGGCTATTTAAATTTGCGGAAATCAATAACCCGATCAAAACCATCCGCCGGAGATCACGCGAGCACCACGTACGAGCCGGAGCACGAGCCGAACGCACGACGAGGCCGAAGCCTCGCGCACGCCCAGCCCGAGCCCCCGCACGCGGGGCTCGCGATCGATTTGCATCGATCGCATGGGCGATCGTTGGGGCTGCATCCGGCAGCCCCCGGCAGCAGGTCCGGCGACCTGCTGCCCGCCGTGGAGGAGGCCCCACCGTCGCGGTGGGGAGGTGGCGGCACCAGCCCGCCACCGCCGGCGATCGCACCCGGCGATCGCCACCCTCGGCCGAAGCCGAGGGCTCCTCATGCTCACGCCCGAACCCTAGCCGGGCGATCCCACGCGGTCCGGTGGCTTCGCCACCACCGCGTGATCGTCCGTCTACTCCGGGTCCGAACTTTCGGATCTTGCGTTCTACGGTATTCTCGATAAATCAAAAACCGAATAAATCAAGGGTGTTTAGATTTTTACCTTTCGATTCGTTGTTCGGAGAAACGAATTCAAGACGACCTTTTGAATCTTCCCACGTATTCCTTGCACTAGCTTGAACGTCGGGTGGGCGACGATCTTCCAAGCTCTATGGATCTACTTCTCTCTCTACTTTCTCTCTCTAGAAGAATTATGATCTTCAACTTATATGAGAATAGAGAAGACCATGTAGTGCTTTTATAGGCTACGTAGGGGATCTAAAGGAGGTGGAATATTGGGCTTCCAATATTAATGATTAAATTGAGCCCAAGCCCAAATCTATTAATCTCCCATTAATATTAATTAATTTATTTTCCACTATATAAATTAATTGCACTCCCAATATTAAACCATATTATATCCAAATAATATTTCTCCGGTAGTATTATTTATTCCGTGTATTTAAGATACAAATATCCATGAATAAAATTTATTTATTGCTTAATAAATTTTATTCATCTCTTTTATCCGAGACTAGTACCACTCAACCTTATTTATTATGCGGAATTAAATCCACTCGCGAGGTTTACATAATAAATCCTTATGAGCTCATCTCGGGGATATTATCAACCCTTCCGGGATACACTGTCCGGTCAATCATTCACGGCATGCCATATATAAAATATAGTGACCCAACTTAACCGGTAATTAACCCAATAATTAAATCGGTTAATTCCTTTGGTAAATCAAAGTCACTTATATTGAATATACACACCCGCAAAAATATCGGGGATTAAGAATAAAATACACTGAGTCTCAAATCAATTATCGCCGAGCAATCCTAATTGATGAGTCTCAATCGATCCGCTCAATACACCAAGTGTACAAATGTGATAAAATAATTAAGACAAATTATTTTCTCTCTCACACAACGACTATACCGATGGATTGGTCCGTGTCCATCTAGGTCGTGAGCATCTGTTCGATTAAATACGAGTAACCGATAGTATGATCTTCTGTGTGACGTCGCACACCATACTAACTACAACGTATAGAATCCAGGACTATATTTGCATATATTTAATCAACAATAATTAAAAGCAAATGAATGTTCGTATTTAATAGGTAAATGAAAGTGTACAAGGAGTTCAGAATACTCAAATCTAGACATTAAGTATACTACTCCAACAGAATTGTGAAGGATTGTGAGTTATCGTAAACGTCCACACAAACGTGGCTTGCGGTGAAGTAGCGATTCCAAACGATTCACCTTAGTACTGAGTAATGGTTTACACTTAGGTACGCTTTATAGTATCCTTCCCAACGAAGTAACGCTATAATTGATGTACGACCGAAGCAAATCTAATTGCTAAATCGTTTGGGTAGGTAAACGTCCACACAAACGTGGCTTGCCATATCTGATGGGATTTTAGAGGCGATTAGTGATTTAATGATATTATTTAAGGGAGATAATATCGGAGATTAAATCAATTGTTTGTTGTTATATGTGCTCATAGATTAGGAAATGGCTTTGAACCCACTTTATGTGATACTTAAGGAATTAAACTCACTGGTCCCTGAATGTAATGATTGGAATAGAAATCTGGACATTACCCAAACTGTTAAAGAGTACAAGGTTGTACTCAGTGAGTTTTGTCCTCCCGAGCCTATTAATGTCACAACTGATGAGGAAAGGACTGATTTTAAGAAGTGGGAAAATGCTTATGCAATGACCACTGATTATGATATCATGTTCAAACTCAAGTTGGTGTTTAGACATGACATGGGCGGCTAGACAAGAAGCGATGAGGATACTCATAAAGGCCAGTCATTTCGAGGAAACGCTTAAACACGTTTTTGAGATGATTGACCTTTTAGACGAGTTGAGACGGAAATCGCAAGCTCTTGTAGCCAATGCCAAAGGTTTCGAACCTAAAGGCAAGAACGGGGGAAAGGAAAAGCAAGGAAACAAACCCAGTGGTTCTAAGATTACTTGGACCACGAGATGGGACGAGAAAGCCAAGAGGCAAGTATTCTCGATGCAAACAGTCTGGGTACTGGAAGTCTGATTATCCTCTAAAAGAAAGTACGAAATTTTCTTTAGTCGTAAAACATAGTCAGTGGTATTATCTACTGGAACCTGGTGTGTAGATATGGAACCACTGACGGTATGTGCATTTTAAATGCAAGGGTTCCAGGAAACCCGACGACTTAGAAAAGAAGAAATCATAGTTGTTGGGATATGTCCTTCGATCCTACGTGTGCAATCGATAAATTCATAAGGTCGTCTATGGATGTTAAATGATTATTCGATAATATTAATTGTTGGGAACAATATAATATTGATCGATAAAATCATACCTACAGGGTCACACACGAGCTGGAATTACGTTGCTTGCTATATTGATTTAGAATCAATACATATGGAATTTCACATGCATGGGTTGCATGGCATGCATGGGATGCATGGCTTGCATGGATGCATGTCACATGGTATGACATGGCATGCCACACAAGCAAGGGGACCACATCCATGCCAATTGGCATAGTGATGTGGAAATGACCCTTTACCTCCCCATTAACCACCATTATTGGTGCATTATGATGCACATAATGGGGGGGTTACAAGGAGAGGTTAATTGTGGTGAATAAAGTGATGAAAACATGGTTTTCATATCACTTAATCATCAGCCACGAAATTCCACACAACAAGAGAGAAAAGAGTGAGAGAATCACTCAAGAACAAGCAAGCAAGTTCAATTCCGGGTTCGTGTGCAACACGTAGAGGCCGGGCCATTTGTGCGGCTTCCACATCCGGACGATCTAAAGGAGTGACGAGGTCATTCACAAGGAGAGCTTCGAGAGGCTGATCCATTTGAGGTGGTTCAATCGACTCAACACCACCTCAACGACATCAACGAATCACTTCGTCACAAAAGTAAGTAATCGTTGAACCTTATATATATATATATATATATATATATATATATATATATATATATATATATATATATATATATATATATATATATATATATATATATATATATATATATATATATATATATATATATATATATATATATATTGGATGTGTATATATATATGTTTATATGTGTTCTTATACACATTAAGTGTGCACTAAGATAATGGCATAGTAGATCTATTGCTTTACACGCTTCCGCACACACGGTATATCGATCGGATCGGTATATCGGTACCCACAATTGGTATCAGAGCCTAGGGCTCGTGCACACTTTTGTGTTGGACACGAAGGTTAAATCAACATAATTGGATTATATGTTTAATTGTGATTATGTGATTAGATGTAAGGCCGGCCACCGTTAGTGGTCGGGTGAATGATTTCGTCGTTTTTTACGTTTCGATTGGCCATAGTCTTTTGAGGGCTGCGTCCCTTGGAATCATATGTAATAGATAGGTTTTTCTATTATATTTGTATTGTACTACTTGTAAGCAATGGACTTGGTCCATGGTTCGATGGAGGATCTCGGCTCTCTGGCGAAAACGAGAAGAAACGAAGCAAAACGAAGCAAAACGAAGCAAAGCGGACAAAACCGGGCTGCTGGAGCCAAACGGCGGGCGCCGTTTTAGCTCCGGCGGGCGCCGTTTTGTTTCGGCGGGCGTCGTTTTGGAAACGCGACCGCCGAAAGGCCTGATTCTTGGCAGATTTTTCCGAACCCTTTCGGCGGGCGCCGTTTTGGAAACGGCGACCGCCGGTGGTGTTCGGTGACCGCCGTTTGTGAAAAGGCGGGCGCCGTTCGTGGTTTTATGGGTACGGAATAGATTTGACCAAAATCGGAGGGCACGGAACTAAAACGGAGGGCGAGGACCAGTCCAGAAGATGTTCAAGGCCTATTTTGTTGCTTTTAATTTTTTCGTTTGAGAGTTGTGAGGTTCTAGGGGCCTTTCGATTTCGTATTTATTTGCTTTGCTAGTTATAGGTTGTTTTATGTTATAAATGTTCAACTTACATATAAACAAACCTATGCATGCAAGTTCCCAAAATAATGAGTATAATGTCTTGTCCAAAACATCACACCCATAAAGCCCTCGATCATAAGTTGGTAGGTCCGCCTCAGCGGGGTACTACTTGTTATCTTGGGATAAGTGGGAGTAAGGGTTAGACCCTTACACGTGAGTTTGGTTTTCTCATCGATAGATCTACTGCAGGCGTGACTATCGAGACATAAGATGAGAATGGGATTCTCATCGACCGAGAGTGACATTAGATGTCATTGACATGGAATGTCTACCTATCTTGGAGTTCTTAAGTGCGGACTCAGTCGGCTTAAGGATTCGCAAGATGAGGGTCTTGGGATCGTTTTGTTCTAATTTATTAAAATTTTAAAAACAAATGCCTAATTTGTCTTTCATTTGATGAATTATAAGGTTAGGATTATTTACACCTCGGAGAGTGATTTAATCCAAAACACTTAAGTTTATCAATGACACAAATTAGAGACTTTCGATCCATTGGATGGCGTGAATCGATTGTCTGGTTGGCTCCCTCATTTTAATGAGAGATAGGGCTTCAATTGCAGGATAAGATCGCTGGTTAGAAAACCTCGAGTTTTCACTTACGATTTATCACGTTTTTGTCATTAAAATAATTGGGAACGACGATATTGGATATCGAATGAACAAAATGGAACAAATAAAGTAGTTTTGCTAGACAACCTTATTTGTTTACCGCTTTATGGATGTTTACTTACGTTATTTATCATTCTTCTGTAGTATAATATGTCTGTCTCAACTCAATTCAAGTTCAGCTCTATCTTGGATAGAGAAAAGTTGAACAACACCAATTTCCTTGATTGGCAACGTAACTTGAGGATAGTCCTCAAATACGAAGAAAAGGAAAGTGTGTTGGACAAACCCCTTCCCGTGCTTCCCGATGATGGGGGCACGACTGCCCAAAAGGCATCATATGCCCTTGCTAAGAAAGCCTCAAATGAGGTGACATGTTTGATGTTGGCATCTATGGTACCCGAGTTGCAAAAACAATTCGAGTTCATGGAAGCCTATGACATCATAGAAGAGCTCAAGAGCATGTCCGGGGAACAGGCTAGGATTGAGCGCTTCGGTGTCACCCGGGCTATAGCAACAGCTAGGCTGGAAAAGGGTAAACCCGTGGGACCACATGTACAACAAATGATTGGATTATTTGCTTCAAGTGCTCGCCTCGGTTTTGCATATGATGACGAGTTGGCTACCGATTTCATTCTCCATTCTCTTCATGATGGTTATGACGCCTTTAGGCTGAATTTCCACATGAATGGACTGAAGAAATCGCTTCATGAGCTCCATGGGATGCTTAAGGCTGCTGAGCCGGCGATTAAGAAGGACCCTAGGAGGGAAGTTCTTATGATTTGGGAAGGAGGTACCAAAAAGTTCAAGGGGATTAAGAAACCAGAAGTGAAAGGCAAAGGGAAAGGGAAAGCTGTGGCAGCTCCTTCCAAAAGGTTCTTGAAAGCTTCTAAGGTTCCTGGGGAATCAGAGTGTTGGACACTACAAGCGAGATTGCCCTAAGTTCAAGGAAGATGTGAGAACGGTGTCGTTCCTTCATCTTCAGGTATTTATGTCATAGACATAAACTTTACAAATTCTTCTTCTTGGGTATTGGATACCGGATGCGGTGCTCACATTGTTTCACATGTGCAGGGACTGCAAAGAAGTAGAACTTTGGTAAAGGGAGATGTCGATCTGCGGGTTAGAAATGGAGCGAGGGTCGCTGCATTAGCCGTAGGATCTTATGATTTGTGTTTGCCTTCGGGCCTTGTTTTAATATTGAAAAATGTTTATTTCGTACCAAGTATTACCAAGAACATCATTTCTATTTCAGTATTGGATACTGAAGGATTTTCCTTCACTATAATAAATGGTTTATTTACTATTTCAAAAAGTGGAGTGTTCTATGGTTCGGCACGATTAGAACATGGTTTATATATACTTCATCTTGACAATCATATATATAACATTGATACCAAAAAGGCCAAATCGAATGAATTCAATGAAACATACCTTTGGCATTGTCGATTAGGTCATGTCAACATTAAACGTGTAGAGAAACTTCTTAAAGAAGACATTCTCAAATCTTTTGACTTGGATTCATTTGATACATGTGAAAGATGTTTGATGCGCAAAATGACAAAGTCACCTTTTCTAGGGAAAGGAGAACGTGCAATTGATCTATTGGGTTTAATCCATACTGATGTATGTGGTCCAATGAGCTCACAGGCACGTGGAGGTTATTTCTACTTCATAACTTTTACCGATGACTTAAGTAGATATGGTTGTTGGAAATCGATATCCCGGGGTTAACGGAATTGCGGAATACATAACCCCGACCGAAATCCCATCGCCGGAAAAACACGCGAACCACCGTACGACGCCGGAGCTCGACAAGAGCATCGCCGCGGGATGTACCCGCGGCCAAAACCCTAGCCGAGCCCCGGCCGCAAAGGGGGGCTCGCGATCGCTGCCCTAGCGATCGCCGGGGATGCACGCGCATCCCCGTGGGGCTGTTCGGAACAGCCCCCGGCGGTGAGTCCGGCGACTCACCGCCACCGCCGAGGAGGGCGGTGCGCCCAGCGCACCCGCCGCGGCCCAGCCGCGGCTGCCCCCGCGATCGACCGATTGGTCGATCGAATGCCCCGGCGTCCAGCCGGGGCGTCCTCGTGTGGGCCCAGCGATCGAGCCCTAGCTCGATCGCACCCCTCGGCTCCCAGCCGAGGGTTCGATCCTCCGCGGGGATGTCGACCTCGCGGTCCATCCCCATCCGCGGAGTTCCTCGTTCCCGGATCTTCGTTCATGTATATATTACGATTCACGTAAAATCATAGAGGGTGTTTATCGATTTTACCTTTGATCTCGTTGTGCGGAGAAACGAGATTGATTTGAAGACCTTCGGATCTTCCTACGTATTCCTTGCACTAGCTTGAACGTCGTGTGGGCGACGATCCTCCAAGCTTATGGATCTCCTTCACAACTCTCTAGAACTATCAACTAATGATATTCTTGTCTTGTAGGTGTGTTCTAATTGTGAAGACCACGTAGTGCTTTTATAGGCTACGTAGGGGATCTAAAGGAGGTGAAATATTGGGCTTCCAATATTAATGATTAAATTGAGCCAAAGCCCAAATCTATTAATCCATTAATATTAATTATATGATTAATTCCACTATATAAATATAATTGCACTCCCAATATTCACAATATTATATCAAATAATATTCTCTCCGGTAGTATTATTTATTCCATGTGTTTAAGATATAAATATCCATGAATAAAATTAATTCATTGCTTAGTTAATTTATTCATCTCTTATATCCGAGACTAGTACCATTCAACTTTAATTATTATGCGGAACAAATCCACTCATGAGGTTTACATAATAATTCCTTATGAACTCATCTCGGGGATATTATCAACCCTTTCGAGGACACATTTTCCCATCAAGAATTTACGGCATGTCATACATAAAATACCGTGACCCAACTTTACCGGTAATTGATCGGTTATTCTAATCAATCAATTCCTTTGGAAAATCAAAGTCACTAATATTAAATGCACACACCCGCAATAATATCAGGGATTAAGAATAAAATACTCAGAGATTTAAATCGATTATCTAAGGCAATACTAATCGATAAATCTCAAGCGATCCGCTCAATACACCAAGTGTACAAGTATGATAAAATAATCAAGACCAATTATTTTCTCTCTCATACAACGACTATACCGATGGATTAGTTCTTTTCCATCTAGGTCGTGAGCCACTGTTTGATTATATACGAGTGACTGATAGTATGATCTTCCGTGTGACGACGCACACCATACTAAATACAACGTATAAAATCCAGAACCATATTTGCATTTATTTAATTATAAATAATTAAAAGCAAACGATTATTTATTTAATTAGGTTAAATACTATGACCGGGAGTTTACGATACTTAAATCTAGACATTAAGTATACAACTCCATCAATGGTTATGTCTATTTAATGAGGCATAAGTCGGAAGCCTTTGAAAAGTTCAAAGAATTCCAAAATGAAGTTGAGAATCAACTTGGTAAGAAGATAAAAGCCATTCGATCGGATCGAGGTGGTGAATATCCGAGGTGGTGAATATCTTAGCCAAGAATTCGATGATCATCTTATGAGTTGTGGTATTCTATATCAACTCACTCCTCCTGGAACACCCTAGATGAATGGTGTTTCCGAAAGGAGGAATAGAACCTTATTGGATATGGTTCGATCGATGATGAGCCTTAGTGAACTACCAAAATCTTTTTGGGGACACACACTTTTAACAGCGGCCTATACACTGAATAGGACACTGTCAAAAGCTGTTGATAAGACACCATACGAGGTATGGAAAGGGAAGGTTCCTAACTTGTCTTATATCAAGGTTTGGGGATGTAAAGCTTATGTGAAGAGAAATATCTCTACAAAGCTTGAACCCAAATCGGATAAATGTTTCTTTGTGGGTTATCCAAAAGAAACACGAGGGTACCACTTTTACAACCAATCTGAGAACAAAGTCTTTGTTGCTCGAGATGGTGTATTTCTTGAAAAGGAATATCTTTCCAAGAAAGTAAGTGGGAGCTCAGTTGAATTGAACGAGGTTCAAGAAGATCAAACTGAGATGGACACTCAAGACCAAGTCGAGAGTGCTCCAGTGGTTTTGGAAAACACACCTAACCCTCGAAGGTCCGGAAGGATTAGAACTCAACCTATGACAAACGAGAACTATGAAGTCATGCTTTTAGAAAGCAATGAACCTTCGACCTATATCCAAGCTGTGACGAGTCCAGATTCCGAGAAATGGCAGGGTGCCATGAAATCCGAAATGGAATCAATGTCTGAAAATCAAGTTTGGAACTTGGTCGATTTTCCTAAAGGGGCTAGGCCCATTGGATGCAAATGGATTTACAAAATAAAAACAGACATGAATGGAAAACCTAGTGTTTTCAAAGCAAGGTTGGTGGCAAAAGGATATAAACAAATTCACGGGGTGGATTATGATGAAACCTTTTCACCAGTTGCTATGATTAAATCCATTCGGATTCTCTTAGCCATTGCTGCTCATTATGATTATGAGATATGGCAAATGGACGTTTAAACCGCCTTCTTGAATGGGATTCTAGTAGAGGAAGTGTTTATGACACAACAAGAGGGTTTTATCGATCCTAATCAGGCTGAGAGAGTATGCAAGCTTAATAGATCCATTTATGGATTAAAGCAAGCATCTCGGAGCTGGAATCTTCGGTTCGATGAATCCATACAAGAGTTTGGATTTCAAAAGAACATGGAAGACTCTTCTGTTTACAAGAAGGTCAGTGGGAGTTACGTTGTATTCATTGTGTTGTATGTGGATGACATACTCCTTATTAGAAACAATATTCCTATGCTTAATTCTGTTAAAGAATGGCTTCGAAGATGGTTTTTAATGAAGGATCTTGGAGGAGCACAGTACATATTGGGCATCAAGATCTGTCGGAGCAGATCGCAAAGGATGCTTCGACTTAGTCAAGCAACCTATATTTATAAGGTGCTTGACAGGTTCAGAATGAAAGACGCCAAGAAGGGTCTCATTCCAATGACTCATGGTACATCTTTGAGCAAGAGGCAGAGCCCTTCGGGACCTGATGAGCAAATAAGGATGGCAAATATTCCTTATGCTTCGGCAATAGGGTCTATTATGTACGCCATGATATGTACACGACCGGATGTATCGTATGCTTTGAGCATGACGAGTCGGTTTCAAGGAAACCCAGGTGAGGCACATTGGACTGCGGCCAAGAATATTCTTAAGTACCTTAGAAGGACAAAAGAGTATTTTCTTGTCTTTGGAGGACAAAAAGAGTTGGTTGTGACAGGATATACGGATGCAAGCTTCCAAACAGACAAAGATGATTTCCGGTCTCAGTCCGGTTTTGTCTTTTGTCTGAATGGAGGTGCGGTGAGCTGGAACAGTTCCAAGCAACCCACCGTAGCTGATTCTACTACAGAGGCTGAGTACATTGCTGCATCAGAAGCAGCAAAGGAGGTCGTTTGGATGAGAAAGTTCTTAGATGAGCTCGGTGTCGTACCTAGTTCGGCCCATCCGATAGCTCTCTATTGTGATAATAGTGGAGCTATCGCGCAAGCCAAGGAGCCTAGGGAGCACCACAAATCCAAACATGTGCTCAGGAAGTTCCACATTCTCAGGGAGATAGTTAGTCGTGGAGACATCGAGATAAATAAAGTTGCAACTGATGATAATGTTGCAGACCCGTTAACTAAACCACTCCAGCAGTCAAAGCATGATGCTCATACGACTGCAATAGGGATACGATATCTTAGAGATGGATTGTGATTCCTATTACTGTATTGTATACTTTTGGAGTTTATGTAAACATTCACGTATCTTTTATGATATTCAATAATTTCTTCATATAATTGTGGTTTAAATTGTATGAATTGTCCAAATGATTAAATTATATTAATTGGGTTATGAGGTCGACTTACCACATAATGAAGTCCCAATTGTTGAACTAATATAATTAAATCATAAATTGTTCCTAGTTCCTATCATTGAGTACGGACAAATTGATGATACAAAGAACTAGATTGTAATGTGTACTATAGCGCTGCTTCATGGGCTAGTGATGTGGGACATCAAGTACAATTACATAGATATTAGCTGGGAGCTAATGATCGAACAGACCCGACTGGAATATTATTTAAGATTTCGAGTCATAATACTATTTCATTGACTGTCGAGCATTTTCCTCTAACCTGAGTAGTCCAGAGTAATTCCATTGTGAAATGGTGTACTTTGATACAAGTAAATGCCTTTCGTAAAAGGAGGTTATAAAACTTGTTATTGGGTATATCAGGAAGCAAGTGGGAGAGCTTGGATTGACAAGATGGGATTGTCCTCCATTTTATAATGGGATACATGTCTTACCGGCCACTTGGAGAGTCGAGACTGTGGAAAATACGTGGCCACGTCCAGATTCGTATCATAGTGATAAATCTGGTTTTACAGTCTGTCTCAAAGTCCAAGAAAGGTTTGAACCGATTGAGGATGACTCGAGTCTTGCCTCAAGTTCAAACTTAGACATAAAGTGACAACAGGAAGTTGGCAGCACACTGGCTCTGAAGGCCAAGTGGGAGATTGTTGGGATATGTCCTTCGATCCTACGTGTGCAATCGATAAAGTCATAAGGTCGTCTATGGATGTTAAATGATTATTCGATAATATTAATTGTTGGGAACAATATAATATTGATCGATAAAATCATACCTACAGGGTCACACACGAGCTGGAATTACGTTGCTTGCTGTATTGATTTAGAATCAATACATATGGAATTTCACATGCATGGGATGCATGGCATGCATGGGATGCATGGCTTGCATGGATGCATGTCACATGGTATGACATGGCATGCCACACAAGCAAGGGGACCACATCCATGCCAATTGGCATAGTGATGTGGAAATGACCCTTTACCTCCCCATTAACCACCATTATTGGTGCATTATGATGCACATAATGGGGGGGGGGGGGGGGGGGGGGGTTACAAGGAGAGGTTAATTGTGGTGAATAAAGTGATGAAAACATGGTTTTGATATCACTTAATCATCAGCCACGAAATTCCACACAACAAGAGAGAAAAGAGTGAGAGAATCACTCAAGAACAAGCAAGCAAGTTCAATTCCGGGTTCGTGTGCAACACGTAGAGGCCGGGCCATTTGTGCGGCTTCCGCATCCGGACGATCTAAAGGAGTGACGAGGTCATTCACAAGGAGAGCTTCGAGAGGCTGATCTATTTGAGGTGGTTCAATCGACTCAACACCACCTCAACGACATCAACGAATCACTTCGTCACAAAAGTAAGTAATCGTTGAACCTTATATATATATATATATATATATATATATATATATATATATATTGGATGTGTATATATATATATATGTGTTTATATGTGTTCTTATACACATTAAGTGTGCACTAAGATCATGGCATAGTAGATCTATTGCTTTAAACGCTTCCGCACACACGGTATATCGATCGGATCGGTATATCGGTACCCACAGTAGTCTACATGGGCAATGCTGTAGAGGAGGCAGCTGTTGCAATGGAGGACATTTTATAGGATTTCATTTTAGTTATTGCTTTTATGTACCTTTCATTTAGAAAGAACTGTGTTCTGGATTTCTAATGAATAGATATTTTATTTCTTTTAATCATTTGATGGTAATAAGAAGAAATAAAGATATTATCTATTCTGGTACATTAGCTAGCAATATATAAATGATGAATCCTGAGTCCACCATGGTGCAACGAACCGTAGTATGAAACTCGTTTTACTAATAAGAGATTTCTTTATTAAATCGATTATACTTGTGGATTCTTATGCTAAGTCATGTTTATTCAAATAAGAAGTTCAAAGGTGGAAAATTTATTTTTGATCAATTAAGTTGAAGGAGTGGACCTTCCAACCTATGAATCTAATTTGGAAGATAACATGACTAAGCAATCCTTTATGGATATAAGATATAAGATCCGGACAAGTATAAGAATTGATTGACTCTGATGTATGCAGACTATGTCTACTCAGACAATAAGGTACGAGTACTTCATTTAATGATTACTCGAGAAATGGATTAGAATACTGCTGGAGTAGTATACTTAATGTCTAGATTTGAGTATTCTGAACTCCTTGTACACTTTCATTTACCTATTAATAACGAACATTCATTTGCTTTTAATTATTGTTAATTAAATATATGCAAATTATAGTCCTGGATTTTATACGTTGTAGTTAGTATGGTGTTGCATGGGCACACAGAAGATCATACTATCGGTTACTCGTATTTAATCGAACAGATGCTCACGACCTAGATGGACACGGACCAATCCATCGGTATAGTCGTTGTGTGAGAGAGAAAATAATTTATCTTAATTATTTTATCACACTTGTACACTTAGTGTATTGAGCGGATCGATTGAGACTCATCAATTAGGTTTGCTCGGCAATAATTGATTTGAGACTCAGTGTATTTTATTCTTAATCCCCGATACAATTGCGGGTGTGTATATTTAGTATAAGTGACTTTGATTTTCCAAAGGAATTGACCGGTTTAATTATTGGGTCAATTACCGGTTAAGTTGGGTCAATATATTTTATATATGGCATGCCGTGAATTCTTGACGGGACAGTGTATCCCGGAAGGGTTGATAATATCCCCGAGATGAGCTCATAAGGATTTATTATGTAAACCTCGCGAGTGGATTTAATTCCGCATAATAAATAAGGTTGAGTGGTACTAGTCTCGGATAAAAGAGATGAATAAATTTATTAAGCAATAAATAAATTTTATTCATGGATATTTATATCTTAAATACACGGAATAAATAATACTACCAGAGAAATATTATTCGATATAATATGGGTAAATATTGGGAGTGCAATTTTATTTATATAGTGGAAAATAAATAAAATTAATATTGATAAGGATTAATGGACTTGGGCAGTGGGCACAATTTAATCTTCAATATTGGAAGCCCAATATTCCACCTCCTTTAGATCCCCTACGTAGCCTATAAAAGCACTACATGGCCTTCATAATAGACAAGACAAGATAATCATACTTGATTAGTCTAGAGAGTTTAAGGAGATCCATAGGAGTTCGATAGATCGTCGCCCACCCGACGTTCGAACGGAGTGCAAGGAATACGTGGGAAGATTCAAAGGTCATCTTGATTTCGTTTCTCCGAACAACGAATCGAAAGGTAAAAATCTAAAC
This sequence comes from Euphrasia confusa, assembly GCA_954870475.1. Lineage (NCBI taxonomy): Eukaryota > Viridiplantae > Streptophyta > Magnoliopsida > Lamiales > Orobanchaceae > Euphrasia > Euphrasia confusa. The sequence goes on from OX940964.1 coordinate 24,446,679, forward strand.
GCCCTTGATTTATTCGATTTTGGATTTATCGAGAATACCGTAGAACGCAAGATCCGAAGGATCGAACCCGGATTAGACGAACGACCACGCGGTGGTGGCGAAGCCACCGGACCGCGTGGCATCGCACGCCTAGGGTTCGGCGGCGAAGAGGAGCCCTCGGCTTCGGCCGAGGGGAGCGATCGCGGGGAACGATTTCCGGCGGTGGCGGGCTGGTGCCGCCACCTCCCCACCTCGACGGTGGGACTCCTCCACGGCGAGCAGCAGGTCGCCGGACCTGCTGCCGGGGGCTGCCGGATGCAGCCCCATCGAACGCGATGTTCGATTGCGTGAGTGGCGGCTCGCGGGGGTTCGGCCGGGGGCGGGTTGTGCGTCTTCGGACGCATGGTCTCCGAAGGTCGGACTCCGGCGGATGAGTCGATGTTCATGTGATCTCCGGCGAAGGTTTTCGGTCGGGTTATTGTTTACGCAAATTTAAATATCCCGGGATATCGAATTCCAACAATTGGTATCAGAGCGTGGTTTACGTTCGCGGTATTTTCGATAAAATTGTTCTACCTTGCAGGGTTCCGACTATTATGGCTTAATTTATTATTCGTTTAATTTATTTTGTCATGAATGTTGGATTGATTAAACTCTCGGACATGTCGAGATTCGTTTTTGGTGGTGAATGCTTGTAATAGTAAAAATTCGGGGGTTGACCGAATTTAGGATTTATTATTACGTTCTTCTTTTTCCGGAAATTGTATAGGGTCGATTTCATGTATAGAATCGATACCGGATAGTGTAAAAATTATTTTGTAATTTATTTTGCGTTGGATCGATGCCGAAACGACCGCCGGAGAAGACGCGTGACGAAGGAGACGACGTGAGGGCTAGGGCTCGGATCGACCACCATGGTCGATCCATGGAGGATCGAACCATCGAAGGAGAGGCGCCGAATTCGCGCCTCCCGGCGGCGAAACCACCGGCGGTGGTGGTGCGCCGGCTAGGTGGCGGCGGCGGCGGTCCTCGGCCGGCGATGGCGGTCCGGTGGGGGCGCGGGGGTCCTCATGATCTTCGTGCTCTCCCGGTAAATTCACTTTCCTAATTGATTCGGGTTTTTCCTATTTGAGTGTTCCTATTTTTGGGAACTCTCATGGATTAGGAAAAGAATCAATTTGGAATTGATTAGGATTCCTAAATTGATTATTTCTATTTTATGGAAATATTCATGGATTAGGAATCTAATTAATTTGGAAAGTAGAAGAGTCCTAAATTATTTTATTTCCTTATTTCATTATGGAAATCATCTAGAATATTCCAAGTGGGACTTGGATAGATTATTTCTAGAGATTTAATGAAGTAGAAAGGGAAGATAAAATAAATAAAAATATTAATAATATTTAATTTTATTTTTGATTTATTCGATTGACTTAATTATTATTAATTAAGTATCTTTTGGATTTATCAAAAATAAATAGATTTAAATATTGGAAATTAATATTCTCGTCACATGGAGCATTCAAGAACGAAGACTGAAGACTAGAAGATGCGTACGGAGATGGAGTAAAGCCATAATAGTCGGAAAATAATATTCTAGTAATTATTTTGACTATGTGATAATACTATGTGCTTTATTACATGTATGCATGCTATATGTGTTTACTTTTATGCACTAGATAGCGTATCCCTTTATTGTAAAAAGCTAAGTGGGAGAGGGTATGGAAACATACCCATGGTCTCCATTGCTGCTCTCTTGGTGACTCTTATAAACTTTTGAAGTTTATATAGATAAGTTATTGGAGGAGAGTTCTTGTAATTCCTCTTACGAGAAACATTGATTAAGTTTATCAAACAATGCCTAATTTGTCTTTCCAAAGCTGATTTCAAGTCGACTCATTCTCACCCCGGGGAGTGGAATGGAGCCAGAGCCACTTGGTCATGTCGAGGACACAAATTAGAGGCAGTCGTACCATTCTTTGATAGATGGATCGATTGTCTGCTCGGCTCCCTCATTTATGAGAGATAGGGTTGTTCGCATGGTGAATCACTGGTTAGAAACTTCGAGTTTCACTTATGATTCTCCGCGTCTTGATTTACAAGATTGAATGGATCAAGTAATTGGGAGTCAATTATAAAAATCTCTTGGTGTAGTAAACGTCCACACCACGTGGCTTGCTATGCCGACGGATTTTGGATTAATTGATGTAGACAGTTGTAAGAAATTGTAATGAGTTGTGAAGTTATCGTAAACGTCCACACCACGTGGCTTGCGGTAATGTAGCGATTCCAAGCAATTTACTTTGGTACTGAGTAATGGTTTACACTTAGATACGCCTTATAGTATTCCTCCCCACGAGGTTCCGCTATAAGTGATGTATGACCAAAGAAAATCTAATTGCTAAATCGTTTGGGTGGGTAAACGTCCACACCACGTGGCTTGCCTTACCTGATGGGATTTTAGATGTGATTAGTGATTTAATGATATTATTTAAGGGAGATAATATCGGATATTAAATTGTTTGTTTGTTTTATGTGCTTATAGGTTAGGAATGACTGTGACCCCACTTTGTGATATACTTAAAGATGAAAACTCACTGGTTCCATATAGTACTGATTGGAAAAGAAATCTGACACTGTCCAGACTGTTGAGCCTTCTGAATCCACTGATGACCCAACTCATGAGGACATAACCTCAGAATGATGTTGAGACATAGCGTGGAAGCCGGACAAGAAGTGATTGACATACTCTATAAGTTCAGTCCTCTTGAGGAGTCGCTTAAAAACGATTTCAAAAGAGCTGAACTTATAAGTATGGTCAGAAAATCACAAGCTCTTGTGGCTAAGATGGAAGTGCAAGCAAAGAAGCCCAGTGGTTCCAAACCACGGAATGGGAAGAGCAAGCCGCGAGGCAAGTGCTATCGATGCAAGCAGTCTGGGCACTGGAAGTCTGATTGTCCTCTCATCAAAGGTACGAAATTTTCCTTAGTCACCGAAACATTATCAGTGGTGTTATCTACCAGCACCTGGTGTGTAGATACGGGGGCCACTGATCATGTCTGCAATTCCATGCAGGGGTTCCAGGAAACCCGGAGACTTAGAGAGGGAGAGATCGTGGTCTACATGGGCAATGCCGCGAGGGTGGCGGCTGTTGCAGTGGGAGACGTTCACTTACGCTTCAGTAGTGATAGGATTTTAGTTTTACATAATTGTCTTTATGTACCCAACTTTAGAAAGAATTTAATTTCGGTTTCTAAACTTATTATGAATGGATATTCTGTTTCTTTTGACCACTCGGTGATCATAAGAAGAAACAGTGAGATTATCTGTTCTGGTACATTGGTGGACGATTTGTATGTGCTAAATCCTGAGTCTAACACGATGCAACTAACCGAGAGTAATAACACATCTACGAACACCAATAAGAGAAAGGAACCTTCTAGGATGAATCAATTATACTTGTGGCATCTAAGGCTAGGTCATATAAACTCAAATAGGCTTCAAAGGTTGAAAGCTGATGGTCTAATCAGCGATGTTGAAGGAGAGGACCTTCCAACCTGCGAATCCTGTTTAGAGGGAAAAATGACTAAGCGTCCTTTTTCTGGTAAAGGACGAAGAGCTGAACAAGTGTTGGATTTGATTCACTCTGATGTATGCGGACCTATGTCTACTCAGGCAAGGGGAGGGTACGAGTACTTCATCACTTTCACTGATGATTACTCAAGATATGGATATGTATACCTGATGAGCCGCAAGAGCGAATCCTTTGGCAAGTTCAAAGAATTCAAGGCTCTTGTGGAGAACCTTCGTGGTAAATCCATAAAATGCCTGCGATCTGATCGCGGAGGCGAGTACCTGTCTGGAGAATTCAAGGCATACTTGGCAGAGAATGGGATTGAATCCCAACTGACTTCACCATACACTCCCCAGCAGAATGGTGTGTCAGAAAGAAGGAATAGGACTCTTATGGAAATGGTGCGATCAATGATGAGTTACTCGGACTTACCTATTATGTTCTGGGGACATGCCTTGGAAACAGCGGCGTATATCTTAAATAGGGTTCCAACCAAAACGGTACCAACCACACCCATGGAATTGTGGAGTGGGCGCAAGCCTAACTTGAGACACATTCGGATCTGGGGTTGTCCAGCACATGTGTTGCGACAAGGTGCCGATAAGTTAGAACCTAGATCAGAATTACGGCTGTTTATAGGATACCCGAAAGGAACTAAAGGTGGCATGTTCTATAGTCCTACGGACCAGAAGATCGTTATAAGTACTAACGCTCGGTTCTTAGAAGAAGACTATGTCATGGACCACAAGCCCAAAAGTGACATAATACTTGATGAGTTGAGAGGTAACAAGGAAGACTTAGATACAGCCGAACCGAGTATAGATACACCACTAGAACCTGCACCTACTGTCACTGTTAATACACCGGAACGCCGTCGTAGTGGGAGGGTTGTTAAACAACCAGACCGATGGATTGGACTGGGTGAGTCTTCGGACTCTGGACCTGGAGTTCATGAAATCGATCCCTGGACCTATGATGAGGCGGTACAAGATATAGATGCGCCTTCTTGGAAGAAAGCGATGAAATCCGAAATTGAATCTATGGATTCTAATAAAGTCTGGGATCTTGTAGAACCACCAAGCGGCGTAAAGCCAATTGGGTGTAAATGGGTCTACAAGAGAAAGAGAGGATCTGACGGAAAGGTTGAAACCTTTAAAGCTCGGCTTGTTGCGAAAGGATATACTCAAAAAGAGGGAATCGATTATGAGGAGACCTTCTCGCCGGTAGCCAAGATAAAGTCGATCCGGATTCTCTTATCCATAGCAGCTCATATGGATTATGAGGTGTGGCAAATGGATGTCAAGACAGCTTTCCTAAATGGAAGTCTTGACGAGACGATTTATATGAAACAACCAGAAGGATTCATTGCTAAGGGGCGAGATCATCTAGTGTGCAAGCTTAATCGATCCATTTATGGATTGAAACAAGCCTCGAGATCGTGGAACCTGCGGTTTGACGAAGTAGTCCAATCTTTTGGATTTAGTCAAAGCATGGACGAATCGTGTGTGTATTGGAAACGTGATGGGAAGAAGGTGGTGTTTCTCGTGCTTTATGTAGACGACATTCTTCTCATTGGCAACAGTGTGAAAATGTTATCAGACATAAAGGGATGGTTGTCTAGACAATTCGATATGAAAGATTTGGGAGAAGTCGGGCATGTTCTAGGGATCAAGGTCATAAGGGATCGCCGGAATAGAACATTGTACCTATCCCAGCAATCTTACATAGACACGATTCTGGCTCGTTTTAACATGCAAGATTCCAAGAAGGGTGAACTACCCTTCAGTAAAGGAACTTATCTTTCTAAGGAGATGTGTCCTCGGACACAAAAGGAGAAAGATGAAATGAAAGCAGTTCCCTACGCTTCGGCTGTGGGAAGCTTAATGTATGCAATGTTATGTACGAGACCTGATATCTGCTATGCAGTTGGCGTAGTAGCGAGATATCAGAGTAACCCTGGAAAGGCTCATTGGACTGCCGTAAAGAGCATTTTCAAGTATTTGCGAAATACTAGGGATTATGTTCTGAGTTACGGAGCAGACAATCTGATTCCTTTGGGTTATACAGATTCGGATTTCCAAGCTGATAAGGACCGGCGAAAGTCGACATCAGGCTATGTGTACACTTTGGGAGGTGGAGCCGTATCATGGAGGAGTGTTAAGCAAAAGTGCATTTCGGACTCTACCATGGAAGCTGAATATGTTGCAGCCTCAGAGGCAGCGAAAGAGTCAGTTTGGTTCCTTAATTTCCTCCAGGACTTAGATGTGATTCTGAGTTTGCCCAGAGCTATGACAATTTATTGTGATAATAGCGGTGCAGTGGCAAACAGTAAGGAACCACGGTCCTATAGTGCTACGAAACACATAGAGCGCAAGTACCACCTGATTCGAGTCATCGTCAAGAGGGGCGATGCGATAGTCACCAAGATAGCTTCGGAGGACAACCTAGCGGACCCTTTCACCAAGATACTTCCCAAGGAAGTATATTTCAAGCACTTGGAGGGTTTGGGAGTCAGAAGTTTGGAGGATAAGACTAGACCTTAGTATAAGTGGGAGATTGCTGGAGTAGTATACTTAATGTCTAGATTTGAGTATTCTGAACTCCTTGTACACTTTCATTTACCTATTAATAACGAACATTCATTTGCTTTTAATTATTTTTAATTAAATATATGCAAATTATAGTCCTGGATTTTATACGTTGTAGTTAGTATGGTGTTGCATGGGCACACAGAAGATCATACTATCGGTTACTCGTATTTAATCGAACAGATGCTCACGACCTAGATGGACACGGACCAATCCATCGGTATAGTCGTTGTGTGAGAGAGAAAATAATTTATCTTAATTATTTTATCACACTTGTACACTTAGTGTATTGAGCGGATCGATTGAGACTCATCAATTAGGTTTGTTCGGCGATAATTGATTTGAGACTCAGTGTATTTTATTCTTAATCCCCGATACAATTGCGGGTGTGTATATTTAGTATAAGTGACTTTGATTTTCCAAAGGAATTGACCGGTTTAATTATTGGGTCAATTACCGGTTAAGTTGGGTCAATATATTTTATATATGGCATGCCGTGAATTCTTGACGGGACAGTGTATCCCGGAAGGGTTGATAATATCCCCGAGATGAGCTCATAAGGATTTATTATGTAAACCTCGCGAGTGGATTTAATTCCGCATAATAAATAAGGTTGAGTGGTACTAGTCTCGGATAAAAGAGATGAATAAATTTATTAAGCAATAAATAAATTTTATTCATGGATATTTATATCTTAAATACACGGAATAAATAATACTACCGGAGAAATATTATTCGATATAATATGGGTAAATATTGGGAGTGCAATTTTATTTATATAGTGGAAAATAAATAAAATTAATATTGATAAGGATTAATGGACTTGGGCAGTGGGCTCAATTTAATCTTCAATATTGGAAGCCCAATATTCCACCTCCTTTAGATCTCCTACGTAGCCTATAAAAGCACTACATGGCCTTCATAATAGACAAGACAAGATAATCATACTTGATTAGTCTAGAGAGTTGAAGGAGATCCATAGGAGTTCGATAGATCGTCGCCCACCCGACGTTCGAACGGAGTGCAAGGAATACGTGGGAAGATTCAAAGGTCATATTGATTTCGTTTCTCCGAACAACGAATCGAAAGGTAAAAATCTAAACGCCCTTGATTTATTCGATTTTGGATTTATCGAGAATACCGTAGAACGCAAGATCCGAAGGATCGAACCCGGATTAGACGAACGACCACGCGGTGGTGGCGAAGCCACCGGACCGCGTGGCATCGCACGCCTAGGGTTCGGCGGCGAAGAGGAGCCCTCGGCTTCGGCCGAGGGGAGCGATCGCGGGGAGCGATCGCCGGCGGTGGCGGGCTGGTGCCGCCACCTCCCCACCTCGACGGTGGGACTCCTCCACGGCGAGCAGCAGGTCGCCGGACCTGCTGCCGGGGGCTGCCGGATGCAGCCCCATCGAACGCGATGTTCGATCGCGTGAGCGGCGGCTCGCGGGGGTTCGGCCGGGGGCGGGCTGTGCGTCTTCGGACGCATGGTCTCCGAAGGTCGGACTCCGGCGGATGAGTCGATGTTCATGTGATCTCCGGCGAAGGTTTTCGGTCGGGTTATTGTTTCCGCAAATTTAAATAGCCCGGGATATCGAATTCCAACAAATACCTGATGTGCCACAAAAGCAAGTGTTTTGACAAGTCAATGGACACTAAGCAATTGTGGAGAACCATAAAGGTATATCCATTTGTAGCCTGCGATTTGATCGCGGAGGCAAGTACCTGTCTGAGGAATGCATGGCATACTGATCACAGATTGGGATTTGATCCCAAATGACTACACCATACACTGTTGTGTAGAAATGGTGTATCGTAAACAAGAAATGGAACTCTTATAGAAATAGTAAAAGCATGAGTTATACGGAACTACCTGTGTTCTATGGATATGTCTGGAAACAACGGCGCATTCAAATGCGGTTGTAGAATATCCTGGAAGAACAAAAGATGTGTGTTCAATAGTACTATGAACCAGAAGGACGTTATAAGTTCTAACGCCCGGTTCTTAGAGAAAGACAATATGATGAACCACAAGCCCAAAGTGACGTGATACTTTGAAATGAGAGAGAACGATAAGGACTGAGAACCAGCCGAACCGAGTAGCGGTACGCCACTAACTGCACCTACTGTTATTACTGTTTATACACCGGAATGCCGTTGTAGTGGGAGGTTGTGGGTCAACCAGAGATATTCATAAGACTAGGAGAGTTTTCGAACTCTGGACCTAGTATACATGAAATCGATCCCTAGATCTACATGAAGGCAGTACTAGATCTAAATGTGCCTTCTTGGAAAGCAATAAGGATTATTGCTAAGAGGCAAGATCATTTAGAGTACAAGCTTAGTTAATCCATTTATGGATTGGAACAAAGCATTGAGTTCGTAGTACTTGCAAATTGATGAGATAGTCCATTTTATGGATTCATCAAAGCATAGACGAATCATGTGTATTGGAAACGTGATGGAACAAGGTGGTGTTTCTCGGGTTTTATGTAGAGAACATTCTTATCATTGGTAACTGAGAGAATGATTATTAAATCACCGATGATTGGTGAGTATGCGAATACTCCTATTTATAGTATTACAATACAATCTCATAATTAAAGTAAAGATAAAAGCAAATCAAATAATATATATAATCCTAAATATAAAGATATATTTTATTCTTATAATCAAATCAATATGATTTGATTATATTTATTTCCTTAACACTCCCCCTCAAGCGATGCGTGGGTTGAAGACAAACGCGAAGCTTGGTAAGGAGTTGGCGGCGGCTGCGGCACAACACGCACGGCAGGAGGATGCATTGGCGCTACGGCAGGAGGAGGGAAGAGGCTGCTCTGGCGCTGCGGAAGGAGGAGGGAGGAGGCTGCGGCACGACGCACGACGGAGGAGACAAGTCCAGCGTGAAAGTTGTGGCTACGGCAGATCGACGGTACGACTGAGAATACCAGTCCGACGTACAAATAAAGAACACGACGGAGGAGACCAGTCCGACGTGAGAAAAGTGAGAGAGAAAAGTGAGAGGAAGAAAGAAGACTAAACTAGGTTTAGAACCAGGTTTAGGACCGGTGCTCTGATACCATGAGAGAATGATTATTAAATCACCGATGATTGGTGAGTATGCGAATACTCTTATTTATAGTATTACAATACAATCTCATAATTAAAGTAAAGATAAAAGCAAATCAAATAATATATATAATCCTAAATATAAAGATATATTTTATTCTTATAATCAAATCAATATGATTTGATTATATTTATTTCCTTAACAGTAACAATGTAAAGATGTTGTCAAGACATAAAATGATGTTGTCTAGATAAATCAATATGAAATATATAGGAAGAAGTTGGACATGTTCTTGAGATCTTGGATATCTGGGAAAGAACATTGCACTTCTCCTGGACATCTTACATATATATGATTATGGTTCATTTTAACATGCATAGTTCCGAGAAAGATTCGCTACCTTTCAGGGAAGCTTGATAAATGCGATGTTGAAAACGAGAACCTGATATCGGCTATGCGGTTAGCATCGTGGGAGGATATCAAGGTAATCCTGGAAAGGAATATTCAAATGCTGTAAAAGTACTTTCGAAGTACTGTTCTAGACTACGAAGCAGACGAGTTTTTCCTTTGGATTACATTTTCTTAGATTTCTAATCGAATGAGGACCAGTGTAAGTCGATATCAGGCTATGTGTTTCACTATTAAAGGAGGAGGAGTTTTAACATGGAAGAGTGATAAGCACGATGCTTTTCGGACTCTGCCATAGGTAACCAAATAGCGGCCTCAGAGGCAGCGGAAGTTTTGGTATAACTCCGGGATAATCTCTGGGACTTAGAGGTGATTCTTAATTTGCCAAAAGGCTATGTGTATAGCGGTGCGATGGCAAATAATAAGAAATCACAAGTCCATAAGTGTAAGATAACACATAGAGCAAGTACCACCTGATACGAGTCATCGTCGAGGGAGACGACGCTGTAGTCACCAAGATAACTTCAGAGCGGCAACCTGGATTGCTCATTCACATAGTACTTCTTGGAAGTACATATTAAGCACGTGAAGAGTATGGGAGTCGGGAGTTTGGAGGAAATGACTAGACCTTAGTACAAGTGGGAGATTGTTGGAGTTGTGTACTTAATGTCTAGATTTAAGTAGCAGAAACTCACGATCCATTGCCACTAATCTATTTAATTAAATAAACAATTATTTGCGTTTAATTATTTATAATTAAATATATGCAAATTATAGTCCTGGATTCTATACGTTGTAGTTAGTATGGTGTGTCGGACGTCACACGGAAGATCATACTATCGGTTACTCGTATTTAATCGAACAGTTGCTCACGACCTAGATGGACACGGACCAATCCATCGGTATAGTCGTTGTGTGAGAGAGAAAAATAATCTATCTTGATTATTTTATCACACTTGTACACTTGGTGTATTGAGCGGATCGCTTGAGATTTATCGATTAGGATTGCCTTGGATAATCGATTTAAATCTCAGTGTATTTTATTCTTAATCCTCGATACTATTGCGGGTGTGTATATTTAATATAAGTGACTTTGATTTTCCAAAGGAATTGACCGGTTTAATTATTGGGTCAATTACCGGTTAAGTTGGGTCGCTATATTTTATATATGACATGCCGTGAATACTTGACGGGAAAGTGTATCCCGTAAGGGTTGATAATATCCCCGAGATGAGTTCATAAGGAATTATTATGTAAATCCTGCAGGTGGATTTGTTCCGCATAATAATTAAGGTTGAATGGTACTAGTCTCGGATATAAGAGATGAATAAATTAATTAGCAATAAATTAATTTTATTCATGGATATTTCTATCTTAAATACACGGAATAAATAATACTACCGGAGAGATAATATTATTTGATATAATATGGTATAATATTGGGAGTGCAATTATATTTATATAGTGGAAAATAAATATAATTAATAATAGTAAGGATTAATAGATTTGGGCTTGGGCTCAATTTAATCACTATTATTGGAAGCCCAATATTCCACCTCCTTAAGATCCCCTACGTAGCCTATAAAAGCACTACATGGTCTTCTCTATTCTCATAACTTGAAGATCACAATTCTAGAGAGAGAAAGTAGAAAATGATATCCATAGTGTTCGGAGGATCGTCGCCCACCCGACGTTCGAACAAGTGCAAGGAATACGTGGGAAGGTCTCAAGGTCATCATAAGATCTCGTTTCTCCGCACAACGAATCGAAAGGTGAATTAAATATTTCCGCTATTTAATTCATATTGAAATCAATTATCGAAAAACAAGATCCAATTCAATATCAGAGCTCGCATTGGAGTCGGAGATTCGGACCGGGACCAACCGGGGCGGTAGCGATCGAAGATCGCCGGACCGCCGGCCAGCTGGTGGTTCCCGGCGGATGGATCACCGAGGGAGGCCTTGGACGGGCAGCCCACAGCCCGCCTAGGCGGCGGGCGATCGCCCCGCGGGGAGCGATCGACAAGTCGCGGCTTCGCCGTGGCTAGGGCTCGATCGGGAGATCCTCGGGCGGTGGCTCCGGGCTATAGAGTCGTGGTTTCCGGGACGTCAATCGGAGTCGGTTTTACGACGACTCCGGGTGATCGATTTCCAACAGGTTCCATCGGAACTCCGATATCTGGGCTGAACCGCGACGACAATGGAGTGGTGATGACTGGTGTCGTCGATTTGGTGTTGGCCGAAGAGGGCATCAGCGATCTTTTTGCTCTCGAAATATTCGTCGATTCGATAATCAGTTTATGGGCGGAGGTTCAAGCTGAATACGGGCTTTATCGAGTGGTTTTCAGGGCTACAATACTTCAACAGTGGTTTGGGTGATTTTCAACAGTGGTTTTGGCTGATTTTATGGGCTCGAATATTGACGGGAAGAGGGATAAATTACATGTTGAGTTCTTGAAAACTTTTGATTCGGTTCTATGTAAATGGTTAATGTATTTCAATGTTTGTGGTTAGTACGTGTGTGAGTAGGAGATAGGTATACAGATAGGCATGATTAGAGTTGGTTTAGTTAGAGTTTTTAGGAGATGATAAGAATTCAATCACTATCGGGTGAGAATTGAGAATTGAGTTTTAAGTTTCATAGGAAAATGTATGGTTGGACTTTAGGTTTATGGGCTAGAAGATGTATAATGGAGTTTATATTTATTGGGTTGTTATAAAATATAATAGAATGAAACGAAAAATGAGCTCAAATTTAAGTGGGTTGAGATTTTGTTTAAGCTAAATTAAAATTAAATTAAAGATTTTTGGGAATTTAAAATAATTTAAAATTGGTTGTTACACATTTAAGCTATATGAACTGAACTGATTTTTTTATAAAAAGAATAATAATTTTTATAAATTATTAAATATTTTTTAAAAAATACTTATAATATTATGAAAGTAACTAGATTTTATATTTAAAACTATAAATTTTTTGTTTATTTTATTTTAATTTATTTTGAACTGAAGAACTGAACTTAAGCGATCTAACTGAACTGAACTGGAGCGATCTGAACTGAACTGAACTTGACTGAAATTAATTCAAAAGAACAGGTCCTTAAGTATATTAATTTATGTCATTAATATAAATAAAGAAAATTATTTATTGGCATTATCGTGAGAAATAAGAATCAATCACGTGCATTAAGGTGCACATTTATCAAATGATGTGTCCACCATTTATTGACTATTGAGAAATTTACTATACATTTATATAGAAAAGATGTAAAATTGTGATTTTTTTTTACTCCAACATTTATGAAAACGTGTAGCCTAATTAAATAATTAAAAACAAATATTATGACAATTTGGCGTGACAATTTAAATCAATATTCTTATAATTTTGAAAACGTGTAGTCTAATTAAATAATTAAAAACAAATATTATACTATACGAGAAGAACGTGAGAATAGAAAAAACTAGTACTCTCTGGAAATAAATCACGCATGGCCATTGGCGAATATTATTGTCATTATTGGTCAACATGAAAAATGCATGCGAGAATCAATAATAGTCTAACTACAAAATCTTTTCGATGACCTGATCGACCTTAAGCTAGATATATATTACGGAGTATAGTTTTTTTCTATAAATAGAATGCAATACCAATAACATATATAAACCCTACATTAATTATATTTTGTCAGTAATTAATGGAGTCCATCAAGTTTCTTGATTCCCAAGTAAAAAATGAGATTTTTTATAATGTCGAACGTGCATCTGCATATGACACAGCTTGGGTAGCCTTGATCCCGAGCGTGACGGCTCACTGTTTCAGTCTCCATCGGCCACGGCCCAAGCGTTTTATGTTAACCGGGCCGGAATGTCGATTGCATCAACTATCTCAAATCTCTCGTGCAAGATTTTCCGAGTGGCGGTGGTGGTTATATAAATATAGCACTATTTTTCAACTTGAAATATATAATTCGGTTATTTTACCTTTCTCTTCATGAATTCTTTAATTTATTAATTTCTGATATTTGCAGAACCTTCAGCATACACTATGGATGATGACGATCTTACAAAGCTGTGCATGGTGGATCACTTGCAAGGATTAGGTTTAGCTGACCATTTTTATCAATATATTGATGGCACACTTTCTCGCGTTTATAGGTGTCACTCACGTACTCGACAACTAATTCATTTAATTGAAGTTCGTAACCGATAATCAAAATACTCAAAACGTAAAAAAATACTTAATTTTTTTTTACTTTAATTCAGAAATATTCAAAAGGATAACAGCAAGACAGAGACGAGAGAGGCAAACATGGTACAAAAGTTATTCAAAGACGCAATATTGGCCTTTAGGCTTCTCCGAATGCAAGGATACTATGCAAATCTAGGTACATATTACGTGTAATCAAAATTACATATATATGTAATTGCTCTTCGAAATGTGTACTTAATTATATGTGCAGAGAGCTTCTGTTGGTTCTTACACGAACCTACAATCTTGTCGGAGAATCCTAAATGTTGCGATTTAAAGCACAAATCGCGCACGGCGCTCGCGAATATAAACACGGGATGTCACAAAGAAAAAGATATGCGTAAAAGAACGAACACAGAATTTACGTGGAAATCCAAAACACGGGAAAAACCACGGGAAGGAAGAAACAATTCACTATATCGATGAGACTTACAATAACTCGTCTTGTCTAGTCTGATTTTCGTCTACTAGAGAACCCCAATTTATAGGTGTAGAAAACCTATCAAATTGGAAACCATTAGAATTATAAATAAATCATTTTCCTAATTTAAAACTCCTAAATAATTAAGGAATAGAATTATAATTCATATAATTCTAATTCCCTAATTAACAGCAAAAATCCCAGTGCAAAAAGCCACGCAAAAATCCCAGCGCAACCGCGCGCACAGAAAAATCCCGCTGGACAAAACGGCGACCGTCATTTTCATTCGGCGGTCGCGGAAGACATTTGGTGGGCGCCGAAACCCCCGAAAAAGTCCAATCCCGATTCTTGATTTCCGGCGGTCGCCAAAACCTCTCCGGCGGTCGCCGAAACCTCTCTGGCGCCCGCCGAAACCTCCTTCGGCGATTTTGACCTCTTTTGCGTTCCGATTCGAGTCATAAACAACAAATCTCCACCTTGACGAGAATTCCCGCGACTCCAAGCCGCACCAACCTCCAACGATCATAGACCAATGTTTCTTCCTTCCACCCAGCCCCGTAGGGCTCACTCAAAGCATGAGCAACCTAAGTTTGAGCCACACCCAAACTTAGTTAAGAACCCGAAGTTGCACCGATCACCCCCTTGGGTACCGCCAAGCTCCGTGACCATCAAGCAATCTCCATTCTCAAGTCTCGCCTTCCCACTACTATTAGCACCCCTGCATTCGCCATTGCTTCAGTGCTATCCATAGTACGCCTAGGCTCGATCTCCGATTTTTGAATACTATTGGGGTTAGTATTCCCGGTATCCCCGACACCATCACACATGCATGAATTTTCAACCAAAAGTGATCCCGACTCACTTTCCAGCGAATGACTTCCTTGGGCAGAGGCAGTTGCCCTCGTGGTAATTGTGTTGCCGCAAAGCTCATACAATCCACCAATCTTTCTCTCGCCTCGCAAAATAAGTCGTCTACCCCGACTTACTTTCAACACTCCACCTTTACAGAAATACCGGTACCCTTTCTGATCTAAGATGCTAAGAGAGATAAGATTCCTCCGCAGGTCTGGAACGTACCTTACATTACCGAGGGTTCGAATATTCCCATCGACCATTTTGATTCTCATCGTTCCCGTGCCGCGTATCTCACACGATGAGTCATTACCCATGACCACCGTTCCACCGACACTTTCATCAAACGTGTCAAACATATCCCTGTTGTGACACATGTAATATGAACATCCCGAATCCAAGATCCACCCCTCACTCGTTCCCAAATCGGATACAGCCAGGAGTTCCCCATCAAGTGAACCTCCCCCTTCGAAATCGACCACGTTCGATTCCTCTCTCCGGTTTTTCAGGGCCTGACAGTCCCTCTTCATGTGGCCTTCTTTCTTGCAGTAGTGACAAATCCCCTTGAATCTCTTCTTCTTTGCCCATCCCTGGACATTAAGACCTTCACCTGGATTTTCACCACTTACAACCTTCTTCATCGTCTCTTTTGATCTCAAAGCATCGACCAAGTCTCCAAGCTTTAGGGTCTTACTACTATATAGAATAGTATCCCTAAACGAATCATACGAAGATGGCAACGAACAAAGCAAAATCAAAGCAAGATCCTCTGTATCATACTTTAACACCATGGCCTCAAGATCAGACACGATCTCCATGAAGGTAGACAGATGCTCTTGCAGGTTTGTACCCTCCACCATGCGATGCCCGTACAACCTCTTCAGATGCAACTTTGTGGTCAAAGTCTTCTTCATACACAGATCCTCCAACTTCGACCACATCTTTGTCGCCGTTTTCTCCTTGATCACCTATTCGAGCAAAGGACCAGAGACGTAGACCGAAATTATACCTCTTGCCTTTCTATCATTCCGAGCTTTCTCTTCTGGCTTCATCGTGCTTGCCATATTGTCCATGCCCAGCAACGCATCATCAAGGTCCATGTTGGTAAGAACTGACTCCACCTTGAACTGCCATGTAGAGAACCGCATGCTCCGATCTAACAACGAAATATCAAATTTCGCCGACATCTCTCAAAATATTAACGAACACCACCGGAAAACACGGAAAACCCAAGTCGCGACCTTAGGCTCTGATACCACTTGTTGCGATTTAAAGCACAAATCGCGCACGGCGCTCGCGAATATAAACACGAGATGTCACAAAGAAAAAGATATGCGTAAAAGAACGAACACAGAATTTACGTGGAAACCCAAAACACGGGAAAAACCACGGAAAGGAAGAAACAATTCACTATATCGATGAGGCTTACAATAACTCGTCTTGTCTAGTCTGATTTTCGTCTACCAGAGAACCCCAATTTATAGGTGTAGAAAACCTATCAAATTGGAAACCATTAGAATTAGGAATAAATTATTTTCCTAATTTAAAACTCCTAAATAATTAAGGAATAGAATTATAATTCATATAATTCTAATTCCCTAATTAAATAAACCCACGCAAAAATCCCAGTGCAAAAAGCCACGCAAAAATCCCAGCGCAAACGCGCGCACAGAAAAATCCCGCTGGACAAACGACCGCCATTTTCATTCGCCGGTCGCGGAACACATTTGGCGGGCGCCGAAGCTCATTCGGCGGGCGCTGAAATCCCCGAAAACGTCCAGTCCCGATTCTTGATTTTTGGCGGTCGCCGAAACCTCTCCGCGCCCGCCGAAACCTCCTTCGGCGATTTTGACCTCTTTTGCGTTCCGATTCGAGTCATAAACAACACTGAACAATTAATCCGCGCAATGTACAATGTTTATCGTGCCACACACTTACAATTTCCAGGGGAGATCGAACTTGATGAAGCGATAGCATTTTCACTAAGAGTGCTCGAGACCACCAGATCAGAAAGTGATGATAATTCTTTCGGGATTTCAAAGGGACTCCACAACATGGTAATTATTTTGCACTTAATTGGTTTACTCTACTTTGAAATAAATATTTTGTTTTAAGTGTCGATTGAGTATGAGTTGAGTGTTCCATGGACTGCTCGACTCGACCATCTTTATCATCGCAAGTGGATTGAAGAAAATAAAACCAGCTGCCTTCTTTGGACTGAGAAGGCCTCATTCTATAGGTTATTCTGTCTGAACAATAAGTTATTGCAACTCGCCGAGGAGAATTTTGTATTTAGACCATCCATATACAGACGAGAATTGGAGGAGCTCAAAGGGTACGTACGTACATACATAATTATGATTAATTTGATTTGACCTCTTAATTCAGAAACAATATTTACGGATCGATATGGTTAGATGGTCACACAAATGGAGACTTAGCGAGATGGGACTCGGAAGAGAGAAGACCGTTTATAGCTATTTCGTTGCTGCTTCTAGCTGCTGCCTTCCTTATGATTCAATTATGCGGTTGGTCATAGCAAAGGCCGCTATAATCGTCACTGTTGCAGACGACTTTTACGACATGGAAGGTTCTTTATCAGACTTGGAAATCTTGACAGACGCGGTTACGAGGTACGTACGTACGTAGCCATTTACTATAACAGAATTTATATGAATGAACTGTTGGAGTTGTATACTTAATGTCTAGATTTAAGTAACGGAAACTCCCGGTCATAGCATTTAATCTATTTAAATGAATAAACAATTGTTTGCATTTAATTATTGATAATTAAATATATGCAAAATATAGTCCTGGATTCTATACGTTGTAGTTAGTATGGTGTGCGTCGTCAGACGGTAGATCATACTATCGGTTACTCGTATTTATTCGAACAGTTGCCCACGACCTAGATGGACACGGACCAAGCCATCGGTATAGTCGTTGTATGAGGGAAAAAATAATCGGTCTTGATTATTTTATCATACTTGTACACTTGGTGTATTGGGCGGATCGCTTGAGATTTATCAATTAGGATTGCCTTGATAATTGATTTAAATCTCAGAGTATTTTATTCTTAATCCCCGATATTATTGCGGGTGTGTATATTTAATATTAGTGACTTTGATTTTCCAAAGGAATTGACCGATTAGAATATTGGGTCAATTACCGGTAAAGTTGGGTCACGGTATTTTATATATGACATGCCGTGAATTCTTGACGGGAAAGTGTATCCCGATAAGGGTTGATAATATCCCCGAGATGAGTTCATAATGAATTATTATGTAAACCTCATGAGTGATTTGTTCCGCATAATAATTAAGGTTGAATGGTACTATTCTCGGATACAAGAGATGAATAAATTAATTAGCAATAAATTAATTTTATTCATGGATATTTATATATTAAATACACGGAATAAATAATACTACCGGAGATAATATTATTTGATATAATATGATATTATTTGATATAATATGATTTAATATTGGGAGTGCAATTTATTTTATATAGTGGAAAATAAAATTAATTAATATTAATGGGATTAATAGATTTGGGCTTGGGCTCAATTTAATCATTAATATTGGAAGCCCAATATTCCACCTCCTTTAGATCCCCTACGTAGCCTATAAATGCACTACATGGTCTTCACAATTCAAGACATCATAAGATTATCATACTTGATATTCTAGAGAGTTCGTGAAGAAGATCCATAGGAGTTCGGAGGATCGTCGCCCACACGACGTTCGAACGAAGTGCAAGGAATACGTGGAAAGATTCAAAGGTCTTCAAATCATCTTGTTTCTCCGCACAACAAGATCGAAGGTAAAATCATAAACCCCTTGTATGATTTTATGTGAAATAAATCGTAGAATATACATGAACGAAGATCCGGGAAAAACGACAAACTTCGGGGACGGGGATTCGAGATCCCCGGCGAAGCTCAAGAAAAACCCTCGGCTGGGAGCCGAGGGGTGGCGGTCGGCCTAGGGCACGACCGCCGGCGTGCACGAGGGAGGCCCCGGCTTGAGTCGGGGCGAGCGATCGACCGTCAGGTCGATCGCGGGGCTGACGCGGGCTGGTGCCGCGGCTGGCGCCCCTCCTCCCGTAGGATGGTGGCGGTGAGTCGCCGGACTCACCGCCGGGGGCTGTTCCGAACAGCCCCATGGGGATGCACGCGCATCCTCGGCGATCGCCATGGACGGCGATCGCGAACCCTAGCGGGGTTCGGCTAGGGTTTCAGCCGTGGGTTTATCCCGCGGCGGCGATACTCTCGTCGAGCCCGGTTCGTTGGTGTTCTTGATCGGATCCGGCGATGGGATTTTGATCGGGTTATCGGTTCCGCAATTTTTGATAGCCCGGGATATCGATTTCCAGCAATTGGTATCAGAGCGTTGGTTCTAGTTCATGTATGTTTTCGATTATTGTTCTACCTTGCAGGGATTTCCGACTATTGTGGCTTAATAATTTTTGTTAATTATTTTGTCATGATGATGAGCCATTTTATTTGCTCATCTTAGACCATTTTTACACCCTTTATTGAGTCAGTTTGAGTCAAATACGTGTCTGGGAGGGCACAATTAGGTGTTTGGGCAGAGTGTGTATGGATGCAGGTAACAGGTGGCGCACTGGGCAAAAGAGGCAAGGAAATCCCCTTCTTTGGGCAAATCAGATTCTGGAGTGGTAGTGACATGCAACAGTTTGACCACATCGGGCAAATGGGTAAAGTCACGAAGCAGAAGACCCAGAATTCTTACCAAGTACCGTGCTTGGTCCGATCACCTGTGGAGGAGAAGATACCTGAAAGACGACGATTTGGGCAGAGAACGGCTGAAGACAGAAGATTCCCAGTGGGCAAGGTGTCAGCGTACCAGAATCCCTGGATTTGGGGGATCTGACTTATCCCCAACTCATTGACCGCTGACCCCTATTCCTTAGGGAGGAGAAACAGCCGCGGATTTGAATTCAAATTGAAGCCTTTAAAGGCTGGGGCGCGGTGGGAAGCAAATAGACACAACAATACGCATCGAGAAATCGAGAGAGCCGACGGTCCCGTAGTTCGTCGCCGCCGCCGGAGGAGTTGCCGGAGAGAGATCGGAGCTGTTCGTCCGAGTCTCTTTCTTGATTTGAGTAGATCCAGCCTTAGGGCTGAGAAACAATTTACTTTAATGTTTTGTTTTTAAGTTTATCAATTCCGTTTTCGATTTCCTTCAAAAACGTTTACGATTTGAAGGCATGAATAATATAGTTCGATTTCTCTTAATTATTTTGTCTTTTATTTTCTGTATGATTGGCTAAGTTAATCGTGCATCTGGGCAGGGGCAGATCGAAGGTGATTTAGGGTTTAGTTAAGCCGCGAGTTCGATGGGTCTAGAGTAGCCGGTTGGGGGTTTTTTCCCGAAGCAAAGTTGGTTGAGGATTATTTCTGGGGAGTTTGGGCAAACTAGGACGACCACTAGTGAACCTTTACAATCTGGGATACTGGTGATTGGCAAACCGCATAGATGTACCTTGTAATATTGTTGCGGGCATAGCACTAGAACTTGCTGGAGATTGCGGTCGTATGACTCGGAGTTCCGGGCAGGCTATTGGCCGAGCGGGTCTGTCTAGAGGGTAATGCGGGTTATGGCAAACTAGATCCATGTTTGGTCGCATAGGTTATCGAATTGTCCAGATCTAGGGGTTTAGGCATAACGTTAGCTTACCTTCTCTTTAAACTGTAAGGATAGATAAGAGGTGGGGCAATTGTTGGGCGTGACGCAATAGGACCACTGTTGTCTTTTTAAAGCACCCTATAACTGCTGACAAACCGCTGGTAGAAATCCTTAGTGCCTATGACCGGTAGTTTGCCCTAATGATCCTGAGTGAAGCCATCTGCCCGGATGCCTTGTTTATCATTTGATTTAAGTTTACCTTTTAGTAGCCTGTTAGATCTGAGTGTTTGCTTGTTTACCTTTTTCATTTATTTTATTTGCATGTTAGTCTGGTTAGCCGTAGTTAGGTCAAAGTGTTTGAAACGATTGCAAAACTGATGTGCCCACAGCACCCCAAATCAAAATCTTTTTGTGACAACCCCTTGGGCAAAGCCGAGATCACCTACTGTAATTGCCTCCTTGTGGGACCGACCCCACGTACTTACCATTATCTACGTTTTGTAGTTATAAGGGTACTGGCTAAATATAAATTTCATTTTGACAGCGCGTTTGCTCAAACGACAAGTATTCGCGCTCGTCAAAATTGGCGTCGTTGCCGGGGAGGCAAAATTCCTACAGTAAGTCGTCTGTGCTAACAGTTTGACTTGTTTTGTTTGTGCAGGATTCCACTTCGGGCAAAGAAATTGTACCTTGGTACGATCCTGAAATCGAAAAAACCGCAAAGCGAATCCGAAAAGAAACAAAGCTAGCCAAAGAGTTAGCACGTGCCGCCCAAGAAGCTGCCCGTACACCAAGGGCAGAACGTCCGAGAAGGGCAAGGAGAGGTGAACCCATTACCCCACCTAGACCTTCACCAGAACCAACCACGATGTACTGTCCACACAATAGGACCCTCAGGGACATGATGTTCCATGCCAATCTGAATCTCCGACCATTGGGCATCACTTTGCCCACCATAGGAGAGAACTGGGAGATGAAACACAATTTCATCCAAATACTGCCGAAGTTCAGCGATTTGCCCATGGAAGACCCTTAGAGGCACCTTCAGGACTTCGAGTTAGCCTGCGGAACCATAAGGGGAGGACCCCCATTGAGTGAATACATCCGACTGCTGGCCTTTCCCTTTTCACTAGGGGATGGAGCAAGGGAGTGGCTCTACACTCTACCCGAGGGGCAAATCACCACTTGGGCATATCTCCAACAGGCATTCCTGGAAAAATACTTCCCTGCCGCTAGAATCCAACACATGAGAAAGAATATCAGCAGCATCAAGATGGGGGCAGGCGAAGAATTCCCTGCATACTGGGCACGGTTTAAGCAGATACTGGCAAAGTGCCCTCAACATCAAATACCAGACCACGATTTGATTCAATATTTTGTGACTGGTCTAAGGATGCACGAGAGTACACTTCTACATGCTGCCAGTGGGGGGTCAATCTTGAATAAGAGTGCTGAAGAGGCATTTAGGCTTTTTAAGGAAATGGCGGAGGAATTCAGAGAAGATGGAAGTGAGTTGCCCAGGACCAATTTGGGGACAACCACCGCTGCGGACTCTAAAATCGACAAACTGTGCAGCGCGATGGAGAAGTTTATGAACACTATGGCCACCGGGCCACAGAGAGGAGTGAAAGCTTGCCAGATCTGTCAGGGCACAGAGCATGCCACTGATGAATGCCCCACACTGTATGACGAGGAGGTCAAAGCAATGGGGCAGAGCAACGGTAATGGGAAAGGAAGGGGAAACCATACTATTGTTGGAAATCGATATCCCGGAATTAATAAATTTAAATAAATAAATTATCTAATTAATTCCGACCGAAATCCTACGGAGATCGAATATCCGGAATTGTCAAAATTGCGGAACCGACAACTCCAATCGACTCCCGGAACATGTACATGACCATACGAAAAAGTTACGCGGGAAAAACACGAGAGAACTCGCGTGAACCCGCGAAACCCGCAGGGTTGCTCGCAGCAGCCCGCAGCAACCCGCAGCGAGTCGCCTGACTCGCTGCTGCTGGGACCCTGCTGGATCGCTGCGGGTCAGCTGCGGGAAATCCCACAGCACCCAGCGAAATCCCCGTAGAAGCCCACAGCAACCCGCAGCGAGTCGCCTGACTCGCTGCTGCTGGGCGCTACGAGTCGCTGCGGGAAAACCCGTAGCTGGCAGCAGATCGCTACGGGAAAACCCGCAGCCGATCCGCGTGATCGAGCCCTAGGCTCGATCCACCTCGCGCGATCCATTTCCAGCCGAGTCGTCGAGCCGTCGGCGGTCCGGTGGTCCGACCACCACCGCCCGGTTCGACCTCGTCTCGTGGGTCCGTTCCTCGGATCTTGGTTCAAGGTATTTTTACGATAATTAAACGATAAAATCATAAAGAGGGTTTTACGATTTACCTTGTTCTCGTTGTTCGGAAAAACGAAGAACTCAATTTGACGACCTTGAGATCTTCCCACGTATTCCTTGCACTAGCTCGGACGTCGTGTGGGCGACGATCTACCGAACTCCATGGATCTCCTTCACGAACTCTCTAGACTAATCAAGTATGATTATCTTGTCTTGTCAAATTGTGAAGACCATGTAGTGCTTTTATAGGCTACGTAGGGGATCTTAAGGAGGTGGAATATTGGGCTTCCAATAATAGTGATTAAATTGAGCCCAAGCCCAAATCTATTAATCCTTACTATTATTAATTAATTCTATTTTCCACTATATAAAATTAATTGCACTCCCAATATTAAACCATATTATATCAAATAATATTTCTCCGGTAGTATTATTTATTCCGTGTATTTAAGATATAAATATCCATGAATAAAATTAATTTATTGCTAATTAATTTATTCATCTCTTTATATCCGAGACTAGTACCATTCAACCTTAATTATTATGCGGAACGAATCCACCTGCAGGGTTTACATAATAATTCCTTATGAACTCATCTCGGGGATATTATCAACCCTTCCGGGATACACTTTCCCGTCAAGTATTCACGGCATGTCATATATAAAATACAGTGACCCAACTTAACCGGTAATTAACCCAATAATTAAATGAAGGTACCGGTATACCGATCCAATCGATATACCGTGTGTGCGGAAGCGTGTAAAGTAATAGATCTACTATGCCATGATCTTAGTGCACACAAATATGTATAGACACACATATATTTATATATATATACATCCAATATATATATAGAGAGAGAGATATCAACGAGATCTTACTTTTGGTGACGAAGTGATTCGTTGATGTCGTTGAGGTGGTGTTGAGTCGATTGAACCACCTCAAATGGATCAGCCTCTAAATGTTCACCTTTGGGATGACCTCGTCACACCTTTGGATCGCCCGGATGTTGAAGCCGCACAAATGGCCCGGCCTCTACGTGTTGCACACGAACCCGGAAATTGAACTTGCTTGATTGATTGAAATGGTTCTCCAAGAACTCTTTTCTCTCTTTCTCTTTTGTGTATTTCGAAATTGTGTTTCAAAGTGTAAGAATGAGGCTTGAAAATCTGATTTTCATCCTCATTATATCCACTTCAATTCACCTTGTAACCCCCCATATCAATCTCTGTCATAACCACACATAATGGGTGTTTATGGTGAATTTGAATGGATTTCATAACCCCCATGCCACATGGCATGTGTTATGACTCCCAATCACCAGCTTGTGTGGCATGCCATGTCACACCATGTGACATGCATCCCATGCAAGCCATGCATCCCATGCATGCGAAATTCCACGTAAATATTGATTCTAAATCAATATATTTATCAAGCAATGTATATCAATATTGAGCTCGTGTGTGACCCTGTAGGTATGATTTTATCGATCAATATTATATTGTTCCCAACAATAAATATTATCGAATAATCATTTAACATCCATAGACGACCTTATGACTTTATCGATTGCACACGTAGGATCGAAGGACATATTCCAACAATCTCCCACTTGGCCTTCAGAGCCAGTGTGCTGCCAAATTCCTGTTGTCACATTATGTCTAAGTTTGAACTTGAGGCAAGACTCGAGTCATCCTCAATCGGTTCAAACCTTTCTTGGACTTTGAGACAGACTGTAAAACCAGATTTATCACTATGATAAGAATCTGGACGTGGCCACGTATTTTCCACAGTCTCGACTCTCCAAGTGGCCGGTAAGACATGTATCCCATTATAAAATGGAGGACAATCCCATCTTGTCAATCCAAGCTCTCCCACTTGCTTCCTGATATACCCAATAACAAGTTTTATAACCTCCTTTTACGAAAGGCGTTTACTTGTATCAAAGTACACCATTTCACAATGGAATCACTCTGGACTACTCAGGTCAGAGGAAATTGCTCGACAGTCAATGAAATAGTATTATGACTCGAAATCTTAAATACTATTCCAGTCGGGTCTGTTCGATCATTAGCTCCCAGCTAATATCTATGTAATTGTACTTGATGTCCCACATCACTAGCCCATGAAGCGGCGCTATAGTACACATTACAAACTAGTTCATTGTATTATCAGTTTGTCCGTACTCGATTATACGAACCAGGAACAACTATATGATTTAAGTATATCAGTTCAACCATTGGGACTTCATTATGCGGTAAGTCGACCTCATAACCCAATTGATATAACTTAATCATTTGGACAATTCATATAAATTAAACCATATTTATATGAAGAATTATGTATTATACATATGAGTGAATGTTTACCAATTCTCCAAAAGTATCTAATACAGTAATAGAAATCACAACCCATCTCTAAGATGTCTGATCTCTATTGCAGTCGTGAAAGCCTCAAGCTTAAACTGCTGGAGAGGTTTAGAAAGCGGGTTTGCAACCTTACCAAAAGTTGCAACTTTATTATCTCGATGTCTCCACAAAACTATCTCCTAGATAATGTGGAACTTCCTGAGCACCAGTTTTAGACTTGTGGTGCTTCCTAGCTCATTGGCTTGCGCGATAACTCTACTATAAATAGAGAACTATCGGATGGGCTGAGCTAGTTACGCCACCTAGTTCATTCAAGAACTTTCAAATCCTAACTGCCAACATTACTGCATCCAATGCAATACTGTGCTCAGCTTTTGTAGTTTAATCAGCTATATTGCATTGCATGGAACTATTCCAGCAAATATCACCTCTAACCAGACAAAAGATATAACCAGATTAAAATCGGAAATTATCTTAGTTTGTTTTGAAGTTAGCATTCAAACAGCTTGTTAATATCAACTCTTTTTGTCTTTCAAAGACAACAAAATTCTTTTGTCCATCTAATGTACATAAGAATATTCTTGGTCGCAGTCTAACGCGCCTCACCTGGATTTCCTTGAAACTGACTCTGTTGGAAATCGATATCCCGGAATTAATAAATTAAATAAAATTAATTATCTAATTAATTCCGACCGAAATCCTTTGGAGATCGAATATCCGGAGTTGTAAAATTGCGGAACTACAACTCCAATCGACTCCCGGTTGCCGGAACATCTCGCCACGAACCACGACGCATATCCGGACTCGTCCAAACCCTAACCGCGGCTAAGCCGCGGCTGTTCGGTCGAGCCCATGCATAGGGCTCGCGGCTGATCACAGCAGCCCCCTAGGGCTGCCCTTGGCAGCCCGTCGAACACGCCTTGAACCCTCGCCGGACAGCCGAAGCCATCCCGAGGGATCCACCCAATCGAACCCTAGCCGCGGTTGGAGCCGCTGCCTTCCGATCGAGGTGTGCGCTCGCATCATGCGAGCGCTAGGGTTGCAGCCCGTGCAACCCCGCACGTTCCCAGCGAAGCCCCGCCGAACCACCGCTGCCAGGCCACACGAAGCGCTCGCCTGGCTCGCCGGCGGTCGCTCGCGACATGGACCAGGCGGGCGCCTGGTCCCCGGGCGGGCGCTTGCCCTCCCAGCGAGCTTGCTCGCGCGATCCACGCCGCCGGATCGCTCCAGCCGCGGCGGTCCGGTGATCCTCGATCACCACCGCCCGGCTCGACCCCGGTGAGGATCCCAAACCTTTGGATCTTACGTTCACGTTATTCTCACGATAATTAAACTTTAAAATCATCGAAGGGGGTTCAACGATTTTACCTTTGTTCTCGTTGTACGGAGAAACGAAGAACTCAATTGACGACCTTGAGATCTTCCCGCGTATTCCTTGCACTAGCCCGGACGTCGTGTGGGCGACGATCTACCGAACTCCATGGATCTCCCTCTCTACTTTCTCTCTCTAGAATTGTGATCTTCAAGTTATGAGAATAGAGAAGACCATGTAGTGCTTTTATAGGCTACGTAGGGGATCTTAAGGAGGTGGAATATTGGGCTTCCAATATTAATGATTAAATTGAGCCCAAGCCCAAATCTATTAATCTCCCATTAATATTAATTAATTCTATTTTCCACTATATAAAATTAATTGCACTCCCAATATTAAACCATATTATATCAAATAATATTTCTCCGGTAGTATTATTTATTCCGTGTATTTAAGATATAAATATCCATGAATAAAATTAATTTATTGCTAATTAATTTATTCATCTCTTGTATCCGAGACTAGTACCATTCAACCTTAATTATTATGCGGATTAAATCCACCTGCAGGGTTTACATAATAATTCCTTATGAACTCATCTCGGGGATATTATCAACCCTTCCGGGATACACTTTCCCGTCAAGTATTCACGGCATGTCATATATAAAATATAGTGACCCAACTTAACCGGTAATTAACTCAATAATTAAATCGGTTAATTCCTTTGGTAAATCAAAGTCACTTATATTAAATATACACACCCGCAATAGTTTCGGGGATTAAGAATAAAATACACTGAGACTCGAATCGATTATCGCCGGCAATCCTAATCGATGAATCTCAACGATCCGCTCAATACACCAAGTGTACAAGTGTGATAAAATAATTAAGACAAATTATTTTCTCTCTCACACAACGACTATACCGATGGATTGGTCCGTGTCCATCTAGGTCGTGAGAAACTGTTCGATTAAATACGAGTAACCGATAGTATGATCTTCTGTGTGACGTCGCACACCATACTAACTACAACGTATATAATCCAGGACTATAATTTGCATATATTTAATTATAAATAATTAAACGCAAATAATTGTTCATTTAATTAAATAGATTAATGGCAATGGATCGTGAGTTTACGTTACTTAAATCTAGACATTAAGTACACAACTCCAACAATCTCCCACTTGTACTAAGGTCTAGTCATTTCCTCCAAACTCCCGACTCCCATACTCATCACGTGCTTAAGGTTGTACTTCCAAGAAGTACTATGTGAATGAGCACTCTAGGTTGCCGCTCTGAAGTTATCTTGGTGACTACAGCGTCGTCTCCCTCGACGATGACTCGTATCAGGTGGTACTTGCACTATGTGTTATCTTACACTTATGGACTAGTGATTTCTTACCATTTGCCATTGCACCGCTATTTACATAGCCTTTGGCAAATTAAGAATCACATCTAAGTCCCAGAGATTATCCCGGAGTTATACCAAAACTTCCGCTGCCTCTGAGGCTGCTATTTGGTTACCCATGGCAGAGTCCGAAAAGCATCGTGCTTATCACTCTTCCATGTTAAAACTCCTTCTCCTTCAATAGTGAAACACATAGCCTGATATCGACTTACACCGGTCCTCGTTCGATTAGAAATCTAAGAGAATGTAATCCAAAGGAAAAACTCGTCTGCTTCGTAGTCTAGAACAGTACTTCGAAAGTACTTTTACGGCAGTCGAATATTCCTTTCCAGGATTACCTTGATATCCTCCCACTATGCTCACCGCATAGCCGATATCAGGTTCTCGCTTTTCAACATTGCATTTATTAAGTTTTCCACACTCAAAGTGTAGGAAACTGCTTTCATTGCTTCTATCTCCTTTTGTGTTCCAAAACACATATCCTTAGATAGATGCATTCCGTCTCTGAAAGGTAACGAACCTTTCTCGGAATCTTGCATGTTAAAACGAACCATAATCGTACAAGATATCTAGAGAAGTACAATGTTCTTTTCTTGAGATCCTAGATCTTAAGAACATGCTCTAACTTCTTCTTTATCTCATATATCGATTTTTCTAGACAACCATCATTTTATGTCTGACAACATCTTTACATTGTTGCCAATGATAAGAGTGTCATCTACATAAAACCTCCGAGAAACACCACCTTGTTTTCCATCACGTTTCCAATACACACAATTCGTCTATGCTTTTGATGAATTCATAAAATGGACTATCTCATCAATTTGCAAGTACCACGAACTCAATGCTTTGTTTCAATCCATAAATGGATCAACTAAGCTTGTACTCTAAATGATCTCGCCTCTTAGCAATAATCCTTATTGCTCTCCAAGAAGGCACATTTAGATCTAGTACGGCCTTCATGTAGATCTAGGGATCGATTTCATGTATACTAGGTCCAGAGTCCGAAGACTCTCCTAGTCTTATGAATATCTCCGGTTGTCCCACAACCTCCCACTACAATGGCGTTCCAGTGTATAAACAGTGATAACAGTAGGTGCAGTTAGTGGTGTACCGCTACTCGGTTCGGCTGGTTCTAAGTCTTAATCTTTCTCTCTCATTTCAAAGTATCATGTCACTTTGGGCTTGTGGTTCATTATATAGTCTTTTCTCTAAGAACCGGGCGTTAGAACTTATAACGTCCTTCTGGTTCATAGTACTATTGAACACACATCTTTTGTTCTTCCAGGACATTCTACAACCGCATTTGAATGCGCCGTTGTTTCCAGACATATCCATAGAACATAGGTAGTTCCGTATAACTCATCTTTTACTATCTCTATAAGAGTTCCATTTCTTATTATCGACACACCATTTCTACACAACAGTGTATGGTGTAGTCATTTGGGATCAAATCCCAATCTCTGATTAGTATGCCATGCATTCCTCAGACAGGTACTTGCCTCCGCGATCAAATCGCAGGCTACAAATGGATATACCTTGATGGTTCTCCACAATTGCTTAGTGTCCATTGACTTGTCAAAACACTTGCTTTTGTGGCACATCAGGTATTCTAATCCATTTTTCGAGTAATCATAAAATGAAGTACTCGTACCTTAATTGTCTGAGTAGGCATAGGTCTGCATACATCAGAGTCAATCAATTCTTATACTTGTCCGGATCTTACATCTTATATCCATAAAGGATTGCTTAGTCATATTATCTTCCAAATTAGATTCTTAGGTCGGAAGGTCCACTCCCTCAACTTAATTGATCAAAAATCAATTTTCGACCTTTGAACTTCTTATTTGAATAAACATGACTCAGCATAAGAATCCACAAGTATAATTGATAAAGAAATCTCTTATTAGTAAAACGAGTTTCATACTACGGTTCGTTGCATTGTGGTGGACTCAGGATTCATCATATATATATTGCTAGCCAATGTACCAAAATAGATAATATCATTATTTCTTCTTATAACCATCAAATGATTAAAAGAAATAAAATATCCATTCATTAGAAATCCAGAACAAAAGTTCTTTCTAATATGAAAGGTACATAAAAGCAATAACTCAAAATGAAATCCTATAAAATGTCCTCCATTGCAACAGCTGCCTCCTCTACAGCATTGCCCATGTAGACTACGATTTCTTCTTCTCTAAGTCGTCGGGTTTCCTGGAACCCTTGCATTTAAAATGCACATACCGTCAGTGGTTCCATATCTACACACCAGGTTCCGGTAGATAATACCACTGACTATGTTTTTCGACTAAAGAAAATTTCGTACTTTCTTTGAGAGGATAATCAAACTTCCAGTACCCAGACTGTTTGCTTCGAGAACTCTTGCCTCTTGGCTTTCTCGTCCCATCTCGTGGTTCAAGTAATCTTAGAACCACTGGGTTTCTTTGCTTTCTTTTCCTTTCCCCCGATTCATGCCTTTAGGTTCAAAACCTTTGGAATTGGCTACAAGAGCTTGCGATTTCCGTCTCAACTCGTCTAAAAGGTCAATCATCTCAAAAACGTGCGTTTCCTCGAAGCGACTGGCCTTTATGAGTATCCTCATCGCTTCTTGTCTAGCCGCCTATGTCAATAGGCTCGGGAGGACAAAGCTTACTGAGTACTAACCAGTACTCTTCAACAGTCTGGACAATGTCTAGATCTCTATTCCAATCATTACATTTAGGGACCAATGAGTTTAAAAATCCTTAAGTATCACATAAAGTGGGTTCAAAGCCATATCCTAATCTATGAGCACATATAACAACAAACAATCGATTTAATCTCCGATATTATCTCCCTCAAATAATATCATTAAACCACTAATCACATCTAAAATCCCATCAGATATGGCAAGCCACGATAGTGTGGACGTTTACCTATCCAAATGATTTAGCAATTAGATTACCTTCGGTCGTACATCATCATTAGCGTTACTTCGATGGGAAGAATACTAAGAAGCGTACCTAAGTGTAAACCATTACTCAGTATCTAAGAAGATTGTTTGGGACACGCATATTCACCGCAAGCCACGATAGTGTGGACGTTTACGTTAACATACGCTCCTTTACTCCCTTCTATAACTGTCTACATCAATCGTTCCAAAATCCCATTCAATGTAGCAAGCCACGATAGTGTGGACGTTTACTACACCAAAAGAATTTTACAATTGACTCCCAATTACTTGAATCATTTAATCTTGTAAATCAAGACGCGGAGAATCATAAGTGAAACTCAAAGTTTCTAACCAGTGATTCACCATGCGAACAACCCTATCTCTCATAAAATGAGGGAGCCGAGCAGACAATCGATCCACCTTCAAAAGATGGTACGACTGCCTCTAATTTGTGTCCTCGACATGACCAAGTGGCTTTGGCTCCATTCCACTCCCCGGGGTGAGAATGAGTCGACTTGAAGTCAGTTTTGGAAAGACAAATTAGGCATTGTTTGATAGACTTAATCAATGTTTCTCGTAAAAGGAATTACAAGAATTCTCCTCCAATGACTTGTCTATACGAACTTCAAAAGTCCATAAAAGTCACCAAGAGAACAGCAATGGAGACCATGGATATGTTTCCATACCCTCTCCCACTTAGCTTTTTATAATAAAGGGATACGCTATCTAATGCATAATTAAATACACATAAGCATGCATACATGAAATAAAGCACATAGAATATTATCACATAATCAAAATAATACTAGAATATTATTTTCCGACTATTATGGCTTTATCGCATCTCCGTACGCATCTTCTAGTCTTTAGTCTTCGTTCTTGAATGCTCTATGTGACGGGAATATTAATTCCAATATTTAAATCTATTTATTTTTAATAAATCCAAAAGTTACTTAATTCGAAAATTAAGTCAATCGAATAAATCAAAAATAAAATTAAATATTATTAATATTTTTATTTATTTATTTTCCTATCTAATTCTATTAAATCTCTAGAATAATCTATCCAAGATCCTCTTGGAATATTCTAGAAGACATCTATAATAGAATAAGGAAATAAAATAAATTTATTTTATTTTCCCTTTCTACTTCATTAAATCTCTAGAATAATCTATCCAAGACCCACTTGGAATATTCTAGATGATTTCCATAATGAAATAAGGAAATAAAATAATTTAGGACTCCTAGTCCTTTCCAAATTAATTCCTTTCCTAATCCATTAAAAATTCCATAAAGGAATAATTAAATAGGAAAAATTAATTAAGGACTCTTCTACTTTCCAAAATTAATTAATTTCCATGTCCATGAAAATTCCCATAAAATAGGAATAATCAAATAGGAAATAAATTAATTTAATAATTAATTATTTTCCTTTCTAATTCCATTAAATCTCTAGAATCCTATTCCAAGTAGAACTTAGAATATTCTAGAAGACTTCCATAATAGAATAAGGAAATAAATTAATTCCAATTAATTCTTTTCCTATTTCCATGAGAATTCCCAAAAATAGGAATACTCAAAATAAGAAAACCGAATCAATTTAGGAAAGTTGGATCTTGGCGGAGATGAACGCGGGTTGGGGATCCCCACGCTCACCATGATCGACCACCCACCTAGAGGAGTCGAACTCCTCATGGTGGTCGATCGAGCCTCACGAGATCGGCCATGGGGATGGCCGATCGAGCCCTCCCTCTATTCGTCTCCTCCGTCACACGTCTTCTTCCGGCGGTCGTTTCGGCATCGATCCAACGTAAAATAAATTACATAATTTAATTACAATTATCCGGTATCGATTCTATACATGAAATCGACCCTATACATTTTCCGGAAAAAGTAGAACGTAATAATAAATCCTAAATTCGGTCAACCCCCGAATTTTTACTATTACAAGCATTCACCACACATAAAACGAATCTCGACATGTCCGAGAGTTTAATAATCAAGAACAATATTATGACAATAATTAAGAACAATTATATCTAGCCATAATAGTCGGAAACCCTGCAAGGTAGAACAATTTATCGAAAAATAACGTGAACGAAAACCAACGCTCTGATACCAATTGTTGGAAATCGATATCCCGGAATTAATAAATTAAATAAAATTAATTATCTAATTAATTCCGACCGAAATCCTTTGGAGATCGAATATCCGGAGTTGTAAAATTGCGGAACTACAACTCCAATCGACTCCCGGTTGCCGGAACATCTCGCCACGAACCACGACGCATATCCGGACTCGTCCAAACCCTAACCGCGGCTAAGCCGCGGCTGTTCGGTCGAGCCCATGCATAGGGCTCGCGGCTGATCACAGCAGCCCCCTAGGGCTGCCCTTGGCAGCCCGTCGAACACGCCTTGAACCCTCGCCGGACAGCCGAAGCCATCCCGAGGGATCCACCCAATCGAACCCTAGCCGCGGTTGGAGCCGCTGCCTTCCGATCGAGGTGTGCGCTCGCATCATGCGAGCGCTAGGGTTGCAGCCCGTGCAACCCCGCACGTTCCCAGCGAAGCCCCGCCGAACCACCGCTGCCAGGCCACACGAAGCGCTCGCCTGGCTCGCCGGCGGTCGCTCGCGACATGGACCAGGCGGGCGCCTGGTCCCCGGGCGGGCGCTTGCCCTCCCAGCGAGCTTGCTCGCGCGATCCACGCCGCCGGATCGCTCCAGCCGCGGCGGTCCGGTGATCCTCGATCACCACCGCCCGGCTCGACCCCGGTGAGGATCCCAAACCTTTGGATCTTACGTTCACGTTATTCTCACGATAATTAAACTTTAAAATCATCGAAGGGGGTTCAACGATTTTACCTTTGTTCTCGTTGTACGGAGAAACGAAGAACTCAATTGACGACCTTGAGATCTTCCCGCGTATTCCTTGCACTAGCCCGGACGTCGTGTGGGCGACGATCTACCGAACTCCATGGATCTCCCTCTCTACTTTCTCTCTCTAGAATTGTGATCTTCAAGTTATGAGAATAGAGAAGACCATGTAGTGCTTTTATAGGCTACGTAGGGGATCTTAAGGAGGTGGAATATTGGGCTTCCAATATTAATGATTAAATTGAGCCCAAGCCCAAATCTATTAATCTCCCATTAATATTAATTAATTCTATTTTCCACTATATAAAATTAATTGCACTCCCAATATTAAACCATATTATATCAAATAATATTTCTCCGGTAGTATTATTTATTCCGTGTATTTAAGATATAAATATCCATGAATAAAATTAATTTATTGCTAATTAATTTATTCATCTCTTGTATCCGAGACTAGTACCATTCAACCTTAATTATTATGCGGATTAAATCCACCTGCAGGGTTTACATAATAATTCCTTATGAACTCATCTCGGGGATATTATCAACCCTTCCGGGATACACTTTCCCGTCAAGTATTCACGGCATGTCATATATAAAATATAGTGACCCAACTTAACCGGTAATTAACCCAATAATTAAATCGGTTAATTCCTTTGGTAAATCAAAGTCACTTATATTAAATATACACACCCGCAATAGTTTCGGGGATTAAGAATAAAATACACTGAGACTCGAATCGATTATCGCCGGCAATCCTAATCGATGAATCTCAACGATCCGCTCAATACACCAAGTGTACAAGTGTGATAAAATAATTAAGACAAATTATTTTCTCTCTCACACAACGACTATACCGATGGATTGGTCCGTGTCCATCTAGGTCGTGAGCAACTGTTCGATTAAATACGAGTAACCGATAGTATGATCTTCTGTGTGACGTCGCACACCATACTAACTACAACGTATATAATCCAGGA
Source organism: Euphrasia confusa (assembly GCA_954870475.1). NCBI lineage: Eukaryota > Viridiplantae > Streptophyta > Magnoliopsida > Lamiales > Orobanchaceae > Euphrasia > Euphrasia confusa. The sequence continues at coordinate 24,481,700 of OX940964.1, forward strand.
CTATAATTTGCATATATTTAATTATAAATAATTAAACGCAAATAATTGTTCATTTAATTAAATAGATTAATGGCAATGGATCGTGAGTTTACGTTACTTAAATCTAGACATTAAGTACACAACTCCAACAGACTCGTCATGCTCAAAGCATACGATACGTCCGGTCGTGTACATATCATGACATACATTATAGAGCCTATTGCCAAAGCATAAGGAATGTTTTCCATCCTCTTTTGCTCATCAAGTCCCGTAGGGCCTTGCATCTTGCTAAGAGATGTGCCATGACTCATTGGAATGAGACCCTTTTTGGCGTCTTTCATTCTGAACTTATCAAGTACCTTATCAAAATAGGTCACTTGACTAAGTCCAAACATCATTTTCGATCTGTTCCGACAGATCTTGATGCCCAATATGTACTGTGCTTCTCCAAGATCCTTCATTGAAAAACAATTTCCAAGCCATTCTTTAATAGAATTAAGCATAGAAACATTGTTTCCAATAAGGAGTATGCCATCGACATACAACACAATGAATACAACGTAACTCCCACTGACCTTCTTGTAAACACAAGAGTCTTCCATGTTCTTTTGAAATCCAAACTCTTGTATGGATTCATCGAACCGAAGATTCCAGCTCCGAGATGCTTGCTTTAATCCATAGATGGATCTATTAAGCTTGCATACTCTCTCAGCCTGATTAGGATCGATAAAACCCTCTGGTTGTGTCATAAACACATCCTCTTCTAGAATCCTATTCAAGAAGGCGGTTTTAACATCCATTTTCCATATCTCATAATCATAATGAGCTACAATGGCTAAGAGAATCCGAATGGATTTAATCATAGCAACTGGTGAAAAAGTTTCATTATAATCCACCCCGTGAATTTGATTAACTCCTTTTGCCACCAACTTTGCATTGAAAACACTATGTTTTCCATTCATGTCTGTTTTTATTTTGTAAATCCATTTGCATCCAATGGGCCTAGCCCATTTAGGCAAATCGACCAAGTTCCAAACTTGAGTTTCAGACATTGATTCCATTTTCGGATTTCATGGCACCCTGCCATTTCTCGGAATTTGGACTCGTCACAACTTGGATATAGGTCGAAGGTTCATTGCTTTCTAAAAGCATGACTTCATAGTTCTCGTTTGTCAGAATACCTAAGTATCTGTCAGGTTGAGTTCTAATCCTTCCGGACCTTCGAGGGTTAGGTGTGTTTTCCAAAACCACTGGAGCACTCTCGACTTGTTCTTGAGTGTCCATCTCAGTTTGATCTTCTTGAACCTCGTTCAATTCAACTGAGCTCCCACTTACTTTCTTGGAAAGATATTCCTTTTCAAGAAATACACCATCTCGAGCAACAAAGACTTTGTTCTCAGATTGGTTGTAAAAGTGGTACCCTCGTGTTTATTTTGGATAACCCACAAAGAAACATTTATCCGATTGGGTTCAAGCTTTGTAGAGATATTTCTCTTCACATAAACTTCACATCCCCAAACCTTGATATAAGACAAGTTAGGGACCTTCCCTTTCCATACCTCGTATGGTGTCTTATCAATAGCTTTTGACGGTGTCCTATTCAGTGTATAAGTTGAAGTCTAGAATTGTGTGTTCCCAAAAGAGACCAGTAGTTCATTTAGACCTCTCATCGAATGGTCGAACTATATCTAATATAGTTTGTTTTCTTTTTTCCGAAACATAACCTTCATGTGCTTGTGAACTGATAGGTTCCACATACATCAGTATGGATCATCCCTAATAAATCACTCACATGTTCTCATTTCTCCAAGAAATATGACATTGTTATCTTGTCCATCACACATCATCCACATGTATCAAATGATTCCAAGTCAAATGATTCTAGAATGCATTCTAAAAGAAGCTTCGTTACATATTTAGATGATGATTTAACCTAATCAACAATGTTATAGTTATGTCTCATTGAGACTTATTCGATTCGGCCTTTAGTGTTAATGTTATATATGATTTGTCAAGTTTAAAGTATACATAAACAATATAATAATCGTACCAAAACAAAGAATAATTCACAATTAAAATAGTTACCAAACTATTTAATAGTGAAAAACTAATCCATCAGTATCCAATACTGAACCAATATTCATTGTTTATTGAAGGTACGAAATTACATAGTTATAATACTAAAACAAGGCCCTAAGGAAAAACAACATCATATGATCATACGGCTAATGCAGCGACCTTCGCTCCATTTCTTGCCCGTAGATCGACATCTCTATTCACAAAACTTATACTTCTATGTAGTTCCTCCACATAAAATGTGAGAACCACATTTGGCATCCAATACCCAAGAAGTAGAATTTGTGAAGTTTAATGTCTATATCATTAATACTTGAAGATGAAGCAACCCCGTTCTTCACATCTTCTTTGAACTTTGGGCAAATTCAATTATTCCCAATAATTGAGTCTCATTCAAATTTCCCATTCAAAATTATCTCAATGTCAAAACGTGATAAATCGTAAGTGAAAAATCGAAGTTTTCTAACCAGCGATATTATCATGCAATTGAAGCCCTATCTCTCATAAAATATGAGGGAGCCAACCAGACAATCGATTCACGCCATCCAATGGCTCGAAAGTCTCTAATTTGTGTCATTGATGAACTTAAGTGTTTTGGATTAAATCACTCCCCGAGGTGTAAATAATCATAACCTTAGAATCCATCATATGAAAGACAAATTAGGCATTTGTTTTGAAATTGAATAAAATATAAACTTTTATATGTTTGCAAGTAGTGTCCAACACTTTTGCAAAGACGCATTGAGATTCCCTAGGAACCCTAGTAGCCTTCTTGCCCCTGCTCTTTTGAATACCCTATCCCATATCATAAGAATTTCCCTCTTAGGGTCCTTCTCTATCGCCGGCTCAGCAGCCTTGAGCATCCCGTGGAGCTCACGAAGCGATTTCTTCAAACCATTCATATGGAAAATTTAGCCTAAAGGCATTATAACCATCATGAGATTGAAGTATGAAATCGGTTGCCAACTAATCATCATAGGAAAAATCTAGGCGGTCACTTGAAGCAAATAATCCAATCATTTGTTGCACATGTGATCCCATAGATTTCCATTTTTCCAGCCTAGCTGAAGCGATGACCCTGGTCACACCGAACCGCTCAATCATAGTCTGTTCCCCGAACATGCTATTGAGTTGTTCAATGATATCATAGGAATTGGTAATCTAACACATTCTCTTTGTATTCGTATTTGAGGACCATCCTCAAATTACGTTGTCAATCAAGAAAATTTGTTCAATTTTTCAAAATCAAGAATTGAACCAAACTTGAATAGAGTTGATATTTGACATTATAAACTATAAAAGAAAGATAACTAAAGTATGTAAACATCCACAAAGCGGTAAACAAATAAGGTTGTCTAACAATTGTACTTATTTATTTCATTTTGTTCAATTGATATCCAATATCATTGTCCCTTAGAACAAAATGATTCCGAGATCCTCATCTTGCAAATCTTTAAGCCGACTGAGTCCGCACTTAAGTATTTCAAGATAGGTAGACACACCCATGTCAATGATATCTAATATCACTCTCGGTCGATGAGAATCCCATTCTCATCTCATGTCTCGATAGCCACGCCTGCAGTGGATCTATCGATGAGAAAACCAAACTCACGTGTAAAGGTCTAACCTTTACTCTCACTTATCCCAAGATAACAAGTAGTACCCCGCTGAGGCGGACCTACCAACTTATGATCGAGGGCTTCATGAGTGTGATGTTTTTGGACAAGACATTATACTCATTATTTTGGGAACTTGCATGCATCGGTGTTTATATGTAAGTTGAACATTTATAACATACAACATCCTATAACTAGCAAAGCAATTAAATACGTAATCGAAAGGCCCCTAGAACCTCACAACTCTCAAACGAAAAGATTAAAAGCAACAAAATAGGCCTTGAACATCTTCTGGACTGGTCCACGCCCGCCGTTTCAGTTCCGCGTCCGCCGATTTCGGTCAACCTTAGTCCGTACCCCAAAAACCAAGAACGGCGCCCGCCGTTTCACAAACGGCGGTCGCCGAACACCACCGGCGGTCGCCGTTTCCAAAACGGCGCCCGCCAAAAGGGTACAGAATCGGGGCTGACCTGAAAAGAGCCTTTCGGCGGTCGCCGTTTCCAAAACGGCGCCCGCCGAACCCATTCGGCGCCCGTCGGAGCACAAACGGCGCTCGCCGTTTTGCTCCAGCAGCCCGTTTTTCGCCCGTTTCGCTTCGTTTTGCTTCGTTTCTTCTCGTTTTCGCCGGAGAGCCGATATCCAATGTCGATCCATGGATTCAATCCATTGCTTACACATTGAACAATACATTTTTGAATAGAAAAAACCTATCTATTACAAAAGATTCCAAGGGACGCAGCCCTCCAAAACTATGGCCAATCGTACGTAAAAAATGACAATTCCTTTCACCCGACCACTAACGGTGGCCGGCCTTATATCTAAACATATAATCACATAATCACATAAAACAATTAAGCCAATTATGTTGATTTAAACATATTGTGTCCAACACAAAAGTGTGCACGAGCTCTAGGCTCTGATACCAATTGAAGGTACCGGTATACCGATCCAATCGATATACCGTGTGTGCGGAAGCGTGTAAAGCAATAGATCTACTATGCCATGATCTTAGTGCACACAAATATGTATAGACACACATATATTTATATATATATACATCCAATATATATAGAGAGAGAGAGATATCAACGAGATCTTACTTTTGGTGACGAAGTGATTCGTTGATGTCGTTGAGGTGGTGTTGAGTCGATTGAACCACCTCAAATGGATCAGCCTCTAAATGTTCACCTTTGGGATGACCTCGTCACACCTTTGGATCGCCCGGATGTTGAAGCCGCACAAATGGCCCGGCCTCTACGTGTTGCACACGAACCCGGAAATTGAACTTGCTTGATTGATTGAAATGGTTCTCCAAGAACTCTTTTCTCTCTTTCTCTTTTGTGTATTTCGAAATTGTGTTTCAAAGTGTAAGAATGAGGCTTGAAAATCTGATTTTCATCCTCATTATATCCACTTCAATTCACCTTGTAACCCCCCATATCAATCTCTGTCATAACCACACATAATGGGTGTTTATGGTGAATTTGAATGGATTTCATAACCCCCATGCCACATGGCATGTGTTATGACTCCCAATCACCAGCTTGTGTGGCATGCCATGTCACACCATGTGACATGCATCCCATGCATGCGAAATTCCACGTAAATATTGATTCTAAATCAATATATTTATCAAGCAATGTATATCAATATTGAGCTCGTGTGTGACCCTGTAGGTATGATTTTATCGATCAATATTATATTGTTCCCAACAATAAATATTATCGAATAATCATTTAACATCCATAGACGACCTTATGACTTTATCGATTGCACACGTAGGATCGAAGGACATATTCCAACATTAAATCGGTTAATTCCTTTGGTAAATCAAAGTCACTTACATTAAATATAACACCCGCAATAGTATCGGGGATTAAGAATAAAATACACTGAGACTCGAATCGATTATCGCCGGCAATCCTAATCGATGAATCTCAACGATCCGCTCAATACACCAAGTGTACAAGTGTGATAAAATAATCAAGACAGATTATTTTCTCTCTCACACAACGACTATACCGATGGATTGGTCCGTGTCCATCTAGGTCGTGAGCAACTGTTCGATTAAATACGAGTAACCGATAGTATGATCTTCTGTGTGGGCCCGACACACCATACTAACTACAACGTATAGAATCCAGGACTATAATTTGCATATATTTAATTATAAATAATTAAATGCAAATAATTGTTTATTTAATTAAATAGATTAGTGGCAATGGATCGTGAGTTTACGTTACTTAAATCTAGACATTAAGTACACAACTCCAACAATCTCCCACTTGTACTAAGGTCTAGTCATTTCCTCCAAACTCCCGACTCCCATACTCATCACGTGCTTAAGTTGTACTTTCAAGAAGTACTATGTGAATGAGCACTCTAGGTTGTCGCTCTGAAGTTATCTTGGTGACTACAGCGTCGTCTCCCTCGACGATGACTCGTATCAGGTGGTACTTGCTCTATGTGTTATCTTACACTTATGGACTTGTGATTTCTTACCATTTGCCATCGCACCGCTATACACATAGCCTTTTGGCAAATTAAGAATCACCTCTATGTCCCAGAGATTATCCCGGAGTTATACCAAAACTTCCGCTGCCTCTGAGGCCGCTATTTGGTTACCCATGGCAGAGTCCGAAAAGCATCGTGCTTATCACTCTTCCATGTTAAAACTCCTTCTCCTTCAATAGTGAAACACATAGCCTGATATCGACTTACACCGGTCCTCATTTGATTAGAAATCTAAGAGAATGTAATCCAAAGGAAAAACTCGTCTGCTTCGTAATCTAGAACAGTACTTCGAAAGTACTTTTACGGCAGTCGAATATTCCTTTCCAGGATTACCTTGATATCCTCCCACTATGCTCACCGCATAGCCGATATCAGGTTCTCGTTTTTCAACATTGCATTTATCAAGCTTTCCACACTTCAAGTGTAGGAAATTGCTTTCATTGCTTCTATCACCTTTATGTGTTACAAAACACATACCTTAGATAGACGCATTCCGTATCTGAAAGGTAACGAACCTTTCTCGGAATCTTGCATGTTAAAACGAAACATAATCATATATATGTAAGATGTCCAGGAGAAGTACAATGCTCTTTTCTTGAGATCTTAGATCTTAAGAACATGCTCTAACTTCTCCTTCATCTCATATATCGATTTTTCTAGACAACCATCATTTTATGTCTGACAACATCTTTACATTGTTGCCAATGATAAGAGTGTCATCTACATAAAACCTCCGAGAAACACCACCTTGTTTTCCATCACGTTTCCAATACACACAATTCGTCTATGCTTTTGATGAATCCATAAAATGGACTATCTCATCAATTTGCAAGTACCACGAACTAAATGCTTTGTTTCAATCCATAAATGGATCAACTAAGCTTGTACTCTAAATGATCTCGCCTCTTAGCAATAATCCTCATTGCTCTCCAAGAAGGCACATTTAGATCTAGTACGGCCTTCATGTAGATCTAGGGATCGATTTCATGTAATCTAGGTCCAGAGTCCGAAGACTCTCCTAGTCTTATGAATATCTCCGGTTGTCCCACAACCTCCCACTACAATGGCATTCCGGTGTATAAACAGTGATAACAGTAGGTGCAGTTAGTGGTGTACCGCTACTCGGTTCGGCTGGTTCTAAGTCTTTAATCTTTCTCTCTCATTTCAAAGTATTATGTCACTTTGGGCTTGTGGTTAATCATATAGTCTTTCTTTAAGAACCGGGCGTTAGAACTTATAACGTCCTTCTGGTTCATAGTACTATTGAACACACATCTTTTGTTCTTCTAGGATATTCTACAACCGCATTTGAATGCGCCGTTGTTTCCAGACATATCCATAGAACATAGGTAGTTCCGTATAACTCATGATTTTACTATTTCTATAAGAGTTCCATTTCTTGTTTACGACACACCATTTCTACACAACAGTGTATGGTGTAGTCTTTTGGGATCAAATCCCAATCTCTGATCAGTATGCCATGCATTCCTCAGATAGGTACTTGCCTCCGCGATCAAATCGCAGGCTACAAATGGATATACCTCGATGGTTCTCCACAATTGCTTAGTGTCCATTGACTTGTCAAAACACTTGCTTTTGTGGCACATCAGGTATCCTAATCCATTTTTCGAGTAATCATCAAATGAAGTACTCGTACCTTATTGTCTGAGTAGACATAGGTCTGCATACATCAGAGTCAATCAATTCTCATACTTGTCCGGATCTTACATCTTATATCCATAAAGGATTGCTTAGTCATATTATCTTCCAAATTAGATTCTTAGGTCGGAAGGTCCACTCCTTCAACTTAATTGATCAAAATATCAATTTTCGACCTTTGAACTTCTTATTTGAATAAACATGACTCAGCATAAGAATCCACAAGTATAATTGATAAAGAAATCTCTTATTAGTAAAACGAGTTTCATACTACGGTTCGTTGCATCGTGGTGGGCTCAGGATTCATCATTTATATATTGCTAGCTAATGTACCAGAATAGATAATATCATTACTTCTTCTTATAACCATAAAATGATTAAAAGAAATAAAATATCCATTCATTAGAAATCCAGAACAAAGTTCTTTCTAATATGAAAGGTACATAAAAGCAATAACTCAAAATGAAATCCTATAAAATGCCCTCCACTGCAACTGCTGCCTCCTCCACAGCATTGCCCATGTAGACTACGATCTTTTCTTTTCTAAGTCGTCGGGTTTCCTGGAACCCTTGCATTTAGAATGCACATACCGTCAGTGGTTCCATATCTACACACCAGGTTCCGGCAGATAATACCACTGACTATGTTTTACGACTAAAGAAAATTTCGTACTTCCTTTGAGAGGATAATTAGACTTCCAGTACCCAGACTGTTTGCATCGAGAACTCTTGCCTCATGGCTTTCTCGTCCCATCTCGTGGTCCAAGAAACCTAGGACCACTGGGTTTCTTTGCTTGTTTTTCCTTTCCCCCGATTTTTCCCTTAGGTTCGAAAACCTTTGGCATTGGCTACAAGAGCTTGCGATTTCCGTCTCAACTCGTCTAAAGGGTCAATCATCTCAAAAACGTGTTTAAGCGTTTCCTCGAAGCGACTGGACTTTATGAGTATCCTCGTCGCTTCTTGTCTAGCCGCCTATGTCAATAGGCTCGGGATGACAAAGTTTACTGAGTACTAACCAGTACTCTTCAACAGTCTGGACAATGTCTAGATCTCTATTCCAATCATTACATTTAGGGACCAATGAGTTTAAAATCCTTACGTATCACAGAAAGTGGGTTCAAAGCCATATCCTAATCTATGAGCACATATAACAACAAACAATCGATTTAATCTCTGATATTATCTCCCTCAAATAATATCATTAAACCACTAATCGCATCTAAAATCCCATCAGATATGGCAAGCCACGATAGTGTGGACGTTTAACTATCCAAATGATTTAGCAATTAGATTTCCTTCGGTCGTACATCATCATTAGCGTTACTTCGATGGGAAGAATACTAAGAAGCGTACCTAAGTGTAAACCATTACTCAGTATCTAAGAAGATTGTTTGGGACACGCATATTCACCGCAAGCCACGATAGTGTGGACGTTTACGTTAACATACGCTCCTTTACTCCCTTCTATAACTGTCTACATCAATCGTTCCAAAATCCCATTCCATGCAGCAAGCCACGATAGTGTGGACGTTTACTACACCAAAAGACTTTTACAATTGACTCCCAATTACTTGATTCATTTAATCTTGTAAATCAAGACGCGGAGAATCATAAGTGAAACTCGAAGTTTCTAACCAGTGATTCACCATGCGAACGACCCTATCTCTCATAAATGAGGGAGCCGAGCAGACAATCGATCTAGTCATCAAATGACACGAGAGTCTCTAATTTGTGTCCTCGACATGACCAAGTGGCTTTGGCTCCATTCCACTCCCCGGGGTGAGAATGAGTCGACTTGAAATCAGTTTTGGAAAGACAAATTAGGCATTGTTTGATAAACTTAATCAATGTTTCTCGTAAGAGGAATTACAAGAATTCTCCTCCAATGACTTGTCTATACGAACTTCAAAAGTCCATAAAAGTCACCAAGAGAACAGCAATGGAGACCATGGATATGTTTCCATACCCTCTCCCACTTTGCTTTTTATAACAGAGGGATACGCTATCTAATGCATAATTAAATACACATAAGCATGCATACATGAAATAAAGCACATAGAATATTATCACATAATCAAAATAATACTAGAATATTATTTTCCGACTATTATGGCTTTATCGCATCTCCGTACGCATCTTCTAGTCTTTAGTCTTCGTTCTTGAATGCTCCATGTGACGGGAATATTAATTCCAATATTTAAATATATTTATTTTTAATAAATCCAAAAGTTACTTAATTCGAAAATTAAGTCAATCGAATAAATCAAAAATAAAATTAAATATTATTAATATTTTTATTTATTTATTTTCCTATCTAATTCTATTAAATCTCTAGAAAAATCTATTTAAGACCCACTTGGAATATTCTAGAAGACATCTATAATAGAATAAGGAAATAAAATAAATTTATTTTATTTTCCCTTTCTACTTCATTAAATCTCTAGAATAATCTATCCAAGACCCACTTGGAATATTCTAGATGATTTCCATAATGAAATAAGGAAATAAAATAATTTAGGACTCCTAAACTTTCCAAAATTAATTAATTTCCATGTCCTTGAAAATTCCCATAAAATAGGAATAATCAAATAGAAAATAAATTAATTTAATAATTAATTATTTTCCTTTCTAATTCCATTAAATCTCTAGAATCCTATTCCAAGTAGAACTTAGAATATTCTAGAAGACTTCCATAATAGAATAAGGAAATAAATTAATTCCAATTAATTCTTTTCCTATTTCCATGAGAATTCCCAAAACTAGGAATACTCAAAATAGGAAAACCGAATCAATTAGGAAAGTTGGATCTTGGTAGGAATAGCATGGGTTGGGGATCCCCACGCCATCCCCACCATCGAACGCCACTACCACCGCCGGCCAAGGCTCACGCGCCACCACCCTTGGAGGCCGGCGTGGCCGAGAGCCCTAGGGCAGCCCGGGCGATCGATCCTCATGGGATCGATCCTCGTGATCGATCCCCGGTCCTCCCTCTCTTCGTCTCCTCCGTCACACTTTTCCGGCGGTCGTTTCGTCATCGATCCAACGTAAATAAATTACAAATTTATTACTACGTTATCCGGCATCGATTCTACATGAAATCAACCTCATACAATTTCCGGAAAAATTAAGAACAAGCATTCACCACACAAGAACAAATATTGACATCACCGAGAGTTCAATAATCAAGAACATTATTATGACATTAATTAACAATAATTAAATCTAGCCATAATAATCGGAAACCCTGCAAGGTAGAACAATTTATCGAAAAATACCATGAACTAAAACCAACGCTCTGATACCAAATGTTGGAAATCGATATCCCGGAATTAATAAATTTAAATAAATAAATTATCTAATTAATTCCGACCGAAATCCTACGGAGATCGAATATCCGGAATTGTCAAAATTGCGGAACCGACAACTCCAATCGACTCCCGGAACATGTACATGACCATACGAAAAAGTTACGCGGGAAAAACACGAGAGAACTCGCGTGAACCCGCGAAACCCGCAGCAGCCACGCGGGGTTGCTCGCAGCAGCCCGCAGCAACCCGCAGCGAGTCGCCTGACTCGCTGCTGCTGGGACCCTGCTGGATCGCTGCGGGTCAGCTGCGGGAAATCCCACAGCACCCAGCGAAATCCCCGTAGAAGCCCACAGCAACCCGCAGCGAGTCGCCTGACTCGCTGCTGCTGGGCGCTACGAGTCGCTGCGGGAAAACCCGTAGCTGGCAGCAGATCGCTACGGGAAAACCCGCAGCCGATCCGCGTGATCGAGCCCTAGGCTCGATCCACCTCGCGCGATCCATTTCCAGCCGAGTCGTCGAGCCGCCGGCGGTCCGGTGGTCCGACCACCACCGCCCGGTTCGACCTCGTCTCGTGGGTCCGTTCCTCGGATCTTGGTTCAAGGTATTTTTACGATAATTAAACGATAAAATCATAAAGAGGGTTTTACGATTTACCTTGTTCTCGTTGTTCGGAAAAACGAAGAACTCAATTTGACGACCTTGAGATCTTCCCACGTATTCCTTGCACTAGCTCGGACGTCGTGTGGGCGACGATCTACCGAACTCCATGGATCTCCTTCACGAACTCTCTAGACTAATCAAGTATGATTATCTTGTCTTGTCAAATTGTGAAGACCATGTAGTGCTTTTATAGGCTACGTAGGGGATCTTAAGGAGGTGGAATATTGGGCTTCCAATAATAGTGATTAAATTGAGCTCAAGCCCAAATCTATTAATCCTTACTATTATTAATTAATTCTATTTTCCACTATATAAAATTAATTGCACTCCCAATATTAAACCATATTATATCAAATAATATTTCTCCGGTAGTATTATTTATTCCGTGTATTTAAGATATAAATATCCATGAATAAAATTAATTTATTGCTAATTAATTTATTCATCTCTTTATATCCGAGACTAGTACCATTCAACCTTAATTATTATGCGGAACGAATCCACCTGCAGGGTTTACATAATAATTCCTTATGAACTCATCTCGGGGATATTATCAACCCTTCCGGGATACACTTTCCCGTCAAGTATTCACGGCATGTCATATATAAAATACAGTGACCCAACTTAACCGGTAATTAACCCAATAATTAAATCGGTTAATTCCTTTGGTAAATCAAAGTCACTTACATTAAATATACACACCCGCAATAGTATCGGGGATTAAGAATAAAATACACTGAGACTCGAATCGATTATCGCCGGCAATCCTAATCGATGAATCTCAACGATCCGCTCAATACACCAAGTGTACAAGTGTGATAAAATAATCAAGACAGATTATTTTCTCTCTCACACAACGACTATACCGATGGATTGGTCCGTGTCCATCTAGGTCGTGAGCAACTGTTCGATTAAATACGAGTAACCGATAGTATGATCTTCTGTGTGGGCCCGACACACCATACTAACTACAACGTATAGAATCCAGGACTATAATTTGCATATATTTAATTATAAATAATTAAATGCAAATAATTGTTTATTTAATTAAATAGATTAGTGGCAATGGATCGTGAGTTTACGTTACTTAAATCTAGACATTAAGTACACAACTCCAACAACTATGATAATAGGTATGGTAATAACAACAACTACAATGAGGGGTATAATGTTAACCAAAATTTCCAGTGCTACAATCAGCAGGGGCAGTACCAACAACAAGGCCCCGGGATGTACCACCAGCCCGCTCAGACCAAAGGGCCTACACTGTCTGAAATGATGGAAACTTTGGTCAAAGAGAATATTAAATTCCAGCAAGAGAATGCCAAATCCCACCAAGAGAATGAGAAATTCAAGCAAGAGACCAGAGGGCAATTCAAAAATCTAGGAGCCCAAGTCTCACATCTTACTCAAGTGGTGGCAAAGCTGGAACAGAAAGGAGGTACTTTGCCCCCAAAGATCGAAGTGAATAATGCCCATGTTAATGTCGTACAGCTCAGAAGTGGCAAACCACTGACCATAGTGGAGAAATCTGCAGTGAAGGGCAAAGAGCCCATATCAGATGGTTCCCCAATCGTTGAGGAAGACCCTGGAACAGATATTGAGCAAGAAGAGGTGATAGTCAGGGCAAAGAGGGACAAGTCCCCACCACCCAAAATCAAGCCACCCTTCCCGGGCAGATTGAGTAAAAACCGTGAGAGGGAAGAAACTCAAGAGATGTTTAAGATGTTCAAGAAGGTTGAGATCAATATGCCCCTTCTGACCATACTGAACGCCATGCCCAGATGTGCTAAGTTCTTGAAGGAACTCTGCACAAAGAAGGTCAAATATCAAGATGATGCAAAGTTTGAGGTGGGAGAGAATGTCTCTGCTGTGATCAAAAATACTGGACCTACAAAGTGTGGAGACTGATGGAGTTGTATTCTAAATGTCTAGTTTAGTGCAAATACGGAACTCCTTATCTATGCCTTAGTCTATGTATGATTCAAGCATGATTGCATTTAATGCAATAGTCCTAGATATATACGTTGTAGATAGTATGGCGTGAGGAGACACGCGGAAGATCATACTATCGGTTACTCGTATACTATCGAACAGTAGCTCACGACTTAGATGGACAGGGACAATCCATCGGTACGTCGTAGTGTGACTGGTAGATAGTCGGTCTTGACTATCATGTTACACTCGTACACTTGGTGTATTGAGCAGGACCACGGGAGGGCGTTCGATTTATACTAATCGGATTAGTCGAACTAGACCTCAGATATTACGGATATGTGAGTTCTTAATCCCTATATAATTATAGGTGCGTGTGTCCAATGCTCGGTTCTTTGATGTGCCAATCAGTGAGACTAATTGATTAGTCAATATTCTCGGTAGATTGGGAATCGGTATTGTACACACGACATGCTATAGATTATAGACAGGAAACTGTGTCCTATTTATTGGGTTGATGATGTCCCCGAGATGAGCTCATAAAGTTTATCATGTAAACTCTGTAGGTGGATTTACTCCGCATGATAATAAGGATGAGTGGTACTAGTCTCGAATCATAAGAAATGAATTAATTTAATTATTAGAAATTAAAATTAATTCGTGGACATCGATATCTTAAACACGGGGAAATGTCACATAAGTAATACGGTGGGAAAATTATTGAAGAAATAATTTGAATTAATTAATTGGAAAATCAATTATAATTTTATAGTGGAGAAATCTGCAGTGAAGGGCAAAGAGCCCATATCAGATGGTTCCCCAATCATTGAGGAAGACCCTAGAACAGATATTGAGCAAGAAGAGGTGATAGTCAGGGCAAAGAGGGACAAGTCCCCACCACCCAAAATCAAGCCACCCTTCCCGGGCAGATTGAGTAAAAACCGTGAGAGGGAAGAAACTCAAGAGATGTTTAAGATGTTCAAGAAGGTTGAGATCAATATGCCCCTTCTGACCATACTGAACGCCATGCCCAGATGTGCTAAGTTCTTGAAGGAACTCTGCACAAAGAAGGTCAAATATCAAGATGATGCAAAGTTTGAGGTGGGAGAGAATGTCTCTGTTGTGATCAAAAATACTGGACCTACAAAGTGTGGAGACCCAGGCATGTTCTACATCCCGTGCATCATAAGGCATATGAAGATAGAGAAGACAATGCTCGATCTGGGAGCATCAATCAACGTTATGCCCAAAACGATGTATGAAGACCTGGAAATAGGGCAACTGAAGCCCACTAGAGCTGTGATTCAACTGGCCGATAGATCGAATGTTTATCCTGAGGGCATACTGGAAGATGTCCTGGTCAAAGTGGAAGAGTTGATATTCCCTGCTGACTTCTATGTACTCGATATGGGCAGATCAAGCAAAGCCCCTGTGATGATATTGGGCAGACCGTTCCTCAAAACAGCAAGGACCCACATCGACTGCGAAACCGGAAGGCTGACGTGCAAATTCGAGGGAGAAGCGGTCACGTTTGACCTCTACAAATCCATGAAACACCCAGCTGATACCGAAGAGATCCACTACATTGACCAAATTGAGAAGGCAGTGGAGGCAAAGGCACTCCAATGTGGCAAGTATGATCATACTGAGATAGCCATTCAGCAAGGGCTTACTGAGTTTGACATGGAGGACGAACCAGAAGAATTGCAAGAGGCAATAGAGATCGAAGAGATGATCATGAGTCCTTCACTTGAAAAGCCACCAGTACTGGAGCTGAAAAAGTTGCCAAAACATCTCAAGTACTTATACTTGGGCGATAATGACACTTTGCCCGTCATCATAAATGCCTATTTACAAGAGGCAGAGGAGGCAAAGTTGAGATATGTGCTAGGGCAATACAAACAGGCCATAGGGTGGACTTTGGTTGATATCAGAGGAATAAGCCCGAGCATATGCCAACACCACATTCTTCTGGAAGATGACTCTGTGCCCGTACGTGATCCTCAAAGGAAGCTCAACCCAGCAATGAAGGAAGTTGTGCTCAAAGAGATCAAGAAGCTTCTTAGTGTGGGCATAATCTACCCAGTGTCTGATAGCAAGTGGGTTAGCCCAGTGCATGTGGTGCCAAAGAAGTCTGGAGTTCAAGTCATAGAGAACGAAAGGAATGAGCAGATTGCCACACGACTACAAACTGGGTGGAGAGTTTGCATTGACTACCGCAAACTGAACAAGGTAACCCGCAAGGATCATTTCCCTTTGCCCTTCATTGATGAAATGTTAGAGAGATTGGCTGGGAAGAAGCACTTTTTCTTTCTAGATGGCTACTCAGGGTATATGCAGATATGGGTTGCTCAAGAGGATCAGGACAAAACCACCTTCACCTGTCCTTTTGGCACCTTTGCCTACAGAAGAATGCCCTTTGGCCTCTGCAATGCACCAGGAACTTTTCAAAGGTGCATGATGAGTATCTTCTCTGACCTACTCGAGAATGATATTGAAGTGTTCATGGACGATTTCACCGTGTATGGCAACTCCTTTGACTCCTGCCTTGAACACTTAGAGATGGTGCTCAGAAGGTGTGTGGAGAAGAGCCTTGTACTGAACTACGAAAAATGTCATTTCATGGTCGAAGAGGGAGTTGTCCTTGGACATGTCATTTCAGCTAAGGGCATAGAGGTGGATAAGGCAAAGATAGAAGTTATCTCGAAGCTTCCATACCCAAAGAATGTGAAGCAAGTCAGAGGGTTCCTTGGGCATGCTGGTTTCTACAAACGCTTTGTGAAGGACTTTGCCCAAATAGCACGTCCTTTGACCATATGTATGGTATTGGTGTGGCTTGATCTGAACCGTTGCCTTCCTTATTTGTGACCTGATACACACCCACCTGTACTCACTTCACTCCTTGCCTACTGTGTGTAAACCATACCTTCACTGTGTGCGATTTCTGATCCCCTTCACCTTCTTCACCTTCTGTGGTGTTCTGTGGTATAGATCTGTGATATCCTGTGTGAGCCGAGGGTTGTGATTGAGTGTATGTGGATTGTGCTTTGGGTGTTGTTGGCTGGGCTTCAGGCGGCTCCTCCCCTTGTTAGGTGGTGCCGGCGACCTCTGCTGTGACTGCAGTTCCTCAGTCTTGAGCCGATAGCTCAAATCTCTATCTCTCTCTTTCTCTGTTCATATATATATATATATATATATATATACTTGTTTTATTCCGCTGCATGTGCCCTTGTGCTCCATTCAAGCCCAAATCCTGTAATACAAGTCGGATCTCTTTGGAGATCTGTCGACTGTTGTGATTTGGGATCTTGCTCTGGTTTTAGGGCTAAGAACAGATCCGACTTGTTCTGTTGTTTGTGTTATTGCAGGTGTCTGTGGCTCGCCGTAGAAGCGCGGAGCTCCAACAAACTCGAACGAGTAGCTCGCGACACGCGGTTTTTAGCTTTATTCTATTTTTGGTGACGTTTGCAGTCATGACTTTATTATTGTTTATTTTATACGTAATACGTTTAAGTCCAGTCGACTGAATATTGTGAGAGTAGAAAAATAAAAATCACGCATGGCATGGCCAGTATTGTTGTCATTATTGGTCAACATGAAAAATGCATGCGAGAATCAATAATAGTCTAACTACAAAATCTTTTCGATGACCTGATCGACCTTAAGCTAGATATATATTACGGAGTATAGTTTTTTTCTATAAATAGAATGCAATACCAATAACATATATAAACCCTACATTAATTATATTTTGTCAGTAATTAATGGAGTCCATCAAGTTTCTTGATTCCCAAGTAAAAACTGAGATTTTTTATAATGTCCAACGTGCATCTGCATACGACACAGCTTGGGTAGCCATGATTCCGATTCCGATTCATGACCACCACGTAGAGAGTGGTAATGGTCCGATGTTCAAGAGTTGCTTGGATTGGATAATCGAGAACCAGAAAGAAGGTGGGTTTTGGGGCGAAGCAGACGAGATTTATGCTCTACCCGCAACTCTCGCTTGCTTGCTCGCTCTCAAAACCTGGAATAATACTTCTGCTGCCCCTGCTCATCATCAAAATAATATTGATAGAGGTATACAAAAATATATATATATATATAGTCGATCATATATATATGTTACCGACATTTTATTTGATTAATATATGTTTGGTGCAGGGCTGAAATTTATTCATTCCAAGGTTGATATAATTCTGGGAAATAAGGAAACCGAGAATCTGCCGCGTTGGTTTATCCTAACGTTCCCAGCCATGATCGAATTGGCAACCGCAGCTGGTCTGGATCTTGATTTTCGTTACGGATCATCCAAACATATCATGATCACTGCGATTTTCGAGGAGCGCGACCGTATACTTAAAATGTACGTAATAGAGTATACTCAAAATTATAATATTTAGTATATTTGGAATTAAATATTATTATTATAATTATTATTATTATTGTCATGAAATTAATTAATTAACAATTATACGTACGCGATGCTAGCTGCAGGAATGAATCAGTGGATGGTTGTTTCCCTCCACTGCTTTCATACTTATTGCCAACAGCTCACTCTTCTGTTCAGCCGGAAATCGTGCAACAATATTACTTGAGCTGCTGCGACGGCTCGTTGTTTGAGTCGCCATCGGCCACGGCCCAAGCGTTTATGTTAACCGGGAATATCGATTGCATCAACTATCTCAAATCCCTCGTGCAACAATTTCCCAGTGGAGGTAATTCTTATAAATACTCCTATTTTTCATATTATTTTAAATTTAATTTGTCTTCTTCTTTCATTTATTTCTCATTTTTGCAGTACCTTCAACATACACTATGGATGGTGACGACCTTACAAAGCTGTGCATGGTGGATCACTTGCAAGGCTTAGGTTTAGCTGACCATTTTGATCCATACATCGATCACACACTTTCTCGCGTTTATAGGTAATTCGATCATTTGAAGTTCGTAACAACCGATTATCAAAATACTCAAAACGTGATTTTTTTTATTTTTTTATTTTTTCACTTTAATTCAGAAATATTCAAATGGATGTCAACAAGACAGAGACGATGACGAAAAAGGCAAACATGGTACAAAAGTTATTCAAAGACGCATTGGCCTTTAGGCTTCTCCGAATGCAAGGATACCATGTAAATATAGGTAACGTACATATATATTACGTGTAATCAAAATTACATATATGTACTTGCTCTTCGAAATCTGTACTTGTATACGCAGAGAGCTTCTGTTGGTTCTTACACGAACCAACAATCGTGTCGGAGAATCCTGAACAATTAATCCGCGCAATGTACAATGTATATCGAGCCACACATCTGCAATTTCCAGGCGAGGCCGAAATTGATGAAGCGAGAGCATTTTCCCTAAGAGTACTCGAGACCACCATAAAAAGAGATCATTCTTTCATTAATATTCCAAAGGGACTCCAGAACATGGTCATTTGCACTTGGTTTACAGCACTGTTTACTCTAATAACTTCCTAGCTACCTACTTTGAAGTCTTTTTTTGTTTAAGTGTAGATTGAGTATGAGTTGAGTGTTCCGTGGACTGCTCGACTCGACCATCTTTATCATCGAAAGTGGATTGAAGAAAATAAAACCAGCCTTGTTTGGACTGAGAAAGCCTCATTGTACAGGTTATCCTGTCTCAACAATAAGTTATTGCAACTCGCCGAGGAGAATTTTGTATTTAGACAATCGATATACAGACAGGAATTGGAAGAGCTCAAAGGGTACATACATACATAATCATATATACCGTCCTCAAATTATGATTTCGATTTGACCTTTTACGACTAATAACTAAGCGTACGTATACATAATACTACAATCTATATGGTTAGATGGTCACATAAATGGCGACTTAGCGAGATGGGATTCGGAAGAGAAAAGACTGTTTATAGCTATTTCGTTGCTGCTTCTAGCTGCTCCCTTCCTTATGATTCGATTATGCGGTTGGTCATCGCAAAGGCAGCCATAATCGTCACTGTTGCAGACGACTTTTATGACATGGAAGGTTCTTTATCAGACTTAGAAATCTTGACAGACGCGGTTACGAGGTACGTACGTACGTAGCCATTTACTATAACAGAATTTATATGAATGAATTCCATCTATATATTTGCAGATGGGATAGTAGAGGATTACAGGGACACAGTAAGACAATCTTTGATGCCCTCGATAATTTTGTCAACTACATTGCGGAAAATTATGGTCTCCCACCTCACGAAAGAACCAATGTAGTGAGGAATTTACGACACCTCGTAAGCATTCTCATATTGCACACTACTCTCTGTACATTAATTAGTAGTAAGTAATATTTACCTGTCGATTAATTGGTTGTGGCAGTGGCGTGAAACCTTTGTGTCTTGGATGGTGGAAAGAAGGTGGAGCTCGACAGGTTATTTACCATCCATGGACGAATACCTTACTACCGGAATGACATCCATTGCAGCTCACACAATTGCTCTTCCAGCAACCGATTTCTTGATCAAAACAAACGAAAGTCATCCCAAATATCATAACATCACCAAATTGCTCATGGCGCTTTGCCGTTTGGTGAACGACACCCAAAGCTATCAAGTGAATATATATATACCGAATAAATTGTTTTCTTTTCTCTTTAGTCAGTTTAACTAATTAGCTAACACTTTGTATGTATGATTAACAGAAAGAAGAAGAAGTGGGCAAGATCAACTTCGTGTTGCTCCATTCGTTCGAAAACCCCAACGGAACCATCCAAGACTAGATTGAGTATGTTAACAAGATTCTGGTATCGAAAAGGAAAGAGTTCCTAGAGCACGTCTTGATGGATGAAGACATGGACAAACCGTGCAAGCAGATACATTTATCGTGCATGAAAGTGTTTCAGATGTTCTTCAACTCTGCAAACCTATTCGACAGCGAGACAGCGCTTGCTGATGAGGTGAAGAGAGCCATTTACATCCCCATCGCTCACAAACCGAAACCGAAGCCTGTGTTGAAGCTATCCACATCCTTAATCTATCCAAACAAGAAGAACAATATCACAGCAACATCGTCAAAGATTGTTGTTGGTTTTCGACCAATCATGAAGCATTCAACAACCTTTATGATCAAACAACCATCCATCAAACTCAGTTGGGGTTTCGTTTGATCATCCCAACTCAAATTTACGATTTTTCGGTTATAGTATAAATAAATTAATAAGACTTAAGTTACACATAATCTAGTGCTCGACAAAATCCAAAGCATCCTCCACAGAAACGACGTTGACACGACTGACTCTGTTCTTGTGAGTCACACCATATATCTTGTCAGCAACTTTCACAAGCTCCGGGCGAAACGTAGTAGTTATAAACTGAGTGCTACCCATGTCTGCTAAACGACGAACCATGTCTTCCGAAACGAGGTTAAAAAAAACACAAACACCAACACTGAAGATAATAAATAAAGAAGCAATACACATAATAATAATAAAGGATACTTCCAACAGCAGTTCTGTACTGAGGATCTAGTGCTGCGTCTATCTCATCGAAAAGATAAAACGGGGCAGGGTCACATCGCTGAATGGCAAAGATTAAAGCCAGAGCCACAACTGTTTTCTGACCTCCGGACAATTGTTTCATCGACTGTGTCTCCCCTTGCCCGGTAAAAGAAACCTAAAACGAGAGAAGAAATAAATAATCTACATATTTTAAAATCGAGGGTAAAACACGAGACAGAGAAAGAAACGAACGAACAACATGCCTTGACTTTGACACCAATGTATTTCTCAGCCCTTTTCTCTTTTTCTGCTGGACGAGGCTTGTCTTTCTGTAGATCATTATTGTCTTCATAATTATCCTGTGAGAAAACGATATAGAGTTTTGTTTCAATTAATAGCTCTCGATCTTAAAAGTTAAATTAAACACCGTACCTTTTTTTTCATCATGACCAAAAACCCGTGACCGCCTTTCACGAGTTCGGAAAACACTTCCCGAAAATGCTTAGCCACGCCCTTAAACGTACGCTCGATTGACTCGTCCTTCCTCATATCCAAAACTGATATTAATTCTTTGATTTTCTACATAAGAGTTGAAACCAATTTTTTTTTTCAAATCAGCATCGATTCTCCTTCCAAAAGAAAATACTATTATCATAACAAAGACAAACACAACTTAACCTCATCGCCCGCATCCAAGTCGGCTCGTCTCCCTTGGAGCTCTTCTCTTTGCTCTGTGAAATTAACGTATTGATCGAGTGCCTTTTTGTTCACATGGCTGAACTGTTTCAATTTCTCGTTACACTTGTGAAGCTGTGTGTACAATTCCTTTATGCTCTTTCGCTTATACCTGGAAATCAGTATCAATGAAGTGTAAAAACATTAGAGACAAATTGTTGAGTACCAAAACACAAAATAAAATCCGCAAGAAATTAAGAAAGGCCATGCAATCACATATACAAGGTGGAATGGAAAAATAAAATTTCGGGTACAAAGATTACTTTTCAAAAGCATCCGAAGGTAGAGGACCCAATTCACGGATTTTCTTCGAGTACTCTTCTTGCTTAGCTAGATATACATTCTTCTTACGCAGAAGTTGCTCGAGTTCTTTTGCTACATCTTGCAGAGTAGCTTTGTACCGATCTTCCGAACTCTACATCAACGAGCACTCTCTCAGCATATAAAAAGGAGAGAAGGGACGACGAAAAACCCTCAATACCAAAACAACCGAAACTAAACTCAATAGAAACAACCTTTAGTTCATCTTTCTCAACTCTAATCTCTTCCGCTTTCCCATTGTTCTGATCAATATTTTCCTTTACTCCTGTTAAACATATAAATATAGTAAGATGCCGAAAAATAAACGGAACTAACTTCTAAGTAGATGATGAGACTAGACAAAGAAATCTCACTCTCGAACTGTTGCGTTAATCGATCAACTAACGAAGCGGCATCCACTAATTTCTGTCTTTTCGACTCGGCTTCTCCTTGTAACATGTCGGTCTCTGCAGACATCTTTACTGCCTCCAACTCTTCTTTTCGCCTAACAAGATTTGTAGATAGATTCATCTCGAGCTCGGCTTTTCTCGTTTCAGTCTGTTAAATGAAAACATTAAATGACGCACACCAATTAAAATCAAGCATCTATGAAAGAAGTTTTGTTCCCAACCTCCATGCGATTACTCCGACAGGTAATTAGCTGCTCCTTGAGATTTGTTATTTGAGGATTCAACCGAGACATCGACTCTTTCTCTTCCGGTGTCAGTTGATCAACGAGCTGTGTTCCCATCTCAGCTCGTTTCAAATCAATATTAGCTCTGTTTTGGTCTATTTGTGTCAATATTCGGGCGAGTAACTTCTCCTGTAACAAACGATGAGAAGAAAGTCCAGGATCGAAACGAACTGAAGGTAGGTGTTAGTTAAGTTAACTCACTTTCTTCTCGAGTGTCTTCGTAATGGAAAGCTTTTCCTTTTCCGAGTTCATGATTTCCCGCCTCAGCTGTTCGATTACGGATTTTCCATGAGACAACTCTGCATCAGCCTTCTGCTGTTCTGCCACTAGCTCGTTGATTTTCTGGTCTGTCTGTGGGAAATTTCAGTGAAAACAAAAGCCAAAAGTCGAACGACATTACTAAATAAACAAAATATATTTTGAAAAAGGATATTTTGAAGTTCGTCCCTGACTCTATTTAGTTCATCTTCCTTGGTCTTAATAGACTTCATATTCAGTCTAATGGTGCTCATAAATTTAAGTTTTGAACGCTTGGGGTCATAAAATCCCCCCGTCATGTCACCCTTTTTGTTAACTTGATCACCTGCAGTCGAATGAGTAATGGCAACCAAAATTCAAGAAAATCGCAAAAACAAAATAAAAATTAAATGAAGTTCGATTGCTACCTTGCAGGGTTATGCAGTCGAGACCATGATCACGGGCAACCCTCGTAGCAACATCCAAATCTTGGCAAATTACCGCCTTTGCAAAAACCTGTAATGAAACAATGAATTACTACTAGCATGCAGAGTAAATATAAAAGATAAAACGTAACTCGGTCCGAGTAAATAAAAACTAACCTGACCGAATGCTTGAGCATATTTCTCTAAAAATCGTAACTTCCCTAAAAGTGGAACAGCATCGGTGCTCGATGGATATGTAACTTGTGGAGCTTGAACCCGGTTCAATGGTACAAATGTGACTCGCCCCCCTTTTTCTGCATTGAGATGGCCGATAATTTTGGTTGATATATCGTCGTTTTCAACCACCACGTGAAATAATCTGCACAGAAGAAGAGAGAATTTAGCAACGAGATCTCGTTTTCAATTCTGAGTCAAATTAAAGTGAATGTGTTTATCACCTGTTTCCAGCAGTAATTTCAACAGCTGTGAAAAATCTTTCTTCACACTCTAGCAACTCGATTACAGGACCATATACTCCTTCAATACCATGAGCTTCACATATTCTCCTCACCGAATTCATTCCTCTTCTTATATCCTAACATGTTGAAGGGCGTAATCAGAATCAGAACACCAGATTCAATAAAGGAAAAAATACTGATTTCAACTTAGTTACTTTGGGCCTAAAGGAACAAATTATTACTTATTTAATGTTTATGATTTAATTGTTTAAATTTAAGATTTGATAGGAATCACTCACACCGGGAGTGGCATGATCAAGACTTTTCTGAGCTTTAACTACCTCTGATTTGAGCCTATCGATTTCAGCACTCAGCTCACTTTCTCTCGCCCACAGGGACCTAAAACGAGTCACACGAAGAATTATTTACATGTAAAAAAACAGCTACTAAATGCTAAACATACTTTCGCTCATCGTGCATTTCGTCTCTCTCCGCTTTACGTTGGTTGTAGCTTTGTCTTAATACAGAAATTTCAGACTCTAATGAAGCTGCTTCATCTTTACGTCCCTTTACGTAGGCATCAAGCTCTAAGACCTCTCTCTTAACCTGTTTAATTTCATCCCTAAGTTTTCCCTCCTGAAACAATCAAAAGCATGATCATGAATTCTTGTTCTACACCAAAAGCAGGAACATGAATTAATATACCTGTGCAAGGTTTGAGGATAAAACTTGCTCAAAGTCCGTGATTTCTTTCTCAAGCCACTGGTCTCGAGCTGCTTTGTCAGCAAACTGTGTTGCACGACCCTGCTTCTGGTACAAAACGCTGAGCTGCTTTTCACGTTCCATTATCCTACAACACACGCATCCATCCATAAATAAATATCTGGAAATTCAACAGACAGAAAAAAGAGACCAATATTCGAAACGTACACTCGTGTCAAATTTTCCTCTTCTTTGAGCTGCTTATCGTATAACCGCTTAATTCTAGCAAGCTCAGCATTGGATTCTTGAATTTCTTTATACAAAATGTCGAGCTGTTTGACAGCATCATCCTGGAATATATATATATAACGATATATATTATACATTCATATGTATGTATAATGCAGACAGATCAACAGCACACCTTGGATTTAATATTCGATTTTATATTATCGTGCATTTCCTTGTCATCGAGCTCAAGCTTTGCACGCTTCTCAATAGCTTCCGTCTTTTGTTTCTCGATTGCATCCTTCTCTCTGCCTAAAATACAAGCTTCTTTCATTAGATCCTTGAGTAACTTGTCCAGTTCCTTGCCCTTTTCATGGGCTTCGGAAACAATGTTGTATGTTTTGGCAGAGTTTTCCGAAACCTTATATCGATCCTCTTCTATCTGCAGAAGCAAAACAGACGACAAAATTAAATATACGAATTCGGAAAAGGGTTTAATCCAAGTAAAATTACATATACCTTCACCAATTGATCCTTTACGTCATGAAGTTGTTTTTCGTATATAGTGTACTCCAGAGACTTCCTCTGCCTGTCAAGCTGCTGATACTTTTTCAGTTCATCTTTCTCTTCGTCGAGCTCACGAAGTCTTTCATCCAAGTATTCGACGACTTGAATTATTTGTTTTCTCTTATTACCAGTCTCTTGCATGATTTTCAGACTTTCAAGACGTCTCTCTTCGTAAACTCGAGTCCCACCGATTTCCTTGAGCAGATCCAGTCGCTCTGACTCTTTCATCAATGTTAGGGATGCAATCTGAGAAGAAATTATACAAAAAACATCAGAATGTGATGAATATTGAAGTGAAGAAAAACAATCAAGTGGTTTTTGCATACTTTTCCCTGCTGCACGACATAATAAGGATTAGACCGAGAGAATCCTGCACTTTCCAGTAGATCCATGACTTGTGTTTTCCTGAAAACTCGATCACACTCAGTAAGTAAAAGATTACAAGTAAGCATAAATAATAACACCAAATGATGCAAAGACAGATATATACGTGATATGCTTCCCATCCATGAAATATTCATCTTTCTTAACACCAATTGTTCGCCTTAGCCGAACTTCCTCTTTATCTACCTGCACAAATAAATGTTACTGTATGTGGCAAAAAAAAAGGGAAAAATATGTAAAACATAAATTCAATAGGTGCATATATATTTACGGGGATTCGGTTGTCGGAGTTGTCAAATACAATCTCGACAAATGCAGATAAAACTTGGTGTCCGGCACCTTCCTGTCGACAACCAGCAGAATTATATATAACATGACTTCATCAAATTAATTGTGTATGTATATATAGGAAATTAATAAATGAGAAATGAAGGCCCTGTGAGTACATGAAGCAACTTCTGTCTTTCTTCGTCGCGCAAGTTATGGAACAGATCACTTATCACAAAGCGTATTGCTGCAGATCGAACAAAACAGATTTTCCTTTTTTTTTTTTTTTTTTTTTTATCTTGAAGACCCAAGGAAATATAAGAAGAAAGAACAACATACGAGGCACGTACCATGGAAAAAGTTGGATTTGCCGGATCCATTAGCACCAACTGCATACATATATAGCACATCTCAAATACTCCTACTACTTAGTGTATAAATTACTATCGGCATATCATATAGTACTCCTACTACTTAGTGTATAAATTACTATCGGCATATCATATAGTATTACGTAAATACACAACTAAAAGGTTGAAACGAAAAACAAACAACATATATACCAATACAGTTAATTTTGGGAGTGAATGTTTCTGCTGCAATTTGCTCCCGGTAACTCTTAAAGCCTTGTATTACAACCTATATAACGAGAGAGCAATTGTTAGTTAGTGAAAAAAAATACTACATTCAAGGAATTAGGCACACAACCATATTCATTCATTCCAATTACCTGCTTGATATACATGATTCCAACTCTACGTACTTTGCAACGCCTCGGATTCGTTCAAGCCTAATTCTACCTAAAAGCTAGGAACTACTTCCATCTTTCGCTCGCTTCAGTGATGTCCCTGCTCGCGCATAGTATAGGGATTTATTACTCTTCACGCCGTTTAATTTTTTTTTTTTTTTTTTGTTAATATAAAAAACACTAAGTTTAATAAGCTGACTTTTTTAAGCCTACATTCAACTCAACCCTAAATTAATTAACCCAAAAAATAGTAAAATACCAATTTTAATATAGTGAATGTTATTTCTTACCATTTTAATTAACAAAATTTACTATAGTGCATGTTATTTTCTATTTATCGCGACTATATATGTATGTATATATATAACTACTGTATATATGAATTATATATGAATGTGCACAAATGTTTACAGATTTAATGATCCCATGAAAAGGGCGACCCAAAACGCTATTCGGATGTGATACCGGTATTTTTGCATTATGAAAGCAGAGACATAAAAATCGTTGTAAATAGATAGGTTGTCCAATATTTTGCAGTTTTATTGGATACACAAAGTCATGTGAGATGGCTACATTACTAATTATAAGTTATATTTTTGTTCATGTTTCTGACTTCTTGTTCATGCAGAACCATAACTTTGAGAGTCGAAAATGGTGACATGGAAATCAAAAAAGATAAAATGAAAAATATGATGCTGCCCAGGATCGAACTGGAGACCTTTAGTGTGTAAGACTAACGTGATAACCACTACACCACAGCATCAACAGATATTAAACAAGACAACTAATGTTATTAATTCCTTAAATATTAAACTTATTTATTTTGAAAAATAATATTTCAACGGATTATTTGTTATTTGTATCGGATACAGTAGTACTAGTAAATTTCTTAAACTACAAGGGTGTTTACGTGTGAGTAGCCACTATTCTGTGGACCAAGCTAGGAACAATAAGGTTGATAGACGATAGCTATGAAAACGACGAACAGAATCTTTTGCTTTCCTACGGACATCCTAACATTGTCTAAAACTAACTACTACTCCCTTCCTCCCAAAGCAATAGTCACATGTGGTCAACTTTGATTTTTTTTGTTCGTTCAATACATATTATAACTTGTGTACAAAAATTATGAAAAAATACTAAAATAAAATATAATAGTTAAATTTTATTTTAGTATTTTTTCATAATTTTTGTACACTATTTATTATATGTATTTAACGGACGAAAAAAATCAACGTTGACCACATGTGACTATTGCTGTGGGAGAGAGGGAGTACTATACTATAATCTGAGCTGGAAGAGAAAGCTCAAAGTCTACAAACAAAATTTCATCAAGATTCATAATTTGATAAATTAGAGCTATAAATTTACTCAACAACAACTAAAGAAAAACTCAGTTCAATTTGATTCCAACCAAAAGAAAAAGAATAAACATAAAAATGTGGGACTGACTAATTTCACACACAATGCTACACATACTAAATTACTAATACATCATTCAAAACAGAGTGTACAAACAAACCCTCCAAAATCTTACAGAACAATGAGAACTAATCAAAATAAAAACAGAAAAACCAAATTAAAAAAAAAATCCCACCTATTCAGACTTCTTGGATAAGCTCCTCTTCATTCGGCTATAGGGTCCCACAGTCCTATCCACAATGTAAGCATAAATCACCTGACTCCAAGACCTATACGAATCCAAATGGTTGTAATATTCCGGCGCAATCTCCTTCACCTTATGCAGCCTATTCCCGGGTATCCTCGGGAAATCATGATGCTCGTTATGATACCCCACGCTCCACGTCATCAGATTCAACGGCCCATAGTAAGAGTAAGTCTCCTGGTCAGCATTAAACACATAATGCTCCGAAATAAAGTGCCCCGCCATAGGGTGCATCCCTCCCCCAACAAAAGTCGACAGAATCAAATAACCAAAAGCTTTCCATCCCCAGAAGTAAACCATAGTTGCATCCAAGCCCACCTGTACACCCAGATTCACAAACTCCCACAAGCCGGGGGGCTTGGGTTTGATGAATAAGGGGCGAAGTGCGTAGAAGAAGAGTTGGAACAAGACCCATATGGATTTAGAGAGGATGTTTCGAACGAGCTTGGCTTCGGTTTGGGTGGGGACGTCCATGTCGATCCCGTCGACACCTTGGTAACGGTGGTGCTCGAGGTGGTATTTTTGGAATGTGACGGACATGGGTACACCAATGGGGAGGTTGGCGAAGATTCCGAGCCAGCGGTTGTAGACGGGAGTCGAGAAGGCTAGGTTGTGGCTGAGTTCGTGGATGGCGAGGAAGAGGTTGTGGTTGAGGAATGAGCCGAAGAAGTAGGAGATGGTTAGGATTTTCAACCAGGATGAGTTGTGGAGGAATGTTGCAGTCCAGAGCTGAATGAATACGACTGCGGCAATCTGTCGTAGAAAGAAAAGGGCTGATGAACAATGCAGATTAAATCGAATCTTAAAACGAACAATATCATATTACTTAAAAACCTCTACAGGTGAATGTAAACACCATTAGAAAATAGTGCTGAAGAAGATAGCAAGGAACTCTAACTCGAGAAGATGGGATGTTTTTTGGAGAATGAGGTGTGTTTTTCTCTTTGAAAATTTAAAAAATCAGCACTGTTTATTACAAGTCATTTTCACATTCTTTTTCCCATCAACCTTTACAACTCATTTTTTCAAAATTCAAAATCAATTATCAACTGAATCTGAATCTCAATATTCATCTACATGCTCAAAATTCATCAGGAAATCGGCAACAGCGTAATGTAGTATCAGAATACAAAAACCCAAACACTGAAAAGACATTATCAACCCACTAATATCATCAGCGACACCATAGATCTAAGACAAAAAAAAAAAACATATATAAATTAAAAGGAAAAGGAAAAGTAGGGACCTTTAGGAAGGCAAAGGGGTCGGGTCCAAAGAGCTGTTTGATTTGAGGGTATTGAGAGAGGATCTGTCTTCTCCGGGAAGCGTGAGGCTCGTCCGTGTACGACCAGAAAAAATCTGTAGCCATTACGCCTTCTCCTTCTTCTTGGCTACTCACTTTCCCGTCGTACCCCATTTCTTTTTTCTCCTCTCTCTCTCGCTCGCTCTTTGTCTCGCCTCCACCCCCTTTGTGTTTTTTTTTTCACGCTTTTTATTAATATATTTTTGATGTATTTTGTGCGCTATGGAGTTTGGTTCTTATATAGTGTGGGTGGAGATGGTGGCCGCGTGCGGTGGTGATTTCCTTACTCTGATTAGGAATGGAGGAGGAGGGGCGGGGCGTATCAATGTGAATGTGATGATGTGTGTTCACTGTTCAGCCATGATTTGTGGGTTGTTTGGGAACGGACGGTCAGGATGAGATGGATTATTTTGGTATATCCTCTTACTGTATTTACTGTATTCTATTCTGGCAAAGGTGACAAATAAGTGGGACACACATCCACGTGAGTCACTTCCCAATTTTCAATTTTTAAATTAATTTTCCGGGTGAATCGTAAATAGAGAGAATTGCTCGAAGAACAAACAATATTAAGAGCATTCCACAATGCTAAATATAAAATTTATGTGGAAATCATGTGTATTTAAGTAGGAGATAGAGTTATAAATAAAAAAAAAAAAGTATTTTATTTGTTCAATATTAATATTCACACCTTCTTTTTCCATTTGTCATGGTCACACTTCATTAAAAAAAATACTTCCTTTGTATTAGAGCTAGAGTCACAAACTCACAATTGGTCAACGCTGAATTTTTTTTAAATTCTAAAATAACTAAAATAAAATTTAACTATTAAATTTTATTTTAATTATTTTTTCATAATTTTTGTATACCTATGTATTGGATAGCGTTAATCACTTGTGATTATAAATTTGGGACAAAGGGAGTAAATATTTTTACTTTTTCATTTAAAAAGACATTCGCTTAATAAATAAAGGATCAAACACTCAGATAAAAAAAAAAATTTGATTTTTAACCAAAAAGTGAAATTTATAAATGTATTTTTTTTAAGTTCAAATCTGAATTAGTTGTTAGTAAAGTTAAAATATTATAGGAATAAAGTAGTGCTAAAATTGGATTTAAAAGTGAAAAAGTAAAAATATGTATTTTTTTTTTTAAGATTCTTATTATCGTGAAATGTTCATTTAAAGCAAGTGATCATTTAAAGCATGTCATTTAAAGTACTTTTACATTTTCACATTTTTAACCACTACTTTCAACTACTTATTACTCCCCTCATCTCATAATAGTTGCAACACTTTCTGCTTTGTAGTATCTCACAATAGTTGAAAACATTCTTTGGTAAAGATTACACCTTTGAGAAGAGTTGCATTCATTACAAAAGGTTACATTTTTCCTTAATTCAAGTATATTATAAGCTTTTTATTTGCTTGTTTAGTTAACTCAAAGTTCTAATTTCGTGGGTCTTACAATCTGAGTTTCAGCATCCTTTTATAACAATCTGAGTTTCAGCACCCTTTTATAGGTATTAAAACACCTCTTGAAAAGTGAAAACTGTTGAGAAGTGAAGTCAAAATCGGGAATGAAGACGAACGAAAACGCGTGAACGAAAACTATTCTTTTATTTATATATAGCATACTATATAGTATGTAAGCTTCTTGGGTATAGTCGAATGGTAAGGTCTGTGGTGATGTTGGTGTAATTCTCCAGCGACGCAGAGTTCGAATTTCAGATATGACAAATTTTCATTTAAATGTTATAAAGTTAGTACTGGGATTAGACTTATTGGCTCTCTCCCACATTTGTCTGTTACTCGAGCACATCCCTCGATTTACATCCTACCCGATTGAGGAGATCTGGTGAGAGAGTTTTCATTTAAATATTATAAAATTAGTACTGTGATTACACCTATTGGCTCTCTCCCACATTTGTCTGTTACTCGAGCACACCCCCTTGATTTACATCCTACCCGATTGAGGAGATATGGTGAGAGAGGAGTTTCTAGTCTGTGCATTCCGCTTTCTCGTTGTTAACGGGGGGGAAATTTATTAACGTATTCCTGATTTTCGAGGACTAGTTTAATGGAGTTTTTTACTGTTCTGGTTAGCTGGAAATGGAAACAAATGTATTTGCATAAAAAGGGGAATGTCTTGGGGAAAAAGGAATTGAGCTCTTTCCTCTTAAGATCCCTATATTTATAGGGATCCAATTAGGGTTTACAAAAAGGAATTGGGTCTTTCCTTATTGGGCCTTTCACATGTATCAAGATCATAACCTAAAATGGAAAGGGGATGAAAGACTAAAATAGCCTTTGTGGCGCCGCCTTTACTCAAACGTGGAGGCCACGACTCGGGCTCCATCTTGACGTCTGCATCGTCTCGACGCCGACCGGGCGAGCATCCTGGTCCTACATCCCGCACTGTTTGACTGTTTTGTTAATGTCTGATGAGCCCATCTGGTCGGTCGGCATGATTCCTGATGCCCGGCTTTGAGCAGGCGTATCTCGCCCTTTAGGATAATTCAAATAAACAAATAAATAAATGAATAAACGAATAAATAACGGAATATGAAAATGGGGCCTAACAAATGCCCCCCGCGGAGGATTTGGCCGATCAACAGCCGGTCGAGTCTTCCGCGGCCCAGGTCGTCCCATTTTCACCCTACACGAGGGTGGTTAAAAAGCCTGAGGACCCTTCGCATGTCAGGGACATGTGTCAGAAGATCTCTCAACCTCCCGCCCGCGGCTGTCCTTTCAACTGTCCTTTCGATTTTTGAAATTTGAAAATTAAAATTAAAAAAGGGGAAACCGCCGCCTTTTTTTTTCGGTCTCAATAAATACCCCCCGAAAGGTTTATTTTCTTTTTCTTTGCCTTTTCGCTTCACTTTCTGCTTTTCTTTCTCCCTACTACTACGGCGGCGAGGTCTTTATCAAAATTCCGGCGACCTTCTCCGGCGATATCTGTTCTCCCTCAGGTACGCCTTCCTCTTTCTGTGTGGTTTGTTTGCATCTCGGGTTCGCCTCTGAGTTTTCTGGGAGGGGGGGATTTTACCTTTAAGGTTCTTAGGGTTTCCTGGTAAATCGTCGTCTTTTCCGGCGATTTCTCAGGGGCTAGATTGTTATTGATTTCCGGCCGTGGGTGCGCCTTCTTTCGAACCCAGAAAACTGGCGATGAACGAAGAAGGATCCCCTCGTCGTGAGGTGTCGGGCCCTTCGCCTGTGCACACCCCCATAGACCCATCTAAATTACCCTCTACCTCCTCCCCGGGTTCGAGTTCCTCCCCGGGCACGTCTCGTTCACCCGGTCGCTCACAGAAGTGTCCCTTTTCAGATGCGGAAAAGAATGAGATGTTGGTGAGCGGCGTTAGTAGATCGTACCGCAAGTTATGCAAGATAATAGCTGATTCTCGGGGGGCCCCATCTCCCTACACGTTCGAGGCATACATCTCAGAACGTCCTTATGTCCACATCCCGCGAGACGTATACCGGATAGTCGGGGACCGGCCTGGGCCGTTCGAGGCCAGCCGGAGGCCGAGCAAGATAACAGACAGGGCCCTGCAGAAGAAGAGAGATGAATGGGAGATCCCCTCTAACGTTCATCTTTATGCCCCTATTGAGGGTGAACGGGCCGATCAACCTCCCGAGGGCATGCTCGCCGTGAATTACTCCATGATGAAAAGCGGGCTTCGTTTCCCCATTCACGAATCTTTTGCTCACCTCGTACAAATCCTTGGTGTTTCCCCTATGCAACTGGTGCCGAACGCGTGGGCGACCATGTATGTTTTGAACGTCATGTTTGGCATTTTCGGCCTGTACCGGGGGTTATCTGGTCCCGAGCTGTTATACCTGGTAGGTATATGCGATGCCGGGAAAGGCAACTATTACTTGAAACAGCGGGATATCATTATTACCGAATTGCCGAGCAAGCAGGCTAAATGGACAGAGAAATGGTTTTTCGTGGCCGGGGAGTGGAATTCCAGAGGTTTTCCCCTTAGTGCCGAGTATCGGCTTACCGCCAAACGTTAGTCCCCTAGACCTTGGTCTTTTATCATTTGAGAAACCCTTTTTTAATCAATCCTCACTCTCTTCTTGGGCTTCTCCTCTTCTGACTCTTTTCTAGGCCCAAAAGCTCCGGATGTCGGGCAACTGGGATGGGATTTCTTGGTGATTCTAGAAAGGATTAAGATGCTTTCGTTCGATCAAAGGAATCACAAGAATTGGACGAGCAAGGAGAGACGTCTTCGTGCTCGGTTCTTATCTGTTCCTCGGGACGCCGAGGATTTATTTCCGCGTGAGTGATGTCATGTAGCATTTCTGGCTTAACTTACTTAATTTTACCTGACCCGATGTTTTCCCAGCTCGCAGGTATTTCCGAATTTGTCCACCGTCCAAAATGCCTAAGGTGGAAACCCCTCGTGATCGTAGGAAAAGGGAGGTAGCGAAAGAGAAAATCGAGGCGGAACGCCGGAACCTGGCGGGTAAGGTGTCCATCGCTATAAATTCCCCTAACTTTACCCCCATGCCTGACCCCATCAGCCGGATCAGTGCCGACGAGTCTTCTGATGAAGATCGGCTCTACCGGCCGACCAAGAAGGCGAAAAAGGCTGATGGGTCGAGTACGTCCGGGAAAGGTGTAATTGGAGCCTCCGGACCCTCCGGCAAGCCCCCGGTCATCCCGAGGAAAGATCGGATTCCTAGGCAAAAGGGTTCCCGGCCGAAGGACGGAGAAGACAGCCTTTTCCCATCTAAGTATGCGTCTATTTTTGGCTCTGATGATGAGGAGTTCTCCAGGTAAGGGTGCTTAGGGCTGGTTTTCATGTCGGGGTTATATTGTCGGCATGCTTCTTGCTAACGTTCTTTTTTACAGGCTTTTTAAAGAAGATCCCGGGCTCCCTTTGTCTGTGGCCCACCTGTGTGCCGCCCAGAATCCTTATGAAGACGACCCTATCCCAAGCTACTTGGATCAGGCGGTTGAGGATGTTGTCCACTCTTGGTCGCATCAGATGGAGGCTGCGGCCTCTCGCGTGGATTTCCTGGAGAAACTATTGCGCGTCCACGCCGCCCGGATCCCGGTCATGGTGAATTGCTTGGCTATGGCGAGGGCCGAACAAGAGGACAAAGCTGCTAAGTGTCCGCCCAACCTGCCAGATGTGTATCTCGAGCTTCGTGAGCGCTATAACAAATTACAAGAGGATTTCGGCCTTGAGGCCGGACTGAAAGCGTCCTTATACTCCGAGCTGGATGAGGAGAAAAAGGATAAGATGGCTCTGATCCACAAGATGACCGAGCAAGATAAGCAGCTTTCTCAACTGGAAGGGAAAGTTATTGATCTCAAAAAATCCTATGATCATGCCGAGGTTAGGAACAATGAGTTGGAAGAAGTGAACCGGAGGGTGATGAAAGAGCTGGGGGACACGCAAGCTGCGGAGGCCGCCCGCTTGGCGGACCCTAAGGAGGATATCGATTTGTACAGCAACTACTCCTACTACTGTGCTTACTTCGATGGTATCCGAGCACTCCTTGAGGCAGGTCAGTCAGCTGATGTCCTGGTGAAGTTCCTCCGCCAATACGCCGAGCAAAGCCCTATTCATGCCCACTTTTCCTTGTATGTGCTCGACCTGGAGCAGAACTTCAAGCTAGACCTTTCCTGGTGGCCTTTGAAGTCGCAGCTCAAAATGCCTAGGTCGGCCGAAACTTCCGGTGTGAAAGATGTCGACCCAGCTGTGCAGTTCGCGGAATCAGTGCTTAAGGATGATGATGATGGTGATTCAGCTCAGGGAGACCCGAAGTGAGGTTCTCTCCCAGATGCCTTTATCGTTTATTCAGTAATTTTCTTTTTTGGACAACTTATTTTGAATATTGCCCGGGAGGCTTAAACAATTATTTCGTTTGTACTTCATGTACTCGTCCTCGTATCATTTTGGTACTTGAGGCGTTTTGGGAGACCCTTGCAGTTTCAGGGAATCCGTACTCCTGTGTTTACTACACTTGTTTAATGCCCTTCATGCTTGCTTATTAAATGCCCTTTATGCTTGCTATTTACTTTCGTAACGTATGGTGACCCTGCGGATTTCCCGCCCCAATGCCTTTTGGCGGGCAAAATTCCCTCCAAGGGGCGGTTTTTAGGCGGGATGTCTTTAAATCCTTTAGCTTATATAAAGGACATATCAGTGTCCTTTTGGTTTTTAAAAAAGAAAAGAAGCCATGAGCTCTAGCAAGAAAATGAGCCAGAATAAAGGAAAACAGGTTTTCCACGGCGTGTCGGAATGCACGGAGGGTCATCATGATATCACCATCCACTCCGATGGTTGGCGTCGGCTGCGCCAGAAATTCGACGGCCGGTGGCATCGTAAAAACTTCCCTCTTCCCCATTCTTTCGTGCAACCTTTGGAAAAGTTCCTGGGCGAAGAAATCCCATTTCATGATTCCAATGAACAAGCGTGGGTTGCGACGAAGACGAAACTCCGGAGGCAGGTGGCCTTTGGAGGCCCCGGTTGGGCGGATTTCGTTCAGCACGCGGGCATCCAGGTGGGTTGGGAAATCTGGTTGATATGGAATCCCGGCTTCGGGTTCCGTGTCAGCCTTTTCAACCTAGAAGGGCTCAACGTTTCGTTCCCAAAACAGACTCGGGTGCGCGGTGCAGCTGATTCCCTTGGACACGCCTACTCGGACTGATGCCCCTGGTGTTTTAGGTTTTCCTTGATTTCTGTTTGGTACTGTTTGGAACTTTAATTTGGCATGTACTCCTTTAATTCTTAAACTGCTAACTACTTCAATAATTAATGGGTTGCATTCAATTTTCGCTTGGGTCGAGGAAAAGTCTTGTTTATAAGCGAGTCCCCCTTCATTCTTCTTTTCGGAAACGGAATCTTTGTGGCTAAAACACATGTCAACTCGAATCGATCTCTCCGACGACTCGCGATCGTTCGAGCGTCCGTTCAACGGCTCCTGGCATAGGGAGAGGTTTCCGATCCCCGCGGCGTTCATACGACCACTTAGGGATCAAACGCCGGACGGCCTTTGTATGACGGACTGCCTGGGCCAGGAATGGCGGGTTTCTTTTACTCGTTTTCGCAACCAACTCGCCATCCATGGGCCAGAATGGGAGAGGCTTGTCGTCGGCCTTGCGATACGAGAGGGTTGGGTTATTCGAGTCTCTTGGGCTGTTGGGAGTGGCTTTTTTATTGACATCCTTGATGGCGACCGTAATTCAATGGTGCGTCCTGTCGGGGATCTATCGTGGTCTTATCTTCGTATGGGGCGTGGATCCAGAACCAGTCCGTGGCCCCCTCGCCCGACTCACGATCGGTGGGGCCGTTTCATCTGTTGACGTCCCGCCTTTGATGTTTGTCGCTTATTTTTATTTTGTTCCAGTTATGTAACTTGTGAAATTCACGTAATGTATGGGGTTTGCCTCTCTTTTCGTGTTTAAGCGTGGTTTGTGTCGGTCCGTTTCTCGGCTCTTGCTGATTGTTCATGTCCATTGACGGATCAAAGGACACGGCCGGGGATGGGACTTATCCGATCCTCGGACTTATTAATGACCTGTTTGATCGGCCGGGAAACGTATCACCCGGCTCATCTCAGGTCCGGGGAGAGCGGACTCTATCCCCGGTATATCGTTCATGTCCCTTGACGGATCAAAGGACACGGCCGGGGATGGGACTTATCCGATCCTCGGACTTATTAATGACCTGTTTGATCGGTCGGGAAACGTATCACCCGGCTCATCTCAGGTCCGGGGAGAGCGGACTCTATCCCCGGTATATCGTTCATGTCCCTTGACGGATCAAAGGACACGGCCGGGGATGGGACTTATCCGATCCTCGGACTTATTAATGACCTGTTTGATCGGCCGGGAAACGTATCACCCGGCTCATCTCAGGTCCGGGGAGAGCGGACTCTATCCCCGGTATATCGTTCATGTCCCTTGACGGATCAAAGGACACGGCCGGGGATGGGACTTATCCGATCCTCGGACTTATTAATGACCTTTTTGATCGGCCGGGAAACGTATCACCCGGCTCATCTCAGGTCCGGGGAGAGCGGACTCTATCCCCGGTATATCGTTCATGTCCCTTGACGGATCAAAGGACACGGCCGGGGATGGGACTTATCCGATCCTCGGACTTATTAATGATCTGAGGGCGATCCTTGCGAGAAGAAAACTTTTATTTCAGACAGGTTCATGAAGTACAAAAAGTTACTGGTGATACTTTTTCAGATGTAGTGCGTTCCAAAAATACTGATCGGGTACGCCGTTCAGATGCTCCAACTCGTACGATCCTTTTTCCAAGATCCTGTTTACTCGCATTGGCCCTTCCCAATTTGGGCCCAATGCCCCAGTGCTAGGTCCGAGTATGCGTTTGAGGACTAAATCTCCGGGCTTTAATCTTCTGATTCTGGCCTTGGAGTTATAGAAACGTTCAGCCCTTTGCTTGGCCGCCGCATTCTGGAAAACCGAGTTCAGCCTTCTTTCCTCCAGAAAGTCTAGTTCAAGGCGCAAAGCCTTGTCATTATTTTCATTTAGCCCTTGCGAGGTCCTATGGCTGAAAACTTCGACCTCGGAGGGTATGACCGCTTCTGCACCGAAAGCTAAAGCGAACGGTGTTTCTCCGGTGGCTGTTTTGCTGGTTGTCCTGTATGACCATAAGACCTCTGGCAGCTCGGCAGCCCACCTCCCTTGTCTTTCCTCCAGTCTGGCCTTGATGGTGTGTTTCAAAACTTTATTGATGGCTTCCACTTGTCCGTTCGTCTGAGGATGGTAGGGGGTGGAGAAAGCCTTCTTAATCTTCCACTTGTCGAAAAAATTCATGATCTCCTGCCCATCGAATTGTTTTCCGTTATCTGACGTGACCGTGTAGGGGATCCCGAAACGGCATATGATGTTTTTCCAAATGAACTTTATGATTGCCTTTTGGTCGATGACCTTCAGTGGCTCGGCCTCCGCCCACTTTGTGAAATAATCTACAGCCACGACTGCGTACTTTACTCCTCCCGGCCCGGTTGGCAAAGGTCCGATCAAATCAATCCCCCATGAGGCAAAAGGCCAAGGGCTGTATATCGAGTTTAGGTACTCCGGCGCCGATCGAACGATGGGTGCTGTTACTTGACATCTGTGGCACTTCCGCGCATAGTTGATCGCATCTCGTCTCAACGTAGGCCAATAGTATCCTTGGCGTACGGTCTTATGGGCCAAAGACTGTCCGCCGGCGTGGTTCCCACAAACACCATCATGTATTTCGCTGAAAACCTTATGACCTTCGAGCGGGGTGATGCACCTTAGGAGAGGCAAATATAGGCTTCTACGGTACAAAACATCCCCGATCAATGTGTATCTGGCCGCTCGTATCCGAAGCTGCCTCGCGTCTGTCTTATCCTCAGGTAGCGTTTCATCTACAAGGTATGCGCGGATTGGGTCCATCCATGTCTCTCCTCGGTCGATGATCGTGATCAAACCCTCATCCCGCGAGATTGCCGACCGAGCTTGACTGGTTAAGACGACATTGGTCATGTCGGCGGTACCTTCCGAGGATGCTAATTTGGAAAGTGCATCGGCCTGGGAGTTTAGTTCCCTCGGAATCTGCTCGATGAGTACCTTTGGAATCTTCTCACATAGGGAGAGCGCATGTTCGTAATATTTTTCCATACGGTCGCAGCGTGTCTCGTAAGTTCCTTTGATTTGGTTGACTACTAATAAGGAGTCCATAAAAATCTGCAAGTGTTCGGCGCCGACTGCTAGGGCGAGGTCCAAACCGGCAATCAACGCCTCGTACTCCGCCTCATTGTTTGTTGCTTCGAACTCGAACTTTACTGCGTGTGTGAATGATTGTCCACCCGGCCCGACCAACACTATTCCAGCCCCGGCATGGGAGGAATTCGATGACCCATCCACATATAGCTTCCATGGCGGGATCGAAAGGGACGGCGTGGAGTTTGGAAAAGTTAGCTCTACTATGAAATCTTCCAAGGCCTGTCCCTTGATTGCCGTTCGGGGGGCATAGGTAATGTCGTACTGTCCCACTTCTAGGCTCCATTTCAATAACCGGCCATTTGTGTCCGGTCTCTGCAATACTTGTCGTAGTGGCATGGTCGTCAGAACTTCCACCGGGTGGTCGAAAAAATAGGATCTCAATTTTCGTACGCTCGTGACGAGGGCGTAAGCTAGCTTTTCTAGAGGTGTGTATCGTGTCTCAGCGTCATGGAGGACTTGGCTGACGAAATAAATTGGTTTGTGCGTTTGCCCGTCTGCCCGGACAAGAACTGAGCTCATGGCATGTTCTGAAGCGGCCAGGTAAAGGAACAATTTTTCTCCGGCTAGAGGTTTGGAGAGGATGGCTGGACTCCCGAGGTGTTCCTTCAGTCGCAGAAAAGCCTCCTGACTTTCCTTGCCCCATCGGAACTTCTGATCCTTAATTGCTTTGAAGAAAGGTCGGCTTTTATCCCCTAGTCGGGGAATGAAGCGACTGAGGGCGGCCAAGCAGCCGGTCAACTTTTGCACATCTTTTAGGTTCCGGGGCTCTCTCAGGTCTTGGATGGCCTTGACTTTTTCTGGGTTCATCTCGATGCCCCTGAGACTGACGATGTGACCGAGGAATTTGGTTCTGTAAACTCCGAAATGGCATTTCTTAGGATTGAGCTTCATATTGTAAAATTTCAAAATTTCGAATGCGACCTTTAAATCCTTCACGTGATCCTCCTCGGACCTGCTTTTTATGATTATATCGTCTACATATACCTCCATGGTGTCTCCGATTTGGTTGGCGAAAATTTTATTTACCAGCCTTTGGTAAGTGGCTCCGGCGGTTTTTAAACCGAAAGGCATCCTCTTCCAGCATAGCACACCTTTGTCCGAATAAAAAGAGGTGTGCTCGATATCCTCCTCGGCCATCGGTATTTGATGATAACCTGCGAAACCATCACAGTTAGAAAAAATCGCATATCCGGCGACACTGTCGACCAGGTGGTCGATGTGGGGTAGGGGGAAATGGTCTTTTGGGCAAGCTTTGTTGAGGTCCGTGAAATCGATGCATAAACGCCAGGCATCATTCGACTTTTTCACGAGCACCACATTCGCGATCCATTGAGGTTCCTCCTCGGCATCCCGCACTAGGTCGTTATCCAATAACTTCTTAACCTCTACCGCCAACGCCGCGTACTTCTCGGGACCCATTTTTCTCCTCTTTTGGGCGATGGGCTTCTTTCCCGGGTCGATCTTAAGGTGGTGACAAGCGTGCTTTGGGTCGATTCCGACCATATCCTTATGGGACCAAGCGAAAGCGTCCGTATTCTGTGCCAAAAAATCGACCAACTCATTCCTCAGTCGTTCGGGGATCTTTCTCCCAATAAAGACTTCTAAATCGGGCCTGCTCGGGTCCAAGCTCACCTTCTCGACCTCATCCACCGTCGCGCACATCGACGGTCCCCGCGGGTCGGGTATGTCGCTAGGTTCAAAACCGATGCGGGGATCGACATCTTCGTTCTTTGGGGGGCAGTCGGTCTGGACCAGACTCCTGTTCTGGTCGCCCGGTAATTCGTCGATGAGGATGTGTAGTAATTGTGCCTCAAGGTCGGTCAGGCCGATCTCTGGCTCCTGGTCCCCACGGGTCGTCTCCTCGAAAGCATCCGGATTCCCTAGTTCGCCCTCTTCCCACAGAGCGTTTAAATAATCTTGATCGTCCAAATCCATGGCCATCTCTCCCGAGGGGTCAATTTCTCTTACCCTGATGGTGTCGTCTTTGGGTGACCCTCTTCGGAGCTCAAAACTCCTCGGGGCGGGTGGCTGCTCGGCCGTTTGAGGGTCCTCGCCCTCAAATGCCCCAGTGTTAACATCATTCAAGCGTTTGTTTAAAATTGGACACGAAAAGTAATTAAAACATTTCTTAGCCATATATTGGTCCCCTCGGAGGGTTCCGACCGCACCACTTAGGGTGGGAAATTTAATACAATAATAGTGGGAGGACGCCACAGCCTCAAAGGCATCGAGGAACGGCCTCCCGAAAAAAGCGTTATAAATGTTCTCAGCATCCACGATTACAAATTCTATCATCCTGGTCATTGCGATGCCAGGGTCTTGCCAGTCCTTCAGCTCCACGGCCATTCTAATCCGCCCCCTCGGTCGGACCACCACATCTCCAAATCCTTTCAGAACTCCTTCATATGGTCGGACATAGCTTGTCAGGTCACCAAGTTGATCCAAAGCCGATTTGAAGATCAGATTGCAGTGAGCCCCATTATCTATCAGAACCCTAGCTACCTCAATGCCGAGTATCCGAGCAGTGATGACCAAAGCGTCTTCCTTGGGATATCTTATCCCCTCCCTGTCCTTTTCGGAGAAAGAAATGATGACGCCTTCGGAGATGGTCGACTCGGTATGGGGGATAACCACATTTATCCCCTCAAACTCGCGGAGTTCTTCCTTCTTCTGCCTCTTCGATTTATGGACGATCGGTGTTAGACCGCCGATCATGTTCACTCGAGCTCCCCCTCGGACGGGCGGGTCTTCATCCTCAGGTCCGCCGGCCGGGGGTGGTGGTAAAGCTAAAGGGTTCAGGTCAGCTTGGTTCTGATCTCGCCCCTGCTGCTGATGAGGCCGGTTATTTCGATCGCCCTGATATCCTCGGCCTCGACCTCTCCCTCCTTGTCTCCTGTCGCCACCCCCACGTCCGGTGCCTCCACGTCCGACGCCTCCACGGCCGGTGGTTATTCGACCGCGCTTGGGTGTTCTAAGGAGATCAGCTAAACTCCCATCTTCATAAAGTTGCCGAAGTTGAGCTATCAAATCACGGCATTCGTCGGTGGTGTGACCATTTTCCTGATGGAAAGTGCACCATTTACGCGGGTTTCTGTCGTCGGGATGACTTCTCATGGCCTGAGGTGGTGTGAGTATGTTGATATCTCTCTCATAGAAAATTTGAAGTATCCGAGCAGGAGTTTGTCCCAGGAAAGTCCCGCCCTCGGAGTATTCTTCTACGATATTGACCTTATTCGGTCCTTGGAAGGGCCCCTGGTACGGCTTATAAGCAGGCCTCTTCTTTCCACTTTCATGGTATTTCACCGTTGGAGGGGGTGATGTTCGGCGACTGACGTCCGCCTGTTTGTCCGGCTTCTTCTCGAGAAGGGAAAAATCTCCATTGTCTGGCTCTAATTCCTTAATCCGTTGATCGTATATCCGCTGCTGGGCAATCTCCTCGCCCGCTCTTCTTCTAAACTCCGTGTAGGATTTTGGGTTGTCCTTCATCATTGGCCTGAATAAACCAGAATTGGCCCGTAAACCGCCTACCACCGCGTGGACGAGGATTTCATCGCTCACTCGGTCTCCTTGTTTGGCTATCTGTTCTACCCGGTCAATGTAGCTTTCATCCGTCTCGTCCTTCCTCTGCTTAACTCCCATCAATCTTTGCCGACCTTCCGAATACTTTACTTTAGATGCAAAGTAAGACACAAAACCGTCACCCAGCTCTTCGAAACTGTCGATCGACCTCGGAGGCAAACTCGTGTACCAGCGGTGAGCCATATCACCGAGAGTCAAAGGGAACAGCCGACACTTAGTCGCTTCGGTGGCTCCCCGGCCCACCATATAGATGTTATACTTATTCAAATGAACGTCGGGGTCCGAGGCTCCGTCATAGATGAAGGTTAGCAAAGGGGCGATGTCGGGCTGAGATCGCGCCTGTTCGATCCTCAGGCTCAGAGGTTCTGCGAGGGCGGGCTTTCTTTTTGGATCCTTATCTGCTCGGCCAATCTTCTTTCTATCTCTTCCAGTCTTTGTGTGAGACCGGGATCGACTCTAGCTGGCTCTCTCATTTCTGGCCTCAGGTAATGCGCGCGGGCCGCCTCTCTTTTCTGGGTCAGGAGGCGGAGGGCTTCTTCACGCTTTTCCTCTTCGAACTCGTCTTCGAGTCGTCGGGCGTCGAGGTGGGACCCTTCGCCGGTGGACCTTTTCTCTAGGTGCCGAGACCGCGCCTCGAGCCTGCGAATGGTCCGCTTGATTTCTTCGGGGGTCTGGAGATGATCCAGATCCAGATCTGGATCTTTTTCGGTGACTGGCGGTAGTCGCTTCTCGGTTTCTGCCACTTTATCTCTGAGGATCCTCTGTCTCTCGGCCAGTTCGGCCTGCTCTGCGCGTAAGGTTTCAATCAGTGCGAACTGGGCGTCGATCTCTTTCGGGTTTTCGGTTGGCCCGGTTTCTGAGGCGTTTGGTGTCATTAGAGCTTTGCTGGTGTCTTGGGCGTGTCGGCTAGCATCGTCGGCCTGGTCAGCAGCGGCGGTTCCTGAAAAACCGATGATCTCCATGGTAAGAAACAGAAAACTCGCAAAATCTAGCGCTCGAGGATACCCCCTCCTTCTAGCGCCAATTGTTAACGGGGGGAAAAATTTATTAACGTATTCCTGATTTTCGAGGACTAGTTTAATGGAGTTTTTTACTGTTCTGGTTAGCTGGAAATGGAAACAAATGTATTTGCATAAAAAGGGGAATGTCTTGGGTAAAAAGGAATTGAGCTCTTTCCTCTTAAGATCCCTATATTTATAGGGATCCAATTAGGGTTTACAAAAAGGAATTGGGCCTTTCCTTATTGGGCCTTTCACATGTATCAAGATCATAACCTAAAATGGAAAGGGGATGAAAGACTAAAATAGCCTTTGTGGCGCCGCCTTTACTCAAACGTGGAGGCCACGACTCGGGCTCCATCTTGACGTCTGCATCGTCTCGACGCCGACCGGGCGAGCATCCTGGTCCTACATCCCGCACTGCTTGACTGTTTTGTTAATGTCTGATGAGCCCATCTGGTCGGTCGGCATGATTCCTGATGCCCGGCTTTGAGCAGGCGTATCTCGCCCTTTAGGATAATTCAAATAAACAAATAAATAAATGAATAAACGAATAAATAACGGAATATGAAAATGGGGCCTAA
Source organism: Euphrasia confusa (assembly GCA_954870475.1). NCBI lineage: Eukaryota > Viridiplantae > Streptophyta > Magnoliopsida > Lamiales > Orobanchaceae > Euphrasia > Euphrasia confusa. The sequence goes on from OX940964.1 coordinate 24,526,538, forward strand.
CACTCGTCTCTGAGCACATCTCTCGATTTACATCCTACCCGATTGAGGAGATATGGTGAGAGAGAAGTTTCTAGTCTCTGCATTCCGCTTTCTCGTCTCTACATTCCGCTTTCTCGTCTCTGCATTCCTGGAGTGTCAAACGCATCCAGCATAGGTGGAGGAAAAATCAAAATTAATTGAAAATAAAAAAAATTAGAAATTATAAAGTTAGAAAATAAATAAAAAATATAAAATAAATTGAATTTACTTGGTGAACATGGGATGAGATGAGAAAAATGCAATTATATTAATATAACGTACGTTAACCTCCAAAACAAATTTTACAGAATTAAATTAGGGATAAACTAAAAATTAAAAAAAATATAGTCGAACATATTTAATATCTCGACGATTTGATTCTGGAATCTGCGAAAAAAATCATAATTAATACATAAAATAAAAAAAATCGAGGAAAAAAAATGAATAAATAAAAGAACGTATAATAGATTCAATGTTCCGAAAAATAAAAATTTACATCAAGAGAAAATAATATACCTAAAAAGTTTGATCATTTTTTTTTAACTACGGTGGATTAGAAAATAAGAGAAAATCGATTTTTATGAGATACGATTAATTTGAATTAAATTAATTTAATGGAATAATAAAAAAAAAATTTGAGAAATAGAAATAATCAAAATATATAAAATTTAAAATTATTATTACTAAAAATATATAATTTTAAATTGCTATTTAGAATTTATATATAATTTAAATATGCTTAATAATATTATTATTTAGAATTTATAATTTTTTTATTTATAATTTATAGTGTGAACACAACATTATTATTAATTTTCTATTGGTCCAATTAATATTAGTGGATAATGAAATTATATATGTATAGATAAAAATTATAAATACTGACGTATCTTGATTTTTATAAGATTGTTGTTTCCCTGTATCCATATGGTATTCGTTTTAGGTATCCGTCCCCGTGCTACCTCAAACCACGAAATATATATCTCATGCTAAATTAAACGCAACAAGGTAGCACAAATATTCACTTAACCAAACAATGATTCATTATCACTTTTATATTACCTTACGTATTTCGCCTAATTTATATTGTAGTGCTTTAGGGTCATTACCGATACTTTGTATGATTTCAATTACATTATATTGTAAATGATTATTGAGTGTTGTGAGTAACGATTTTAGTAGGGAATCTCATATACATATGTTCTTTGAGTACATGCCCATTCTATCATATATGGTTCGTCAAACTACAGGAGGATGTTTTTATTTATCTTGCCAGGTGGGGGTCTAGCGAGCGACTCACAAGTGGAGAGGCCCGAATTATTTGTTGATCTTTTTTAGCCATGTTTGTAGCTATTGTATGGAGTATTTGATTTTGCAGAAGCGAAATAAGTGTATCTAGTACTCCACACTAATTGTCTGGGTGAAGCTTTCAGATTCTCTGCTTCTTGTCTTGTGCATTTGGCGGATCGATCACATTGTAAATCTAATTTGATTCGTTAGTGTGACTTGTTTCGGATTTTCTTTGTTTGTATTTGTTTTTACTTTGCTTGTGTTAACTGTTAGCTCTTGAGTAGGCAATAAGATTGATCCTCGACACACTATTTTTTTACAAAATTTGACCTTTTTCCAAATAATAATAACTACTGCTCTCTTTCATAAATAATTAAGATAGAAAGAGTATTATTTACAAGATGTTGGCTTTCAAAACTCATAAAACCAGGTTGTTAGAAGAATGGAGTTATTGGCAAGAAATTAAACTATTTTCAAATAAGTTATGAGTTGTTTAATCAATTGGTATTTATGGGGGCATTACCTGTAACCTATATTCCGTATATGGTCGGCCGGCCTTCTATTCAATTTTAATTTTCACTATGAAATACTAGCTCTACTCAGCTCGTGCTGCATCCGTCACTAGATATGATGTTTGACTTGGCTCCTCAAACAATTATTGATCAAGCAAGCAGCTCATGAAACTGACGTGACTTCTAATGAAGATTTCAAAGCTCGATCAATTCGTTTACTTGTTTGGAAATGTAGAATATATCATACCCAAGTTTTATGAATAATTTATCAAAAAATAATACTAATTCTGTTTCAGAAAAATAGCACTGAAAATATTCAATTTCATGTTATCAATACACAAATATAAAAGAATATGTCAACATTTCATGTCCTCAATAATCTAACATGGAGTCCCCAGGGGCATAGTCGAGTGGTAAGGCCTGTGATGATGTGGGTGAAATTCCCCGGCGACGCAGGGTTCGAATCTCGGGTGGGGCAAATTTTCATTGAAATATTATGAAGGTTTGTCCTGGGGTTCGACCTGTTGGCTCTCTCGCACAGGTGTCTGCTACTCGGGCACATCCCTCGATTTACATCCTACCCGATCAAGGGACCTCCGATCGGATGGGGGTGGAGTTTCTCGTCTCTCCTCCTTATCAAAAAAAAAAAAAAAAAAAAAAAAAAAAAAAATCTAACATGGAACAAGTACTGTACGTGGGGGTGGGCAATAAGAGTATCTCCTCAACGGCCATCCATTTTTTTTCCATTCTCACTCGTAATAAATGCCATCTTCACTCAAATAAATACTCTTCACATTTCCCTCACACACAAAAAACTACTTCCAAAAATGATATCTACTTTTCACACTCTTCTCCTCTCTCTCTTCCTCATCTCAGCCTCCGTCATCCTCGCAACCCGGCCCGAGCCCGAAGTGAAAGCCTCCCAGAAGGGTGGTGGTAATGACTACAGCGGTGGCATGGGCGGGGTATTCGGGCCTGGGGGTGGGTTCAACATACCCGGGCTTGGGCCCGTTGTCGGCGGGGGTGGGGGGTATGGGGCCGGGTACGGGGGCCCAAACGGAGGGCGATCCAAGAGCGGGACTGTGAGGAGCAGCGTTGTGTGCAAAGACAAGGGCCCGTGTTTCAAGAAAAAGCTGATGTGTCCGGCCAAGTGCTTCACCTCTTACTCTCGTTCCGGGAAAGGGTTCGGGTATGGTGGTGGTGGAGGCGGGTGCACCATGGATTGCCAGAAGAAATGTATTGCCTATTGCTGATGATTAGTATTAGTACTACTTAATTATGGTGTGTGTTAAATTATGTAAGGCGATTCCACTGAGATCGTTGGTTGGTTGTGTGAAGAAACTTCATTTGCAGCAGCGCCTTTGAGCTGAGGTTTCCTATGATATATTGTATGATTATTATGATGTGTTATAAGTAATAAATATGGTTTGTGTATCGGTTATGTTTTCGCCTTTTTTTTTCGAAAGTTCATGACATTGATTAAGAATCGAACTGCTGAATCGTAAGCATGAAAAGAATGCGACCAACCGATTATTTTGATATTCATATGGGAAGACTATATATTTCATTCCAGGTATGAAAAAAAGGGTTTGGCAACTACTACAAAAATACAAAGGGGGTGTAAAAGTAAAACTCACCACCAAAACACAAAAATGGACCTCTAAATGAAAAAAAGGGTTTGGCAGTTTTTACTTGAAAGATTAATCTTCAGAATGAGGAGGATGACGCCTCTGGTTGCGCCAAATCTTGCGTCTCCGGGTCGAAGGAAAAGGGTCCACCCAGTTTTTGTCCTCCTTAACGGCTCGTTCCCATCTTTCCTTGAATTTTTTTAGTTCTATTGACGATTGCCTCCTGATCTGCACAACCCGAACACAAACAACATTAGGCGTCAAAATAGTGCAGGAACTTTCACAAGCTCAAACGTTCGAAACACAATGGTGGTGTGTGTATTTAGTTTTCGTGTCTCACCTCTGTTCTTACATCCACAGCATGTTTCTGTATAAGTAAAAAACAAGAACAAGATGTGAGTCGACGTTGGTAAAACAAATAGTAAAAAGACTAAATATTACCACAACTACATTCTAGGAAATCAAATGGCATCGATTATTTTTAATGCTGCCGGCTTGGCTAAAACATGTCTAATTATTATCTCGATTATTTAATGGTAGCGGTCCCAAGTATTAATTAATAGAAGGTCAGTGTTAGAAGCATAGTCTAATACTAATGTTAGCTACATTACCTTTACAGTCTCTTCACGATTCTGTACCTACACAGTAAAATGGATATTAACATCACATGTTAATTCAAACTCAGCAGTTCCAATAATTTTAGAAACCAAACGATTATGATTTTTTTGAATAACAACAAGAGATCAACTTTTTTTTTCTTTTACAAACTAATATAGATGTGTAGTATCAGAGATTTCTTACATCAAAACAGGTCTTAAATCTTAATAAATATTAAATCTTAAATCTTAATAAATATTAATAGAGTGTGTTTGCTAACCTTGGTTGCAGATGCTCCACCCAGAGTTTGTATACTCTGATGAACCACATATTCACTGTCAACTATTCCCACCTTCTTTGTGCGATCACCCTATAAAGATTCAAGTCCACAAGACACATTGCTAACCATAAAAAATATAGCAAATATAAAATATTTCCACAAACTTCAAAACCTGCCTGCTTCCGCATGCCAAGAATGTTATATACTCCATTGTTAGTTTCAATTCTAACTGAATCCAGATCCGGGGATCGGAGAAGAGAAAGCGTTTCAAACAATAAAATAGCACGGAGAGGAAGTGCACAGACAAGTTTCAAGCAGATTCATGGATAAATCATACCCACAGATAAACAAAGTTTATACCCCTTAACGTAATACGTTATACATAATATTGTTTACCTGTGCGCAATAGCCAAGCTTCATATCCATTCCCCATCCATGAACTAGATCATTCTGAAACAACAAAAAATATGTACAAGAGTTATTGGAAGGTAAACACCAATATCAAACTCTTCTAGATTCACACATCTAAAAACCCAAACTTGCTTAGTAACAATATTGTGATGATAGAGTGGATAATTTCTGTGTCCGAGGCAGTATAAAATGGATAATCTAATCAAAGCAATATAGTTGATACTAACTAGGCGGCCTATATTAAATTTAGTCACTGGGTTTTCCTCATGGAAAATCATCACCGACAATAATCTGGAAAGTGCACTAAATTACTTGTTTTATATCCTTTTTGTGGTGAGGGCCTATGACAATGGAATAAGAAATTTGTTTTAGCTTTTTTTCTTTAATCAACAGAAACTCACCCTTACTTCAAAAGGATAATTGTCTCCTTTTTTTTATAAAAAAAGGAATTTTATTGAAAATCACCAAACTCACCTGTATTAAATGCCAGGCACAGTGCCATGCGGATCTCGAAAATACAGGTGCCATACCTTCCACAAAGCTGCAAATCACCAAGAAATTAACATGTTTCTATGAAATTGAGAAAAACAATGGTATCATTAACACATGGAGATGCATAGGTTAGAATGGTCATTAGTGTTATTCTAATATTTGTATATTGTTATATGCAAAAAATACACAATATTAAAGAGACCGCTTCTTAAGTTTCATGATTAGAAAGGATTTCAAAAGTCAAGAAAAATATATTACTGTATGATACTGTATTAAAGATTAAAAAGTGCACTGTTGTAAGACATCCAATCACTTGGCAAAAAAAGGTTATTACTAGTGAATACTGGGAAGAATGTTGGTTAGGTGAAAATATATTACAATAAAGTATGATAAAGTTGAAGGCTGAGATTATAAATAAATTGAACCACTGCATAAATTTACCCAGTGCATGGTGGCCCCTTGCTCTCATCTGAGCACCGAATACTTCCTCTATCATCATAAACCCTTCTGCTTAAATCAGAACAGGTAAGCACCAAAAACATCACACCAGGGATTAAGAAAATTACGCAAATTTGCACACAACTCACCGGTGGAATTTATGCATTCTATTTCTTACTGTGATTCTGTGATGTATTCCCGTAGAATTAGGGTCCAAAGCTGGTTGTGATATTTCAAGCCCTTCGGATTTTATAATATTCAGATACCTGGCCAGATAGAAGCAAGAATACTTTAATATATAAGAATATTAAAAGATTCTACTAAGTAATTTGAGCATTGGGATAGAGTAAGACTTAAGACTACATTATTGGGTGTTTGGCTGTTAGGAAAAGTCACTGCAGAATACTAATTTTGGTTTGTGTTGGGAGGAAAAGGCGTATGTTGGGAAAATCTCATTTAACTAGAGGAGTAGAGGTTCAAATGAACATATACAAGTAACAAATCTTTCTGAAAAAAATGAAAATATAGTGTGTAGGGATATTTACAATATTTGGCCTAATAGACAAATTTCAATCCAATTATAAGCTGGAGGGGAATGTAAGATTAGGAATTACGAAAACATAGGATCTAACTCACGGGCTTCACCGTTTGTCCATGGGTGAAAAATGTAAAGGAAATAAAAGAAGTAATGCAAATAGAATCATTTATAGTACCTTCCAGGATGGAAATGCTTCACCCCTAAATCTTCATCCCACAGGAATATGTACTCATAAATAGAAACAATTGCAGGATGCAAAAACCGTTTTGCAAACCACCTAACATGAATGAGAAAAGAGATTAACCAAAACTAATCACATTATAATACAAAACATAGTTGGCGTAAAATAAGGTTTGAAGATCAGAAACGGAAATATGTCATTTGACCAAAACCTTTCAATTCTTCATACGTACATCCAAGTCATTATTCAATACATATACCCACCCCAAATCTAAATACAAGAACACATAATGTAACTTAACCCACAAATACATTTTCTTCTTTATCTGCAATCAGTTTATTAATATATATACTCCGTATAAGTCAAAATATAAAACTCCACTAGTTTATTAGTTAACTATGTAATAACAGAACCATTCTTGACTAACCAGTATCCAATCTACTAACTTAATATTTATTAGTTAACTATGTCAATGTATTTTGGCATGGAAGTTTAAATTGTTTAATGAGTAAATAATACTCCCTACGTCCCCTTAAATTAGTCTCACTTATAATTTTGAGTGTGGCTTTGAATTAGTTATCTTTCCTTTTTTGCTAATTAAAATATTCATCAAGTAGTTACAAACACGCTAATCATTACGTCCAATAATTATAATCACACAAACCTGCTACACCAATGAAATACCATATTTATTAAATTACATGCCGAAAAGCAAAGGCACCAATTCTAAGGGACGGAAGTAGTAATAATATATGTTTTTGTAAATACGATAAAATTAAACTCACATATATTACTGACACATTAATTTTAATTTGCACAGCAAACAGAAAAATTGATCGCCAATTTTGGGGCTTACCATTTTGTTTGGTTGTGAGCAACTATATGCACAGCTTTCTTACTCCATCCCAAGTCCCACCACTCATCCAAGTTGCCATCATAGTGAAACAATATTATCGTGAAATTTTCTGAAAGAAACTGAATCCAAAAAAATTAGGGAATGAAGGTAAACATATGTTAAGAGTGAAAGACAGTCTACATTCTCTACTTTAAAACATCTATGGACAGTTGTACCTTCTTAACAATAGTATTAACATTCTGCTTTTGCTTAATTCCAACTGGCATTGCTAACAAGTAATTAGAGCTCGAGACACTGACCTGAAAATCAAGAATCATATATAAACTTGATTACTGGCTACAAAACATCAATTTGCATCACAATTTAGCGTGTGTGAATGGGTTTTTTGAAACAATGAAACAACAATCAGTCAGTTAAATTTAGATCACTAATTAAATGAGATAAAGGTGATTTGGGAGAAAGATGAAAATTGGCAGATACACTTCACAATTAAAAAAAATTACTTTCGACTTAGAGCTGCTTGTTGTCCACAAAGGCTTCAACTCCAGGTCTGACCTTGCTTCGATGATACCACGAGGCAAGCTATCCATTTTTTTGTAACCCACGCCTGAGTCCTAGACGTAAACACACACAAAAAAAGTTATTAAATGACACTTTAAGAAATACTTAAAGGTTAGTATTAATGTGAAGAAGATGCTCTATTATGATAAATACCTTTGATGTGTAAAATGGAAGTAATCTTGACTCCATCTGACGAAAGGAGAGAAGTGCGTGGTTGTCATGTACATGGATTCAAAAAGAAATTGGTCATCATCAAGCAATCATAAAAAGATTGAATACAACTTCAGAATATCTCAATTGAGATGAACCCGACCAGAGCTATTAATCCACCATTCATATGAAAACAAATAAAATTTAGACAAATTGTCTTTTTGACATACCTCTGTCTGCTGATACTGATATTGTGTGGTCCTATATATTATGAATAACATTACTGTACAGACCACGCCCATGAATGGAAGCTGTTTCATCTTTGATCCAAGAGCTCTCTGCATATTGTATTTACAGGTCAAATATACTTCCACAAATAAGTTCTTCCACTCAAAACAAGTTGAGGACTTTGATTTATTCATGAATGGAACAATCGAATGGTTGGATTAGGAAAATGAAACAAATAAGAGTAACATTGGCAGCAACATACGCTGTCAAAAAAGAATTGTTGTTTCTTCACCAGTGACCTCCATGACTTGGGTGCCTTCATAGACCAGTGCTGGCTATCATAGAGTCTCGCATAGACTGCAATAAATACATGTAAATCTAACGTTATAATAAGCAATCTATGGGTGAATCCCCTAAATCAAATCCCTAGATCTATGGGAGCAGTCAAACGACTCAATTTACAACCACAATTAGAAAATAGACATACAACGGCTGACTACAAACTTCAGCACCAAAAAAACTTCGCTTGACATGCAAATATTTCTACTCGTGAGCCACCAGACGTGAACTGATTGTTCCTCACAAGTCCTGTCCCCTGGCTGAGAAATGAAATTTTGCGACCTACTCAATCCTGCTACTCAATCTCTACATTTTCTAACACACAGGTCTGGTGAATCGGTCGATATACGCTTAGTCTTGCTTGCATCTGCAATCCTATTGACTAGGTATACACGATTTCAGTCCAAGATTTTTAGTACATGAATGTAAGGCGGAGCAAAACAAAATTTACTGAACCATTAGTCAAGAAAATCATATCCCTTCATCACGCTTCAGCTGACTGATATCATGGATTGATTAGATAATTAGGACTTTCGAAATTGCCGTAAGAAAAGCGAAGTAATTATCATCTTTTTGACCCTCCGAAAAAGAAAAAAAAAACATTTACAGCTTCTTTTGTTATTCATCATCCGTTCAATTAGGCGAACACCGTCCCACTTTACACAGAATAAAATATCAAGAATGAACTAACAGGGGTTACTAAAAAAACATCAACCCTTCGTCGTTTCTCGATCCGAAAAAATAAAATTAAAAATTAAAAATTAAAAAAAACTCGCCGTAGATTCGACTAACCTTAGTAAAGCGTTTTCAGCTGGAGATTCGAGATTGATGTTCTAGATTCCGGAGAAACTAAGAGCTCGGTCGGTCGCACACAGTTGAGCAATGAACAGTGCGAATAAATCAGAAGGGAAAAATAGATTAATAATTTTAAATAGGCAATGTGATATAATTTAATGGAATAAAATCACTGCAAGTAACTATCTCGCGCATATAGAGCTACGAATGCGAAAGGGGAGAAATGGACTCTGGTGGACCCACCTTTACTTGCTTTAAGATTCCTTCAAGAAAATTAATTTAAATTTTAATTATTATAATAAATATTGAATTTTCTAGCTCAATAAAACGTCAGAAAGTTGTTTTGTTAGAATGAAAATTAAAAAAAAAATGTACTCCGTAGTATTTTTTTTATGTCCAGGCTCCAGCCGTTCAGACTTAAAATTAAGAAAGAACCAAAAAATTATTTTTTTATCATTAATTTCTCATTTTATTTTGTTAAAATTTCATCATCTCAAAATAAATGAAAAATAAGTTATGCAAGTAGTAAATAAACGTGGCACTCAGTAGTACAACCATAAATATAAGATCGGTAATTGATCATTGATAAAATAAAATTTTACTATCTATACTGAAAAATAATTTTTCTTTTAAATTTTTCATGTTAACAATTAATCAAAAGTCAAAAGAATGGAGTCTCTATATCTTACACCTAGGGTGCAAGATACCCATCTTGAACCAGGCCCAACTTATAAAAAAATTCAGCCCAATTTCAATTTTGCTTACGTCACAATTCAGTACAACTCTAATTTGCGATACATCTCTGATTCTCTCTCGCGGTGCATCAACTGCAGATGCTTAATTTCTGAAAATTCATGAAAGGCAGAGATCTATGAATTCGGGGATAAGAACGACGGGCAAAAGTTATTTCTTCTCAACATCTGTCACCAAACATTCTTCTCTGTCAACGCGCGTGCATGACCATCAAATCGAAGCTTTTTCTTCCTCCCGCCTCCAAGCTTTCGCATTGTCTCGACGCCACTGATATTGAAAGACTAATCGGAAGAAATTAATCGATCTAAATTCGATTATACAAAACCTAGGTAATTTTCTTAATTTCATGAATTTGGTAAAAAAAAAATATCTGAAAACCCTAGTTGTTGTAAATGTAATCCATCAATTTGATTTGATTCAGTGATTTTGAAGTATGAGTTTAGCATGTTTGAGATTTTTCCCTTCTAATTATCTGTAACATGTCGACAATCATTATGGTTTTATTATTATTTATCCTTTCTCGAGTTTTCTTTTGTATTGATTTATAAAGAGACTGAAATCATCAATAAATGATTGTATCTATGCTTCCTAAGCTTCCTAAGGTGGCTGAAAAGCTCAAAGAATATGTATTCAAGGAGACCAAACTCACATGTAGTGTTGGGATAGGACCAAATTGCTTACTTGCAAAGGTATTCTCGCATTGTCCTGAAGGTTTGTTTATTTGTTTATGCTAAATGCTCAATACTTTTCCTTGCTTTGTATAATGTATGGTTGTGTTGAAGGAATTTATTTATGCTTTGCTTTGACTTGATCAGTGATTTTGACGTTTTAGTTTAGCTTGTTTGTGTTTTTCTTATTCCTTCTTATATGTATCATAGAGTTTGTCCTCTTGTATAGTCCATGTAATTGAGCCTCAAGTTTCTATTTATTTTCCTATGCAGCTATTACACATTTTGTGTTGAGGTATTTACTGAGAAGTTGGTGAAAATGCCATGGAGATCCCCGAACAATATATAGATTGTGGAGTTTATTGTTTGCGTCATCTGGATTCGTACAAGATACCTCATACTTCATATATGTACAATATCAACTTTTAAAATAATAGCGTTCAACCTTCATTTTTAAGATTGAAATTGTGCTTGTTCAAATGTGTCTTTTTGCCAATTGTACACAATAGTCATATTTCATATATGTACAAATATCATCAGCAAGTCCTATCGGAGAAGTTGGTGGTGCTGAACATCGGCGATATGTAATCGCAGCCTTCTTTGTTATGAAATTGAAATATTCATCATTTTATGTGGATGATTGGTATATATAATTGGTAGATGACTGATGGTAGATGACCGTAGATGACTGTGATAGTTCAATGATACATTGTTGATGACTTGTAGATGATTAAATGGTAGATGTTGAAAAAAATGATAGATAATTTGTCTTTAACAAGAGTTTTAGATGCTAAAACTGATTTTTGATCATCATTTGACGAATATTGGTGTATCTTGGTTTATTTATGATATATATATGGTGGTTGAATGATATTTTGGGCATGCTTGTAGTGATTCAGGTAGTCTTATAAAAAATACTTAAGTACTCACATGTTTGTTCAAACGAAAATTAAGGTTAATAATCTGCAATTTAAAGTATCACACCTTTAAAAATGAAGTATTATCATTTAAAAATCGTACAAATTAACAGGAATTTGATGTAACATTTAAAAATCACACCTTTAATCTGCAATTTGATGTAACATTGAATTACAGGAAAACATTCATACAAATTAAAATCGATTTGAGTCAAGAAACATGATATTTTTTTTACCGATGAAAGCGGAGATTTCAAGAACTAACCACACTTAAAAAAAATGAAATTTCCCACTTAAAAAAATTAAGGACAATAATTTAGAAAATGAATTACCACGTACAACTGAGGAATGATTCCTGTGATGAATGGTTCGTAGTATAATATTTTCAAAAGTGAAGTTTTACACATACAAAAACGAAGGACAATAATTTAGAAATTGAAGTTTGACACTTTAAAAAATGAAGGACAATAATTTTGAAATTGAAGTATTAAAAAATAAAAGAATATTTTGATCACTATTTGTTACAAATGAAGCTTCATACACAACATACAAATGTACACAAGATTAAACTTTTAAAACTGAACTTCAATTTGTTAATCGTGGGAGAGGTCGTTTATAAAATGATCATGGAAGTGGAGTCTTGTATCGGAAGGTCTTGTATCGAAGTGACGATCTATAATCGAAGTGGCGATTTATAATTGTGGGCGGCGAACTATAATCGAGGGCGGCGAACGATCGAGGCCGCTTTCGACGGCTTCGGAGGTTTATTTGTTTCATACTTCATTATTGTCATATTTCATGCTTCATTATAATACAACACATCCTTTATACTTCATTATTATTATTATACTTAATTTCTCAATAATATAAATCTTCATTTTAATGAACATCATTCTTCATTTAGTTTCACATCATACTTCATTATTTTTAAAAATGTTAATTCAATCCATTATTCATGAATAAAAAGTGTGTAATTTAATAAAACAATAAAATCTATTTTGTAAAAATTATCATCGCGCAATATTAAAAAAAAAATTGAGATTGAGAAATATTTTTGTACATGAACATATTTTATCAAAGATTTAAATTCAACAACTCGAGAACTCTGTGTCCTCGCTACTATTTTCTTCAAAACCTCAGATTTTTTTTCTCTCAACCACTAAATACTCGAGTTTAATGGATCTATAGCTACAAGCCTGCGCCAAAGAAGAGTAGTCACCATAGAAACTTGAGATCCCGAAAGTCAGCCACAAAATAATTAATATGAAATCAGTATAGTTCATCAATCACAATCATATTCATATATATATATCAGTTTCTTGGCTTGACGAAATCAGATTATAATTTTTTTACAAATCTGCATTCGCCAAGTTATAAACAGCATTATCAACACAATCAACCACGATAAAAAGTAAAAACATTTAAAAAATAGGCTGATGAACCAATAAGTATGATAAAAAGTATAAACATTGAGTAAAAAGGTTGATGAACCAACAAGTATGAACAGTGACTAGTAGGTTTCAATGCAAAATAATGAAGTATGAAACATGACAATAATAAAATATGAAAGAAAATAGAATGAAGGTCACAAAAGAGTGCATACTACTTTATTAATATATGGCGTTTGAGTACAGAAACAAGCAAATCATGTGTAACATTTGGATTCAACTTCAGAATTAAGAGTTTCATCAACATGTGTAACCATAAAGGAAATAATACAAAAATGTCAAGCATCATTGTTTATTGTTAAAAAAAATATGAATAAAATTTCACTCACAATTTGGCGCTACAAGGCATTCTTAGTAATCGAGAGTACCTATGTTTAGGAGGATTCCACTCCTGCATCAAATAAGCATACTACTGTGAGATATATATAAGTAAAAAAGGGAAAATGTCTGACATATGTTTTGTTTCACCTACTAAAGATACTTCTTATTTGGTAGAGATGAAAATTTTCTTTTTTACTTATATATATATCTCACCTGCAAGGGCAAATGTCAACATTCTGGAATCAAACAGAGACATTTTCTAAGGATTTGAATAAAATTCAATACCAACCAACAGTATTCTTTCAGAAGATAATGAGAAAAAAAATCTAGATCTCTAATCTCACCTTCAAAATCAAGCTATTCCCAATCCTTCCCCAAGGATGGTTCGCCGCGTACTCTTGCTTGCTCAGATTCCTGGCCCCAATTAGAGCAATCACAACCGTATCCCCAAAAACCATCTGGATCGCCGTCAACGTCACAGCTCTCGCACCAGCAGCAAATGCACGTTCAGATCGCACGATCGTGTCAGCGAATTAGGTTGCACTGACGTCACGGAAATCAAATTAATACGCCCCCTTTGCCTTCGCGCACGGCACAATCTTCGTCAGTTCCTCGGAGTTGCCGCTCTTGCTTAACAGGACCAACATGTCGTCGGAGGAAAGGATTCTGATGTCTCCGTGGAGCGCGTCGACGGGAGACAGAAATCCGGATTTGATGCCCAGCGAGACTAGAGTCTGCGAGATCTTCTGCGAGACGAAGCCCAATTTCCTGGCGCCGGTGAAGAAAATGGTGCCCTTGGCGTTTAACAGGGCTTGCGTGAAGGTTTGGGCGAGGGCGAGGTCGAGGTTCTGGAAGAAATGATTGATGGAGGTACAAAGTGGATGAAGCCGACGACGATGGTGAATGGCGGATGTCAAGCAAACGCGGAATTGAAGACGCGGAGAAGATGTAAGGTAGTTGAATTGTAAGTTGCGGTGAACAAGGACGATGAATCGTGACGGTGAATGACGATGAATGGTTGCGGCGAGAGAGAAAGAAGAAAGGAAGGAAAGAGAAGAAAAAAAAAAAAGAAAAAAATGCTAGGTTAAATTGACCGACCCATATATAATTTGACTAGGAGCAAGATGCTCATCTTGCACAAGGGAGCAAAATATAAATTGCCAAAAGAATGTAACCTATGTTTGAATATGCTACTTAAAAAAATGACATTGGGTTTTTATATAAAAAAATTAAAATATATTGATATACTGTACTATTTTAACTCAATCAATTAGGGCGAAAGCACTTACAAACTGCTTAGCAATGTTTGATTGGTTTCGATCAAACTTGAGGTCCATAGTCAAAATTAGTTAATGCAATTGCCACCGTCATACTACATGTGTGTACTGTCTCGGCAAAGTCTTCAACCTAGAAGTTAGGGCTTCAAATTATTTATTTTGACAATAATAAGCTGTAAGCCTGTAAGCATATTAATTATTAATGTACCTGATAATACTAATTGCTTGGGCTAAACCGGTGTAGGTTGGCTAAAAATGTGGAACAATTTTATAGTGGTTATTTTTTTTTTCTACTTAAATAATTAATTTTGCTATAACAATTAGTACTATATATTTGAAAATTTTGTAAATTCATAAATTTATTACTTTTTTCATACAAAATTATATAAAACAATAAAAAATGTAATAAAGATAATTGAAATCTATCGGTGATGGATTATTCGATAAAATCTGATCCAATCAGAATTATTATAAACAAAGACCATTCCTCTCACGAGTCACGACACCAACAAGAATTGACTTGAAAGTCGGCTACTTCTTCTGTACCTTCCATTGGATGATCTCAACAAAGGGATGAAGGATTTTTGGTTCAAGTCGAGGTAAAGGTAAAGAAACTAGACAAAGGAGATTCTTCAGACTCAAATATTGATTCACACAACACACGAACTTTGGATAAGTGTAGTGCATTTCCACCTTGGTATATATTTCTCAATAAAAACATAGCAATTCTTTACAAACCATTTCTGAAACAGAACAACATAACAGGGAAAAAGGGGTTCTCGAATTTATGTATGTAGATATACAACGAATAATTTCATTCATCACGGTAGGGTGTGTTCTCTTTCCTTTCCGACATACATACGTATGGCTACACATAATTACAAGGAAACTGGTGGTAGACAAGCTATCCATGGCGTGTACCAAAAAAGGTCCGCGAGTCCATTGGCAATAAGCAACATCACGAGGATTAAATTTGCAGCACGCACCATATATGAGTACTCGGCTGATATAAGAAGCTAGCTCTTCACCTTCATCTTCATGCGCAATTATGTTTGTTGAAGTACCATATTCAGTTGTTGCGCACATCTTGCTACAACACCTCCCCTCCTAAACAAGGAAAAAAATTATATACATGTACGAGTCGAAATGGAAAAAAAAAAAAAAAACGTGACTCATAAGAAACACAAAAACAAAGCAAAATGCAGTGCCAGAAAATATCAAATACTCACCTCACAAGGTCCGGTATATGTTTTTGCACGTTCTGAAGATTGGCGAAGCACTGTTTGCAGCATTCAAGCCTGCCAAAAATGATAATGCATCAGGGGAAACTAAAAAAGAAATCCATAAACAACATTATTACTATGCTACCTCTCCTCTGCATGGAGATCGACCCCAACTGATCTAGGAGCTGAAACTGCATTACGAACTACAGTTCCGAAAACAGCCACCAGCTTCAAAAGCATCTCCAAAGAAACACTAGCATGCCTATACACGAAAAGATCAAAATAAAAAATAAAAATCACTAACAGTCAGGAGTGCGAAATTTAAAAACCGCAGCGTGTTTTTCTTCTCTTCTTTTATCATCATTCGCTTGATAATTAAATGATGTATCTGCGATGTTTACCTTTCTGCTTTGCTATCCAATAAACTCAAAAGCACAGGTAGCAAGCGAGAAAACAGTTCCAAGGTTATAACATCCATCCTGTCAATGAGAACACCAACTACATCTGCCTGTACCTGCACGTGAGAAATAATTAATAATAAGAAAATGTTACCCAGATAAAAACCGAAATGGGCTAAAATATACTGCATTTCCCAGCAAGAATACCCACAGAATGGTCGGGCAATTTCATCACAGCAGTTATGGCACCTTTAACGTCATTTCTTTCCCAAAAATGTCGCACCACCTATACCAGCAAAGTTATTGTTACATTGTATTTAAAAAAAATCATGTTCTGTTAAGAGTTATTCTAAAACAACATCATTCATTTTTACCTGTAACTTTGTCAGCCGAGACCTAAATGTACTCAATAAAACATCATGACTTTGCATTAGATTCTCGATGACATTATTTTCATCTGAAGTAGATGCCTCCCTCCTTACAATTTGCTGTTGATCATTATTCTGCAGTCACACCCAAAATATTGGATTTGTATTTGATTAAGAAAAATGATATTATTGAGAGAGGGCGGTGGATTGAGATTATGCATCAAAATACCTATAAGAAAAGTTCTTTACAGAGACCTAAATTAGAATCTCAGTTAAGAGTCTCAGATACTAGTTCCCATCATAATGAAGTTATAAGTTTCAACTACCAAAATATTTTACATTCAATTTTTTTGATAAATTAATTTAAACCAAAACGTTATACTGTCTGCAATCCAGTTCATGATTTGGATGCACATAACATAGAATTCCAGATTGATTCCTCAAGGGTTATCTCCCAATTAATATAATGATTCCCAGACCCTCACTTTTAGATTCATTTCATCCATAAACAAATACTATTTCCGTCTCAGAGTAATGGTCACATCTCCTTTGTAATTTGTAAAGGAAATGTGACTATTAGTTTGAGATGGAGGGAGTATGAATTAAAAAACTTGTATTTTCATTTAACTTTGATATCCAAGCAACCATTGAATAATCAGAGATGTTAATAAACCTCAATTATCGTAACAATTTAACTCATATGAAGACCTTGATAAACTGATGGCAGATGCAAGTGCTAGACAAAGTAAAATGCCAGAAAAGCGTCAACAAGAAAATCCAATACTAATCCAATTACCAACGGTGAACAGATAAAAGTTTCACTAATGTTTAGTAAGAAGTGACAAGTGAGAACAATTCAAAAACTGAATATTTCTACCTGAGAAGAGGGTGTATCGACAGGCCCAACAGCCAAACCAGACGCCCTATCAGGCGTTTCAATTTCATCCACAACTATTTTTTCTTTTCTCTCAAACCTCTCAACCAAACTGCGCGTCCTTCCATGCACAACCGCCACTGCCAGAACCAAACAAAAGAACTAATTATGTACAGTTTACACACTTCTCATTCGCACTAGGAAAAAGGAAAAAACAGTAACCTCCATTGGCAACTTTAACAGGATTATCCATCACTTTAATTGAACTTATAGCTTCGTCACCTAAAATAAAATAAAATAAATCAACTAAGTAGAAAACAAATGCAAGGTTTTTTAGAGAGAAAAATTAACAAACGAATTGTACTTGATGACGGAGCTGGTGATGAAGCCCTATCAAATTTTTCGACAGCAATCTTGATATTCGATTGTTTCTCCTCAGACGACTCTTCAGCATTTTCATTGGCCACGGCCCTAGTATTCCATAGGTTTGTATCCTTTCTATTAGTGCCCAAATAACTTCTAGCATTATCATACTGCATGGACTCTTTAGCATTTTCATCAGCCACAACCCTATTATTCGGGATTTTTGTATCCTTTCTACTATTGCTCGAAGAACTTCTAGCATTGTCATACGGCACGTAGTCGAGGGATGCCGACATTTTATCCATGTCAAACCGACCAGTCGATAGCCTTCGTACATGATTCGGCTTCACAGCACTGCTCGCCTTGACTGAGGAAACCGGTTCCCTTCTAGAACCTACCAGATCTTTTCGGTCGGGACCATCACGAGGTACAATGTTAGGTGTGACAAGAGATCTATTCACAGCTGGCCTACGCTTTTGAGCTTTAATAGAGCTGGTTTCCTTGGGATTGGGCGACTGCACAACCTTATGAACATTCATAGGGTCAGCTGTCTTTGTAGTGACGGAATTTACACCTGCAGTTTTCCAAATGGGTAGAATGTCAAGTCAAGTACCTTCACATATTTATATATATATATGATAATTTAATACGGAGATGAGGAGCTTACGGTCGACGTATATAGTTTTGATTTCCTTAGAATCACTATCAGAAATGGTTGACTGAGTGGGTGACTTTGACTTTACATAAGTTTCATCTATCTCTGGTATACTTGTCTGGTTGTCACATTTTGGGTCCAATTGGCTATGTTGCTCTGGGGCTATTCTTGTCCCGTATGGCTCTATATTCTTAACACAAAAATGGCAGATAATTATTGTTGGGAAACTAATTGAAGA
This sequence comes from Euphrasia confusa, assembly GCA_954870475.1. Classification (NCBI taxonomy): domain Eukaryota; kingdom Viridiplantae; phylum Streptophyta; class Magnoliopsida; order Lamiales; family Orobanchaceae; genus Euphrasia; species Euphrasia confusa. Next base: position 24,545,355 of record OX940964.1, read on the forward strand.
ATGAAACACAAACATGAGATAGAAGATCAAATGTAAAGGATGAGTAAATACCGAAACGTCCGCAACCCAAACTGCAACCGAGTTTTCATAGTATGCGCCACCCAAAAGTTTCCCTTCGTTGATGCAAAGATCGCCAAGGGTTGACCATCCCATGTCAACTGAGTCGTGGCAAATTACAGGCTCCCACGAGTAAACCTGAAGTTGAAGAGACACAGAGTCACAGACCATTTCCATTTGAAAAAAAATCTAAAAAAAAAAAGAAGAAACATATTACCTTTAAACTATCATCCAATCCACAGAAAAGGGTTCTTCCATCAGGGTGGAATGTAACCGATCTTACTCCTGAAGCCTGAAGAAGGAAACAAGAGTTTATTTGAACTAAGCATATTTAAATGAGTTGGGTTTTGCAACACTCCCAGTGTGCATAAGAATACTAAAAATATATGTGTACGAATTGAAGTACCTCACACCTAGTAGACCCAATCATCTCAAATGTCTCCAGATCCCAAAATTTCACAGTTTTGTCAGCTGAACCTGGTATTTAAATTTTACATTACTATAGCTACCAAACAGTAATCATAGAGTGAAATGTAAGTTAAAGTAACTCCACACTCACCTGTTGCTAATAGAAATTCAAGCGGATGAAATTCTATTGACCGAATATGTCCTTCATGGAACTTGAAATCATGCAAAAGCTTCCCAGCTGTCAGGTCCCAAATCTGTACAGAAAAATCGGTTCCATAACTAAGCAAGATATATAAGAACTGAATAGTGATTTTACATTTTTCCAGAAATGCTCATCAGCAGCAAACCTTTACAACATTATCAAATCCACCAGAAACTACCCAACGGCCATCCGGGGTGAATCTTATGGTACTTATCCCTCGCGTGTGACCCTTATACGTGTGGATGCACCCTTTCTTTCTAATGTCCCATATCTTTAGATTAGTGTCCATGGAACCAGATGCAAAGAACTCGCCAAAAGGGTGGAATTCAAGGGCAGTGCAATAAGATCTGTGTCCAGTAAGAGTTCGAACCACTACAATTGAAGAGCGACAACAACATCAGGATTAATTCAAAGATACACACCCCACAAATATATATTATATAAGAAAACAGAAAAAAATTACTTTTTGTTTCTTCCAAATCCCACAACTTTATGGCCCCAGAAGAAGATCCAGCTACGACTAAAACCTCAGATGAGTCAAAAGCTGTAGACTCAATCGGACTTGTGTGACCACAGAGGCTCTGAAATCACCAAGTAGTCATTTTTTTGGACTGTTTAGTGAAACACATAGTGAAGAAAGCATTTTGTGTATTCATTTACTTCATTTCAAATTTAATTGAAATTCTATGAAGCGAGAATTATATGTAGTGATTTCCATTAAAAGTGACTAACTGAAAATGTGAGAAAACGAAATGTATTTCTTGAATAATGAAATTATGCATGGAAGATATACAGGACCAGGCTCTGACTGGTCGTATGAGCGCAAGTCGTTGCATCTCATTAGGCAAAGTAGGCATGAAACACGTATATGGAAAGTTACATAGTTATCTAACCATCAGAGGTGTGGGCTTTCCGACAGACCAAAGGTTCACTTTCTGATCATCTCCACCAGTAAGAAAAACTCGACAATTCTTTTTGCCGAATCTCAAGCAATTCACATTCCCCCCGTGGGCCACGAATTCCTCTATTTATTAAATTCAGTCAAGAATGGCCAAATATGCAGCAGAGGAATGTACATTTGCAGGTAAATAAATAAAATTTCAAGAAAAAAGGGGCAATTAATCAAACATTTCAACATTACAGAACTAGATTCCAGCAGCAATTAAAGAGTGTCACATTTATCATAATATATGTATATATATACACACACACACACACACACACACATATATATATATATATACACATATATATATATATATACATATATATATATATATATATATATATATATATATATATATATATATATATATCGAATCAATTAATCAAGAAAAATCAATGCTGGATCAAGTTCAAGATAATTCAAATCCTAATTAAACCCTAAAATATTTTTATTCCCGCTATACAGTCTCAATTCTACACACACATACTTCAAAAAAGAAATCAATAGGATACGCAGCTTGTATCCACGTTTCTCCATTTAAATCGGAGCTCCAAAATCGCGCCGTCGCCGGAGACGCCGAGGATGAAATCCCAACAGGCAGATAGAATTCCGAGTGTGTGTTAATTGGAATCTTGTATGTATCGGCGAGAAAATCTAGCGAGAAAAGATAAGAATAGATTCATTGAACGGTAACCGGAGCAAAAAATAAAATAAAAAAAAAAAAGCAAAAAATAATTTGGCTAAAAAGCTAAATAATAATAATATTAATATTAATATTAAATGGGATTTAGTAATTTACCGTGGTTTTTCACTGTGCAGATTGACCACATTATTGGTGACAGGGTGTGACTAAGAAAATCATTTTGTACTTAATCTTTTTAACTCCTATTTTTTAAGGAGCGTTTGCTTAGTTTAATTTAATTTAATTTCTTATGGGAGACATTGCAACCACAAGTCCACTAGCCTAGCTCGAGCCTCGAGGTAGTGTTTGGACTAGCCTTTCCTTTTTTCTACGAGAGTGTGCGGTAATAATATTGAAATGAGTTCTTTCTCATACTACAAAAGAAATAGTTTTATTTTTCAATTATTTTATAATGTTTTAAATTTGAATAATTGATTGTTTCAATTATACAAAAACTAAACAAAAATAGACAGAGACCATAACTTGTCTACATGCTTAATTTTTTAAAATTTATGAATTATTTAATACTAATATTAATTGCATTCTTAATTTTATGTTGAGTTTTTCAACATTATCCATCATCTGCCAATATGTGTCAAAATTCCGATGAAAAAAAAAAGAGAGAGAATGTTAAGAATTTTATTGTCAAAAACTCTCAACTCTTAGAAAAAAAAATCAACATAAGTAAAAATAAAGCCACAGTTTAAGTGCAAAATGTATAGTAATTCACACAATTATGGATAAGTCTTGAATATATCCGGTTCATATAATGTCGGCCCACCAGTATTACAAGTTGGTCCAAGCCCAATAACTTTATAACATCTTTATTTTCATTATTAATTAGAAATTTAGAAGTTTGTGAAAGTATATTTTATTGAATTTTTTTTTCTTTTTTAAAACTCATAAATTTAGGGGTGTATTCAACTGAGATTTTGATATAGTTTTTTGGACTTTTAAAATTTTGTAGATTTTTATGAATTTTCTAAATTCACGGAACCTACTTAGAGTTTAACTGACTTTTTCCATTAATTTTGATAGATTTTCATAAACTTCCTAATATAATTTTTTTAATTGTATCCTTATCTATTTAATATATAAATTCATACTTTCCTGATCTCACGTGGCCAGTGTGAACACAAAAAATTACACTACAAAAAATGAGCATGTTCACAAATAATGTTTTGATTGGTCAATACATTCTTATGTGGCTTTATAATTCTTATGTGGCTTTATTATTTATTATGATGTGGCTTTTAATTCAATTAATTACATAATAATTTCATATTCATTATATTTTCCAATTTCCATAAATACTAATCAATTTACGTCAATTCCTTAAATTGATATTAATCTAATTGTTTTTACTAATCAATTCCTTAATTTTCTCAATTATATTAATTGACCTTTTACTATAAATAATTTATCTAATTGATTTGTTACTTAATTCATCTATTCTATTACATCTCTTACCATATATATTAAAATAACAATATAGAAAAAATCAATCAATCCCTATAATCTCTATAAAATTAATTAGCAAATATTAATATAATAATATAATTTATAGTTCACGCGTTTGAACATTTATTTAAATGTTTCTTTCATCTTCATTCTTACCATCATTTTTGATATATTCTCTCTAATTGTTTTTTTTAATGTTTTTTTTGCAGCCCTAATATATTATAGAGTTTTCATGAGGTACGTAACCTGATCTTGAGAGCTCAATTTGTTTAATTTATTTGTATTTTTGACACATAATTATGATGTAATATTTCTTTTTTGCAGAACTCTTAAGTATTTACATTTATTTATCTTCTTGCACAATACACAATTATATTAATTTTCTATTCAGTGCATATTTTGTCAAACAACCGATATCCATAATCATGCCTGTACTCATCCCGCCAAAGAAGAAATCAAAACCAGGTTATGTTATTATCAGTGTATTCTGTTAATGAGTTCTTTATAAGTACTATTTATTAAATATATATATATATATATATATATATATATATATATATATATATATATATATATATTATTTGTTTTGATTTAAATGATATAGGAAATGAAAATTTTCAAGCAACCGGGACCGGGGCTTAGCCAGCAAATTATTCTACAAGTACGATTATGATTATGATTATTGTTGTTGTGGTTGTTTTTGTTTATTTTGAGGTTTATGTACTGAATCTGTATAGAATTTGTAGGTTTATCACAATTCGGAGAGATGGCAAACGAGCAGCGTCATCCTCTACTATTGACATTAGACGGCTAAGAATCTACAGAACGTTATTTTTACAATATGTTAGATGATCGATACAAACCCAATTCTCTTCCTTTTTTGAGTTGGAAGTCCGTGGTTTGCTCGGCATACGGATAGTTGGTCTTAATTACAAAAACTACGCAATTAAGCAAAATAACAAAAATAATTATTTACAAAAATTATTCTAATTACGCTAAAAATGCTATAAATTACACAATTAATACAAAAACTTTATAAAATTAATTACCACTAATAACACGGTAACAAAGAGATATATTATTTTGATTAGTTTTTAGGGTAATACTTTCGTGTTATTATAGAATAATTTTAATTATGAAATTTTATTCATATAATTAATTACCAATATTACGCTACTGATTATAAGCAGCTTTTAATAATAGAACGATTTTATACTGATTCAAGATTCTATTAGATATTATTTTACAATAAAAAATAATTTTACACTCCAGTCGACTGATATTCAAATCTTATATAAGTAACAACATATAAAATAAATATGTATGTCTACTATTTTCATTATTGGACCAGTTTCATTGATTAACATTAAAAAAAATGGTATGAAATTTCTTTTCCCGTAATATAAATTTATTTCCTTTAATCAATTATTTTCTATAAAACACAATAATAATAGTTTATTTTTTATATATATATATATATATATATATATATATATATATATATATATATATATATATATATATATATATATATATATATATATATATATATATATATATATATATATATATATATATATATATATATAGCATCCAACTAACAAAACTTCATCAATGGGAAACATTCATTCAATGAATTGTAATATTACTCCTTTGTCGCTAATAAACAAAGATAGAATTGATTGGCTGATTCAAGTTTATGTATGTAGAAAATGGAAGATCCCAACCAATGGCCAAACACCAAAGACTTTAGAATTTTTGTTCGTTGATATTCAGGTTATTCATTTATAAAATTTAAATCCGCACATTTTATATTTGAATTATTATTCGTCATATGCACTTACAATTATAGTATAATTAATTTGTTCGTTACATATAAATTTTCTTAATTCTTTACCTCCCATCTATTTAATGATTATTTGTTCATATTGTTTTATTTTATAGGGATCAAGAATTCAGGCTACGGTCAAACAAATACACATTGGGAAGTTTGAGGGAAAAATTAACGAAGGTGATATTATTAATGTAAAAAATGTCGAAATTATCGACTTGCCAAACACCTTTCGTATTGCTCCGCGGCAAATCATTATTGATTCCTCAACTCTCATTGATTCGTCTAATAATTGCTATTTTCCAAGTTCAATATTCAATTTCAGAAGATTTTTTGATATATTATCTTCGTCTACAAAGCACGGCAGACATGTTTTTGGTAATTTATTTAACATTATTTATGTTTTTAACTAAATATTATATTAAGTGTATTGTTTATATTAAATAATATATAACTTTTAAAAAAAAAATCATAAGTTAATTCATATTGATTTTCTTATTAATTATTTACAGATATAATTTAAATCATTCTAAACGTCAATGAGACTAGAATGAATTCGGATCCTACGAGTAACGGGAAAAAGAGTATTCAAATATTGCTCCAGGATATAGAGTAATATTACATATTGTTGAATTTATTATCCAACTAGTATCTTTCTACCCGTGCAATGCCCGGGAATATCTTTCTTCAGTTTCTCCGGCTACTATTTTAATTTATGTTAAAATATAAAAGAAATTTCGGAAAAATTGATAAAGGTTATAGTGATTTTGTATAAAATGATGACTATGATCGTCGAAAAGTTAATAATTCATACATATAATAAAAAAATTGATGTAAAAAGGTCAATTCACATTTCGGAACACCTCCTTGTACACGACATTTGTAGCTTTATTCGTGAGGTTACCATTCGAATCACAAATTAAGAATTTCAATCCTGCTCGATTAGTGACTCTTGAAACTGCAACATATAACTGTCCGTGTGTGAAGACCGGCCTTCTCAACAGTACCCCAACCTTTGATAAAGATTGACCTTGACTTTTGTTAATTGTCATAGCATAAGATACCATAATTGGGAATTGGCGACGTTGGAATCGAAATGGCAAATAGGAGTTAGAAGGCGTAAGTGGCAACCTTGGAATGAGAACAATTTCATCTTTCTTTTCGCCTCCTAATACCTTTGCCTCTATCACGAAGGTTCCCAATTTTGAAATTACCAATCGAGTGCCGTTACATAAGCCTGCACTGTGATCGAGATTTCTTAACAACATTATAGGCACCCCAACCTACAAAAAAATGAGAACAAATTATATATTTAAATTATAGATAGAAAAAAGAAAGAGTTACAACATAAAATATGAAGAGGCATAATAAAAGAGATTTTTAGGATATATTTTTATTTATATTATAGTTGTTAAGAAATTCGCAGAGATAATAATATAGAAAACTAATATTTATATATCTTAGTATACAAGTAGAAAAAAAAAATTTAAAAAACCTGGAAAGTCTTAATTTTCTTGTATAATCTAAATACGTTAAAATAGTGAAAAATAATAATTCAAAAAATTCAAAAATAATAATTTAAACTAACCTTTAGCTTCAGAACATGGTTTGGTAAACCGGAGCATTTAACCGTGTTTAAATATTCTGTAGAATGCATTTGATCAAAAATGGTTGTCCCTTTATCAGTCGAATCAATAGAGTCCGCACTAAGATAAACTTTCTCTTCAGTTGAATGTAGGCTAACCATGTAATCATTAACGGCTTCAACTTCATCCAAAGTAGGACACAAAATTGCCCGACCTTGCAAGAAGTTACTGTCGCCTATATGCTGGTGGAATTCTGGGAAAATAGCTTGAACGATGGAACCGATGTAGTCGTTTGAGTTGGATATAATGAGATCATCGGGGATTTCAATCACAGCCTCACCATCATTATCAATTCCCAAAGTTCCATCGCCAATGCCTGTCATCCATTCTGCAAATTCTCTTAATGAGTGAACATCTGTTCCTTGAACCACATTCTCCAATCTCATATTTTTGGTTAATTTCAGAATCTTGCAGTTATTCCAAATTGCAGAGGAGTTGATGGTTGCATGTATAATGTCTTGTCGCGTTCCTTGTTGGATTACAGGAAGGATTTGCCGAAAATCACCTCCAAAAACAACAACTTTTCCTCCAAATGGCGATTGAGCATAATCTGGATTATCACGTTTCATAACATCTCGCATGGTTCTGTCAAGCGCTTCAAAACAATTGCTGGAAATCATACCAAAAGGATTCGATTATACACATTAGGAGAACTGCTACTCAAACTTCTAAATTTTAATCAAATCTTTCAGTTTTAAAGTAATCATTTTGAGTAATATTAAAGATAAAGTCACTGGTAAATATAGAAGATTTGATATAAATAGAATTCCACTTACCGGTGCATCATTGGTGCTTCATCCCAAATAATAAGAACTGCCCTCGAAATCATTTCTGCAGTATCACTATCTGTGTCTATGTTACATGTTCCATTTTCAGCCAGGACCAAGGGAATATGAAATTTTGAATGAGCAGTCCTTCCTCCAGGTAAGAGCAAAGAAGCAATTCCACTGGAAGCAACGTTAAGCACTATGTCTCCTTTTGAACGAATAGCAGCGGAAATTGTTTTCCACACAAACGTTTTTCCGGTTCCTCCGTAACCATAAAGAAAGAAAACCTGCCCTGTTCCGCTAATCACAGATTGCATGATGCAGTTGTAAGCATAAAGTTGCTGCTCATTCAACAAAGAAAAAGACCGTGCATGTTCTTCTGCAAGGGATGGACGATCGTAATTCAACTCATTTGCTAAGAGAGAGTTTCCAAGGAATGAAATATCAACATCTTTAGGAAATGGCATTGATGAAAAATCTTTCAATGATTTGCCCTTTGACTGCAATAATGATTCAATCTCACTCAAGCAAAGATTAGTTAACTGATCTTCTGTCAATATGAGGCCTGTATAAAAAATATTTAATCATAAATAAATTTATTTGAAATGTATAATAAACAAATGAGATTTAGAATGATCGCGGTTTACCAGGCATTCTGTGCTTTGCTCTGTACTTGTTTAGTAGGTCTTCCTTCAACAACGAAACACAATCTTCCCAAACCTTCACAGGACTGATTATACAACATGAAGTTAGAAGATTCACAAATAAGGATCGAAGGGTTGGTCCTAATCCCCAAACAGCAGCTTCCTTTATAGCATCGATATATTCTTGATCGTCGCCGATTAAACCGCGAGCATAGCAGGCTTCTTCAAATGTGTTGTACTGTTTTCCATCATAAAACTTAATTTCATCGTACGATACACATCCTCGCACAAAATTTAAGAGAAGTCTCATGTAGTATACTTCTCCAAGGGCTGGGTGTATATAAGACAATCGTCCAAGCGCCCTTCCCTTTTTTCTAGGCGTCCAATTTCTAGTGTCGTCGTGCCATACAAACTTAGACGGAAACTCTGCATAAGTTAATAGTTTGGCTTCTTCGTAATCTCGGTTTGCTATCATCCATGCCGTGAACATTGATTCTTTCTCAGAGGACCTTTCCATTACATCATTGACAGCCTCTCCATCTTGAAAAACAATGACTTGTTCACCTTCTAAATGAATGGTCAACCTCACAACTGTCGGTTCTTTGAAATGGATTTCATATGCAAACAATCTCCAAGTAGCCTCAGAGGCTGATATATATCTAACATCTAAGTACTGTTGAATTTCATCTATGTCTTTGATCCCGTTTCCATTTTGATGAGACTTGTAAAAGACGGCAGTTGCTCTGTCATGTCCTTTGTGCACGTATTTGAACAAATATTTAATAGAACGGGCCCTGTTGCACCACTCTACATTTATATGAGCGCGATACTTTACCAAAAGACCACGATTATGAGGGATGACATGTCTGTTCAAGATCATTGCAAATGACATAAGTCAGATTTAGTAATAAGAAATTTAAACATATTAAAAAATCCTTAAATTACAACAAATTAGAATTATTACCTGTTTTCAAGTTCAAATCCTCCTTTTAACACCGATATTCCATTATTCCTTCGACGATATATAACATATCCATCATCGTCTACAGATGTGTGATCGACAAATTTCTTTGGATAATGTTTAGAACAGGTGGTTCCATGCATACACGGGGATTTCAAGTTTAAGAGACCACATGGACCGTGCATCATAAATTCCTTGACAGCACTGTGGTACTCCTTATCAGTCAGTGGATTGGGAATTTCTGCGGAAATCAACTTATCAACAACGTCTTCTGTTGCTGTATTGGGAAAATCTTTTATCCACAAAAGTATATGAGCATGGGGGAGACCGCGTTTTTGAAACTCGATAGTGTATATCACTACAGAAAAAAATACTTTCTAGTTAGATTTTTATATTTTAAAAAAGGTATTAAACAAAGATTCTGTTGCAGATTTAATTATTTAAGATTCGAAATGCATTGAAAAAGAAAAAAAAAAATTAGAGTGAATTCAAACATACCAGCAGTAGTCTCTCCAAATAGCTTCCCTTTCCTAATGTCCGTCATTAGATTTTCCAATTTTGTATGGAAAACTCGGGAAATAATGTCTGGTCTATCGGCAGCAGTCAAACCAAGATCCTTCACATAATCAGTAATTTCACGCCACTTGGAATTACATGTGAAAGTAATAAACAAATTAGGATAACCTAACCATTTGCAAACTGCCAGGGCATCGTGATAGTTTTGAATCATGTAACGTGCCCCGCCGACAAAAGAAGATGGTAATATTATACGTTTTCCTGTATTTGCAGTGTCAGATTTTCCTTTGGCCAATGCATCCCCCAACGCAGCATAAGAACCACACCTGAACTCTTTCTGATGATGCCTCATGAAAGTAAGCCTAAAAGCTTCAACCATTGCGTAAGCATCAACTAAAAACTGTTGAAACAATCGTCTGCCATGCAAAATATGTAGAGACTCATTTTCTCTGTCTTGGACCTTATACGTTATGTACTCCCTCATTGTAACTTTATGCTCTTTTGTTTGCTTAGATCCTGGGACATTGAGATGTTTTATGTTGTCTCTGTAACCATCTTCCCCGTAAAAATATAATAACGGATACTGAAGAGGCAAATAGCTTGGGTGCAGCTCGGATATGCGTTGCAAACTACCTGACTGCTTTTGAACAATAATGTCACGATAATTATCCATATCTTCAATGTCTCCTTCGATCAATGCCGCGACTTCTTCAGCTGTTGGCAAATCGTGAACTCTTCCATCAGAAGTTCGCCTAGAAATTAACCGTAACTTAATATCAGCCCCCGGATCTTGTTTGAATCTATCTCGGGCAGTTCGAAACCACTTGACCAATACGTTATGTTGATCTAGCAGATCTGTCAAGCTTTCTACAATTTCAACATCCTCATCGTCTTCTTGTTCATCGTTAGAAGGTGGATTAGAAGACCTAAAATTATACATTATTTAGGAAGGAAGACATGACTTTAATATGTTAAGGATGAGGATTGCACGGGTATAAGTTTGTTTCAGAGAACAAACCTCACAGCTCTTATCCTATCTTGAGCCTCGTTTTGAGTATCATAAATATAAAGCTGAGCAAAGGCAGCTTTAGGATTATCATCTTCTGGAAGTAAACTACCTATTCTATGGATATTGGATCCATGAATTCTGAAAATTGGAGCAGAAGTTCCTGTGTTGTAGGAATTATCGACTTTTCCTCCCATAGAAGTGAAAGCAAAAATCATATTGAACATTCTAATTTTAGTTTGAAATTTTTTGGACTTTTTTTCTGTTCCATACAATAAATCTTGGAACTCCTGGGGAGGATGTCTGGATGGAGGCAATTTAATTTTTCCTATAACAGAACAACTATAATTAATATAACTTCATAGAAAAGAACAGAGTAGAAAAGCTTGTAAATATATATCATGGACTAATGGTTATTTCTATTACCATTAGAGCAACATAAACTGAACAACGGCGTGTTTTTTTTTCCTACTTTTCTCCTTTCTCTCATCGTACCAAAACCTAGCCTTGCAATGTTGACACTTCCAAGTACAGTCTCCAATGTCGTGATAACCTATACACAAAATTATTGAAATTTCAAAGAGTTTTAATGATTATTAGTATTGAAACCCGTTTGAAATTTCAATTAATTAAAAAATATTGAGAAGTAGACTTAGAGATACTTGGATACTGAATTGCGGAATCATTAATTATTCCAGCTGCTGATGATTGTTCCAAATTAGTAGTCGGTATGATTGTAGGAGTAGAAGAGTTCGCTGTAATAATTTTCGGGGAAATATTCACATAGATGTAAATGATGTAAAGTGCCACGGATTTTATTAAGTAAGGTCAAAAGTTCACCTGTTCCATAAACAGCATTGAAATCTTCTTCCAAACTTCTAATAGGAGGAACACTTCGACTCGATTGTCCAGTTTCAATATTATTGAAAGTTATACTTCTCTGGGGAACAAGAAGCCTCTGAAATGATGGTCCAACATTTGAAAAGGTATTAACGGAATCATGAGTACTTAAATCTGTACAATAAGAAAAAAAATATGAATATATTGTTAGAATTAAAGAATACAAATGAAGATTATAACTACAGAGTTCCTCGATGCGTGTAATCTTACTGTTTGTTATGTTTTGTAGAGGAATTCGACTACTATAATTAATATTCTGATGTAAGCGAGGATAAATTGTTTTCAACTTTTTCCTATTGCTTTGACCAATAGACTGGGAATGCACTGGAAAAACATTTGAGGGCTTCTGAAGATCAGAAGTCGTCTGAATAGTATTTTGAAGGCTAATCAACTTTTCTGCTAAAATAAGAATAATGTTAAATAGAAAAAAGGAAACACGTAGAGAATAAAACCTTATAAATAAAAACATGGTTACATATGTACCAAGATAAAACTTGAAATTTACCAGAATCAATAGCAGTACATATTGTACCAGAAGCCATATTGTTGCTAGGAGTCCTTTTTTTGCTGGATTGCAAACTAATATTCGATTTAACATTCGAAGATAAATAAACAGGGATATCAATTAAACCATCAGTATCAAACTGAGTTCGGGGCAAATTGGTTTTCTGTTTCTTATTGGAAATTTGAGTAACTCCAGAAAACTGAGTAGGAGAACCAAAAGAGAAAGAAGCAGGAACATAAGTCGGATTAACTTCAAATTGAATATTAACATCCTTATCTCCAAAAGGCACTGAAAATTAATAAATAAATAACATGTTAAAGAAATATAAAGAGATATTTGAATGTAGTAGGATTTGATCGGAAGATAAGGATATAGTTTTTATCATAATAATTAAACACAACAAAACCTCGATTGGTATTTGATTGAAGGATGCAGGGGGAAGATGTGTTCCCGCTTTGATGCAGAACAACAGAAGTTGGAGAAATTACTGAACCTGATCCTTGAGTAAACACTTTATCCAGAACTTGAAGAATCAATGACTATTCAAATTTAATTTAATATTATTCAGAGTTATACATGAAATGTTCTACATACCCGGTATATTAATCAAACTCTCAGAGTTATCCACCACGTTTTCTTTCCCTGAATCTCATAAAATAGAAATTTTAAATAATGGCAATTTTGAATGAATTCAACATTACAAAAACTGTAAATTGGAGACATACCTGAATTCAACTTTCTTCTTGGCGCCATATGCAAATCAGAATGAATTTAGCAATACAGTATAAACGTTGGGGACATAGAAAAAATGAAAAGGAATAGGCAAAAAAATAAATAAAAGCCAACTCTGAATGGATTTCTGAGTTCTGACAATCCAAAACTTAAAAGCCAAAAATAATCTTCAATAAATAGAAAGTCACATTAAAGTTGATTGGAATATCATCAGAAAATTTTGACTAAAATGTATTGAATTATGTTAATCATAAAAAACAACAGCTGTAATAATTTAGAATTTTTCATTATACATTTTTATAAATTTAAATATAAACAAATGGGCGATGATTGCTCAATTAGAGAGCACAGAACTTCAGATTCATTTAAGGAACATTTATTTAGACTAAGAATTCATCAGAAATATTTAAATTTTATATATCAAACTATGAAAAAAGGTTAATCTTAAAAACTTTTTATCCAGGCCATCAAGAGGCCTTCATACATTGGCAACTAATATTTTGAATTAGATTAAAATTTCATAAAACAGGGGGATGAAAAATGATATTCATAACAGCAAAAAGATCACATCATAAAAACAATTGTTTCACATAACCAATTTTAAAAAAATTAAAACAATAAAAGTTCAAACAGATTGAGAAAATATGGAAAGATAATTTATAGACGAATGCAATGATGGAAATGATCACTCAGACTTTGGAGCCTTTGTTGAGGAATGCTCTTCAGCTTCATTGAGGTCAGGGTCCAGATTCCTCTTTGCTAATTTTGGAAATTCTGGTGTTTTCATCTCAGAAATTGATTGACTGTCATTTTCCTCCTGGACAGACACCGAAACAAAAAAGTTATCCTTCATAGGTGAGGAAGACGTATCAGTCACATCATGGTTGGACTTCTTGTGCTTCTTTATTAAATCTTGATCCTCAGAAAACCTGTCAACAATGTACATTTTCTCTGTTTTTTGAATGTGCCTTTCAGTAATTGTGATCTTAAAAATGTACTCTTTGCCAATCAAATCTTCAATTGGCTGAGGAACTCTTAATTTAGACAACTCTGTAACAGCTTCTTTATCAGTTTTATCAATGTCACCATGCTCCTATAATTAACCATAAGATAAAAAAACATTGATTAATAATCCAATAATTATAGACTGAATAATTAAATTCAACTTTAAAGTTTTAGTTTTCTCACCCGGAAGAAGATATCCCAAACATCAGTCACGCTCTTTCCAATCATGTTCTTGGCAGTTTCATTCCACAGCATGAAAGGGGCATTAGAGGTTCCATCAACAACACTCATGGGAACTCTAAAGCGTTCTTCAGCAATTACAAATTTGTTGCATATAGAACACCAAAATTGATCTTCATTTTCCTCAACCTTCTTTTTGCATATTGTGCAGCTAATGTAGGACCAGCCATTATTTGTTCTGATATCAAAAATAGATCCAACAACCCAAACCTTGCAAGGCTGAATTTTAAAAAGAACTTTAGATAGAATTTAACAGTTTTAGTAAAGAATCAAATTTTAAGTTTCCTGAATCATAAATGTAAAAATTTTAACAATAAGATTAACATTAAAAGCATAAAAAGACATATACAATGGAAATGTAAATAACAATAATTAATTTGTTTTCATTCAAAATACCTTAGTTGCATCCTTCAACTCTTGGACTGTATAGAAAACAGCATTTGAACTTTCTATATCTCCCTTGACAGAAATGTAAGATGAACAGGATATCTGGGAGCCATCAAAAGAACTTGATACTGTAGTTGATTTTAATCTGTATAATGGTAAGACAGATGTATTAAAGAATGTTACAATAAAAAATAAAAGCAATAAATAAAATTTTAATATTTTAAGCTTTATATGCATTACTTGCTCTTGAATTCTCTAATATCATCATTATTTTGGTCGATAATCAACTGAGTTGCATCAAAAGTGTTGGATATACCAATAGAATCTGTTAACAGAAAAAAAGTTGAAATGTTAAAAAATAATGTACTCCAACGGGATTATTTAAACTTAAAGATTTTAAATGTGACTGTTTTAACCTGTGAATTCCTTGGCCCGGCAAAGTTGAACTATTATCACCTGATGAACATCACCACCTCTTACCAACTCCAAAAAGTTCTTCAATTCATAGCAGAAAGGATCCCAAAGTAAACAACTTATTCTTATTTGGCTGAAACAAATAAGAATGAAACTGATTATGTAAAAGAATAAAGGGTTTGTAATTTAATTTACAAAAGCATCACTACAAATTTAAATACTGCAGAAAATAAAAGAAAAGGAGCAAGATGAAAGAGATATCCAATTATACTTTAAATCCTCAATCAGAACAGTGAGGCTCTTTGAGCCTTTAACAGAACCATCAGTTTTCATCCTATCCTCATTCATGTCAACTACTCGACCAATTACATCTACAAAATAGAAAAGAAAGAATTTCAAAAAAGCATCCATAAACAAAGAGGTAGAAAGATAAATCTCATTGTTTAAAGAAATGAATATTTATACGGAGAAAAAAATTAAAAACATAAAAACTTACCAAATACAGGCCCATTGGGTTTCATAATTCCATCCCGAACATCCTGGAAGTTCATGAAATTGTAGATGGAAAGTTGAAAAAGAGGATCCTCCACTTTTTTAATTAAGGTACTGGCATGAAACATAATGCGATAAGGAAAATCTGTAATTGGGAAAGACATAGGGGAGTTAACAACAGAGAACTGATGAACATAGCAAACATCGCCTTCTGAGACTTGGTTTTCATATTTTGATATATGAATCTTTTTCACGGATGCATGGACTCTAGATCCCTGCAATTAAGATTTAAAAATAACGTTAGGGAAAATAATACCGTGACATTGTAATCATTTATATAATGTTAAACAGCTTTCGAAATTTATAAGTAACAAAACTGCAAATTCAAAAATAAAAGGTTATAAACAAACCTGCATATCAAGCAACAAAAACTCCAAAGACTCTAGAATTTTCCCTTTAGGTTTAGTTTTCCACTTTCGACATACTCGAACTTTAATCTTCCAATCCATCCTGTCCCTTGTAATTTCAGATACAGGAGTGATAGCAATTCCTGACATGATTGTTTATTCTAAACAGTATTGAAATTGTTAACAGCCTTGGCTGCAAGGAAGCTTGTTTTATACTAAAATATCCTTAGTCAAATACAATCATTTATTTCTGACGTAATATTGAAGTGTATTAAATATGTTTATTCTATAAATATGGAATATTGACTGATTGATAAGCAATTGAATATTCATTGGAATGTTAAATTTGGAATTAATTTATAATCAATGGAATTCCATTGTTATATATGGAATTGAATAATTATTGAGATTATATGATTTTAGAGAATCAATCTAAAAAAATTAAATTGGACAAACCAAACAAAATTAAGCGAAATCAATATTGACAAAAATCTTCAACTAAGAATATAAATTTCGAAATATAAATATGAATTGATAATGTAAGAAGATTTAAAATAAATTGTGAAAAATAAAGGGGATTTATTAAAATCAGAATAATGTTCTCTTTTTATATAAAATATTATTTTAAGTTTAACAAACTGCATATTAATTGAAGATTTGGAATATTCCTTAATACTTCAATAACTACATACTTTAAATAGAAAACATAAATTGCAAATGTTAAATTATTGAAACATATAGGAGATTAAAAACTTGAAAAGTCTATTAATAACAATGAAAAATAAGTACAGAGTTCAAATGATAAGAAAATCGCAAAAGAGAATAGAAACATTAACATTCAGAGCTTGACAGTTATAACAGAAAAAGAAAAAGGTAGCATGAAATTTGGTACTAATCACGTATCTGAGTCTGAGGAACAGGCAGAATCGTCAGTTGTTTCATCATCTATACCATCACTTGAATGAAGTTCAAAAACAGGGGAGGGTTCAACAGTGTCATCTGAATCAGAGCCATAACTTTTCCACATTTTGACCTTATGAAAATTAAGTAATCTGGGATGCTCAAAACATTTATCAACAAAATACTCCCTCGGTTTCCATGTTTCGACATGGTGGTCTTCAACTTTCAATTTGAAAAACATTTCTCTAGCAAATAGAACGAAAAAGACTTGATAGGGAAATGTTGGTTTGCCTCTTCCCTGGAAATTTGAAATTAACAGTTGCAATAGGTAAATAGTTTTAAAAAATGTATGGTTGATGCTGGGGAATGTATGAATACTAACCTTGAAATCAGCTTTTATGAATGACTGGACTGAAGTTTCAATTAATGAAGCTGCAAGATCATTAATCAGTATAAGAGATGCCTGATAAAGCCGGTGTCCAGTCACAGTTATGTGAACTTTATATCTGGCAGTATGAAGAATGTTTTCACCACATTTTGGACAGTTCACTTCAGAACATGACATGTCATCTATAGCAGAGCAATTGGAGCAATATGTGTAATACCATCCTCGGTCTTCATGTACATCAGATATAGATCCATATGTCCAAAGATTTAATACCTAGAACACATCACAAATTCGTTTATTGAGAGAAAACACATCATTGCAAAAAAAAAAAGTAGAAAAATGAATATAAATATAGAATATATACTTACATCTTGGCAACACGCTACGTCAACATAGTCATAAACAGAACAATCTGGTTTCACCAATTCCTTGAAGGAGGATGTAACAGATTTAGGAGGAAACTTAGAACCATCGAAGAAATTAGTTTTCTTTGAAATTGGCATCCTGATTCATACATGGTTGTTTATAGCTTGAACATTTGATTTCAAATAGCAAAAATTTAATAAATTATAAAGAGCATGTTTAATAGTAAATAGAATTACCAATTCTTGAATTCTACAATTTCAGCAAGATTTTGATCGAATGTCACATCGGAAACATCAAAGGCAGTGGCAACACAAACTTGTCCTAAACAAACAAAACAATTATTAAGAAACTTAAAAATTTAAAAAACATAAGGATGGATAAATTAGCAGGGAAAAAAATTAAATTATTTACCTTGATAGACAGATTTTCGGCACAGCTGCAAAATAACCACAATGGGAATCGAAATGTCCGACCGTAGCACAGAGAGAAAATTGGAAACCTTAGAATGAAGGGGCCCGAAGATTCGGCAATGCATACGATTCTTTCTGAAAATGTCAAAGTTCAATATTAGACAATAATAAATGATTGCTTAAATTATCAAAATTAAAAAAAAAAATATAACAGAAAACCTATAATCTTCAAGCATAATATGGATAACAGGAAGGCTGTCCATACGTTCATCGACATCCACAACACGACCAATAACATCTTGTAAAGATCAGGGCAGAATTAATATGAAATAGTTAAATGAGATTATGAATTAAAAGAAGGGGACATAAAGATAAAGCCTCAGATTATTAACATTATAAAGAAAAACATTACCAAATAGATGACCATTACAGAACTTTGAACGGCGTTTCAAGTCCTGGAAGTTTGCAAAACTGAATATTGAGGGCGGGAAAAAAGGATAGTTACTTTGCCTAACAAAAGTATCTTCTCGGAACACAATCATGAAATTGTGATTTATAACAGCAGAGGAAGCAGGCCTCGGGACAACATCAAAATTCCGAATGTTAAATAGGCTGCCTTCCTTCAACATCTTGTTAAAAGTGCTGATCTGGGATTTGTTTACAGAAGCTTGAATTATAAACCCCTACAAAAGTTGGAAAAGATTAAACAGTACAAATATAAATTAGAATTACAAAAAGGATGACTTATATTGAAACATTTAAAATCAATCCAAGTAAATAACAAAGTGAAAACTTACTTTTTTATCCTTCATCACAACATGCAAAGTTTCTGGAACCTTGTCACTGCCGAGGGTTAGCCATTTACGGCATATCATAAGACATAAAATAGGGTCCGTTGTTGTTGGAGTAATGTCACATAAAGCTGAGTAATAACAATCAGCCATCGCCAGAAACAGAAGTTCGAATGGTCGAAGAAGAGAGTTTGAATGAAAACTGTAAATCCTTAATCTTGTATTTAGTGGTTAAAAGAGAAAAGAGTTCTGAATTTAGGGAATTAATTGAATAATACCAAGATTAATAGATATTTTCCATTTACTGAAATATATTAATGACAAAAAAGAATATTTTCACCAATTTTTAAATGTTAAAGAATATAAAGAGACGTGAAGTGAGAAATCTGACTACTATTTAATGTATAAATATTGAGAATTTGAATCAGAATAAGAATGGACAAATCATGGTAATTTGAATCAGAATATTGAGTTATTTGAACTCCTAAATATTTGAACTCCTAAATATAATTGGGGACAATTTCAACAATGATATTATGACTAAGGATATTTTCAATATAAAACATTAAGAAAACTGAAGGATTTAGTTGAAATCTAATCTTAAGAAAAATGGTTATTAAATAAAACAAAATCATAGAAAGTCAAAACAAAAAAATCCAAAAGGGAATGATCTATTATGTCCGCATAGAAGTTTAAAAAGTACAAAAGCAAAATATTGTTCATAAATTAACCAAAACAAAAATCAGTACGTATATTCGTACCATTCAAAACAACCACCATCAAAGTCATCGTCGAATTTAGTAAGATCACCTAAAGATTCAGAGTACTATCAATCCGAGTCTTGATCATCATCTTCACAGGGTTCAATGTTGCTGGTAATTTTCTCTTTGTAATGTTCAAGTAAAACTGGATTCACACAGACATTTTTAACATGGTAGATATCCACCCCAGTCGGAACGTTAGTTTGCCCACACAGAGAAACCTTAAAAAGAACCTCCTTGCCAATAAGATTGCTAAGTGAAATTGGAATATTTGGAGAAGGTAAAACCTGCAATTTATAAAAAAGAAGAAGAAAAAATTAGGAACCTGTTTCTATATATATATATATAAATTAAGAACACGTAACATGAACTTGATTATATAAAAGACTTACATTACTATACATTCTGAGCAAGGAGGACACCTGTCTTTCTATTAAGAAGGTAGCAACATCAGTCTCAATGAGGAAACAACCGGTGGCCCCTCTGTAATCATCAACATCTATAAAAATTCTGAATTTCGCATTGTAAGTCATATTCTTCGCACACGTACGACAATAAACATGGTGATCAATCCCATAACTTTCAGTACAACATATGGGACACCATACGGAATACCAACCCATATCAGAACGTATATTCTGAATTTTACCAAGGGTCCATTGATTGTTCACCTACAGAGTGTAGTTTAGATGTTAAATGAATTACTAAGAAATTTGTAGGTATTGAAAATTGCTTTACCTCTTCAAAATACGACAAATGATTTATCGAGTAAACAATTCTCCCAGGATCACTCAACTCTGATATCCCGAATTTCAAAAGCGGAGGAAGAAAAGTAGCTCCATCAAAACTCAGTCTGAGACCTCTAAGGTCAAACCTGTTGAATTATAGAAATAAAGAGGAGTTCACCCATAAAAATTATTTCTTATAGTTCACCCATAAAATTTATTTTGGAAGTAATAACATTAATATATAAATGGAAAATAATGAAAAAACAAATAAGATAAAAATTAAACCTTGAATCAAAAGACTTAATTTCGTCTAAGAAAGGATTCAATATTACATCTGTCACAGGTTCGTGCGTCGTCACACAAACTTCATCTGCAAGAGAAAATTAAAAAGCAAAATTTAGATATTTTGGCCAGACACAATCTAACATTTCAAAAATGACGAGAGCTGAAAAAAAGATTATACGTTTAATATTTGAAACTACGTACCTTTGTAAATAACTTTCTTGCATAACTGAAGAATGATGATAAAGGTTCTGAATTTTCCACTTTTACAAAGCTGGGGAGAATTCTCCAGCTTAGCAAGATATCGATCGGATAACCGGCACACTAATCTTTTGTTTCTGGGAGGAAATTGCAAAAAATTAAGAGGATTAAGAATGAAACATCCAAGAACTATTAACTAACTATATTAAGACGATGATAATTAGGGAATATTGTTAAATGGAGATTTGTTTTACTCTAAGTCTTGGAGCATGAAACGCATGCAACCCTCACTGTCTATGCGTTCATCAAAATCCACAACTGCTCCGATGACGTCTGTATTGGATAACATTATAGATATCAAAAAATTAATTACCAAAAATATAAAATTGTCCAAATATTAAAAATTTATAGAAGGGGGATGCAGGAAAAAAGATAATTACATACCAAATAAAGGACCTTCAGACAGGGTGGAGTATCCAAGGATATCAGGGAAGGACTTGAAAAGGAAGTAAGATTCATTGAAAAACGGATAATCACTTTCTGACATCAAGGTGTTCTTTAGAAAAAGTATCATATATGGACTGGCACACATGTCATTGGATATCGGTTTCTCAACAACATCAAAACAACGAATGTCGTAGATATTGCCTTCCAGTATCATATGATCAAAATTGGAAATCAAATCTGCATGAATAGTGGCTTGTATGGTGTCTCCCTAGAAATACAACATACATATGTAAAATACATACAACAGATAATAACAGCAGAAAATAACAACCAACACATTACAACTGAATTTTAATTACAGAAGAACTCACTGCTTTATCGACCAGAAAGAAATCCAAGGTCTCAGGTCGTCTATCAGGCCCAAAGGAGGAAATCCACGCCCTTCGAATCCTGACACATAGAATTGGATCATCAAAATTTGGAGAAAGTTGAGACACAGAATTATACATCGTCGTAATCGAAGCAGGAGGGGATTTTTGTCTCTGATTTGGTAAAAAAATAAAAAGAGGGAGATTAGTGCGGCTGGGAGGGTTAAAAGTTTTAACATATGGATTAGGGTTAGAGTAATAAATAAATGATGCTTCAGATTATTTTAGTTAAAAATTATTATTTCTAAATATTGAAAAATCAATACAACCTATTATTATGATATGTATTATTTAAATAAAAAATAAATTATAACATGAAAAATATAAAGAAATCTGTTAAAATTAACAAAGTTCCTTTTATAATCATGTAGGGAGCTTTTGGTTAAAAGGAACCTTAGGTAGCTTGAGCAATTCTACATGATCTTTATAATCAATCTGTTAAAATTAACAAAGTTAGAAAAATTACAGAATGATACAAAGAAATCAGTGAAATGGAAAAGAGAGGGAAAGAGGAACTTAAAGAAAATTGCACCTTAAATAATATAAATAAATACATGATAATATATTAATAGTTGTTCATAAAAAAGATCAGCTAATTCTTCAAAACCGGGTAACAAACATAATGTCACAAAAGATTGGGGAACAAAAAAGATCAAATTTGAAACTGGACTGTTGAATTTGAAGTATCTCTTCTTATCTGCAAGAGATCATTATGAAGCTTGAGCAAGTCTACATTGTCCGAGTATTCTTCAACATCATAAATATTTTCACGACGCTCGACATGACATGATGAAATCCTAAATCTGAACAGGAACTTCTTCCCAATTAGATTCTGAAGTTGAGATGGATCCTGTCCAGCGAAAATCAGAAAGTTATAAAAATCTTGAAAATGATCTGGAAACCTGAGGGGCATCTTGATGTTTAAACAGAAAAATATAATTAAAAGAACATATTATTTTCGGTACGTACCTTGTGACATTCATAGGCAGTAAGTCCCAGCATGTTAACGACAATATGATCAAGTAAGCAAAGAAGAACAGTGGAGACACCATTTGAAACAGAGACTATGACTTTATATTTTGTGGATTTACTTAAAATATCATTGCACCAAGCACAAAAGACTTTGCCGTGTTCATTTGGACGTTTAAACTTGCAGTAATCACAAACATTCATGAAAGAATTACTTTTACTAAGAATGTCGCATATCGATCCAAAACTCCAAATAATCATAGGCTGAAACAAATTATAAATTTTGATGTTAATCTAATATTAAAAGCTAAATATATTGAAATGACAGGTTAGAGAATGAAACCAATGCATACCTCATTAGCTTGTTCCAATTTTGAGAGGCTTACGACATTTAAAGGAATAGAAGTCAAACCAGGATCTGAAAATCGAAACTCGGGGTAATTGGTTCGATGGTTCAACCTATACGTAGTAAAGACATGTTGTTAATAAGGATCACAGAGACAGATAAAAAGTAAATTATAATTTTATAATAAATTAGAAAGACCTCATTCTGTAATTCTTCGCAAATTCACATTCACCATTGTAAATTATCTTCGTAGGTTTACCTGCTGAATAGAGAACATCACGACCTACCAAAACAAACAACATTATGTAAATTAAATCTATAAACAATATCTGAAAAGTATAAAAATAATAAAGCTGAGAGAATAGACATAATCCGAAAAACTGTCTAAAAAATAATTATTCAAGAATTTGTAAAGTTTTGGAAGAACAACTCATACCTTTGTAGAAAGTAGATTGACAAAGCTGGATTATAACAACCTTTTGATTTAATAAGCCACTTAAACCCTGCTCAACAAAGACTCCCTCTTTCTTTGAAAATTGAGGCTTTATAAGAAGACCAATGCTTATAAAACTGAAACATTGAAAAGACGGAAAATTATTGAATGGCAATAATTAAGAATTTAATAAGAAAAGCTAAATTATAAAAATATGAATGTAAACAATACTCCAAGTCCTGCAAAACAAATTGCACCACTCCATTTCCCGGATCTTTGGATGCACACACAATGTGTCCAATTACATCTGAAAAATACCAGAATGAGGGATCTGATTAATTTAAATTAAGTAAAGGGACAACAAAGAAAGAAGAGAAACTGATAAAATGAACAAAAATAATATACAACATACCAAAAAAAGGGCAAGAACCATCACTTCCTCCATCAGTCAAGATGTCTCTAAATCTTTTAAAGTTGAAAATGGAACTGGAAAAACCTTCAAATGTTGATTGAACAATGCATGTCTCATCTAGGAAAATGATTTTTAATGGATTATTGCACATAGAATTCTTTAACTCAACAGGTTCAACTTTGAAATAAGACATTTCATAAATCTCATTCTCGACAATGAGTTCATCAAACTTTTTCACCAACGGATACTTCACAGAGCCATGAATAAACGCACCCTTCAAAAATAAACAAATGAAATCAATAGATTAAAATATAAAAGAATAGCTTATGTTATTTTAAAATAAAAAATATTACCTCATGATCAACCATTATCAATTCTAAAGATAAAGGGAATTTCGCATATCCCTTCTTTATCCATTTCCGACAAACTCTAACACAGACTTTCCATGGTTTATCGCTGTCTTGAAGGTTGCAGACAGAATTATACATTGCTATTTTATGTCGACCTAAAGCCACAACACTCCACGTGTCGCATATAGAATTCTGCAAAATAAATCAAAAACATTATCCTGGACAAAGAAGGGAACATAAAAACACAACAACAAATGACAATCAAACAATATCAATTAATAAAATTTGGGGATATTAACCTTAATATTGATGAGGAGCCCTTGAATTCGATCAGTACGCAAGCAAGACGGAAGGAGAAGAGCACATAGTTAATTGGTTTCTGAATAAAGGATATTAAGAAGACAACAACAAATGACAATCAAACCTTGACTTCGATCAGTAGGCAATGTAGACGGAAGGAGAAGGGCACCTACGAAATTGATTTCTGAAAAAAAGAACATAAGAACACACCGTCAAATGACAATCAAACAATATCGATTAACAAAAATTGGGGATAATATGCTTCATTTCGGAGACCTTGATCTCGATCAGTAAGCAAGAAAGACGTAAGGAGAAGAGCACATAGAAAATTGATTTCTGAATAAAGGATATTAAGAACACAACAACAAATGACATTCAAACCTTGATTTCGATCAGTAGGCAATGTAGACGGAAGGAGAAGGGACCTACGAAATTGATTTCTGAAAAAATGAACATAATAACACACCGCAAAATGACAATCAAACAATATCGATTAACAAAATATGGAGATAATAAGAGAACAACAATAAAACCTGAGAACAGAGGCGGGAGGAGATTGAGAGAGGAGAATGACGACTTGAAACCCTATTCTGGGAAGATGGAGTGTGAATAATGAGGAGGAGAAGACGAAAGAGCGGAATAATAGCTGTCAAATTGGAAAAGTTGACCGAAATTAATATTTAAATTATTGATATTGATTTCATTAAGATTTAATGAGAAAATAGAAATTGACGTGGCAAAATTGAGAGTTTTAATTGGACAATAGAATTTGAAATTGAAGTAGAGAAGTTTCTCAATATGTGAAATTGAGCATTCTGATTGGTCAATAGATTTTAATTTTATCTAGGTGGCAAAATTGAAGCTTCTCATTGGTTTGCTGCTTGATTGATAAAGGTTCTGGATTTATATATTTATAGATTACAAATACCTATTTTAATTATGTATTTTTAATTATTTTAATTATGTATTTTTAATAACTCAACAGCATTTATACAATCACATGTGTTCTTTGGGAGCCATATTGTTATACATTTAGGCAATTATTTGACTCCCAATCTAATTTACATTCATTTCCTATATATACATTTATTTATCAATATAATAAATCTGTGGACATAAATTACGCTAATTAATTATATGTAATCTAATATTTTTTTCACACCTAATCATTTAACTAATACATAATAAATAAATTCAAAATTTAAAATTGGTTGTAAATTAGTAATGTCAACGAGTGTCCATAAATTAAAGTTCCGTAATTATCTCTCTCTCCATACAAATCCTTTTCCTAAATAGTAGTACTAAATATTAATAATAATTAAAAATGGTAATTTAATATATAATTATACTAACCACGCAATAATCTTGGAAATTATTTATTTAATACGATTTGATTTTATTTTTACGTTTATAAACTCTTTAATTATAGTAATAATTTATTTTGAATAAATTTAAAATATATATCATTTTTTAAATTCTCCTATTAATTTCTCTTTAAAAGGTTTCCTTAATTCTCTCCATTAAATCCGTTCCATTTATAAAATACTTTATTTAAATCACAAAATCTTTTTCTACCATAATAAAAATATAAAAAACATATTATAAAACTATGCTTCTCCATCATATAAATTCATTCTCATTCTGCTTTAGTTTTTTTTTTCTTTTTTGTATATAATGAATTTTTCTTATTGCAGGGCACACGCTGAGGATCTCAATTCGAAACAATTTTTTTTTTATTGTTTTTTCGTCTTTATTTTGTTTTTATTTCTTTTTTTATATTAGTGTGATTTAATTAGTGTGATTTTGATTTATTTTTTAAATAAATAATATTATAAATAAATTTAAACGATTTTCATTATTATACAAATAATTAACTATTATATTAATATTAATTAATATTTGTTTATGGAAGACCATTTTATCAATACTAGATGGATTGAAGAAAATAATGTAATTAGTCTACTAAACTTTAATTCATTTTTATAAAATTTTAATTATTAAAATGAACTATTTTTTCTTTTTTCATCCCAAATGTATTATGTATATATAGTAAAACACAAATCACATTTACAAATATTTATTAAATATCAATATTAAAATAATATTAATTCAAAATATTCTCAATTAAAAGGTAATGTTTAAGTGTTTGGACATTGATATTCATCGGGATACCTTATTTATCTTAAAGCTTAAATAATAATGTATTGATATAGAGATTCATATTTCATTTTAGTTAAAAATTATGTTAAAAATTATGTTATATCATCTAATAATAGTAATAATTATGCTTTAACAAAAAGTAGTAGTAGGATAATATTACAGTATTATTATGTTTAACAAAAAGTAGTGGTAGGATAATATTAAGAAACAGTTCTTTTAGACTTAATTACAGTCCATTTATGTTTTATTCAAACTGTTTTAGTTGAATTCAGTTTAACTAGATTAAGTTAGTTTCAAATTAAATTAAAATAAAATAAGTAAAAATTAATTGAAATTGTTAATTTCAAGTATAGATCTAATTTTAGAAGTAAGAAGTATAAGATTTAATTTTATATAATTGTAATTATCTCAAACAATTTGAGATCAAATTTTAGAAATATATTATAATAATGTGAAATATCATCACACCGGATAATAAAAATTCTTACATTATAATCTTAACGATATGACCATAAATTCTAAATTCAGTCTAAAATATCTAAATGAACATATTGATTAATTAAGATTGTTATACAAATAATGTATTTTTTTCTTAGAATTTAAATATCCCGCGCATATGCGCGGGCAGTTGTTACTAGTAATATATAATTCAGCAAACATTGTTTTGTCCTAGGTGTTTTTACCCGTTAGATTTTGTTGTATTCACACCTATTAATAAGCATGGACGATTAGATTAAATTTGTGTTCACACTGGTAATTAATTAGCATAATTATTTTTAATTAATTGCGTAATTATTTTTAATTAATTATCGTAATTATTTATTTCTTTATATAATATAATTTACATTTATAATCACCTTAATTATAGTAAATATTGACTTGAAATATTCAAAATATCACTTTTATTCCTTATTTATCTTTATACTACTATTTTATTTATTTATAGTACTAAAATTTATTCTATTATACTACTATTTTATTTATTTATAGTAGTAAAATTAATTAGCGTAATTAAGGGATGATGAGAGAATTTGCATTTTTTTATAAATATATTTAACCGGTTAATTAATTAATTTATATTATATAAACAATAATATCTGAATTTGAGGTAAATCTACTCCTTATTTTAAGCAATTAAATAAATTTAATATTATCTATTATTTATATTACTATATGAATAATTCAAATCTGTATGTCTATATAAACTACCTCATCTTCACTCACTCCCTATCTCTCACTATTCTATTTTTTGTATTTGTTCATGCTCACACTGCATACCTCTGTTTTGTTATTTTTTTATTTTTTGCAGCTCTACGTATATTTTTACTAATTCGATTTTAATTTAAATATTATTGTTTGATAATTAATGTTTTTATTTTTTGTAGCCTTCAAATGTAAGTATCTTTTACTAATTCGAATTTTAATTTTAATATTATCGTTTGATAATTAATATTTTTATTTTTGCAGGTAAGTATTTTTGACTAATTTGAATTTTAGTTTTAATATTATTGTTTGATAATTAATATTTTTATTTTTTGCAGGCTCAATTGTAAATGTTGGTTTTGGCGACAACGTATTTTTTCCTTGTGTTTTTGTTTTTGTTGTTTTTCAGGGTTACAGGTTAAGAATCCCAAGTCAACTACCTTGCGCATGGAAATGGAGATTTGAGTCTCCACTTTTGAAATGACACGGAAACGGCGACCAGAGTCGCCGCTTTGATGCATGGGCAAGGAAACGGCGACAGCAGTCGCCGCTTTTGGTGACGCGAGGAAAACGACGACTCGTGTCGCCGCTTTTGGTGCATGGCAGGATTGACATGGAAACGGCGACACGAGTCGCCACTTTTGTTGCTGTGAAGAAACGGCGACTCGAGTCGCCGGTTTTGTGGCTTGGAAAAATTCCAGCGACTAGAGTCGCTGTTTTTGGTGCGTTGGAGAAACGGCGACTCCAGTCGCCGTTTTTGGTGTTGTACAAGATTCCAGCGACACGAGTCGCCGGTTTTGTGGTCATGACATGAAAACGGCGACACATGCCCTTGTCAAATTTCCGGAGAATGGAGTCGCCGGTTTTGGTGTAATTGAAAAACGGCGACTCAAGTTTTTGTGTTTTTAATTCTAAGACTAAGTACTTACTACGTGTTTTTATTTCACCAGGTACTCAGTTCAAGGAAATGAAGAATTGTTCCAAGTTTGCAACTTCAACAAGATCGACGACCATGAAGACGATGAAATTCTGAAGCTTCAACACTTAGAGTTTTTCACAAGAAATTGAAGATGAAGAATTGAGATCGATGGAGTCAAGATTGAAATTGAAGTTTGTTTTTGAAATTGAAGATTCAAGATTCAAGGATTCAAGAATCAAAGATTCAAGATTCCAAGATTCAAGAATCCAAGTTCTACAATGATGATGTCAACCATGGAAAAGTGACATAGGCCAAGCATGCGACGAATGAGAACGTGCCACGTCATCACTCTCACATGTGCGACACTACTATAAATACCCATGGATGTTCATTTCATCATTTGACGATTTTGAGAGAACGAAATCTGATTTTTAGAATCATAGTCAAGCTTCGAGTTTGTGTAGTAGCTTTTGCGCCTTGTGCCAAGATTAGAGTTAGGAGATTTAGCTCTAGGTACTCGTGTGCTAGATTGCAAGTTAGTGGGAGTTGTTGCAACACTCGGGAAACTTCTTGTAATCGTTTTGCCTACCATACTCTTCAAGTGTAATAGTTTAGTTTTGTTGTTCAATGAAATGAATACTATTACATAACTTTGTCTCCACTTTTTATTCTACAAATTGTGTGAGTGTTTACTTTGACACAAGCTGCTGTCTGTGTGTTCAAGACCAATTTCACGAAAAATTGGTATCCTACGCTGAAGGCGTAATTTCAATTGGTATCAGAGCGGGACGTCATACGTACAAGACGTGATCCGTAACTTGACTTCATATTTCCGCTAAAATGGAGTCGCCAATGTTTGTCCAGAAACCGATTATGCTTACTCATCAGAACTACTCTAACTGGAAAGCTAAAGTTTCAGCTAGAATTAAGGGCCTTGACTCTAGATCTTGGATGGCAGTGTTAGAAGGATGGGAACGCCCATATACTGAAGACGCAGATGGCGTGAGAACTCCGAAACCGGAACGCAGTTTGACAAGAGAGGAGCATGACTTGTCTACGGCTAACAGCAAAGCTCTTCTAATTATCTGTGAATGGCTGGACCTCAGTATGTATCAGTTGGTCAAAAATTGCACATCTGCCAGAGATGCATGGGAGACTTTGCAAAGAACGTGTGAGGGAAGTCATGCAGTTAAGCGATCCAAAATCCGAACTATCACTGCTCAATTCCATCAACTCAGGATGAGAGAAGATGAAGACATCAATGACTACTTGGACGAGATCATGAGATATGTCAACGAAGCTTTTGAACTGGGAGAAATCTTTCCTGCTCCCATGGTCTATGAGAAGGTTTTATCCAGTGTTAGCACTAGATTAGAAAGCAAGGTGCTGACTATCGAAGCTCGCAACGACGAGAACCAAAACTGGGATTATGCTGACTTAATGGCTGATTTGAGAAACTATGACTTAACTCTCAATGTTCGAAGCAATCCAGATATGTCGCTTGTCTACGAACCGATGACTGCTCTAAAAATTTCTGAGAAGGGTAAGAGTTCAAGAAGTCCAAAACCTCAGAAAACTTTTTCGAGAAATGAAAAGTCTGAATGTAGTTTCTCAGCTGATGTGGATGAATCTGATGACGATGAAGCAGAGGACATTGAACGTTTGATGA
This sequence comes from Euphrasia confusa, assembly GCA_954870475.1. Classification (NCBI taxonomy): domain Eukaryota; kingdom Viridiplantae; phylum Streptophyta; class Magnoliopsida; order Lamiales; family Orobanchaceae; genus Euphrasia; species Euphrasia confusa. The sequence goes on from OX940964.1 coordinate 24,576,027, forward strand.
ACTCAAATAATCCGGACAAACTTGCTGCACTGACTGAAATCGTCACTTATCTTGTGAAGCAAGAGTTTAAGAGAAAGAATCGAGCTCGAAATTTTCGAAAATTTCAGAAAAATTCTAACTCTTTTCAGAGAAACTCTGACAACCGAAAACAAACTTCATTCTCTGACAAAAAATTTAAGGAGACAAAACTATCTCCATATTCTTCAACTAGCAAGGATGTTTCTAAAATGCAGTGTTTTGAATGTAAGGGATTTGGACATGTCAAAAATGAGTGTCCCAACTTGCATCGCAAAAAGAAACTGCCGGTGAGCTATGTTGTGTTCGATGATGAAAATGTAATCTCAGAAAGCGAGGAGTCTGAGAATGAAAATTCTGATGACGAGGAGGACAACGCTCTAGTTGTCACTTTTGGTGAAAATTCTGACCTCTCGAACGTGGAGGTTGAGAACTTTGTTTTTGATGGTTTTCTGAAAGATACTGCAACTGCAGACAATATCTTTCGTGTAACTTCAGCAAACCGAAACTTCTGTGATGATGATATTTTCTCGGATGTTGAATCCGTGTCTGAGACAGAAGAGAGTGGAAAGACATCAGAAGTATCTCAAACTAAAGATGTTTGTGTTGAGTTACTTACACTAAGAGAGAACCTTTCAGAACTCAAAACTTTATATGACACAGCTATCACTGAGAATAGCACTCTGGAAGTGTCTTTAAAAGTTCTTACAGAATCTTGTAATGAACTGTCGAATGTTAACCTGAAGATGCATAACGAAGTTGTTGAGTTGAAAAACTCAGTTGAAAGAACGAATGATGAGAAAAAGAGGTTGAACAATTCTCTGACAATTCTGAAAATCAAATTTGATGATTTGTTCGAAGAAAAGCATAAGTATTACAAAGAAGTTGTCGAACTGAGAGAAGTATGTGAGAGGTTGAGTTCTGAAAACTCAAAACTGAAGATGTCCCTGAAAAAGGAGTCAACTGAAGTGAAGAAACTGCAGACTATGTTTAAAAACTCGGATGCTGAGAACGATGAACTGAAGTCATCACTGATAAAAACTCAAACTGACCTTGCCATGACTGACAAGGAACGATATGTTTTGAAAGAAAAACTCCATATGACTGACAAGCTATTGAAGAAAATGAACACGAACTCCTCTGTGTTTGACAATGCTGCTTCATATATGAATCCTAATCGATACGGTCTTGGATTTCAAAAAGTTTTTGAGTCTATTTACTCTACACCAGAGAAGAAAGATGTGACCTTTGTCAAAGCATCTAACGTTCAGCCGGATGATAAAAGTAAGGATGATGCCGAATCATCTAAACGGAAGGATATTGCTGAAGGGAAAAAGATTGTTAAGTCTCCCGAATCTAAACCTCAAAAGTCGGTTTCGACTTCGAACTCTGAATCTGAGACATATCAATTTCCCAAAAATATTGTGAAACATCCTCGAGGAATCTTGCCTTATGAGAAGACATTGATGAAGAAGTTGGATACTTCTCAGAACTTGAAGCTGAACAGAAAAACTCATCACTCTAAAACTGTTTTGATCAATACACATATGAAAGCTGAAACTCGTCAAAGACGAGAATATGTCTGTCACTACTGCAATGTGCATGGACACATAAGACCATTTTGCTACAAACTAAAAGCTGACATGAACCATGAGTTGATGACGAAGGCTGACAAATCACGAAATTCTCAAAAGTTGAGTGTTGAGAAAAATATGAACTCTGTGGTTCAAACAAAGTTTCGAACGTTTGATGTGAAAAAGGTTGATGTTTCTAAAGACTCAAAGAAAACCATTTCTCCAAACTTGAAAGTTAAGACAAATCTGAAGACTGTGACTGAAAGAAATGTACAAACATCAAGCGATAAGAAGAGATGGGTGTCTAAGTCTCAAAAGAGTAAAGTTGAACTTAACTCTAACTCCAAAAATTGTTGGCAACCAAGAGAGCTTATTTTCTGCAACGTCGCACTTAACGCATCTGAGGCTGGAACCAAAGGAATTTTGTATTTTGATAGTGGATGTTCCCGCCATATGACTGGCACGAAAAAGTTTCTGAAAAATTACGAGCCTATGACTGGTGCTCCCGTGGTGTTTTGAGGGGGAGCGAAAGGCGTTGTAAAGGGAAAGGGGACTCTACAAATCAAAGGTTTACCTCCTATCAGAAATGTAGTCCATGTAAAGGGACTTGTTGCAAATCTTATCTCCATCAGTCAACTGTGTGATGAAGGACTGAATGTGAGTTTTGACAAGGAATCGTGCAGAGTTTTTGATGGTGAAGGAAAGTGTATAATGGAAGGTCCACGAGCTAAAAATAATTGCTATACAACTGAGTATAGTTGTTTTTCTGTGACCGTTCCTGATGAAGTTGATTTGTGGCATCAACGGCTTGGTCACACTGGCACTCGAAATCTGAGTAAACTGGTTAAGGGGGAGATAGTTCGAGGAATCTCTCAACTCCCCAAAATTGAAAAACGAGTGTGCGGTGACTGTCAAAAAGGGAAGCTAACTAGAACCTCTCATCCTGCATTGCCAACGTTAATGAGCACTTCGGCTCCGTTTGAACTGCTTCATATGGACTTGATGGGTCCAATGGAAGTCAAAAGTATAGCAAAGAAAGAATAAATTCTGGTTGTAGTTGATGATTTTTCTCGCTACACTTGGACTAGATTTTTGGCTACCAAAGATGAAACTTTTGATGCCTTCAAAGGCATTGTGAAATGGATCAAAACGAATCATGAGGCTAAAGTAAAAAGGATCAGAAGTGATCATGGAACTGAATTTCAAAATGCTAGCTTCAACGAATTCTGTATGATGAAGGGAATTCATCATGAATACTCGGCCCCAAAAACTCCTCAACAAAATGGGATTGCCGAACGAAAGAATCGAACGCTGAAAGAAATGGCACGTGTAATGCTTATCTCGAAAAACCTTGCACGAACCTTCTGGGCAGAAGCAATCTCAACTGCTGGTTATATTTTGAATCGAATAAGTATTCGATCTGGAACAACTGCAACTGCTTATGAACTGGTGAATGGTAAGAAACCCTCAGTTGCACACTTTCGTGTCTTTGGCTGTACCTGCTATATTTTGAAGGATCGTGATCCTCTGAAGAAATTTGAAGCCAAAGCTGATCGTGGTATTTTTGTTGGTTATAGTCAAAATAGCCATGCCTATCGTGCCTACAATCTTCGAACTAAGAAAGTCATCGAAACTGTCAACATAAATTTTGATGAACAAGACTTCCTTGGAAAAGATGTAGATGAAGACTGGGTAAAAGAAGGAATTTTGGAATATCAAAATTTTCCATCAACACCCACAACTGTTGTTCCTGAGAATGTGTCTCCAGAAAATTTTCCTCCAAACACTTCACCTGCAGTTGGAGATTCTAGTAATCGAGAAAATGATACTTCATCGTCTGATGGTGAAGAAACTGAGCTAGACATTGAAAACCCGGCAAATGCTCCTAGAGAGGCACCCAGACTTATTCGAAAGAAGCATCCGCCGACCCAAATGATTGGAAACTTAAATGAGCGAACAACACGCTCAAAGAAACCGAAAAATTCTCCAAATGAACTCTACAACATCTGCACTTCTGCAATTTATAATGAAATCGGCATCTCTTGCTTTCTCTCTGAGAATGAGCCGAAAAACTATAAGGAAGCCATGAAGGAATACTTTTGGATCATGGCCATGCAAGAAGAGTTGAATGATTTTACTAGAAACAATGTTTGGTCCTTAGTTCCCAGAACGTCAAACATGAATGTAGTTGGAACTAAATGGATTTTCAAAAATAAAACAGATGAGCACAACCAAGTTGTTCGAAACAAAGCACGACTTGTTGCACAAGGCTATGCCCAAGTAGAGGGCATTGATTTTGATGAAACCTTTGCTCCAGTTGCACGAATTGAATCCATCAGACTCTTAATTGCTATTGCGTGCCACCTTGGCATCAAACTTAGACAAATGGATGTCAAAGCTGCATTCCTAAATGGAGTATTGGAAGAAGAAGTGTATGTAGCTCAACCGAAAGGTTTTGAGGATCCTAAGAAACCGAATCATGTCTACAAACTTCACAAAGCTCTCTATGGTTTGAAACAGGCGCCTCGCGCTTGGTACGGATGTTTGACGGACTATCTTCTGAAGTTCGGATTTGAACGGGGCTCTGTGGACAAAACTCTTTTCATTAAACGGGATGGCAAACACATGATGGTTGCCCAGATTTACGTTGATGACATTGTCTTTGGCGCTACTTGCTCTAAACTCGTGAAAGCTTTCACGGAATCTATGTCTTCAACATTTCAGATGAGTCTTGAAGGAGAGCTACATCAGTTTCTTGGGCTACAAATTTCTCAACGACCGGATGGGATCTTCGTTTCTCAAAGCAAATATGCGAAAAACATGGTCGAAAAATTTGAGATGCATCATGCTAAGCCCGCAAAAACTCCCATGGCCACGACTGAACGGTTATCTAAATCAACTAAAAGTCGAAGTGTTGATCAAACTCTTTTTCGTTCCATGATTGGAAGTTTACTTTATCTAACCGCTACTCGCCCTGACATTATGTTTAGTGTTTGTATGTGTGCTAGGTACCAAGCTGATCCAAAGGAAGACCATCTACGAGCTGTCAAACGGATTCTCCGCTACATCTCTGGGACTTCTGAACTTGGTCTTTGGTATGCATGTGACACTTCATCAAATCTTGTCGGATACTCCGATGCGGATTGGGCAAGCGATACTGATGAACGTAAAAGCACTTCTGGATGCTGCTGCTTCCTTGGAAATAATATTGTGTCTTGGCATAGTCGCAAACAAAATTGCATAGCTCTCTCGACTGCCGAGTCTGAATATGTTGCAGCTGGAAGTTGCTGCACTCAAATGCTTTGGTTAAAGCAAATGTTGAATGACTATCTCGTCGAGGGTGCTCCATTGGTGCTGTTTTGTGATAATCAGAGTGCTATCAAAATCAGCGAAAATCCTGTCCAGCATTCAAGAACTAAACACATCGACATTCGACATCATTTCATTAAAGATTTGGTTTATCGTGATATAGTCAGTCTACAGCATATTTCAACAGAAAAACAGCTCGCTGACATCTTTACCAAACCACTTGACTTTGAGAGATTTCAAACTCTAAGAAATTCTCTCTGCATGTGTTCTCTTTAAGAGTTCACGAAATTTTTGAAGTCTGAAAGATTATTTTCTTTACTTTTGAATATGCACGCCGAATCGTCGTGGATTAGTCTAATAAAGTTGAACATGGATTCGAGGCCGCTTTAGTCTTCGGACCCAAGTGCATTTATTCCTCTGAGTACGAACATGTGAACTTGGCATATAACTCCCATAAGCTATCATTTGCATAGATCCATAATACCAAGTAACGGAGGACGCCGGATCATTTGTCCGCCGGCTCCCCTCTTCGAAAGGTAGCACATGGACGCTGATCTTTAAGACACTCTACCTCACACTTTGGAGGACGCAAGTACACCTTGCTCCCCTCTGACTGCTGTAATGAGTGTCTGTTGCATTTCATTTAAAGCTATAAACTCGTCTGGAGGTCGCCGGTTCCCCCGGCTCCCCTCTGATTGAAGTAAAAAGCTAGTCCCAAGTGGAGTGCCTTAAAAAGTTCACCTTGTACTCATGAATTAAAATCTCTTGTGCGGTGCAAACTCAAATGTGTTCCGAAGAAACACGGCATGTATTCTTGTGATTGTGACGAAGGACAAGTTCAATATCTATCAAATACTTCGGTCCATTCCACCGGTTTTTAATATGAGAGATTTTCATACCTCAAAGTTGCTATCACCTTGTGTGAAAATTTTTGGTTTTTGGAAAATGATGAAATGTGGATTCTTTTCTGGGAAAATATTTGCTCTTCATTGCCTAATATCACCCCTCGAATCTCCACTAAAATGGTTTTGAATGTTTGTAGTGTGTTGAACACTTGAATGACTAACTCGGGATGTGTTGTTTTGATTTTGCATTTTTGTAGTTCATATCCAGCGCTACGTGGTTTACCATCTCTGAAGTCTAAATTTTGAGTGTAGCGACGACCAACTCGCAAAATTCAAGTGACAACCTTTTTGGAGACTTGGACACGGAAAATAAACTAAGTCCAGAAGATGCAAAAACGTAGACTACGCCAAAAATGGCGACGCACACCAAATCCGGAGATGCTCCAAACCGGAGAATCTCCAAAACGGCGACTGGTGCAAAAAATGGAGACTGGTGCCAAAAACGGAGACTGGTACCAAAAACGGAGACTGGTGCCAAAAATGGCGACTCAACCACAAAACGGAGACTCTCCTTGTGGCACAAAACCGGAGACTCAACTTGTGCCACAAAAACGGCGACTCTCGTTTTTGCCTTAGCTGATTTTTCAGCGTCAACGAAAAATTGACAACTCAAGTTTCTCAACCAATGGCTCTCAACTTCGTTTCTCAACCGATGGTTCTCAACTTCGGTTTTCATGCCTTGGTTTGATTTTCTTTCTTTTTATTGTTTTTTTTATTTTATTATTATTATTTTTATTTCTTTTATTAATTTTGAAATTATTATTTTAATAATATTTTCAAAATTAATAAATTTTTGGTTCGTCTTTGAGACCTAATTTTTCTTCTTGAGATGAGCTTTTTACAGGTCTTGGACTGGGCTTTTTCATTCCGACGGGCGGCCCAAATTTCTCCTATAAATAGGCCTTGATGAAAACCTAATTCATTTACGCTTACATCAGAATTCTCTAACTCTCAAGCTCTCGATCTCTCGACTCTCAACTGCAAGTTCGGCGTCCGAAATTCTTAGTTCTTAGGTTCTTGTTTTTCCGTTGCATCCGGCAACTCTAGCTTTGCGCAACCGGCGCCCTGTCCTTATTTCCGTAGTTTGTGTTAATTTTCGTGGTTACCGTTCTCGCAGCTGCTAACCGTCAGTTCCTTGTCTTCCCTTCAGATGGCAACCAAAAATTTCGATGACATGATGGCTGACATGACTACGTATCTTAACGAGCAGTTCGAAAAAGCTCCAACTCCTGAATCTAAAAAGGCAGCTTACGAAGAACTGAAAGCTCATCTAGACAAAGTTGACCGCCGCAAGGCTGCATCTGCTGAAACTTCAGTTGACTTGACTAGAGCAGCTACTCCTGAACTATCAACTGCCCGTCAGCCGGGTAAAGACCCTAAGTCGGGGAAAACAAAAGAGAGAGATACTTCCCTTCGCATTTATAAGGGAACGGTGTCAAGGGCTGAATACAATCGGTTACTCGCAGCTGGCGAGATAACTAAGGATGGAAAGAAGGTTGTAAACATTCCATCAACTGCAACTGTGTCTGCTGGAAAAGATCCAAAGACACCAAAATCATCGCTTCCAACTGGAAGTGGTTCTGGAAAGAAAACTGTTGTGAGTGGCAGTGGGGCTAAACCTGCAACTCCAAAAACTTCGGCTGGTGGGTCAGCTGCAAAATCCAAAACCCACAGCTCTCAGAAACCGCCCCTGGCGCCATCTTCGGGATCAGCTGGATCCCAAAAATCGACTGACACCTTCCAATATATTCGACGGTTCGAAGAATGTCCTAAAGCTCATTCTGAAGAATTTTTTACGGCGACTGCTGAACGTCGCCATAAACTGATAGTCAAACTTCCAATCCACACTGACCGCACTATCCTGAAGGAGGATTATATAAACCATGGAATCACGAATTTTCTTACTCAGATGAACTTGTTTGATTCTGTGCATCTAACCTACCGTTACTCGATCCCTATCATTCACAAATTTTACGCTAGCCTGACGCCTGAATTTGCCGATCCGAAGAGTCGGTTGTATGGTTGCTTTATCTTTCGCAACACGCTTTACAAGTTTCGTCCCTACCACATTAATTCTTTTTTGAAGAGACTCGATGTTGATGGCACTTGGACGACACCATCAGCTGCTGAGAGAGCTGAGGACTTGAAAATTGGGACTTTCATCACCCAAAAGAAAGTCAAGTCTGAACTGCCACCGCCCTCCAAGCTGTCTGCTTTTTATGGCATTCTTCATCGTTTAGGGATGTCCAACTGGATTGCAAACAGGGATTCATCGGTCATGACTCCTGAATTGATGCATCTGATCTTTCGCCTCGGCTGCGGCGAACAGGTTGACCTTGGCCAAATCATTTTTAATGACTTGTGCAAAATCGCCAAAACTTCGGATGAACGAATTATTAAGCAAGCTGACTTGCCCGAAGAAAAGAGAATCCATCTTACACATCCGTGTCTGATTTATGGGATGCTCCATGCCCAAGACTTTCTTCCGAACCCCGGCCCAGAGAAAAAGATGAAGAAAAATGGGGCTGTCAAGATAACCGGAAAATATTTGAACCCTGCGAAGCGCGTAATTGACTTACCCTGGCACGGACTTGTCAACCGAAATGCGCTACCAGAAATCTTAACACCGCCCCCAACTCCTAAGTCTTCACGGAAGCGCAAGCCTGCAAATCCAAAAACTAAGTCTCCAGCAGCTAAGCGCCAGAAGTCACAGACGACAGCTGCTGTCGAAGAAACTGCAGCTGAGGGTGCTAAGTCACCAAGGGTTGTGCCTCAAGGTTTCGGTCCAACTTCAGGCATCCCTTCCTATCAAAATCCTTATCATCCGATCCATAGTCACCGTGCTGTGGTTCCATCAGCTGTCGTTCAAGAATTCTATGCCGCATCTCAGTTAGTTGAGAAACGTCAAGTTGAACACGTCACTGCGTATAACAAGATGGTTGAGGCGCAAGAACTTCAAAAACAAGCCTTTAAGAAACTTCAACGGGAAATCCAACAAGGGGGAGGACTTGGTGATGTTGGAGCCCCCGATGCAAGTTTAAAGGATACGTTTATTCTAAAGATGGTGAGGGATGCAATTCAGGAAGCTCATACGCAGCTGTCCAAAAGCAAGCTGATAGAAGTGGTGAAAGATGACGGTGAGAAATCGGATGATGCCGAGAAAACTGACGACGATATCTTTGATGGAAATTGAATTAGTTTCAAATTAAATTAAAATAAAATAAGTAAAAAATAATTGAAATTGTTAATTTCAAGTATAGATCTAATTTTAGAAGTAAGAAGTATAAGATTTAATTTTATATAATTGTAATTATCTCAAACAATTTGAGATCAAATTTTAGAAATATATTATAATAATGTGAAATATCATCACACCGGATAATAAAAATTCTTACATTATAATCTTAACGATATGACCATAAATTCTAAATTCAATCTAAAATATCTAAATGAACATATTGATTAATTAAGATTGTTATACAAATGATGTATTTTTTTCTTAGAATTTAAATATCCCGCGCATCTGCGCGGGCAGTTGTTACTAGTAATATATAATTAAGCTAACATTGTTTTGTCCTAGGTGTTTTTACCCGTTAGATTTTGTTGTATTCACACCTATTAATAAGCATGGACGATTAGATAAATTTGTCTTCACACTGGTAATTAATTAGCATAATTATTTTTAATTAATTGCGTAATTATTTTTAATTAATTATCGTAATTATTTATTTCTTTATATAATATAATTTACATTTATAATCACCTTAATTATAGTAAATATTGACTTGAAATATTCAAAATATCACTTTTATTCCTTATTTATCTTTATACTACTATTTTATTTATTTATAGTACTAAAATTTATTCTATTATACTACTATTTTATTTATTTATAGTAGTAAAATTAATTAGCGTAATTAAGGGATGATGAGAGAATTTGCATTTTTTTATAAATATATTTAACCGGTTAATTAATTAATTTATATTATATACTAAACAATAATATCTGAATTTGAGGTAAATCTACTCCTTATTTTAAGCAATTAAATAAATTTAATATTATCTATTATTTATATTACTATATGAATAATTCAAATCTGTATGTCTATATAAACTACCTCATCTTCACTCACTCCCTATCTCTCACTATTCTATTTTTTGTATTTGTTCATGCTCACACTGCATACCTCTGTTTTGTTATTTTTTTATTTTTTGCAGCTCTACGTATATTTTTACTAATTCGATTTTAATTTAAATATTATTGTTTGATAATTAATGTTTTTATTTTTTGTAGCCTTCAAATGTAAGTATCTTTTACTAATTCGAATTTTAATTTTAATATTATCGTTTGATAATTAATATTTTTATTTTTGCAGGTAAGTATTTTTGACTAATTTGAATTTTAGTTTTAATATTATTGTTTGATAATTAATATTTTTATTTTTTGCAGGCTCAATTGTAAATGTTGGTTTTGGCGACAACGTATTTTTTCCTTGTGTTTTTGTTTTTGTTGTTTTTCAGGGTTACAGGTTAAGAATCCCAAGTCAACTACCTTGCGCATGGAAATGGAGATTTGAGTCTCCACTTTTGAAATGACACGGAAACGGCGAACAGAGTCGCCGCTTTGATGCATGGGCAAGGAAACGGCGACAGCAGTCGCCGCTTTTGGTGACGCGAGGAAAACGACGACTCGTGTCGCCGCTTTTGGTGCATGGCAGGATTGACATGGAAACGGCGACACGAGTCGCCACTTTTGTTGCTGTGAAGAAACGGCGACTCGAGTCGCCGGTTTTGTGGCTTGGAAAAATTCCAGCGACTAGAGTCGCTGTTTTTGGTGCGTTGGAGAAACGGCGACTCCAGTCGCCGTTTTTGGTGTTGTACAAGATTCCAGCGACACGAGTCGCCGGTTTTGTGGTCATGACATGAAAACGGCGACACATGCCCTTGTCAAATTTCCGGAGAATGGAGTCGCCGGTTTTGGTGTAATTGAAAAACGGCGACTCAAGTTTTTGTGTTTTTAATTCTAAGACTAAGTACTTACTACGTGTTTTTATTTCACCAGGTACTCAGTTCAAGGAAATGAAGAATTGTTCCAAGTTTGAAACTTCAACAAGATCGATGACCATGAAGACGATGAAATTCTGAAGCTTCAACACTTAGAGTTTTTCACAAGAAATTGAAGATGAAGAATTGAGATCGATGGAGTCAAGATTGAAATTGAAGTTTGTTTTTGAAATTGAAGATTCAAGATTCAAGGGTTCAAGAATCAAAGATTCAAGATTCCAAGATTCAAGAATCCAAGTTCTACAATGATGATGTCAACCATGGAAAAGTGACATAGGCCAAGCATGCGACGAATGAGAACGTGCCACGTCATCACTCTCACATGTGCGACACTACTATAAATACCCATGGATGTTCATTTCATCATTTGACGATTTTGAGAGAACGAAATCTGATTTTTAGAATCATAGTCAAGCTTCGAGTTTGTGTAGTAGCTTTTGCGCCTTGTGCTAAGATTAGAGTTAGGAGATTTAGCTCTAGGTACTCGTGTGCTAGATTGCAAGTTAGTGGGAGTTGTTGCGACACTCGGGAAACTTCTTGTAATCGTTTTGCCTACCATACTCTTCAAGTGTAATAGTTTAGTTTTGTTGTTCAATGAAATGAAGACTATTACATAACTTTGTCTCCACTTTTTATTCTACAAATTGTGTGAGTGTTTACTTTGACACAAGCTGCTGTCTGTGTGTTCAAGACCAATTTCACGAAAAATTGGTATCCTACGCTGAAGGCGTAATTTCATCAATTTTGTTGGAAATCGATATCCCGGGCTATCAAAAATTGCGGAAACGATAACCCGACCGAAATCCGTTCGCCAGAGAACACGCGAACCACCGCACGAAGCCGGAGCTCGACCCGAGCATCGCCGCGGGATGAATCCGCGGCTAAACCCTAGCCGAGCCCCTCGTTGGGGCTCACGATCGCACGCGATCGCATGGGGCTGCTCCGGCAGCCCCCGGCGGTGAGTCCGGCGACTCACCGCCACCGCCTCGAGGAGGGCGGTGCGCCCAGCGCACCCGCCGCGGCTGCCCAGCGATCGACCGCACGATCGATCGCTCACCCTGGCGTCCAGTCGGGGTTCCTCTTGTGTGCCACCGCGATCGAGCCCTAGCTCGATCGCACCGAGCCGAGGGTTCGATCTCCGCGGGGATGTCGACCTCGCGGTCCATCCCCGTCCGCGGAATCGTACGTTTTCCCGGATCTTCGTTCATGCATATATTACGATTTTAATTCACATAAAATCATACAAGGGGGTTTATGATTTTACCTTCTATCTCATTGTGCAGAGAAACGAGATTGATTTGAATACCTTCGGATCTTCCTACGTATTCCTTGCACCTCGTTCGAACGTCGTGTGGGCGACGATCCTCCGAACTCCTATGGATCTCCTTCACAACTCTCTAGAATATCATGTATGATAATCTTATCATGTCTTGAATTGTAAAGACCATGTAGTGCTTTTATAGGCTACGTAGGAGATCTAAAGGAGATGGAGTATTGGACTTCCAATATTAATGATTAAATTGAGCACAATCCCAAATCTATTAATCCATTAATATTAATTATATAATTACTTCCACTATATAAATATAATTGCACTCCCAATATTTAGCATATTATATCAAATAATATTTTCTCCGGTAGTATTATTTATTCCATGTGTTTAAGATATATAAATATCCATGAATAAAATTAATTTATTACTAATTAATTTATTCATCTCTTTTATCCGAGATTAGTACCATTCAACTTTAATTATTATGCGTAACAAATCCACTAATGAGGTTTGTTACAGCATAAAAATCCGACATCGACACGTGTCCAGACGACCGGAGCCACGTCATCAGATGGAGAGTCAACCGACGACCAAACCCTATTTTGAAGCCAAGTACGAAGAAGGAACCAGGCAAGCTCAACAGCAGCCTCAGGCAGACAGCCCTGTACCAGAGTGAAGGACCAGTCATTTATGGCCCCAGGCAAGAGGCGGTGCCCTCCTGGTGACATGCAGCAAGTGGGAAGACAAAATTAGTGGGGATTTAATGCAAAGCTTAAAGTCTTTGATAGTGGAATTAGAATTGATAGGTGGTTAATAGGTGGCATTAGGAGAGCTTGCATGCTCATGCAAACTACTAGTATATAAGAGAGAGGTAAGAGAGGAGGAAGGGGCTTCACTTTTTTGTAATTTCCAAATACTTTAAGTAAAGGAAATAAAGATCAAGAACACTATGATGTTCATCCCTATTTCCAGATTTCCGGCAACATACACTCTCCGATCTATAACTTGTCCAAACAAATAAATATCTTGTTAGTACCCTTCTTTAATCACCCCCCGTTCCAGTAATAGAGTAATTTAGAGAAAAAGGGTCTGAATAGTGGCGCTAGAAGGAGATAAGGTTTTACGCATCGGAGTTTGAGGTTCAACCAGCGACAAAAATGGCAGACGAGAAGGAAGGCGTGACGGCATCCGACGACTCTGTTGATTCCGGCAGGCGGCGCGACGTCAAAGGCAAAGCGGCTCTCGAGGATCCCGACGCACCAGCGGCCGGAGTAGACCCAGAACCCGTCGACCGAGACGCGCCACCGCCGCCGATCCAGATTGTCGACGAGGACAGCCCCGCCGGCGGCCATGCAGAAACCGATCTGCACTCGGATTCTCAGGTAAGAACTCCTATTCACCGTCATCGTTCTCGCCGCCGTGCTCGTCGTTTGCACCCGTATGATTTGGGAGGGGCATCGACGCCCGCTGTGGCTCCGCCCCCAATCAAATTCGGAAATATGGACACTCCATAAAAAATCGATGAAGCCGTGCATGCGCCTATGCACAGAAAATATGTCTTGACAACTCCATTGAAACATGCAACCAGTGCTTTTATGACACATGGGCAAGTCACGACTGTGGCTCCAGAGAAGGTCAAACGCCTCCACAGGAGAGAGCGAAAAAAGCACCTGGTGATAGATCTGAACCGAAATGCTGAATCTGTGGCCACTTCGACGGATCGTCGAAGGAGAGGCAGCCAGAGTGACATGCAACGGTATCGAGAGGGTTCTTCTGTGCTAGAGGCCCGAGGGGTTATGACAGAGAACCCGGAGATTGTAGATCTGAAGCAGAAATATGTTGAGTTGGAGAGACGAATGAATGAAGGCCGGGGTGTGCATGTGCCGTCAGGTTACAGGAATGAACCCCTGGCCCCAGAAGTTGAACATGCGTCCATGCAAACTGAAATTCTGCCCATGCAATCCTTAGTCTATGACGGTAAAACTGACCCAGAAACTCATTTGAGTAGGTTCAGATCTTACATGTCCGGCCGCGGCGCAACTGATGTGACGCGCTGTAGGCTCTTTCCCCTCACGTTGGGTGATGTCCCTCACAAATGGTACGCTGGCCTCCCTGCACACTCGATTAAATGTTTCGATGATCTTGTGCAAAGGTTCGTTTCGCATTTTGCCCCTAAGGCTATGAGTAGGGCTGGAAGTTCGGTTAACCAAAACCGAACTGAACCGAATGACCGGTTAACCGAATCGAAAAACGATGAAAATGATTAACCATAACCGAACCAAATAATTTATTAGATAACCGATAACCGAACCGATTTTTTCGGATTGGTTATCGGTTAACCAAAAAACCGATTAGATAAAATTGGGCTCATTTCAAGAGAAATATCTTGGAAAAAAAAGAAAAAAAATCCAAAATATAAACAAATTTAAACCAAAATACAACATATTCAACATAACATGCATAAATCCAACAAAATAACTAAAATCCGAAATAAGCTAAGGAGTGTTGTCATTGAAATTACGTCTTCGACGTATGATACCAACTTTTCGCGAAGTTGGCCTTAAACTCAAAGTCAGCAGCTTCATTCGACGAACTCACAGTCAGCAGCTTCAGTCGACGAACTCACAGTCAGCAGCTTCAGTCGCCGAACTCACAGTCAGCAGCTTCAGTCGACGAACTCACAGTCAGCAGCTTCAGTCGACGAACTCACAGTCAGCAGCTTCAGTCGACGAACTCACAGTCAGCAGCTTCAGTCGACGAACTCACAGTCAGCAACTTCAGTCGACGAACTCACAGTCAGCAGCTTCAGTCGAAGAACTCACGCACTCTCTCAACTATCGCTTGCTTGTGTGTATAGTTCAAACTCAATGTAAGTAAAGTAAAGTAAAGTGCTGAAGACAAAGTTATGTAATAGTTTTTCATTTCATTGAACGACGAAACTAAACTATTACACGGGTAAAGAAAGGTAGACGGAATGATCAAAGGTCGTATCCCAAGTGACGCAGCACTCCAACGAACCAGAGACCTAGTACTACTACACCTAGAGCTAAATCACATAACCCTACTAGTGGTGCACAGTACAAAACAACTACCAAAACTCTAAGGCTCAGCGCCAACAAAACAACGATAGCGATACTCGAATATCATATTTCGTTCTTTCAAAATCGTCAAGTGATGAAATGGAAATCCATGGGTATATATAGGCAGCCTGCACATGTGAGGTGATGACGTGGCACATTCTCATTCGTCACATGCTTGGCTTATGTCACTTTTCCATGGATGACATCACTATTGTAGAACTTGGATTCTTGAATCTTGGAATCTCGAATCTTTGATTCTTGAATCTTCGAATCTTGAATCTTCAATTTCAAAATCAAACTTCAATTTCAATCTTGACTCCATCGATCTCAATTCTTCATCTTCAATTTTCTTGTGAAAATCTCTAAGTGTTGAAGCTTCGGAATTTCATCGTTTTCATGGTCGTCGATATCATTGAAGTAGTAAACATGGGAACCAATCTTCATTTTCTTGATATGAGTACTTGGTGAGAATGGAGTCACGTTGAATGTACTCAATTTCATCAGTCGGCGGTTCCATAGTTGCAAGGTGAGAGTCCATAGTTCCATAGTCGCTGGTTCCATAGTTCCATAGTTCCATAGTTTCATAGTTGCTGGTTCCATAGTTCCATAGTTCCATAGTTCCATAGTTCCATAGTTCCATAGTTCCATAGTTCCATAGTTCCATAGTTTCATAGTTCCATAGTTCCATAGTTCCATAGTTGCACCACAAACGGCGACGCCAGTCGCCGTTTCCATAGTTCACCAAAACCGGAGACAGTAGTCTCCGTTTCCGCACTTCATCCAAAGCGGTGACTGCTGTCGCCGTTTCTTCACCTCGCCAAAAGTGGCGACTCGGGTCGCCGTTTCTTCGCTTCGCCAAAAGCGGCGACTCTGATCGCCGTTTCCATGCATGACCAAAAGTGGAGACTCTAGTCTCCATTTTTGTGTAGTCTCCACTTTTGGAGTCTCCACTTTTGTGTAGTCTCCACTTTTGTGTAGTCTCTGTTGGAGTTGTGTACTTAATGTCTAGATTTAAGTAACGGTAAACTCCCGGTCATATCATTTAATCTATTTAATTAATAAACAATTGTTTGCTTTTAATTATTATTAATTAAATATATGCAAATCATAGTCCTAGATTTTATACGTTGTAGTTAGTATGGTGTGTCGGGCCCACACAGAAGATCATACTATCGGTTACTCGTATTTAATCAAACAGTGGCTCACGACCTAGATGGACCCGGACCAATCCATCGGTATAGTCGTTGTGTGAGAGAGAAAATAATTTGTCTTAATTATTTTATCACACTTGTACACTTGGTGTATTGAGCGGATCGTTGAGATTCATCGATTAGGATTGCCGGCGATAATCGATTCGAGTCTCAGTGTATTTTATTCTTAATCCCCGATATTGTTGCGGGTGTGTATATTTAATATAAGTGACTTTGATTTACCAAAGGAATTGACCGATTTAATTATTGGGTTAATTACCGGTTAAGTTGGGTCACTATATTTTATATATGGCATGCCGTGAATGATTGACCGGACAGTGTATCCCGGAAGGGTTGATAATATCCCCGAGATGAGTTCATAAGGAATTATTGTGTAAACCTCATGAGTGGATTCGTTTCGCACAATAATTAAGGTTGAATGGTACTAGTCTCGGATTAAAGAGATGAATAAATTAATTAGCAATAAATTAATTTTATTCATGGATATTTAAATCTTAAATACACGGAATAAATAATACTACCGGAGAAATATTATTTGATATAATATGGTTTAATATTGGGAGTGCAATTAATTTATATAGTGGAAAATAAATTTAATTAATATTGATAAGGATTAATGGACTTGGGCAGTGGGCTCAATTTAATCTTCAATATTGGAAGCCCAATATTCCACCTCCTTTAGATCCCCTACGTAGCCTATAAAAGCACTACATGGCCTTCATAAATCATAAGACAAGATTATCATACTTGATATTCTAGAGAGTTGAAGGAGATCCATAGGAGTTCGATAGATCGTCGCCCACCCGACGTTCGAACGGAGTGCAAGGAATACGTGGGAAGATCCAAAAGGTCTTCAACTTGATTTCGTTTCTCCGCACAACGAATCAAAGGTATGATCATAAAACTCCTTGTGTGATTTTATGTGAAATTAAATTGTGATACATGCATGAACGCACGATCCGGGAAAACGACGATCTTCGGGGACGGGGATTCGAGATCCCCGGCGAAGGATCGAGAGGACCCTCGGCTGGGAGCCGAGGGAGTGGCGGTCGAGCCTAGGGCTTCGATCGCCGGCGCGCATCGAAGGAAGGCCGCGGCTGGACGCCGCGGCTGGGGCGATCGAACCCTAGTTCGATCGCCGGGGACCGTCGCGGCTTCGCGCCGCGGCTGGTGGTCCCCCCCTCCTGTCGGTGGTGGCGGTGAGTCGCCGGACTCACCGCCCGGGGCTGCCGGAGCAGCCCCAGCGATCGGCGCACGATCGCGAGCCCCAGCGGGGGCTCGGCTAGGGTTTTGGCCGCGGGTTCATCCCGCGGCGATGCTCGGGTCGAGCCCGGTTCCGTCCGGTGGTTCGCGTGTTTCAGGCGAGGGGATTTCGGTCGGGGTTATCGGTTCCGCAATTTTTGATACCCCGGGATATCGATTTCCAGCAACTGGTATCAGAGCGTTTGGTTTCGTGTTCATGTATGTGTTCAATTGTGTTCTACCTTGCAGGGATTCCGACTATCATGGTTTAAATTAATTGTTAATTATTCGTTTAATTAATTGCTATTTAATTTACCATGATTGTTCGTTTATTAAACTCTCGGACATGTCGAGATTCGTTTTGTGTGGATGAATGCTTGTAATAGTAAAAATTCGGGGGTTGACCGAATTTAGATTTATTATTATTGTTCTATGTTTTCCGGAAAGTGTATAGGGTCGATTTCATGTATAGAATCGATACCGGAATTGTAAATTTATTTCTTGTAATTTATTTACGTTGGATCGATGCCGAGACGACCGCCGGAGAACTCGTGTGACGAAGAAGACGAAGAGGACGAAGAACCGGGGGGTCGATCAACCCCATGATCGACCCCATGACCGAAGCCATGGGGAGGGATCGATCGCCCCTCGGCTGGGGCTGCCGCCGGCAAGGTAGTGGCCGGCCGGCTGGGGAGGCGGCGGCGGTGCCCTCTCCGGTGGTGGCGGCGGTCGGTGGTGGTGGTGGTGGTACGGGGATCCCCAACCCGTGCTACTCCTACTCCTACCTAGATACTACTTACCTAATTGATTCGGTTTTCCTAATTGAGTTTTCCTATTTTTGGGAATTCTCATGGATTAGGAAAAAAATTAATTGGAATTAATTTTATTCCTTATTCTATTATGGAAGTCTTTTAGAGTATTCCGAGTTCTACTTGGAATAGGATCCTAGAGATTTAATAGAATTGGAAAGGAATAAAAGTTAATTTAGGATTGATTTATTTCCTAATTGATTATTCCTATTTTATGGGAATTTTCATAGTAATGGAAATTAATTAATCTTGGAAAGTAGAAGAGTCCTAATTTATTTTATTTCCTTATTCTATTATAGAAGTCTTCTAGAATATTCCAAGTTTGACTTGGATAGATTATTCTAGAGATTTAATAGAATTAGATAGGAAAATAAATAAATAAAAATATTAATAATATTTAATTTTATTTTTGATTTATTCGATTGACTTAATTTTCGAATTAAGTATCTTTTGGATTTATTGAAAATAAATAGATTTAAATATTGGGATTAATATTCTCGTCACATGGAGCATTCAAGAACGAAGACTGAAGACTAGAAGACGCATACGGAGATGGAATAAAGCCATGATAGTCGGAAAATAATTTTTCTATCATTATTTTGACTATGCGCTATGTGCTTTATTGCTTGTATGCATGCTTATGTGTTTAATTATGCATTAGATAGCGTATCCCTTTGTTATAAAAAGCTAAGTGGGAGCGGGGATGGAAACATTCCCATGGTCTCCATTACTGTTCTCTTGGTGACTCTTATGGACTTTTGAAGTTCGTATAGATGTGTCATTGGAGGAGAATTCTTGTAATTCCTTTTACAAGAGACATTGATTAAGTTTATCAGACAATGCCTAATTTGTCTTTCTGAAACTGACTTCAAGTCGACTCATTCTCACCCCGGGGAGTGGAATGGAGCCAAAGCCACTTGGTCATGTGGATGACACAAATTAGAGATATTCGTACCATTCTTTTAAAGATGGATCGTTTGTCTGCTCGGCTCCCTCATCTAATGAGAGATAGGGTTGTTCGCATGGTGAGTCACTGGTTAGAAACTTCGAGTTTCACTTATGATTCTCCGCGTCTTGATTTACGAAAATCGAATGCTTCAAATAATTGGGAGTCAACTATAAAAGTCTTTTGGTGTAGTAAACGTCCACACGAACGTGGCTTGCTATGCTGAATGGGATTTTTGGAAATAGTTGATGTAGACAGTTATAGGGAATTGTGAAGGATTGTGAGTTATCGTAAACGTCCACACTAACGTGGCTTGCGGTGACGTAGCAATTCCAAATGATTCACCTTAGTACTGAGTAATGGTTTACACTTAGGTACGCTTTATAGTATTCTTCCCAACGAAGTAACGCTATAATGATGTACGACCAAAGCAAATCTAATTGCTAAATCATTTGGATGGGTAAACGTCCACACGAACGTGGCTTGCCTTATCTGATGGGATTTTAGATGTGATTAGTGATTTAATGATATTATTTGAGGGAGATAATATCGGATATTAAATTAATTGTTTGTTTAAATGTGCTTATAGGTTTAGAGAATAGCTATGAACCCACTTTCTATGATACTCAAGGAATTTAACGCACTGGTTCCATACTGTGTGGGATGGAATAAAGAGTTAGACATTACTCAGACTGTAAAAGAGTACAAAGATGTGCTCAGTGAAACTTGTCCTCCTAGACCTACCATTAACTCAACTGATGAGGAAATAAACTCAAGTTGATGTTTAGACATGATGTAAAAGCTAGAAAAGAGGCGATGAGGATACTCATAAAGGTCAGTTGCTTCGAGGAAACGCTTGATCACGTTTTCGAGATGCTAGATCTTTTAGACGAGTTGAGACAGTCGCAAGCTCTTATAGCCAAGGTCAAAGGTTTCGAACCTATAGGCTTACATAAGGGAAGGGAGAAGAAGACAAGGGAATCCAGTAGTCCTAAAGTACTTGGACCACGAGGAGGGATAAGGAAGCCTTCTGGCAAATATCTCCAACGAAAACAGTCTGAGTACTGGGGGTCTATATCTTGTCCTCTCAAAGGTACAAATTTTTTCTTTAGTCGTAAAAACATAGTCAGCGGTATTATCTACCAGAATTCTGGTGTGTAGATATGGAACCACTGACGGTATGTGCATTTTGAATGCAGGGGTTCCAGAAAACCCGGCGACTTAGAGAAGAAGAGTTCGAGTCTACACGGGCAAAAGCTGTAGAGGAGGCAGCGGTTGCGGTGGAAGACATTTATCTGCTTTAGTAGTTAAATAGGATTTCATTTCAAAGTTATTGCTTTATGTACCCTTTATTTTAGAAAGAACGTTTTGTTCTGGATTTCTATTATTTATGAATGGATATTTTATTTCTTTAATCATTGGATGATTTTGATAAGAAATAATGGCATTATCTATTCTGGTACATTAGATAGCAATATTGTTGGAGTTGTGTACTTAATGTCTAGATTTAAGTAACGGTAAACTCCCGATCATAGCATTTAATCTATTTAATTAATGAACAATTGTTTGCTTTTAATTATTATTAATTAAATATATGCAAATCATAGTCCTAGATTCTATACGTTGTAGTTAGTATGGTGTTGCATGGGCACACAGAAGATCATACTATCGGTTACTCGTATTTAATCAAACAGTGGCTCACGACCTAGATGGACCCGGACCAATCCATCGGTATAGTCGTTGTGTGAGAGAGAAAATAATTTATCTTAATTATTTTATCACACTTGTACACTTGGTGTATTGAGCGGATCGTTGAGATTCATCGATTAGGATTGCCGGCGATAATCGATTCGAGTCTCAGTGTATTTTATTCTTAATCCCCGATATTGTTGCGGGTGTGTATATTCAATATAAGTGACTTTGATTTACCAAAGGAATTAACCGATTTAATTATTGGGTTAATTACCGGTTAAGTTGGGTCACTATATTTTATATATGGCATGCCGTGAATGATTGACCGGACAGTGTATCCCGGAAGGGTTGATAATATCCCCGAGATGAGTTCATAAGGAATTATTGTGTAAACCTCATGAGTGGATTCGTTCCGCACAATAATTAAGGTTGAATGGTACTAGTCTCGGATTAAAGAGATGAATAAATTAATTAGCAATAAATTAATTTTATTCATGGATATTTAAATCTTAAATACACGGAATAAATAATACTACCGGAGAAATATTATTTGATATAATATGGTTTAATATTGGGAGTGCAATTAAATTTATATAGTGGAAAATAAATTTAATTAATATTGATAAGGATTAATGGACTTGGGCAGTGGGCTCAATTTAATCTTCAATATTGGAAGCCCAATATTCCACCTCCTTTAGATCCCCTACGTAGCCTATAAAAGCACTACATGGCCTTCATAAATCATAAGACAAGATTATCATACTTGATATTCTAGAGAGTTGAAGGAGATCCATAGGAGTTCGATAGATCGTCGCCCACCCGACGTTCGAACGGAGTGCAAGGAATACGTGGGAAGATCGTAAGGTCATCAACTTAGATTCGTTTCTCCGCACAACGAATTAAAAGGTAAAATCATATACTCCCTTCTATGATTGTATGTGAATTGATTGTGATACATACATGAACGCACGATCCGGGTAAACGACGATCTTCGGGGACGGGGATTCGAGATCCCCGGCGAAGTATCGAGAGAGCCCTCGGCTGGGAGCCGAGGGGGTGGCGGTCGAGCCCTAGGGCTTCGACCGCCGGCGCGCATCGAGAGGGAGCCGCGGCTGGGGCGATCGAGCCCTAGCTCGATCGCCGGGGGGGACTGCCGCGGGCTGGCGCCGCGACTGGTGGTGCCCCCCACCTCCGACGATGGCGGTGAGTCGCCGGACTCACCGCCCGGGGCTGCCGGAGCAGCCCAGCGATCGCACGCGCGATCGCGAGCCCCGGCGGGGGCTCGGCTAGGGTTTCTAGCCGCGGGTTTTTCCCGCGGCGGTGATCCTCTTGTCGGGCCCGGTTCCGTCCCGTGGTTCGCGTATTTCCGGCGAGAGGATTTCGGTCGGGGTTATCGGTTCCGCAATTTTTGATACCCCGGGATATCGAATTCCAGCAATTGGTATCAGAGCGTTTGGTTTCCTGTTCATGTATGTGTTCAATTGTGTTCTACCTTGCAGGGATTCCGACTATCATGGTTTAATTAATTGTTAATTATTCGTTTAATTAATTGCTATTTAATTTACCATGATTGTTCGTTTATTAAACTCTCGGACATGTCGAGATTCGTTTTGTGTGGATGAATGCTTGTAATAGTAAAAATTCGGGGGTTGACCGAATTTAGATTTATTATTATTGTTCTATGTTTTCCGGAAAGTGTATAGGGTCGATTTCATGTATAGAATCGATACAGGAATTGTAAATTTATTTCTTGTAATTTATTTACGTTGGATCGATGCCGAGACGACCGCCGGAGAACTCATGAGACGAAGAAGACGAAAAGGATGAAGAACCGGGGGGGGTCGATCATCCCCATGATCGATCCCCATGAGGATCGATCGACCCCACGCCCGGGGCTGCCCGCTAGGGTTTCCGGCCACGCCGGCCACCGGTGGTGGTGGTGCGTGGCTAGGGGGTGGCGGCGGTGGTGCCCGGTGGTGGTGGTGGTCGACGGTGGGGGTGGTGCGGGGATCCCCAACCCGTGCTACTCCTACTCCTACCAAGATTCTACTTACCTAATTGATTCGGTTTTCCTAATTGAGTTTTCTTATTTTTGGGAATTCTCATGGATTAGGAAAATAATTAATTGGAATTAATTTTATTCCTTATTCTATTATGGAAGTCTTCTAGAGTATTCCGAGTTCTACTTGGAATAGGATCCTAGAGATTTAATAGAATTGGAAAGGAATAAAGGTTAATTTAGGATTGATTTATTTCCTAATTGATTATTCCTATTTTATGGGAATTTTCATAGTAATGGAAATTAATTAATCTTGGAAAGTAGAAGAGTCCCAATTTATTTTATTTCCTTATTCTATTATAGAAGTCTTCTAGAATATTCCAAGTTTGACTTGGATAGATTATTCTAGAGATTTAATAGAATTAGATGGGAAAATAAATAAATAAAAATATTAATAATATTTAATTTTATTTTTGATTTATTCGATTGACTTAATTTTGAATTAAGTATCTTTTGGATTTATTAAAAATGAATAGATTTAAATATTGGGATTAATATTCTCGTCACATGGAGCATTCAAGAACGAAGACTGAAGACTAGAAGACGCATACGGAGATGGAATAAAGCCATGATAGTCGGAAAATAATTTTTCTAGTATTATTTTGACTATGTGCTATGTGCTTTATTACTTGTATGCATGCTTATGTGTTTAATTATGCATTAGATAGCGTATCCCTTTGTTATAAAAAGCTAAGTGGGAGAGGGGATGGAAACATTCCCATGGTCTCCATTACTGTTCTCTTGGTGACTCTTATGGACTTTTGAAGTGCGTATAGATGTGCCATTGGAGGAGAATTCTTGTAATTCCTTTTACAAGAGACATTGATTAAGTTTATCAAACAATGCCTAATTTGTCTTTCTAAAACTGACTTCAAGTCGACTCATTCTCACCCCGGGGAGTGGAATGGAGCCAAAGCCACTTGGTCATGTCGAGGACACAAATTAGAGGCAGTCGTACCATTCTTTGATAGATGGATCGATTGTCTGCTCGGCTCCCTCATCTAATGAGAGATAGGGTTGTTCGCATGGTGAATCACTGGTTAGAAACTTCGAGTTTCACTTATGATTCTCCGCGTCTTGATTTACGAAATCGAATGGATCTTGTAACTGGGAGTCAATTATAAAAGTCTCTTAGTGTAGTAAACGTCCACACAACGTGGCTTGCTCCACTGACGGATTTTGGATTAATTGATGTAGACAGTTGTAAGAAATTGTGATGAGTTGTGAAGTTGTCGTAAACGTCCACACAACGTGGCTTGCGGTGATGTAGCAATTCCAAACGATTTACTTTGGTGCTGAGTAATGGTTTACACTTAGATACGCCTTATAGTATTCCTCCCACCGAGGTTCCGCTATAAGCGATGTATGACCAAAGAAAATCTAATTGCTAAATCATTTGGGTGGGTAAACGTCCACACAACGTGGCTTGCCTTATCTGATGGGATTTTAGATGTGATTAGTGATTTAATGATATTATTTGAGGGAGATAATATCGGATATTAAATTAATTGTTTGTTTAAATGTGCTTATAGGTTTAGAGAATAGCTATGAACCCACTTTCTATGATACTCAAGGAATTCAACGCACTAGTTCCATACTGTGTTGGATGGAATAACGAGTTAGACATTTCCCAGACTGTTGCTGAGTACAAGTTTGTACTCAGTGAACTTTGTCCTCCTGAACCAACTCGTGTCTCAACTATTGAGGAAAAAGATGATTTTGAGAAGTGGAACAGTGCTTTTGCATTAACCACCAATCATGATATCATGCTAAAACTCAAGCTTATGTTTAGAGACAACGAGAAGGTTAGAAAAGAGGCGATGAGGATACTCATAAAGGTCAGTCGCTTCGAGGAAACGCTTGAACACGTTTTCGAGATGTTGGACCTTTTGGATGAGTTGAGACAATCGCAAGCTCTTATGGCCAAAGCCAAAGGTTTCGAACCTAAGGGCATAAACCATGGAATGGAGAAGCAGACAAAGAAGCCCTGTAGTCCTGTTCTTGGACCACGGAATAGGGTGAGAAAGCCTTCGAGCAGTTATTCTCAAAGAAAGCTTTCTGGGGACTGGGAGTCTTTATTTTCTCCTAGAGAAGGTATGAGATTTTCTCCTTAGTCTTTAAAACATAGTCAGCTGTGTTATCTACCAGAAACCTGGTTGGTAGATATGGATCCACTGACGGTATGTATGCACTGAAAATGCAGGGACACCAGGAAACCCAAAGACTTGGAAATGGAGGAATAATCAAGGCAAAGCTGTAGAGGAGGCAGCGGTTGCGGTGGAAGACATTTATCTGCTTTTGTAGTTAAATAGGATTTCATTTCAAAGTTATTGCTTTATGTACCCTTTTACTTTAGAAAGAACGTTTTGTTCTGGATTTCTATTATTTATGAATGGATATTTTATTTCTTTAATCATTGGATGATTTTGATAAGAAATAATGGCATTATCTATTCTGGTACATTAGATAGCAATATATGAATGATAGATCCTAAGTCTACCCCGATGCAACGAACCGTTCTATAACTTGTTTTACTAGTTAGATATTTCTTAATTAATCATTATACTTGTGAATTCTTATACTTAGTAGTATTTTCAAATGAGATTCAAATGGTCGAAATTGATTTGATCAATTATAGTTGAAGGAATGGACCTTCCGACCTAAGGATTGAATTTGAAGGATAATACGTCTAAGCAAACCTTTCTGGATAAAGGATAGAATTCAAACAAGTATTAGATATGCAGACATATGTGTAAATTAGAAAGGTACGAGAAATTCTTTCAAGAATACTCGGTGATGGATTAGAATACTTAATGTGCCATAAAAGCAAAGTGTTTTTGACTAGTCAATGGACACAAAGCGATTATGGGGAACCATCAAAGTATATCCATTGGAAGCCTGCGACTCGGTCGCGGAGGCCATCACCTATCTGAATAACACATAGCATAATCATAGATTGGGATTCAATCCCAAAGGGGCGCGCCATACACTTACGTGTAGAGATGGTGCGCTGTAAATAAGAAATAGAAATCTAATAGTAAATAGAGCAAGTTGTTCGGAACTACCTATGTTCTATGGATATTCCTAGATACAACGGCATATTGAATATGGTTGTAGGATATCCTGGATGAACGAAGTATTGTGTGTTCTATAGTACTATGAACCAGAGGGACGTCTCGTCCGGTTCATAGAGGAAGACTATTAGATGAACCACAAAAGCCTAATTTGACGTAATACCTTGGAATGAGAAGAAGGACAAAAGACTAGGAACCAGCCAAACCGAGTAGAAGTACACCACATACTGCACCTATTGTTATTACTGTTATACACCGGGACGCCATTGCAGTGGGAGGTTGTTGGACAACCAGAGATATTCATGAGGCTAGAGGAGTTCGGACTCTGGATCTAGTAAAGATGAAATCGACCCCTAGCTCTGCATAAGGACGGTACTAGATCTAAATGTGCCTGCTTGGAACAATAAGGTTTATTGTTGAGAGGCTAGATCATTTAGAGTACAAGCTTAGTAAATCCATTTATGGATTAAAATAAAGCTATGAATCGTGGAACTTGCGAATTGATGAGATAGTCCATTTGATGGATTCATCAAAAGGCATATACGAAAGGTGTAGTAAAGACGTAATGGAAACAAGGTGGTGTTTCTCGGAGATTTTATGTAGATAACATTTTTTCATTGGCAACAATGTAAAAATATTGTCAGACATAAAATAATGGTTGTCTAAATAAATCGAGATATAAGATTGAGAAGAAATTAGATCATGTTCTTAAGATCTTTGATCTAGAGATAAGAACATTGTACTTCTCCTAGACATCTTATACGATTATGGTTTGTTTTAAACATGCATACTTCTGAGAAAGGTTATTGCCTTTCAGAGACAGAATAAACATCTATCTAAAGGTTTTGTGTTCGTAACACATGAAGGAGATAGACAAAGCAGTTTCCTATACTTCAAGTATAGAAAGCTTTACAGATGCAATGTTGTAAAACAAGAACCTGATATCAACTATGCGGTTTGCGTAGTGGGAGAGTATCAAGGTAATCTAGACAAGAGATTTTCGGATGCTGTAATAGTACTTGCAAAGTACTGAATTAAGCAAAATCTTCTTTGATTACAAATTCTCAGATCCAAAAATCAAAGAAAGGACCAGTGAAAGTCGATATCAGGCTATGTGTTCACTTTTAGAAAGAGGTGGAACCATAAAAGAGTGATAAGCAGGACGCTTCTCAGACTCTCTCATAACCGAATAGCAGCCTCAGAGGCAGCGGAAGTTTTGGTTAGGTTCCGGGATAACCTCTTGACTTGGATATGACTCCTAGTTTACCAAAGGCTATTAGATAGCGGTGCACAGTAAACTGGAAGAGGTCATAAGTCAAAAGTGATGTTAACACATAGAGCAAGTACCACCTGATACGAGTCATCGTCGAGGGAGACGACGTAGTAGTCACCAAGATAACTTCAGAGCGGCAACCTAGATTGCTCACTCACAAAGTACTTCTCGGAAGTACACCTTAAGCATGTGATGAGTATGGGAACCGGGAGTTTGGAGAAAATGACTAGACCTTAGTACAAGTGGGAGATTGTTGGAGTTGTGTACTTAATGTCTAGATTTAAGTAACGGTAAACTCTCGATCATAGCATTTAATCTATTTAATTAATGAACAATTGTTTGCTTTTAATTATTATTAATTAAATATATGCAAATCATAGTCCTAGATTCTATACGTTGTAGTTAGTATGGTGTTGCATGGGCACACAGAAGATCATACTATCGGTTACTCGTATTTAATCAAACAGTGGCTCACGACCTAGATGGACCCGGACCAATCCATCGGTATAGTCGTTGTGTGAGAGAGAAAATAATTTATCTTAATTATTTTATCACACTTGTACACTTGGTGTATTGAGCGGATCGTTGAGATTCATCGATTAGGATTGCCGGCGATAATCGATTCGAGTCTCAGTGTATTTTATTCTTAATCCCCGATATTGTTGCGGGTGTGTATATTCAATATAAGTGACTTTGATTTACCAAAGGAATTAACCGATTTAATTATTGGGTTAATTACCGGTTAAGTTGGGTCACTATATTTTATATATGGCATGCCGTGAATGATTGACCGGACAGTGTATCCCGGAAGGGTTGATAATATCCCCGAGATGAGTTCATAAGGAATTATTGTGTAAACCTCATGAGTGGATTCGTTCCGCACAATAATTAAGGTTGAATGGTACTAGTCTCAGATTAAAGAGATGAATAAATTAATTAGCAATAAATTAATTTTATTCATGGATATTTAAATCTTAAATACACGGAATAAATAATACTACCGGAGAAATATTATTTGATATAATATGGTTTAATATTGGGAGTGCAATTAAATTTATATAGTGGAAAATAAATTTAATTAATATTGATAAGGATTAATGGACTTGGGCAGTGGGCTCAATTTAATCTTCAATATTGGAAGCCCAATATTCCACCTCCTTTAGATCCCCTACGTAGCCTATAAAAGCACTACATGGCCTTCATAAATCATAAGACAAGATTATCATACTTGATATTCTAGAGAGTTGAAGGAGATCCATAGGAGTTCGATAGATCGTCGCCCACCCGACGTTCGAACGGAGTGCAAGGAATACGTGGGAAGATCGTAAGGTCATCAACTTAGATTCGTTTCTCCGCACAACGAATTAAAAGGTAAAATCATATACTCCCTTCTATGATTGTATGTGAATTGATTGTGATACATACATGAACGCACGATCCGGGTAAACGACGATCTTCGGGGACGGGGATTCGAGATCCCCGGCGAAGTATCGAGAGAGCCCTCGGCTGGGAGCCGAGGGGGTGGCGGTCAAGCCCTAGGGCTTCGACCGCCGGCGCGCATCGAGAGGGAGCCGCGGCTGGGAGCCGCGGCTGGGGCGATTGAGCCCTAGCTCGATCGCCGGGGGGGACTGCCGCGGGCTGGCGCCGCGGCTGGTGGTGCCCCCACCTCCGACGATGGCGGTGAGTCGCCGGACTCACCGCCCGGGGCTGCCGGAGCAGCCCAGCGATCGCACGCGCGATCGCGAGCCCCGGCGGGGGCTCGGCTAGGGTTTCTAGCCGCGGGTTTTTCCCGCGGCGGTGATCCTCTTGTCGGGCCCGGTTCCGTCCCGTGGTTCGCGTATTTCCGGCGAGAGGATTTCGGTCGGGGTTATCGGTTCCGCAATTTTTGATACCCCGGGATATCGAATTCCAGCAAATATATGAATGATAGATCCTAAGTCCACCCCGATGCAACGAACCGTTCTATAACTTGTTTTACTTGTTAGATATTTCTTTATTAATCATTATACTTGTGAATTCTTATACTTAGTAGTATTTTTCAAATAAGATTCAAATGGTCGAAATTGATTTGATCAATTATAGTTGAAGGAATGGACCTTCCGACCTAAGGATTGAATTTGGAGGATAATACGTCTAAGCAAACCTTTCTGGATAAAGGATAGAATTCAGACAAGTATTGGAAATGATTAGATATGCAGACATATGTGTAAATTAGAAAGGTACGAGTAATTGTTTCAAGAATACTCGGTGATGGATTAGAATACTTGATGTGCCATAAAAGCAAAGTGTTTTGACTAGTCAATGGACACAAAGCTATTATGGGGAACCATCAAAGTATATCCATTAGAAGCCTGCGACTCGGTCGCGGAGGCCATCACCTATCTGAACAACACATAGCGTAATCAAAGATTGGGATTCAATCCCAAAGGGGCGCGCCATACACTTACGTGTAGAGATGGTGCGCTGTAAAGAAATGGAAATCTGATAGTAAAAGGACAAGTTGTTCGGAACTACCTATGTTCTATGGATATTCCTAGATACAACGGCATATTGAATATGGTTGTAGGATATCCTAGATGAACGAAGTATTGTGTGTTCTATAGTACTACGAACCAGAGGGACGTCTATCGTCCGGTTCATAGGGGAAGACTATCAGATGAACCACAAAGCCTAAAATTGACGTAATACCTTGGAATGAGAAGAAGGACAAAAGACTAGGAACCAGCCAAACCGAGTAGAAGTACACCACATACTGCACCTATTGTTATTACTGTTATACACCAGGACGCCATTGCAGTGGGAGGTTGTCGGACAACTAGAGATATTCATAAGACTAGAGGAGTTCGGACTCTGGATCTAGTAAAGATGAAATCGACCCCTAGCTCTGCACAAAGGCAGTACTAGATCTAAATGTGCCTACTTAGAAAACAATAAGGATTATTGTTAAGAGGCAAGATCATTTAGAGTACAAGCTTAGTAAATTCATTATGGATTGAAACAAAGCTATGAATCGTGGAACTTGCGAATTGATGGGATAGTCCATTTGATGGATTCATCAAAAGGCATAGACGAAAGGTGTATTGAAGACGTAATGGAAACAAGGTGGTGTTTCTCGGAGATTTTATGTAGATAACATTTTATCATTGGCAACAATGTAAAAATATCGTCAGACATAAAATAATGGTTGTCTAAATAAATCGAGATATAAGATTGAGTAGAAGTTAGAGCATGTTCTTAAGATCGTTCGTTCTAACGATAAGAACATTGTACTTCTCCTAGATACCTTATACGATTATGGTTTGTTTTTTTAACATGCATACTTCTGAGAAAGGTTATTGCCTTTAAGAGACAGAATATTCATCTATCTAAAGGGTTTGTGTTCATACACATGAAGGAGATAGACAAAGCAGTTTCCTATACTTCAAGTATGGAAAGCTTTATAGATGCAATGTTGTAAAACAAGAACCTGATATCAACTATGCGGTTTGCGTAGTGGGAGGATATCAAGGTGATCTAGACAAGAGATTTTCGGATGCTGTAATAGTACTTGCAAAGTACTGGATTATTAAGCAAGACGAAATCTTCTTTGATTACAAATTCTTAGATCCTAAAATCAAAGAAG
Source organism: Euphrasia confusa (assembly GCA_954870475.1). NCBI lineage: Eukaryota > Viridiplantae > Streptophyta > Magnoliopsida > Lamiales > Orobanchaceae > Euphrasia > Euphrasia confusa. Next base: position 24,607,175 of record OX940964.1, read on the forward strand.
GACCAGTGTAAGTCGATATCAGGCTATGTGTTCACTTTTAGAAAGAGGTGGAACCATGAAATAAAAGAGTGATAAGCAGGACGCTTCTCAGACTCTCTCATAACCGAATAGCAGCCTCAGAGGCAGCGGAAGTTTTGGTTAGGTTCCGGGATAACCTCTTGACTTGGATATGACTCTTAGTTTACCAAAGGCTATTGGATAGCGGTGCACGGTGAACTGGAAGAGGTCATAAGTCAAAAGTGATGATAATGTTGGAGTTGTGTACTTAATGTCTAGATTTAAGTGACAGAAACTCACGATCCATTGCCATTAATCTACTTAACTAAATGAACAATTGTTTGCGCTTAATTATTTATAATTAAATATATGCAAAACATAGTCCTGGATTCTATACGTTGTAGTTAGTATGGTGTGTCGGGCCCCACACAGAAGATCATACTATCGGTTACTCGTATTTAATCAAACAGTTGCTCACGACCTAGATGGACACGGACCAATCCATCGGTATAGTCGTTGTGTGAGAGAGAAAATAATTTGTCTTAATTATTTTATCACACTTGTACACTTGGTGTATTGAGCGGATCGTTGAGATTCATCGATTAGGATTGCCGGCGATAATCGATTCGAGTCTCAGTGTATTTTATTCTTAATCCCCGATATTATTGCGGGTGTGTATATTTAATATAAGTGACTTTGATTTAGCAAAGGAATTAACCGATTTAATTATTGGGTTAATTGCCGGTTAAGTTGGGTCACTATATTTCATATATGGCATGCCGTGAATGATTGACCGGAAAGTGTATCCCGGAAGGGTTGATAATATCCCCGAGATGAGTTCATAAGGAATTATTATGTAAACCCTGAAGGTGGATTTAATCCGCATAATAATTAAGGTTGAATGGTACTAGTCTCGGAAATAAGAGATGAATAATTAATTAATTAGCAATAAATTAATTTTATTCATGGATATTTCTATCTTAAATACACGGAATATATAATACTACCGGAGAAATATTATTTGATATAATATGGAATAATATTGGGAGTGCAATTTTATTTATATAGTGGAAAATAAATAAAATTTAATATTGATAAGGATTAATGGATTTGGGTTGGACCCAATTTAATCTTCAATATTTAGAAGCCCAATATTTATTCTCCTTAAGATCCCCTACGTAGCCTATAAAAGCACTACATGGTCTTCTCTATTCTCATAACTTGAAGATCACAATTCTAGAGAGAGAAAGTAGAGAGGAGGATCCATGGAGTTCGGTAGATCGTCGCCCACACGACGTCCGGGCTAGTGCAAGGAATACGTGGGAAGATCTCAAGGTCATCATAAGATCTCGTTTCTCCGCACAACGAATCGAAAGGTGAATTGAATTTCCGCAATTTAATTCTAGTTTATTGATCAATTATCGAAAAACAAGATCCGAAGGATCGAACCCGGATTAGACGAGGGACCACGCGGTGGTGGCGAAGCCACCGGACCGCGTGGACCGAACGCCTAGGGTTCGGCGCGCGAAGGAGAACCCTTGGCCTCAGCCGAGGGGGCGATCGCTGGGAGCGATCGCCGGCGGTGACGGGCTGGTGCCGTCACCTCCCCACCTCGACGGTGGGGGCTTCTCCACGGCGGGCAGCAGGTCGCCGGACCTGCTGCTGGGGGCTGCCGGATGCAGCCCCATCGATCGCATGATCGATGCGATCCACGATCGCGCGAACCCCGGCTCGCGGGGGTTCGGGTGGGGGCGGATTACGCGCCTTCGGGTGCGTGGTCTCCAAAGCCCGGACTCCGGCGGATGAGTCGGCGTTCGTGTGATCTCCGGCGAAGGGTTCGTTCGGGTTATTGGTTTCCGCAAATTTAAATAAGCCGGGATATCGAATTCCAACAATTGGTATCAGAGCGTACGGTTACGTTTTTCGTTAATTGTTTCGATAATCGATTCTCGATGTATATGGCCATAGATTAATTTAAATTGTTAAATTATTGTGCTATATTGTTCTACGTACTTGTTTTTCTCTCTTGTATGAATTGTGTTTGTCGGAAAATTTAATTATTAAAAATCGAGGGTTTTCGGAATATCGAACCTTGTCGATCGACCGTGGGCTCGGGAGAGCGTTGTGTGTGTTGCTGGACGTGAGCAGGGGCATGGCTGGGCGCGTCGGCGTGTGCCACCAGTGGTGGTGGCTCGCCGGCAGCCGGTGGTTGTGCTCGGCAGTCATCTCCGGATTCGAGCTCGGACGGCTGGGAGCGGGCTGCTGGTACGCCTTGAGCGGGCTGTGCGACAGCGGCTTGACCTGGCTGTTTCGGCTGCTCTCGGAGCAGCGGGGAGGAGGCTGGTCGCACGTCATGTTGGCGGAGATCGACGGCTTGTCGCCGGATGTCGATCGCTGACATGAAGCTCGTACGGGCTGTCCATGGTTCATGCGGGCTGCTGCTGGAATCGACGGCATGAGTTACCAGTGGAGGTAACGTGCCGGAAGTCGATCGATCCGGAAAAAAGCTCGCTGGATGAAAGTGCACAGCGGCTGGACGTGCGGGCGTGCTATGCGGGCTGTGCGGGCTCTTATGCGGGCTGCTGTCCGCTGAATGAATTTAATTCATTATTGCATGGGCTCGTTTAGACAAAGTGGTCATGCCTCATAGATTAATTTGTTCCATGCATTGCATGCATGAGGTAATTAATTGATAGCCATGGTTTCGATTGGTCCATCTTTTGGTACGATTGGGATGACCGGAATTCTTTTCGGTTCGTCCCGGTAAATCCGATCTTTCCGGAAATAATTTAATCTTTCTAATTTTATTTAATTTAATTTTGGAATTAATTCAAATTCTATTTGGATTAGATTTCTTAATTATGGAATTAAATAATGGAATTAGATGGAGAGTTAAATTAGGAAAGAAAATCCTAGTTTCTCTAGATATCCTATACTTACTTGGATTAGAAGTCTTAAGAAGAATCAAAATTCGATTTTGATTAGGATTCTTGAGATCTAATCTAAATAGGATTGAGAAATTATTAAAATATTGATTTTATTTAATTTAAGTATTTTATTTAAAATCATTAGATTAATTCAAAATTTATTTTGGATTGGAAAATCTTGGATTTTATTTAGAATAGAATTAAATATGGAGATCAATGGATTTTAATAATATTGATTTTATTTAATTTAAGTATTTTATTTAAAATCATTAGATTAATTCAAAATTTATTTTGGATTGGATAATCTTGGATTTTATTTAAAATAGAATTAAATATGGAAATCAATGGAATTGATTTTATTTAATTGGAGCAAAATTAAATATGAGAATCAAAGAATTTTTCCGTCGCTTGGCAAAGTATTCAAGACGTAGAATGGAGGCTCAAGACAAGCATGCTGGAATTCATCAAGGTACGAATAGTCGAGAAATAATTTTACTTGAGTAATTATTTGATTATTTGTGAACGTACTTGCATGAAATGTATGTTTGTTATTATGCTTATGTGTATTTAATTATGCATTAGATAGCGTATCCCTTTGTTATAAAAAGCTAAGTGGGAGAGGGTATGGAAACATATCCATGGTCTCCATTGCTGTTCTCTTGGTGACTTTTATGGACTTTTGAAGTTCGTATAGATAAGTCATTGGAGGAGAATTCTTGTAATTCTTTTTACGAGAAACATTGATTAAGTCTATCAAACAATGCTTAATTTGTCTTTCCAAAACTGACTTCAAGTCGACTCATTCTCACCCCGGGGAGTGGAATGGAGCCAAAGCCACTTGGTCATGTCGAGGACACAAATTAGAGGCAGTCGTACCATCTATTTGAAGGTGGATCGATTGTCTGCTCGGCTCCCTCATTTATGAGAGATAGGGTCGTTCGCATGGTGAATCACTGGTTAGAAACTTTTGAGTTTCACTTATGATTCTCCGCGTCTTGATTTACAAGATTAAATGATTCAAGTAATTAGGAGTCAATTGTAAAAGTCTTTTGGTGTAGTAAACGTCCACACTATCGTGGCTTGCTACATTGAATGGGATTTTGGAACGATTGATGTAGACAGTTATAGAAGGGAGTAAAGGAGCGTATGTTAACGTAAACGTCCACACTATCGTGGCTTGCGGTGAATATGCGTATCCCAAACAAACTTCTTAGATACTGAGTAATGGTTTACACTTAAGTACGCTTCTTAGTATTCTTCCCATCGAAGTAACGCTAATGATGATGTACGACCGAAGGAAATCTAATTGCTAAATCATTTGGATGTTAGGATATGTCCTTCGATCCTACGTGTGCAATCGATAAAGTCATAAGGTCGTCTATGGATGTTAAATGATTATTCGATAATATTAATTGTTGGGAACAATATAATATTGATCGATAAAATCATACCTACAGGGTCACACACGAGCTCGATATTGATATACATTGCTTGATAAATATATTGATTTAGAATCAATATTTACGTGGATTTAATACACATGCATGGGATGCATGGCTTGCATGGATGCATGTCACATAGTGTGACATGGCATGCCACACAAGCAAGTGGGACCACATACAATGCATAGTGGCATGTGTATGTGGCATGACCTTTCACCTCCTTTGTAACCCCTTTTGCATGTTAATGGTGCATTATGATGCCCATTATGTTGTAGGTTACAAAGGGGAGTAATGTGGTGAATAATGAGGCCATTATATGGATGAAAATCAGATTTTCATCACATCACATCTTTACCCACGAAATTCACACCAAAGTGAGAAAGGAGAGAGTGTTCTAGGAGAACCGACTCGATCAAGCAAAGTGTTCGTCATCCGGGTTCGTGTGCAACACGTAGAGGCCGGGCCATTTGTGCGGCTTCCACATCCGGACGATCTAAAGGAGTGACGAGGTCATTCACAAGGAGAGCTTCGAGAGGCTGATCCATTTGAGGTGGTTCAATCGACTCAACACCACCTCAACGACATCAACGAATCACTTCGTCACAAAAGTAAGTAATCGTTGAACCTTATATATATATATATTGGATGTGTATATATATATGTTTATATGTGTTCTTATACACATTAAGTGTGCACTAAGATCATGGCATAGTAGATCTATTGCTTTACACGCTTCCGCACACACGGTATATCGATTGGATCGGTATACCGGTACCTTCAATTGGTATCAGAGCCAAGGGCTCGTGCACACTTTTGTGTTGGACACGAAGGTTAAATCAACATAATTGGATTATTTGTTTAATTGTGATTATGTAATAGATAGGTTTTTCTATTATATTTGTATTGTACTACTTGTAAGCGATGGACTTAGTCCATGGTTCGATGGAGGATCTCGGCTCTCCGGCGAAAACGAGAAGAAACGAAGCCAAACGAAGCAAAACGAAGTAAACCGGGCTGCTGGAGCCAAACGGCGGTCGCCGTTTGAGCTCCGGCGGGCGCCGTTTTGGAAACGGCGACCGCCGAATGACCTGTTTTTGGGGCAGATTTTTCCGAACCCTTTCGGCGGGCGCCGTTTTGGAAACGGCGACCGCCGGTGGTGTTCAGCGACCGCTGGTTGTGAAACGGCGGGCGCTGTTCGTGGTTTTATGGGTACGGAAAAGATTTGACCAAAATCGGAGGGCACGGAACTAAAACGGAGGGCGAGGACCAGTCCAGAAGATGTTCAAGGCCTATTTTGTTGCTTTTAATCTTTTCGTTTGAGAGTTGTGAGGTTCTAGGGGCCTTTCGATTTCGTATTTATTTGCTTTGCTAGTTATAGGTTGTTTTATGTTATAAATGTTCAACTTACATATAAACAAACCTATGCATGCAAGTTCCAAAATAATGAGTATAATGTCTTGTCCAAAACATCACACCCATAAAGCCCTCGATCATAAGTTGGTAGGTCCGCCTCAGCGGGGTACTACTTGTTATCTTGGGATAAGTGGGAGTAAGGGTTAGACCCTTACACGTGAGTTTGGTTTTCTCATCGATAGATCCACTGGAGGCGTGGCTATCGAGACATGAGATGAGAATGGGACTCTCATCGACCGAGAGTGACATTAGATGTCATTGACATGGGATGTCTACCTATCTTAGACTTCTTAAGTGCGGACTCAGTCGGCTTAAGAATTTGCAAGATGAGGGTCTTGGGATTGTTTTGTTCAAGGGAACAAAGATATTAGATATCGATTGAACAAAATGAAATAAATAAGTAGCTTGTTAGACAACCTTATTTGTTTACCGCTTTGTGAATGTTTACATACTTTAGTTATCTTTCTTTTGTAGTTTATCATGTTAAATATCAACTCAATTCAAGTTTGGTTCAATTCTTGATTGTGAAAAATTGAACAACACAAATTTTCTTTTTTTGACAACGTAATTTGAGGATGGTCCTCAAATACGAATACAAAGAGAATGTGTTAGATTACCAATTCCTATGATATCATTGAACAACTCAATAGCATGTTCGGGGAACATACTATGATTGAGCGGTTCGGTATGACCAGGGTCATCGCTTCAGCTAGGCTGGAAAAATGGAAATCTATGGAATCACATGTGCAACAAATGATTGGATTATTTGTTTCAAGTGACCGCCTAGATTTTTCCTATGATGATTATTTGGCAACCGATTTCATACTTCAATCTCATGATGGTTATAATGCCTTTAGGCTAAATTTTCCATATGAATGGTTTGAAGAAATCGCTTCGTGAGCTCCACGGGATGCTCAAGGCTGCTGAGCCGGCGATAGAGAAGGACCCTAAGAGGGAAATTCTTATGATATGGGATAGGGTATTCAAAAGAGCAGGGGCAAGAAGGCTACTAGGGTTCCTAGGGAATCTCAATGCGTCTTTTCAAAAGTGTTGGACACTACTTGCAAACATATAAAAGTTCATATTTTATTCAATTTCAAAACAAATGCCTAATTTGTCTTTCATATGATGGATTCTAAGGTTATGATTATTTACACCTCGGGGAGTGATTTAATCCAAAACACTTAAGTTCATCAATGACACAAATTAGAGACTTTCGAGCCATTGGATGGCGTGAATCGATTGTCTGGTTGGCTCCCTCATATTTTATGAGAGATAGGGCTTCAATTGCATGATAATATCGCTGGTTAGAAAACTTCGATTTTTCACTTACGATTTATCACGTTTTGACATTGAGATAATTTTGAATGGGAAATTTGAATGAGACTCAATTATTGGGAATAATTGAATTTGCCCAAAGTTCAAAGAAGATGTGAAGAACGTGGTTGCTTCATCTTCAGGTATTAATGATATAGACATTAAACTTCACAAATTCTACTTCTTGGGTATTGGATGCCAAATGTGGTTCTAACATTTGTATGTGGAGGAACTACATAGAAGTGTAAGTTTGGTGAGTAGAGATGTCGATCTACGGGCGAGAAATGAAGCGAATGTCGTTGCATTAGCCGCATGATCATATGATGTTGTTTTGCCTTAGGGCCTTGTTTGAGTATTATAACTATGTAATTTCGTACCTTCAATAAACAATGAATATTGGTTCAGTATTGGATACTGATGGATTAGTTTTTCACTATTAAATAGTTTGGTAACTATTTTAATTGTGAATTATTCTTTGTTTTGGTACGATTATTATATTGTTTATGTATACTTTAAACTTGACAAATCATATATATCATTAAGACCAAAGGCCAAATCGAATAAGTATCGATGAGACATAACTGAAACATTGTTGATTAGATCAAATCAAAATCTAAACATGTAACGAAACTTCTTTTAGAAGGAATTTTAGAATCATTTGACTTGGAGTCATTTGATACATGTGAATGATGTGTGATTGAAAAGATAACAATGTCATCTTTCTTGGAGAAAGGAGAACATGTGAGTAATTAGGGATGATACATACTGATGTATGTGGAACCTATTAGTTCACAAGCACATGAAGGTTATGTTTCGGAAAAGAGAAAACAAACTATATTAGATATAGTTCGACCATTCGATGAGAGGTCTAAATGAACTACTGGTCTCTTTTGGGAACACACAATTCTAGACTTCAACTTATACACTGAATAGGAAGCTGTCAAAAGCTGTTGATAAGACACCATACTAGGTATGGAAAGGGAGGGTCCCTAAATTGTTTTCATCAAAATTTGAGGTTCTAAAAGCTTCTCTGACGAGATTTATCTCTATAGAGCTTGAACTCAAATGGGATAAAAGTTTTTTATGGTATCCATAAGAAACTCGAGGGTACAACTTCTACGATCTATCTGAGAACAATATTTTGTTGCTCGAGATAGTGATTTTCTTGAAAAGAGTTATCTTTCCTAGAAATTCAGTGGGAGCTCGGTTGTCTTGAACGAGGTTCAAGTGAAACAACTAACGATGAATACTCAAGACCGGGTTGAGAGTATTCTTATGGTTTTGGAAGCCGTACCAGCCCTCGTAGGTCCGAAAGGCATAAATCTATCTCTATTATTCAAATACTTAGATATTGTGACCAATGAGAGATATGAATTCATGCTTTTGGAAAGCGGTGAACCTTCGACCTAATTCCAAGCTATGACGAGTCCAGCTACTAAAAATTGGCATGGTGCCATGAAATCTGAGATGATATCAATATCTGATTATCAAGTTTGGTATATTTGCATCACAGGGTTAGACCCAATGAATGCTAATAGATCTTTAAGATCTAAACAGACAGATGGAAAACCTAGGGTTTTCAAAGCAAGGTTGATGGTAAAAGTTTTATTCACGAGGTGGATTATGGAAAAACTTTCACCAATTGCTTTGATTAAATCATTCAGATTATCTTAGCCATTACTACTCATCTTGATAATGAGTTATGGTAATATTGGATGTTAAAACTAACTTCTTGAATTGGATTCTAGAAGAGGCTGTGTTTTAACACAGCCAAAGAGTTTTATCGATCTTAATAAGGCTGAGAAATTATGCAAACTTATAGTTCTATTTATGGAATAAAGAATGCATATAGGAGTAGCAATCTTCAGTTCAATGAATCCATACTGGGATTTGGATTTCAGAGGAACTCGGAAGAGTCTTGTTTTACAAGAAGATCAGTGGGAGTTACGTTGTATTAATTGTGTTGTATGTCGGTGACATACTCCTTATTGGAAACAATGTTTCTATGCTTAATTCTATTAAAGAATGGCTTGGAAATTGTTTTTCAATGAAGGATCTTGGAGAAGCACAGTACATATTGGGCATCAAGATCTGTTAAAACAGATCGAAAATGATGTTTGGACTTAGTCAAGTGACCTATTTTGATAAGGTACTTGATAAGTTCAGAATGAAAGACACCAAAAAGGGTCTCATTCCAATTACTCATGGCACATCTCTTAGCAATATTCAAGGCCCTACAGGGCTTGATGAGCAAAAGAGGATGGAAAACATTCCTTATGCTTCGGCAATAGGGTCTATAATGTACGCCATGATATGTACATGACCAGACGTATCGTATGCTTTGAGCATGACGAGTCAATTTCAAGGAAATCCAGGTGAGGCGCGTTAGACTGCGACCAAGAATACTCTTATGTACCTTAGATGGACAAAAGAATATTTTGTTGTCTTTGGAAGACAAAAAGAGTTGATATTAACAAGCTGTTTAAATGCTAACAGACTAAGATAATTTCCGATTTTAATCTGGTTATATCTTTTGTCTGGTTAGAGGTGAAATTTGCTGGAATAGTTCCATGCAATGTAATATAGCTGATTAAAACTACAGAAGCTGAACACAGTATTGCATTGGATGCAGTACTGTTGGCAATTAAGATTTGAAAGTTCTTGAATGAACTAGGTGGCGTAACTAGCTCAGCCCATCCGATAGTTCTCTATTTATAGTAGATCTATCGCGCAAGCTTATGAGCCTAGGGAGCACTACAAATCTAAAGCTGGTGCTCAGGATGTTCCACATTATCTGGGAGATAGTTTTGTGGAGATATCGAGATAATAAAGTTGCAACTTTTGGTAAGATTGCAAACCCATTTTCTAAACCTCTCCAGCAGTTTAAGCTTGAGGCTTTCACGACTGCAATAGAGATCAGACATCTTAGAGATGGGTTGTGATTTCTATTACTGTATTAGATACTTTTGGAGATTTGGTAGACATTCACTCATATGTATAATACATATTTCTTCATATAGATATGGTTTAATTTATATGAATTGTCCAAATGATTAAGTGATATCAATTGGGTTATGAGGTCGACTTACCGCATAATGAAGCCCCAATGGTTGAACTGATATACTTGAATCATATAGCTGTTCCTGGTTCGTATCATCGAGTACGGACAAACTGATGATACAAAGAACTAGATTGTAATGTGTAATATAGCGCCGCTTCATGGGCTAATGATGTGGGACATCAAGTACAATTACATAGATATTAGCTGGGAGCTAATGATCGAACAGACCCGACTGGAATAGTATTTAAGATTTCGAGTCATAATACTATTTCATTGACTGTCGAGCAATTTCCTCTGACCTGAGTAGTCCAGAGTGATTCCATTGTGAAATGGTGTACTTTGATACAAGTAAACGCCTTTCGTAAAAGGAGGTTATAAAACTTGTTATTGGGTATATCAGGAAGCAAGTGGGAGAACTTGGATTGACAAGATGGGATTGTCCTCCATTTTATAATGGGATACATGTCTTACCGGCCACTTGGAGAGTCGAGACTGTGGAAAATACGTGGCCACGTCCAGATTCGTATCATAGTGATAAATCTGGTTTTACAGTCTGTCTCAAAGTCCAAGAAAGGTTTGAACCGATTGATGATGACTCGAGTCTTGCCTCAAGTTCAAACTTAGACATAAAGTGACAACAGGAAATTGGCAGCACACTGGCTCTGAAGGCCAAGTGGGAGATTGTTAGGATATGTCCTTCGATCCTACGTGTGCAATCGATAAAGTCATAAGGTCGTCTATGGATGTTAAATGATTATTCGATAATATTAATTGTTGGGAACAATATAATATTGATCGATAAAATCATACCTACAGGGTCACACACGAGCTCGATATTGATATACATTGCTTGATAAATATATTGATTTAGAATCAATATTTACGTGGATTTAATACACATGCATGGGATGCATGGCTTGCATGGATGCATGTCACATAGTGTGACATGGCATGCCACACAAGCAAGTGGGACCACATACAATGCATAGTGGCATGTGTATGTGGCATGACCTTTCACCTCCTTTGTAACCCCTTTTGCATGTTAATGGTGCATTATGATGCCCATTATGTTGTAGGTTACAAAGGGGAGTAATGTGGTGAATAATGAGGCCATTATATGGATGAAAATCAGATTTTCATCACATCACATCTTTACCCACGAAATTCAAACCAAAGAGAGAAAGGAGAGAGTGTTCTAGGAGAACCGACTCGATCAAGCAAAGTGTTCGTCATCCGGGTTCGTGTGCAACACGTAGAGGCCGGGCCATTTGTGCGGCTTCCACATCCGGACGATCTAAAGGAGTGACGAGGTCATTCACAAGGAGAGCTTCGAGAGGCTGATCCATTTGAGGTGGTTCAATCGACTGAACACCACCTCAACGACATCAACGAATCACTTCGTCACAAAAGTAAGTAATCGTTGAACCTTATATATATATATATTGGATGTGTATATATATATGTTTATATGTGTTCTTATACACATTAAGTGTGCACTAAGATCATGGCATAGTAGATCTATTGCTTTACACGCTTCCGCACACACGGTATATCGATTGGATCGGTATACCGGTACCTTCATTGGATAGGTAAACGTCCACACTATCGTGGCTTGCCATATCTGATGGGATTTTAGATGCGATTAGTGGTTTAATGATATTATTTGAGGGAGATAATATCGGAGATTAAATCGATTGTTTGTTGTTATATGTGCTCATAGATTAGGAGATGGCTTTGAACCCACTTTATGTGATAACTAAGGAATTTTAAACTCCCTGGTCCCTAAATGTAATGATTGGAATAGAGATCTAGACATTACCCAAACTGTTAAAGAGTACTAGTTAGTGCTCAGTGATCTTTGTCCTCCCGAGCCTATTTACATAGGCGGCTAGACAAGAGGCGATGTGGATACTCATAAAGGGCAGTCGCTTCGAGGAAACGCTTAAACACGTTTTTGAGATGATTGACCTTTTAGACGAGTTGAGACGGAGATCGCAAGCTCTTGTAGCCAATGCCAAAGGTTTCGAACCTAAAGGCAAACGGGGAAAAGAAAAGCAAAGAAACCCAGTGGTTCTTTTGGACCACGAGATGGGACGAGAAAGCCATGAGGCAAGAGTTCTCGATGCAAACAGTCTGGGTACTGGAAGTCTGATTATCCTCTCAAAGAAAGTACGAAATTCTTCTTTAGTCGTAAAACATAGTCAGTGGTATTATCTACCGGAACCTGGTGTATAGATATGGAACCACTGACGGTATGTGCATTTTAAATGCAAGGGTTCCAGGAAACCCGACGACTTAGAAAAGAAGAAATCGTAGTCTACATGGGCAATGCTGTAGAGGAGGCAGCAGTTGCAGTGGAGGACATTTTATAGGATTTCATTTTGAGTTATTGCTTTTATGTACCTTTCATATTAGAAAGAACTTTGTTCTGGATTTCTAATGAATGGATATTTTATTTCTTTTAATCATTTGATGGTTATAAGAAGAAATAATGATAGTATCTATTCTGGTACATTAGCTAGCAATATATAAATGATGAATCATGAGTCCACCACGATGCAACGAACCGTAGTATAAAACTCGTTTTACTAATAAGAGATTTCTTATTAAATCAGTTATACTTGTGGATTCTTATGCTAAGTAATGCTTATTCAAATAAAAAGTTCAAAGGTTGAAAATTGATTTTTGATCAATTAAGTTGAAGGAGTGGACCTTCCGACCTAAGAATTTTATTTGGAAGATAACATGACCAAGCAATCCTTTATGGATATATGATGTAAGATCCGGACAAGTATAAGAATTGATTGACTCTGATGTATGCAGACCTATGCCTACTCAGACAATAAGGTACGAGTACTTCATTTTATGATTACTCGAAAAATGGATTAGAATACCTGATGTGCCACAAAAGCAAGTGTTTTGACAAGTCAATGGACACTAAGCAATTGTGGAGAGCCATCAAGGTATATCCATTTGTAGCCTGCGATTTGATCGCGGAGGCAAGTACCTGTCTGAAGAATGCATGGCATACTAATCAGAGATTGGGATTTGATCCCAAATGACTTCACCATACACTGTGATGGAGTTGTATTCTAAATGTCTAGTTTAGTGCAAATACGGAACTCCTTATCTATACCTTAATTCGAGATATGATTCAAGCATGATTGCATTTAATGCAATAGTCCTTGATGTATACGTTGTAGACAGTATGGCGTGAGGAGACACGCGGAAGATCATACTGTCGGTTACTCGTATACTATCGAACAGTAGCTCACGACTTAGATGGACAGGGACAATCCATCGGTACGTCGTAGTGTGACTGGTAGATAGTCGGTCTTGACTATCATGTTACACTCGTACACTTGGTGTATTGAGCAGGACCACGGGAGGGCGTTCGATTTATACTAATCGGAGTAATCGAACCAGACCTCAGATATTACGGATATGTGAGTTCTTAATCCCTATATAATTATAGGTGCGTGTGTCCAATGCTCGGTTCTTTGATGTGCCAATGAGTGAGACTAATTGATTAGTCGAGATCCTCGGTATATTGGGAATCGAAATTGTACACACGGCATACTATATATTATAGACAGGAAACCGTGTCCCATTTATTGGGTTGATGATGTCCCCGAGATGAGCTCATAAAGTTTATCATGTAAACCCTGCAGGTGGATTTACTCCGCATGATAATAAGGATGAGTGGTACTAGTCTCGGATAATAAGAAATGAATTAATTTAATTATTAGTAATTAAAATTAATTCGTGAACATGCGATATCTTAAACACGGGGAAATGTCACATATGTAATACGGCGGGAAAATTATTGACGGAATAATTTGAATTAATTAATTGGGAAATCATTTATAATTTTATAGTGGAATTAATTATAAATAAAATTGTGGAATTTAATTAAGGTTTTCCTTTTGGGACACCAAGTTAATTAAATTGCAATTTAAGCCTAATTAATTAATTGCCTATGGGTCCCTAGTGTGGCCTATATAAATCCTCGTTCTCTCTTCTCTAAACCTAAGAAACGCCGCTATTTTATTTTTGCGGAGAAAAATTATTTTGTTAGCGCAATTAATTTTTCTGTGAAAATAAAAGGATTAGCGCAGTTCTTTTTTCTGCAGAAATTAATTGCTAGCGCAATTATATTTCAGAGACAGAAATATAATATTCTTACGCTGGGCTTGAGAGAGAAGAAGAAGAGAAAAATTCCGGCGGATCGTTGCCCACACAACGGTCGGAATCGAGGGCTAGGATACACGCTAGAAGACTCGAGGTCTCTGTCAATTCGGCTTCTCCGAATCACGCGACAAAGGTATGGAATCGAAACCCTATTTCCGCATCGTTTCGATTCAATCTCGTACGTAATCATACAACGAACCTCCGATCGAGTTCCGAGAACCGTGGTATGTGTTCCTTGATCACTGGGTGACTTCTAGTTGCCGGAACGGTGGTCGGAAACGGAAAAACGCACCAGAAACGGGGCTGGAACAGTAGCGTGGCGCTGCTGTTCGCGACGCTGTCGGCCGACGGCATTTCATGTCGGCCGACATGGACTTGTCGGACGACACCAGATGGTGTCGGACGACAGAGAGGCCAGAAGCCCACGGTTTTGCGCGGTTGTGCTTCGGGCATGATGGCTGGGCGTAAACCGGGTCTGGGGCTTCGTCGTGAACACAATAGGCACGCTGGAGGTCGACTGGGCGTGTCCGGATGTTCGAGTAGTCGAACGGACTCGTCCCGGGTAGTCGATTTCCAACAATTGGTATCAGAGACGGTTTATCGGTTTGTTGTATTGTTCGTACGTTTGTGATGCAGGATGAACCCGATTATTATGGCCAACATTATGGGATGTTGTATGATAATTTTGTTGTGGTTTGTTAAACTCTCGGGCTTGTCGAGATTGTTTTGTTTTGGAAATGTTGCTTGTTTGTAATAGATAAAAACGACGGGTTGAGTCGTTAGGTTTATTTATTTATTTCCGTTGTTTTTCCGGGCATGTATAGGATCGATCACCCTGTATAGGATCGATGCCGGATTTAGTAGATTTATTCTTGTAATTTTTCTTGCTATTTTTGGTGGATCGAGACGAGATCGAAACCCGGAGAAACGAGAGTCGAGGAGACGAACCGGCACCGGGCAGCCATCGAACACACCCCGTGTTCGCGATGGGCAGCAGCGGGGCTGGGGTTCGTTCGACCCCACGAGCGACTCAACGAGGCTCGAGACGAGGCTCCAGTGGGAGGAGTTCGTCTCTTGACCCTCGAGCGAGTCAGTGGTGGACCGAGACCGAGACGAGCAACGAGATCCAAGAGACGTGCATTGGAGAACACTTAAGGCCATAATAATCGGGACCACGTTAATTGCTTTTTGCTTGTTTTACGTGCTTTATTATTATGCTTAATTGTTTATGCATGTTATCCCTTATCGTAAAATACTAAGTGGGAGAGGGATTGGAAACAATCCCGCGGTCTCCATTCTCTGTTTTGAATGTGATGTGTATTGACTTACGAGTTGGCTCTAGTGTCATCCTCCCTATCGGATAAAGTCGATACACGGATATCACTGGATCAAAATTCGAATTTAAAATCCACTTATAAAATTGAACAATTATATTTCTCAAAAGCAATGCCTAATCTGTCATTCAAAGACTAATTTCAACTCGACTCATTCTCACCCCGGGGAGTGGAATGGATCCAAAGCGCTTGGTTATGTCGATGACACAGATTAGAGACTTTCGAGTCATTCGATGACTAGATCGATTGTCTGATTGGCTCCCTCACCTAGTGAGAGATAGGGCTCAATTGCATGATTGATCGCTGGTTAGAAACTTCGAGTTTCACTTACGAGATATCAAGCTTTGATTAATAAATTGTGAAATTTAATAAATGTAAGAGTCAATTAACAAAGTTGTTTGTTTTAGTAAACGTCCACAAGAACGTGGCTTGCTAAATGGAAACGGTACTTTGGGTTAATTAAGATTCTATGACATTTAAATAAGTGAGATTCAATTAATAAAGTTGTTTGTTTTAGTAAACGTCCACAAGAACGTGGCTTGCTAAATGGAAACGGAACTTTGGGATTAATTGAGGCTCGACAGTTATAGAAAGTCGTGGAGGACCGCATGTCAACGTAAACGTCCACAAGAACGTGGCTTGCGGTGGACATGTAGTTCCCGAGCGGTGGACTTAGTACTGAGAAATGGTATACACTTAGGTACGCTTTATAGTATCCTCCCCATCGGAGTCACTGCTATAATGATGTACGACCAAAGTAAAAATCCAATTATAAAATCGTTTGGATTAGTATACGTCCACAAGAACGTGGCATGCTAGTCTGATGGGATTTTGGAAATGATTGGTAGTTTAATGATATTATTTGAGGGAAATGATATCGAATTAAACTCATTGTTTGTTTTATATGGTATTATTCCCATTAAAAGTCAACAAACTCACTTAACCTGTTTGTATGGATTAAAGAAGAAACTTGGACATTGTCCTAACTGCAGAGGAGTACAATTATGTACTCCAAGTCAATTAACCTGCTGAACCAAATGATGCTTCCACTATTGAGGAAAGGAAGCTCATGGAAATGGATCAAGGTTCTGAGATGACGCGGAGCTGCATTATGGCTTTCATGTCAAAATGTGCTGCGACATCGGGATCAAGCCATGACCATTACCTATGATATGATGCTTAACCTCAAGAAACTTTTTGGTTATCAGGACAGGACAACCAGGCAAAATGCAATGAGGCAACTCATGACGGCCATCGCATCCGAAGGAACGCCCGTGAGGGATCACGTTCTTAGGATGATGTGCTATCTGAATGAGATAGAGATTCTAGGATCAGTTATCGATGGGGTAACCGAAGTCGATATTGTGCTCCAGTATCTGCCGAGAAGTTTTGAGCAGTTCCGCCTGAACTATAACATGAATAAGGGGTCTTACTCATTGGCGGAACTCCTGATTGAACTTCAAGCGGCAGAGGGAATCTTTAAGGGCTCTCAAGCACTTGTGGTTGAGAAATTGGCTCTTCCTAGGCCTCCGGGCAGCAAAAGGAAGAAGAAGCAAATACGGAAACCCAGTGGGCCTAATATATCTGGACCACGGAATGGGACAAACAAGCCCAAGGGGCAAGTGTTTCCGTTGTAAGCAGTCTGGATACTGGGAGTTTTAATTGTCCTCTCAAGCAACAAGAAGTTGACTCTTCCTTAGTCACCGAAACATGTTTAGTGGTAGTATCTGCCAGTACCTGGTGAGTGGATACGGGAACCACTAATCATGTCTGCACTTAATGCGGGGGTTCCAGGAAACCCGGAGACTTAGAAAGGAAGAAGTTATAACCTACATGGGCAATACTGTTAAGGTAACTGCCGTTGCAGTGGGAGATGTTAAATGTTTTAACGGTAGGATTTTAGTTCTAACAAATTGTCTTTATGTGCCGGCATTTAGAAAGAAATTTCATTTCGCATTTCTAAATTGGCTTAGAATGGATATTCCGTTTCTTTGGATGGTTTCATACCTATCAGAGTAGGAAACGAGGATATTATCTATTCTGGTACATTGATAGACAATTTAATACTAAATCCGTATTCTTTCACGATGCAACATACCGGAGCTAATAACACACTGTCGAACCCCAATAAGAGTAAAGATCCTTCTAAATAAATCAAATTTACTTATGGCATCTTAGGCTAGATCATTTTAACTTGAGTTCGATTCAAAGGGTGAAAGTTGATGGACTACTCAGCTAGGTTGAAGGAAAGGACCTTCCGACTTTCGAATCATACTTGGAAGTTTTAATGACCAAGCAACCCTTTACGGTTAAAGGGCAAAGATCCAAGAAAGTACTAAAGTTGATTCGCTCTGATCTATGCAGACCTCTTTGAGGAGTAAGGCATACTTATCAGAACATGGGATTAAACCCCAATTGACTACACCATTCTTGCCTCGGCAAAAATGATGTGTTAGTAAGAAGGATAGGACTCTTATAGATATGGGAAAGTAGACAATGAGTTATTCGGAGTTACCTAATTCGGTTTTGGGATATGCCTTGGAAACAGCGGCGTTTATCCTGAACTTGATTCCTTTGGAAACTTGTACAGATATTCGGTTGTTTATAGGATACCCTAAGAAAACGAATTGAGATATGTAATATAGTCCAAAGGACCAGGTATTCGTTGATTGCATCAACGTTCGGTTCTTAGACATGGACTATATATGCAAGAATCACAAGCCCAAGAGTAGAGTAATACTTAATGTGCTTAGAGGGACTGATCAAGACTTAGAACCAGCCTAACTGAGTAGTTCACTACTATAATCTTTAGTCACTAAAGATACACCGGAGCGTCGTCGTAGTGGGAGGGTTGTTAGACAACCCAACAGGTTCATGTTTATAGGTGAGTCTTCGGACTTGTTACCTGGAGAACATGAAGCCGAACCCTGGATCTATGACGAGACGCTGAAAGATCAAGATGCTCAGTCTTGGCTAAAGTCGATCCGGATTCTTTTGTCTTCACATGGAAGATGGAAGTCAAGACAGATTTCCTAAATCGAAGTCTTGACGGGGCCATCTGTGTGGGACAGCCAGAGAGATTCATCGAAAAGAGCCAAGAGCATTCGTAAGCAAGCTTAATCAATCTTAGGATTGAAGGAAGCTTCAAGATCTTGGACACATGCGGACCTATGAGAAAATCCATTTCATGGATTCATTCAAGGCATGTTTAGGTCCTGAGTGTAATAAAGAAGTGACATAAAAGATGTGGTGTTTTCTCATTCTTTATGTAGACGACATCCTTCTAAATTGGCAACAATATGAAAGATGTTATCGGACATAAAGGGATGGTTGTCCGAGTAATTCAATGTAAGAGACTTAGGAGAAGTCGGGAATGTTCTTGGGATCAAAGTAATATATGATCGCCAGAAAAGAACATAGAACTTATCTCGAGCCTCATACATAAATACAATTCTTACTCGTTGCAGCATACAGAATTCCAAGAAAGGTTTTCACCTTTTAGATGTGGAATAATTTATCTAAAGTTTTGTGTCTGACACAATAAGGAGATAAAATGAAAAGTAAGCAGTTCCCTAAACCTTGAAGGTGGGAAACTTAATGTATGCAGTGCTATGCACGAAACTGATATCTACTATGCCGTGGGCATGGTGGTGAGATATCATAGTAATCCTGGAAAGGATCACTCGACTGATGTAAAGAACATGTTTAAAATATGTTCTAAGTTACAAAGCAGTCAAGTTGTTTCCTTTGGATTACAGAGAATTGGATTTCCAAATCAAACAGGAACAGTCGAAGTCAGGCTATGTGTTCTCACTGTGAAGTGGAGCAGTCACATGGAAGAATGTAATACAACGATGCATTACGGACTCTACCATGGAAGCTGAAAGGATAACGGCCTCTGAGGTAGTTAAAAGGTCAGCGTGGCTCCAGAACTTCCTGAGAGACTTAGATGTGGTTTCTAGTTTGCCCAAAGCTATTTTGAATAGCGGTATATTGGCAAACTTGAAATGCCACGAGTCCACAGTGGGAGATAACACGTAGAGCGCAAGTACCACCTGATTCGAGAGATCGTCTAGTAAGACGATGCAGTTGTCACCTAGATAGCATCGAGAGGATTGCCTGGTAAAAACCCGTTCACAGAGGCTCTTCCAGCGAAAGCGTTGGATAGACGTGATGAGGTTATGGGAATCTGATGTTTGGGAGAGGACGACTAGACTTTTAGTATAAGTGGGAGATTGATGGAGTTGTATTCTAAATGTCTAGTTTAGTGCAAATACGGAACTCCTTATCTATACCTTAATTCGAGATATGATTCAAGCATGATTGCATTTAATGCAATAGTCCTTGATGTATACGTTGTAGACAGTATGGCGTGAGGAGACACGCGGAAGATCATACTGTCGGTTACTCGTATACTATCGAACAGTAGCTCACGACTTAGATGGACAGGGACAATCCATCGGTACGTCGTAGTGTGACTGGTAGATAGTCGGTCTTGACTATCATGTTACACTCGTACACTTGGTGTATTGAGCAGGACCACGGGAGGGCGTTCGATTTATACTAATCGGAGTAATCGAACCAGACCTCAGATATTACGGATATGTGAGTTCTTAATCCCTATATAATTATAGGTGCGTGTGTCCAATGCTCGGTTCTTTGATGTGCCAATGAGTGAGACTAATTGATTAGTCGAGATCCTCGGTATATTGGGAATCGAAATTGTACACACGGCATACTATATATTATAGACAGGAAACCGTGTCCCATTTATTGGGTTGATGATGTCCCCGAGATGAGCTCATAAAGTTTATCATGTAAACCCTGCAGGTGGATTTACTCCGCATGATAATAAGGATGAGTGGTACTAGTCTCGGATAATAAGAAATGAATTAATTTAATTATTAGTAATTAAAATTAATTCGTGGACATGCGATATCTTAAACACGGGGAAATGTCACATATGTAATACGGCGGGAAAATTATTGACGGAATAATTTGAATTAATTAATTTGGAAATCATTTATAATTTTATAGTGGAATTAATTATAAATAAAATTGTGGAATTTAATTAAGGTTTTCCTTTTGGGACACCAAGTTAATTAAATTGCAATTTAAGCCTAATTAATTAATTGCCTATGGGTCCCTAGTGTGGCCTATATAAATCCTCGTTCTCTCTTCTCTAAACCTAAGAAACGCCGCTATTTTATTTTTGCGGAGAAAAATTATTTTGTTAGCGCAATTAATTTTTCTGTGAAAATAAAAGGATTAGCGCAGTTCTTTTTTCTGCAGAAATTAATTGCTAGCGCAATTATATTTCAGAGACAGAAAAATAATATTCTTACGCTGGGCTTGAGAGAGAAGAAGAAGAGAAAATTTCCGGCGGATCGTTGCCCACACAACGGTCGGAATCGAGGGCTAGGATACACGCTAGAAGACTCGAGGTCTCTGTCAATTCGGCTTCTCCGAATCACGCGACAAAGGTATGGAATCGAAACCCTATTTCCGCATCGTTTCGATTCAATCTCGTACGTAATCATACAACGAACCTCCGATCGAGTTCCGAGAACCGTGGTATGTGTTCCTTGATCACTGGGTGACTTCTAGTTGCCGGAACGGTGGTCGGAAACGGAAAAACGCACCAGAAACGGGGCTGGAACAGTAGCGTGGCGCTGCTGTTCGCGACGCTGTCGGCCGACGGCATTTCATGTCGGCCGACATGGACTTGTCGGACGACACCAGATGGTGTCGGACGACAGAGAGGCCAGAAGCCCACGGTTTTGCGCGGTTGTGCTTCGGGCATGATGGCTGGGCGTAAACCGGGTCTGGGGCTTCGTCGTGAACACAATAGGCACGCTGGAGGTCGACTGGGCGTGTCCGGATGTTCGAGTAGTCGAACGGACTCGTCCCGGGTAGTCGATTTCCAACACACTGTTGTGTAGAAATGGTGTGTTGTAAACAAGAAATGGAACTCTTATAGAAATAGTAAAAGCATGAGTTATACGGAACTACCTATGTTCTATGGATATGTCTGGAAACAACGGGGCATTCAAATGCGGTTGTAGAATATCCTAGAAGAACAAAAGATGTGTGTTCAATAGTACTATGAACCAGAAGGACGTTATAAGTTCTAACGCCCGGTTCTTAGAGAAAGACTATATGATGAACCACAAGCCCAAAGTGACGTAATACTTTGAAATGAGAGAGAAATATTAATACTTAGAATCAGCCAAACCGAGTAGCGGTACACCACTAACTGCACCTACTGTTATTACGGTTTATACACCGGAACGCCGTTGTAGTGGGAGGTTGTATGACAACCGGAGATATTCATAAAACTAGGTGAGTCTTCGGATTCTGGACCTAGTATACATGAAATCGATCCCTAGATCTACATGAAGGCCGTACTAGATCTAAATGTGCCTTCTTGGAGAGCAATAAGGATTATTGCTAAGAGGCGAGATCATTTAGAGTACAAGCTTAGTTGATCCATTTATGGATTGAAAACAAAGCATTGAATTCGTGGTACTTGCAAATTGATGAGATAGTCCATTTTATGGATTCATCAAAAGCATAGACGAATCGTGTGTATTGGAAACGTGATGGAAAACAAGGTGGTGTTTCTCGGAGGTTTTATGTAGATGACATTTTATCATTGGCAACAATGTAAAGATGTTGTCAGACATAAAATGATGGTTGTCTAGAAAAATCGATATATGAGATGAAGAAGAAGTTAGAGCATGTTCTTAAGATCTAGGATCTCAAGAAAAGAACATTGTACTTCTCCTGGACATCTTGCATATATATGATTATGGTTCGTTTTAACATGCATGATTCCGAGAAAGGTTCGTTACCTTTCAGAGACGGAATGCATCTATCTAAGGATATGTGTTTTGGAACACAAAAGGAGATAGAAGCAATGAAAGCAATTTCCTACACTTTGAGTGTGGAAAGCTTAATAAATGCAATGTTGAAAAACGAGAACCTGATATCGGCTATGCGGTGAGCATAGTGGGAGGATATCAAGGTAATCCTGGAAAGGAATATTCGACTGCCGTAAAAGTACTTTCGAAGTACTGTTCTAGACTACGAAGCAGACGAGCATTTCCTTTGGATTATATTCTCTTAGATTTCTAATCAAAGAAGGACCGGTGTAAGTCGATATCAGGCTATGTGTTTCACTATTGAAGGAGAAGGAGTTTTAACATGGAAGAGTGATAAGCACGATGCTTATCGGACTCTGCCATGGGTAACCAAATAGCGGCCTCAGAGGCAGCGGAAGTTTTGGTATAACTTCGGGATAATCTCTGGGACTTAGAGGTGATTCTTAATTTGCCAAAAGGCTATGGGTATAGCGGTGCGATGGCAAATGGTAAGAAATCACAAGTCCATAAGTGTAAGATAACACATAGTGCAAGTACCACCTGATACGAGTCATCGTCGAGGGAGACGACGCTGTAGTCACCAAGATAACTTCAGAGCGGCAACCTAGAGTGCTCATTCACATAGTACTTCTTGGAAGTACAACTTAAGCACGTGATGAGTATGGGAGTCGGGAGTTTGGAGGAAATGACTAGACCTTAGTACAAGTGGGAGATTGTTGGAGTTGTGTACTTAATGTCTAGATTTAAGTGACAGAAACTCACGATCCATTGCCATTAATCTACTTAACTAAATGAACAATTGTTTGCGCTTAATTATTTATAATTAAATATATGCAAAACATAGTCCTGGATTCTATACGTTGTAGTTAGTATGGTGTGTCGGGCCCCACACAGAAGATCATACTATCGGTTACTCGTATTTAATCAAACAGTTGCTCACGACCTAGATGGACACGGACCAATCCATCGGTATAGTCGTTGTGTGAGAGAGAAAATAATTTGTCTTAATTATTTTATCACACTTGTACACTTGGTGTATTGAGCGGATCGTTGAGATTCATCGATTAGGATTGCCGGCGATATTCGATTCGAGTCTCAGTGTATTTTATTCTTAATCCCCGATATTATTGCGAGTGTGTATATTTAATATAAGTGACTTTGATTTACCAAAGGAATTAACCGATTTAATTATTGGGTTAATTGCCGGTTAAGTTGGGTCACTATATTTCATATATGGCATGCCGTGAATGATTGACCGGAAAGTGTATCCCGGAAGGGTTGATAATATCCCCGAGATGAGTTCATAAGGAATTATTATGTAAACCCTGCAGGTGGATTTAATCCGCATAATAATTAAGGTTGAATGGTACTAGTCTCGGAAATAAGAGATGAATAATTAATTAATTAGCAATAAATTAATTTTATTCATGGATATTTCTATCTTAAATACACGGAATATATAATACTACCGGAGAAATATTATTTGATATAATATGGAATAATATTGGGAGTGCAATTTTATTTATATAGTGGAAAATAAATAAAATTTAATATTGATAAGGATTAATGGATTTGGGTTGGACCCAATTTAATCTTCAATATTTAGAAGCCCAATATTTATTCTCCTTAAGATCCCCTACGTAGCCTATAAAAGCACTACATGGTCTTCTCTATTCTCATAACTTGAAGATCACAATTCTAGAGAGAGAAAGTAGAGAGGAGGATCCATGGAGTTCGGTAGATCGTCGCCCACACGACGTCCGGGCTAGTGCAAGGAATACGTGGGAAGATCTCAAGGTCATCATAAGATCTCGTTTCTCCGCACAACGAATCGAAAGGTGAATTGAATTTCCGCAATTTAATTCTAGTTTATTGATCAATTATCGAAAAACAAGATCCGAAGGATCGAACCCGGATTAGACGAGGGACCACGCGGTGGTGGCGAAGCCACCGGACCGCGTGGACCGCACGCCTAGGGTTCGGCGCGCGAAGGAGAACCCTCGGCCTCAGCCGAGGGGGCGATCGCTGGGAGCGATCGCCGGCGGTGACGGGCTGGTGCCGTCACCTCCCCACCTCGACGGTGGGGGCTTCTCCACGGCGGGCAGCAGGTCGCCGGACCTGCTGCTGGGGGCTGCCGGATGCAGCCCCATCGATCGCATGATCGATGCGATCCACGATCGCGCGAACCCCGGCTCGCGGGGGTTCGGGTGGGGGCGGATTACGCGCCTTCGGGTGCGTGGTCTCCAAAGCCCGGACTCCGGCGGATGAGTCGGCGTTCGTGTGATATCCGGCGAAGGGTTCGTTCGGGTTATTGGTTTCCGCAAATTTAAATAATCGGGATATCGAATTCCAACAGATAACACATAGAGCAAGTACCACCTGATACGAGTCATCGTCGAGGGAGACGACGTAGTAGTCACCAAGATAACTTCACAGCGGCAACCTAGATTGCTCACTCACATAGTACTTCTCGGAAGTACACTTTAAAGCACGTGATGAGTATGGGAACCGGGAGTTTGGAGGAAATGACTAGACCTTAGTACAAGTGGGAGATTGTTGGAGTTGTGTACTTAATGTCTAGATTTAAGTAACGGTAAACTCCCGGTCATAGCATTTAATCTATTTAATTAATAAACAATTGTTTGCTTTTAATTATTATTAATTAAATATATGCAAATCATAGTCCTAGATTTTATACGTTGTAGTTAGTATGGTGTGTCGGGCCCACACAGAAGATCATACTATCGGTTACTCGTATTTAATCAAACAGTGGCTCACGACCTAGATGGACCCGGACCAATCCATCGGTATAGTCGTTGTGTGAGAGAGAAAATAATTTGTCTTAATTATTTTATCACACTTGTACACTTGGTGTATTGAGCGGATCGTTGAGATTCATCGATTAGGATTGCCGACGATAATCGATTCGAGTCTCAGTGTATTTTATTCTTAATCCCCGATATTGTTGCGGGTGTGTATATTTAATATAAGTGACTTTGATTTACCAAAGGAATTGACCGATTTAATTATTGGGTTAATTACCGGTTAAGTTGGGTCACTATATTTCATATATGGCATGCCGTGAATGATTGACCGGACAGTGTATCCCGGAAGGGTTTATAATATCCCCGAGATGAGTTCATAAGGAATTATTGTGTAAACCTCATGAGTGAATTCGTTCCGCACAATAATTAAGGTTGAATGGTACTAGTCTCGGATTAAAGAGATGAATAAATTAATTAGCAATAAATTAATTTTATTCATGGATATTTAAATATTAAATACACGGAATAAATAATACTACCGGAGAAATATTATTTGATATAATATGGTTTAATATTGGGAGTGCAATTAATTTATATAGTGGAAAATAAATTAATTAATATTGATAAGGATTAATGGACTTGGGCAGTTGGCTCAATTTAATCTTCAATATTGGAAGCCCAATATTCCACCTCCTTTAGATCCCCTACGTAGCCTATAAAAGCACTACATGGCCTTCATAAATCATAAGACAAGATTATCATACTTGATATTCTAGAGAATTGAAGGAGATCCATAGGAGTTCGATAGATCGTCGCCCACCCGACGTTCGAACGGAGTGCAAGGAATACGTGGGAAGATCCAAAAGGTCTTCAACTTGATTTCGTTTCTCCGCACAACGAATCAAGGTATGATCATAAAACTCCTTGTGTGATTTTATGTGAATTAAATTGTGATACATGCATGAACGCACGATCCGGGAAAACGACGATCTTCGGGGACGGGGATTCGAGATCCCCGGCGAAGGATCGAGAGGACCCTCGGCTGGGAGCCGAGGGAGTGGCGGTCGAGCCTAGGGCTTCGACCGCCGGCGCGCATCGAAGGAAGGCCGCGGCTGGACGCCGCGGCTGGGGCGATCGAACCCTAGTTCGATCGCCGGGGACCGTCGCGGCTTCGCGCCGCGGCTGGTGGTCCCCCCCTCCTGTCGGTGGTGGCGGTGAGTCGCCGGACTCACCGCCCGGGGCTGCCGGAGCAGCCCCAGCGATCGGCGCACGATCGCGAGCCCCGGCGGGGGCTCGGCTAGGGTTTCGGCCGCGGGTTCATCCCGCGGCGATGCTCGGGTCGAGCCCGGTTCCGTCCGGTGGTTCGCGTGTTTCCGGCGAGGGGATTTCGGTCGGGGTTATCGGTTCCGCAATTTTTGATACCCCGGGATATCGATTTCCAGCAGTCTCCACTTTTGGAGTCTCCACTTTTGTGTAGTCTCCACTTTTGTGTAGTCTCCACTTTTGTGTAGTCTCCACTTTTGGAGTCTCCACTTTTGGAGTCTCCACTTTTGTGTAGTCTCCACTTTTGTGTAGTCTCCACTTTTGGAGTAGTCTCCACTTTTGTGTAGTCTCCACTTTTGGAGTCTCCACTTTTGTGTAGTCTCCACTTTTGTGTAGTCTCCACTTTTGGAGTCTCCACTTTTGGAGTCTCCACTTTTGTGGCAGTCTCCGGAATTTTGACAAGTCTCCGTTTTTGTGGCAGTCTCCGGAAATTTGACAAGTCTCCGTTTTTGTGGCAGTCTCCGGAATTTTGAAAATAGTCGACGGACAGCGCAAGGAACACACAAAGTTGATGCCAAAAAAAACTTGTATTTACAATCTCCCCCTTTTTGGTACAACTCTTGTGAAACACATCAATCATGAGTAGACTTGCAAAGCTTAGATGTTGTCGCCAAAACATACATCGACAGTCATACAATCGCTTTTAAGAATATATATAATATTTAATATGTATAATATATTTCGGTTATTCGGTTTTTAACAATCGGTTATCGGGTTAACCGATAACCGAATATATATATTTTTTCTTACCGATAACCGAACCGAACACCGAATTTCTTATATTTGGCTAACCGAAAACCGAAAGTTTCAGTTCGGTTTCGGTTTTAACCGATAACCAAAACCGGAATTCCCACCCCTAGTCATAAATTACCATATAGCTTATTTGGGACAGCGTAAATAAAAATATTGGGCCTCTAAGCCCATTAGCTTATTTGGGACAGCGTGATTTAATTGGAATCGAGAAGCCACTGTGAGTCGGTTCGAGAATAATTAATTGGCAAATTAATTATTGCGTGTATAGATTTCGTGTCCTTTTATGATTTGGATTCCTGCCTATTTTATGATTAAGGTAATAGGTTTCCACCCTTATAAATAAAGATCACCATCAATGTATTTTATGATCCCCATCATCGTGGGAAGAATACTAGAGTACTAGAATAGACGAGAGCGTGAGAATACTGAGATACGTGTGTGCGTTTGTAAACTTTCCGGAGTCGTTTATTTATTCTAGTGAAAGATCTGCAGCGGCGAGAGTGAACGTAGCCCATGAAGGTACCGGTATACCGATCCGATCGATATACCGTGTGTGTGGAAGCGTGTAAAGCAATAGATCTACTATGTCATAATGTTAGTGCACACTTAATGTGTATAAGAACACATATAAACATATATATATACACATCCAATATATATATATAAGGTTCAACGATTACTTACTATTGGTGATCGTTGATTTTGGTTAAGGTGGTGTTGAGTCGATTGAACCACCTTAATGGATCAGCCTCTCGAAGCTCTCTTTATGAATGACCTCGTCACTCCTCTTGTCTATATCGCCCGGATGTTGAAGCCGCACAAATGGCCCGGCCTCTACGTGTTGCACACGAACCCAGAATTGAACTTGCTTGCTTGTTCTTAAGTGATTCTCTCACTCTTTTCTCTCTTGTTGTGTGGAATTTCGTGGCTGATCAAAAAGTGATGTGAAAACACATGTTTTCATCACTATATTGATCACCATTAACCTCCCTTGTAACCCCCACCATAATGTGCATCATAATGCACAAGTAATGGTGGATAATGGGGAGGTGAAGGGTCATTTCCACATCACCATGCCAAATGGCATTAGATGTGGTCCCCTTGCTTGTGTGGCATGCCATGTCACACCATGTGACATGCATCCATGCAAGCCATGCATCTCATGCATGCCATGCATCCCATGCATGTGAAAATCCATACGTATTGATTCTAAATCAATATAACAAGCAACGTAATTCCGAGTCGTGTGTGACCCTGTAGGTATGATTTAATTGATCAATATTATATTGTTCCCAACAATTAATATTATCAAATAATCATTTAACATCCATAGACGACCTTATGACTTTATCGATTGCACACGTAGGATCGAAGGACATATCCCAACAATCTCCCACTTGGCCTTCAGAGCCAGTGTGTTGCCAACTTCCTGTTGTCACTTTATGTCTAAGTTTGAACTTGAGGCAAGACTCGAGTCATCCTCAATCGGTTCAAACCTTTCTTGGACTATGAGACAGATTGTAAAACCAGATTTATCACTATGATACGAATCTGGACGTGGCCACGTATTTTCCACAGTCTCGACTCTCCAAGTGGCCGGTAAGACATGTATCCCATTATAAAATGGAGGACAATCCCATCTTGTCAATCCAAGCTCTCCCACTTGCTTCCTGATATACCCAATAACAAGTTTTATAACCTCCTTTTACGAAAGGCGTTTACTTGTATCAAAGTACACCATTTCACAATGGAATTACTTTGTACTACTCAGGTCAGAGGAAATTGCTCGACAGTCAATGAAATAGTATTATGACTCGAAATCTCAAATACTATTCCAGTCGGGTCTGTTCGATCATTAACTCCCAGCTAATATCTATGTAATTGTACTTGATGTCCCACATCACTAGCCCATGAAGCGGCGCTATAGTACACATTACAATCTAGTTCTTTATATTATCGGTTTGTCCGTGCTCGATTATACGAACCAGGATTAGCTATATGATTCAAGTATATCAGTTCAACCATTGGGACTTCATTATGCGGTAAGTCGACCTCATAACCCAATTGATATAACTTAATCATTTGGACAATTCATATAAATTAAACCATATTTATATGAAAAATTATGTATTATACATATGAGTGAATGTTTACCAAATCTCCAAAAGTATCTAATACAGTAATAGAAATCACAACCATATCTAAGATGTTTGATCTCAATTGCAGTTGTGAAAACCTCAAGCTTAAACTGCTGGAGAGGTTTAGAATGCGGGTTTGCAACCTTACCAAAAGTTGCAACTTTATTATCTCGATGTCTCTACAAAACTATCTCCCAGATAATGTGGAACCTCCTGAGCACTAGTTTTCGACTTGTGGTGCTTTCTAGCTCATTGGCTTGCGCGATAGCTCTACTATAAATAGAGAACTATCGGATGGGCCTAGCTAGTTACGCCACCTAGTTCATCGAAGAACTTTTAAAATCTGAACTGCCCACATTACTGCATCCAATGCAGTGCTGTAGTCAGCTTCTGTAGTTTAATCAGCTAATGCATTGCATGGAACTATTCCAGCACATTTTACCTCTAATTAGACAAAAGATATAACCATATAAAAATCGGAAATTATCTTAGTCTGTTTTAAAGTATGCATTAAAATATATTGTTAATATAAACTCATCTTGTCCTCCAAAGATAATATTCTTTTGTCCGTAAACGACACTTTAGAATAGTTTTGGCCACATCCAATTGGCCTCACCAGATTTTCCTTGAAACCAATTCGTAATGCTCAAAGCATACGATACTTTGGGTAATAATCGAACAACGTAACTCCCACTGACCTTCTTGTAAACACAAGAGTCTTCCATGTTCTTTTGAAATCCAAACTCTTGTATGGATTCATCGAACCGAAGATTCCAGCTCCGAGATGCTTGCTTTAATCCATAGATGTATCTATTAAGCTTGCATACTCTCTCAGCCTGATTAGGATCGATAAAACCCTCTGGTTGTGTCATAAACACTTCCTCTACTAGAATCCCATTCAAGAAGGCGATTTTAACGTCCATTTGCCATATCTCATAATCATAATGAGCAGCAATGGCTAAGAGAATCCGAATGGATTTAATCATAGCAACTGGTGAAAAAGGTTTCATCATAATCCACCCCGTGAATTTGTTTATATCCTTTTGCCACCAACCTTGCTTTGAAAACACTAGGTTTTCCATTCATTTCTGTTTTTATCTTGTAAATCCATTTGCATCCAATGGGCCTAGCCCCTTTAGGCAAATCGACCAAGTTCCAAACTTGATTTTCAGACATTGATTCCATTTCGGATTTCATGGCACCTTGCCATTTCTCGGAATCTGGACTCGTCATAGCTTGGATATAGGTCGAAGGTTCATTGCTTTCTAAAAGCATGACATCATAACTCTCATTTGTCAGAATACCTAAGTATCTGTCAGGTTGAGATCTAATCCTTCCGGACCTTCGAGGGTTAGGTTTGGTTTCCAAAACCACTGGATCACTCTCGACTTGGTCTTGAGTGTCCATCTCAATTTGATCTTCTTGAACCTCGTTCAAGTTTTCTTGAACTTCGTTTAATTCAACTGAGCTCCCACTTACTTTCTTGGAAAGATATACATTTTCAAGAAATATACCATCTCGAGCAACAAAGACTTTGTTCTCAGATTGGTTGTAAAAGTGGTACCCTCGTGTTTCTTTTGGATAACCAACAAAGAAACATTTATCCGATTTGGGTTCAAGCTTTGTAGAGATATTTCTCTTCACATAAGCTTCACATCCCCAAACCTTGATATAAGACAAGTTAGGGACCTTCCCTTTCCATACCTCGTATGGTGTCTTATCAACAGCTTTTGACGGTTTCATATTAAGTGTATAGGCCGCTGTTAAAAGTGCGTGTCCCCAAAAAGATTTTGGTAGTTCACTAAGGCTCATCATCGATCGAACCATATCCAATAAGGTTCTATTTGTTGGAGTTGTGTACTTAATGTCTAGATTTAAGTAACGGAAACTCACGATCCATTGCCACTAATCTATTTAATTAAATAAACAATTATTTGCGTTTAATTATTTATAATTAAATATATGCAAATTATAGTCCTAGATTATATACGTTGTAGTTAGTATGGTGTGCGACATCACACAGAAGATCATACTATCGGTTACTCGTATTTAATCGAACAATTGCTCACAACCTAGATGGACACGGACCAATCCATCGGTATAGTCGTTGTGTGAGAGAGAAAATAATTTGTCTTGATTATTTTATCACACTTGTACACTTAGTGTATTGAGCGGATCTGCTTGAGATTTATCGATTAGGATTGCCGGCGATAATCGATTTAAATCTCTGAGTATTTTATTCTTAATCCCCGATACTATTGCGGGTGTGTATATTTAATATAAGTGACTTTGATTTACCAAAGGAATTAACCGATTTAATTATTGGGTTAATTACCGGTTAAGTTGGGTCACTATATTTTATATATGGCATGCCGTGAATACTTGATGGGAAAGTGTATCCCGTAAGGGTTGATAATATCCCCGAGATGAGTTCATAAAGAATTATTATGTAAACCCTGCAGGTGGATTTGTTCCGCATAATAATTAAGGATGAATGGTACTAGTCTCGGTTACAAGAGATGAATAAATTAATTAGCAATAAATTAATTTTATTCATGGATATTTATATCTTAAATACACGGAATAAATAATACTACCGGAGAAATATTATTTGATATAATATGGTTTAATATTGGGAGTGCAATTAATTTTATATAGTGGAAAATAGAATTAATTAATATTAATGGATTAATAGATTTGGGCTTAGGCTCAATTTAATCATTAATATTGGAAGCCCAATATTCCACCTCCTTAAGATCCCCTACGTAGCCTATAAAAGCACTACATGGTCTTCTCTATTCTCATAACTTGAAGATCACAATTCTAGAGAGAGAAAGTAGAGAGGGAGATCCATGGAGTTCGGTAGATCGTCGCCCACACGACGTCCGAGCTAGTGCAAGGAATACGTGGGAAGATCTCAAAGGTCGTCAAATTGAGTTCTTCGTTTTTCCGAACAACGAGAACGAGGTAAATCGTAAAACCCTCTTTATGATTTTATCGTTTAATTATCGTGAAAATATCATGAACCAAGATCCGAGGGACGAACCCCGTGGACGAGGATCGACCTCGCGGTGGTGATCGAAGATCACCGGACCGCGGAGGCCGAGAGATCCCCGGCGGGGATCGCGCATGGCAACGGACCCTCGGCTGGACGCCGAGGGTTGGCAACCGAAGCCCTAAGGCTCGATCGCCGGCAGCACGCAAGGAAGGGAGCCCCGGCTGAACGCCGGGGCGAGCGATCGACCTAGGGTCGATCCCTGGGGTAGCCGCGGGCTGGTGCCGCGGCAGGCGCCCCCTCCCTCGACCGACGGTGGCGGTGAGTCGCCGGACTCACCGCCGGGGGCTGCTACGAGCAGCCCCGGGGGATGCGAGGCGCATCCCCGACGATCATCGTGCGTGATCGCGAGCCCCGTACGGGGGCTCGGCTAGGGCACGCAAGCGGGGGCTTCCCCGCGGATGTGTGTTCGGCCGGGCTCCGGCTCGTATGATGGTTCGCGGTGGTTTCCGGCGAAAGGATTTCGATTGGATTGTCGGTTCCGCAATTTTTGACAATCCGGATATTCAAAGGGTTTCAGTCGGAATTAATTAGATAATTTATTAATTTAAATTTATTAATTCCGGGATATCTATTTCCAACAATTGGTATCAGAGCGTTGGTTTTAGTTCATGGTATTTTTCGATAAATTGTTCTACCTTGCAGGGTTTCCGATTATTATGGCTAGATTTAATTATTGTTAATTAATGTCATAATATTTCTCTTGATTATTAAACTCTCAGCTCGTTGATGTCGAGATTCGTTCTTGTGTGGTGAATGTTTGTTCTTAATTTTTCCGGAAATTGTTTGAGGTCGATTTCATGTAGAGAATCGATACCGGATAGCGTAGTAATAAATTTGTAATTTATTTTACGTTGGATCTATTCTGAAACGACCGCCGGAGAAGAAGTGTGACGGAGGAGACGAAGAGGGGGAGGGCTCGGTTCGGCCAACCCTATGGCCGAACCATGATGGATCGCTGTGCGCGGGATTCGAAGGCAGCACGGATGCACGACGATAGTCCTACTAAGTGCTGCTGAATCAATTAATTCAATTGTCAAGTTGGCGGAATTGATTAATTGATATTGCATGTGCTGGAGGCATGCTTTGCATGGTGACTATCGGCCGAATCAATTATTTTCTTGTAATGAGAATTAATTGATTGATATTGCATGTGCTGCTATGGCTCTCGATCGCGGCCTGTTGTCGTGGATGGTCACGGGATCCCCAACCCGTGCTCATCTCGACAAAGATCCACTTTCCTATTTCGATTCGGTTTTCCTAATTGATTATTCCTGGTTTTGGAATATTCATGGATTATGAAAAGAATTAATTTAGAATAAATTTATTTTTCCTTATTGATTATTCCTATTCTTAGGAATTTTCATAGATTAGGAAAAGGAATAAATTTATAATTAATTTTTTTTCCCTATTTAATCATTCCTTTATGGAATTTTTAATGAATTAGGAAAATAATTAATTTGGAAAGTTTTGAAAGTCCTAAAAGGATTAGGAGTCCTAAATTATTTTATTTCCTTATTCCATTATAGAAATCTTCTAGAATATTCCAAGTGGGTCTTGGATAGGATTCTAGAGATTTAATGGAGTAGAGAAGGAAAATAAAAATAATAAAAATATTAATAATATTTAATTTTATTTTTGATTTATTCGATTGACTTAATTTTCGAATTAAGTAACTTTTGGATTTATTAAAAATAAATAGATTTAAATATTGGAATTAATATTCCCGTCACATGGAGCATTCAAGAACGAAGACTAAAGACTAGAAGACGCATACGGGGATGCGATAAAGCCATAATAGTCGGAAAATAATATTCTAGTATTATTTTGATTATGTGATAATATTCTATGTGCTTTATTTCATGTATGCATGCTTATGTGTATTTAATTATGCATTAGATAGCGTATCCCTTTGTTATAAAAAGCTAAGTGGGAGAGGGATTGGAAACAATGCCATGGTCTCCATTGCTGTTCTCTTGGTGACTTTTATGGACTTTCGAAGTTCGTATAGACAAGTCATTGGAGGAGAATTCTTGTAATTCCTCTTATGAGAAACATTAATTAAGTTTATCAAACAATGCCTAATTTGTCTTTCCAAAACTGATTTCAAGTCGACTCATTCTCACCTCGGGGAGTGGAATGGAGCCAAAGCCACTTGGTCATGTCGAGGACACAAATTAGAGACTTTCGTGTCATTTGATGACTAGATCGATTGTCTGCTCGGCTCCCTCATTTTATGAGAGATAGGGTCGTTCGCATGGTGAATCACTGGTTAGAAACTTCGAGTTTCACTTATGATTCTCCGCGTCCTGATTTACAAAAATCGAATGATTCAAGTAATTGGATGTCAATTGTAAAAATATTTTGGTGTAGTAAACGTCCACACTATCGTGGCTTGCTACATTGAATGGGATTTTGGAACGATTGATGTAGACAGTTATAGAAGGGAGTAAAGGAGCGTATGTTAACGTAAACGTCCACACTATCGTGGCTTGCGGTGAATATGCGTATCCCAAACAATCTTCTTAGATACTGAGTAATGGTTTACACTTAGATACGCTTCTTAGTATTCTTCCCATCGAAGTAACGCTAATAATGATGTACGACCGAAGCAAATCTAATTGCTAAATCATTTGGATAGGTAAACGTCCACACTATCGTGGCTTGCCATATATGATGGGATTTTAGATGCGATTAGTGGTTTAATGATATTATTTGAGGGAGATAATATCGGAGATTAAATCGATTGTTTGTTGTTATACGTGCTCATAGATTAGGAAATGGCTTTGAACCCACTTTCTGTGATACGTAAGGATTTTAAACTCACTGGTCCCTAAATGTAATGATTGGAATAGATATCTAGACATTACCCAAACTTTTGAAGAGTACAAGGTTGTACTCAATGAGCTTTGTCCTTCCGAGCCTATTGACATAGGCGGCTAGACAAGAAGCGATGAGGATACTCATAAAGGCCAGTCGCTTCGAGGAAACGCTTAAACACGTTTTTGAGATGATTGACCTTTTAGACGAGTTGAAACGAAAATCGCAAGCTCTTGTAGCCAATGCCAAAGGTTTTGAACCTAAGGGCAAAATCGGGGAAAGGAAAAGCAAGCAAAGAAACCCAGTGGTCATAAGTTACATGAACCACGAGATGGGACGAGAAAGCCAATAGGCAAGTATTCTCGATACAAACAGTCTGAGTACTGGAAGTCTGATTATCCTCTCAAAGAAAGTACGAAATTTTCTTTAGTCGTAAAACATAGTCAGTGGTATTATCTGCCGGAACCTGGTGTGTAGATATGGAACCACTGACGGTATGTGCATTTTAAATGCAAGGGTTCCAGGAAACCCGACGACTTAGAAAAGAAGAAATCGTAGTCTACATGGGCAATGCTGTAAAGGAGGCAGCAGTTGCAGTGGAGGACATTTTATAGGATTTCATTTTGAGTTATTGCTTTTATGTACCTTTAATTTTAGAAAGAACTGTGTTCTGGATTTCTGAAATTTAATGAATAGATATTTTATTTCTTTTAATCATTTGATGGTTATAATAAGAAATAAAGATATTATCTATTCTGGTACATTAGCTAGCAATATATAAATGATGAATCCTGAGTCCACCACGATGCAACGAACCGTAGTATGAAACTCGTTTTACTAATAAGAGATTTCTTTATCAATTATACTTGTGGATTCTTATGCTGAGTCATGTTTATTCAAATAAGAAGTTCAAAGGTCAAAAATTGATATTTGATCAATTAAGTTGAAGGAGTGGACCTTCCGACCTAAGAATTTAATTTGGAAGATAATATGACTAAGCAATCCTTTATGGATATAAGATATAAGATCCGGACAAGTATTGGAATTGATTAACTCTGATGTATGCAGACCTATGTCTACTCAGACAATAAGGTACGAGTACTTCATTTGATGATTACTCGAGAAATGGATTAGAATACCTGATGTGTCACAAAAGCAAGTGTTTTGACAAGTCAATGGACACTAAGCAATTGTGGAGAACCATCAAGGTATATCCATTTGTAGCCTACGATTTGATCGTGGAGGCAAGTACCTGTCTGAGGAATTCATAGCATACTAATCAGAGGTTGGGATTTGATCCCAAATGACTACACCATACACTGTTGTGTAGAAATGGTGTATCGTAAACAAGAAATGGAACTCTTATAGAAATAGTAAAAGCATGAGTTATACGGAACTACCTATGTTCTATGGATATATCTGGAAACAACGGCGCATTCAAATGCGGTTGTAGAATGTCCTGGAAGAACAAAAGATGTGTGTTCAATAGTACTATGAACCAGAAGGACGTTGTAAGTTCTAACGCCCGGTTCTTAGAGAAAGACTATATGATGAACCACAAGCCTAAAGTGACATGATACTATGAAATGAGAGAGAAAGATTAAGACTTAGAACCAGCCGAACTGAGTAGCGGTACACCACTAACTGCACCTACTGTTATCACTGTTTATACACCGGAATGCCATTGTAGTGGGAGGTTGTGGGACAACCGGAGATATTCATAAGACTAGGAGAGTCTTCGGACTCTGGACCTAGTATACATGAAATCGATCCCTGGATCTACATGGAGGCAGTACTAGATTTAAATGTGCCTTCTTGAAAAGCAATAAGGATTATTGCTAAGAGGCAAGATCATTTAGAGTACAAGCTTAGTTAATCCATTTATGGATTGGAACAAAGCATTGAGTTTGTGGTACTTGCAAATTGATGAGATAGTCCATTTTATGGATTCATCAAAGCATAGACGAATCGTGTGTATTGGAAACGTGATGGAAACAAGGTGGTGTTTCTCGGGTTTTATGTAGATAACATTCTTATCATTGGCAACAATATAAAGATCTTGTCAGACATAAAATGATGATTGTCTAGATAAATCAATATGAAAGATATAGGAAGAAGTTGGACATGTTCTTGAGATCTTGGATCTCTAGGAAAGAACATTGTACTTCTCCTGGACATCTTACATATATATGGTTATGGTTCGTTTTAACATGCAAGATTCCGAGAAAGGTTCGTTACCTTTCAGAGACGGAATGCATCTATCTAAGGATATGTGTTTTGGAACACAAAAGGAGATAGAAGAAATGAAAGTAGTTTCCTACACTTTGATTGTGGAAAGCTTAATAAATGCATTGTTGAAAACAAGAACCTGATATCGGCTATGCGGTTAGCATAGTGGGAGGATATCAAGGTAATCCTGGAAAGGAATACTTGACTGCTGTAATGAACATTTTAAGTACTTTCGAAGTACTGGAAACTATGTTCTGGATTACAGAGCAAACAAGCTTTTCCTTTGGATTACATTCTCTTAGATTTCTAATCAAATGAGGACCGATGTAAGTCGATATCAGGCTATGTGTTTCACTATTGAAGGAGAAGGAGTTTTAACATGGAAGAGTGATAAGCACGATGCTTTTCGGACTCTGCCATGGGTAACCAAATAGCAGCCTCAGAGGCAGCGGAAGTTTTGGTATAACTCCGGGATAATCTCTGGGACTTAGATGTGATTCTTAATTTGCCAAAGGCTATGTAAATAGCGGTGCGATGGCAAATGGTAAGAAATCACGAGTCCATAAGTGTAAGATAACACATAGTGCAAGTACCACCTGATACGAGTCATCGTCGAGGGAGACGACGCTGTAGTCACCAAGATAACTTCAGAGCGGCAACCTAGAGTGCTCATTCACATAGTACTTCTTGGAAGTACAACTTAAGCACGTGATGAGTATGGGAGTCGGGAGTTTGGAGGAAATGACTAGACCTTAGTACAAGTGGGA
This sequence comes from Euphrasia confusa, assembly GCA_954870475.1. NCBI lineage: Eukaryota > Viridiplantae > Streptophyta > Magnoliopsida > Lamiales > Orobanchaceae > Euphrasia > Euphrasia confusa. The sequence continues at coordinate 24,645,591 of OX940964.1, forward strand.
GATTGTTGGAGTTGTGTACTTAATGTCTAGATTTAAGTAACGGAAACTCACGATCCATTGCCACTAATCTATTTAATTAAATAAACAATTATTTGCGTTTAATTATTTATAATTAAATATATGCAAATTATAGTCCTAGATTATATACGTTGTAGTTAGTATGGTGTGCGACGTCACACAGAAGATCATACTATCGGTTACTCGTATTTAATCGAACAGTTGCTCACGACCTAGATGGACACGGACAAATCCATCGGTATAGTCGTTGTGTGAGAGAGAAAATAATTTGTCTTGATTATTTTATCACACTTGTACACTTAGTGTATTGAGCGGATCTGCTTGAGATTTATCGATTAGGATTGCCGGCGATAATCGATTTAAATCTCTGAGTATTTTATTATTAATCCCCGATACTATTGCGGGTGTGTATATTTAATATAAGTGACTTTGATTTACCAAAGGAATTAACCGATTTAATTATTGGGTTAATTACCGGTTAAGTTGGGTCACTATATTTTATATATGGCATGCCGTGAATACTTGACAGGAAAGTGTATCCCGTAAGGGTTGATAATATCCCCGAGATGAGTTCATAAGGAATTATTATGTAAACACTGCAGGTGGATTTGTTCCGCATAATAATTAAGGATGAATGGTACTAGTCTCGGTTACAAGAGATGAATAAATTAATTAGCAATAAATTAATTTTATTCATGGATATTTATTTCTTAAATACACGGAATAAATAATACTACCGGAGAAATATTATTTGATATAATATGGTTTAATATTGGGAGTGCAATTAATTTTATATAGTGGAAAATAGAATTAATTAATATTAATGGATTAATAGATTTGGGCTTGGGCTCAATTTAATCATTAATATTGGAAGCCCAATATTCCACCTCCTTAAGATCCCCTACGTAGCCTATAAAAGCACTACATGGTCTTCTCTATTCTCATAACTTGAAGATCACAATTCTAGAGAGAGAAAGTAGAGAGGGAGATCCATGGAGTTCGGTAGATCGTCGCCCACACGACGTCCGAGCTAGTGCAAGGAATACGTGGGAAGATCTCAAAGGTCGTCAAATTGAGTTCTTCGTTTTTCCGAACAGCGAGAACGAGGTAAATTGTAAAACCCTCTTTATGATTTTATCGTTTAATTATCGTGAAAATATCATGAACCAAGATCCGAGGGACGAACCCCGTGGACGAGGATCGACCTCGCGGTGGTGATCGAAGATCACCGGACCGCGGAGGCCGAGAGATCCCCGGCGGGGATCGCGCATGGCAACGGACCCTCGGCTGGACGCCGAGGGTTGGCGATCGAAGCCCTAAGGCTCGATCGCCGGCAGCACGCAAGGAAGGGAGCCCCGGCTGAACGCCGGGGTGAGCGATCGACCTAGGGTCGATCGCTGGGGGCAGCCGCGGGCTGGTGCCGCGGCAGGCGCCCCCTCCCTCGACCGAAGGTGGCGGTGAGTCGCCGGACTCACCGCCGGGGGCTGCTACGAGCAGCCCCGGGGGATGCGAGGCGCATCCCCGACGATCACCGTGCGTGATCGCGAGCCCCGTACGGGGGCTCGGCTAGGGCACGCAAGCGGGGGCTTCCCCGCGGATGTGTGTTCGGCCGGGCTCCGGCTCGTATGATGGTTCGCGGTGGTTTCCGGCGAAAGGATTTCGATTGGATTGTCGGTTCCGCAATTTTTGACAATCCGGATATTCGAAGGATTTCGGTCGGAATTAATTAGATAATTTATTAATTTAAATTTATTAATTCCGGGATATCGATTTCCAACACTATTCCTTCTTTCGGAAACACCATTTGTTGGAATTCGATATCCCAGCCCCCGCGGCTCGCGATCGATCGGGGTGATCGATCGCGTCCCCGGCTCCCAGCCGGGGTTCGCCCCCTTCGCGCGTACAAACCCTAGCCGGGCGATCCGCATGGTCCGGTGGCTTCGCCACCACCATGCGATCGTTCTTCTATTCCGGGTTTGAACTTCGGATCTTTGTTCTACGGTATTCTCGATAAATCAAAACCGAATAAATCAAGGGCGTTTAGATTTTTACCTTTCGATTCGTTGTTCGGAGAAACGAAATCAAGATGACCTTTGAATCTTCCCACGTATTCCTTGCACTCCGTTCGAACGTCGGGTGGGCGACGATCTATCGAACTCCTATGGATCTCCTTCAACTCTCTAGACTAATCAAGTATGATTATCTTGTCTTGTCTATTATGAAGGCCATGTAGTGCTTTTATAGGCTACGTAGGGGATCTAAAGGAGGTGGAATATTGGGCTTCCAATATTGAAGATTAAATTGAGCCCACTGCCCAAGTCCATTAATCCTTATCAATATTAATTAAATTTATTTTCCACTATATAAATTTAATTGCACTCCCAATATTAAACCATATTATATCCAAATAATATTTCTCCAGTAGTATTATTTATTCCGTGTATTTAAGATATAAATATCCATGAATAAAATTTATTTATTGCTTAATAAATTTATTCATCTCTTTTATCCGAGACTAGTACCACTCAACCTTATTTATTATGCGGAATTAAATCCACTCGCGAGGTTTACATAATAAATCCTTATGAGCTCATCTCGGGGATATTATCAACCCTTCCGGGATACACTGTCCCGTCAATAATTCACGGCATGCCATATATAAAATATAGTGACCCAACTTAACCGGTAATTGACCCAATAATTAAACCGGTCAATTCCTTTGGAAAATCAAAGTCACTTATACTAAATATACACACCCGCAATTGTATCGGGGATTAAGAATAAAATACACTGAGTCTCAAATCAATTATCGCCGAGCAAACCTAATTGATGAGTCTCAATCGATCCGCTCAATACACCAAGTGTACAAGTGTGATAAAATAATTAAGACAAATTATTTTCTCTCTCACACAACGACTATACCGATGGATTGGTCCGTGTCCATCTAGGTCGTGAGCATCTGTTCGATTAAATACGAGTAACCGATAGTATGATCTTCTGTGTGGGCCCGACACACCATACTAACTACAACGTATAAAATCCAGGACTATAATATGCATGTATTTAATTAACAATAATTAAAAGCAAATGAATGTTTGTATTTAATAGGTAAATGAAAGTGTACAAGGAGTTCACAATACTCAAATCTAGACATTAAGTATACCACTCCAACAATCTCCCACTTATACTAAGTTCTAGTCTTATCCTCCAAACTTCTGACTCCCAAACCCTCCAAGTGCTTGAAATATACTTCCTTAGGAAGTATCTTGGTGAAAGGGTCCGCTAGGTTGTCCTCCGAAGCTATCTTGGTGACTATCGCATCGCCCCTCTTGACGATGACTCGAATCAGGTGGTACTTGCGCTCTATGTGTTTCGTAGCACTATGGGACCGTGGTTCCTTACTGTTTGCCATTGCACCGCTATTGTCACAATAAATTGTCATAGCTTTAGGCAAACTCGGAATCACATCTAAGTCCTGGAGGAAATTAAAAAACCAAATTGATTCTTTCGCTGCCTCTGAGGCTGCAACATATTCAGCTTCCATGGTAGAGTCTGAAATGCACTTTTGCTTAACACTCCTCCATGATACGGCTCCACCTCCCAAAGTGTACACATAGCCTGATGTCGACTTTCGCCGGTCCTTATCAGCTTGGAAATCCGAATCCGTATAACCCAAAGGAATCAGATTGTCTGCCCCGTAACTTAGAACATAATCCCTAGTATTTCGCAAATACTTGAAAATGCTCTTTACGGCAGTCCAATGAGCCTTTCCAGGGTTACTCTGATATCTCGCTACTACGCCTACTGCATAGCAGATATCAGGCCTCGTGCATAACATCGCATACATCAAGCTTCCCACAGCCGAAGCGTAGGGAACTGCTTTCATTTCATCTTTCTCCTTTTGTGTCTGAGGACACATCTCCTTAGAAAGATAAGTTCCTTTACTGAAGGGCAGCTCACCCTTCTTGGAATCTTGCATGTTAAAACGAGCCAGAATCGTGTCTATGTAAGATTGCTGGGATAGGTACAATGTTCTATTCCGGCGATCCCTTATAACCTTGATCCCTAGAACATGCCCGACTTCTCCCAAATCTTTCATATCGAATTGTCTAGACAACCATCCCTTTATGTCTGATAACATCTTTACACTGTTGCCAATGAGAAGAATGTCATCTACATAAAGCACGAGAAACACCACCTTCTTCCCATCACGTTTCCAATACACACACGATTCGTCCATGCTTTGACTGAATCCAAAAGATTGGACTACTTCGTCAAACCGCAGGTTCCACGATCTCGAGGCTTGTTTCAATCCATAAATGGATCGATTAAGCTTGCACACTAGATGATCTCGCCCCTTAGCAATGAATCCTTCTGGTTGTTTCATATAAATCGTCTCGTCAAGACTTCCATTTAGGAAAGCTGTCTTGACATCCATTTGCCACACCTCATAATCCATATGAGCTGCTATGGATAAGAGAATCCGGATCGACTTTATCTTAGCTACCGGCGAGAAGGTCTCCTCATAATCGATTCCCTCTTTCTGAGTATATCCTTTCGCAACAAGCCGAGCTTTAAAGGTTTCAACCTTTCCGTCAGATCCTCTCTTTCTCTTGTAGACCCATTTACACCCAATTGGCTTTACGCCGTTTGGTGGTTCTACAAGATCCCAGACTTTATTAGAATCCATAGATTCTATTTCGGATTTCATCGCTTTCTTCCAAGAAGGCGCATCTATATCTTGTACCGCCTCATCATAGGTCCAGGGATCGATTTCATGAACTCCACGTCCAGAGTCCGAAGACTCACCCAGTCCAATCCATCGGTCTGGTTGCTTAACAACCCTCCCACTACGACGGCGTTCCGGTGTATTAACAGTGACAGTGTCAGGTGCAGATTCTAGTGGTGTATCTATACTCGGTTCGGTTGTATCTAAGTCTTCCTTGTTACCTCTCAACTCATCAAGTATTATGTCACTTTTGGGCTTGTGGTCCATGACATAGTCTTCCTCTAAGAACCGAGCGTTAGTACTTATAACGATCTTCTGGTCCGTAGGACTATAGAACATGCCACCTTTAGTTCCTTTCGGGTATCCTACAAACAGCCGTAATTCTGATCTAGGTTCTAACTTATCGGCACCTTGTCGCAACACATGTGCTGGACAACCCCAGATCCGAAGGTGCCTGAGGCTAGGCTTGCGCCCGCTCCACCTTTCCATGGGTGTGGTGGGTACCGTTTTTGTTGGAACCATGTTGAGAATGTACGCCGCCGTTTCCAAGGCATATCCCTAGAACATAGTAGGTAAGTCCGAGTAACTCATCATTGAACGTACCATTTCCATAAGAGTCCTATTCCTTCTTTCCGACACACCATTCTGCTGAGGAGTATATGGTGATGTCATTTGGGAATCAATCCCATTCTCTGCCAAGTATGCCTTGAATTCTCCAGACAGGTACTCGCCTCCGCGATCAGATCGCAGGCATTTAATGGATTTACCTTGAAGGTTCTCCGCAAAAGCCTTGAACTCCTTGAACTTGTCAAAGGATTCGCTCTTGCGGTGCATCAGGTATACAAATCCATACCTTGAGTAATCATCAGTGAAAGTGATGAAATACTCGTACCCTCCCCTTGCCTGAGTAGACATAGGTCCGCATACATCAGAGTGAATCAAATCCAATACTTGTTCAGCCCTTCGTCCTTTACCAGAAAAAGAACGCTTGGTCATTTTTCCCTCTAAACAGGATTCGCAGGTTGGAAGGTCCTCTCCTTCAACACCACTGATGAGACCATCAGCTTTCAACCTTTGAATTCTATTTGAGTTAATATGACCTAGCCTTAAGTGCCACAAGTATAATTGATTCATCCTAGAAGGTTCCTTTCTCTTATTGGTGTTCGTAGATGTGTTATTACTCTCGGTTAGTTGCATCGTGTTAGACTCAGGATTTAGCACATACAAATCGTCCACCAATGTACCAGAACAGATAATCTCACTGTTTCTTCTTATGATCACAGAGTGGTCAAAAGAAACAGAATATCCATTCAAAATAAGTTTAGAAACCGAAATTAAATTCTTTCTAAAGTTGGGTATGTTGGAGTTGTGTACTTAATGTCTAGATTTAAGTGACAGAAACTCACGATCCATTGCCATTAATCTATTTAACTAAATGAACAATTGTTTGCGTTTAATTATTTATAATTAAATATATGCAAAACATAGTCCTGGATTCTATACGTTGTAGTTAGTATGGTGTGTCGGGCCCCACACAGAAGATCATACTATCGGTTACTCGTATTTAATCGAACAGTTGCTCACCACCTAGATGGACACGGACCAATCCATCGGTATAGTCGTTGTGTGAGAGAGAAAATAATCTGTCTTGATTATTTTATCACACTTGTACACTTGGTGTATTGAGCGGATCGTTGAGATTCATCGATTAGGATTGCCGGCGATAATCGATTCGAGTCTCAGTGTATTTTATTCTTAATCCCTGAAACTATTGCGGGTGTGTATATTTAATATAAGTGACTTTGATTTACCAAAGGAATTAACCGATTTAATTATTGGGTTAATTACCGGTTAAGTTGGGTCACTATATTTTATATATGACATGCCGTGAATACTTGACGGGAAAGTGTATCCCGGAAGGGTTGATAATATCCCCAAGATGAGTTCATAAGGAATTATTATGTAAACCCTGCAGGTGGACTTGTTCCGCATAATAATTAAGGTTGAATGGTACTAGTCTCGGATATAAGAGATGAATAAATTAATTAGCAATAAATTAATTTTATTCATGGATATTTATATCTTAAATACACGGAATAAATAATACTACCGGAGAAATATTATTTGGATATAATATGGTTTAATATTGGGAGTGCAATTAATTTTATATAGTGGAAAATAGAATTAATTAATATTGATAAGGATTAATGGACTTGAGCATTGGGCTCAATTTAATCTTCAATATTGGAAGCCCAATATTCCACCTCCTTAAGATCCCCTACGTAGCCTATAAAAGCACTACATGATCTTCTCTATTCTCATAACTTGAAGATCACAATTCTAGAGAGAGAAAGTAGAGAGGAGGATCCATGGAGTTCGGTAGATCGTCGCCCACACGACGTCCGGGCTAGTGCAAGGAATACGTGGGAAGATCTCAAGGTCATCATAAGATCTCGTTTCTCCGCACAACGAATCGAAAGGTGAATTAAATATTTCCGCTATTTAATTCTTATTGAAATCAATTATCGGAAAACAAGATCCAAAGATCGAACCCCGGATTAGACGGACGATCGCGTGGTGGTGGCGAAGCCACCGGACCACGCCAATCGCCCGCTAGGGTTTCGGCGGGGGCGAGAGGATCGAACCCTCGGCTGGGCCGAGGGCTTGCGATCGATCCAAGGATCGATCGCCGGGGGCACGGGCTGGTGTCGTCCCCTCCCCACCTCGACGGTGGGGATCCTCCAAGCGGCGGCGAGTCGCCGGACTCGCCGCGGGGGCTGCTGGGAGCAGCCCCACCCATCGATCGCCAAGGCGCGATCGGGATCGCGTGAACCCCGTCTCGCGGGGGTTGGGCTGGGGGCGGGCCGCGTGCCTTCGGGTGCGTGGTCTCCAAAGGCTGAACTCCGGCGGATGAGTCGGCGTTCATGTGATCTCCGGCGAAGGGTTTGATCGGAGTTGTCATGTTCCGCAATTCCGGCAACTCCGGGATATCGAATTCCAACAATTGGTATCAGAGCGTACGGTTACGTTTTTCGTTAATTGTTTCGATAATCGATTCTCGATATATATGGCCATAGATTAATTTAATTTGTTAAATTATTGTGCTATATTGTTCTACGTCTATGTTTTCTCTCTCGTATGAATCGTGTTGGTCGGAAAAATTAATTATTAAAAATCGAGGGTTTTTCGGAATAATTGAACCGGATCGATCGACCGTAAGGCTCGGTGCGGGCTGCCGGGAGGGAGCTGGAAGCGCGGGCTGGGCGGTGAGGCAGCACGGGCTGGGCTGTTGGCAAGGATCGACGGCATGTTCGCCGGATGTCGATCGCCGACGAGCTAGAGCTTTGTGCGGGCTGCTGTGTTGAAATTAATTCATTCTCATGCGTGAATGCATGGACTTGTGCGTGCTTGCGAGCTGAGCATGTGAATGCATGCGGCCATGCTTTTTAGCATGGTGAGAATGGCTACGCTGAATGCATGTCCAATTGCATGTGATCAATTGCATGAATGTTATTAAATTGCATGGCCTGGATCGATATGCATGTGCTGTGCGCGGGTTCGATGTTGGGTCGACCGGAAACTCTTTTTTTTTTTCGGTTAGTCCCGGTAAATCCGATCTTTCCGGAAATAATTTAATCTTTCTAATTTTATTTAATTTAATTTTGGAATTAATTCAAATTCTATTTGGATTAGATTTCTTAATTATGGAATTAAATAATGGAATTAGATGGAGAGTTAAATTAGGAAAGAAAATCATAGTTTCTCTAGATATCTTATACCTACTTGGATTAGAAGTCTTAAGAAGAATCAAAATTCGATTTTGATTAGGATTCTTGAGATCTAATTTAAATAGGATTGAGAAATTATTAAAATATTGATTTTATTTAATTTAAGTATTTTATTTAAAATCATTAGATTAATTCAAAATTTATTTTGGATTGGAAAATCTTGGATTTTATTTAGAATAGAATTAAATTTGGAAATCAATGGATTTTAATAATATTGATTTTATTTAATTTAAGTATTTTATTTAAAATCATTAGATTAATTCAAAATTTATTTTGAATTGGAAAATCTTGGAAATTTTATTTAGAATAGAATTAAATATGGAAATCAATGGATTTTAATGGAATTGATTTTATTTAATTTAAGTATTTTATTTAAAATCATTAGATTAATTCAAAATTTATTTTGAATTGGATAATCTTGGATTTTATTTAAAATAGAATTAAATATGGAAATCAATGGAATTGATTTTATTTAATTGGAGCAAAATTAAATATGAGAATCAAAGAATTTTTCCGTCGCTTGGCAAAGTTTTCAAGACGTAGAATGGAGGCTCAAGACAAGCATGCTGGAATTCATCAAGGTACGAATAGTCGAGAAATAATTTTACTTGAGTAATTATTTGATTATTTGTGAACGTACTTGCATGAAATGTATGTTTGTTATTATGCTTATGTGTATTTAATTATGCATTAGATAGCGTATCCCTTTGTTATAAAAAGCTAAGTGAGAGAGGGTATGGAAACATATCCATGGTCTCCATTGCTGTTCTCTTGGTGACTTTTATGGACTTTTGAAGTTCGTATAGATAAGTCATTTGAGGAGAATTCTTGTAATTCCTCTTACGAGAAACATTGATTAAGTCTATCAAACAATGCCTAATTTGTCTTTCCAAAACTGACTTCAAGTCGACTCATTCTCACCCCGGGGAGTGGAATGGAGCCAAAGCCACTTGGTCATGTCGAGGACACAAATTAGAGGCAGTCGTACCATCTTTTTGAAGGTGGATCGATTGTCTGCTCGGCTCCCTCATTTATGAGAGATAGGGTCGTTCGCATGGTGAATCACTGGTTAGAAACTTTGAGTTTCACTTATGATTCTCCGCTTCTTGATTTACAAGATTAAATGATTCAAGTAATTGGGAGTCAATTGTAAAAGTCTTTTGGTGTAGTAAACGTCCACACTATCGTGGCTTGCTACATTGAATGGGATTTTGGAACGATTGATGTAGACAGTTATAGAAGGGAGTAAAGGAGCGTATGTTAACGTAAACGTCCACACTATCGTGGCTTGCGGTGAATATGCGTGTCCCAAACAATCTTCTTAGATACTGAGTAATGGTTTACACTTAGGTACGCTTCTTAGTATTCTTCCCATCGAAGTAACGCTAATGATGATGTACGACCGAAGGAAATCTAATTGCTAAATCATTTGGATAGGTAAACGTCCACACTATCGTGGCTTGCCATATCTGATGGGATTTTAGATGCGATTAGTGGTTTAATGATATTATTTGAGGGAGATAATATCGGAGATTAAATCGATTGTTTGTTGTTATATGTGCTCATAGATTAGGATATGGCTTTGAACCCAATTTATGTGATAACTAAGGATTTTTAAACTCACTGGTCCCTGAAGGTAATGATTGGAATAGAGATCTAGACATTACCCAAACTGTTGAAGAGTACAAGGTTGTACTCAATGAGCTTTGTCCTTCCGAGCCTATTGACATAGGCGGCTAGACAAGAAGCGATGAGGATACTCATAAAGGCCAGTCGCTTCGAGAAAACGCTTAAAAAACGTTTTTGAGATGATTGACCTTTTAGACGAGTTGAGACGGAAATCGCAAGCTCTTGTAGCCAATGCCAAAGGTTTCGAACCTAAGGGCAAGATCGAAAAAAAAAAAAAAAGGAAAAGCAAGCAAAGAAACCCAGTGGTCCTAAGCTACTTGGACCACTAGATGGGACGAGAAAGCCATGAGGCAAGAGTTCTCGATGCAAACAGTCTGGGTACTGGAAGTCTGATTATCCTCTCAAAGAAAGTACGAAATTTTCTTTAGTCGTAAAACATAGTCAGTGGTATTATCTACCGGAACCTGGTGTGTAGATATGGAACCACTGACGGTATGTGCATTTTAAATGCAAGGGTTCCAGGAAACCCGACGACTTAGAAAAGAAGAAATCATAGTCTACATGGGCAATGCTGTGGAGGAGGCAGCAGTTGCAGTGGAGGACATTTTAGGATTTCATTTTGGGTTATTGCTTTATGTACCTTTCAAATTAGAAAGAACTTTGTTCTGGATTTATAATAAATGGATATTTTATTTCTTTTAATCATTTGATGGTTATAAGAAGAAATAATGATATTATCTATCTTGGTACATTAGCTAGCAATATATAAATGATGAATCCTGAGTCCACCACGATGCAACGAACCGTAGTATAAAACTCGTTTTACTAATAAGAGATTTCTTTATTAAATCAGTTATACTTGTGGATTCTTATGCTAAGTCATGCTTATTCAAATAAGAAGTTCAAAGGTCGAAAATTGATTTTTAATCAATTAAGTTGAAAGAGTGGACCTTCCGACCTAAGAATCTTATTTGGAAGATAACATGACTAAGCAATCCTTTATGGATATAAGATGTAAGATCCGGACAAGTATAAGAATTAATTGACTCTGATGTATGCAGACCTATGCCTACTCAGACAATAAGGTACGAGTACTTCATTTTATGATTACTCGAAAAGTGGATTAGAATACCTGATGTGCCACAAAAGCAAGTGTATTGACAAGTCAATGGACACTAAGCAATTGTGGAGAACCATCGAGGTATATCCATTTGTAGCCTGCGATTTGATCGCGGAGGCAAGTACCTGTCTGAGGAACGCATAGCATACTGATCAGAGATTGGGATTTGATCCCAAATGACTACACCATACACTGTTGTGTAGAAATGGTGTGTCGATAATAAGAAATGGAACTCTTATAGAAATAGTAAAAGTATGAGTTATACGGAACTACCTACGTTCTATGGATATGTCTGGAAACAACGGCGCATTCAAATGCGGTTGTAGAATATCCTAGAAGAACAAAAGACGTGTGTTCAATAGTACTATGAACCAGATGGACGTTATAAGTTCTAACGCCCGGTTCTTAGAGAAAGACTATATGATGAACCACGAGCCCAAAGTGACGTAATTCTTTGAAATGAGAGAGAGATTAAGACTTAGAACCAGCCGAACCGAGTAGCGGTACACCACTAACTGCACCTACTGTTATCACTGTTTATACACCGGAATGCCATTGTAGTGGGAGGTTGTGGGACAACCGGAGATATTCATAAGACTAGGAGAGTCTTCGGACTCTGGACCTAGTATACATGAAATCGATCCCTGGATCTACATGAAGGCCGTACTAGATCTAAATGTGCCTTCTTGGAGAGCAATAAGGATTATTGCTAAGAGGCGAGATCATTTAGAGTACAAGCTTAGTTGATCCATTTATTGATTGAAACAAAGCATTGAGTTCGTGGTACTTGCAAATTGATGAGATAGTCCATTTTATGGATTCATCAAAAGCATAGACGAATCGTGTGTATGGGAAACGTGATGGAAACAAGGTGGTGTTTGTTGGAGTTGTGTACTTAATGTCTAGATTTAAGTAACGTTAAACTCCCGGTCATAGCATTTAATCTATTTAATAAACAATTGTTTGCTTTTAATTATTATTAATTAAAAATATGCAAATCATAGTCCTGGATTTTATACGTTGTAGTTAGTATGGTGTGTCGGGCCCCACACAGAAGATCATACTATCGGTTACTCGTATTTAATCAAACAGTGGCTCACGACCTAGATGGACCCGGACCAATCCATCGGTATAGTCGTTGTGTGAGAGAGAAAATAATTTGTCTTAATTATTTTATCACACTTGTACACTTGGTGTCTTAATTTGGTGTATTTAATCGATTAGGATTGCCGGCGATAATCGATTCGAGTCTCAGAGTATTTTATTCTTAATCCCCGATATTGTTGCGGGTGTGTATATTTAATATAAGTGACTTTGATTTACCAAAGGAATTAACCGATTTAATTATTGGGTTAATTACCGGTTAAGTTGGGTCACTATATTTTATATATGGCATGCCGTGAATAATTGACCGGACAGTGTATCCCGTAAGGGTTGATAATATCCCCGAGATGAGTTCATAAGGAATTATTGTGTAAACCTCATGAGTGGATTCGTTCCGCACAATAATTAAGGTTGAATGGTACTAGTCTCGGATTCAAGAGATGAATAAATTAATTAGCAATAAATTAATTTATTTCATGGATATTTAAATCTTAAATACACGGAATAAATAATACTACCGGAGAAATATTATTTGATATAATATGGTTTAATGTTGGGAGTGCAATTAATTTATATAGTGGAAAATAAAATAATTAATATTAATGGGAGATTAATAGATTTGGGCTTGGGCCCTTTAGATCCCCTACGTAGCCTATAAAAGCACTACATGGTCTTCTCTATTTTACATACACAACATCATAACTTGAAGATCATAATTCTTCTAGAGAGAGAAAGTAGAGAGATAGAGAAGAGGATCCATAAGCTTGGAGGATCGTCGCCCACCCGACGTTCAAGCTAGTGCAAGGAATACGTGGGAAGATTCAAAGGTCTTCAACTTAGATTCGTTTCTCCGCACAACGAATTAAAAGGTAAAATCACATACTCTCTTCTATGAATTTATGTGGATTAATTGTGATGCATACATGAACGGACGATCCGGGTAAACGTCGAACTTCGGGGACGGGGATTCGAGATCCCCGGCGAAGTTCGAAGGAGCCCTCGGCTGGGAGCCGAGGGGGTGCGGTCGAGCCCTAGGGCTTCGACCGCGACGGCACACGCGAGGAACCCCGGCTGGGAGCCGGGGTGGGCGATCGACCGCGGTGGTCGATCGCCGGGCAGCCGCGGCTGGAGCCGCGGCGGGTTCGCCGCTGGGCGAACCGCCCTCCTCGGGCGGTGGCGGTGAGTCGCCGGACTCACCGCCCGGGGCTGCCGGAGCAGCCCCAGCGATCGCCTTGTGCGCGATCGCGAGCCCCACGGTGGGGCTCGGCTAGGGTTTAGCCGCGGGTTCATCCCGCGGCGATGCTCTTGTCGAGCCCGGTTCTTCGTGGTGTTCGTGATTGGTTTCCGGCGAGAGGATTTCGGTCGGGTTATTATTTTCCGCAATTTTTAATGACCCGGGATATCGAATTCCAACAAATGGTATCAGAGCGTTTGGTTTCGTGTTCATGTATGTGTTCAATTGTGTTCTACCTTGCAGGGATTCCGACTATCATGGTTTAATTAATTATTAATTATTCGTTTAATTAATTGCTATTTAATTTACCATGATTGTTCGTTTATTAAACTCTCGGACATGTCGAGATTCGTTTTGTGTGGATTAATGCTTGTAATAGTAAAAATTCGGGGGTTGACCGAATTTAGGATTTATTATTACCTTCTATGTTTTCCGGAAAGTGTATAGGGTCGATTTCATGTATAGAATCGATACCGGAATTGTAAATTTATTTCTTGTAATTTATTTACGTTGGATCGATGCCGAGACGACCGCCGGAGAACTCGTGTGACGAAGAAGACGAAGAGGACGAAGGACCGAAGGGGTCGATCACCCCATGATCGACCCCATGATCGATCAAAGGGGAGAGGGGCGTCGCCCCCTTCGGCCGTGGGCTGTCGCCGGCGACGGTGGCGGCTGGCCGGCTGGAGCGGCGGCGGCGGGTGCTCCCTCCCGGTGGTCGATCGGTGGTGGTGGTGGTGGTACGGGGATCCCCAACCCGTACTACTCCTACTCCTACCAAGATACTACTTGCCTAATTGATTCAAGTTTTCCTATTTTGAGTATTCCTAAGTATGGGAACTCTCATGGAGATAGGAAAAGAATTAATTAATATTATTTATTTCCTTATTCTATTATGGAAATCTTCTAGAATATTTCAAGTTCTACTTGGAATAGGAATCTAGAGATTTAATAGAATTAGATAGGAAAAGAATTAATATTATTTATTTCCTTATTCTATTATGGAAGTCTTCTAGAATATTTCAAGTTCTACTTGGAATAGGAATCTAGAGATTTAATAGAATTAGATAGGAAAATAATAAATTAGTAAATTAATTTTATTTCTATTTGATTATTCCTATTTTATGGGAATTTTCATGGACATGGAAATTAATTAATCTTGGAAAGTAGAAAAGTCCTAATTTATTTTATTTCCTTATTCTATTATAGAAGTCTTCTAAAATATTCCAAGTTTGACTTGGATAGATTATTCTAGAGATTTAATGGAATTAGATAGGAAAATAAAATAAATAAAAATATTAATAATATTTAATTTTATTTTTGATTTATTCGATTGACTTAATTTTCGAATTGAGTATCTTTTGGATTTATTGAAAATAAATAGATTTAAATATTGGGATTAATATTCTCGTCACATGGAGCATTCAAGAACGAAGACTGAAGACTAGAAGACGCATACGGAGATGGAATAAAGCCATGATAGTCAGGAAAATAATTTTTCTAGCATTATTTTGACTATGTGCTATGTGCTTTATTACTTGTATGCATGCTTATGTGTTTAATTATGCATTAGATAGCGTATCCCTTTGTTATAAAAAGCTAAGTGGGAGCGGGGATGGAAACATTCCCATGGTCTCCATTACTGTTCTCTTGGTGACTCTTATGGACTTTTGAAGTTCGTATAGATGTGTCATTGGAGGAGAATTCTTGTAATTCCTTTTACAAGAGACATTGATTAAGTTTATCAAACAATGCCTAATTTGTCTTTCTGAAACTGACTTCAAGTCGACTCATTCTCACCCCGGGGAGTGGAATGGAGCCAAAGCCACTTGGTCATGTGGATGACACAAATTAGAGGCAGTCGTACCATTCTTTGATAGATGGATCGATTGTCTGCTCGGCTCCCTCATCTGATGAGAGATAGGGTTGTTCGCATGGTGAATCACTGGTTAGAAACTTCGAGTTTCACTTATGATTCTCCGCGTCTTGATTTATGAAATCGAATGTCTCAAGTGATTGGATTTCAATTGTAAAAATCTTTTGGTGTAGTAAACGTCCACACTATCGTGGCTTGCTGCATTGAATGGGATTTTGGATCGATTGATGTAGACAGTTATAGAAGAAAGTGAAGGTTCATGTATTAGCGTAAACGTCCACACTATCGTGGCTTGCGGTAATATACGAGTCCCAAACAATCTTCTTAGATACTGAGTAATGGTTTACACTTAGGTACGCTCTATAGTATCCTTCCCATCGAAGTAACGCTATAGTGATGTACGACCAAAGCAAATCTAATTACTAAATCATTTGGATGGGTAAACGTCCACACTATCGTGGCTTGCCTTATCTGATGGGATTTTAGATGTGATTAGTGATTTAATGATATTATTTGAGGGAGATAATATCGGATATTAAATTAATTGTTTGTTTAAATGTGCTTATAGGTTTAGAGAATAGCTATGAACCCACTTTCTATGATACTCAAGGAGCATAAGCTCACTGGCCCCAACTATATTGATTGGAAGAGAAATTTAGACATTGTCCTAACTTCGGAGGAGTACAAGTTTGTACTCCATGAAGTGTGCCCTGCTGAGCCCACGGCTGCCTCAACTGATGAGGAAAAACTGACTTATCGGAAGTGGAAAAAGGCTGATGAAATGGCTAGGTGTTATATTTTGGCTTCCATGTCAAATGTACTCCAAACCCAACATCAGTCAATGGACACTGCCTATGATATGATGTTTAACCTCAAGGAGATGTTTGGGGAGCAAGATCGTGCGGCAAGGCAAGAAGCCATGAGAGTCCTCATGTCGACTACTCAATCTGAAGGAACGCCCGTTGGGGAGCACGTTCTTAAGATGATGAGTTTGTTGAATGAACTTGAGGTCCTAGGAGCTTCTATTGATGCTGAGACGCAAGTCGACATCATACTCCAGTCTCTGGCCCCTAGTTTTGAGCAGTTTCGTATGAGCTATAATATGGGTAAACTATCTTATACTCTTGCGCAACTCCTGACTGAACTAAAGGCGGCAGAGGGGATCTACAAGAAGGGCAAGTCTCAAGCGCTTGTAGCTACCAAGTCCAAAGGCTTTAAGCCTGGTGGAGGTAGGGGCAAGAAAAGGAAGCAAACCTGGAAACCCAGTGGTGTCAAGAGGACTGTACCACGAGTGGGGGCTGCAAAGCCAAAGGGTAAGTGTTTCCGATGCAACAAGATGGGACACTGGAAGTCTGAATGTCCTCTCAAAGGTACGAATTTTTCTTTAGTCGTAAAAACATAGTCAGCGGTATTATCTACCAGAATTCTGGTGTGTAGATATGGAACCACTGACGGTATGTGCATTTTTGAATGCAGGGGTTCCAGAAAACCCGGCGACTTAGAGAAGAAGAGTTCGAGTCTACACGGGCAAAGCTGTAGAGGAGGCAGCAGTTGCGGTGGAAGACATTTATCTGCTTTAGTAGTTAAATAGGATTTCATTTCAAAGTTATTGCTTTATGTACCCTTTTTATTTTAGAAAGAACGTTTTGTTCTGGATTTCTATTATTTATGAATGGATATTTTATTTCTTTAATCATTGGATGATTTTGATAAGAAATAATGGCATTATCTATTCTGGTACATTAGATAGCAATATATGAATGATAGATCCTAAGTCTACCCCAAATGCAACAAACCGTTCTATAACTTGTTTTACTTATTTCTTTATCATTATACTTGTGAAATCTTATACTTAGTAGTATTTTCAAATGAGATTCAAATGGTCGAAATTGATTTGATCAATTATAGTTGAAGGAATGGACCTTCCGACCTAAGGATTGAATTTGGAGGATAATACGTCTAAGCAAACCTTTTTGGGAAAAGGATAGAATTCAGACAAGTATTAGAAATGATTAGATATGCAGACATATGTGTATATTAGAAAGGTGCGAGTAATTCTTTCAAGAATACTCAAGTAATGGATTAGAATGCTTGATGTGCCATAAAAGCAAAGTGTTTTGACTAGTCAATGGACACAAAGCAATTATGGGGAACCATCAAAGTATATCCATTAGAAGCCTGCGACTCAGTCACAGAGGCCATCACCTATCTGAATAACACATAGCATAATCAAAAATTGGGATTCAATCCCAAAGGAGCGCGCCATACACTTACGTGTAGAGATGGTGCACTGTAAACAAGAAATGGAAATCTAATAGTAAATAGAACAAGTTGTTCGGAACTACTTATGTTCTATGGATATTCCTAGATACAACGGCATATTGAATATGGTTGTAGGATATCCTAGATGAACGAAATATTGTGTGTTCTATAGTACTACGAACCAGAGGGACGTCTATCGTCCGGTTCATGGAGAAAGACTATTAGATGAACCACAAAGCCTGAACTGACGTAATACCTTGAAATGAGAAGAAGGACAAAAGACTAGGAACCAGCCAAACCGAGTAGAAGTACACCACATACTGCACCTATTGATATTACTGTTATACACCGGGACGCCATTGCAGTGGGAGGTTGTTGGACAACCAGAGATATTCATAAAGACTAGAGGAGTTCGGACTCTGGATCTAGTAAAGATGAAATCGACCCCTAGATCTGCATAAGGGCAGTACTAGACCTAAATGTGCCTGCTTGGAACAATAAGGATTATTGTTGAAAGGCTAGATCATTTAGAGTACAAGCTAAGTAAATCCATTTGTGGATTGAAATAAAGCTATGAATCGTGGAACTTGCGAGTTGATGGGATAATCCATTTGATGGATTCATCAAAAGGCATAGACGAGAGGTGTATTAAAGACGTAATCGAAACAAGGTGGTGTTTCTCGGAGATTTTGTGTAGATAACATTTTATCATTGGCAACAATGTAAAAGTGTCATCAGACATAAAATAGTGGTTGTCTAAATAAATCGAGATATAAGATTGAGAAGAAGTTAGAGCTTGTTCTTAAGATCTTATGATCTAGAGATAAGAACATTGTACTTCTCCTAGACATCTTATACGATTAAGGTTTGTTTTTTAAACATGCATACTTCTGAGAAAGGTTATTGCCTTTCAGAGACAGAATATACATCTATCTGAAGGTTGTGTGTTCGAACACATGAAGGAGATAGATGAGGACAAAGCAGTTTCCTATACTTCAAGTATGGAAAGCTTTATAGATGCAATGTTGTAAAACAAGAACCTGATATCAACTATGCGGTTTGCGTAGTGGGAGGATATCAAGGTAATCTAGGCAAGAGTTTTTCGGATGCTGTAATAGTACTTGCAAAGTACTGGATTATTAAGCAAGACGGAATCTTCTTTGATTACAAATTCTCAGATCCAAAAATCAAAGAAAGGACTAGTGAAAGTCGATATCAGGCTATGTGTTCACTTTTAGAAAGAGGTGGAACCATGAAATGAAAGAGTGATAAGCAGGACGCTTCTCAGACTCTCTCATAACCGAATAGCAGCCTCAGAGGCAGCGGAAGTTTTGGTTAGGTTCCGGGATAACCTCTTGACTTAGATATGACTCCTAGTATACCAAAGGCTATTGGATAGCGGTGCACGGTAAACTGGAAGAGGTCATAAGTCAAAAGTGATGTTAACACATAGAGCAAGTACCACCTGATACGAGTCATCGTCAAGGGAGACGACGTAGTAGTCACCAAGATAACTTCAGAGCGGCAACCTAGATTGCTCACTCACATAGTACTTCTTGGAAGTACACCTTAAGCGCGTGATGAGTATGGGAACCGGGAGTTTGGAGGAAATGACTAGACCTCAGTACAAGTGGGAGATTGTTGGAGTTGTGTACTTAATGTCTAGATTTAAGTAACGTTAAACTCCCGGTCATAGCATTTAATCTATTTAATAAACAATTGTTTGCTTTTAATTATTATTAATTAAAAATATGCAAATCATAGTCCTGGATTTTATACGTTGTAGTTAGTATGGTGTGTCGGACCCCACACAGAAGATCATACTATCGGTTACTCGTATTTAATCAAACAGTGGCTCACGACCTAGATGGACCCGGACCAATCCATCGGTATAGTCGTTGTGTGAGAGAGAAAATAATTTGTCTTAATTATTTTATCACACTTGTACACTTGGTGTCTTAATTTGGTGTATTTCATCGATTAGGATTGCCGGCGATAATCGATTCGAGTCTCAGAGTATTTTATTCTTAATCCCCGATATTGTTGCGGGTGTGTATATTTAATATAAGTGACTTTGATTTACCAAAGGAATTAACCGATTTAATTATTGGGTTAATTACCGGTTAAGTTGGGTCACTATATTTTATATATGGCATGCCGTGAATAATTGACCGGACAGTGTATCCCGTAAGGGTTGATAATATCCCCGAGATGAGTTCATAAGGAATTATTGTGTAAACCTCATGAGTGGATTCGTTCCGCACAATAATTAAGGTTGAATGGTACTAGTCTCGGATTCAAGAGATGAATAAATTAATTAGCAATAAATTAATTTATTTCATGGATATTTAAATCTTAAATACACGGAATAAATAATACTACCGGAGAAATATTATTTGATATAATATGGTTTAATGTTGGGAGTGCAATTAATTTATATAGTGGAAAATAAAATAATTAATATTAATGGGAGATTAATAGATTTGGGCTTGGGCTCAATTTAATCATTAATATTGGAAGCCCAATATTCCACCTCCTTTAGATCCCCTACGTAGCCTATAAAAGCACTACATGGTCTTCTCTATTCTACATACACAACATCATAACTTGAAGATCATAATTCTTCTAGAGAGAGAAAGTAGAGAGATAGAGAAGAGGATCCATAAGCTTGGAGGATCGTCGCCCACCCGACGTTCAAGCTAGTGCAAGGAATACGTGGGAAGATTCAAAGGTCTTCAACTTAGATTCGTTTCTCCGCACAACGAATTAAAAGGTAAAATCACATACTCTCTTCTATGAATTTATGTGGATTAATTGTGATGCATACATGAACGGACGATCCGGGTAAACGTCGAACTTCGGGGACGGGGATTCGAGATCCCCGGCGAAGTTCGAAGGAGCCCTCGGCTGGGAGCCGAGGGGGGGCGGTCAAGCCCTAGGGCTTCGACCGCGACGGCACACGCGAGGAACCCCGGCTGGGAGCCGGGGTGGGCGATCGACCGCGGTGGTCGATCGCCGGGCAGCCGCGGCGGGTTCGCCGCTGGGCGAACCTCCCTCCTCGGGCGGTGGCGGTGAGTCGCCGGACTCACCGCCCGGGGCTGCCGGAGCAGCCCCAGCGATCGCCTTGTGCGCGATCGCGAGCCCCACGGTGGGGCTCGGCTAGGGTTTAGCCGCGGGTTCATCCCGCGGCGATGCTCTTGTCGAGCCCGGTTCTTCGTGGTGTTCGTGATTGGTTTCCGGCGAGAGGATTTCGGTCGGGTTATTATTTTCCGCAATTTTTAATGACCCGGGATATCGAATTCCAACAGTGTTTCTCGGAGGTTTTATGTAGATGACATTTTATCATTGGTAACAATGTAAAGATGTTGTCAGACATAAAATGATGGTTGTCTAGAAAAATCGATATATGAGATGAAGAAGAAGTTAGAGCATGTTCTTAAGATCTAGGATCTCAAGAGAAGAACATTGTACTTCTCCTGGACATCTTACATATATATGATTATGGTTCGTTTTAACATGCATGATTCCGAGAAAGGTTCGTTACCTTTCAGAGACGGAATGCATCTATCTAAGGATATGTGTTTTGGAACACAAAAGGAGATAGAAGCAATGAAAGCAGTTTCCTACACTTTGAGTGTGGAAAGCTTAATAAATGCAATGTTGAAAAACGAGAACCTGATATCGGCTATGCGGTGAGCATAGTGGGAGGATATCAAGGTAATCCTGGAAAGGAATATTCGACTGCCGTAAAAGTACTTTCGAAGTACTGTTCTAGACTACGAAGCAGACGAGCATTTCCTTTGGATTACATTCTCTTAGATTTCTAATCAAATGAGGACCGGTGTAAGTCGATATCAGGCTATGTGTTTCACTATTGAAGGAGAAGGAGTTTTAACATGGAAGAGTGATAAGCACGATGCTTTTCGGACTCTGCCATGGGTAACCAAATAGCGGCCTCAGAGGCAGCGGAAGTTTTGGTATAACTCCGGGATAATCTCTGGGACTTAGATGTGATTCTTAATTTGCCAAAGGCTATGTAAATAGAGGTGCAATGGCAAATGGTAAGAAATCACAAGTCCATAAGTGTAAGATAACACATAGTGCAAGTACCACCTGATACGAGTCATCGTCGAGGGAGACGACGCTGTAGTCACCAAGATAACTTCAGAACGGCAACCTAGAGTGCTCATTCACATAGTACTTCTTGGAAGTACAACTTAAGCACGTGATGAGTATGGGAGTCGGGAGTTTGGAGGAAATGACTAGACCTTAGTACAAGTGGGAGATTGTTGGAGTTGTGTACTTAATGTCTAGATTTAAGTGACAGAAACTCACGATCCATTGCCATTAATCTATTTAACTAAATGAACAATTGTTTGCGTTTAATTATTTATAATTAAATATATGCAAAACATAGTCCTGGATTCTATACGTTGTAGTTAGTATGGTGTGTCGGGCCCCACACAGAAGATCATACTATCGGTTACTCGTATTTAATCGAACAGTTGCTCACGACCTAGATGGACACGGACCAATCCATCGGTATAGTCGTTGTGTGAGAGAGAAAATAATCTGTCTTGATTATTTTATCACACTTGTACACTTGGTGTATTGAGCGGATCGTTGAGATTCATCGATTAGGATTGCCGGCGATAATCGATTCGAGTCTCAGTGTATTTTATTCTTAATCCCTGAAACTATTGCGGGTGTGTATATTTAATATAAGTGACTTTGATTTACCAAAGGAATTAACCGATTTAATTATTGGGTTAATTACCGGTTAAGTTGGGTCACTATATTTTATATATGACATGCCGTGAATACTTGACGGAAAAGTGTATCCCGGAAGGGTTGATAATATCCCCAAGATGAGTTCATAAGGAATTATTATGTAAACCCTGCAGGTGGACTTGTTCCGCATAATAATTAAGGTTGAATGGTACTAGTCTCGGATATAAGAGATGAATAAATTAATTAGCAATAAATTAATTTTATTCATGGATATTTATATCTTAAATACACGGAATAAATAATACTACCGGAGAAATATTATTTGATATAATATGGTATAATATTGGGAGTGCAATTAATTTTATATAGTGGAAAATAGAATTAATTAATATTGATAAGGATTAATGGACTTGAGCATTGGGCTCAATTTAATCTTCAATATTGGAAGCCCAATATTCCACCTCCTTAAGATCCCCTACGTAGCCTATAAAAGCACTACATGGTCTTCTCTATTCTCATAACTTGAAGATCACAATTCTAGAGAGAGAAAGTAGAGAGGAGGATCCATGGAGTTCGGTAGATCGTCGCCCACACGACGTCCGGGCTAGTGCAAGGAATACGTGGGAAGATCTCAAGGTCATCATAAGATCTCGTTTCTCCGCACAACGAATCGAAAGGTGAATTAAATATTTCCGCTATTTAATTCTTATTGAAATCAATTATCGGAAAACAAGATCCAAAGATCGAACCCCGGATTAGACGGACGATCGCGTGGTGGTGGCGAAGCCACCGGACCACGCCAATCGCCCGCTAGGGTTTCGGCGGGGGCGATAGGATCGAACCCTCGGCTGGGCCGAGGGCTTGCGATCGATCCAAGGATCGATCGCCGGGGGCACGGGCTGGTGCCGTCCCCTCCCCACCTCGACGGTGGGGATCCTCCAAGCGGCGGCGAGTCGCCGGACTCGCCGCGGGGGCTGCTGGGAGCAGCCCCACCCATCGATCGCCAAGGCGCGATCGGGATCGCGTGAACCCCGTCTCGCGGGGGTTCGGCTGGGGGCGGGCCGCGTGCCTTCGGGTGCGTGGTCTCCAAAGGCTGAACTCCGGCGGATGAGTCGGCGTTCATGTGATCTCCGGCGAAGGGTTTGATCGGAGTTGTCATGTTCCGCAATTCCGGCAACTCCGGGATATCGAATTCCAACAGGGTACATAAAGACAATTTTGTAAAACTAAAACCCTATCACTACTAAAGCGTAAGTGAACGTCTCCCACTGCAACAGCCGCCACCTTCGCGGCATTGCCCATGTAGACCACGATCTCTCCCTCTCTAAGTCTCCGGGTTTCCTGGAACCCCTGCAATGAATTGCAGACATGATCAGTGGCCCCCGTATCTACACACCAGGTGCTGGTAGATAACACCACTGATAATGTTTCGGTGACTAAGGAAAATTTCGTACCTTTGATGAGAGGACAATCAGACCTCCAGTGCCCAGACTGCTTGCATCGATAGCACTTGCCTCGCGGCTTGCTCTTCCCACTCCGTGGTTTGGAACCACTGGGCTTCTTTGCTTGCACTTCCATCTTAGCCACAAGAGCTTGTGACTTTCTGACCATACTTATAAGTTCCGCCTTTTTCAAATCGTTTTTAAGCGATTCTCTAATAGGACTGAATTTATAGAGTATGTCAATCACTTCTTGTCCGGCTTCCACACTATGCCTCAACATCATTCTGAGGTCATTCCAAATGTCCTCATGAGTTGGGTCAGTTGTGGATTCGGAAGGCTCAACAGTCTGGACAATGTCCAGATTTCTTTTCCAATCAGTACTATATGGAACCAGTGAGTTTTCATCTTTAAGTATATCACAAAGTGGGGTCACAGTCATTCTTAACCTATAAGCACATAAAACAAACAAACAATTTAATATCCGATATTATCTCCCTCAAATAATATCATTAAATCACTAATCACATCTAAAATCCCATCAGGTTAAAGCAAGCCACGTTCGTGTGGACGTTTACCCACCCAAATGATTTAGCAATTAGATTTGCTTCGGTCATACATCATTATAGCGTCACTTCGTTGGGAAGAATACTATAAAGCGTATCTAAGTGTAAACCATTACTTAGTACCAAGGTGAATCGTTTAGAATTGCTACATCACCGCAAGCCACGTTCGTGTGGACGTTTACGATAATTCACAATCCTTCACAATTCCCTATAACTGTCTACATCAATTATTCTAAAATCCCATCCAGTATAGCAAGCCACGTTCGTGTGGACGTTTACTATACCAGAAGATTTATATAATTGAAATCCAATTACTTGACCCATTTAATCTTGTAAATCAAGACGCGGAGAATCATAAGTGAAACTCGAAGTTTCTAACCAGTGATTCACCATGCGAACAACCCTATCTCTCATAAATGAGGGAGCCGAGCAGACAATCGATCCATCTATCAAAGAATGGTACGACTGCCTCTAATTTGTGTCCTCGACATGACCAAGTGGCTCTGGCTCCATTCCACTCCCCGGGGTGAGAATGAGTCGACTTGAAGTCAGTTTTGGAAAGACAAATTAGGCATTGTTTGATGAACTTAATCAATGTTTCTCGTAAGAGGAATTACAAGAACTCTCCTCCAATGACCTATCTATATAAACTTCAAAAGTTTATAAAAGTCACCAAGAGAGCAGCAATGGAGACCATGGGTATGTTTCCATACCCTCTCCCACTTAGCTTTTTACAATAAAGGGATACGCTATCTAGTGCATAAAAGTAAACACATATAGCATGCATACATGTAATAAAGCACATAGTATTATCACATAGTCAAAATAATTACTAGAATATTATTTTCCGACTATTATGGCTTTACTCCATCTCCGTACGCATCTTCTAGTCTTCAGTCTTCGTTCTTGAATGCTCCATGTGACGAGAATATTAATTTCCAATATTTAAATCTATTTATTTTTAATAAATCCAAAATATACTTAATTAATAATAATTAAGTCAATCGAATAAATCAAAAATAAAATTAAATATTATTAATATTTTTATTTATTTTATATTCCCTTTCTACTTCACTAAATCTCTAGAATAATCTATCCAAGACCCACTTGGAATATTCTAGATGATTTCCATAATGAAATAAGGAAATAAAATAATTTAGGACTCTTCTACTTTCCAAATTAATTAGATTCCTAATCCATGAATATTTCCATAAAATAGAAATAATCAATTTAGGAATCCTAATCAATTCCAAATTGATTCTTTTCTTAATCCATGAGAGTTCCCAAAAATAGGAACACTCAAATAGGAAAAACCCGAACCAATTAGGAAAGCGAATTACCGGACCGGGATAGCACGGGGTGGGGATCCCCGCGCCACCCCTCGACATCCGCCTAGGCACCGCCGCCGTCCAGCCCACGCGCCACCTCCATTGGTGGCCGGCGTGGCCGGAGCTCCCACGGGCAGCCCCTTTGGGCGTGGGTCGATCGTCCTCGTGGGATCGACCATGGGGCGGTCGATCCGAGCCCTTACACCCTCACGATCATCTCCTTCGTCACGCGTCTTCTCCGGCGGTCGTTTCGGCATCGATCCAACGCAAAATAAATTACAAAATAAATTTTACACTATCCGGTATCGATTCTATACATGAAATCGACCCTATACAATTTCCGGAAAAAGTAGAACGTAATAATAAATCCTAAATTCGGTCAACCCCCGAATTTTTACTATTACAAGCATTCACCACCAAAAACGAATCTCGACATGTCCGAGAGTTTAATCAAACCAACATACATGACAAAATAAATTAAGCCATAATAGTCGGAACCCTGCAAGGTAGAACAATTTTATCGAAAATACCGCGAACGTAAACCTCGCTCTGATACCAATTGTTGGAATTCGATATCCCGGGCAATTTAAATTTGCGGAAACCAATAACCCGATCAAAACCATCCGCCGGAGATCACGCGAGCACCACGTACGAGCCGGAGCACGAGCCGAACGCACGACGCGGCCGAAGCCGCGCGTACGCCCAGCCCGAGCCCCCGCACGCGGGGCTCGCGATCGAAGGAGTCGATCGCTCACGGCGATCGACCGGGCTGTTGGAGTTGTGTACTTAATGTCTAGATTTAAGTAATGGAAACTCACGATCCATTGCCACTAATCTATTTAACTAAATAAACAATTATTTGCGTTTAATTATTTATAATTAAATATATGCAAATTATAGTCCTGGATTTTATACGTTGTAGTTAGTATGGTGTTGTATGGACACACAGAAGATCATACTATCGGTTACTCGTATTTAATCAAACAGTTGCTCACGACCTAGATGGACACGGACCAATCCATCGGTATAGTCGTTGTGTGAGAGAGAAAATAATCTATCTTGATTATTTTATCACACTTGTACACTTGGTGTATTGAGCGGATCGTTTGAGATTTATCGATTAGGATTGCCGGCGATAATCGATTTAAATCTCTGAGTATTTTATTCTTAATCCCCGATACTATTGCGGGTGTGTATATTTAATATAAGTGACTTTGATTTACCAAAGGAATTAACCGATTTAATTATTGGGTTAATTACCGGTTAAGTTGGGTCAATATATTTTATATATGGCATGCCGTGAATACTTGACGGGAAAGTGTATCCCGTAAGGGTTGATAATATCCCCGAGATGAGTTCATAAGGAATTATTATGTAAACCCTGCAGGTGGATTCGTTCCGCATAATAATTAAGGTTGAATGGTACTAGTCTCGGATATAAGAGATGAATAAATTAATTAGCAATAAATTAATTTTATTCATGGATATTTATATCTTAAATACACGGAATAAATAATACTACCGGAGAAATATTATTTGATATAATATGGTTTAATATTGGGAGTGCAATTAATTTTATATAGTGGAAAATAGAATTAATTAATATTAATGGATTAATAGATTTGGGCTTGGGCTCAATTTAATCATTAATATTGGAAGCCCAATATTCCACCTCCTTAAGATCCCCTACGTAGCCTATAAAAGCACTACATGGTCTTCTCTATTCTCATAACTTGAAGATCACAATTCTAGAGAGAGAAAGTAGAGAGGAGGATCCATGGAGTTCGGTAGATCGTCGCCCACACGACGTCCGGGCTAGTGCAAGGAATACGCGGGAAGATCTCAAGGTCGTCAAATTGAGTTCTTCGTTTTTCCGAACAACGAGAACGAGGTAAATCGTAAAACCCTCTTTATGATTTTATCGTTTTAATTATCGTGAAAATATCATGAACAAGATCCAAGGGACGTACGAACCCGGGGACGAGGATCGACCTCGCGGTGGTGATCGAGGATCACCGGACCGCGGGAGGTCGAGAGATCCTCGCCGGGATCGAGAGGACGAACCCTCGGCTGGACGCCGAGGGTGGCGGTCTAGCCCTAGGGCTTCGACCGCCGGCGACGCAAGAAGGACCCCGGCTGGACGCCGGGGATGCGATCGAGCGCGTGCTCGATCGCGTGGGCAGCGGGCTGGTGCCGCAGCTGCTCGCACGGCGAGCAGCCCCTCCTCCGCGTTCGGGCAGCGCTACGGGGCTGTTGCGATCAGCCCCACGAGCCCATGCGGGACTCGCTACGACGCGGGGCGTCAGCGGGATGCTTCGAGCATCCCCGTGGCTGGTCGCGTGGGTTCTCGGCGTGCCCAGCGGGCTGCCAAGGGCAGCCCTAGGCGGCTGCCAAGGACAGCCGCGAACCCTTGCGAGGGCTCGACCGAATAGCCCGGGTTCGCCCGTGGTTGAGGTTTTGGTTGAGTCCGGCTTCGTGGTGGTTCGTGGCGGGATGTTCCGGCAACCGGGAGTCGATTGGAATTGTTGTTCCGCAACTTCTACAATTCCGGATATTCGATCTCCGAAGGATTTCGGTCGGAATTAATTAGATAATTAATTTTAATTAATTTATTAATTCCGGGATATCGATTTCCAACAATTGGTATCAGAGCGTTGGTTTTAGTTCATGGTATTTTTCGATAAATTGTTCTACCTTGCAGGGTTTCCGATTATTATGGCTAGATTTAATTATGTTAATTAATGTCCATAATAATGTTCTTGATTGTTAAACTCTCGGTGATGTCAATATTCGTTCTTGTGTGGTGAATGCTTGTTCTTAATTTTTTCGGAAATTGTATGAGGTCAATTTCATGTAGAGAATCGATACCGGAGAACGTAGTAATAAATTTGTAATTTATTTACGTTGGATCGATGACGAAACAACCGCCGGAAAAGTGTGACGGAGGAGACGAAGAGAGGGAGGACCGGGGATCGATCACGAGGATCAATCCCATGAGGATCAATCGCCCGGGCTGCCCTAGGGCTCTCGGCCACGCCGGCCACCAAGGGTGGTGGCGCGTGAGCCTTGGCCGGCGGTGGTAGTGGCGGTCGATGGTGGGGATGGCGTGGGGATCCCCAACCCATGCTATTCCTACCAAGATCCAACTTTCCTAATTGATTCGGTTTTCCTATTTTGAGTATTCCTAGTTTTGGGAATTCTCATGGAAATAGAAAAAGAATTAATTGGAATTAATTTATTTCCTTATTCTATTATGGAAGTCTTCTAGAATATTCTAAGTTCTACTTGGAATAGGATTCTAGAGATTTAATAGAATTGGAAAGAAAAATAATTAATTATTAAATCAATTTATTTCCTAATTGATTATTCCTATTTTATGGGAATTTTCATGGACATGGAAATTAATTAATTTTGGAAAGTAGAAGAGTCCTAAATTAATTTTTTCCTCATTTAATTATTCCTTTATGGAATTTTTAATGGATTAGGAAAGGAATTAATTTGGAAGGACTAGGAGTCCTAAATTATTTTATTTTCTTATTTCATTATGGAAATCATCTAGAATATTCCAAGTGGGTCTTGGATAGATTATTCTAGAGATTTAATGAAGTAGAAAGGGAAAATAAAATAAATTACTTTATTTCCTTATTTCATTATAGAAGTCTTCTAGAATATTCCAAGTGGGTCTTGGATAGATTATTCTAGAGATTTAATGAAGTAGAAAGGGAAAATAAAATAAATAAAAATATTAATAATATTTAATTTTATTTTTGATTTATTCGATTGACTTAATTTTCGAATTAAGTAACTTTTGGATTTATTAAAAATAAATAGATTTAAATATTGGAATTAATATTCCCGTCACATGGAGCATTCAAGAACGAAGACTAAAGACTAGAAGACGCATACGGGGATGCAATAAAGCCATAATAGTCGGAAAATAATATTCTAGTATTATTTTGATTATGTGATAATATTCTATGTGCTTTATTTCATGTATGCATGCTTATGTGTATTTAATTATGCATTAGATAGCGTATCCCTTTATTGTAAAAAGCTAAGTGGGAGAGGGTATGGAAACATATCCATGGTCTCCATTGCTGTTCTCTTGGTGACTTTTATGAACTTTCGAAGTTCATATAGATAAGTCATTGGAGGAGAATTTTTGTAATTCCTCTTACGAGAAACATTGATTAAGTCTATCAAACAATGCCTAATTTGTCTTTCCAAAACTGACTTCAAGTCGACTCATTCTCACCCCGGGGAGTGGAATGGAGCCAAAGCCACTTGGTCATGTCGAGGACACAAATTAGAGGCAGTCGTACCATCTTTTGAAGGTGGATCGATTGTCTGCTCGGCTCCCTCATTTATGAGAGATAGGGTCGTTCGCATGGTGAATCACTGGTTAGAAACTTCGAGTTTCACTTATGATTCTCCGCGTCTTGATTTACAAGATTAAATTAATCAAGTAATTGGGAGTCAATTATAAAAGTCTCTTGGTATAGTAAACGTCCACACCACGTGGCTTGCTATACTAACGGATTTTGGATTAATTGATGTAGACAGTTGTAAGGAATTGTGAAGAATTGTGAAGTCATCGTAAACGTCCACACCACGTGGCTTGCGGTGATGTAGCGGTTCCAAAAGATTTACTTTGGTACTGAGTAATGGTTTACACTTAGATACGCATTATAGTATTCTTCCCCACGAGGTTCCGCTATAAGTGATGTATGACCGAAGCAAATCTAATTGCTAAATCATTTGGATTGGTAAACGTCCACACCACGTGGTTTGCCATATCTGATGGGATTTTAGATGTGATTAGTGGTTTAATGATATTATTTGAGGGATATAATATCGGAGATTAAATCGATTGTTTGTTATTATATGTGCTCATAGATTATGATATGGCTTTGAACCCACTTTCTGTGATACGTAAGGATTTTAAACTCGCTGGTCCCTAAATGTAATGATTGGAATAGAGATCTAGACATTACCCAAACTGTTGAAGAGTACAAGGTTGTACTCAATGAGCTTTGTCCTTCCGAGCCTATTGATATAGGCGGCTAGACAAGAGGCGATGTGGATACTCATAAAGGGCAGTCGATTCGAGGAAACGCTTAAACACGTTTTTGAGATGATTGACCTTTTAGACGAGTTGAAACGGAAATCGCAAGCTCTTATAGCCAATGCCAAAGGTTTTGAACCTAAAGGCATGAATCGGGGGAAAGGAAAAGAAAGCAAAGAAACCCAGTGGTTCTAAGATTACTTGAACCACGAGATGGGACGAGAAAGCCAAGAGGCAAGAGTTCTCGAAGAAAACAGTCTGGGTACTGGAAGTCTGATTATCCTCTCAAAGAAAGTACGAAATTTTCTTTAGTCTTAAAACATAGTCAGTGGTATTATCTACCGGAACCTGGTGTGTAGATACGGAACCACTGACGGTATGTGCATTTTAAATGCAAAGGTTCCAGGAAACCTGACGACTTAGAAAAGAAAAAGATCGTAGTCTATGTGGGCAATGCTGTAGAGGAGGCAGCTGTTGCAATGGAGGACATTTTATAGGATTTCATTTTGAGATATTGCTTTTATGTACCTTTCATATTAGGAAGAACTTTGTTCTGGATTTCTAATGAATGGATATTTTATTTCTTTTAATCATTTGATGGTTATAAGAAGAAATAATGATATTATCTATTTTGGTACATTGGCTAGCAATATATAAATGATGAATCCTGAGTCCACCACGATGCAACGAACCGTAGTATGAAACTCGCTTTACTAATAAGAGATTTCTTTATCAATTATACTTGTGGATTCTTATGCTGAGTCATGTTTATTCAAATAAGAAGTTCAAAGGTCGAAAATTGATATTTGATCAATTAAGTTGAAGGAATGGACCTTCCGACCTAAGAATCTAATTTGGAAGATA
Source organism: Euphrasia confusa (assembly GCA_954870475.1). Taxonomy (NCBI): domain Eukaryota; kingdom Viridiplantae; phylum Streptophyta; class Magnoliopsida; order Lamiales; family Orobanchaceae; genus Euphrasia; species Euphrasia confusa. The sequence continues at coordinate 24,677,344 of OX940964.1, forward strand.
ATATGACTGAGCAATCCTTTATGGATATAAGATGTAAGATCCGGACAAGTATAAGAATTGATTGACTCTGATGTATGCAGACCTATGTCTACTCAGACAATAAGGTACGAGTACTTCATTTGATGATTACTCGAGAAATGGATTAGAATACCTGATGTGCCACAAAAGCAAGTGTTTTGACAAGTCAATGGACACTAAGCAATTGTGGAGAACCATCAAGGTATATCCATTTGTAGCCTGCGATTTAATCACGGAGGCAAGTACCTGTCTGAGGAATGCATGGCATACTGATCAGAGATTGGGATTTGATCTCAAATGACTACACCATACACTGTTGTGTAGAGATGGTGTGTCGATAATAAGAAATGGAACTCTTATAGAGATAGTAGAAGATGAGTTACACGGAACTACCTATGTTCTATGGATATGTCTGGAAACAACAGCGCATTCAAATGCGGTTGTAGAATATCCTAGAAGAACAAAAGATGTGTATTCAATAGTACTATGAACCAGAAGGACGTTATAAGTTCTAACGCCCGGTTCTTAGAGAAAGACTATATAATGAACCACAAGCCCAAAGTGACGTAATACTTTGAAATGAGAGAGAAAGATTAAGACTTAGAACCAGCCGAACCGAGTAGCGGTACACCACTAACTGCACCTAATGTTATCACTGTTTATACACCGGAATGCCATTGTAGTGGGAGGTTGTGGGACAACCGGAGATATTCATAAGACTAGGAGAGTCTTCGGACTCTGGACCTAGTATACATGAAATCGATCCCTAAATCTACATGAAGGCCGTACTAGATCTAAATGTGCCTTCTTGGAAAGCAATAAGGATTATTGCTAAGAGGCAAGATCATTTAGAGTACAAGCTTAGTTGATCCATTTATGGATTGGAACAAAGCATTGAATTCGTGGTACTTGCAAATTGATGAGATAGTCCATTTTATGGATTCATCAAAGCATGGACGAATAGTGTGTATTGGAAACGTGATGGAAACAAGATGGTGTTTCTCGGGTTTTATGTAGATAACTTTTTATCATTGGCAACAATGTAAAGATGTTGTCAAGACATAAAATGATGGTTGTCTAGAAAAATCGATATATGAGATAAAGAAGAAGTTAGAGCATGTTCTTAAGATCTAGGATCTCAAGAAAAGAACATTGTACTTCTCTAGATATCTTATACGATTATGGTTCGTTTTAACATGCAAGATTCCGAGAAAGGTTCGTTACCTTTCAGAAACGGAATGCATCTATCTAAGGATATGTGTTTTGGAACACAAAAGGAGATAGAAGCAATGAAAGCGGATTCCTACACTTCGAGTGTGGAAAGCTTAATAAATGCGATGTTGAAAACAAGAACCTGATATCGGCTATGCGGTTAGCATAGTGGGAGGATATCAAGGTAATCCTGGAAAGGAATACTTGACTGTTGTAATGAACATTTTAAGTACTTTCGAAGTACTGGAGACTATGTTCTGGATTACGGAGCAAGCAAGCATTTCCTTTGGATTACATTCTCTTAGATTTCTAATCGAATGAGGACCGGTGTAAGTCGATATCAGGCTATGTGTTTCACTATTGAAGGAGAAGGAGTTTTATCATGGAAGAGTGATAAGCAGGATGCTTTTCGGACTCTGCCATAGGTAACCAAATAGCGGCCTCAGAGGCAGCGGAAGTTTTGGTATAACTCCAGGATAATCTCTGGGACTTAGATGTGATTCTTAATTTGCCAAAGGCTATGTAAATAGCGGTGCAATGGCAAATGGTAAGAAATCACTAGTCCATAAGTGTAAGATAACACATAGTGCAAGTACCACCTGATACGAGTCATCGTCGAGGGAGACGACGCTGTAGTCACCAAGATAACTTCAGAGCGACAACCTAGAGTGCTCATTCACATAGTACTTCTTGGAAGTACAACTTAAGCACGTGATGAGTATGGGAGTCGGGAGTTTGGAGGAAATGACTAGACCTTATTACAAGTGGGAGATTGTTGGAGTTGTGTACTTAATGTCTAGATTTAAGTAACGGAAACTCACGATCCATTGCCACTAATCTATTTAACTAAATAAACAATTATTTGCGTTTAATTATTTATAATTAAATATATGCAAATTATAGTCCTGGATTTTATACGTTGTAGTTAGTATGGTGTTGTATGGACACACAAAAGATCATACTATCGGTTACTCGTATTTAATCAAACAGTTGCTCACGACCTAGATGGACACGGACCAATCCATCGGTATAGTCGTTGTGTGAGAGAGAAAATAATCTATCTTGATTATTTTATCACACTTGTACACTTGGTGTATTGAGCGGATCGTTTGAGATTTATCGATTAGGATTGCCGGCGATAATCGATTTAAATCTCTGAGTATTTTATTCTTAATCCCCGATACTATTGCGGGTGTGTATATTTAATATAAGTGACTTTGATTTACCAAAGGAATTAACCGATTTAATTATTGGGTTAATTACCGGTTAAGTTGGGTCAATATATTTTATATATGGCATGCCGTGAATACTTGACGGGAAAGTGTATCCCGTAAGGGTTGATAATATCCCCGAGATGAGTTCATAAGGAATTATTATGTAAACCCTGCAGGTGGATTCGTTCCGCATAATAATTAAGGTTGAATGGTACTAGTCTCGGATATAAGAGATGAATAAATTAATTAGCAATAAATTAATTTTATTCATGGATATTTATATCTTAAATACACGGAATAAATAATACTACCGGAGAAATATTATTTGATATAATATGGTTTAATATTGAGAGTGCAATTAATTTTATATAGTGGAAAATAGAATTAATTAATATTAATGGATTAATAGATTTGGGCTTGGGCTCAATTTAATCATTAATATTGGAAGCCCAATATTCCACCTCCTTAAGATCCCCTACGTAGCCTATAAAAGCACTACATGGTCTTCTCTATTCTCATAACTTGAAGATCACAATTCTAGAGAGAGAAAGTAGAGAGGAGGATCCATGGAGTTCGGTAGATCGTCGCCCACACGACGTCCGGGCTAGTGCAAGGAATACGCGGGAAGATCTCAAGGTCGTCAAATTGAGTTCTTCGTTTTTCCGAACAACGAGAACGAGGTAAATCGTAAAACCCTCTTTATGATTTTATCGTTTTAATTATCGTGAAAATATCATGAACAAGATCCAAGGGACGTACGAACCCGGGGACGAGGATCGACCTCGCGGTGGTGATCGAGGATCACCGGACCGCGGGAGGTCGAGAGATCCTCGCCGGGATCGAGAGGACGAACCCTCGGCTGGACGCCGAGGGTGGCGGTCGAGCCCTAGGGCTTCGACCGCCGGCGACGCAAGAAGGACCCCGGCTGGACGCCGGGGATGCGATCGAGCGCGTGCTCGATCGCGTGGGCAGCGGGCTGGTGCCGCTGCTGCTCGCACGGCGAGCAGCCCCTCCTCCGCGTTCGGGCAGCGCTACGGGGCTGTTGCGATCAGCCCCACGAGCCCATGCGGGACTCGCTACGACGCGGGGCGTCAGCGGGATGCTTCGAGCATCCCCGTGGCTGGTCGCGTGGGTTCTCGGCGTGCCCAGCGGGCTGCCAAGGGCAGCCCTAGGCGGCTGCCAAGGACAGCCGCGAACCCTTGCGAGGGCTCGACCGAATAGCTCGGGTTCGCCCGTGGTTGAGGTTTTGGTTGAGTCCGGCTTCGTGGGGATTCGTGGCGGGATGTTCCGGCAACCGGGAGTCGATTGGAATTGTTGTTCCGCAACTTCTAAAATTCCGGATATTCGATCTCCGAAGGATTTCGGTCGGAATTAATTAGATAATTAATTTTAATTAATTTATTAATTCCGGGATATCGATTTCCAACACGGGCTGCTTAGCAGCCCAGCGGCGAGTCCGGCGACTCGCCGCCGTCGGGGCGTCGGTCCGACCAACGGACAGCCGCGGGTCCCAGCCCCCGCGGCTCGCGATCGATCGGGGTGATCGATCGCGTCCCCGGCTCCCAGCCGGGGTTCGCCCCCTTCGCGCGTACAAACCCTAGCCGGGCGATCCGCATGGTCCGGTGGCTTCGCCACCACCATGCGATCGTTCGTCTATTCCGGGTTTGAACTTCGGATCTTTGTTCTACGGTATTCTCGATAAATCAAAACCGAATAAATCAAGGGCGTTTAGATTTTTACCTTTCGATTCGTTGTTCGGAGAAACGAAATCAAGATGACCTTTGAATCTTCCCACGTATTCCTTGCACTCCGTTCGAACGTCGGGTGGGCGACGATCTATCGAACTCCTATGGATCTCCTTCAACTCTCTAGACTAATCAAGTATGATTATCTTGTCTTGTCTATTATGAAGGCCATGTAGTGCTTTTATAGGCTACGTAGGGGATCTAAAGGAGGTGGAATATTGGGCTTCCAATATTGAAGATTAAATTGAGCCCACTGCCCAAGTCCATTAATCCTTATCAATATTAATTAAATTTATTTTCCACTATATAAATTTAATTGCACTCCCAATATTAAACCATATTATATTCAAATAATATTTCTCCGGTAGTATTATTTATTCCGTGTATTTAAGATATAAATATCCATGAATAAAATTTATTTATTGCTTAATAAATTTATTCATCTCTTTTATCCGAGACTAGTACCACTCAACCTTATTTATTATGCGGAATTAAATCCACTCGCGAGGTTTACATAATAAATCCTTATGAGCTCATCTCGGGGATATTATCAACCCTTCCGGGATACACTGTCCCGTCAATAATTCACGGCATGCCATATATAAAATATAGTGACCCAACTTAACCGGTAATTGACCCAATAATTAAACCGGTCAATTCCTTTGGAAAATCAAAGTCACTTATACTAAATATACACACCCGCAATTGTATCGGGGATTAAGAATAAAATACACTGAGTCTCAAATCAATTATCGCCGAGCAAACCTAATTGATGAGTCTCAATCGATCCGCTCAATACACCAAGTGTACAAGTGTGATAAAATAATTAAGACAAATTATTTTCTCTCTCACACAACGACTATACCGATGGATTGGTCCGTGTCCATCTAGGTCGTGAGCATCTGTTCGATTAAATACGAGTAACCGATAGTATGATCTTCTGTGTGGGCCCGACACACCATACTAACTACAACGTATAAAATCCAGGACTATAATTTGCATGTATTTAATTAACAATAATTAAAAGCAAATGAATGTTTGTATTTAATAGGTAAATGAAAGTGTACAAGGAGTTCACAATACTCAAATCTAGACATTAAGTATACCACTCCAACACCATTCATCTGGGGTGTTCCAGGAGGAGTGAGTTGATATAGAATACCACAACTCATAAGATGATCATCGAATTCTTGGCTAAGATATTCACCACCTCGATCCGATCGAATGGCTTTTATCTTCTTACCAAGTTGATTCTCAACTTCATTTTGGAATTCTTTGAACTTTTCAAAGGCATTAAATAGACATAACCATATCTACTTAAGTCATCGGTAAAAGTTATGAAGTAGAAATAAACTCCACGTGCTTGTGAGCTCATTGGACCACATACATCAGTATGGATTAAACCCAATAGGTCACTTGTACGTTCTCCTTTTCCTAGAAAAGGTGGCTTTGTCATTTTGCCCATCAAACATCCTTCACACGTATTAAATGACTCCAAGTCAAAAGATTTGAGAATGCCTTCTTTAAGAAGTTTCTCTACACGTTTAATGTTGACGTGACCCAATCGACAATGCCAAAGGTATTTTTCATTGAATTCATTCGATTTGGCCTTTTTGGTATCAATGTTATATATATGATTGTCAAGTTGAAGTATATATAACCATGTTCCAATCGTGCCGAACCATAGAACACTCCACTTTTTGAAATAGTAAATAAACCATTTATTATAGTGAAGGAAAATCCTTTAGTATCCAATACTGAAATAGAAATGATGTTCTTGGTAATACTTGGTACGAAATAAACATTATTCAATACTAAAACAAGGCCCGAAGGCAAACACAAATCATAAGATCCTACGGCTAATGCAGCGACCCTCGCTCCATTTCCAACCCGCAGATCGACATCTCCCTTTACCAAAGTTCTACTTCTTTGCAGTCCCTGCACATGTGAAACAATGTGAGCACCGCATCCGGTATCCAATACCCAAGAAGAAGAATTTGTAAAGTTTATGTCTATGGCATAAATACCTGAAGATGAAGGAACGACACCGTTCTTCACATCTTCCTTGAACTTAGGGCAATCTCGCTTGTAATGTCCAACACTCTTGCAGTAGAAACACTTAGATTCCCCAGGAACCTTAGAAGCTTTCAAGAACCTTTTGGAAGGAGCTGCCACAGCTTTCCCTTTCCCTTTGCCTTTCACTTCCGGTTTCTTAATCCCCTTGAACTTTTTGGTACCTCCTGTTGGAATTCGATATCCCGGGCTATTAAAATTTGCGGAAAATAATAACCCGATCAAAACCATCCGCCGGAGATCATACGAGCACCACGTACGAGCCGGAGCACGAGCCGAACGCACGACGAGGCCGAAGCCTCGCGCACGCCCAGCCCGAGCCCCCGCACGCGGGGCTCGCGACGATCACCGATCGCACGCCGGCGATCGGTTTGGGGTGGGGTGGGGCTGCTCCGGCAGCCCCCGCGGCGAGTCCGGCGACTCGCCGCCAGCTGGAGGCCCCCGCCTTCACGGCGGGGTTGGGCACGGCGCCAGCCCGTGCCCAGCGATCGACCCTCCACGGTCGATCGCACCCCCTCGGCCAAGCCGAGGGTTCGGCCCCCGTCGCCCCCATTGAAACCCTAGGGGCGATCGCCGTGGTCCGGTGGCTTCGCCACCAACACGCGTTCGTCCTCTACTCCGGGTTCGATCTTCGGATCTTGTTCTACGGTATTCTCGATAAATCCAAAAACGAATAAATCAAGGGCGTTTAGATTTTTACCTTTCGATTCGTTGTTCGGAGAAATGAATTCAAGATGACCTTTGAATCTTCCCACGTATTCCTTGCACTAGCTTGAACGTCGGGTGGGCGACGATCCTCCAAGCTCTATGGATCCACTTCTCTTTCTACTTTCTCTCTCTAGAATTGTGATCTTCAAGTTATGAGAATAGAGAAGACCATGTAGTGCTTTTATAGGCTACGTAGGGGATCTAAAGGAGGTGGAATATTGGGCTTCCAATATTAATGATTAAATTGAGCCCAAGCCCAAATCTATTAATCTCCCATTAATATTAATTAATTTATTTTCCACTATATAAATTAATTGCACTCCCAATATTAAACCATATTATATTCAAATAATATTTCTCCGGTAGTATTATTTATTCCGTGTATTTAAGATATAAATATCCATGAATAAAATTTATTTATTGCTTAATAAATTTATTCATCTCTTTTATCCGAGACTAGTACCACTCAACCTTATTTATTATGCGGAATTAAATCCACTCGCGAGGTTTACATAATAAATCCTTATGAGCTCATCTCGGGGATATTATCAACCCTTCCGGGATACACTGTCCCGTCAATAATTCACGGCATGCCATATATAAAATATAGTGACCCAACTTAACCGGTAATTGACCCAATAATTAAACCGGTCAATTCCTTTGGAAAATCAAAGTCACTTATACTAAATATACACACCCGCAATTGTATCGGGGATTAAGAATAAAATACACTGAGTCTCAAATCAATTATCGCCGAGCAAACCTAATTGATGAGTCTCAATCGATCCGCTCAATACACCAAGTGTACAAGTGTGATAAAATAATTAAGACAAATTATTTTCTCTCTCACACAACGACTATACCGATGGATTGGTCCGTGTCCATCTAGGTCGTGAGCATCTGTTCGATTAAATACGAGTAACCGATAGTATGATCTTCTGTGTGGGCCCGACACACCATACTAACTACAACGTATAAAATCCAGGACTATAATTTGCATGTATTTAATTAACAATAATTAAAAGCAAATGAATGTTTGTATTTAATAGGTAAATGAAAGTGTACAAGGAGTTCACAATACTCAAATCTAGACATTAAGTATACCACTCCAACACCATTCATCTGGGGTGTTCCAGGAGGAGTGAGTTGATATAGAATACCACAACTCATAAGATGATCATCGAATTCTTGGCTAAGATATTCACCACCTCGATCCGATCGAATGGCTTTTATCTTCTTACCAAGTTGATTCTCAACTTCATTTTGGAATTCTTTGAACTTTTCAAAGGCATTAAATAGACATAACCATATCTACTTAAGTCATCGGTAAAAGTTATGAAGTAGAAATAACCTCCACGTGCTTGTGAGCTCATTGGACCACATACATCAGTATGGATTAAACCCAATAGGTCACTTGTACGTTCTCCTTTTCCTAGAAAAGGTGGCTTTGTCATTTTGCCCATCAAACATCCTTCACACGTATTAAATGACTCCAAGTCAAAAGATTTGAGAATGCCTTCTTTAAGAAGTTTCTCTACACGTTTAATGTTGACGTGACCCAATCGACAATGCCAAAGGTATTTTTCATTGAATTCATTCGATTTGGCCTTTTTGGTATCAATGTTATATATATGATTGTCAAGTTGAAGTATATATAACCATGTTCCAATCGTGCCGAACCATAGAACACTCCACTTTTTGAAATAGTAAATAAACCATTTATTATAGTGAAGGAAAATCCTTTAGTATCCAATACTGAAATAGAAATGATGTTCTTGGTAATACTTGGTACGAAATAAACATTATTCAATACTAAAACAAGGCCCGAAGGCAAACACAAATCATAAGATCCTACGGCTAATGCAGCGACCCTCGCTCCATTTCCAACCCGCAGATCGACATCTCCCTTTACCAAAGTTCTACTTCTTTGCAGTCCCTGCACATGTGAAACAATGTGAGCACCGCATCCGGTATCCAATACCCAAGAAGAAGAATTTGTAAAGTTTATGTCTATGGCATAAATACCTGAAGATGAAGGAACGACACCGTTCTTCACATCTTCCTTGAACTTAGGGCAATCTCGCTTGTAGTGTCCAACACTCTTGCAGTAGAAACACTTAGATTCCCCAGGAACCTTAGAAGCTTTCAAGAACCTTTTGGAAGGAGCTGCCACAGCTTTCCCTTTCCCTTTGCCTTTCACTTCCGGTTTCTTAATCCCCTTGAACTTTTTGGTACCTCCTGTTGGAATTCGATATCCCGGGCTATTAAAATTTGCGGAAAATAATAACCCGATCAAAACCATCCGCCGGAGATCATACGAGCACCACGTACGAGCCGGAGCACGAGCCGAACGCACGACGAGGCCGAAGCCTCGCGCACGCCCAGCCTGAGCCCCCGCACGCGGGGCTCGCGACGATCACCGATCGCACGCCGGCGATCGGTTTGGGGTGGGGTGGGGCTGCTCCGGCAGCCCCCGCGGCGAGTCCGGCGACTCGCCGCCAGCTGGAGGCCCCCGCCTTCACGGCGGGGTTGGGCACGGCGCCAGCCCGTGCCCAGCGATCGACCCTCCACGGTCGATCGCACCCCCTCGGCCAAGCCGAGGGTTCGGCCCCCGTCGCCCCCATTGAAACCCTAGGGGCGATCGCCGTGGTCCGGTGGCTTCGCCACCACCACGCGTTCGTCCTCTACTCCGGGTTCGATCTTCGGATCTTGTTCTACGGTATTCTCGATAAATCCAAAAACGAATAAATCAAGGGCGTTTAGATTTTTACCTTTCGATTCGTTGTTCGGAGAAATGAATTCAAGATGACCTTTGAATCTTCCCACGTATTCCTTGCACTAGCTTGAACGTCGGGTGGGCGACGATCCTCCAAGCTCTATGGATCCACTTCTCTTTCTACTTTCTCTCTCTAGAATTGTGATCTTCAAGTTATGAGAATAGAGAAGACCATGTAGTGCTTTTATAGGCTACGTAGGGGATCTAAAGGAGGTGGAATATTGGGCTTCCAATATTAATGATTAAATTGAGCCCAAGCCCAAATCTATTAATCTCCCATTAATATTAATTAATTTATTTTCCACTATATAAATTAATTGCACTCCCAATATTAAACCATATTATATTCAAATAATATTTCTCCGGTAGTATTATTTATTCCGTGTATTTAAGATATAAATATCCATGAATAAAATTTATTTATTGCTTAATAAATTTATTCATCTCTTTTATCCGAGACTAGTACCACTCAACCTTATTTATTATGCGGAATTAAATCCACTCGCGAGGTTTACATAATAAATCCTTATGAGCTCATCTCGGGGATATTATCAACCCTTCCGGGATACACTGTCCGGTCAATCATTCACGGCATGCCATATATAAAATATAGTGACCCAACTTAACCGGTAATTAACCCAATAATTAAATCGGTTAATTCCTTTGGTAAATCAAAGTCACTTATATTAAATATACACACCCGCAACAATATCGGGGATTAAGAATAAAATACACTGAGTCTCAAATCAATTATCGCCGAGCAATCCTAATTGATGAGTCTCAATCGATCCGCTCAATACACCAAGTGTACAAGTGTGATAAAATAATTAAGACAAATTATTTTCTCTCTCACACAACGACTATACCGATGGATTGGTCCGTGTCCATCTAGGTCGTGAGCATCTGTTCGATTAGATACGAGTAACCGATAGTATGATCTTCTGTGTGGGCCCGACACACCATACTAACTACAACGTATAAAATCCAGGACTATAATTTGCATATATTTAATTAACAATAATTAAAAGCAAATGAATGTTCGTATTTAATAGGTAAATGAAAGTGTACAAGGAGTTCACAATACTCAAAACTAGACATTAAGTATACCACTCCAACAATCTCCCACTTATACTAAGGTCTAGTCTTATCCTCCAAACTTCTGACTCCCAAACCCTCCAAGTGCTTAAAATAAACTTCCTTAGGAAGTATCTTGGTGAAAGGGTCCGCTAGGTTGTCCTCCGAAGCTATCTTGGTGACTATCGCATCGCCTCTCTTGACGATGTCTCGAATCAGGTGGTACTTGCGCTCTATGTGTTTCATAGCAATATGGGACCGTGGTTCCTTACTGTTTGCCACTGCACCGCTATTATCACAATAAATTGTCATAGCCTTGGGCAAACTCGGAATCACATCTAAGTCCTGGAGGAAATTAAGGAACCAAACTGACTCTTTCGCTGCCTCTGAGGCTGCAACATATTCAGCTTCCATGGTAGAGTCTGAAATGCACTTTTGCTTAACACTCCTCCATGATACGGCTCCACCTCTCATAGTGTACACATAGCCTGATGTCGACTTTCGCCGGTCCTTATCAGCTTGGAAATCCGAATCCGTATAACCCAAAGGAATCAGATTGTCTGCCCCGTAACTTAGAACATAATCCTTAGTATTTCGCAAATACTTGAAAATGCTCTTTACGGCAGTCCAATGAGCCTTTCCAGGGTTACTCTGATATCTTGCTACTACGCCAACTGCATAGCAGATATCAGGCCTCGTGCATAACATTGCATACATCAAGCTTCCCACAGCCGAAGCGTAGAGAACCGCTTTCATTTCATCTTTCTCCTTTTGTGTCCGAGGACACATTTCCTTAGAAAGATAAGTTCCTTTACTGAAGGGCAGCTCACCCTTCTTGGAATCTTGCATGTTAAAACGAGCCAGAATCGTGTCTATGTAAGATTGCTGGGATAGGTACAATGTTCTATTCCGGCGATCCCTTATAACCTTGATCCCTAGAACATGCCCGACTTCTCCCAAATCTTTCATATCGAATTGTCTAGACAACCATCCCTTTATGTCTGATAACATTTTTACACTGTTGCCAATGAGAAGAATGTCGTCTACATAAAGCACGAGAAACACCACCTTCTTCCCATCACGTTTCCAATACACACACGATTCGTCCATGCTTGGACTACTTCGTCAAACCGCAGGTTCCACGATCTCGAGGCTTGTTTCAATCCATAAATGGATCGATTAAGCTTGCACACTAGATGATCTCGCCCCTTAGCAATGAATCCTTCTGGTTGTTTCATATAAATCGTCTCGTCAAGACTTCCATTTAGGAAAGCTGTCTTGACATCCATTTGCCACACCTCATAATCCATATGAGCTGCTATGGATAAGAGAATCCGGATCGACTTTATCTTGGCTACCGGCGAGAAGGTCTCCTCATAATCGATTCCCTCTTTCTGAGTATATCCTTTCGCAACAAGCCGAGCTTTAAAGGTTTCAACCTTTCCGTCAGATCCTCTCTTTCTCTTGTAGACCCATTTACACCCAATTGGCTTTATGCCACTTGGTGGTTCTACAAGATCCCAGACTTTATTAGAATCCATAGATTCTATTTCGGATTTCATCGCTTTCTTCCAAGAAGGCGCATCTATATCTTGTACTGCCTCGTCATAGGTCCAGGGATCGATTTCATGGACTCCAGGTCCAGAGTCCGAAGACTCACCTAGTCCAATCCACCGGTCTGGTTGTTTAACAACCCTCCCACTACGACGGCGTTCCGGTGTATTAACAGTGACAGTGTCTGGTGCAGATTCTAGTGGTGTATCTATACTCGGTTCGGCTGTATCTAAGTCTTCCTTGTTACCTCTCAACTCATCAAGTATTATGTCACTCTTAGGCTTGTGGTCCATGACATAGTCTTCCTCTAAGAACCGAGCGTTAGTACTTATAACGATCTTCTGGTCCGTAGGACTATAGAACATGCCACCCTTTGTTCCTCTAGGATATCCTATAAACAACCGCACTTCAGTACGAGGTTCTAATTTATCGGCACCTACCTTCAACACATGTGCAGGGCACCCCCAGATCCGAACGTGTCTCAAGCTAGGCTTGCGCCCGCTCCATCGTTCCATGGGTGTTGAAGGAACCGTTTTAGATGGAACCAAGTTTAGAATGTGCGCTGCTGTTTCTAAGGCATATCCCCAGAACATTGTAGGTAAGTCCGAGTAACTCATCATTGAACGCACCATCTCCATAAGAGTCCTATTCCTTCTTTCTGACACACCATTCTGCTGAGGAGTATATGGTGATGTCATTTGGGAATCAATCCCATTCTCTGCCAAGTATGCCTTGAATTCTCCAGACAGGTACTCGCCTCCGCGATCAGATCGCAGGCATTTAATGGATTTACCTTGAAGGTTCTCCGCATAAGCCTTGAATTCCTTGAACTTGTCAAAGGATTCGCTCTTGCGGCGCATCAGGTATACAAATCCATACCTTGAGTAATCATCAGTGAAAGTGATGAAATACTCGTACCCTCCCCTTGCCTGAGTAGACATAGGTCCGCATAAATCAGAGTGAATCAAATCCAATACTTGTTCAGCCCTTCGTCCTTTACCAGAAAAAGAACGCTTGGTCATTTTTCCCTCTAAACAGGATTCGCAGGTTGGAAGGTCCTCTCCTTCAACACCACTGATGAGACCATCAGATTTCAACCTTTGAATTCTATTTGAGTTAATATGACCCAGCCTTAAGTGCCACAAGTATAATTGATTCATCCTAGAAGGTTCCTTTCTCTTATTGGTGTTCGTAGATGTGTTATTACTCTCGGTTAGTTGCATCGTGTCAGACTCAGGATTTAGCACATACAAATCGTCCACCAATGTACCAGAACAGATAATTTCACTGTCTCTTCTTATGATCACAGAGTGGTCAAAAGAAACAGAATATCCATTCAAAATAAGTTTAGAAACCGAAATTAAATTCTTTCTAAAGTTGGGTACATAAAGACAATTTTGTAAAACTAAAACCCTATCACTACTAAAGCGTAAGTGAACGTCTCCCACTGCAACAGCCGCCACCTTCGCGGCATTGCCCATGTAGACCACGATCTCTCCCTCTCTAAGTCTCCGGGTTTCCTGGAACCCCTGCAATGAATTGCAGACATGATCAGTGGCCCCCGTATCTACACACTAGGTGCTGGTAGATAACACCACTGATAATGTTTCAGTGACTAAGGAAAATTTCGTACCTTTGATGAGAGGACAATCAGACCTCCAGTGCCCAAACTGTTTGCATCGAAAGCATCTGCGAAACCGCTTGCTTTTCCCAATCCGTGGTTCTAAACCACTGGGTCTCTTTGCACGCTTTTCTTTTAGCCTAGCCACAAGAGCTCGTGTTTCTCTCAACTTACGCACAAAAATCGCCTTCGCCGAGCCGGTTTTAAGGGACTCATTGAGGAATGATTCCGTGGGTATGTTAAACACCTCTTGCCTAGCTTCCACACCATGTCTCAACGTAGTTGGAACAACAGTGGATTCAGAAAGCTCAACAGTCTGGACAATGTCCAGATTTCTTTTCCAATCAGTACTATAGGGAACCAGTGAGTTTTCATCTTTAAGTATATCACAAAGTGGGGTCACAGTCATTCCTAACCTATAAGCACATAAAACAAACAAACAATTTAATATCTGATATTATCTCCCTCAAATAATATCATTAAATCACTAATCACATCTAAAATCCCATCAGGTTAAAGCAAGCCACGATAGTGTGGACGTTTACCCACCCAAATGATTTAGCAATTAGATTTCCTTCGGTCGTACATCATCAATAGCGTTACCTCGATGGGAGGAATACTATGAAGCGTACCTAAGTGTTAACCATCACTCAGTACTAAGAAGTTTGTTTGAGACTCGTATATCACCGCAAGCCACGATAGTGTGGACGTTTACGTTGACACACGAATTCCTTACTCCCTTCTATAACTGTCTACATCAATCGATCTAAAGTCCCATTCGATATAGCAAGCCACGATAGTGTGGACGTTTACTATACCAAAAGACTTATACAATTGAAATCCAATTACTTGAACCATTTAATCTTGTAAATCAAGACGTGGAGAATCATAAGTGAAACTCGAAGTTTCTAACCAGTGATTCACCATGCGAACAACCCTATCTCTCATAAATGAGGGAGCCGAGCAGACAATCGATCCATCTATCAAAGAATGGTACGACTGCCTCTAATTTGTGTCCTCTACATGACCAAGTGGCTTTGGCTCCATTCCACTCCCCGGGGTGAGATTGAGTCGACTTGAAATCAGCTTTGGAAAGACAAATTAGGCATTGTTTGATAAACTTAATCAATGTTTCTCGTAAGAGGAATTACAAGAACTCTCCTCCAATAACTTATCTATATAAACTTCAAAAGTTTATAAAAGTCACCAAGAGAGCAGCAATGGAGACCATGGGTATGTTTCCATACCCTCTCCCACTTAGCTTTTTACAATAAAGGGATACGCTATCTAGTGCATAAAAGTAAACACACATAGCATGCATACATGTAATAAAGCACATAATATTATCACATAGTCAAAATAATTACTATAATATTATTTTCCGACTATTATGGCTTTACTCCATCTCCGTACGCATCTTCTAGTCTTTAGTCTTCGTTCTTGAATGCTCCATGTGACGAGAATATTAATTTCCAATATTTAAATCTTTTTATTTTTAATAAATCCAAAAGATACTTAATTCGAAAATTAAGTCAATCGAATAAATCAAAAAATAAAATTAAATATTATTAATATTTTTTATTTATTTTATTTTCCTTTTCTACTTCATTAAATCTCTAGAATAATCTATCCAAGACCCACTTGGAATATTCTAGATGATTTCCATAATGAAATAAGGAAATAAAATAATTTAGGACTCTTCTACTTCCCAAGATTAATTAATTTCCATTACTATGAAAATTCCCATGAAATAGGAATAATCAATTAGGAAATAAATCAATCTTAAATTAATATTTATTCCTTTCCAATTCTATTAAATCTCTAGGATCCTATTCCAAGTAGAACTCGGAATACTCTAGAAGACTTCCATAATAGAATAAGGAATAAAATTAAATCTTAATTAATTCTTTTCCTAATTCATGAGGATTCCAAAAAAAATAGGAATACTCAAATAGGAAAAACCCGAATTAATTAGGAAAGTGAATTTACCGGGAGAGCACGAAGATCACGAGGACCCCCGCGCCCCCACCGGACCGCCGATTGCCGGCCGAGAACCACCGCCGCCACCACCCAGCCGGCGCGCCACCACCGCCGGTGACATCGCCGCCGGGAGGCGCGAATTCGGCGCCCTCCCATGCGATCGATCGATCCCATATGGATCGACCATGGTGGTCGATCCGAGCCCTAGCCCTCACGTCATCTCCTTCGTCACGCGTCTTCTCCGGCGGTCGTTTCGGCATCGATCCAACGCAAAATAAATTACAAAATAAATTTTACACTATCCGGTATCGATTATATACATGAAATCGACCCTATACATTTTCCGGAAAAAGTAGAACGTAATAATAAATCCTAAATTCGGTCAACCCCCGAATTTTTACTATTACAAGCATTCACCACCAAAAACGAATCTCGACAAGTCCGAGAGTTTAATCAAACCAACATTCATGACAAAATAAATTAAACGAATAATAAATTAAGCCATAATAGTCGGAACCCTGCAAGGTAGAACAATTTTATCGAAAATACCGCGAACGTAAACCACGCTCTGATACCAATTGTTGGAATTCGATATCCCGGGCTATTAAAATTTGCGGAAAATAATAACCCGATCAAAACCATCCGCCGGAGATCATACGAGCACCACGTACGAGCCGGAGCACGAGCCGAACGCACGACGAGGCCGAAGCCTCGCGCACGCCCAGCCCGAGCCCCCGCACGCGGGGCTCGCGACGATCACCGATCGCACGCCGGCGATCGGTTTGGGGTGGGGCTGCTCCGGCAGCCCCCGCGGCGAGTCCGGCGACTCGCCGCCAGCTGGAGGCCCCCGCCTTCACGGCGGGGTTGGGCACGGCGCCAGCCCGTGCCCAGCGATCGACCCTCCACGGTCGATCGCACCCCCTCGGCCAAGCCGAGGGTTCGGCCCCCGTCGCCCCCATCGAAACCCTAGGGGCGATCGCCGTGGTCCGGTGGCTTCGCCACCACCACGCGTTCGTCCTCTACTCCGGGTTTGATCTTCGGATCTTGTTCTACGGTATTCTCGATAAATCCAAAAACGAATAAATCAAGGGCGTTTAGATTTTTACCTTTCGATTCGTTGTTCGGAGAAATGAATTCAAGATGACCTTTGAATCTTCCCACGTATTCCTTGCACTAGCTTGAACGTCGGGTGGGCGACGATCCTCCAAGCTCTATGGATCCACTTCTCTTTCTACTTTCTCTCTCTAGAATTGTGATCTTCAAGTTATGAGAATAGAGAAGACCATGTAGTGCTTTTATAGGCTACGTAGGGGATCTAAAGGAGGTGGAATATTGGGCTTCCAATATTAATGATTAAATTGAGCCCAAGCCCAAATCTATTAATCTCCCATTAATATTAATTAATTTATTTTCCACTATATAAATTAATTGCACTCCCAATATTAAACCATATTATATCCAAATAATATTTCTCCGGTAGTATTATTTATTCCGTGTATTTAAGATATAAATATCCATGAATAAAATTTATTTATTGCTTAATAAATTTATTCATCTCTTTTATCCGAGACTAGTACCACTCAACCTTATTTATTATGCGGAATTAAATCCACTCGCGAGGTTTACATAATAAATCCTTATGAGCTCATCTCGGGGATATTATCAACCCTTCCGGGATACACTGTCCGGTCAATCATTCACGGCATGCCATATATAAAATATAGTAACCCAACTTAACCGGTAATTAACTCAATAATTAAATCGGTTAATTCCTTTGGTAAATCAAAGTCACTTATATTAAATATACACACCCGCAACAATATCGGGGATTAAGAATAAAATACACTGAGTCTCAAATCAATTATCGCCGAGCAATCCTAATTGATGAGTCTCAATCGATCCGCTCAATACACCAAGTGTACAAGTGTGATAAAATAATTAAGACAAATTATTTTCTCTCTCACACAACGACTATACCGATGGATTGGTCCGTGTCCATCTAGGTCGTGAGCATCTGTTCGATTAGATACGAGTAACCGATAGTATGATCTTCTGTGTGGGCCCGACACACCATACTAACTACAACGTATAAAATCCAGGACTATAATTTGCATATATTTAATTAACAATAATTAAAAGCAAATGAATGTTCGTATTTAATAGGTAAATGAAAGTGTACAAGGAGTTCACAATACTCAAAACTAGACATTAAGTATACCACTCCAACACCTCCTTCCCGAATCATAAGAACTTCCCTCCTAGGGTCCTTCTTAATTGTCGGCTCAGCAGCCTTAAGCATCCCATGGAGCTCATGAAGCGATTTCTTCAGTCCATTCATGTGGAAATTCAGCCTAAAGGCGTCATAACCATCATGAAGAGAATGGAGAATGAAATCGGTAGCCAACTCGTCATCATATGCAAAACCGAGGCGAGCACTTGAAGCAAATAATCCAATCATTTGATGTACATGTGGTCCCACGGGTTTACCCTTTTCCAGCCTAGCTGTTGCTATAGCCCGGGTGACACCGAAGCACTCAATCCTAGCCTGTTCCCCGAACATGCTTTTGAGCTCTTCTATGATGTCATAGGCCTCCATAAACTCGAATTGTTTTTGCAACTCGGGTACCATGGATGCCAACATCAAACATGTCACCTCATTCGAGGCTTTCTTAGCAAGGGCATATGATGCCTTTTGGGCAACCGTGCCCCCATCATCGGGAAGCACGGGAAGGGGTTTGTCCCACACACTTTCCTTTTCTTCGTATTTGAGGACTATCCTCAAGTTACGTTGCCAATCAAGGAAATTGGTGTTGTTCAACTTTTCTCTATCCAAGATAGAGCTGAACTTGAATTGAGTTGAGACATACATATTATACTACAGAAGAAAGATAAATAACGTAAGTAAACATCCACAAAGCGGTAAACAAATAAGGTTGTCTAGCATAACTACTTTATTTGTTTCATTTTGTTCATTCGATATCCAATATCGTCATTCCCAATTATTTCAATGACAAAAACGTGATAAATCGTAAGTGAAAACTCGAGGTTTTCTAACCAGCGATCTTACCATGCAATTGAAGCTCTATCTCTCATTAAAATGAGGGAGCCAACCAGACAATCGATACACGCCATCCAATGACTTGAAAGTCTCTAATTTGTGTCATCGATAAACTTAAGTGTTTTGGATTAAATCACTCCTCGAGGTGTAAATAATCCTAACCTTATAACTCATCAAATGAAAGACAAATTAGGCATTTGTTTTTGAAATTTTAATAAATTAGAACAAAACGATCCCAAGACCCTCATCTTGCGAATCCTTAAGCCGACTTAGTCCGCACTTAAGAATTCCAAGATAGGTAGACATTCCATGTCAATGACATCTAATGTCACTCTTGGTCGATGAGAGTCCTATTCTCATCTCATGTCTCGATAGCCACGCCTGCAGTGGATATATCGATGAGAAAACCAAACTCACGTGTAAGGGTCTAACCCTTACTCCCACTTATCCCAATATAACAAGTAGTACCCCGCTGAGGCGGACCTACCAACTTATGATCGAGGGCTTTAGGGGTGTGATGTTTTGGACAAGACATTATACTCATTATTTTGGGAACTTGCATGCATAAGTTTGTTTATATGTAAGTTGAACATTTATAACATAAAACAACCTATAACTAGCAAAGCAAATAAATACGAAATCGAAAGGCCCCTTGAACCTCACAACTCTCAAAAGAAAAGAATTAAAGTAACAACAAAAGCCTTGAACATCTTCTGGACTGGTCCTCGCCCTCCGTTTTAGTTCCGTGCCCTCCGATTTTGGTCAAATCTATTCCGTACCCATAAAACCACGAACAGCGCCCGCCGTTTCACAACCAGCGGTCGCTGAACACCACCGGCGGTCGCCGTTTCCAAAACGGCGCCCGCCGAAAGGTCCGGGAACAATCTGCCAAGAAAAAGGCCTTTCGGCGGTCGCCGTTTCCAAAACGGCGCCCGCCGAAACAAAACAGCGCCCGCTGGAGCTACAACGGCGCCCGCCGTTTGACTCCAGCAGCCCGGTTTTGTCCGCTTTGCTTCGTTTTGCTTCGTTTCTTCTCGTTTTCGCCAGAGAGCCGAGATCCTCCATCGAACCATGGACCAATTCCATCGCTTACAAGTAGTACAATACAAATATAATAGAAAAACCTATCTATTACAAATGATTCCAAGGGACGCAGCCCTCAAATACTACGGCCAATCGAAACGTAAAAAACGACGAAATCATTCACCCGACCACTAACGGTGGCCGGCCTTACATCTAATCACATAAATTAAAACAAACAATTAAGCCAATTATGTTGATTTAAACTTCTTGTGTCCAACACAAAAGTGTGCACGAGCCCTAGGCTCTGATACCAATTGAAGGTACCGGTATACCGATCCGATCGATATACCGTGTGTGCGGAAGCGTGTAAAGCAATAGATCTACTATGACATGATCTTAGTGCACACTTAATGTGTATAAAAACACACATATATATATATATATATATATATATATATATATATATATATATATATATATATATATATATATATATATATGTTGGAAATCGATATCCCGGGCCATTAACATTTGCGGAAAATAATAACCCGACCGAAATCCTCGATCGCCGGAGATCTAACCGCGAACCCCACGTGACCCGAGGCCCGACCGAGCACCGCCACGGGCGAACCCGCGGCACCCAGCCGAGCCCCCACGAGGGCTCGCGATTGCTCCCGTAGCAATCGCTGGGGATGCACGAGGCATCCCCGGGGCTGCTCGTAGCAGCCCCGCAGCGAGCCCACAGCTCGCTGCCCAGCGGGGCCTAGTCCCCGCATGCATCCGCTGCGGGCGAACCCGCAGCACGTACGGGGTCGCTGCGGGTGACCCCGCAGCTTACCCGCGATCGATCCTCGGATCGATCGCACCCCTCGGCTTTGGCCGAGGGTTACTCCTAGCCGCGCCGTCCCGGCGGTCCGAACCCTAGGGTTCGACCGCCACCTTCGATCCTCGCCGGGGATCTCGAATCCCCGTCCCCGAGGTTCGTCGTTTTCCCGGATCGTGTGTTCATGTATGTATCACAATCAATTCACATAAAATCATAGAAGGGAGTTTATGATTTTACCTTTCGATTCGTTGTGCGGAGAAACGAAATCAAGATGATGACCTTACGATCTTCCCACGTATTCCTTGCACTAGCTTGAACGTCGGGTGGGCGACGATCTTCCAAGCTTATGGATCCTCTTCAACTCTCTAGAACTATCAAGTATTGATATTCTTGTCTTATTAAAAAAGTGAAGACCATGTAGTGCTTTTATAGGCTACGTAGGGGATCTAAAGGAGGTGGAATATTGGGCTTCCAATATTAATGATTAAATTGAGCCCAAGCCCAAATCTATTAATCTCCCATTAATATTAATTAATTTATTTTCCACTATATAAATTAATTGCACTCCCAATATTAAACCATATTATATCAAATAATATTTCTCCGGTAGTATTATTTATTCCGTGTATTTAAGATTTAAATATCCATGAATAAAATTAATTTATTGGTAATTAATTTATTCATCTCTTGAATCCGAGACTAGTACCATTCAACCTTAATTATTGTGCGGAACAAATCCACTCATGAGGTTTACACAATAATTCCTTATGAACTCATCTCGGGGATATTATCAACCCTTCCGGGATACACTTTCCCGTCAAATATTCACGGCATGCCATATATAAAATATAGTGAACCAACTTAA
The DNA here is from genome assembly GCA_954870475.1 of Euphrasia confusa. Lineage (NCBI taxonomy): Eukaryota > Viridiplantae > Streptophyta > Magnoliopsida > Lamiales > Orobanchaceae > Euphrasia > Euphrasia confusa. The sequence goes on from OX940964.1 coordinate 24,699,091, forward strand.
CCGGTAATTAACCCAATAATTAAATTGGTTAATTCCTTTGGAAAACCAAAGTCACATATATTAAATATACACACCCGCAATAGTATCGGGGATTAAGAATAAAATACTCTGATACTTGAATCGATTATCGCAGGCAATCCCAATCGATAAATCTCAAGCGATCCGCCCAATAGACCAAGTGTACAAGTGTGATAAAATAATTAAGACAAATTATTTTCTCTGTCACACAACGACTATACCGATGGATTGGTCCGTGTCCATCTAGGTCGTGAGCAACTGTTTGATTAAATACGAGTAACCGATAGTATGATCTTCTGTGTGGGGCCCGACACACCATACTAACTACAACGTATAGAATCCAGGACTATATTTTGCATATATTTAATTATCAATAATTAAATGCAAACAATTGTTTATTAATTAAATAGATTAAATGCTATGACCGGAAGTTTACCGTTACTTAAATCTAGACATTAAGTACACAACTCCAACAATCTCCCACTTGTACTAAGGTCTAGTCATTTCCTCCAAACTCCCGACTGCCATACTCATCACGTGCTTAAAGTTGTACTTCCAAGAAGTACTATGCGAATGAGCACTCTAGGTTGCCGCTCTGAAGTTATCTTGGTGACTACTGCGTCGTCTCTCTCGACGATGACTCGTATCAGGTGGTACTTGCTCTATGTGTTAACATCACTTTTGACGTATGACTTCTTCCAGTTTACCATGCACCGCTATCCAATAGCCTTTGGTAAACTAAGAGTCATATCCAAGTCAAGAGGTTCATCCCGGAACCTAACCAGAACTTCCGCTGCCTCTGAGGCTGCCATTCGGTTATGATAGAGTCTGAGAAGCATCCTGCTTATCACTCTTTCATTTCATGGTTCCACCTCTTTCTAAAAGTGAACACATAGCCTGATATCGACTTACACTGGTCCTTCTCTGAATTGAGATCTGAAAATTTTGTAATCAAAGAAGATTTCGTCTTGCTTAATCTAGTACATCCAAGTACTTTTAAAGCATCCGAAAATCTCTTGTCCAGATTACTTTGATATCCTCCCACTACGCTAACTGAATGGTTGATATCAGGTTCTCGTTTTACAACATTGCATCTATAAAGCTTTCTACACTTAAAGTGTAGGAAACTGCTTTGTCTGCATTTATCTCCTTCATGTGTTCGAAACACATATCCTTTAGATAGATATATACTCTGTCTCTGAAAGGCAATAACCTTTCTCAGAATTATGCATGTTTAAAAACAAACCATAATCGTGTAAGATATCTAGGAGAAGTACAATGTTCTTATCCTTAGATCGAACGATCTTAAGAACATGCTCTAACTTCTACTCAATCTAATATCTCGATTCATTTAGACAACCATCATCTCATGTCTGACAACATCTTTACATTGTTGCCAATGATAGAATGTTATCTACATAAAATCTCCGAGAAACACCACCTTATTTCCATTACATCTCCAATACACCTTTCGTCTTTGCCTTTTGATGAATCCATCAAATGGACTATCCCATCAATTCGCAAGTTCCACGATTTATAGCTTTGTTTCAATCCATAAATGGATTTACTAAGCTTGTACTCTAAATGATCTTGCCTCTTAACAATAAACCTTATTGTTCTCCAAGCAGGCACATTTAGATCTAGTACTGCCCTTATGCAGAGCTAGGGATCGATTTCATCTCTACCAGATCCAGAGTTCAAAACTCTTCTAGTCTTATGAATATCTCCGGTTGTTTAACAACCTCCCACTGCAATGGCGTCCCGGTGTATAACAGTAATAACAGTAGGTGCAGTGTGTGGTGTATTTCTACTCGGTTTGGCTGGTTCCTAGTCTTTTGTCCTTCTTCTCATTCCAAGGTATTACATCAGTTCGGGCTTTGTGGTTCAACTAATAGCCTTCCTCTAAGAACCGGACGAAATGTCCCTCTGGTCCATAGTACTATAGAACACACAATACTTTGTTCATCTAGGATATCCTACAACCATATATGCCGTTGTCTCCAGGAATATCCATAGAACACAGGTATTTCCGAACAACTTGTTCTTTTACTATTTGAATTCTATTTCTTATTATCTCACCATCTCTACACGTAAGTGTATGGTGCAGTCATTTGAGACTTAATCTCAATCTTTGATTATGCTATATGTTATTCAGATAGGTGATAGCCTCCGCGATTTTAGTCGCAGGCTTTCAACGGATATACATAGAAGGTTCCCCATAATTGCTTTGTGACTAAAACACTTTGCTTTTATGGCACATCTAGCATCCTAATCCATTTTTCGAGTATTCTTAAAGAACTACTCGCACCTTTCTAATTACACATATGTCTGCATATACCATTGATCATTCTCAATACTTTTCCGAATTCTATCCTTTACCGAAAGGTATGCTTAGTTGTATTATCTTCCAAATTCGATTCTTAGGTCGGAAGGTCCATTCCTTCAACTACAATTGATCAAATCAATTTCGACCATTTGAACCTCATTTGAATAAATACTACTAAGTATAAGAATTCACAAGTATAATGATTTAATAAGGAAATATATCTAATAAGTAAAATAAGTTATAGAACGGTTCGTTGCATCGTGGTAGACTTTGTTGGAAATCGACTACCCGGGACGTGTCCGTTCGATCACTCGAACATCCGAACACGCCCAGTCGACCTCATATGACAGCTCTACGCTGACGACGAAGCCCCGCAGCCGATTCACGCCCAGCCGCCGCGCACGAGGCGCAACCGCGCAAACCGGATGCTGTCTGATGCAGCCAGCGGGCGCTGCCCCGCCACCAGCGGTCGCTGAACCCTTCAGCGGCCGCTGCCTTGCCACCAGCGGGCGCTGGAGATGCCCTTGGCATCGAGCGCTGCCTGGCCTCCAGCGGGCGCTGCTCGTGACGAACAGCAGCGCGCTGCTGCTGTTCCGGGCTCGTTTCTGGTCCGTTTTTCCTCTTCCGACCACCGATCCGGAGGTCCTTGACCCCCCAGTAGTCGAGGAACACATACCACGACTCCCGAAACTCGATCGTTCATCCGATGTATTTTCAACAAATCAAGAGATCGAATATTGCGGAAATAGGGTTCGATCTCATACCTTTGTCGCGTGATTCGGAGGAGCCGAATTGTTGAAACCTTAGACGTTTCTAGCGTATGCCTCTTCCCCGATTCCAGCCGTTGTGTGGGCAACGATCTGCTGGATTCTCCTTGTCTGCTCTCTCCTCCACTACCAGCGTAATATTTCTTTTTCTCTCTGAGAGAAAAATATTAGCGCAAGCTTTATTAATTTTTACAGAGAAAAAAATATAATTGCGCTAACGCTATTAATTTTTCTCTGCAAAAATAAATGCGGCGTTCTGCAGGTTTAGGAGAGGGCAAGGGGGGGTATTTATAGAGTTACACTAGGGACCTCTTAGGTAAATAAATCCCGGGCTAAATTGCAATTTAATTAAACCGGTGTCCTTAAAAGAAAACCTTTAATTAAATTCCACAATTTTAATTATAATTAATTCCACTATAAAATTATAATTGAATCCCCGAAATTAATTTAATATTATTTCCACAATAATAATTCCGCCGAAATTACATATACGACTTTCCCCGTGTTTAAGATATCGAATGTCCACGAATTAACTTTAATTACTAATAATTAAATTAATTTGTTTCTTATTATCCAAGACTAGTACCACTCATCCTTATTATCATGTGGAACGAATCCACCTGCAGGGTTTACATGATAAACTTTATGAGCTCATCTCGGGGACATCATCAACCCGATAAACGGGACACGGTTTCCTGTCTATAATCTATAGCATGCCGTGTGTACAATTCCGATTCTCAATTTACCGAGAATATTGACTAATCAATTAGTCTCACTCATTGGTAGATTAAAGAACCGAGAATTGGACACACGCACCTATAATTATATAGGGATTAGGAATTCGCATATCCGCAATATCTGAGGTCTAGTTCGATTATTTCGATTAGTATAAATCGAACGCCCTCCCGTGGTCCTGCTCAATACACCAAGTGTACGAGTGTAACATGATAGTCAAGACCGACTATCTACCAGTCACACTACGACGTACCGATGGATTGTCCCTGTCCATCTAAGTCGTGAGCTACTGTTCGATAGTATACGAGTAACCGACAGTATGATCTTCCGCGTGTCTCCTCACGCCATACTGTCTACAACGTATACATCAAGGACTATTGCATTAAATGCAATCATGCTTGAATCATATCTCGAATTAAGGTATAGATAAGGAGTTCCGTATTTGCACTAAACTAGACATTTAGAATACAACTCCATCAGACTTAGGATCTATCATTTATATATTGCTATCTAATGTACCAGAATAGATAACGCCATTATTTCTTGTCAAAATCATCAACATGATTAAAGAAATAAAATATCCATTCATAAATAATAGAAATCCAGAACAAAGTTCTTTCTAAAATAAAAGGTACATAAAGCAATAAACTTGAAATGAAATCCTATTTAACTACTAAAGCAGATAAAAGTCTTCCACTGCAACAGCTGCCTCCTCTACAACTTTGCCTTGACTATTCCTCCATTTCCAAGTCTTTGGGTTTCCTGGTGTCCCTGCATTTTAAATGCATACATACCGTCAGTGGATCCATATCTACCAACCAGGTTTCTGGTAGATAACACAGCTGACTATGTTTTAAAGACTAAGGAGAGAATCTCATACCTTCTCTAGGAGAAAATAAAGACTTCCAGTCCCCAGAAAACTTTCTTTGAGAATGACTGCTCGAAAGCTTTCTCACCCTATTCCGTGGTCCAAGTGCAGGACTACAGGGCTTCTTTGTCTGCTTCTCCATTCCTTGGTCTATGCCCTTAGGTTCGAAACCTTTGGCTTTGGCCATAAGAGCTTGCGATTGTCTCAACTCATCCAAAAGGTCCAACATCTCGAAAACGTGTTCAAGTGTTTCCTCGAAGCGACTGACCTTTATGAGTATCCTCATCGCCTCTTTTCTAACCTTCTCGTTGTCTCTAAACATAAGCTTGAGTTTTAGCATGATATCATGATTGGTGGTTAATGCAAAAGCACTGTTCCACTTCTCAAAATCAGCTATTTCCTCAATAGTTGAGACACGTGTTGGTTCAGGAGGACAAAGTTCATTGAGTACTAACTTGTACTCAGCAACAGTCTGGGAAATGTCTAACTCTTTATTCCATCCAACACAGTATGGAACTAGTGCGTTGAATTCCTTGAGTATCACAGAAAGTGGGTTCATAGCTATTCTCTAAACCTATAAGCACATTTAAACAAACAATCAATTTAATATCCGATATTATCTCCCTCAAATAATATCATTAAATTACTAATTACATCTAAAATCCCATCAGATATGGCAAGCCACGATCGTGTGGACATTTACCCACCCAAATGATTTAGCAATTAGATTTGCTTTGGTCGTACATCATTATAGCGTTACTTCGTTGGGAAGAATACTATAAAGCGTACCTAAGTGTAAACCATTACTCAGTACTAAGGTGAATCATTTGGAACTGCTACGTCACCGCAAGCCACGTTAGTGTGGACGTTTACGATAACTCACAATCCTTCACAATTCCCTATAACTGTCTACATCAACTATTTCCAAATATCCCATTCAGCATAGCAAGCCACGTTCGTGTGGACGTTTACTACACCAAAAGACTTTTATAGTTGACTCCCAATTACTTGAACCATTCGATTTTCGTAAATCAAGACGCGGAGAATCATAAGTGAAACTCGAAGTTTCTAACCAGTGATTCACCATGCGAACAACCCTATCTCTCATTAGATGAGGGAGCCGAGCAGACAATCGATCCATCTTAAAAGAATGGTACGAATGTCTCTAATTTGTGTCATCCACATGACCAAGTGGATTTGGCTCCATTCCACTCCCCGGGGTGAGAATGAGTCGACTTGAAGTCAGTTTCAGAAAGACAAATTAGGCATTGTTTGATAGACTTAATCAATGTTTCTCGTAAAAGGAATTACAAGAATTCTCCTCCAATGACATGTCTATATGAACTTCGAAAGCTCATAAATGTCACCAAGAGAACAGTAATGGAGACCATGAGAATGTTTCCATCCCCTCTCCCACTTAGCTTTTTATAACAAAGGGATACGCTATCTAATGCATAATTAAACACATAAGCATGCATACAAGTAATAAAGCACATAGCACTCAAAATAATGCTAGAAAAATTATTTTCCGACTATCATGGCTTTATTCCATCTCCGTATGCGTCTTCTAGTCTTCAGTCTTCGTTCTTGAATGCTCCATGTGACGAGAATATTAATCCCAATATTTAAATCTATTTATTTTTAATAAATCCAAAAGATACTTAATTCGAAAATTAAGTCAATCGAATAAATCAAAAATAAAATTAAATATTATTAATATTTTTATTTATTTATTTTCCTATCTAATTCTATTAAATCTCTAGAATAATCTATCCAAGTGAAACCTTGAATATTCTAGAAGACTTCTATAATAGAATAAGGAAATAAAATAAATTAGGACTCTTCTACTTTCCTAAATTAATTAATTTCCATGTCCATGAAAATTCCCATAAAATAGGAATAATCAAATAGGAAATAAATCAATTTATTAATTAATTATTTTCCCATCTAATTCTATTAAATCTCTAGATTCCTATTCCAAGTAGGACTTGGAATATTCTAGAAGACTCCATAATAGAATAAGGAAATAAATTAATTCCAATTAATTCTTTTCCTATCTCCATGAGAGTTCCCAAACTTAGGAATACTCAAAATAGGAAAACCGAATTAATTAGGAAAGTGAATCTAGGTAGGAGTAGCACGAGATCACGAGGACCCCGCGCCCCCCCCCCCCCCCCCCCACCTTGATCGCCGGCCGGCAAGGAGCACCGCCGCCACCTCAGCCCACGCGCCACCATCACCGGTGGCCGGCGTGGCCGAGGGTTCCCGCGGGAAGCCCCCTTCGCCCCTTCGATCATCATCATCATGGGATCGATCCCATCGATCCCGAGCCCTAGTTCTCCCTCTCATCATCTCCTTCGTCACATGAGTTCTCCGGCGGTCGTCTCGGCATCGATCCAACGTAAATAAATTACATAAAATAAATTTACAATTCCGGTATCGATTCTATACATGAAATCGACCCTATACACTTTCCGGAAAACACAGAACAATAATAATAAATCTAAATTCGGTCAACCCCCGAATTTTTACTATTACAAGCATTCATCCACACAAAACGAATCTCGACATGTCCGAGAGTTTAATAATCATGGTAAAATTAAATAACAATTAATTAAACAATAAATCAATTAATTAACCATGATAGTCGGAATCCCTGCAAGGTAGAACGATAAATGAACACATACATGAACACGAAACCAAACGCTCTGATACCAATTGTTGGAAATCGATATCCCGGGCCATTAAAATTTGCGGAAAATAATAACCCGACCGAAATCCTCGATCGCCGGAGATCTAACCGCGAACCCCACGTGACCCGAGGCCCGACCGAGCACCGCCACGGGCGAACCCGCGGCACCCAGCCGAGCCCCCACGAGGGCTCGCGATTGCTCCCGTAGCAATCGCTGGGGATGCACGAGGCATCCCCGGGGCTGCTCGTAGCAGCCCCGCAGCGAGCCCACGGCTCGCTGCCCAGCGGGGCCTAGTCCCCGCACGCATCCGCTGCGGGCGAACCCGCAGCACGTACGGGGTCGATGCGGGTGACCCCGCAGCTTACCCGCGATCGATCCTCGGATCGATCGCACCCCTCGGCTTCGGCCGAGGGTTACTCCTAGCCGCGCCGTCCCGGCGGTCCGAACCCTAGGGTTCGACCGCCACCTTCGATCCTCGCCGGGGATCTCGAATCCCCGTCCCCGAGGTTCGTCGTTTTCCCGGATCGTGTGTTCATGTATGTATCACAATCAATTCACATAAAATCATAGAAGGGATTTTATGATTTTACCTTTCGATTTGTTGTGCGGAGAAACGAAATCAAGATGATGACCTTACGATCTTCCCACGTATTCCTTGCATTAGCTTGAACGTCGGGTGGGCGACGATCTTCCAAGCTTATGGATCCTCTTCAACTCTCTAGAACTATCAAGTATTGATATTCTTGTCTTATTAAAAAAGTGAAGACCATGTAGTGCTTTTATAGGCTACGTAGGGGATCTAAAGGAGGTGGAATATTGGGCTTCCAATATTAATGATTAAATTGAGCCCAAGCCTAAATCTATTAATCTCCAATTAATATTAATTAATTTATTTTCCACTATATAAATTAATTGCACTCCCAATATTAAACCATATTATATCAAATAATATTTCTCCGGTAGTATTATTTATTCCGTGTATTTAAGATGTAAATATCCATGAATAAAATTAATTTATTGCTAATTAATTTATTCATCTCTTGAATCCGAGACTAGTACCATTCAACCTTAATTATTGTGCGGAACAAATCCACTCATGAGGTTTACACAATAATTCCTTATGAACTCATCTCGGGGATATTATCAACCCTTCCGGGATACACTTTCCCGTCAAGTATTCACAGCATGCCATATATAAAATATAGTGACCCAACTTAACCGGTAATTAACCCAATAATTAAATCGGTTAATTCCTTTGGAAAATCAAAGTCACATATATTAAATATACACACCCGCAATAGTATCGGGGATTAAGAATAAAATACTCTGAGACTTGAATCGATTATCGCAGGAAATCCTAATCGATAAATCTCAAGCGATCCGCCCAATACACCAAGTGTACAAGTGTGATAAAATAATTAAGACAAATTATTTTCTCTCTCACACAACGACTATACCGATGGATTGGTCCGTGTCCATCTAGGTCGTGAGCAACTGTTTGATTAAATACGAGTAACCGATAGTATGATTTTCTGTGTGGGGCCCGACACACCATACTAACTACAACGTATAGAATCCAGGACTATATTTTTCATATATTTAATTATCAATAATTAAATGCAAACAATTGTTTATTAATTAAATAGATTAAATGATATGACCGGGAGTTTACCGTTACTTAAATCTAGACATTAAGTACACAACTCCAACAATATACACATCCAATATATATATATAAGGTTCAACGATTACTTACTATTGGTGATCGTTGATTTTGGTTAAGGTGGTGTTGAGTCGATTGAACCACCTTAATGGATCAACCTCTCGAAGCTCTCTTTATGAATGACCTCATCACTTCTCTTGTCTAGATCGCCCGGATGTTGAAGCCGCACAAATGGCCCGGCCTCTACGTGTTGCACACGAACCCAGAATTGAACTTGCTTGCTTGTTCTTGAGTGATTCTCTCACTCTTTTCTCTCTTGTTGTGTGGAATTTCGTGGCTGATCAAAAAGTGATGTGAAAACAAATGTTTTCATCACTATATTGATCACCATTAACCTCCCTTGTAACCCCCACCATAATGTGCATCATAATGCACAAGTAATGGTGGATAATGGGGAGGTGAAGGATCATTTCCACATCACCATGCCAAATGGCATTAGATGTGGTCCCCTTGCTTGTGTGGCATGCCATGTCACACCATGTGACATGCATCCATGCAAGCCATGCATCTCATGCATGTCATGCATCTCATGCATGTGAAAATCCATACGTATTGATTCTAAATCAATATAACAAGCAACGTAATTCTGAGTCGTGTGTGACCCTGTAGGTATGATTTAATTGATCAATATTATATTGTTCCCAACAATTAATATTATCAAATAATCATTTAACATCCATAGACAACCTTATGACTTTATCGATTGCACACGTAGGATCGAAGGACATATCCCAACAGCCCATTGAGGGGTGAACCACTATAATTCTTTGTGTCTTTATTTTCTCGTTCTTTGTTCGTGTTTGTTGGATATTATTTATACTATCACCAACTCATGGGCCGTGTGTGGGCTTGTCACCCTAAGTTTCTTCTATTTAAGTAGTTGTATTCTGTATATGAAGGACACGAGAAACAGATTAATAAAATTCTCAGATTTATAATATTCTTGGCATGGTATCAGAGCAATTACTCTGTCTTTTAAAGCTCGTCGAAAATTCGTCTTTGTCGATGGGATGATCAACAAACCCACAGACAAGAAAAAATTCCATGCTCGTTTCCTGGATGTTACGTAGCATCGATCCTAAGGTTGCAATTTCTATTTTCTATCATGATGAAGCGAAACCATTGTGGGACTATCTCGCGAAGAGATTTTGTGTGGTTAATGGTCCCCGTCTGCAACAACTTCGAGCTGATATCACCGAATGTAGGCAATCTAAAAATATGTCTATTGAGGATTATTATAGTCGTTTGATGGGGCTATATGATGAGCTTGCTCGGCTAAAACCTTTACATGGTTGTGAGTGTGGTCGATGCACATGTGACGTAGCCGGGAAGTTTGCTCTTGATCGAGAGGATGAAAAATTTCATCAATTCTTAATAGGGATTGACGATGAGTTATATGGTATGGTGCGCACAAACTTGCTATCTCAATCTCCTCTCCCAGATATGGATCGTGCTTGTCAGGCGTTTCTTCAAGAGGAATGATCTCGTAATATTGCACGAAGTAAGGCCGTCAAGGAAGAACTTCACGCTTTTGCCATTCAAGATGATCGGAGTCCTCTTAAAATTGACAAGCTTGACAAGAAAAAGCTATTTTGTACTCACTGCCAACAAAAAGGGCATGACTCTGGAACATGCTTTAAATTGCATGGGTACCCAGATTGGTGGGAGACGCGAAATCATGGTGTGAAGGGGTCTGGCTCAGGTAGAGGAGCATCTCCCACACCTCCTCAATCGGTTAGTTCAGGTCGTGGGGCCATATCCACCCCTACAGCAGCTGCTGGTCGCGGTCGTGGAGTGCGCGCTAATGCGGTAACCGAGCCCAGTGATGTAGCTTCCGCGAATAGCCATAAATCTTTGGCAGATTTGAACTCGGAGCAAGTCCAAATTTTATTAAAAATGATTAATACTCAAAAACATTCTGGAGATCACGATCGGATGACCGGTGAGTGTTCTTCTCTAGATTGGATTATTGATACAGGAGCATCCCATCATGTCACTGGAAATCGAGCATGCTTACATGATGCTCGACGCATACTTGATTGTCCAGTTGGACTGCCCAATGGTCAACGCACCGTTGCGACTTTGGAGGGTCGTGTTTATCTCCCTCGGGGATTAGTCCTTGATCATGTCCTCTTTGTGCCCCAACTAAACTGCAATTTAATCTCCGTGTCGCAATTGATTGATGCCATTAACTGCCACGTACGGTTCACTGACTCTTTATGTGTTATACAGGACCTACATTCGGGGACTCTGATTGGAGCCGGTGAACGACGAGATGGGCTTTATTTTTTTCGAGAGTTTCCTACCGTCAAGGCCGTGAAAGTTGCTGACCTCACAAATTTTGAGTTGTGGCATCATCGATTGGGCCACCCTTCAGACCGTGTTGTCAAGTTATTGCCTGCGATTCGTTCTATTAATTATCGAAAGAAATTGAATAAAGCCTGCGATATTTGTCCTCAAGCAAAACAAACTCGTGATAGTTTTCCTACTAGTGAAAATAAAGCTTTTAGATGTTTTCAGTTAATCCATTGTGATTTATGGGGCCCGTATCGCACGCCATCTTCATGTGATGCGGTTTATTTTTTAACCATCGTGGAAGATTTTTCTCGAGTTGTTTGGGTCTATTTACTACGAAGTAAAGCTGAAGTTCGATCTATATTTTCCTCTTTTTTTGCTATGGTTTAGCGTCAATTTAATGTTGCCGTTCAAACTATCTGAAGTGATAACGACACTGAATTTACTTGTCTGAATGATTATTTCGTCGCGCATGGTATTCTCTTTCAAACCTCTTGTGTCGGTACTCCACAACAGAACGGCCGCGTTGAACGTAAACATCAACACATTCTTAATGTTAGTCGAGCTTTAATGTTCCAAGCTAATCTACCTATTAGATTTTGGGGGGAATGTGTTCTTGCAGCTGTCCATTTAATTAATCGGACTCCTTCTGGGTTGCTGGAAAACAAAACACCATTTGAAATTCTTTTTGGTCACCCACCTCATTTTGACTAATTGCGTGTTTTTGGGTGCTTGTGTTTTGCCCATAACCAAAAGGCGAAAGGAAATAAATTCGCTCCCCGAAGTCGCAAATGTGTTTTCGTCGGTTATCCCAATGGAAAGAAAGGTTGGAAACTATATGACCTCGACACAGGCGACTTCTTTATCTCACGTGACGTTAAATTCCATGAAGACGAGTTTCCGTTTTCATCATCCGACAATCCCAACATTCCGGTTGAGGTACCGAACGCCGAGGGCAGCCCACAAAATTTGTTGGTTGACTTGGAGTCTATACTTGATGAAACAGAGAAGAAGCATACTTCATCTATGGCCACTGATACTCTTGTTGCCCTAGCATCCAACACTCCATCCCCGCCCAACAATACAGAGTCTCTTAGCGGGTGTCCGAGCTCTATTCTTTCATCTTCTTCGTCGGGTATTGTTGCAAGTGATCCTCCTCTCGGTCGCGGCATGCGGGAAAAACATCGCTCTGTTCTACTACGTGATTTTGTTACTAACGATGTCCAAAAATTTAGTCAAGCTTCCAGAACTTCGAATTCTTCAAGCTCTGATGGTCCTACCTATCCTCTGACAAATTATGTGAATTGTGATAATTTCTTCTTGCGTCACCGCATTTTTCATGCCGCTGTTCTTGCCGGACATCAGCCCCGTACTTTTCGGGAGGCGATGCAAGATGTCGGGTGGTGCGCAGCCATGACACAAGAAATACGTGTTGGAAATCGATATCTCGGAATTAATAAATTTAAATAAAATTAATTAAATAAATTATCTAATTAATTCCGACTGAAATTCTTTGGAGATCGAATATTCGGAGTTGTCAAAATTGCGGAACCGACAACCCAATCGAAATCCCATCGCCGGAAATCACACGAACACCTTCTCACGATCCGGGGTCCAACCGAACGCACGACGCGGCCGAAGCCGCGCACGCACGCCCAACCGAACCCCCGCGAAGGGGGTTGCGATCGATTGGAATCGATCGCCTTGTGCGATCGATCGGGGCTGCATGGGCAGCCCCCGCGGCGAGTCCGGCGACTCGCCGCTTGCGGTGGGGAGGGGTGCGGCACCAGCCCGCACCCCGCGATCGATCGCACCCCCGGCGTCCAGCCGGGGTTCGACCCCATGCACACGCGATCCCCACGGGGATGATCGCCGGTGGTCCGGCGGTTCACACCGCCACCACCCGTTCGTCCCTCGTCCAGGGTTCGTACCTCGGATCTTGGTTCTACGGTATTTTCACGATAATTAAACTTAAAATCATAAAGGGGGTTTTCATGATTTTACCTTGTTCTCGTTGTCCGGAAAAACGAGATCTTAATGACATTGAGATCTTCCCACGTATTCCTTGCACTAGCTCGAACGTCGTGTGGGCGACGATCTTCCGAACTCCATGGATCTCCTTCTCTTTCTTTCTCTCTCTAGAATTGTGATCTTCAAGTTATAAGAATAGAGAAGACCATGTAGTGCTTTTATAGGCTACGTAGGGGACCTTAAGGAGGTGGAATATTGGGCTTCCAATATTAATGATTAAATTGAGCCCAAGCCCAAATCTATTAATCCATTAATATTAATTATATAATTACTTCCACTATATAAATAATTGCACTCCCAATATTTACCATATTATATCAAATAATATTCTCCGGTAGTATTATTTATTCCGCATGTTTAAGATATAAATGTCCATGAATAAATTATATTTATTGCTAATATTATTTATTCATCTCTTATAATTCCGAGAATAGTACCACTCAACTTTATTATCATGCGGATCAAATCCACTTGCAAGGTTTACATGATAATCCTTATGAGCTCACCTCGGGAACATTATCAACCCTTTCGAGGACATGCTTTCCCGTCAAGAATTCACAGCATGTCATACATAAAATACAGTGACCCAACTTTACCGGTAATTGACCGGTTATTCTAATCAGTCAATTCCTTTGGAAAATCAAAGTCACTAATATTATATGCACACACCCGCAATAATATCAGGGATTAAGAATAAAATACACAGAGATTTAAATCGATTATCCAAGGCAATCCTAATCGATAAATCTCAAGCGGTCTGCCCAATACACCAAGTGTACAAGTATGATAAAATAATCAAGACCAATTATTTTCTCACTCATACAACGACTATACCGATGGATTGGTCCTTGTCCATCTAGGTCGTGAGCAACTGTTCGATTATATACGAGTAACCGATAGTATGATCTTCCGTGTGACGACGCACACCATACTAACTACAACGTGTATAATCTAGGAATATGGTTTGCATTAAATGCAAATGATTGTTTATTATTAAATAGGATAAATGCTTTAGACGGAGTTCAGATGTTACTTAAATCTAGACATTAATTATACAACTCCATCAATCTCCCACTTATACTAAGGTCTAGTCGCTCTCTCCCAAACATTTGACGCCCATACCATCCACGTGCCTACTGAACGCTTTCGCTCGCAGGGCCTTAGTGAACGAGTACTCTAGGGTGTCCCCTGATGTTATCTAGGTAACGACTATATCGCCTTGCGATATCTCGAATCAGGTGGTACTTGCTCTATGTGTTATCTTCACACTATGGACTCGTGGTTCCTTTGTTTGTCACTGCACCACTATTGTCACAATAGCATTGGGCAAACAAGGTACCACATCTAAGTCCTGGAGAAATCTCCGGAGTCACACCGATCCTTTAGCTGCCTCAAAGGCCGCTACCTATTCGGTTTCCGTGGTAGAGTCCGTAATGCACTGCATTACACTCTTCCATTCGAGATCTCCATTTCTTAGTGTGAACACATAGCCTGACTTCGACTTTCAACTTTTCCTCTGCGATTAGAAATTTGAATCTGTGTAACCCACAGGAAATTGCTCGACTGCTCACAGTAGTCCAATGTTCCTTACAAGGGTCACTCTGATATCTCACCACTATGCTCCCGGCATAGCAGATATCAGGTCTCGTGCATAACATACATTAAGCTTCCATAGCCGAGGCGTAGGGAACTGCTTTCATTTCTTCTATCTCCTTTTGTGTCTCAAGACACATATCTTTAGATAGATAGATTCCATATCTGAAAGGTAAAAACCTTTCTAGGAATCTTGTACGTTAAACGAGTCAGAATCGTGTCTATGTATGAAGCTTGGGATAGGTACAATGTTCTTCTCTTGTGATCCCTCATAAATTTGATCAAAAGAACATGTCCAACCTCTCCTAAGTCCTTCATATAGAATTCTCTAGAACAACCATCCCTTTATGTCAGATAACATTTTCACATTGTTGCCAATTAGAAAATATCGTCTACATGAAGCACGAGAAACCACTTTGTTTCCATCACGTTTCCAATACACACACGATTCGTCCATGCTTTGAATAAATCCACAACGGATTATCAAATCGCATGTTCCACGATCTTGTAGCTTGCTTCAATCCATAAATGGATCGACTGAGCTTGCACACTAAATGCTCTCGCCCCTTAGCAATGAATCCTTCTGGTTATTTCATAAATGGTTCCGTCAAGACTTCCATATAGGAAAGATGTCTCGACAACCATTTTACCACACCTCATAATCCATATGAGATGCTAAGTGTATCCGGATTGACTTTAGCATTGCTACCGGCGAAATGTCATTATTTCACAACAAGCTTTGCTTTGAAGGCTTCGAACTTCCCGTCATATCCTCTCTTTGTCTTGTATACCCATTCACCCGATTGGCTTCACGCCTTTCGGTGGTTCTACAAGATTCCAGACTTTATAAGAATCCTCAGATTCTATTTCGGATTTCATCGCCTTACCCAAGAAGGCGCATTTAGATCTTGTACTGCCTCATCATAGGTCCAGGGATCGATTTCATGTACTCCAGGTGCCGAGTCCAAAAACTCACCCAGTCCACGAATCTTTCCGGTTGTCTCACAACCCTCCCACTACGACGACATTCCAGTGTATTAACAATGATAACAGAGTGCAGGTTCTAGTGGTGTACTACTCAGTTTGGCTGGTTCTAAGTCTCGATCAATCTCTCTCATTTCATCAAGTATCACATCACTTTCGGGCTTGTGGTTCATCACATAGCCTTCCTCTAAGAACCGGGCGTTAGAACTTATAACGACCTTCTGGTCCTTAGAACTATAGAACACGCAACTTTTTGTTCTTCTAGGATATCCTATAAACAACCGCATTTCCGTACAAGGTACTAAGAACCAAGTTTAGGATGTGCGCCGATGTTTCCAAGGCATATCCCTAGAACATAAGGTAATTCCGAATAACTCATTATCGTTTTCACCATTTCCATAAGAGTCCTTTTCCTTCTTTCTGACATACCATTCCGATGAGGAGTGTATGGTGTAGTCAGTTGGGAGTTAATCCCATTCTCTGATCAGTATGCCTTGAATTCTATAGACATTTATATGCCTCCACGATCAGATCGTAGGCATTTAATGGATTTACCATGAAGTTTCTCGACAAGAGCTTTGTACTCCTTGAACTAGTCAAAGTACTTGCTCTCGCGGCGCATCAGGTATCTAAATCCATATTTCAAGTAATCATCACTAGATGAAACACTCGTACCCTCCTCTTGTCTGAGAAGACATAGGTCCGCATACATCAGAGTGAATCAAATTCAATACTTGTCCGGATCTATAGCTTTTATCCTTAAAAGGTTACTTGGTCACTTATTACCATCCAAAATCGATTCATAGGTAGGAAGGTCCTCTCCTTCAACACCACTGATTAAACCATCAGTTGTTCAACCTTTGAATCCCATTTGGATTAATATGACCTAGCTTAAGATTCCACAAGTATAATTGATTCATCCTAGAAAGTTCCTTTCTCTCATTGGTGTTAGAAAATGCGTTACTAGTTTCGGTTCGTTGCATCGCGGTAGACTCAGGATTTAACATATACAAATTGTCAACCAATGTGCCAAAATGGATATTATCATCTATTCCTCTTAGAATCATCGAATGATCAGAAGAAATAGAATATCCATTTCTTTTAGAAACTAAAATCAAATTCTTTCTAAATTCAAGCACATAAAGACAATATATAAAATCCTTTCATTACTTCAAAAGTAAATGAATCTCTCCCACTGCAACAGCCGCCACCTTCGCAGCATTGCCCATGTAGATGGTGATCTTTTCCTTTCTAAGTCTCCGGGTTTCCTGGAACCCTTGCATTCAAATGCAAAACATTATCAATGGCCTCCGTATCTACACACCAGGTGCTGATAGATATCACCATTGAAAATGTATCAATGACGAAGGAAAAGTTCACTCCTTGTTTTTATGAGAGGACAATCAGACTTCCAGTGCCCAGACTGCTTGCAACGGAAAATACTTGCCTTGCGGCTTGCATACCCCATCTCGTGGTTCAGAACTAGGACCACTGGGTTTCCGTATCTTGCTTCTTCTTTTCCATCTATCCGTTCATAGGTTCAAAACCATTTCTTGACACGGGAGGACAAAGAACACGAAGTACATACTTGTACTTCTCAGCAGTTAGGACATTGTCCAGATTTCAATTCTAATCAACATTCTAAGGGTCAGTGAGTATAATTGCCTTATCGTATATCACATAGTAGGGCAAAGTTATTTCTAACCTATAAGCACATAATACAAACAATCGATTTAATCTCCGATACTATCTCCCTCAAATAATATCATTAAATCACTAACCGCATCTAAAATCCCATCAGATATGGTAAGCCACGATAGTGTGGACGTTTACCTACCCAAATGATTTAGCAGTTAGATTTGCTTCGGTCGTACATCATTAATAGCGTTACTTCGATGGGAAGGATACTATGAAGCGTACCTAAGTGTAAACCATTACTCAGTACCAAGAAGTTCGTTTGGGACTCGCATATCACCACAAGCCACGATAGTGTGGACGTTTACGCTAACACACGGTTCCTTCACTCCCTTCTAAAACTATCTACATCAATTGCTCCAAAATCCCATTCAGTGCAGCAAGCCACGATAGTGTGGACGTTTACTACACCAAAAGATTTTTACAATTGACATCCAATTACTTGATTCATTTAATCTTGTAGATCAAGGCGTGGAGAATAATAAGTGAAACTCGAAGTTTCTTACCAATGATTCACCATGCGAACAGCCCTATCTCTCATAGAATGAGGGAGCCGAGCAGACAATCGATCCATTCATAAAAAATGGCACGAAAGTCTCTAATTTGTGTCATTCACGTGACCAAGTGGCTTTGGCTCCATTCCACTCCCCGGGGTGAGAATGAGTCGACTTGAAATCAGTTTCAGAAAGACAAATTAGGCATTGTTTGATAAACTTAATCAATGTTTCTCGTAAGAAGAATTACAAGAATTCTCCTCCAATGACTTGTCTATATGAATTTCAAAAGTCCATAAAAGTCACCAAGAGAACAACAATGGAGACCATGTGATTGTTTCCAATCCCTCTCCCACTTAGCTTTTTATAACAAAGTGATACGGTATTTAATGCATAAATAAATACACATAAGCATGCATACATGAAATAAAGCACATAGTATATTATCACATAATCAAAATAATACTAGAATATTATTTTCCGATTATTATGGCTTTATCGCATCCCCGTACGCATCTTCTAGTCTTCAGTCTTCGTTCTTGAATGCTCCATGTGACGGGAATATTAATTCCAATATTTAAATCCATTTATTTTTAATAAATCCAAAAGTTACTTAATTAGAAAATTAAGTCAATCGAATAAATCAAAAATAAAATTAAATATTAAATAATATTTTTAT
Organism: Euphrasia confusa; assembly: GCA_954870475.1. Taxonomy (NCBI): domain Eukaryota; kingdom Viridiplantae; phylum Streptophyta; class Magnoliopsida; order Lamiales; family Orobanchaceae; genus Euphrasia; species Euphrasia confusa. Next base: position 24,717,992 of record OX940964.1, read on the forward strand.
TATTTTTATTTTCCTTTTCTAATTCCATTAAATCTCTAGAATTCTATCCAAGACCCACTTGAAATATTCTAGAAGACTTCCATAATGAAATAAGGAAATAAAATAATTTAGGACTCCTAGTCCTTCCAAATTAATTTCTTTCTAAATCCATTAAAAATTCCATAAAGGAATAATTAAATAAGGAAAAATTAATTTAGGACTCTTAATCCTTCCAAATTAATTCTCTTCTTAATCCATGAAAATTCCCAAAAATAGGATTAATCAATTAGGAAGACCAAATTAATTCTAAATTAATTATTTTCCTAATCAATGAAAATTCCCAAAAATAGGAATAATCAAATTAGAAAAGCCGAATTAATTAGGAAAAATAATTCTTTTCCTAGTCCATTAAAAATTCCCAAAAATAAGAATAATTAAATTAGGAAAACTGAATTAAATTAGGAATAAGATCTTTACCGGAACGAACACGGATTGGGGATCCCTGTGTCCATCACCGGAGACAGACCGCGATCGAGAGCCATAGCAGGACATGCATCATGAAAGTAATTGATTTGGCCGATAGTCACCATGCATGAAGCATGCCTCCAGCACATGCAATATCAATTAATCAATTCCGCCAACTTGACAATTGAATTAATTGATTCAGCAGCACTTAGTAGGACTACCGTGCATCCGTGTTGCCTCCGACTTCCGCGCCCAGCGATCCATCATGGTTCGGCCATGGGGATGGCCGAACCGAGCCCTCCCTTCGTCTCCTTCGTCACAATTTTTCTTACACATTCACCACATATAAAACGAATCCCGACATCTCCGAGAGTTTAATAATCAAGAGCAATATTATGACATTAATTAACGAAAATTAAATCTAGCCATAATAATCGGAAACCCTGCAAGGTAGAACAATTTATCGAAAAATACCGTGAACTAAAACCAACGCTCTGATACCAATTGTTGGAAATCGATATCTCGGAATTAATAAATTTAAATAAAATTAATTAAATAAATTATCTAATTAATTCCGACCGAAATCCTTTGGAGATCGAATATCCGGAGTTGTCAAAATTGCGGAACCGACAACCCAATCGAAATCCCATCGCCGGAAATCACACGAACACCTCCTCACGATCCGGGGTCCAGCCGAACGCACGACGCGGCCGAAGCCGCGCACGCACGCTCAGTCGAACCCCCGCGAAGGAGGTTGCGATCGATTGGAATCGATCGCCTTGTGCGATCGATCGGGGCTGCATGGGCAGCCCCCGCGGCGAGTCCGGCGACTCGCCGCTTGCGGTGGGGAGGGGCGCGGCACCAGCCCGCACCCCGCGATCGATCTTCACGATCGATCGCACCCCCGGCGTTAAGCCGGGATTCGACCCCATGCACACGCGATCCCCACGGGGATGATCGTCGGTGGTCCGGCGGTTCACACCGCCACCACCCGTTCGTCCCTCTTCCGGGGTTCGTACCTCGGATCTTGTATCTACGGTATTTTCACGATAATTAAACTCAAAATCATAAAGGGGGTTTTCATGATTTTACCTTGTTCTCGTTGTCCGGAAAAACGAGATCTTGATGACCTTGAGATCTTCCCACGTATTCCTTGCACTAGCTCGAACGTCGTGTGGGCGACGATCTTCCGAACTCCATGGATCTCCTTCTCTTTCTTTCTCTCTCTAGAATTGTGATCTTCAAGTTATGAGAATAGAGAAGACCATGTTGTTGGAGTTGTGTACTTAATGTCTAGATTTAAGTAACGGAAACTCACCATCCATTGCCACTAATCTATTTAATTAAATAAACAATTATTTGCGTTTAATTATTTATAATTAAATATATGCAAATTATAGTCCTGGATTCTATACGTTGTAGTTAGTATGGTGTGTCGGGCCCACACAGAAGATCATACTATCGGTTACTCGTATTCAATCGAACAGTTGCTCACGACCTAGATGGACACGGACCAATCCATCGGTATAGTCGTTGTGTGAGAGAGAAAATAATCTGTCTTGATTATTTTATCACACTTGTACACTTGGTGTATTGAGCGGATCTGCTTGAGATTTATCGATTAGGATTGCCGGCGATAATCGATTTAAATCTCTGAGTATTTTATTCTTAATCCCCGATACTATTGCGGGTGTGTATATTTAATATAAGTGACTTTGATTTACCAAAGGAATTAACCGATTTAATTATTGGGTTAATTACCGGTTAAGTTGGGTCACTATATTTTATATATGACATGCCGTGAATACTTGACGGGAAAGTGTATCCCGTAAGGGTTGATAATATCCCCGAGATGAGTTCATAAGGAATTATTATGTAAACCCTGCAAGTGGATTCGTTCCGCATAATAATTAAGGTTGAATGGTACTATTCTCGGTTACAAGAGATGAATAAATTAATTAGCAATAAATTATTTTATTCATGGATATTTATATCTTAAATACACGGAATAAATAATACTACCGGAGAAATATTATTTGATATAATATGGTTTAATATTGAGAGTGCAATTAATTTTATATAGTGGAAAATAGAATTAATTAATAATAGTAAGGATTAATAGATTTGGGCTTGGGCTCAATTTAATCACTATTATTGGAAGCCCAATATTCCACCTCCTTAAGATCCCCTACGTAGCCTATAAAAGCACTACATGGTCTTCTCTATTCTCATAAGTTCATAACTTGAAGATCGCAATTCAAGAGAGAGAAAGTAGAGAGGGAGATCTATGGAGTTCGGTAGATCGTCGCCCACACGACGTCCGAGCTAGTGCAAGGAATACGTCGGAAGATCTCAAGGTCGTCAAATTGAGATCTTCGTTTTTCCGAACAACGAGAACGAGGTAAATCGTAAAACCCTCTTTATGATTTTATCGTTTTATTATCGTAAAAATATCGTGAACCAATATCCGAGAACGTGACCTTTGTCGAGGTTGAACCGGGCGGTGGTGATCGAAGATCACCGGACCGCCGGCGGTTCAATGGCTCGATCAAGAGAGGGTCGAGAGGGGCGAGCCTCGGCTTGACGCCGAGACTCGATCGAGGGCGAGCTCGATCACCCACGCACCTCCAGCGCGCGATCACCGGGCGTCGGCTGGGCGTGCAAGGGGGCTGCCAAGGACAGCCGCGAGCCCACGCGAGGGCTCAACCGAACAGCCCGGGCTATCCCTGCTGGGATTCGATGTCCCGGGCTATCAAAAATTATGCGGAACCGATAACCCGACCGAAACCCTATCGCCGGAAGACCCGAACGCGAACCACCACACGAGCCGGGGCCCGACCGAACGCCCAGCGAAGCCCGAAGGCCGCGTGCGCCAGCCGAGCCCCCGTGAGGGGCTCGCGATCGTCTTCGGACGATCGCTGGGATCGCTCGTAGCGATCCCCGGGGCTGCTCGCAGCAGCCCCGCAGCGAGTCGCTGACTCGCTGCTCGCATGGGGTCAGCCCCGTGCGCCTCTGCTACGGGAACTCCCGTAGCGCGCACGAGGCAGCTTCAACCGAGGGCTTTGCGTCCAACGCGCCGCCGGCGATGGCGGCTGGGATCCGCCGTGGCACCAGCCCACGGCATCCAGGACGATCGACCCTAGGTCGATCGTGTGCCCCTTCGCCGCGCGTTGCGGCGGTCTGAACCCTAGGGTTCGACCGCCCCTCGATCCTCGCCGGGGATCTCGAATACCCGTCCCCGAGGTTCGTCGTTTACCCGGATCGTCTTGTTCATGTATACATCACAATTAACGAACATATAATCATAGAGGGGGTTTACGATTATATTACCTCGATTCGTTGTACGGAGAAACCAAATCAAACGTTGATGACCTTGCGATCTTCCTACGTATTCCTTGCACCTCGTCCGAACGTCGTGTGGGCGACGATCTATCGAACTCCTATGGATCTCCTTCAACTCTCTAGAATATCAAGTATGATAATCTTGTCTTATGATTTATGAAGGCCATGTAGTGCTTTTATAGGCTACGTAAGGGATCTAAAGGAGGTGGAATATTGGGCTTCCAATATTGAAGATTAAATTGAGCCCAATGCTCAAGTCCATTAATCCTTATCAATATTAATTAATTTATTTTCCACTATATAAATTAATTGCACTCCCAATATTAAACCATATTATATCAAATAATATTTCTCCGGTAGTATTATTTATTCCGTGTATTTAAGATTTAAATATCCATGAATAAATTTATTTATTGCTCAATAAATTATATTCATCTCTTATATCCGAGACTAGTACCATTCAACCTTAATTATTGTGCGGAACAAATCCACTCATGAGGTTTACACAATAATTCCTTATGAACTCATCTCGGGGATATTATCAACCCTTCTGGGATACACTTTCCCGTCAAGTATTCACGGCATGTCATATATAAAATATAGCGACCCAATTTTACCGGTAATTAACCCAATAATTAAATCGGTTAATTCCTTTGGAAAATCAAAGTCTCTAATATTAAATATACACACCCGCAATAGTATCGGGGATTAAGAATAAAATACTCTGAGATTTAAATTGATTATCCAAGGCAATCCTAATCAATAAATCTCAAGCGATCCGCCCAATACACCAAGTGTACAAGTGTGATAAAATAATTAAGATAAATTATTTTCTCTCTCACACAACGACTATACCGATGGATTGGTCCGGGTCCATCTAGGTCGTGAGCATCTGTTTGATTAAATACGAGTAACCGATAGTATGATCTTCTGTGTGCCCATGCACACCATACTAACTACAACGTATGAAATCCAGGACTATATTTTGCATAATTAATTAATAATAATTAAATGCAAATAATTGTTTATTATTTAAATAGGTTAAATGCTATGATCGGGAGTTTACCGATACTTAAATCTAGACATTAAGTACACAACTCCAACAATCTCCCACTTGTACTAAGGTCTAGTCATTTCCTCCAAACTCCCGACTCCCATACTCATCACGTGCTTAAGTTATACTTCCCAGAAGTATTATGTGAATGAGCAATCTAGGTTACCACTCTGAAGTTATCTTGGTGACTACTGCGTCGTCTCCCTAGACGATGACTCGAATCAGGTGGTACTTGCTCTATGTGTTATCATCACCTTTTGAACTTATGACTTCTTCCAGTTTACCATGCACTGCTATATACATAGCCTTTGGTGAACCAAGAATCATATCCAAGTTCAGAGGTCATCCCGGAACCTAACCAAAAACTTCCGCTGCCTCGGAGGCTGCTATTCGGTTATGAGAGAGTCCGAGAAGCATCATGCTTATCACTCTTTCATCTTTAGGTTCCACCTCCTTTTAAAAGTGAACACATAGCCTGATATCGACTTACACTGGTCTTTCTCTGATTTTGGATTTGAGAAACTGTAATCCAAGAAGATTTCGTCTTGCTCCGTAAGCCAGTACTTTGAAAGTACTCTTACAGCATTCGAACATCCCTTATCCAGATTACTTTGATATCCTCCCACTATGCTAACCGCATAGTTGATATCAGGTTCTTGTTTTACAACACTGCATTTACAAAGCTCTCCACACTCGAAGTGTAGGAAACTGCTTTGTCTATATCTATCTCCTTTATGTGCTCAAAACACATACCTTTAGATAGATGCATTCTGTTCCCGAAAGGCAATAACCTTTCTCAGAATCATGCATGTTTAAAACAAACCATAATCGCATAAGATATCTTAAGAGAAGTACAAATGTTCTTATCTAGAGATCGAAGGATTCTAAGAACATGGTCTAACTTACTCTTAATCTTATATCTCGATTCATTTAGACAACCTTTATTTTATGTCTGACAACACTTTTACATTGTTGCCAACGATGAAGTGTTATCTACATAAAATTCCGAGAAACACCACCTTGTTTCCATTACGTCTCTAACACACCTTTCTTTGTCTTATGCACTTTGATGAATCCATCTCATGGACTATCTCATCAGTTCGCAAGTTCCACAATTTACAGCTTTGTGACAATCCATAAATGGATTCACTAAGCTTGTACTTCTAAATGATCTTGCCTCTTAACAATAATAGTTATTGTTATCCAAGTAGGCACATTTAGATTAGTACTGCCTCCTATGCAGAGCTAGGGATCGATTTCATGTCTACTAGATCCAGAGTTCAAAACTCCTCCAGTCTTATGAACATCTCCGGTTGCTTAACAACCTCCCACTGCAATGGCGTTCTGGTGTATAACAGTAATAACATTAGGTGCAGTTAGTGGTGAACTACTACTCGGTTAGGCTGGTTCTCAGTCTTTCCTTTTCCTCATTTTCAAGTACCTTGTCAGTTAGGGCATTGCAGTTCATCTAATAGTCTTTCTCTAAGAACCGGGTGAGGACACCCCTCTGGTTCATAGTACTATTGAACATACAATTACTTGTTCTCCTAGGATATTCTACAACCACATTGAATTTGCCGTTGTATCCAGAAATATCCATAGAACATAGGTAGTTCCGAACAAACTTGTCCTTTTACTATTAGAATTCCATTTCTTATCCCTGACACACCATGTCTACACTCCAGTGTATGGTGCAGTCCTTTGAGACTTAATCTCAATCTTTGATTTATGCTATATGTTGTTTAGATAGGTGATAGCCTCCGCGAACGAGCCGCAGGCTTCCAATGGATATACTTTGAAGGTTCCCCATAATAGCTTTGTGTCTACTGAAAAACACTTCGCTTTTATGGCACATCAAGTATTCTAATCCATCTTCGAGTATTCTTTGAAAGAATGACTCGTACCCTTCTAATTACACATGTTACTGCATTAATCATAAATCATTCTTAATGCTTGTCCGAATTCAAGAATTCACAAGCATAATGATAAAGAAATACATCTAATAAGTAAAACAAGTTATACATAACGGTTTGTTGCATCGTGGTAGACTAAGGATTCATCATTCATATATTGCTATCTAAAATGTACCAGAATAGATAACACCATTATTTCTTATCTAAATCACTGAATGATTAATGAAATAAATATCCATTCATAAATAATAGAAATCCAGAACAAAACGTTCTTTCTAAAATAAGGGGTACATAAAGCAATAACTTGAAATGAAATCCTATTTAACTACTAAAGCAGATAAAATGTCTTCCACTGCAACAGCTGCCTCCTCTACAGCTTTGCCCATGTAGACTCGAACTCTTCTTCTCTAAGTCGCCGGGTTTTCTGGAACCCCTGCATTCAAGAATGCACATACCGTCAGTGGTTCCATATCTACACACCAGAATTCTGGTAGATAATACCGCTGACTATGTTTTTACGACTAAAGAAAAATTCGTACCTTTGAGAGGACATTCAGACTTCCAGTGTCCAGACTTGTTGCATCGGAAGCACTTGCCCCTTGGCTTACTAGCCCCCACTCGTGGTCCATTTCTCTTGGCACCACTGGGTTTCCAGGCTTGCTTCCTTTTCTTGCCCCTACCTCCAACAGCTTTCAAGCTTTTGGACTTGGTAGTTACAAGCGCTTGAGACTTGCCCTTCTTGTAGATCCCCTATGCCGCCTTCAGTTCAGTCAGGAGTTGCGCAAGAGTATAAGATAGTTTATCCATATTATAGCTCATACGAAACTGCTCAAAACTAGGGGCCAGAGACTGGAGTATGATGTCGACTTGCGTCTCAGCATCAATAGAAGCTCCTAGGACCTCAAGCTCATTCAACAAACTCATCATCTTAAGAACGTGCTCCCCAACGGACGTTCCTTCAGACTGAGTAGTCGACATGAGGACTCTCATGGCTTCTTGCCTAGCCGCACGATCTTGCTCCCCAAACATCTCCTTGAGGTTGAACATCATATCATAGGCAGTGTCCATCAGCTCATGTTGGGTTTGGAGTACATTTGACATGGAAGCCAAAATATAACACCTAGCCATTTCATCAGCCTTTTTCCACTTCCTATATGTTCCTTTTTCCTCATCAGTCAAGGCAGCCGTGGGCTCAGCAGGGCACACTTCATGGAGTACAAACTTGTACTCTTCAGAAGTCAGGACAATGTCTAAATTTCTCTTCCAATCAATGTAATTTGGACCAGTGAGTTTATGTTCCTTGAGTATCACAGAAAGTGGATTCATAGCTACTCTCTAAACCTATAAGCACATATAAACAAACAATTAATTTAATGTTCGATATTATCTCCCTCAAATAATATCATTAAATTACTAATTACATCTAAAATCCCATCAGATATGGCAAGCCACGATAGTGTGGACGTTTACCTATCCAAATGATTTCGTAATTAGATTTGCTTCGGTCGTACATCACTATAGCGTTACTTCGATGGGAAGAATACTATAGAGCGTACCTAAGTGTAAACCATTACTCAGTACTAAGAAGTTTGTTTAAGATTCGCATGTTACCGCAAGCCACGATAGTGTGGACGTTTACGTTAACCTACGTTTCCTTCACTCCCTCCTATAACTGTCTACATCAATCGTTCCAAAATCCCATTCAATGTAGCAAGCCACGATAGTGTGGACGTTTACTACACCAAAAGACTTTTACAATTGACATCCAATTACTTGAAACATTTTAATCTTGTAAATCAAGACGCGGAGAATCATAAGTGAAACTCGAAGTTTCTAACCAGTGATTCACCATGCGAACAACCCTATCTCTCATTAGATGAGGGAGCCGAGCAGACAAACGATCCATCTTCAAAAGAATGGTACGAATGTCTCTAATTTGTGTCATCCACATGACCAAGTGGCTTTGGCTCCATTCCACTCCCCGGGGTGAGAATGAGTCGACTTGAAGTCAGTTTCAGAAAGACAAATTAGGCATTGTTTGATAGACTTAATCAATGTTTCTCGTAAAAGGAATTACGAGAATTCTCCTCCAATGACATATCTATATGAACTTCGAAAGCTCATAAATGTCACCAAGAGAACAGTAATGGAGACCACGGGAATGTTTCCATCCCCTCTCCCACTTAGCTTTTTATAACAAAGGGATACGCTATCTAATGCATAATTAAACACATAAGCATGCATACAAGTAATAAAGCACATATCACATAGTCAAAATAATGCTAGAAAAATATTTTCCGACTATCATGGCTTTATTCCATCTCCGTATGCGTCTTCTAGTCTTCAGTCTTCGTTCTTGAATGCTCCATGTGACGAGAATATTAATCCCAATATTTAAATCTATTTATTTTCAATAAATCCAAAAGATACTTAATTCGAAAATTAAGTCAATCGAATAAATCAAAAATAAAATTAAATATTATTAATATTTTTATTTATTTATTTTCCTATCTAATTCTATTAAATCTCTAGAATAATCTATCCAAGTAAAACTTGGAATATTCTAGAAGACTTCTATAATAGAATAAGGAAATAAAATAAATTAGGACTCTTCTACTTTCCATGATTAATTAATTTCCATTATTATGAAAATTCCCATAAAATAGGAATAATCAATTAGGAAATAAATCAATCCTAAATTAACTTTTATTCCTTTCCAATTCTATTAAATCTCTAGGATCCTATTCCAAGTAAAACTCGGAATACTCTAGAAGACTTCCATAATAAAATAAGGAAATAAAATTAATTCTAATTAATTCTTTTCCTAATCCATGAGAATTCCCAAAAATAGGAAAACTCAAATAGGAAAAACGAATTAATTAGGAAAGTAGTATCTTGGTAGGAGTAGCACGGGATGGGGATTCCCGCACTACCCCACCATCATCGGCCGACCACCGGGAGGGAGCACCCGCCGCCGCCACTCCAGCCGGCCAGCCGCCACCGTCGCCGGCGACAGCCCACGGCCGAAGGGGCGCAACGCCCCCTTCCCCTTGGGTCGATCGATCCTATGGGGATCGATCATGGGGATGATCGACCCCCCCCCCCCCCCCCCCGGTTTTTCGTCCTCTTCGTCTTCTTCGTCACACGTGTTCTACGTGTTGGAGTTGTGTACTTAATGTCTAGATTTAAGTAACTGTAAACTCCCGATCATAGCATTTAATCTATTTAATTAATAAACAATTATTTGCATTTAATTATATGCAAACCATGGTTCTGGATTTTATACGTTGTAGTTAGTATGGTGCTGCATGGGCGCACAGAAGATCATACTATCGGTTACTCGTATTTAATCGAACAGTTGCTCACGACCTAGATGGACACGAACTAATCCATCGGTATAGTCGTTGTGTGAGAGAGAAAATAATTTATCTTAATTATTTTATCACACTTGTACACTTGGTGTATTGGGCGGATCAATTGAGACTCATCAATTAGGATTGCTCGGCGATAATTGATTTGAGACTCGGAGTATTTTATTCTTAATCCCTGAAAGAATTGCGGATGTGTATATTTAATATAAGTGACTTTGATTTACCAAAGGAATTAACCGATTTAATTATTGGGTTAATTACCGGTTAAGTTGGGTCACTATATTTTATATATGGCATGCCGTGAATTCTTGAAGGAGCAGTGTATCCCGGAAGGGTTGATAATATCCCCGAGATGAGTTCATAAGGAATTATTGTGTAAACCTCATGAGTGGATTCGTTCCGCACAATAATTAAGGTTGAATGGTACTAGTCTCGGATTCAAGAGATGAATATAATTTATTGGGCAATAAATAAATTTATTCATGGATATTTAAATCTTAAATACACGGAATAAATAATACTAAGATGGAGAAATATTATTTGATATAATATGGAATAATATTGGGAGTGCAATTTTATTTATATAGTGGAAAATAAATAAAATTAATATTGATAAGAATTAATAGATTTGGGTTGGACCCAATTTAATTTTCAATATTGGAGCCCAATATTTATTCTCCTTATGATCCCCTTCGTAGCCTATATAAGCACTACATGGTCTTCACTTTTCAAGAGAGAATTAATTGACCTACGCCAATCAAAAAATCTTGAGAGTGAGGAAGATCCATAGGAATCCGATAGATCGTCGCCCACACGACGTTCGGACGAGGTGCAAGGAATACGCGGGAAGGTCACAAGGTCGTCAACCGATTTCGTTTCTCCGTACAACGAATCGAAGGTATAATCGAGAATTCCCCTCTTTGATTAATTGTGTTGCTTAATCGTAATATATACATGAACGACGCGATCCGGGAACGTCGAGACCGGGATACGGGGATCTCGCGATCCCCGTCGGGATCGAAAGTGGGGCGGTCGAACCCTAGGGTTTCGACCGCCGGTGTACCGCGCGAGGAAGCCCCGGCTGGATGCCGGGGCGTGCGATCGACCTAGGGTCGATCGCCGGGGATGCCACGGGCTGTGCCGTGGCGGATCCCCGCCGCCTCCACGGCGGCGTGCGCGAGGAGGCGCCTCGGCTGGGCCGAGGCGGGCGATCGATCAAGCGATCGATCGCCGGGGGCGAACCGCGGCTGTTGCCGCGGTGGTCAGCGGGGCTGACCGCCCCTCCTGGTGGCGACGGCGGTGAAGTCGCCGGACTCACCGCCATCCGGGGGCTGCCGGAGCAGCCCCAGCGATCGCCATGCACGGCGATCGCGAACCCCGCGGATGGGGTTCGGCTAGGGTTAGCCGCGGGTTCATCCCGCGGCGACGCTCTTGTCGAGCCCGGTTCTTCGCGTGTGGTTCGCGTTCGTAGATCCGACTCGTGGGAGAAAATCGGCTGGGGGCGGGCTGCGTGTCTTCGGGCGCGTAGTCTCCAAAGGTCGGACTCCTGCGGATGAGTTGGTGTTCGTGCGATCTCCGGCGAGGGGTTTCGGTCGGGTTATCGGTTCCGCAATTTTTGATAGCCCGGGACATCGAATCCCAGCAAATGGTATCAGAGCGTTTGGTTTCGTGTTCATGTATATGTTCGATTATTGTTCTACCTTGCAGGATTTCCGGCTATCATGGTTGGATTTAATTAATTGTTTTTTAATTAATTATCATGATTGTTAAACTCTCGGACATGTCGAGATTCGTTTTTGTGTGGTTGAATGTTTGTAATAGTAAAAATTCGGGGGTTGACCGAATTTAGGATTTATTATTACGCACTTTATTTTCCGGAAAATGTATAAGGTCGATTTCATGTATAGAATCGATACCGGAATTGTAATTTAAATTTTGTAATTTTAATTACGTTGGTTCGATGATGAGACGATCACCGGAAGACGAAGACGTGTGACGAAGACAAAGAGGACGAAAAACCGGGGGGTCGATCATCCCCATGATCGATCCCCATGAGGATCGATCGACCCATCCCCGGGGCTGCCCGCTAGGGCTTCTAGCCACGCCGGCCACCGGTGGTGGTGGCGCGTGAGCTGGGGGCGGCGGTGGTGGTGGTCCCGGGCGGTGGAGGTCGACGGTGGGGATGGCGTGGGATCTCCCGATCCCATGCTATTCCTACCAAGATCCACTTTCCCAATTAATTCGGATTTTTCCTATTTGAGTACTTTCCTTTTCGGAAACTCTCATGGATTAGGAAAAGAATTAATTTAAATTAATTTTATTTTCTATTGATTTATTTCCTTCATGGAAATATTCATAGATTAGAAATTTAATTAATTTAGTACTAAATTTATTTTTCCTATTTGATTATTCCTACTCATGGGAATATTCATGGATTAGGAATAAATTTGAAAAGTAGTAGTTCTAATTTATTTTATTTCCTTGTCCTATTATAGACATCTTCTAGAATATTCCAATTTTAATTGGATAGATTATTCTAGAGATTTAATAGAACTAGATAGGAAAATAAATAAATAAAAATATTAATAATATTTAATTTTATTTTTGATATATTCGATTGACTTAATTTTCGAATTAAGTAACTTTTGGATTAATTGAAAATAAATAGATTTAAATATTAGAGATTAATATTCTCGTCACATGGAGCATTCAAGAAACGAAGACTGAAGACTAGAAGATGCATATGAAGATAAAGCCATGATAGTCGGGGAAAAATAATTTCTCTAGCATTATTTTTGACTATGTGCTATGTGCTTTATTGCTTTCATGCATGCTTATGTGTTTAATTATGCATTAGATAGCGTATCCCTTTGTTATAAAAAGCTAAGTGGGAGAGGGGATGGAAACATTCCCATGGTCTCCATTACTGTTCTCTTGGTGACTCTTATGGACTTTTGAAGTTCGTATAGATGTGTCATTGGAGGAGAATTCTTGTAATTCCTCTTACAAGAAACATTGATCAAGTTTATCAAACAATGCCTAATTTGTCTTTCTGAAACTGACTTCAAGTCGACTCATTCTCACCCCGGGGAGTGGAATGGAGCCAGAGCCACTTGGTCATGTAGAGGACACAAATTAGAGACTTCCGTGCCATTCTTTGATAGATGGGTCGCTTGTCTGCTCGGCTCCCTCATTCGTGAGAGATAGGGTCGTTTGCATGGTGAATCACTGGTTAGAAACTTCGAGTTTCACTTATGATTCTCCACGTCTTGATTTACGAGATTAAATGGATCAAGTAATTGGGAGTCAATTATAAAAGTCTCTTAGTGAAGTAAACGTCCACACCACGTGGCTTGCTGCACTGACGGATTTTGGATTAATTGATGTAGACAGTTGTAAGGAATTGTGAAGAATTGTGAAGTTGTCGTAAACGTCCACACCACGTGGCTTGCGGTAATGTAGCAATTCCAAGCGATTCACTTTGGTGCTGAGTAATGGTTTACACTTAGATACGCCTTGTAGTATTCCTCCCAACGAGGTTCCGCTATAAGCGATGTATGACCAAAGAAAAACTAATTGCTAAATCATTTGGGTGGGTAAACGTCCACACCACGTGGCTTGCCTTACCTGATGGGATTTTAGATGTGATTAGTAATTTAATGATATTATTTAAGGGAGATAATATCGGATATTAAATTAATTGTTTGTTTAAATGTGCTTATAGGTTTAGAGAATAGCTATGAACCCACTTTCTATGATACTCAAGGAGCATAAGCTCACTGGCACCAACTATATTGATTGGAAGAGAAATTTAGACATTGTCCTAACTTCGGAAGAGTACAAGTATGTACTCCATGAAGTGTGCCCTGCCGAGCCCACGGCTGCCTCAACTGATGAGGAGAAACTGGCATATCGGAAGTGGAAAAAGGCTGATGAAATGGCTAGGTGTTATATTTTGGCTTCCATGTCAAATGTACTCCAAACCCAACATGAGCCAATGGACACTACCTATGATATGATGTTTAACCTCAAGGAGATGTTTGGGGAGCAAGATCGTGCGGCAAGGCAAGAAGCCATGAGAGTCCTTATGTCGACTACTCAGTCTGAAGGAACGCCCGTTGGGGAGCACGTTCTTAAGATGATGAGTTTGTTGAATGAACTTGAGGTCCTAGGAGCTTCTATTGATGCTGAGACGCAAGTCGACATCATACTCCAGTCTCTGGCCCCTAGTTTTGAGCAGTTTCGTATGAGCTATAATATGGGTAAACTATCTTATACTCTTGCGCAACTCCTGACTGAACTGAAGGCGGCAGAGGGGATCTACAAGAAGGGCAAGTCTCAAGCGCTTGTAGCTACCAAGTCCAGAGGCTTTAAGCCTGATGGAGGTAGGGGCAAGAAAAGGAAGCAAGCCTGGAAACCCAGTGGTGTCAAGAGTACTGCACCACGAGTGGGGGCTGCAAAGCCAAAGGGTAAGTGCTTCCGATGCAACAAGATGGTACACTGGAAGTCTGAATGTCCTCTCAGAGGTACGAATTTTTCTTTAGTCGTAAAAACATAGTCAGCGGTATTATCTACCAGAATTCTGGTGTGTAGATATGGAACCACTGACGGTATGTGCATTTCTTTAAATGCAGGGGTTCCAGAAAACCCGGCGACTTAGAGAAGAAGAATTCGAGTCTACATGGGCGAAGCTGTTGGGGTAGCAGCGGTTGCAGTGGAAGACATTTATCTGTTTTAAGTTTTCATTTCAGTTATTGCTTATGTACCCCTTTATTTTGAAAAAGAACTTCGTTCTGTTTTTCTTTATTAATGGATATTTTATTTCTTTAATCATTGGATGATTTGGATAAGAAATAATGGTGATATTCATTATGGTACATTAGATAGCAATATGTGAATGATGAATCCTTAGTCTGCCACGATGCAACAAACCGTTATACATAACTTGTTTTACTTATTAGATATTTCTTTATCATTATACTTGTGAAATCTTATACTTAGTAGTATTTTCAAATGAAATTCAAATGGTCGAAATTGATTTGATCAATTATAGTTGAAGGAATGGACCTTCCGACCTAAGGATTGAATTTGGAGGATAATACGTCTAAGCAAACCTTTCTGGAAAAAGGATAGAGTTCAGACAAGTATTGGAAATGATTAGATATGCAGACATATGTGTATATTAGAGAGGTATGAGTAATTCTTTCAAAGAATACTCAGTGATGGATTAGAATGCTTGATGTGCCATAAAAGCAAAGTGTTTTGACTTGTCAATGGACACAAAGCTATTATGGGGAACCATCAAAGTATATCCATTAGAAGCCTGCGACTCGGTCGCGGAGGCCATCACCTATCTAGATAACACATAGCATAATCAAAGATTGGGATTAATTCCCAAAGAGACGCGCCGTGCACTTACGTGTAGAGATGGTGCGTTGTAAAGAAATAGAAATCTAATAGTAAGAGAACAAATTGTTCGGAACTACCTATGTTCTATGGATATTCCTGGAGACAACGACATATTCAATATGGTTGTAGAATATCCTAGAAGAACAAGTAATTGTATGTTCAATAGTACTACGAACCAGAAGGGTGTTCTCGCCCGGTTCATAGAGGAAAAACTATTAGATGAACTACAATGCCCTAATTGACAAAGTACTTTAAAATGAGGAAAGGGAAAGACTGAGAACCAGCCTGACCGAGTAGTAGTACACCACTAAACTGCACCTAATGTTGTTACTGTTATACACCGGAACGCCATTGCAGTGGGAGGTTGTCAAGCAACCAGAGATGTTCATAAGACTGGAGGAGTTTTGAACTCTGAATCCAGTATACATGAAATCGATCCCTAGGTCTGCATAGGAATTAGCAAAGAAAGGTGTGTTAGAAACGTAATGGAAACAAGGGTGGTGTTTCTCGGAATTTTGTGTAGATAACACTTTGACATTGGCGACAATGTGAAAATGTTGTCAGACATAAAATAGAGGTTGTCTAAATAAATCGAGATATAAGATTGAGAAGAAGTTAGAGCATGTTCTTAAGATCTTATGATCTAGAGATAAGAACATTGTACTTCTCCTAGACATCTTATATGATTAAGGTTTGTTTTTTAAACATGCATAATTCTGAAAAAGGTTATTGCCTTTCAGAGACAGAATATATATCTATCTAAAGGGTATGTGTTTGAACACATGAAGGAGATGGATGAGGACAGAGCAGCTTCCTATACTTCAAGTATGGAAAGCTCTATAGATGCAATGTTGTAAAACAAGAACCTGATATCAACTATGCGGTTTGCGTAGTGGGAGGATATCAAAGTAATCTGGATAAGGGATGTTCGAATGCTGCAAGAGTACTTTCATAGTACTGGCTTGAGCAAGACGAAATCTTCTTAGATTACAGATTCTCAGATCCAAAAATCAAAGAAGGACCAGTGAAAGTCGATATCAGGCTATGTGTTCACTTTTAGAAAGAGGTGGAACCATGAAGTAAAAGAGTGATAAGCGGGACGCTTCTCAGAGACTCTCATAACCGAATAGCAGCCTCAGAGGCAGCGGAAGTTTTGGTTAGGTTCCGGGATAACCTCTTGACTTGGATATGACTCTTAGTTTACCAAAGGCTATTAGATAGCGGTGCACGGTGAACTAGAAGAGGTCATAAGTCAAAAAGTGATGTTAACACATAGAGCAAGTACCACCTGATACGAGTCATCGTCAGAGAGACGACGTAGTAGTCACCAAGATAACTTCAGAGCGGCAACCTAGATTGCTCACTCACATAGTACTTCTTGGAAGTACACTTTAAAGCACGTGATGAGTATGGGAACCGGGAGTTTGGAGGAAATGACTAGACCTTAGTACAAGTGGGAGATTGTTGGAGTTGTGTACTTAATGTCTATATTTAAGTAACTGTAAACTCCCGATCATAGCATTTAATCTATTTAATTAATAAACAATTATTTGCATTTAATTATATGCAAACCATGGTTCTGGATTTTATACGTTGTAGTTAGTATGGTGCTGCATGGGCGCACAGAAGATCATACTATCGGTTACTCGTATTTAATCGAACAGTTGCTCACGACCTAGATGGACACGAACTAATCCATCGGTATAGTCGTTGTGTGAGAGAGAAAATAATTTATCTTAATTATTTTATCACACTTGTACACTTGGTGTATTGGGCGGATCAATTGAGACTCATCAATTAGGATTGCTCGGCGATAATTGATTTGAGACTCGGAGTATTTTATTCTTAATCCCTGAAAGAATTGCGGATGTGTATATTTAATATAAGTGACTTTGATTTACCAAAGGAATTAACCGATTTAATTATTGGGTTAATTACCGGTTAAGTTGGGTCACTATATTTTATATATGGCATGCCGTGAATTCTTGAAGGAGCAGTGTATCCCGGAAGGGTTGATAATATCCCCGAGATGAGTTCATAAGGAATTATTGTGTAAACCTCATGAGTGGATTCGTTCCGCACAATAATTAAGGTTGAATGGTACTAGTCTCGGATTCAAGAGATGAATATAATTTATTGGGCAATAAATAAATTTATTCATGGATATTTAAATCTTAAATACACGGAATAAATAATACTAAGATGGAGAAATATTATTTGATATAATATGGAATAATATTGGGAGTGCAATTTTATTTATATAGTGGAAAATAAATAAAATTAATATTGATAAGAATTAATAGATTTGGGTTGGACCCAATTTAATTTTCAATATTGGAGCCCAATATTTATTCTCCTTATGATCCCCTTCGTAGCCTATATAAGCACTACATGGTCTTCACTTTTCAAGAGAGAATTAATTGACCTACGCCAATCAAAAAATCTTGAGAGTGAGGAAGATCCATAGGAATCCGATAGATCGTCGCCCACACGACGTTCGGACGAGGTGCAAGGAATACGCGGGAAGGTCACAAGGTCGTCAACCGATTTCGTTTCTCCGTACAACGAATCGAAGGTATAATCGAGAATTCCCCTCTTTGATTAATTGTGTTGCTTAATCGTAATATATACATGAACGACGCGATCCGGGAACGTCGAGACCGGGATACGGGGATCTCGCGATCCCCGTCGGGATCGAAAGTGGGGCGGTCGAACCCTAGGGTTTCGACCGTCGGTGTACCGCGCGAGGAAGCCCCGGCTGGATGTCGGGGCGTGCGATCGACCTAGGGTCGATCGCCGGGGATGCCACGGGCTGTGCCGTGGCGGATCCCCGCCGCCTCCACGGCGGCGTGCGCGAGGAGGCGCCTCGGCTGGGCCGAGGCGGGCGATCGATCAAGCGATCGATCGCCGGGGGCGAACCGCGGCTGTTGCCGCGGTGGTCAGCGGGGCTGACCGCCCCTCCTGGTGGCGACGGCGGTGAAGTCGCCGGACTCACCGCCATCCGGGGGCTGCCGGAGCAGCCCCAGCGATCGCCATGCACGGCGATCGCGAACCCCGCGGATGGGGTTCGGCTAGGGTTAGCCGCGGGTTCATCCCAAGGCGACGCTCTTGTCGAGCCCGGTTCTTCGCGTGTGGTTCGCGTTCGTAGATCCGACTCGTGGGAGAAAATCGGCTGGGGGCGGGCTGCGTGTCTTCGGGCGCGTAGTCTCCAAAGGTCGGACTCCTGCGGATGAGTTGGTGTTCGTGCGATCTCCGGCGAGGGGTTTCGGTCGGGTTATCGGTTCCGCAATTTTTGATAGCCCGGGACATCGAATCCCAGCACTACGGCGGTCGTCTCGGCATCGATCCAACGTAAATAAATTACAAGAAATAAATTTACAATTCCGGTATCGATTCTATACATGAAATCGACCCTATACATTTTCCGGAAAACATAGAACGTAATAATAAATCCTAAATTCGGTCAACCCCCGAATTTTTACTATTACAAACATTCAACCACACAAAACGAATCTCGACATGTCCGAGAGTTTAATAAACGAATAATCATGATAATTAATTAACACAATAATTAAATCCAACCATGATAGCCGGAAATCCCTGCAAGGTAGAACAATAATCGAACATATACATGAACACGAAACCAAACGCTCTGATACCAATTGCTGGGATTCGATGTCCCGGGCTATCAAAAATTATGCGGAACCGATAACCCGACCGAAACCATATCGCCGGAAGACCCGAACGCGAACCACCACACGAGCCGGGGCCCGACCGAACGCCCAGCGAAGCCCGAAGGCCGCGTGCGCCAGCCGAGCCCCCGTGAGGGGCTCGCGATCGTCTTCGGACGATCGCTGGGATCGCTCGTAGCGATCCCCGGGGCTGCTCGCAGCAGCCCCGCAGCGAGTCGCTGACTCGCTGCTCGCATGGGGTCAGCCCCGTGCGCCTCTGCTACGGGAACTCCCGTAGCGCGCACGAGGCAGCTGCGAGTCAGCCCCGCAGCGACCCGCGATCGAGCTCACGGGCTCGATCGCCCCTCGGCTTCGGCCGAGGGCTTTGCGTCTAACGCGCCGCCGGCGATGGCGGCTGGGATCCGCCGTGGCACCAGCCCACGGCATCCCGGACGATCGACCCTAGGTCGATCGTGTGCCCCTTCGCCGCGCGTTGCGGCGGTCCGAACCCTAGGGTTCGACCGCCCCTCGATCCTCGCCGGGGATCTCGAATCCCCGTCCCCGAGGTTCGTCGTTTACCCGGATCGTCTTGTTCATGTATACATCACAATTAACGAACATATAATCATAGAGGGGGTTTACGATTATATTACCTCGATTCGTTGTACGGAGAAACGAAATCAAACGTTGATGACCTTGCGATCTTCCTACGTATTCATTGCACCTCGTCCGAACGTCGTGTGGGCGACGATCTATCGAACTCCTATGGATCTCCTTAAACTCTCTAGAATATCAAGTATGATAATCTTGTCTTATGATTTATGAAGGCCATGTAGTGCTTTTATAGGCTACGTAGGGGATCTAAAGGAGGTGGAATATTGGGCTTCCAATATTGAAGATTAAATTGAGCCCAATGCTCAAGTCCATTAATCTTTATCAATATTAATTAATTTATTTTCCACTATATAAATTAATTGCGCTCCCAATATTAAACCATATTATATCAAATAATATTTCTCCGGTAGTATTATTTATTCCGTGTATTTAAGATTTAAATATCCATGAATAAATTTATTTATTGCTCAATAAATTATATTCATCTCTTATATCCGAGACTAGTACCATTCAACCTTAATTATTGTGCGGAACAAATCCACTCATGAGGTTTACACAATAATTCCTTATGAACTCATCTCGGGGATATTATCAACCCTTCCGGGATACACTTTCCCGTCAAGTATTCACGGCATGTCATATATAAAATATAGCGACCCAATTTTACCGGTAATTAACCCAATAATTAAATCGGTTAATTCCTTTTGAAAATCAAAGTCTCTAATATTAAATATACACACCCGCAATAGTATCGGGGATTAAGAATAAAATACTCTGAGATTTAAATTGATTATCCAAGGCAATCC
This sequence comes from Euphrasia confusa, assembly GCA_954870475.1. NCBI lineage: Eukaryota > Viridiplantae > Streptophyta > Magnoliopsida > Lamiales > Orobanchaceae > Euphrasia > Euphrasia confusa. The sequence continues at coordinate 24,738,617 of OX940964.1, forward strand.
TAATCAATAAATCTTAAGCGATCCGCCCAATACACCAAGTGTACAAGTGTGATAAAATAATTAAGATAAATTATTTTCTCTCTCACACAACGACTATACCGATGGATTGGTCCGGGTCCATCTAGGTCGTGAGCATCTGTTTGATTAAATACGAGTAACCGATAGTATGATCTTCTGTGTGCCCATGCACACCATACTAACTACAACGTATGAAATCCAGGACTATATTTTGCATAATTAATTAATAATAATTAAATGCAAATAATTGTTTATTATTTAAATAGGTTAAATGCTATGACCGGGAGTTTACCGATACTTAAATCTAGACATTAAGTACACAACTCCAACAATCCCCGTGGTTAGGGTTTGGTTAAGTCCGGCTTCGTGGTGGTTCGTGGCGGGATGTTCCGGCAACCGGGAGTCGATTGGAGTTGTTGTTCCGCAACTTTGACAACTCCGGATATTCGTTCTCCAAAGGATTTCGGTCGGAATTAATTAGATAATTTATTTATTTAAATTTATTAATTCCGGGATATCGATTTCCAACAATTGGTATTAGAGCGTTGGTTTTAGTTCATGGTATTTTTCGATAAATTGTTTTACCTTGCAGGGTTTCCGATTATTATGGCTAGATTTAATTATTGTTAATTAATGTCATAATAATGTTCTTGATTATTAAACTCTCGGTGATGTCAATATTTGTTCTTGTGTGGTGAATGCTTGTTCTTATTTTTCCGGAAATTGTTTGAGGTCGTTTTCATGTAGAGAATCGATACCGGATAGCGTAGTAATAAATTTGTAATTTATTTTACGTTGGATCGATTCCGAAACGACGACCGGAAAAGTGTGACGGAGGAGATGATGAGAGGGAGGGCTCCGGGATCGACCAATCCCCATGGACGATCCCATGGATCGATCGATCGCATGGGGAGGGCGCATCGCGCCTCTCGGCCGCGGTGTCACCGGCAATGGTGGCTCGTGATTGGGCGGCGGCGGCGGTGGTGCTCCTCCTCGGCTAGCGGTCGATGGGAGGGGCGCGGGGATCCCCACCCCGTGCTTCTCCCGATGAAGATTTACTTTCCTAAATTATTCGGTTTTCCTATTTTGAGTATTCCTATTTTTGGGAATTCTCATGGAATAGGAAAAGAATAAATTTAGAACAAATTTATTTTTCCTTATTGATTATTCCTATTCTTGGGAATTTTCATGGAATAGGAAAAGGAATAAATTTGTAATTAATTTATTTTTCCTATTTAATTATTCCTTTATGGAATTTTTAATGGATTAGGAAAATAATTAATTTGGAAAGTTTTAAGAGTCCTTAATTAATTTTTCTTTATTTAATTATTTCTTTATGGAATTTTTAATAGAAAGGAAAGGAATTAATTTGGAAGGATTAGGAGTCCTAAATTATTTTATTTCCTTATTTCATTATGGAAATCTTCTAGAATATTCCAAGTGGGTCTTGGATAGTATTCTAGAGATTTAATGGAATTAGAAGAGGAAAATAAAAATAATAAAAATATTAATAATATTTAATTTTATTTTTGATTTATTCGATTGACTTAATTTTCGAATTAAGTAACTTTTGGATTTATTAAAAATAAATAGATTTAAATATTGGAATTAATATTCCCGTCACATGGAGCATTCAAGAACGAAGACTAAAGACTAGAAGACGCATACGGGGATGCGATAAAGCCATAATAGTCGGAAAATAATATTCTAGTATTATTTTGATTATGTGATAATATTCTATGTGCTTTATTTCATGTATGCATGCTTATGTGTATTTAATTATGCATTAGATAGCGTATTCCTTTGTTATAAAAAGCTAAGTGAGAGAGGGATTGGAAACAATGCCATGGTCTCCATTGTTGTTCTCTTGGTGACTTTTATGAGCTTTCGAAGTTCGTATAGATAAGCCATTGGAGGAGAATTCTTGTAATTCCTTTTACGAGAAACATTGATTAAGTCTATCAAACAATGCCTAATTTGTCTTTCCAAAACTGATTTCAAGTCGACTCATTCTCACCCCGGGGAGTGGAATGGAGCCAAAACCACTAGGTCATGTCGAGGACACAAATTAGAGGCTTTCGTACCATTTGTTTGAAATGGATCGATTGTCTGCTCGGCTCCCTCATTTTATGAGAGATAGGGTTGTTCGCATGGTGAATCACTAGTTAGAAACTTTGAGTTTCACTTATGATTCTCCGCGTCTTGATTTACAAGATTAAATGATTCAAGTAATTGGGAGTCAATTGTAAAAGTCTTTTGGTGTAGTAAACGTCCACACTATCGTGGCTTGCTACATTGAATGGGATTTTGGAACGATTGATGTAGACAGTTATAGAAGGGAGTAAAGGAGCGTATGTTAACGTAAACGTCCACACTATCGTGGCTTGCGGTGAATATGTGTATCCCAAACAATCTTCTTAGATACTGAGTAATGGTTTACACTTAGGTACGCTTCTTAGTATTCTTCCCATCGAAGTAACGCTAATGATGATGTACGACCGAAGCAAATCTAATTGCTAAATCATTTGGATAGGTAAACGTCCACACTATCGTGGCTTGCCATATCTGATGGGATTTTAGATGCGATTAGTGGTTTAATGATATTATTTGAGGGAGATAATATCGGAGATTAAATCGATTGTTTGTTGTTATATGTGCTCATAGATTAGGAGATGGCTTTGAACCCACTTTCTGTGATACGTAAGGATTTTAAACTCACTGGTCCCTAAATGTAATGATTGGAATAGAGATCTAGACATTACCCAAACTGTTGAAGAGTACAAGGTTGTACTCAATGAGCTTTGTCCTCCCGAGTCTACGAATGTCTTAACTGACGTAGTGGCTAGACAAGAGGCGATGAGGATACTCATAAAGGCCATTCGATTCAAGGAAACGCTTAAACACGTTTTTGAAATGATGGACCTTTTAGACGAGTTGAGACGGAAATCGCAAGCTCTTGTAGCCAATGCCATAGGTTTCGAACCTAAGGGTAAGATCGGGGGAAAGGAAAAGCAAGCAAAGAAACCCAGTGGTCCTAATTTTCTTGGACCACGAGATGGGACGAGAAATCCATGAGGCAAGAGTTCTCGATGCAAACAGTCTGGGTACTGGAAGTCTGATTATCCTCTCAAAGAAAGTACGAAATTTTCTTTAGTCGTGAAACATAGTCAGGGTATTATCTACCGGAACCTGGTGTGTAGATATGGAACCACTGACGGTATGTGCATTTTAAATGCAAGGGTTCCAGGAAACCCGACGACTTAGAAAAGAAGAAATCGTGATTTACATGGGCAATGCTGTGGAGGAGGCAGCAGTTGCAGTGAAGGACATTTTATAGGATTTCATTTTGAGTTATTGCTTTTATGTACCTTTCATATTAGAAAGAACTTTGTTCTGGATTTCTAATGAATGGATATTTTATTTCTTTTAATCATCTGATGGTTATAAGAAGAAATAATGATATTATCTATTTTGGTACATTAGCTAGCAATATATAAATGATGAATCCTGAGTCCACCACGATGCAACGAACCGTTTTATATAACTTGTTTTACTAATAAGAGATTTCTTTATTAAATCATTTATACTTGTGAATTCTTATGCTAAGTCATATTCAAATAAGAAGTTCAAAGGTCGAAAATTGATAGTTTGATCAATTAAGTTGAAGGAATGGACCTTCCGACCTATGAATCTAATTTGGAGGATAACATGACTAAGCAATCCTTTATGGATATAAGATATAAGATCCGGACAAGTATAAGAATTGATTCACTCTGATGTATGCAGACCTATGTCTACTCAGACAATAAGGTACGAGTAATTCATTTGATGATTACTCGAGAAATGGATTAGAATACCTGATGTGCCACAAAAGCAAGTGTTTTGACAAGTCAATGGACACTAAGCAATTGTGGAGAACCATCAAGGTATATCCATTTGTAGCCTGCGATCTGATCGCAGAGGCAAGTACCTGTCTGAGGAATGCATGGCATACTGATCAGAGATTGGGATTTGATCCCAAATGACTACATCATACACTGTTGTGTAGAAATGGTGTGTAGTAAACAAGAAATGGAACTCTTATAGAAATAGTAAAAGCATGAGTTATACGGAACTACCTATGTTCTATGGATATGTCTAGAAACAACGGGGCATTCAAATGCGGTTGTAGAATATCCTAGAAGAACAAAAGATGTGTGTTCAATAGTACTATGAACCAGAAGGACGTTATAAGTTCTAACGCCCGGTTCTTAGAGGAAGACTATGTGATGAACCACACGCCCAAAGTGACATGATACTTTGAAATGAGAGAGAACGAAGAAGACTGGAAACCAGCCGAACTGAGTAGCGGTACACCACTAACTGCACCTACTCTTATCACTGTTTATACACCGGAATGCCGTTGTAGTGGGAGGTTGAGGATCAACCGGAGATATTCATAAGACTAGGAGAGTTTTTGGACTCTGGACCTAGTATACATGAAATCGATCCCTGGATCTACATAGAGGCAGTACTAGATCTAAATGTGTCCTTTTGGAAAGCAATAAGGATTATTGCTAAGAGGCAAGATCATTTAGAGTACAAGCTTAGTTGATCCATTTATGGATTGAAACAAAGCATTGATTTCGTGGTACTTGCAAATTGATGGGATAGTCCATTTTATGGATTCATCAAAGCATAGACGAATCGTGTGTATTGGAAACGTGATGGAACAAGGTGGTGTTTCTCGGGTTTTATGTAGAGAACATTCTTATCATTGGTAACAATGTAAAGATGCTGTCAAGACATAAAATGATGGTTGTCTAGATAAATCAATATGAAAGATAAAGGAAGAAGTTGGACATGTTCTTGAGATCTTGGATCTCTAGGAGAGAACATTGTACTTCTCCTGGACATCTTACATATATATGATTATGGTTCGTTTTAACATGCAAGATTCCGAGAAAGGTTCGTTACCTTTCAGAGACGGAATGCATCTATCTAAGGATATGTGTTTTGGAACACAAAAGAAGATAGAAGCAATAAAAGCGGATTCCTACACTTTAAGTGTGGAAAGCTTAATAAATGCATCGTTGAAAACAAGAACCTGATATCGGCTATGCATTGAGCATAGTGGGAGGATATCAAGGTAATCCTGGAAAGGAATATTCGACTGTTGTAAAAGTACTTTCAAAGTACTGTTCTAGACTACGAAGCAGACAGACATTTCCTTTGGATTACATTCTCTTAGATTTCTAATCGAATGAGGACCGGTGTAAGTCGATATCAGGCTATGTGTTTCACTATTGAAGGAGAAGGAGTTTTTAACATGGAAGAGTGATAAGCACGATGCTTTTCGGACTCTCCCATAGGTAACCAAATAGCGGCCTCAGAGGCAGCGGAAGTTTTTGTATAACTCCGGGATAATCTCTGGGACTTAGATGTGATTCTTAATTTGCCAAAGGCTATGTAAATAGCGGTGCAATGGCAAATGGTAAGAAATCACAAGTCCATAAGTGTAAGACAACACATAGTGCAAGTACCACCTGATACGAGTCATCGTCGAGGGAGACGACGCTGTAGTCACCAAGATAACATCAGAGCGGCAACCTAGAGTGCTCATTCACATAGTACTTCTTGGAAGTACAACTTAAGCACGTGATGAGTATGGGAGTCGGGAGTTTGGAGGAAATGACTAGACCTTAGTACAAGTGGGAGATTGTTGGAGTTGTGTACTTAATGTCTAGATTTAAGTAACGGAAACTCACGATCCATTGCCACTAATCTATTTAATTAAATATAAAATTATTTGCGTTTAATTATTTATAATTAAATATATGCAAATTATAGTCCTGGATTCTATACGTTGTAGTTAGTATGGTGTGTCGGGCCCACACAGAAGATCATACTATCGGTTACTCGTATTCAATCGAACAGTTGCTCACGACCTAGATGGACACGAACCAATCCATCGGTATAGTCGTTGTGTGAGAGAGAAAATAATCTGTCTTGATTATTTTATCACACTTTACACTTGGTGTATTGAGCGGATCTGCTTGAGATTTATCGATTAGGATTGCCGGCGATAATCGATTTAAATCTCTGAGTATTTTATTCTTAATCCCCGATACTATTGCGGGTGTGTATATTTAATATAAGTGACTTTGATTTACCAAAGGAATTAACCGATTTAATTATTGGGTTAATTACCGGTTAAGTTGGGTCACTATATTTTATATATGACATGCCGTGAATACTTGACGGGAAAGTGTATCCCGTAAGGGTTGATAATATCCCCGAGATGAGTTCATAAGAAATTATTATGTAAACCCTGCAGGTGGATTCGTTCCGCATAATAATTAAGGTTGAATGGTACTATTCTCGGTTACAAGAGATGAATAAATTAATTAGCAATAAATTATTTTATTCATGGATATTTATATCTTAAATACACGGAATAAATAATACTACCGGAGAAATATTATTTGATATAATATGGTTTAATATTGGGAGTGCAATTAATTTTATATAGTGGAAAATAGAATTAATTAATAATAGTAAGGATTAATAGATTTTGGCTTGGGCTCAATTTAATCACTATTATTGGAAGCCCAATATTCCACCTCCTTAAGATCCCCTACGTAGCCTATAAAAGCACTACATGGTCTTCTCTATTCTCATAAGTTCATAACTTGAAGATCACAATTCAAGAGAGAGAAAGTAGAGAGGGAGATCTATGGAGTTCGGTAGATCGTCGCCCACACGACGTCCGAGCTAGTGCAAGGAATACGTCGGAAGATCTCAAGGTCGTCAAATTGAGATCTTCGTTTTTCCGAACAACGAGAACGAGGTAAATCGTAAAACCCTCTTTATGATTTTATCGTTTAATTATCGTAAAAATATCGTGAACCAAGATCCGAGAACGCGACCTTTGTCGAGGTTGAACCGGGCGGTGGTGATCGAAGATCACCGGACCGCCGGCGGTTCAACGGCTCGAACAAGAGAGGGTCGAGAGGGGCGAGCCTCGGCTGGACGCCGAGACTCAATCGAGGGCGAGCTCGATCACCCACGCACCTCCAGCGGGCTGCTGGAGCAGCCCCGCTCACGCGGCTGGACCGCCGCTCACGCGGCGGTGGCTGATGGTGATCGCAAGCCACGGTTCGCCGTGGCTGGGCGCGCGATCACCGGGCGTCGGCTGGGCGTGCAAGGGGGCTGCCAAGGGCAGCCCTAGGCGGCTGCCAAGGACAGCCGCGAGCCCACGCGAGGACTCGACCGAACAGCCCAGGCTATCCCCGTGGTTAGGGTTTGGTTAAGTCCGGCTTCGTGGTGGTTCGTGGCGGGATGTTCCGGCAACCGGGAGTCGATTGGAGTTGTTGTTCCGCAACTTTGACAACTCCGGATATTCGATCTCCAAAGGATTTCGGTCGGAATTAATTAGATAATTTATTTATTTAAATTTATTAATTCCGGGATATCGATTTCCAACACATGTAGTGCTTTTATAGGCTACGTAGGGGACCTTAAGGAGGTGGAATATTAGGCTTCCAATATTAATGATTAAATTGAGCCAAGCCCAAATCTATTAATCCATTAATATTAATTATATAATTACTTCCACTATATAAATATAATTGCACTCCCAATATTTACCATATTATATCAAATAATATTCTCCGGTAGTATTATTTATTCCGCATGTTTAAGATATAAATGTCCATGAATAAATTATATTTATTGCTATAATTATTTATTCATCTCTTATAATTCCGAGAATAGTACCACTCAACTTTATTATCATGCGGATCAAATCCACTTGCAAGGTTTACATGATAATCCTTATGAGCTCATCTCGGGGACATTATATACCCTTTCGAGGACATGCTTTCCCGTCAAGAATTCACAGCATGTCATACATAAAATACAGTGACCCAACTTTACCGGTAATTGACCGGTTATTCTAATCAGTCAATTCCTTTGGAAAATCAAAGTCACTAATATTATATGCACACACCCGCAATAATATCAGGGATTAAGAATAAAATACACAGAGATTTAAATCGATTATCCAAGGCAATCTTAATCGATAAATCTCAAGCGGTCCGCCCAATACACCAAGTGTACAAGTATGATAAAATAATCAAGAACAATTATTTTCTCACTCATACAACGACTATACCGATGGATTGGTCCTTTTCCATCTAGGTCGTGAGCAACTGTTCGATTATATACGAGTAACCGATAGTATGATCTTCCGTGTGACGACGCACACCATACTAACTAAAACGTGTATAATCTAGGAATATGGTTTGCATTAAATGCAAATGATTGTTTATTATTAAATAGGATAAATGCTTTAGACGGAGTTCAGATGTTACTTAAATCTAGACATTAATTATACAACTCCATCAATACGCGCTTTGGAGGACAATAATACTTGGGTCATGACTGCCCTTCCTCCAAACAAAAAGGCCCTCAGATGTAAATGGGTGTATGAATTAAATATCACTCCGATGGTCAGATCGAACGTCTCAAAGCTCGGCTTGTTATATTTGGAAATCATCAAGTTGAGGGTATCGACTATCATGAGACCTTTGCATCTGTCGCTAAAATGGTTATCGTACGTACATTTCTTGCTATTGCCGCTGCTAAGAATTGGGAACTCCACCAAATGGACGTTCATAACGCTTTTCTTCATAGAGATCTCGACGAGGAAGTGTATATGAAACCGCCTCATGGGTATACTCCCACCCTCTCGGGCATGGTATGTCGTCTACAAAAATCCCTGTACGGCTTCCGTCAAGCTCCAAGGTATTGGTTTGCTAAACTTGCTGCTTCCTTGACAACATACGGTTTTACTCAGTCATTGTCTGATTATTCTCTTTTTGTCCTCTCTCATGACCATGTCCAATTAAATGTCCTCATATACGTTGACGACTTGATCATTTCTGGTAATGACTCTACTGCTATTGTTGCATTTAAAACTTATTTAGGGACATGTTTTAATATGAAGGATCTTGGACTTCTAAAATACTTTCTTGGCGTGGAGGTCGCTCGTAGTTCCGAAAGCATATTCCTATGCCAACGAAAATATACTCTTGATATTCTCGCTGAATCTGGTCTTTTAGGTTCCAAACCGATTGCATTTCTGATTGAACAAAATCATTCTTTAGCCCTCGCCGTCGGCATTGATCTTTCTGATCCAGAACCCTATCGACGACTTGTTGGTCGTCTTATTTATCTTTCTTTCACCCGTCCTGATATGGCATATGCGGTTCATGTTTTGGCCCAATTCATGCAACACCCACGCCAAGAACATTGGGATGCCGCTCTTCGCGTTGTCCGTTATCTCAAAAGCAGTCCAGTCCAAGGCATTCTATTGCGCTCATCCTGCGATCTTTCTTTATCTGGTTGGTGTGACTCGGACTGGGTCAGCTGTCCATTAACACGACGTTCTTTAACCGGATGGCTAGTCTTCCTTGGCTCTTCCCTAATTTCTTGGAAAACCAAGAAGTAGCATACCGTCTCCCGATCATCTGCCGAAGCGGAGTATCGGTCTCTGGCAACAATTACTTCAGAGTTAAAATGGCTTAAGGTGTTGCTTAGTAGTCTGATCATCCCCGTGCTATGCGTATTTTTTGTGATAGTCAATCCGCACTACACATTGCCCAGAATCCTGTTTTTCATGAACGCACCAAACATATTGAAGTCGATTGCCACTTTGTGCGTGATGCGATACAAGAGGGCCTCATTGCTACGAGTTACGTTTCGACTAATGAGCAACTTGCTGACATCTTTACGAAAGCGCGTGAACGTAAATTCACTTACTTACTTCGCAAGTTGGGCATTTGTAATCTGCATGCTCCAACTTGAGGGGGGTGTTGGATATTATTTATACTATCACCAACTCATGGGCCGTGTGTGGTCTTGTTACCCTAAGTTTCTTCTATTTAAGTAGTTGTATTCTGTATATGAAGGACACGAGAAACAAATTAATAAAATTCTCAGATTTATAATATTCTTGGCAGTGTTTCGTATTTGTTTCTTGCAACGACGAAATTAGGCGCAAATCCTAACATACTTAACTTACATTCTGATGAACGAAGCTTTAGAACTTATATACTCTTATGATTTGGCCTTAAAATGCTTCCGCCTCAAAATGCCTTCGAATGTTAAAGATTTTAAAGCTGCAATGACGATCTTAAACAAAATGTGCAAACAATTAAGACCAAGCCGAGTTGGATGAATATTGAAAATAAATCTTCATTGATGATAGTAAAATCATCATTACACAAATATGTAAATCTTTTGGGTGTTCATTAGTGGCAAATTATATTTTGCTCCTCAATGCAAGATGCACATCTTACACTCGGTCAATCTTATAAAACAATCCGTCAAAATTAACCTAAATTTTTTCTCATTTTTTTCTCTCCTCTTTCTCTCTCTTCTAGCAGCGCCTCCTCTTTCTCTCTCTTCTGGTAGCACGATTTTTCCTCCTTCTTTGTCTTCTGTATGTTTCTGCGTTCGTCATACACCTTTCATCCACCTTCGTTGTTCACCGTCGCCCGTTCGCGTTTCGTGTCTTCGATTCCAAGATTGACCGCGTCGGTCAAAGTATTGTAATTGCTAGGGTTTTTAGCAGCACGTCATGTGCCAAATCAATGGCGATCACCCTAGCGATTCAGCCCATCCCCCCAAATTGAAGCTCAGGATGCTCCCCCGCATCTTGTAGTAGTTGATTACCATGGCGGAAAGCGACGACGTCGGGTTAAAGAGGCTGCAGTTGAGCACAAGCACCTCGACGTCTTTTGGCCGGACTTTGGATTTCTCGAAGAGCTCGTCCAACACCCTGAAGATCACGACGGAGGCCTCGACCCGCCCCTCTTTCATGTTTGTGGTGTTTTCGGCGAGCCGATCGATTTGGGGACGTAGGTCTCCTCGGGCACTGCCCGATAAGTGTTCGATGAAATGGGTGTGACACCATTCCAAGCTCCTCTTGAGCATAAGCTCGGGAGATTCCCGCCGCTGCTGATCTATGCCATCCTAGAATGGATGATGATATTCTTTGATATTCCATCCTAGAACGGATGATGATATTCTTTGATATTCTTTCTCTTCATCGACTACTGCATATTTGTATATTTTTTTGTAACATATGTTTTATGTTATTTTTTTCCATTGGAGGATGATGATAGTTGATTAATAGTGAATGAAATTAAAATTAATTTCAAATTAATGAAGGATGATGTTAATTAAAATGAAGAATTATATTAATAAAAATGAAAATTAATGTTCTTCTAAATGAGTAAACGCGTTTATATAATTATGAATTTACAATTAATTCTATTAAATTATTGGTTTAGATTTTATGTGAAATTTATGTATTTATTTAATTTTTTTTAAATCATTTCATGATTTTTATTGGAATTGCCAATTTAAGTTTGATTTTTTTTTCTTGTGATATAGGAGTATATTTGTTGATTAATTGAGTAGTAAAGAATTGAAAATTGCACTTTAAAAATAATGAAGGATGATATTACAACAAATGAAGAATGATGTTAATTAAAAATGAAGATTAGTGTTTTTTGAGAAATGTATAATGATAAATTTATCATTCTAGTTAATTATTAGTTTAAATTTCATGTGAATTGTAGATTGTCTCCTTCGTAAATCGCTCGTCGCCTCTCCCCTAAGATCAACGCTTCGATACAATACTGCTCTCGGCCATGGTGATACTTCATTTTTAAAGGTTTGAAACTTCAATTTTTAAATGATGACGCTTCATTTTTATATAATGGTGATACTTTATTTTAAATGACGATACTTCATTTTTAAATAATGGTGATACTATATTTTTAATGATTATTCATTTTTAAATAATGATGATACTACATTTTCAAATGATGATACTTCATTTTTAAATGTGTGATACTTCAAATTGCAGAATATTAACCTTCATTTTCATTTTCAACAAACATACAAATACTTAAGTATTTTTACAAGATTACCTGAATCATCTACCATTCAACAACAAATCATGCACAATATATGATTCATCCACCAAATATATCATTAATCCACTAAACAACATACACCAATCACTTATCCAGAAATCTAGTAGAAATCATCTATAGTGTATCATTTACCCACATACACCAATCAGTAGTCTATAAATCATTCTCCAATCATCTATAAATCATCTCCAATCTTCTAAGAAAGAAGGTTGCTCGAAGAAGTCATCTTCTAACCCATACCGTGGTTGTTTCTCTTCTTTTGTCGACTTGAAAGAAGGTTGCTCCATGTGATCAATTTCTGGTTATGAAGTATGAGTAAACACAGAATTTTACCTTCTTTTGATTTTCTTTGGATGAGTTCATTTTTTAACTTCAAATGTGTAATAATCTGCAGAGAAAAACAAATAGAAAGTTCAGGCTCAACTACATGGACTAGAAAGGGGAAAATACTATTATACATATAAGACGATACTCTGATACATAAAAGCAAAAGAGAAAATGAGACGCAAGTAACCATACTACACACACATTGTTAGGACAATTAATAAACCATTTTCCAGAATGTGCATATCATCATCATGAAAAATGTGCATATCATCATCATAGGATTCTTATGTTGATGCTTTTGTTCAGAAGTTGCACTCACTTTCGGAGCACTTGTATTTCTTTGTATGTCGAAAGAACTTCATAGGATTCATTCTAATTAATGTGGTCAAGTAAATTTCATATCAAAAAAATAAAGGAAGATTGAGAAGACAATGAAAGTTAATACTATAAAACGAATGGGTATAAGAAGATAAATATTATCCTCTTCTAGACATTTAACTTTCAAATATCAGTGAGTTCACGATGTAGCTATTATGTATTTTCATGTACTTCCTTTTTGTCTTTTAAACATCAAACAAAATGTCGATTTCTAATCTATTGTCCATTTGTCCCACTATTCTCCAATCTAAACATAAGTCTTCAACTCCTCTATGGATTTGAACAGGAGATTACTTTTAGCAACATTTTGAGCAAACAATATTTACTCGAGACTATGACAGCTATCAACATATACATGCCTTACCTCCTTGAGTCTTGATAAACTTGTCGTAAGTCTCAAAAGCATGACCCTCCACACATTTAGAAAAGTGATCTGCACGAATCATTACATTATGAAAAGATAGTTATTTATAAAAAAAATGCACATTTAGTTAACATCAAATTCATACTCACATGCTATTGTTGGACTCAAAGCATACATGATAACAGTCATGAAATAGTAAAAGACTGCAATGTGTTGAGCAAAGAGCCGATCAAACCACCACGAATTTCCACCCAATTCCTTCAAAAGATAGCGAGGAAAAAGAAAAACGAGGGATTGAACCAATTAGACACTGAACAAATTACAAACAATCATGGGTATAGTCTTAAATCATCTAAGTCACTTCCCTTGCACAATCATTGTTATAATGAACGGATTAATGGCGAAAACAACTATCGATAAGAGTTAATATATAAATTGATTGTACTAAATAGCAAAATATTTAAGGAATCTCGGTGGAAAAGTATTACCTCTCCATAATGAGCAAATGGTGCATCTCATTCCAACTCTCGGCAAAATGAATCTTCAAATAATCAGCCCTTCTCCACCATCCAAAACTCTCGTACAAGTGCAGGACATATATGAAGGCTATATCATATGAGATGAAAAGAGAGGTTCAGCGTCTCATCAAAAAGTAAAAGAAATGATAAAAGTGGGTGTCGCTTGATTCTAACCTTTAATTGTATAAGCAATCTTGTTTGTGCTATGATAATTATAATAAAACAAGTTTGAAAAATAAAACACCTGTTATATGCTATGAAGAATGTCGCATAATCCTTCAAATCTGGGAGTGTTCATAATCACTAATGTTTCTTCAAGCAGTCGAAGCCTGAGAACATTTGCAACATTGTAGGCATTCTACAATAAGTAACAAACTTGGTACAAGCAATATCATCTTCACAGATGAAGAGTGACCAAAAACCAAATAAAAAATTCGACCAAATACCTAGGGTTATTAATTTTAAAAACTAAATTATCTAAGGCTTGTATAATCAAATTATCTAATTTCTTCCGCGAAGGAAGCTTGGAGGCGAGCCGTAGGTTGGAGACGAACCATTAGTGAAGCTTGGCGCCGGCGATGGAGGCAAGCTGGTAGTATAGCTTGGAGACAACCCGGTAGCGAAGCGTAGAGGAAGAAGGCGGCGACTAGCGATACGCGGTGATTTGCAGGATGGTGTGCGCGGTGATTTGCAGGGTGGTGTGCGCGGTTGTTTGCAGGAGGTGTGGGCGGTGGGAAGTATCGAAAAGAGAAAGACGTGTATGAGGAAGCAACCAGTAATTGGGGTGAGCAAAATTAAGCATGACTATTGTGACGTAAGCACAAGTAATTGGGCTGGGTCATAATTTTTTTATATATTGGGCCTGGAGCAAAATGGACATCTTGTTCCTGTGGAGTAAAATATAACATCTCTTCATTAGTAACCACGATTAATCATCATTAATAAATAATATAATCAGCATTATAACTAAAATTAATTGTACAATTGATTGTACACATAGTAATATAATACTATAAATGGTCTTCCAAACCTACTTAACAATTATTCTCCAATGGGACAATGGGCAACTCCATTTTCAAGTCTACAAGGGGAAAAAGGTGTAAATAAGAAACAATCAACGTTTTAATTACCATCAATTTCGTTTTCCACACACATATAGTCATGGCATAAGTTGTGCAACTAATTAAGCTTCCAACATTATTTAATCAATTTACTACACACTCTATTGTTGAAATGTTGGGAAAGTATAGACACACCGAACCAAACCACCTCGCATGCAATTCAACACACATATACTTTATAGTTATATACACACACACTTTCTTACTTAAATCAAACTCCACTCCTCAATCAAAGAAAAAAAGTTAAGCAATGGGTGGCTGCCTAAGCACCAACATACCCTCCAAACACCCAAAAAATTCCGGCAACACCCCTCCAAACACCACCAACATCATCAGCAAATCCCCGCCCCAGTCTCACGCATTCCAAGATCAAGAAGAAGAGACGGTCAAGGAAGTCCTCTCCGAAACCCCATCGGCCCGGGCCCGCGTCTACCACCAAACCGACGACGGGCCCTTCATCAAAAATGCGCCCTTGCTCTTGCACGAAGATGACGTAGACGTGTTTTTCAAGAAACCCTCAGACGACGTCTCCGAGAGCGAGATCGTCTTCCCGGAAAAGAACAACGAGAAGCTCCGGCATCAATCTCCGGCGAAGCGATTTTCCGGCGAAGCGAGGAGGGACAAAACCATTGGCAAATCTCCCAACCGAGCTAGGCCCGGAAATTTGAGGAGGGGGGAGGGTGGGGAGAGATCCGGGAGGAGGTCGAGGTCTCCGGTGACTCGTACGGATCCGGGAGATTCTGGTCGGAGGAAGATGGGGAAATCCCCCGGAAGGGTTCGGTCGGGGCTGGGAGAGAGTAGGAACAACCGGAAGGTAGAGGGAGAAAAGGAAGTCGTCGGGGAAAACATGTGGCCACCGAAGATTACAAGTGGTGAGTCGCTTGAAAATCCGGTTGTGTCGATGGAATGTTTCATCTTTCTGTAGTGAATGAGGGTGTAATTTTGGATCCAATGATTATAATTTAAAATGGAACAAAAAAATGTTGAACACTCAAGAAACGAACCGTGCGGTTCGCGAGCTGCTCGAGTCAACAGTCGATTCGAGTTCGGTCAAACTCGAGCATTATTTTATAAACGAACCGAGAAGTTCACGAGCTGCTCGAGTCAACGCTCGACTCGAGTTCAGTCAAACTTGAGCTCGCTCGAGTCGAGCATTATTTTATATGAGCCGAGCTCGAGCACCGATCTTGAAAAATCAAGCGGCTCGCGAACCGCTTGAATATATAATTTTTTAATTAAATATATTTTATATTTGTATATATATATCAAGTCGAGTCGAGTCGAACTCGAGCAATACGAGTCGAAACACTCGAACAAAGCTGAAGTAATCGAGCGAGCAAAAGTCGAGCGGCTCGTCGAGCTCGAGCCTACTATTTTTTTTTTCGAGCCAACTCGGTAAGTTCAAAGCTTGACTCGACTCGGCTCGTTTCTAGCCCTACTAGTCACGACTCACAATCGGAACCACGATTACAAAAAATTAAACTCGTTCAACACTTGCACTATTTACTCGATCCACATTCAACTGTCATCGATACACAGGTTCGTTGTTTGTTTGTTCGTTAAATGAAGCTAGATGATGCGACACATTTGCTGAAGCCTGCAATATCCGAGAGAACACAATATACACAAAATCTGAGCCCATGTACAAACAAGAAGGCTTACGCAGAGCTTCAAATTCTCAATTTAGTTGAATGTGTGCATCTCCTGTATGATCTCCTTCAGCTGGAAAAGGAAAAAGGCGAGAGCCTCTGAGTCCTAGTAGAGACGTGCGGGTTGTGTGTGGGCCAGGGCATGCGCTCTGGAGGGCAAGGCACTGGAGCTGGATTCGCAATAAAGGTGGGAAGGTTGTTACCAGGCATTACAACTGAAAATTCTCTAGCGTTGACTGATATCTGGAGTGACAATGAATAAGCAAGAAGTATCTTATTAGTGCCGAAAGGCGAAAACTAGTTTAGTCACACTCTTTTAAGTCGCAAGAAACGAAAACAGAGTTGTAAACGAGGAAATAATTACCTAATTGATGAAAATGCAACACAACATAAAAATAGTAAATACACTTGATCAGTCCACCAACACTATTGATAAGTGTGATTAGTGTGTGACAGCATATGACACTACACGATAACAAAAACATTTATAGAGACAAATCCACACGACACATGCGAATATGAATACAACTTTGCTGAATACAAAAAGAGCTTTTCCCGACACCAAGTTACAATTGAAATATCGATCCTTGTATAGATAACTAATATAAACTTTAAGAACATACACATTAGATTGTCTAAAAACCATAGGCATTAAAAATTTGTAAAATAAGACAATAGGCTAGACAAGAAAACAATGGTGGTGATATCAGAGGGGTCAAAATGGAGATTATATATATATATGGTAGAATTAGAATAGCTTCAAAATCACATTAATGGAATTGTAGGGACCAATATCCAACTCAATTACATGAATGTAGGGATCCATTATTTTATTTCATTTTCGAAAATCATACATACATAAGGTTGATTCTCAGTGCAACAAATACCTGGAACAATGCACATGCAATTTTCTATCAAGAAAGCAATACTTCAATAAAAATATAATACTACCTACTACTACGCCCCACCGAGAAAGTATGTAAGTTTTGAGCACGAAATTGAAGAAAAAAATTATTTTACGTGTAAATCATCGAATGTACAGTGAATTTGTAAAGTTTAAATTATTCAATAAGGAAAACAATTGCGGTGACACGTTCGATGTGGAAAGTGAGAGTGTGAGACTTTTACGGTGGGACGAGGGAGTAAGTTAGTACCATTTCTCTGTTAATTATACAGAAATGTTGACTGAAAAGGGGTTAAGAACAAACAACCATTGCATCTTCAAATTGATTTATTGAAAAAACAAAAGCCCACTTGAATAAATAAAGGTGAGAAATCAAGAAACCACACCCAATGTCAAAAAGGGCATTCATCACAAATTTCACAGCCTTTGGAAAAGCAACATTTTTATCAGGATCATCATTTACCCAAACGACAAAGGCCCGAAAATCACTCACTCCGGTAAAAGTAAAAAAGGTGAAAAAAACAGAGAAATATACTCACTTTAGGAGATGGGTAGGGGATTTTGGGATTGAAGTTTCGATCCTGGGCCTCGACATCGGACGGCGAGGTTGTCCGGCGGAGCAGCTTCTCGAATATAGCCATGACGAGAAACATGGCGATGAGAATGGCGGTGGCGACGAACCCAAAGGAAACGGCATTCACGGAGTTGTCGAAGTGGGTCCAGTGGTCTTCTGTCTGGGTGTACGGAGGAGCGCCGCCGGGGGACGTCGGCAGCACAGCCCACCCCTGTTCCTGACCGCCCATACCGGAATGCCGATCGATTTTGGGGTTTTTGAAATAGGCAGAAAGGGGTACGTGAATGGTCAAAGCAGTTTTTTCAAGGGGTCGATTTCAGCCCTTTTTCTAGTAGAGCAGAGGCCGTGCTGGTGAAAGCTATTTTGCAGAGAGAGTACATAAAAGATTCTCTTTCCGAGAGAGAAATAAAAGCATATAAATAACCATTTTGTACGCAATCATGAAAAATACTTTTCAACTTGAGAAAATATTAATAGTACTAGCCGCAAACTGTAATTCAACTCTTGCATACAGGAATTTTGTTAGGGGGCAAAATCCAAAAAATCTAATTAGAAAAAATAAATCTTATAATTTACTATTTATAAAAAATATTGAAAATTGAGTAACTCAATAAGGGAGTTGGGAAGCTCGTATGAGCTTGGGCCTTAGAAGAAGACATGTGTCCAGTCAGAATGGGCTTATGGGCCAAGCAAATATTTGAACCAAGCCCAATTATTCTTACTCTCTAAACTACGAGAGCAAAAATCAGAGCTTCTTTACTGCGCAATTATCTTATGGGAACTCCTAAAACAACGTCGACCCTGGCTATCTAAATAAGTTTTTTCGTATCTCAATAAATGAATAGTCGAAAAAAGCACATTTTACTCGAACCAATTGCATCTTCAATACAAATGATAAGTATTGTGAATTGAACATGATCTAAAAATTGTGTTTGGGATTAAGCTTATAGCTATGAAAATTGGGAGTCGTGGTTTGACACATGGCAACATGTTATCCTCCATTCCATGGCCTTGTATTGGAACTTGGTGACCGGGGAATGGAGGATCAAGTTTATCAACAAAACATAGCGGGATTGCATTTCGGTCTTATGCGGTTAAGTTAAGCATGGGATGAGAAGCCTTTTACTTGTAATTTCTAAATTGACTAAATTCTCCCTTGTTTGTGAGTTTAATACGTATTGAAGTAAGTACGACCTGTTATCGTATCCCAACAACGGTCCCATGGTCTAGTGGTCAGGACATTGGACTCTGAATCCAGTAACCCGAGTTCAAGTCTCGGTGGGACCTGGTTTTTAATTTTTTTGAGTTACTACTTTTTTTTTAACTGAATTTTTTTTTTTTTTACTGAATTTATTTTTTTGTTTTACTGAAAATTGACCTACCATATTACAAGTGAAAAATATGGCTTCAGAGATTTCATAAAACAATTTTTTTTTACTGAATTTTTTTTTGTTTTACTACTTTTTTTTTACTGAATTTTTTTTTTGTTTTACTGAAAATTGACCTACCATATTACAAGTGAAAAATATGGCTTCAGGGATTTCATAAAACAATTTTTTTTACTGTTTTACTGAACAATTTTTTTTTTTTTGTTTTACTGAATTGACATACCATATTGCAAGTGAAAAATATCTTTCGAGGCTTCAGAGATTTCATAAAACAAGAATCAGGTAACTCAGAGCTCGAATCAGGTGACTCGAGCTCGTCCCTAACTAAATCATTCGTTTCAAATAGGATAGCGGGTGGCGCCGAAGACCCAATCAAATCATCTTGCAGATCATTCCCCTGTTTTTGAAAACATCATCAATGTACATAACACAAACCATCAAAAATTTTGCACCGAAAACATCTGTCCATGCCTCAGAGATTTCATAACACACCAAATCAAATAGACTCGACTCTCGAGCTCATCCCTATGACCCGACGACCCAATCAGAACACCTTGCTTGTCATTCCCCTGTTCTTGCATACTTCACACAAACCATCAAGCACACACTCACAATCGAAAAGGAAATCCAGATTGTGAAAATTTCCCAAACAGTCTCTAACACCTTTGATTCAACCAATCCAACATATCCCGACGAACAATAGCGATATTCTCATCACTCTCCCCGAACAAAAGCGAATGCATCATCCCCTCGTAAATTTTCACGCTCTTATCTTCACTCTCAGCCACCTCATACAGCTCCATACTCACCCCTGGGTCCGTCACAACATCCCCACTCCCGTGCATCACCATGAACCCGAACCTCACATCCCTCAGCCTCTCACTCACATACTCCGTCACTCTCAGCAGCTCCACCACCGTCCCCAATCGCGGCTTCCCCTGATACCTCATCGGATTCATCCCAGCCACGATCCTCTTTTCCGGCACCCTCACCGACTTATCCACCAGATCCGCCGTCGGAACGATCGCCAGCGTCGGGGCGAATCGGGCGATCCCCATCAGGATCTGCGGGATCGGCCAACTCGGCTTCAGTTTCTCCGAGACCTTGCACATCGGCGCGATCAGGATCGCGCCGCGGAAGAAATTAGGGTTTCGGAAGTGGATCAGGAGACAGATCGCGCCGCCCATGGACTCGCCGAAGAGGAATTGCGGGAGGTTGTCGAGGGATGGATCTAGGGTTAGGGAGGATTCGAAGAAGGAGATGCAATCGTCGACGGCGGCGTCGACGTTGGGGACGTAGGCCCTGAGGCCGTCGGAGCGGCCGTGGCCTTCGAGGTCGAGGGCGAAGCAGGAGAAGCCGTTCTGGGCGAGGAAGATGGCGGTGGACTGGAAAGTCCAGCTGATGTCGTTGCCGTAGCCGTGGACCATACAGATGACGCCGCGTGGAGGGGTGGGCGGGAGGGGCCGCCACGATCGGGTGAAGAGGGTAAGGCCTCTGGGCGAGGTGTGATAGGACTTCTCCGATTTTATTTTCTGCTGTTCGTAGAAAACTTGTTCGGGAGTGTTGCCCCAGTAATGGAGTAGGGTTTGGTTCTCTTCGCCGCCATTTTCCTCCATTTCTGGGGTTCTGGTTTTTCTCTTTTTTTTTAAAAAATTTTTTTGGTATTATTTTTGGGGAAGATGGTCAATAGGAGTGTGGGATAGGTTGTGGACTTGTGGTTGGTTGGAGATATAATTTGTAATTAGAAACATTCAGATATTATCAATTCAATTGGATATTTACCTTAACAGTTTGATTTTAAAAAAAATCCTATTAGTATTTTTTATTTTTTATCTTTCTACATTTTTTAAAATTAAACTTAAAACTATTTTATTTTATAATTGGGCTTGAGGTACTAGAGGAATGTTGGGCTTAGGATATTGGTTTTGAACTTTAGTTAATGGGCTGAAATAAAATACTATGTTTTGGATACGATACAATGAAAGCTCAGACTATTTACACCTCACCTATGACTTTACTTTTCACACCTCTTTCTAATTTTTTATTTTTTAATAATAATACGAAATTACTATAATACCTTTCTAATTAAAATGTCTTCCTGTCCAATGTCGTCTTTCTCGTCGCCCGTATCATCTTCAACACTCAAGAACAAGTGCCCCCGCTACTCTTCTTGGAGGCGATTTCAATTCTGTCCAGATTTGTTTGTTTGTTTTTTTTAATTATTTGTTTTTTCAGAAAAGTATGGAATGTATCCCCTCAAAGATTTAAGCCCGCATCATATGCATCTTCGAATTCATCACGTTTTCAAAATTTGAAGTTGCAATAAAAAAAATTATGTTGTAAAAGGTATTCAAATCCTGATATATTTCATACCACACCCCTCAAACCACAGCCTCACCTCTTAATTTAGCCAAACCTTGAAACAATTTTCGGACATCCCCTTCTTCGAGAGTTCGAACATCAGGTCCCATGAGTTGATGCTTTCGATTGGATGATAACAGAGGGACCGAGGCTCGGAGAGGGAGTCAAATGAGCATCTACAGTCGCCGGTTAGACGGACGATTCTCTCAGTGTCTCTCCCCTCTCTCACAATCGCTCTCTGCAAGTGGAAAAGGGGGAAAAAGGAATTCTGAATCTCAATGTCTCATTCCCAATGCCTCGTAAGCACTCACCTTTTAACTATAAGAAGTATTTTGCAAAGAGGTCCTCACATATTTAGTTATTATGGGCCACTACACTTTAAACTTGAGGACAATATTATTATGTCCAGAAATGTTTTATAAAATATATTTTCAGCCTCTAAACTTTATAGAGAACATTATGAATCCACAAATCCCAAAATCTCCACTTTTAATAAGATAACCACTAACCATACTACACGCATTATTAATTGAATCAATTTAGGTACTTTATTAATTTTAAGGATAAGTATTTGTAGAGAACAGGACGCACGAGACTTAGGATTATAAGATGTGCATCCGAGCATAATATTCATGTCACGTCAAATCGAGGTAGGTACAAAGTTGTTGGGTTTATTCGTTGACTTCATGACTTGTTATATATGTGTATTCTATGTGTGCATTATATGGTTTAAATAAGCATACAAATAATCGTTATAACCTAAGACCGGGGAAAAGGGTCGAGGGGGTTAACGCAGCTCATTCCATCGTTGTAACCGGAGACCGGGGAAAAGGGCCGAAGGGGATCAACGCAATAGTTGGCCCAACTCGCAGTTCACGATAACAAGTTTATCGCAGTATTCACGATAACAAGTTTATCGCAGTAAAGTATTATTATTCATTCTATGTGGTGTTCATATAGTTTGTGCATATATTCGATTCATGGGTTAAACGAGTAATTGTCCTACTGAGCTTTAAGCTCACACCTTCAACGTCCTTTTTTTCAGGTACTAACGAGGATGCCGAGCGAGAAGAGTGACGAGGGAATTTCTTAGTTTATTTCAATAAAATTTTTCTCAAACATGATTTCAATTTTCATTCAACTTTGTTTCACTATTCAAGTTTGCATTTGAGATATTTCTTTTTCATGAATAAAGGTTTCTACTTATTATTTTTCTTAAGTTGGCTTTTCAAGATTTTCAAAAACAAGTTTTCAAAGTAAAATTTCGTAGCGCCCGCGTTTTAAATAAAAATTTATTTTTCTTCGGCTGTACTTAATTTAATAAAAATAACGGGGGCGTTACAGTTGGTATCAGAGCCTTACGTTCCTCGGTTGAACGAAAAAAAAATTAAAAAAAAATTCTATCCATCCTCGTCATTCCTCGCCGGTTTCCTCAAGGTACGCAGTAGTTAAAGCATTTACATGTTCATGTTTACTCTATACTAATTACGTTACACGTTCATACTATATGCTATGTTAAATGTTCACTCTATGCTACGTTTCATGTTATATTACAATATATACTATGTTATGTTCACCATACTATGTTACATGATTCACTCTATGCCATACTACATGTTCACATCTTCTATATATTATTAATAACATGTTTAGAATATAGTATCCTAGTGTTGGAGTAGTATACTTAATGTCTAGATTTGAGTATTCTGAACTCCTTGTGCACTTTCATTTACCTATTAATAATAAACATTCATTTGCTTTTAATTATTGTTAATTAAATATATGCAAATTATAGTCCTGGATTTTATACGTTGTAGTTAGTATGGTGTATCGGGCCCACACAGAAGATCATACTATCGGTTACTCGTATTTAATCGAACAGTTGCTCACGACCTAGATGGACACGGACCAATCCATCGGTATAGTCGTTGTATGAGAGAGAAAATAATTTGTCTTAATTATTTTATCACACTTGTACACTTGGTGTATTGAGCGAATCGCTTGAGACTTATCAATTAGGTTTGCTCGGTGATAATTGATTTAAGACTCAGTGTATTTTATTCTTAATCCCCGATACAATTGCGGGTGTGTATATTTATTATAAGTGACTTTGATTTTCCAAAGGAATTGACCGGTTTAATTATTAGGTCAATTACCGGTTAAGTTGGGTCACTATATTTTATATATGACATGCCGTGAATTCTTGACGGGACAGTGTATCCCGGAAGGGTTGATAATATCCCCGAGATGAGCTCATAAGGATTTATTATGTAAACCTCGCGAGTGGATTTGTTCCGCATAATAAATAAGGTTGAGTGGTACTAGTCTCGGATATAAGAGATGAATAAATTTATTAAGCAATAAATAAATTTTATTTATGGATATTTAAATCTTAAATACACGGAATAAATAATACTACCGGAGAAATATTATTGGATATAATATGGTTTAATATTGGGAGTGCAATTAATTTATATAGTGGAAAATAAATTAATTAATAATAATGGGATTAATAGATTTGGGCTTGGGCTCAATTTAATCATTAATATTGGAAGCCCAATATTCCACCTCCTTAAGATCCCCTACGTAGCCTATAAAAGCACTACATGGTCTTCACTTTTTCATAAGACAAGATTATCATACTTGATATTCTAGAGAGTTGAAGAGGATCCATAAGCTTGGAAGATCGTCGCCCACCCGACGTTCAAGCTAGTGCAAGGAATACGTGGGAAGATCATTAGGTCATCTTGATTTCGTTTCTCCGAACAACGAATCAAAAGGTAAAATCTAAACACCCTTGATTTTATTTGATTTGGTTTATCGAGAATACCGTAGAACGCAAGATCCGAATATCGAACCCGGAGTAGACGGACGATCGCGTGGTGGTGGTGAAACCACCGGACCACGCGGACCGCCCGACTAGGGTTTCGAGGGCACCGGGAGGATCGACCCTCGGCTGGGCCGAGGGCACGCGATCGATCATGATGATCGATCGCTGGGCACGGGCTGGTGCCGTGCCCGACCCCACCGTGAAGGTGGGGCTCCTCCACACGGCGGCGAGTCGCCGGACTCGCCGCGGGGGGCTGCTGGGCAGCCCCGACCGATCGCTGGATGCGATCGGCGTGCGATCGCACAACCCCGCAACGCGGGGGTTCGGCTGGGGGCAGCCGTGCGCCTTCGGGTGCATGGTTTCCTCGGCTGGACTCCGGCGCGTTCGTCGGTAATCGTGTGATCTCCGGCGAAGGGTTTTTGATCGGGTTATTGTTTCCGCAAATTTTAATAGCCCGGGATATCGAATTCCAACAATTGGTATCAGAGCGTGGTTTACGTTCGCGGTATTTTCGATAAAATTGTTCTACCTTGCAGGGTTTCCGACTATTATGGCTTGATTTATTATTCGTTTAATTTATTTTTTCATAATTATTGGATTGATTAAACTCTCGGACATGTCGAGATTCGTTTTTGGTGGTGAATGCTTGTAATAGTAAAAATTCGGGGGTTGACCGAATTTAGGTTTATTATTATTGGTCTATCTTTTTCCGGAAATTGTATAGGGTCGATTTCATGTATAGAATCGATACCGGATAGTGTAAAATTAAATTTGTAATTTTTTTTGCGTTGGATCGATGCCGAAACGACCGCCGGGAAAGACGTGTGACGAAGGAGATGAACGAGAGGGTGATTAGGGCTTGGATCGATCAATCCCCATGATCGATCCATGAGGATCGATCGACCCACGGCCGAAGGGGCTGCCCGCGGGAGTTCCGGCCACGCCGGCCACCAATGGAGGTGGCGCGTGGGCTGGGCGGCGGCGGCTTGAAGCCTCCTTGGCGGCGGTCGAGGGTGGCGCGGGGATCCCCACCCCGTGCTATCCCGGTCCGGAGATTTACTTTCCTAATTGATTCGGATTTTTCCTTTTTTTTTTAGTATTCCTATTTTTGGGAACTCTCATGGATTAGGAAAAGAATCAATTTGGAATTAATTAGGATTCCTAAATTGATTATTTCTATCTTATGGAAATATTCATGGATTAGGAATCTAATTAATTAAGAAAGTAGAAGAGTCCTAAATTATTTTATTTCCTTACTTCATTATGGAAGTCTTCTAGAATATTCCAAGTGGGTCTTGGATAGATTATTCTAGAGATTTAATGAAGTAGAAAAGGAAAATAAAATAAATAAAAATATTAATAATATTTAATTTTATTTTTGATTTATTCGATTGACTTAATTTTCGAATTAAGTATCTTTTGGATTTATTAAAAATAAATAGATTTAAATATTGGAAATTAATATTCTCGTCACATGGAGCATTCAAGAACGAAGACTGAAGACTAGAAGATGCGTACGGAGATGGAGTAAAGCCATAATAGTCGGAAAATAATATTCTAGTATTATTTTGACTATGTGATAATACTATGTGCTTTATTACATGTATGCATGCTATATGTGTTTTCTTTATGCATTAGATAGCGTATCCCTTTGTTATAAAAAGCTAAGTGGGAGAGGGTATGGAAACATACCCATGGTCTCCATTGCTGCTCTCTTGGTGACTTTTATAAACTTTTGAAGTTTATATAGACAAGTCATTGGAGGAGAGTTCTTGTAATTCCTCTTACGAGAAACATTGATTAAGTTCATCAAACAATGCCTAATTTGTCTTTCCAAAACTGATTTCAAGTCGACTCATTCTCACCCCGGGGAGTGGAATGGAGCCAAAGTCACTTGATCATGTCGAGGACACAAATTAGAGGCAGTCGTACCATCTCTTTGAAGGTGGATCGATTGTCTGCTCGGCTCCATCATTTATGAGAGATAGGGTTGTTCGCATGGTGAATCACTGGTAAGAAACTGCGAGTTTCACTTATGATTCTCCGCGTCTTGATTTACAAGATCGAATGGATCAAGTAATTGGATTTCAATTATATAAATCTTTTGGTATAGTAAACGTCCACACGAACGTGGCTTGCTATACTGAATGGGATTTTAGAATAATTGATGTAGACAGTTATAGGGAATTGTGAAGGATTGCGAGTTGTCGTAAACGTCCACACGAACGTGGCTTGCGGTGACGTAACAATTCTAAACGATTCACCTTAGTACTGAGTAATGGTTTACACTTAGGTACGCTTTATAGTATTCTTCCCAACGAAGTAACGCTATAATGATGTACGACCGAAGCAAATCTAATTGCTAAATCATTTGGGTGGGTAAACGTCCACACGAACGTGGCTTGCTTTACCTGATGGGATTTTAGATGTGATTAGTGATTTAATGATATTATTTAAGGGAGATAATATCGGATATTAAATTGTTTGTTTGTTTTATGTGCTTATAGGTTAAGAATGATTGTGACCCCACTTTGTGATATACTTAAGGATGAAAACTCACTGGTTCCATATAGTAATGTTTGGGAAAGAAATCTGGACAATGTTCAGACTGTTGAGCCTTCCGAATCCACTATTGTCCCAACTGATGAGGACATTGAAAATGACCTCAAGGAGATGTTAGGACATAGTAAGGAAGCCGGACTAGAGGTGATTGACATACTCATTAAGTTCAGTCCTCTTGAGGAATCGCTTAAAAACGATTTCAAAAGAAAGGAACTGATAAGTATGATCAGAGAATCACAAGCTCTTGTGGCCAAGTTGGAAGTGCATGCAAAGAAGCCCAGTGGTTTTGAACCACGGATTGGGAAGAGCAAGCCGCGAGGCAAGTGCTTTCGATGCAAGCAGTCTGGGCACTGGAAGTCTGATTGTCCTCTCATCAAAGGTACGAAATTTTCCTTAGTCACCGAAACATTATTAGTGGTGTTATCCACCAGCACCTGGTGTGTAGATACGGGGGCCACTGATCATGTCTGCAATTCATTGCAGGGGTTCCAGGAAACCCGGAGACTTAGAGAGGGAGAGATCGTGGTCTACATTGGCAATGCTGCGAAGGTGGCGGCTGTTGCAGTGGGAGACGTTCACTTACGCTTTAGTAGTGATAGGGTTTTAGTTTTACATAATTGTCTTTATGTACTCAACTTTAGAAAGAATTTAATTTCGGTTTCTAAACTTATTATGAATGGATATTCTGTTTCTTTTGATCACTCCGTGATCATAAGAAGAAATAGTGATATTATCTGTTCCGGTACATTGGTAGACGATTTGTATGTACTAAATCCTGAGTCTAACACGATGCAACTAACCGAGAGTAATAACACATCTACGAACACCAATAAGAGAAAGGAACCTTCTAAAATGAATCAATTATACTTGTGGCACCTAAGGCTAGGTCATATTAACTCAAATAGAATTCAAAGGTTGAAAACTGATGGTCTCATCAGTGGTGTTGAAGGAGAGGACCTTCCAACCTGCGAATCCTGTTTGGAGGGAAAAATGACCAAGCGTTCTTTTTCTGGTAAAGGACGAAGGGCAGAACAAGTATTGGATTTGATTCACTCTGATGTATGCGGACCTATGTCTACTCAAGCAAGGGGAGGGTACGAGTATTTCATCACTTTCACTGATGATTACTCAAGGTATGGATTTGTATACCTGATGCGCCGCAAGAGCGAATCCTTTGACAAGTTCAAGGAGTTCAAGGCTTTTGCGGAGAACCTTCAAGGTAAATCCATTAAATGCCTGCGATCTGATCGCGGAGGCGAGTACCTGTCTGGAGAATTCAAGGCATACTTAGCAGAGAATGGAATTGATTCCCAAATGACATCGCCATATACTCCTCAGCAGAATGGTGTGTCGGAAAGGAGGAATAGGACTCTTATGGAAATGGTACGTTCAATGATGAGTTACTCGGACTTACCTACTATGTTCTGGGGATATGCCTTGGAAACTGTTGGAAATCGATATCCCGGAATTAATAAATTTAAATAAATAAATTATCTAATTAATTCCGACCGAAATCCTTTGGAGATCGAATATCCGGAGTTGTAAAATTGCGGAACAACAACTCCAATCGAAATCCCGGTTGCCGGAAACCCGCCACGAACAATCACACGAAGCCGGACTTAACCAAACCCTAACCGAGGGCGAACCCACGGCTGTTCGGTCGAGCCCTCGCGTGGGCTCGCGGCTGTTCAAGGTAGCCCCCTAGGGCTGCTCGTAGCAGCCCGCTAATCGCGCCGGGAACCCTCGCGGAACACCCCAATCGAGCCCTAGCAACGGCTCGAACTGCTGCTGCCCGATCGAGGCGTGCGCACGCCACCGGGCGCGCGCTAGGGTTCCTCCAGCATAGCCCCGTGCGTGACTCGCATGGCTTCACGAGTCCGCTGCGGGAAAAACCCGCAGCTCGCTGCCAGCAGCACGAGGCGCCCGCCAGCCTGCCGGGCGGCCGCCCGCGACCACCACCAGGCGGGCGCTTGGCCCCCAGGCGGTCGCCTGCCTCCCCAGGCAGCGGGTGCGATCGATCCTTGCCGCCGGGTCGCTCCAGCCGCGGCGGTCCGGTGATCCTTGATCACCACCGCTCGGCTCGACCCCAGTGCGGATCCCAAACCTCGGATCTTGGTTTACGATATTTTTACGATAATTAAACGATAAAATCATAAAGAGGGTTTTACGATTTACCTCGTTCTCGTTGTTCGGAAAAACGAAGAACTCAATTTGACGACCTTGAGATCTTCCCACGTATTCCTTGCACTAGCTCGGACGTCGTGTGGTCGACGATCTACCGAACTCCATGGATCTCCCTCTCTACTTTCTCTCTCTAGAATTGTGATCTTCAAGTTATGAACTTATGAGAATAGAGAAGACCATGTAGTGCTTTTATAGGCTACGTAGGGGATCTTAAGGAGGTGGAATATTGGGCTTCCAATATTAATGATTAAATTGAGCCCAAGCCCAAATCTATTAATCCATTAATATTAATTAATTCTATTTTCCACTATATAAAATTAATTGCACTCCCAATATTAAACCATATTATATCAAATAATATTTCTCCGGTAGTATTATTTATTCCGTGTATTTAAGATATAAATATCCATGAATAAAACTAATTTATTGCTAATTAATTTATTCATCTCTTATATCCGAGACTAGTACCATTCAACCTTAATTATTATGCGGAACGAATCCACCTGCAGGGTTTACATAATAATTTCTTATGAACTCATCTCGGGGATATTATCAACCCTTACGGGATACACTTTCCCGTCAAGTATTCACGGCATGCCATATATAAAATATAGTGACCCAACTTAACCGGTAATTAACCCAATAATTAAATCGGTTAATTCTTTTGGTAAATCAAAGTCACTTATATTAAATATACACACCCGCAATAGTATCGGGGATTAAGAATAAAATACACTGAGACTTAAATCGATTATCTAAGGCAATCCTAATCGATAAATCTCAAGCGATCCGCTCAATACACCAAGTGTACAAGTGTGATAAAATAATCAAGACAGATTATTTTCTCTCTCACACAACGACTATACCGATGGATTGGTATGTGTCCATCTAGGTCGTGAGCAACTGTTCGATTAAATACGAGTAACCGATAGTATGATCTTCTGTGTGGGCCCGACACACCATACTAACTACAACGTATAGAATCCAGGACTATAATTTGCATATATTTAATTATAAATAATTAAACACAAATAATTGTTTATTTAATTAAATAGATTAGTGGCAATGGTGTTGGAGTTGTGTACTTAATGTCTAGATTTAAGTAACGGTAAACTCCCGGTCATAGCATTTAATCTATTAAATTAATAAACAATCGTTTGCTTTTAATTATTATTAATTAAATATATGCAAATCATAGTCTTAGATTTTATACGTTGTAGTTAGTATGGTGTGTCGGGCCCACACAGAAGATCATACTATCGGTTACTCGTATTTAATCAAACAGTGGCTCACGACCTAGATGGACCCGGACCAATCCATCGGTATAGTCGTTGTGTGAGAGAGAAAATAATTTGTCTTAATTATTTTATCACACTTGTACACTTGGTGTATTGAGCGGATCGTTGAGATTCATCGATTAGGATTGCCGGCGATAATCGATTCGAGTCTCAGTGTATTTTATTCTTAATCCCCGATATTATTGCGGGTGTGTATATTTAATATAAGTGACTTTGATTTACCAAAGGAATTAACCGATTTAATTATTGGGTTAATTACCGGTTAAGTTGGGTCACTATATTTCATATATGGCATGCCGTGAATAATTGACCGGACAGTGTATCCCGGAAGGGTTGATAATATCCCCGAGATGAGTTCATAAGGAATTATTGTGTAAACCTCATGAGTGGATTCGTTCCGCACAATAATTAAGGTTGAATGGTACTAGTCTCGGATTAAAGAGATGAATAAATTAATTAGCAATAAATTAATTTTATTCATGGATATTTAAATCTTAAATACACGGAATAAATAATACTACCGGAGAAATATTATTTGATATAATATGGTTTAATATTGGGAGTGCAATTAATTTATATAGTGGAAAATAAATTAATTAATATTGATAAGGATTAATGGACTTGGGCAGTGGGCTCAATTTAATCTTCAATATTGGAAGCCCAATATTCCACCTCCTTTAGATCCCTTACGTAGCCTATAAAAGCACTACATGGCCTTCATAAATCATAAGACAAGATTATCATACTTGATATTCTAGAGAGTTGAAGGAGATCCATAGGAGTTCGATAGATCGTCGCCCACCCGACGTTCGAACGAAGTGCAAGGAATACGTGGGAAGATTCAAAGGTCTTCGATTGATTTCGTTTCTCCGCACAACGAATCAAAGGTATGATCATAAAACTCCTTGTGTGATTTTATGTTCAATTTAATTGTGATACATACATGAACACATGATCCGGGAAAAACGACGAACCTCGGGGACGGGGATTCGAGATCCCCGGCGAGGATCGAAGGTGGCGGTCGAACCCTAGGGTTCGGACCGCCGCGTCGCGTGAAGCCCCGGCTGGACGCCGGGGGCGATCGAGCCCGTGAGCTCGATCGCGGATCGCTGCGGGGTGACCCGCAGCTGCCTCGTGCGCGCTACGGGAGTTCCCGTAGCAGAGGCGCACGGGGCTGACCCCATGCGAGCAGCGGGTTCGCTGACCCGCTGCGGGGCTGCTCGGAGCAGCCCGGGGATCGCTACGAGCGATCCCAGCGATCATCCGCGAAGATGATCGCGAGCCCCGTGCGGGGGCTCGGCTAGGCGCGCGGGTTCGCCCGTGCGGTGCTTGGTCGAGCCTCGGGTCGTACGGTGGTTCGTGGTCGGATCTCCGGCGATCGAGGATTTCGGTCGGGTTATTATTTTCCGCAAATTTTAATGGCCCGGGATATCGAATTCCAGCAAATGGATCGTGAGTTTTTGTTACTTAAATCTAGACATTAAGTACACAACTCCAACAATCTCCCACTTGTACTAAGGTCTAGTCATTTCCTCCAAACTCCCGACTCCCATACTCATCACGTGCTTAAGTTGTACTTCCAAGAAGTACTATGTGAATGAGCACTCTAGGTTGCCGCTCTGAAGTTATCTTGGTGACTACAGCGTCGTCTCCCTCGACGATGACTCGTATCAGGTGGTACTTGCACTATGTGTTATCTTACACTTATGGACTTGTGATTTCTTACCATTTGCCATTGCACCGCTATTTACATAGCCTTTGGCAAATTAAGAATCACATCTAAGTCCCAGAGATTATCCAGGAGTTATACCAAAACTTCCGCTGCCTCTGAGGCCGCTATTTGGTTACCTATGGCAGAGTTCGAAAAGCATCGTGCTTGTCACTCTTCCATGTTAAAACTCATTCTCCTTCAATAGTGAAACACATAGCCTGATATCGACTTACACCGGTCCTCATTCGATTAGAAATCTAAGAGAATGTAATCCAAAGGAAATGCTCGTCTGCTTCGCAGTCTAGAACAGTACTTTGAAAGTACTTTTACAGAAGTCGAATATTCCTTTCCAGGATTACCTTGATATCCTCCTACTATGCTCACTGCATAGCCAATATCAGGTTCTCGTTTTCAACATTGCATTTATTAAGCTTTCCGCACTCAAAGTGTAGGAAACCGATTTCATTGCTTCTATCTCCTTTTGTGTTCCCAAAACACATGTCTTCAGATAGATGCATTCCGTGTCTGAAAGGTAACGAACCTTTCTCGGAATCTTGCATGTTAAAACGAACCATAATCATATATATGTAAGATGTCCAGGAGAAGTACAATGTTCTTTCCTAGAGATCCAAGATCTCAAGAACATGTCCAACTTCTTCCTTCATCTTTCATATTGATTTATCTAGACAACCTCCATTTTATGTCTTTGATAACATCTTTAGATTGTTACCAATGATAAGAATGTTCTCTACATAAAACCCGAGAAACACCACCTTGTTTTCCATCACGTTTCCAATACACACGATTCGTCTATGCTTTGATGAATCCATAAAATGGACTATCTCATCAATTTGCAAGTACCACGAACTCAATGCTTTGTTCCAATCCATAAATGGATCAACTAAGCTTGTACTCTAAATGATCTTGCCTCTTAGCAATAATCCTTATTGCTTTCCAAGAAGGCACATTTAGATCTAGTACGGCCTCTATGTAGATCCAGGGATCGATTTCATGTATACTAGGTCCAGAGTCCGAAAACTCTCCTAGTCTTATGAATATCTCCGGTTGATCCTCAACCTCCCACTACAACGGCATTCCGGTGTATAAACAGTGATAACAGTAGGTGCAGTTAGTGGTGTATCGCTACTCGGTTCGGCTGGTTCTAAGTCTTAATCTTTCTCTCTCATTTCAAAGTATTATGTCACTTTGGGCTTGTGGTTCATCACATAGTCTTCCTCTAAGAACCGGGCGTTAGAACTTATAACGTCCTTCTGGTTCATAGTACTATTGAACACACATCTTTTGTTCTTCTAGGATATTCTACAACCGCATTTGAATGCGCCGTTGTTTCCAGACATATCCATAGAACATAGGTAGTTCCATATAACTCATAATTTTACTATTTCTATAAGAGTTCCATTTCTTGTTTACGACACACCATTTCTACACAACAGTGCATGGTGTAGTTGTTGGAAATCGATATCCCGGGGTTAACGGAATTGCGGAAACATAACCCCGATCAAAATCCCTTCGCCGGAAACCACCGCGAACCACCTCACGAGCCGAAGCCCGGCCGAGAACACCCGCCGCGGGATGAACCCGCGGCTGCCCTAGCCGAGCCCCCGCGAGGGGCTCGCGATCGCGGTGGGCGATCGCATGGGGATGCATCGTGCATCCCCCGGGGCTGCTCGTAGCAGCCCCCGGCGGTGAGTCCGGCGACTCACCGCCACCGCTGATGGAGGAGGGGGCGCCTGCCGCGGCACCAGCCCGCGGCTGCCCCCAGCGATCGACCGAGCGTCGATCGCACGCCCCGGCACCAGCCGGGGCTTCTCCTTGCGCGCCCGGCGATCGAGCCCTAGGGCTTCGATTGCCACCCTCGGCGCCCAGCCGAGGGCTTGGTCCGTGCGTGCGCACGATCCCCACGGGGATCCGAACCACCGCGGTCCGGTGGTCTTCGACCACCACCGCCGGTTCATCCTCGTTCCGGGGTTCGTTCGTCCCTCGGATCTTCGTTCATATGCATATACGAATAATCAATTAAAATCATCGAGGGGGTTTCAATGATTTACCTTTGTTCTCGTTGTACGGAGAAACGAGATCTTATGAAGACCTTGAGACCTTCCCACGTATTCCTTGCACTAGCCCGGACGTCGTGTGGGCGACGATCTACCGAACTCCATGGATCCTCCTCTCTACTTTCTCTCTCTCTCTAGAATTGTGATCTTCAAGTTATGAGAATAGAGAAGACCATGTAGTGCTTTTATAGGCTACGTAGGGGATCTTAAGGAGGTGGAATATTGGGCTTCCAATATTAATGATTAAATTGAGCCCAAGCCCAAATCTATTAATCCATTAATATTAATTAATTCTATTTTCCACTATATAAAATTAATTGCACTCCCAATATTAAACCATATTATATCAAATAATATTTCTCCGGTAGTATTATTTATTCCGTGTATTTAAGATATAAATATCCATGAATAAAATTAATTTATTGCTAATTAATTTATTCATCTCTTATATCCGAGACTAGTACCATTCATCCTTAATTATTATGCGGAACAAATCCACCTGCAGGGTTTACATAATAATTCCTTATGAACTCATCTCGGGGATATTATCAACCCTTACGGGATACACTTTCCCGTCAAGTATTCACGGCATGTCATATATAAAATATAGTGACCCAACTTAACCGGTAATTAACCCAATAATTAAATCGGTTAATTCCTTTGGTAAATCAAAGTCACTTATATTAAATATACACACCCGCAATAGTATCGGGGATTAAGAATAAAATACACTGAGACTTAAATCGATTATCGCCGGCAATCCTAATCGATAAATCTCAAACGATCCGCTCAATACACCAAGTGTACAAGTGTGATAAAATAATCAAGATAGATTATTTTCTCTCTCACACAACGACTATACCAATGGATTGGTCCGTGTCCATCTAGGTCGTGAGCAACTGTTCGATTAAATACGAGTAACCGATAGTATGATCTTCTGTGTGCCCATGCAACACCATACTAACTACAACGTATAAAATCCAGGACTATGATTTGCATATATTTAATTATAAATAATTAAATGCAAATAATTGTTTATTTAATTAAATAGATTAATGGCAATGGATCGTGAGTTTCCGTTACATAAATCTAGACATTAAGTACACAACTCCAACAATCTCCCACTTGTACTAAGGTCTAGTCATTTCCTCCAAACTCCCGACTCCCATACTCATCACGTGCTTAAGTTGTACTTCCAAGAAGTACTATGTGAATGAGCACTCTAGGTTGCCGCTCTGAAGTTATCTTGGTGACTACAGCGTCGTCTCCCTCGACGATGACTCGTATCAGGTGGTACTTGCACTATGTGTTATCTTACACTTATGGACTAGTGATTTCTTACCATTTGCCATTGCACCGCTATTTACATAGCCTTTGGCAAATTAAGAATCACATCTAAGTCCCAGAGATTATCCCGGAGTTATACCAAAACTTCCGCTGCCTCTGAGGCCGCTATTTGGTTACCCATGGCAGAGTCCGAAAAGCATCGTGCTTATCACTCTTCCATGTTAAAACTCCTTCTCCTTTAATAGTGAAACACATAGCCTGATATCGACTTACACTAGTCCTTATTCGATTAGAAATCTAAGAGAATGTAATCCAAAGGAAATGCTCGCTTGCTCCGTAATCCAGAACATAGTCTCCAGTACTTCGAAAGTACTTAAAATGTTCATTACAGTAGTCAAGTATTCCTCTCCAGGATTACCTTGATATCCTCCCACTATGCTAACCGCATAGCCGATATCAGGTTCTTGTTTTCAACATCGCATTTATTAAGCTTTCCACACTCAAAGTGTAGGAATCCGCTTTCATTGCTTCTATCTCCCTTAGATAGATGCATTCCGTTTCTGAAAGGTAATGAACCTTTCTCGGAATCTTGCATGTTAAAACGAACCATAATCGTATAAGATATCTAGAGAAGTACAATGTTCTTTTCTTGAGATCCTAGATCTTAAGAACATGCTCTAACTTCTTCTTTATCTCATATATCGATTTTTTTAGACAACCATCATTTTATGTCTGACAACATCTTTACATTGTTACTAATGATAAAATGCTATCTACATAAAACCTCCGAGAAACACCACCTTGTTTCCATCACGTTTCCCATACACTTGATTCGTCTATGCTTTGATGAATCCATAAAATGGACTATCTCATCAATTTGCAAGTACCACGAACTCAATGCTTTGTTCCAATCCATAAATGGATTAACCAAGCTTGTACTCTAAATGATCTTGCCTCTTAGCAATAATCCTTATTGCTCTCCAAGAAGGCACATTTAGATCTAGTACTGCCTTCATGTAGATCTAGGGATCGATTTCTCGTATACTAGGTCCAGAGTCCGAAGACTCACCTAGTTTTATGAATATCTCCGGTTGTTATACAACCTCCCACTACAATGGCGTTCCGGTGTATAAACAGTAATAACAGTAGGTGCAGTTAGTGGTGTACCGCTACTCGGTTCGGCTGGTTCTAAGTCTTAATCGTTTTCTCTCTTTTCAGAAGTATCATGTCATTTTGGGCTTGTGGTTCATCTAATAGTCTTCCTCTAAGAACCGGGCGTTAGAACTTATAACGTCCCTCTGGTTCATAGTACTATTGAACACACATCTTTTGTTCTTCCAGGATATTCTACAACCGCATTTGAATGCGCCGTTGTTTCCAGACATATCCATAGAACATAGGTAGTTCCGTATAACTCATGCTTTTACTATTTTTATAAGAGTTCCATTTCTTGTTTACGACACACCATTTCTACACTAAAAGTGTATGGTGTAGTCATTTGGGATTATCCCGATCTCTGATCAGTATGCCATGAATTCCTCAGACAGGTACTTGCCTCCGCGATCAAATCGCAGGCTACAAATGGATATACCTTGATGGTTCTCCACAATTGCTTAGTGTCTACTGACTTGTCAAAACACTTGTTTTTGTGGCACATCAGGTATTCTAATCCATTTCTCGAGTAATCATCAAATGAAGTACTCATACCTTATTGTCTGAGTAGACATAGGTCTGCATACATCAGAGTCAATCAATTCTAATACTTGTCCGGATCTTATATCTTATATCCATAAAGGATTGCTTAGTCGTATTATCTTCCAAATCAGATTCTTAGGTCGGAAGGTCCACTCCTTCAACTTAATTGATCTTATAATCAATTTTCGACCTTTGAACTTCTTATTTGAATAAATATGACTTAGCATAAGATTCCACAAGTATAAATGATTTAATAAAGAAATCTCTTATTAGTAAAACGAGTTTTATACTACGGTTCGTTGCATCGTGGTGGACTCAGGATTCATCATTTATATATTGCTAGCTAATGTACCAGAATAGATACTATCATTATTTCTTCTTATAACCATCAAATGATTAAAAGAAATAAAATATCCATTCATTAGAAATCCAGAACAAAGTTCTTTCCAATATGAAAGGTACATAAAAGCAATAACCCAAAATGAAATCCTATAAAATGTCCTCCACTGCAACTGCTGCCTCCTTTACAGCATTGCCCACATAGACTACGATCTTTTCTTTTCTAAGTCGTCGGGTTTCCTGGAACCTTTGCATTTAGAATGCACATACCGTCAGTGGTTCCATATCTACACACCAGGTTCCGGTAGATAATACCACTGACTATGTTTTACGACTAAAGAAAATTTCGTACTTTCTTTGAGAGGATAATCAGACTTCCAGTACCCAGACTGTTTGCTTCGAGAACTCTTGCCACTTGGCTTTCTCGTCCCATCTCGTGGTTCAAGTAATCTTAGAACCACTGGGTTTCTTTGCTTTCTTTTCCTTTCCCCCGATTCATGCCTTTAGGTTCGAAACCTTTGGCATTGGCTACAAGAGCTTGCGATTTCCGTTTCAATTCGTCTAAAAGGTCAGTCATCTCAAAAACGTGTTTAAGCGTTTCCTCGAATCGACTGCCCTTTATGAGTATCCACATCGCCTCTTGTCTAGCCGCCTATATCAATAGGCTCGGAAGGACAAAGCTCATTGAGTACTGTTGGAGTTGTGTACTTAATGTCTA
This sequence comes from Euphrasia confusa, assembly GCA_954870475.1. Classification (NCBI taxonomy): domain Eukaryota; kingdom Viridiplantae; phylum Streptophyta; class Magnoliopsida; order Lamiales; family Orobanchaceae; genus Euphrasia; species Euphrasia confusa. The sequence continues at coordinate 24,776,908 of OX940964.1, forward strand.
GATTTAAGTAACGGTAAACTCCCCGTCATAGCATTTAATCTATTAAATTAACGAACAATTGTTTTGCTTTTAATTACTTGATAATTAAAATATATGCAAAATCATAGTCCTAGATTTTATACGTTGTAGTTAGTATGGTGTTGCATGGGCACACAGAAGATCATACTATCGGTTACTCGTATTTAATCAAACAGTGGCTCACGACCTAGATGGACCCGGACCAATCCATCGGTATAGTCGTTGTGTGAGAGAGAAAATAATTTATCTTAATTATTTTATCACACTTGTACACTTGGTGTATTGAGCGGATCGTTGAGATTCATCGATTAGGATTGCCGGCGATAATCGATTCGAGTCTAAGTGTATTATATTCTTAATCCTTGATATTGTTGCGGGTATGTATATTTAATATAAGTGACTTTGATTTACCAAAGGAATTAACCGATTTAATTATTGGGTTAATTACCGGTTAAGTTGGGTCACTATATTTTATATATGGCATGCCGTGAATGATTGACAGGACAGTGTATCCCGGAAGGGTTGATAATATCCCCGAGATGAGTTCAAAAGGAATTATTGTGTAAACCTCATGAGTGGATTCGTTCCGCACAATAATTAAGGTTGAATGGTACTAGTCTCGGATTCAAGAGATGAATATAAATTAATTAGCAATAAATTAATTTTATTCATGGATATTTAAATCTTAAATACACGGAATAAATAATACTACCGGAGAAATATTATTTGATATAATATGGTTTAATATTGGGAGTGCAATTAATTTATATAGTGGAAAATAAATTAATTAATATTAATGGGAGATTAATAGATTTGGGCTTGGGCTCAATTTAATCATTAATATTGGAAGCCCAATATTCCACCTCCTTTAGATCCCCTACGTAGCCTATAAATGCACTACATGGTCTTCACTTTTTCATAAGACAAGAATATCAATAGTTGATAGTTCTAGAGAGTTGAAGAGGATCCATAAGCTTGGAGGATCGTCGCCCACCCGACGTTCAAGCTAGTGCAAGGAATACGTGGGAAGATCGAAAGGTCATCAACTTAGATTCGTTTCTCCGCACAACGAATTAAAAGGTAAAATCATAAACTCCTTTGTGTGAATTTATGTGAATTTAATTGTGATGCATACATGAACGGACGATCCGGGAAAACGACGAACTTCGGGGACGGGGATTCGAGATCCCCGGCGAACGTTCGAAGGACCCTCGGCTGGGAGCCGAGGGGTGCGATCGAGCCCTAGGGCATCGATCGCGGGGCCCACACGAGGACGCCCCGGCTGGACGCCGGGGCACGCGATCGACCGCGGGGTCGATCGCCGGGCGAGCCGCGGCTGGGCCGCGGCGGGTGCGCTGGGCGCACCGCCCTCCTCGGCGGCGGCGGTGAGTCGCCGGACTCACCGCCGGGGGCTGTTCGGAACATCCCCACGGGGATGCGCGTGCATCCCCGGCGATCGCTAGGGTTAGCGATCGCGAGCCCCGGCGGGGGCTCGGCTAGGGTTTCTAGCCGCGGGTTCTTCCCGCGGCGACGACTCTCTTGTCGAGCTCCGGCTCGTGCGGTGGTTCGCGGTTTCATCTCCGGCGAGAGGATTTCGGTCGGGTTGTCGGTTTCCGCAAATTTAGATAACCCGGGATACCGAATTTCAACAATTGGTATCAGAGCGTTTGGTTTCGTGTTCATGTATGTGTTCAATTGCGTTCTACCTTGCAGGGATTCCGACTATCATGGTTTAATTAATTGTTAATTATTCGTTTAATTAATTGCTATTTAATTTACCATGATTGTTCGTTTATTAAACTCTCGGACATGTCGAGATTCGTTTTGTGTGGATGAATGCTTGTAATAGTAAAAATTCGGGGGTTGACCGAATTTAGGATTTATTATTACGTTCTATGTTTTCCGGAAAGTGTATAGGGTCGATTTCATGTATAGAATCGATACCGGAATTGTAAATTTATTTCTTGTAATTTATTTACGTTGGATCGATGCCGAGACGATCACCGGAGAACTCATGAGACGAAGAAGACGAAGAGGACGAAGAACCCGGGGGTCGATCAACCCCATAATCGACCCCATGACCGAAGCCATGGGGAGGGGTCGATCGCCCCTCGGCTGGGGCTGCCGCCGGCAAGGTGGTGGCCGGCCGGCTGGGGCGGCGGCGGCGGTGCCCTCTCCGGTGGTGGCGGCGGTCGGTGGTGGTGGTGGTGCGGGGATCCCCAACCCGTGCTACTCCTAATCCTACCAAGATACTACTTACCTAATTGATTCAAGTTTTCCTATTTTGAGTATTCCTAAGTATGGGAACTCTCATGGAGATAGGAAAAGAATTAATTAATATTTTTTATTTCCTTATTCTATTATAGAAGTCTTCTAGATGTTGGAAATCGACTACCCGGGACACATCCATTCGAACACTCGAACATCCGGACGTCCCCAATCGACTTCTGGAAGTCACCCCCGGACAGCCAAGGCCACCCGCCCAAGAGATCGCGCATCCGCCGCAGCCGAAGCCGCGGCTCGCGATCTGCCCGGAGCAGGCGACCGCCTGCCCACCAGGCGAGCGCTCGCGCAGCAAGGCAAGCGAGCGCTTGCTGCCCAGGCGAGCGCCCGCGACCTGTCGCGAGCGGGCGCTTGCTCCTCTGGCGGTCGCCTGGCTGCTGCGAACAGCAGCGCGATCCGCCCGTTCCGGCTGTTCCGATGAGATTTTCTCGATCCGAATGCCACGCCGGAGGTCAGAAACCTCCCAGCAGTCCGAGAACATCACATCCAAGCCACGGAACCCGATCTTTGGTTCGTTGTATGATTAACGCAAAAACAGAGATCGAATAAAATTGCGGAATTGAAAGTTCCGATCTCATACCTCTCGGTCGATTGTTGAGACCTTAGATGCTTCTGGTGTATGACTCTGATCCCGACTCCAACCGTTGTGTGGGCAACGATCTGTTGGGTTTGCCTTTTCTGCTTTCTTCTTCTTCTACCGTGATATTCCTTTTCTCAGTTAGAGAAAAATATCAGCGCTAACTAATGTATTTTACAGAGAAAAATTATATTTGCGTTAACAATTATTTTTCTCAGTAAAATAGAAAAGCGGCGAACTGTAGGTTAAGAATAGGCAAGGGGGGGGGGGGGGGGGGGGGGGGGTTATATAGAGTTACACCAGGGACCCAAGGTTAAATTAATTAAGGGCTAAATTGAAATATTAATTAACTTGGAATACGTAAACGCAATTCCTTAATTAATCGATTTCAATTTTAATTATTATTAACTCCACTATAAAATAATAATTGAATTCCCGAAATTAATTTAATATTATTTCAACAATAATATTTCCGCCGAAATTACATATACGACTTTCCCCGTGTTTAAGATATCGAACGTCCACGAATTTATTTAATTACTAATAATTAAATTAATTCGTTTCTTATTTTCCGAGACTAGTACCACTCATCCTTATTATCATGTGGAACAAATCCACCTGCAGGGTTTACATGATAAACTTTATGAGCTCATCTCGGGGACGTTATCAACCCGATAAACGGGACACGGTTTCCTGTCTATAATCTATAGCATGCCGTGAGTATAATTACGATTCCCAATTTACCGAGTATCTCGACTAATCAAATAGTCTCACTCATTGGCAAGTTAAAGAACCGAGAATTGGACACACGCACCTATAATTATATAGGGATTAAGAATTCGTATATCCGTAATTCTGAGGTCTAGTTCGATTACGTCGAATAGTATAAATCGAACGCCCTCCCGTGGTCCTGCTCAATACACCAAGTGTACAAGTGTAACATAATAGTCAAGACCAACTATTACCCAGTCACACTACGACGTACCGATGGATTGTCCCTGTCCATCTAAGTCGTGAGCTCCTGTTCGATAGTATACGAGTAACCGACAGTATGATCTTCTGCGTGTCTCCTCACGCCATATTGTCTACAACGTATATATCTAGGACTATTGCATTCAAGTACAAGATAGACAAGACGCCGACAGTTTGATTAATAGATAATGTAAAACACAGATAAGGAGTTCCATATTGTCACTAAACTAGACATTTAGAATATAACTCCATCACTAGAATATTTCAAGTTCTACTTGGAATAGGAATCTAGAGATTTAATAGAATTAGATAGGAAAAGAATTAATATTATTTATTTCCTTATTCTATTATGGAAGTCTTCTAGAATATTTCAAGTTTTACTTGGAATGGGAATCTAGAGATTTAATAGAATTAGATAGGAAATTAATTAATTTGTTTCTATTTGATTATTCCTATTTTATGGGAATTTTCATGGACATGGAAATTAATTAATCTTGGAAAGTAGAAGAGTCCTAATTTATTTTATTTCCTTATTCTATTATAGAAGTCTTCTAGAATATTCCAAGTTTGACTTGGATAGATTATTCTAGAGATTTAATAGAATTAGATAGGAAGATAAATAAATAAAAATATTAATAATATTTAATTTTATTTTTGATTTATTCGATTGACTTAATTTTCGAATTAAGTATCTTTTGGATTTATTAAAAATAAATAGACTTAAATATTGGGATTAATATTCTCGTCACATGGAGCATTCAAGAACGAAGACTGAAGACTAGAAGACGCATACGGAGATGGAATAAAGCCATGATAGTCGGAAAATAATTTTCTAGCTTATTTTGACTATGTGATATGTGCTTTATTACTTGTATGCATGCTTATGTGTTTAATTATGCATTAGATAGCGTATCCCTTTGTTATAAAAAGCTAAGTGGGAGCGGGGATGGAAACATTCCCATGGTCTCCATTACTGTTCTCTTGGTGACTCTTATGGACTTTTGAAGTTCGTATAGATGTGTCATTGGAGGAGAATTCTTGTAATTCCTCTTACGAGAAACATTGATTAAGTTTATCAAACAATGCCTAATTTGTCTTTCTGAAACTGACTTCAAGTCGACTCATTCTCACCCCGGGGAGTGGAATGGAGCCAAAGCCACTTGGTCATGTCGAGGACACAAATTAGAGGCAGTCGTACCATTCTTTGATAGATGGATCGATTGTCTGCTCGGCTCCCTCATCTAATGAGAGATAGGGTTGTTCGCATGGTGAATCACTGGTTAGAAACTTCGAGTTTCACTTATGATTCTCCGCGTCCTGATTTACGAAATCGAATGGATCTTGTAACTGGGAGTCAATTATAAAAGTCTCTTAGTGTAGTAAACGTCCACACCACGTGGCTTGCTGTACTAACGGATTTTGGATTAATTGATGTAGACAGTTGTAAGGAATTGTGAAGAGTTGTGAAGTTATCGTAAACGTCCACACCACGTGGCTTGCGGTGATATAGCAATTCCAAACGATTTACTTTGGTGCTGAGTAATGGTTTACACTTAGATACGCATTATAGTATTCCTCCCCACGAGGTTACGCTATAAGTGATGTATGACCAAAGAAAACCTAATTGCTAAATCATTTGGGTGGGTAAACGTCCACACCACGTGGCTTGCCTTACCTGATGGGATTTTAGATGTGATTAGTAATTTAATGATATTATTTGAGGGAGATAATATCGGATATTAAATTAATTGTTTGTTTAAATGTGCTTATAGGTTTAGAGAATAGCTATGAACCCACTTTCTATGATACTCAAGGAGCATAAGCTCACTGGCCCCAACTATATTGATTGGAAGAGAAATTTAGACATTGTCCTAACTTCGGAGGAGTACAAGTTTGTACTCCATGAAGTGTGCCCTGCTGAGCCCACGGCTGCCTCAACTGATGAGGAAAAACTTGATGGAGTTGTATTCTAAATGTCTAGTTTAGTGCAAATACAGAACTCCTTATCTATACCTTAATTCGAGATATGATTCAAGCATAATTGCATTTAATGCAATAGTCCTTGATGTATACGTTGTAGACAGTATGGCGTGAGGAGACACGCGGAAGATCATACTGTCGGTTACTCGTATACTATCGAACAGTAGCTCACGACTTAGATGGACAGGGACAATCCATCGGTACGTCGTAGTGTGACTGGTAGATAGTCGGTCTTGACTATCATGTTACACTCGTACACTTGGTGTATTGAGCAGGACCACGGGAGGGCGTTCGATTTATACTAATCGAAGTAATCGAACTAGACCTCAGATATTGCGGATATGCGAATTCCTAATCCCTATATAATTATAGGTGCGTGTGTCCAATTCTCGGTTCTTTAATCTACCAATGAGTGAGACTAATTGATTAGTCAATATTCTCGGTAAATTGGGAATCGGAATTGTACACACGGCATGCTATAGATTATAGACAGGAAACCGTGTCCCGTTTATCGGGTTGATGATGTCCCCGAGATGAGCTCATAAAGTTTATCATGTAAACCCTGCAGGTGGATTCGTTCCACATGATAATAAGGATGAGTGGTACTAGTCTCGGATAATAAGAAACGAATTAATTTAATTATTAGTAATTAAAGTTAATTCGTGGACATTCGATATCTTAAACACGGGGAAAGTCGTATATGTAATTTCGGCGGAAATATTATTGTTGATATAATATTAAATTAATTTCGGGAATTCAATTATTATTTTATAGTGGAATTAATAATAATTAAATTTGAAATCGATTAATTAAGGAATTGCTTTTAAGTATTCCAAGTTAATTAATATTTCATTTTAGCCCCTAATTAATTTACCTAAGAGGTCCCTAGTGTAACTCTATTTAAACCCACCCCTTGCCCTCTCCTAAACCTACAGAACGCCGCAACAATTAATTTCAGCAGAGAAAATAATTGCGTTAGCGCAATTAAGATTTTTCTCTGTTAAAATTAATTTGTTAACGCAAATAAATTTATTCTCAGAGAATGATTTATAACGCTGGTTTGAGAAAGGAGAGAGCAGAAAAGGGAGACCCAACGGATCGTTGCCCACACAACGGTTGGAGTCGGGAAGAGGCATACGCTAGCAATCGCTAAGGTCTCAACAATTCGGCTCCTCCGAATCACGCGACAAAGGTATGAGATCGAATCCTTTTTTCCGCAATTTTCGATCTCATAATTCGTTAAAAATACATCGAACGATCGATCGGGTTCCGGGAGTCGTGGTACGTGTTCCTCGACTATTGGGGGGTCTAGGACCTCCGGAATGGTAGTCGGATGAGGAAAAACGACCCGGAAACGAGCCCGGAACAGCAACGTCGCGTTGCTGTTCGCGGACAAACGGCGGTCGCCAAAGGGCAAACGGCGGTCGCCGTTTGCAGTTCCTTTCAGCGACCGCTGGACTGCTTTCGGCGGTCGCCGAATTGATGCAGTCCAGTCCCGTTTCGCGCGGTTGTCCTTCGGGGCGATGGCTGGGCGTGAATCGGGTCAAGGGGTGTCGTGCGAACGAAGTAGCGACTTCGGAGGTCGACTGGGAGTGTTCGGATGTTCGAGCGATCGAACGAACGCATCCCGGGTAGTCGATTTCCAACAAAACTAACATATCGGAAGTGGAAAAAGGCTGATGAAATTGCTAGGTGTTATATTTTGGCTTCCATGTCAAATGTACTCCAAACCCAACATGAGTCGATGGACACTGCCTATGATATGATGTTTAACCTCAAGGAGATGTTTGGGGAGCAAGATCGTGCGGCAAGGAAAGAAGCCATGAGAGTCCTCATGTCGACTACTCAATCTGAAGGAACGCCCGTTGGGGAGCACGTTCTTAAGATGATGAGTATGTTAAATGAACTTGAGGTCCTAGGAGCTTCTATTGATGGTGAGACGCAAGTCGACATCATACTCCAGTCTCTGGCCCCTAGTTTTGAGCAGTTTCGTATGAGCTATAATATGGGTAAACTATCTTATACTCTTGCGCAACTCCTGACTGAACTAAAGGCGGCAGAGGGGATCTACAAGAAGGGCAAGTCTCAAGCGCTTGTAGCTACCAAGTCCAAAGGCTTTAAGCCTGGTGGAGGTAGGGGCAAGAGAAGGAAGCAAGCCCGGAAACCCAGTGGTGTCAAGAGGACTGTACCACGAATGGGGGCTGCAAAGCCAAAGGGTAAGTGCTTCCGATGCAACAAGATGGGACACTGGAAGTCTGAATGTCCTCTCAAAGGTACGAATTTTCCTTAGTCGTAAAAACATAGTCAGCGGTATTATCTACCAGAATTCTGGTGTGTAGATATGGACCCACTTACGGTATGTGCATTTGTTGAATGCAGGGGTTCCAGAAAACCCGGCGACTTAGAGAGGAAGAGTTCGAGTCTACACGGGCAAAGCTGTAGAGGAGGCAGCGGTTGCGGTGGAAGACATTTATCTGCTTTAGTAGTTAAATAGGATTTCATTTCAAAGTTATTGCTTTATGTACCCCTTTATTTTAGAAAGAACGTTTTGTTCTGGATTTCTATTATTTACGAATGGATATTTTATTTCTTTAATCATTGGATGATTTTGATAAGAAATAATGGCATTATCTATTCTGGTACATTAGATAGCAATATATGAATGATAGATCCTAAGTCTACCACAAATGCAACAAACCGTTCTATAACTTGTTTTACTTATTAAATATTTCTTTATCATTATACTTGTGAATTCTTATACTTAGTAGTATTTTCAAATAAGATTCAAATGGTCGAAATTGATTTGATCAATTAAAGTTGAAGGAATGGACCTTCCGACCTAAGAATTAAATTTGGAGGATAATACGTCTAAGCAAACCTTTCTGGAAAAATGATAGAATTCAGACAAGTATTAGAAATGATTAGATATGCAGACATATGTGTATATTAGAAAGGTGCGAGTAATTCTTTCAAGAATACTCAAGTAATGGAGTAGAATGCTTGATGTGCCATAAAAGCAAAGTGTTTTGACTAGTCAATGGACACAAAGCTTTTATGGGGAACCATCAAAGTATATCCATTAGAAGCCTGCGACTTGGTCGCGGAGGCCATAACCTATCTAGATAACACATGGCATAATCAAATATTGGGATTAAATCCCAAAGAGACGCGCCATACACTTGCGTGTAGAGATGGTGCGTTGTAAAGAAATGGAAATCTAATAGTAAGAGAACAAGTTGTTTCGGAACTACCTATGTTCTATGGATATTCCTAGAGACAACGACATATTCAATATGGTTGTAGGATATCCTAGATGAACGAAGTATTGTGTGTTCTATAGTACTATGAACCAGAGGGACGTCTCGTCCGGTTCATAGAGAAAGACTATTAGATGAACCACAAAGCCTAAAATTGACGTGATACCTTGAAATGAGAAGAAGGACAAAAGACTAGGAACCAGCCAAACCGAGTAGATGTGCACCACATACTGCACCTATTCTTATTACTGTTATACACCGGGACGCCATTGCAGTGGGAGGTTGTTGGACAACCAGGGATATTCATAAGACTAGAGGAGTTCGGACTCTGGATCTAGTAAAGATGAAATCGACCCCTAGATCTGCATAAGGGCAGTACTAGACCTAAATGTGCCTGCTTGGAACAATAAGAATTATTGTTGAGAGGCTAGATCATTTAGAGTACAAGCTTAGTAAATCCATTTGTGGATTGAAATAAAGCTATGAATCGTGGAACTTGCGAGTTGATGGGATAATCCATTTGATGGATTCATCAAAAGGCATAGACGAGAGGTGTATTAAAGACGTAATCGAAACAAGGTGGTGTTTCTCGGAGATTTTGTGTAGATAACATTTCATCATTGGCAACAATGTAAAAGTGTCATCAGACATAAAATAGTGGTTGTCTAAATAAATCGAGATATAAGATTGAGAAGAAGTTAGAGCTTGTTCTTAAGATCTTATGATCTAGAGATAAGAACATTGTACTTCTCCTAGACATCTTATACGATTAAGGTTTGTTTTAAACATGCATACTTCTGAGAAAGGTTATTGCTTTTCAGAGACAGAATATACATCTATCTAAAGGGTGTGTGTTCGAACACATGAAGGAGATAGATGAGGACAAAGCAGTTTCCTATACTTCAAGTATGGAAAGCTTTATAGATGCAATGTTGTAAAACATGAACCTGATATCAACTATGCGGTTTGCGTAGTGGGAGGATATCAAAGTAATCTGGATAAGGGATGTTCGAATGCTGCAAGAGTACTTTCATAGTACTGGCAAGAGCAAGACGAAATCTTCTTAGATTACAGATTCTCAGATCCAAAAATCAGAGAAGGACCAGTGAAAGTCGATATCAGGCTATGTGTTCACTTTTAGAAAGAGGTGGAACCATGAAAAGAAAGAGTGATAAGCAGGACGCTTTTCAGACTCTCTCATAACCGAATAGCAGCCTCAGAGGCAGCGGAAGTTTTTGGTTAGGTTCCGGAATAACCTCTTGACTTGGATATGACTCTTAGTTTACCTAAGGCTATTGGATAGCGGTGCACGGTAAACTGGAAGAGATCATAAGTCAAAAGTGATGTTAACACATAGAGCAAGTACCACCTGATACGAGTCATCGTCAGGGGAGACGACGTAGTAGTCACCAAGATAACTTCAGAGCGGCAACCTAGATTGCTCATTCACATAGTACTTCTCGGAAGTACACTTTGAAGCACGTGATGAGTATGGGAACCGGGAGTTTGGAGGAAATGACTAGACCTTAGTACAAGTGGGAGATTGTTGGAGTTGTGTACTTAATGTCTAGATTTAAGTAACGGTAAACTCCCCGTCATAGCATTTAATCTATTAAATTAACGAACAATTGTTTTGCTTTTAATTACTTGATAATTAAAATATATGCAAAATCATAGTCCTAGATTTTATACGTTGTAGTTAGTATGGTGTTGCATGGGCACACAGAAGATCATACTATCGGTTACTCGTATTTAATCAAACAGTGGCTCACGACCTAGATGGACCCGGACCAATCCATCGGTATAGTCGTTGTGTGAGAGAGAAAATAATTTATCTTAATTATTTTATCACACTTGTACACTTGGTGTATTGAGCGGATCGTTGAGATTCATCGATTAGGATTGCCGGCGATAATCGATTCGAGTCTCAGTGTATTATATTCTTAATCCTTGATATTGTTGCGGGTATGTATATTTAATATAAGTGACTTTGATTTACCAAAGGAATTAACCGATTTAATTATTGGGTTAATTACCGGTTAAGTTGGGTCACTATATTTTATATATGGCATGCCGTGAATGATTGACAGGACAGTGTATCCCGGAAGGGTTGATAATATCCCCGAGATGAGTTCAAAAGGAATTATTGTGTAAACCTCATGAGTGGATTCGTTCCGCACAATAATTAAGGTTGAATGGTACTAGTCTCGGATTCAAGAGATGAATATAAATTAATTAGCAATAAATTAATTTTATTCATGGATATTTAAATCTTAAATACACGGAATAAATAATACTACCGGAGAAATATTATTTGATATAATATGGTTTAATATTGGGAGTGCAATTAATTTATATAGTGGAAAATAAATTAATTAATATTAATGGGAGATTAATAGATTTGGGCTTGGGCTCAATTTAATCATTAATATTGGAAGCCCAATATTCCACCTCCTTTAGATCCCCTACGTAGCCTATAAAAGCACTACATGGTCTTCACTTTTTCATAAGACAAGAATATCAATAGTTGATAGTTCTAGAGAGTTGAAGAGGATCCATAAGCTTGGAGGATCGTCGCCCACCCGACGTTCAAGCTAGTGCAAGGAATACGTGGGAAGATCGAAAGGTCATCAACTTAGATTCGTTTCTCCGCACAACGAATTAAAAGGTAAAATCATAAACTCCTTTGTGTGAATTTATGTGAATTTAATTGTGATGCATACATGAACGGACGATCCGGGAAAACGACGAACTTCGGGGACGGGGATTCGAGATCCCCGGCGAACGTTCGAAGGACCCTCGGCTGGGAGCCGAGGGGTGCGATCGAGCCCTAGGGCATCGATCGCGGGGCCCACACGAGGACGCCCCGGCTGGACGCCGGGGCACGCGATCGACCGCGGGGTCGATCGCCGGGCGAGCCGCGGCTGGGCCGCGGCGGGTGCGCTGGGCGCACCGCCCTCCTCGGCGGCGGCGGTGAGTCGCCGGACTCACCGCCGGGGGCTGTTCGGAACAGCCCCACGGGGATGCGCGTGCATCCCCGGCGATCGCTAGGGTTAGCGATCGCGAGCCCCGGCGGGGGCTCGGCTAGGGTTTCTAGCCGCGGGTTCTTCCCGCGGCGACGACTCTCTTGTCGAGCTCCGGCTCGTGCGGTGGTTCGCGGTTTCATCTCCGGCGAGAGGATTTCGGTCGGGTTGTCGGTTTCCGCAAATTTAGATAACCCGGGATACCGAATTTCAACAAGTACAACCTTGTACTCTTCAACAGTTTGGGTAATGTCTAGATCTCTATTCCAATCATTACATTTAGGGACCAGTGAGTTTAAAGTCCTTACGTATCACAGAAAGTGGGTTCAAAGCCATTTCCTAATCTATGAGCACATATAACAACAAACAATTGATTTAATCTCCGATATTATCTCCCTTAAATAATATCATTAAATCACTAATTGCCTCTAAAATCCCATCAGATATGGCAAGCCACGTGGTGTGGACGTTTACCAACCCAAATGATTTAGCAATTAGATTTTCTTTGGTCATACATCACTTATAGCGGAACCTCGTGGGGAGGAATACTATAATGCGTATCTAAGTGTAAACCATTACTCAGTACCAAAGTAAATCGTTTGGAATTGCTATATCACCGCAAGCCACGTGGTGTGGACGTTTACGACAACTTCACAACTCTTCACAATTTCTTACAACTGTCTACATCAATTAATCCAAAATCCGTCAGCATAGCAAGCCACGTGGTGTGGACGTTTACTACACCAAGAGACTTTTATAATTGACTCCCAATTACAAGATCCATTCGATTTTCGTAAATCAGGACGCGGAGAATCATAAGTGAAACTCGAAGTTTCTAACCAGTGATTCACCATGCGAACAACCCTATCTCTCATTAGATGAGGGAGCCGAGCAGACAATCGATCCATCTATCAAAGAATGGTACGACTGCCTCTAATTTGTGTCCTCGACATGACCAAGTGGCTTTGGCTCCATTCCACTCCCCGGGGTGAGAATGAGTCGACTTGAAGTCAGTTTCAGAAAGACAAATTAGATGAGGGAGCCGAGCAGACAATCGATCCATTTATAAAAGAATGGTACGAAGGTCTCTAATTTGTGTCCTCTACATGACCAAGTGGCTTTGGCTCCATTCCACTCCCCGGGGTGAGAATGAGTCGACTTGAAATCAGCTTTGGAAAGACAAATTAGGCATTGTTTGATAAACTTAATCAATGTTTCTTGTAAGAGGAATTACAAGAACTCTCCTCCAATAACTTATCTATATAAACTTCAAAAGTTTATAAAAGTTACCAAGAGAGCAGCAATGGAGACCATGGGTATGTTTCCATACCCTCTCCCACTTAGCTTTTTACAATAAAGGGATACGCTATCTAATGCATAATTAAATACACATAAGCATGCATACATGAAATAAAGCACATAGAATATTATCACATAGTCAAAATAATACTAGAATATTATTTTCCCGACTATTATGGCTTTATCGCATCTCCGTACGCATCTTCTAGTCTTCAGTCTTCGTTCTTGAATGCTCCATGTGACGAGAATATTAATCCCAATATTTAAATCTATTTATTTTTAATAAATCCAAAAGTTACTTAATTCGAAAATTAAGTCAATCGAATAAATCAAAAATAAAATTAAATATTATTAATATTTTTATTTATTTATTTTCCTATCTAATTCTATTAAATCTCTAGAATAATCTATCCAAGACCCACTTGGAATATTCTAGAAGACTTCTATAATAAAATAAGGAAATAAAATAAATTAGGACTCCTAATCCATCCAAATTAATTCCTTTCCTAATCTATTAAAAATTCCATAAAGGAATAATTAAATAGGAAAAATTAATTAAGGACTTTCAAAACTTTCCAAGATTAATTAATTTCCATTGCTATGAAAATTCCCATAAAATAGGAACAATCAATTTGGAAATAAATCAATCCTAAATTAACTTTTTATTCCTTTCCAATTCTATTAAATCTCTAGGATCCTATTCCAAGTAGAACTCGGAATACTCTAGAAGACTCCCATAATAGAATAAGGAAATAAAATTAATTCCAATTAATTCTTTTCCTAATCCATGAATATTCCAAAAAGAATAATCAATTAGGAAGACCAAATTAATTCTAAATTTATTTCTTCCTTATCCATGAAAATTCCCATACTAGGAACAATCAATAAGGAAATAAATTTATTCTAAATTTATTCTTTTCCTATTCCATGAGAGTTCCCAAAAAATGAGAATACTCACAATAGGAAAACCGAATAATTTAGGAAAGTTGAATCTTGGCGGGGAGTACGAGATCACGAGGACCCCGCGCCCCCCATCACCATCGATCCCCGGCCGAGGAGGAGCGCCGCCGCCACCCCGGCCCACGCGCCACCACCACCGGTGGCCGGCGTGGCCGAGGAGTCCCGCGGGCAGCCCCCGCCTCTAGGGCTTGATCGATCCTTCATGGATCGATCATGATGATCGATCCCTCGTCCCATCGTCTCCTCCGTCACACGTCTTCTCCGGCGGTCGTTTCGGCATCGAACCAACGTAAATAAATTACAAGAATTTAAATTACAATTATCCGGTATCGATTCTATACATGAAATCGACCCTATACATTTTCCGGAAAAAGTAGAACGTAATAATAAACCTTAATTCGGTCAACCCCCGAATTTTTACTATTACAAGCATTCACCACACATAAAACGAATCTCGACATGTCCGAGAGTTTAATAAAATTATGACAATAATTAACGAAGAATTATATCTAGCCATAATAGTCGGAAACCCTGCAAGGTAGAACAATTTATCGCATATACACATGAACTAGAACCACGCACTGATACCAATTGTTGGAAATCGATATCCCGGGGTTAACGGAATTGCGGAAACATAACCCCGATCAAAATCCCTTCGCCGGAAACCACCGCGAACCACCTCACGAGCCGGAGCCCGGCCGAGAACACCCGCCGCGGGATGAACCCGCGGCTGCCCTAGCCGAGCCCCCGCGAGGGGCTCGCGATCGCGGTGGGCGATCGCATAAGGATGCATCGTGCATCCCCCGGGGCTGCTCGTAGCAGCCCCCGGCGGTGAGTCCGGCGACTCACCGCCACCGCCGATGGAGGAGGGGGCGCCTGCCGCGGCACCAGCCCGCGGCTGCCCCCAGCGATCGACCGAGCGTCGATCGCACGCCCCGGCACCAGCCGGGGCTTCTCCTTGCGCGCCCGGCGATCGAGCCCTAGGGCTTCGATTGCCACCCTCGGCGCCCAGCCGAGGGCTTGGTCCGTGCGTGCGCACGATCCCCACGGGGATCCGAACCACCGCGGTCCGGTGGTCTTCGACCACCACCGCCGGTTCATCCTCGTTCCGGGGTTCGTTCGTCCCTCGGATCTTCGTTCATATGCATATACGAATAATCAATTAAAATCATTGAGGGGGTTTCAATGATTTACCTTTGTTCTCGTTGTACGGAGAAACGAGATCTTATGAAGACCTTGAGACCTTCCCACGTATTCCTTGCACTAGCCCGGACGTCGTGTGGGCGACGATCTACCGAACTCTATGGATCCTCCTCTCTACTTTCTCTCTCTCTCTAGAATTGTGATCTTCAAGTTATGAGAATAGAGAAGACCATGTAGTGCTTTTATAGGCTACGTAGGGGATCTTAAGGAAGTGGAATATTGGGCTTCCAATATTAATGATTAAATTGAGCCCAAGCCCAAATCTATTAATCCATTAATATTAATTAATTCTATTTTCCACTATATAAAATTAATTGCACTCCCAATATTAAACCATATTATATCAAATAATATTTCTCCGGTAGTATTATTTATTCCGTGTATTTAAGATATAAATATCCATGAATAAAATTAATTTATTGCTAATTAATTTATTCATCTCTTATATCCGAGACTAGTACCATTCATCCTTAATTATTATGCGGAACAAATCCACCTGCAGGGTTTACATAATAATTCCTTATGAACTCATCTCGGGGATATTATCAACCCTTACGGGATACACTTTCCCGTCAAGTATTCACGGCATGTCATATATAAAATATAGTGACCCAACTTAACCGGTAATTAACCCAATAATTAAATCGGTTAATTCCTTTGGTAAATCAAAGTCACTTATATTAAATATACACACCCGCAATAGTATCGGGGATTAAGAATAAAATACACTGAGACTTAAATCGATTATCGCCGGCAATCCTAATCGATAAATCTCAAACGATCCGCTCAATACACCAAGTGTACAAGTGTGATAAAATAATCAAGATAGATTATTTTCTCTCTCACACAACGACTATACCAATGGATTGGTCCGTGTCCATCTAGGTCGTGAGCAACTGTTCGATTAAATACGAGTAACCGATAGTATGATCTTCTGTGCGCCCATGCAACACCATACTAACTACAACGTATAAAATCCAGGACTATGATTTGCATATATTTAATTATAAATAATTAAATGCAAATAATTGTTTATTTAATTAAATAGATTAATGGCAATGGATCGTGAGTTTCCGTTACTTAAATCTAGACATTAAGTACACAACTCCAACAGTAGTCATTTGGGATCATATCCCAATCTCTGATTAGTATGCCATGCATTCCTAAGATAGGTACTTGCCTCCGCGATCAAATCGCAGGCTACAAACGGATATACCTTGATGGTTCTCCACAATTGCTTAGTGTCCATTGACTTGTCAAAACACTTGCTTTTGTGGCACATCAGGTACTCTAATCCATTTCTTGAGTAATCATCAAATGAAGTACTCGTACCTTATTGTCTGAGTAGACATAGGTCTGCATACATCAGAGTCAATCAATTCTTATACTTGTCCGGATCTTACATCTTATATCCATAAAGGATTGCTTAGTCATATTATCTTCCAAATTAGATTCTTAGGTCGGAAGGTCCACTCCTTCAACTTAATTGATCAAACTATCAATTTTCGACCTTTGAACTTTTTATTTGAATAAAAATGACTCAGCATAAGAATCCACAAGTATAATTGATAAAGAAATCTCTTATTAGTAAAACGAGTTTTATACTACGGTTCGTTGCATCGTGGTGGACTCAGGATTCATCATTTAGTTATTGCTAGCTAATGTACCATAATAGATAATATCTTTATTTCTTCTTATAACCATCAAATGATTAAAAGAAATAAAATATCCATTCATTAGAAATCCAGAACAAAGTTCTTTCTAATATGAAAGGTACATAAAAGCAATAACCCAAAATGAAATCCTATAAAATGTCCTCCACTGCAACTGCTGCCTCCTCTACAGCATTTCCCATGTAGACTACGATTTCTTCTTTTCTAAGTCGTCGGGTTTCCTGGAACCCTTGCATTTAGAATGCACATACCGTCAGTGGTTCCATATCTACACACCAGGTTCCGGTAGATAATGCCACTGACTATGTTTTACGACTAAAGAAAATTTCGTACTTTCTTTGAGAGGATAATCAGACTTCCAGTACCCAGACTGTTTGCATCGAGAACACTTGCCTCTTGGCTTTCTCGTCCCATCTCGTGGTCCAAGAAACCTAGGTCCACTGGGTTTCTTTGCTTGCTTTTCCTTTCCCCCGATTTTGCCCTTAGGTTCGAAACCTTTGGCATTAGTTACAAGATCTTGCGATTTCCGTCTCAACTCGTCTAAAAGGTCAATCATCTCAAAAACGTGTTTAAGCGTTTCCTCGAATCGACTGGCCTTTATGAGTATCCTCATCGCCTCTTGTCTAGCCTCTACATCATGTCTAAACATCTCCTTGAGTTTGAACATGATATCAAAATCAGTCCTTTCCTCATCAGTTAAGACATTTGTAGGCTCGGGAGGACAAAGCTCACTGAGTACAAACTTGTACTCTTTAACAGTCTGGACAATGTCTAGATCTCTATTCCAATCAATACATTTAAGGACCAATGAGTTTAAAATCCTTACGTATCACAGAAAGTGGGTTCAAAGCCATTTCCTAATCTATGAGCACATATAACAACAAACAATCGATTTAATCTCCGATATTATCTCCCTCAAATAATATCATTAAACCACTAATCACATCTAAAATCCCATCAGGTAAGGCAAGCCACGTTCGTGTGGACGTTTACCCACCCAAATGATTTAGCAATTAGATTTGCTTCGGTCGTACATCATTATAGCGTTACTTCGTTGGGAAGAATACTATAAAGCGTACCTAAGTGTAAACCATTACTCAGTACTAAGGTGAATCGTTCAGAATTGCTACGTCACCGCAAGCCACGTTCGTGTGGACGTTTACGACAACTCGCAATCCTTCACAATTCCCTATAACTGTCTACATCAATTATTCCAAAATCCCATTCAGTATAGCAAGTGATGGAGTTATATTCTAAATGTCTAGTTTAGTGACAATATGGAACTCCTTATCTGTGTTTTTACATTATCTAATAATCAAACTGTCGGCATTTTTGTCTATCTTGTACTTGAATGCAATAGTCCTAGATATATACGTTGTAGACAGTATGGCGTGAGGAGACACGCGGAAGATCATACTGTCGGTTACTCGTATACTATCGAACAGAAGCTCACGACTTAGATGGACAGGGACAATCCATCGGTACGTCGTAGTGTGACTGGGTAATAGTTGGTCTTGACTATTATGTTACACTTGTACACTTGGTGTATTGAGCAGGACCACAGGAGGGCGTTCGATTTATACTAATCGACGTAATCGAACTAGACCTCAGAATTACGGATATACGAATTCCTAATCCCTATATAATTGTAGGTGCGTGTGTCCAATTCTCAGTTCTTTAACTTACCAATGAGTGAGACTAATTGATTAGTCGAGATACTCGGTAAATTGGGAATCGGAATTGTACACACGGCATGCTGTAGATTATAGACAGGAAACCGTGTCCCGTTTATCGGGTTGATGACGTTCCCGAGATGAGCTCATAAAGTTTATCATGTAAACCCTGCAGGTGGATTTGTTCCACATGATAATAAGGATGAGTGGTACTAGTCTCGGATAATAAGAAACGAATTAATTTAATTATTAGTAATTAAATAAATTCGTGAACGTTCGATATCTTAAACACGGGGAAAGTCGTATATGTAATTTCGGCGGAATTATTATTGTTGAAATAATATTAAATAAATTTCGGGAATTCAATTATTATTATTTAGTGGAATTAATAATAATTAAAAATGTAATTAATTAAGGATTTCTTTTTAAGGACTCCGAGTTAATTAATATTGCATTTTAGCCTTGAATTTATTTACCTAAGAGGTCCCTAGTGTAACTCTTTTTAAACCCCCCCTTGCCCTCTCCTAAACCTAACATTCGCCGCATTTATTTTTGCAGCAGAAATTAATTGCGTTAACGCAAATATAATTTCTTCTGTAAAAATTAATAAAGCTTTGCGCAATTATTTTACACAGAAAAGTAAAAAGGATATTGCGGTGGTTTATCAGAGAAGCAGAAAAGGGAGACCCAACGGATCGTTGCCCACACAGCGGTTGGAGTCAAGGGCAGAGTCATACACTAGCAATCGCTAAGGTCTCAACAATCGACCGAGAGGTATGAGATCGATCTTCTATTCCGCATATTCATTCGATCTTTATTTTCGTTGATCATACATGAACGTAGATCGGGTTCCGGGGTCGTGGATCGTATTCCTCGACTACTGGGGGTTCTAGGACCTCCGGAATGGTAGTCGGATGAGGAAAAACGACCCGGAAACGAGCCCGGAACAGCAACGTCGAGTTGCTGTTCGCGTAAAAACGGCGGTCGCCAGAGGGCAAACGGCGGTCGCCGTTTGCAGTTCCTCCAGCGACCGCTGGACTGAATTCGGCGGTCGCCGAAATGGTACAGTCCAGTCTCGTTTCGCGCGGTTGTCCTCCGGGGCTACGGCTGGGCGTGATTCGGGATATAAGCTGTTACGTGAACGAAGTAGCGACTTCGGATGTCGACTGGGATGGTTCGGATGTTCGAGCGATCGAACGAACGTATCCCGGAGAGTCGATTTCCAACAGCAAGCCACGTTCGTGTGGACGTTTACTATACCAAAAGATTTATATAATTGAAATCCAATTACTTGATCCATTCGATCTTGTAAATCAAGACGTGGAGAATCATAAGTGAAACTCGAAGTTTCTTACCAGTGATTCACCATGCGAACAACCCTATCTCTCATAAATGAGGGAGCCGAGCAGACAATCGATCCACCTTCAAAAGGATGGTACGAAGGTCTCTAATTTGTGTCCTCGACATGACCAAGTGGCTTTGGCTCCATTCCACTCCCCGGGGTGAGAATGAGTCGACTTGAAATCAGTTTCAGAAAGACAAATTAGGCATTGTTTGATAAACTCAATCAATGTTTCTCGTAAGAGAAATTACAAGAATTCTCCTCTAATGACTTGTCTAAACGAACTTTGAAAGTCCATAAAAGTCACCAAGAGAACAGCAATGGAGACCATGGCATTGTTTCCAATCCCTCTCCCACTTAGCTTTTTATAACAAAGGGATACGCTATCTAATGCATAATTAAATACACATAAGCATGCATACATGAAATAAAGCACATAGAATATCACATAATCAAAATAATACTAGAATATTATTTTCCGACTATTATGGCTTTATCGCATCCCCGTATGCGTCTTCTAGTCTTCAGTCTTCGTTATTGAATGCTCCATGTGACGGGAATATTAATTCCAATATTTAAATCCATTTATTTTTAATAAATCCAAAAGTTACTTAATTCGAAAATTAAGTCAATCGAATAAATCAAAAATAAAATTAAATATTATTAATATTTTTATTACTCTTTATTTTCCTTTTCTAATTCCATTAAATCTCTAGAATCCTATCCAAGACCCACTTGGAATATTCTAGAAGATTTCCATAATGAAATAAGGAAATAAAATAATTTAGGACTCCTAGTCCTTCCAAATTAATTCCTTTCCTAATCCATTAAAAATTCCATAAAGGAATAATTAAATAAGGAAAAATTAATTTAGGACTCCTAATCCTTTTCTAATTAATTCCTTTCCTTTTCTATTAAAAAAAATTCCATAAAGGAATAATTAAATAAGGAAAAATTAATTAAGGACTTTCAAAACTTTTCAAATTAATTATTTTCCTAATCCATTAAAAATTCCATAAAGGAATAATTAAATAGCAAAAATAAATTAATTATAAATTTATTCCCTTTCCTAATCCATGAATATTCCCAAGAATAGGAATAATCAATAAGGAAAAATAAATTTATTCTAAATTTATTCTTTCCCTATTCCATGAGAATTCCCAAAAATAGGAATACTCAAAATAGGAAAACCGAATAATTTAGGAAAGTTGAATCTTGGCCTAGACGAACATGGGATGGGGATTCCCATGTCCATCATGATCGACCACCTCACCTAGAGGAGTCGAACTCCTCATGGTGGTCGATCGACCCTCCAAGGATCGGCCATGGGGATGGCCGATCGAGTCCTCCCTCTCTTCGTCTCCTCCGTCACACTTTTTCGGTCGTCGTTTCGTCCTCGATCCAACGTAAAATAAATTACAAATTTATTACTACGCTATCCGGTATCGATACTCTACATGAAATCGACCTCACAATTTCCGGAAAAAAATTAAGAATAAGCATTCACCACACAAGAACGAATCTCGACATCAACGAGAGTTTAATAATCAAGAGAAATATTATGACATTAATTAACAATAATTAAATCTAGCCATAATAATCGGAAACCCTGCAAGGTAGAATAATTTATCGAAAAATACCATGAACTAAAACCAACGCTCTGATACCAATTGTTAGAAATCGATATCTCGGAATTAATAAATTTAAATAAATAAATTATCTAATTAATTCTGACCGAAATCCTTTGGAGATCGAATATCCGGAGTTGTAAAATTGCGGAACAACAACTCCAATCGAAATCCCGGTTGCCGGAAACCCGCCACGAACAACCACACGAAGCCGGACTCAACCAAACCCTAACCGAGGGCGAACCCACGGCTGTTCGGTCGAGCCCTCGCGTGGGCTCGCGGCTGCTCAAGGCAGCCCCCTAGGGCTGCTCGTAGCAGCCCGCTAATCGTGCCGGGAACCCTCGCGGAACACCCCAATCGAGCCCTAGCAACGGCTCGAACCACTGCTGCCCGATCGAGGCGTGCGCACGCCACCGGGCGCGCGCTAGGGTTCCTCCAGCATAGCCCCGTGCGTGACTCGCATGGCTTCACGAGTCCGCTGCGGGAAAAACCCGCAGCTCGCTGCCAGCAGCACGAGGCACCCGCCAGCCTGCCGGGCGGCCGCCCGCGACCACCACCAGGCGGGCGCTTGGCCCCCAGGCGGTCGCCTGCCTCCCCAGGCAGCGGGTGCGATCGATCCTTGCCGCCGGGTCGCTCCAGCCGCGGCGGTCCGGTGATCCTTGATCACCACCGCTTGGCTCGACCCCAGTGAGGATCCCAAACCTCAGATCTTGGTTTACGATATTTTTACGATAATTAAACGATAAAATCATAAAGAGGGTTTTACTATTTACCTCGTTCTCGTTGTTCGGAAAAACGAAGAACTCAATTTGACGACCTTGAGATCTTCCCACGTATTCCTTGCACTAGCTCGGACGTCGTGTGGGCGACGATCTACCGAACTCCATGGATCTGATGGAGTTATATTCTAAATGTCTAGTTTAGTGACAATATGGAACTCCTTATCTGTGTTTTTCATTATCTAATAATCAAACTGTCGGCATTTTGTCTTTCTTGTACTTGAATGCAATAGTCCTAGATATATACGTTGTAGACAGTATGGCGTGAGGAGACACGCGGAAGATCATACTGTCGGTTACTCGTATATTATCGAACAGAAGCTCACGACTTAGATGGACAGGGACAATCCATCGGTACGTCGTAGTGTGACTGGGTAATAGTTGGTCTTAACTATTATGTTACACTTGTACACTTGGTGTATTGAGCAGGACCACGGGAGGGCGTTCGATTTATACTAATCGACGTAATCGAACTAGACCTCAGAATTACGGATATACGAATTCTTAATCCCTATATAATTATAGGTGCGTTTGTCCAATTCTCGGTTCTTTAACTTGCCAATGAGTGAGACTATTTGATTAGTCGAGATACTCGGTAAATTGGGAATCGGAATTGTACACACGGCATGCTATAGATTATAGACAGGAAACCGTGTCCCGTTTATCGGGTTGATGACGTCCCCGAGATGAGCTCATAAAGTTTATCATGTAAACCCTGCAGGTGGATTTGTTCCACATGATAATAAGGATGAGTGGTACTAGTCTCGGATAATAAGAAACGAATTAATTTAATTATTAGTAATTAAATAAATTCGTGGACGTTCGATATCTTAAACACGGGGAAGGTCGTATATGTAATTTCGGCGGAAATATTATTGTTGAAATAATATTAAATTAATTTCGGGAATTCAATTATTATTTTATAGTGGAGTTAATAATAATTAAAATTGAAATCGATTAATTAAGGAATTGCGTTTACGTATTCCAAGTTAATTAATATTTCAATTTAGCCCTTAATTAATTTAACCTTGGGTCCCTGGTGTAACTCTATATAAACCCCCCCCCCCCCCCCCCCTTGCCTATTCTAGACCTACACTTCGCCGCTTTTTATTTTCATCACAGAAAAATAATTGTTTTAGCGCAATTAAGTTTTTCTCTGTTAAAAACATTAAGTTAGCGCTGATATTTTCTCTAAGAGAGAAAAGATATATCAACGCTGTAGAAGAAGAAGAAAGCAGAAAAGGCAATTCCAACAGATCGTTGCCCACACAACGGTTGGAGTCGGGGCAGAGTCATACATCAGAAGCATCTAAGGTCTCAACAATCGACCGAGAGGTATGAGATCGGAACTTTCAATTCCGCATTTATTTCGATCTCGGTTTTATCTCGTTGAACGTATATGAACGTAGATCGGATTCCGGGGTCGTGGGTAGTGTTCCTCGACTACTGGGGGGTCTAGGACCTCCGGATCGGTAGTCGGATGAGGAAAAACGACCCGGAAACGAGCCCGGAACAGCAACGTCGCGTTGCTGTTCGCGGACGAACAGCGCCCGCTGGTGGGCAAACAGCGACCGCTGTTTGCAACTCCACCAGCGACCGCTGGACTGCAATCGGCGGGCGCTGATTGGGTACAGTCCAGCTCCGTTTCGCGCGGTTGTCCTCCGGGGCGATGGCTGGGCGTGATTCGGGATAAGGGCTGTCGTGCGAACGAAGTAGTGACTTCGGATGTCGACTGGGATGGTTCGGATGTTCGAGCGATCGAACGAATGCATCCCGGGTAGTCGAAATCCAACAATTGGTATCAGAGCCGGTTATGCGTTCTTGTATTGTTTGCGAGTTTATTTTGCAGGTAACCCGATTATTATGGTCATATGTTTATGTACTGTATGTTGTGGTTTGTTAAACTCTCGGGGTTGTCGAGATCTTTTGTTTTATCGTTGCTTGCTTGTAATAGTTAAAACGACGGGTTGAGTCGTTTAGGTTTTCTATTTCGTTTTTCGTTTTTCCGGGTGTATAGGATCGATCAAAATGTATAGGATCGATGCCGGAAGTAGTGTAGTTTACATTTGTAATGTTGCTGCTGCTTGGTGGATCGAGACGAGATCGAAAGACGGACAAACGAGGGTCGAGGAGTCGAACCCGAGGCTACTGTGCACAAACGGCGCCCGCTGGAGGGCAAACGGCGGTCGCCGTTTGCAGTTCCTCCAGCGACCGCTGTTTCTCAAACGGCGGGCGCTGTTTGAGGTTTGGCAGCAGCGGCTCGGGGGTTCGACGGACATCACGGATCGCTTGTCGAGGGCCCGGGACGATACTCCAGTGGGAGGAGTTCGTCTCTTGGTCCTTAGACGAGTCGGTGATGGACCGAGACCGAGACGAGCAACGAGACGAAGATCCGAGAAGACGTGCATCGAAGATTTTAAAGGCCATAATAATCGGGCCACGTTAAATGCTTTTTGTGTGTTTACGTGCGTTTTATTATGCTTTAATTTTATGCATGTGAATGTTATCCCTTTCGTAAAAACTAAGTGGGAGAGGGATTGGAAACAATCCCGCGGTCTCCATTCTCTGTTTTGATAGTGATGTGTGTCGCTTACGAGTTGGCTTTAGTGTCATCCTCCCTATCGGATAAAGTTGACACACGGATATCACTGGATCAAAATTCGAATTCAATTCCATTTATAGAATTGAACACTTAAGTTTTTCAAAGCAATGCCTAATCTGTCTTTCAAAGACTAATTTCAACTCGACTCATTCTCACCCCGGGGAGTGGAATGGAGCCAAAGCGCTTGGTTATGTCGATGACACAGATTAGAGACATTCGAGTCATTTGATGACTAGATCGATTGTCTGGTTGGCTCCCTCACTTTGTGAGAGATAGGGCTCAATTGCATGATTGATCGCTGGTTAGAAACTTAGAGTTTCACTTACGAGATATCAAGCTTTGATTAACGAAATTGTGAAATTTATTAAATGGAATTCAATTAACAAAGTTGTTTGTTTAGTAAACGTCCACACTATCGTGGCTTACTAGACGGAAACGGAACTTTGGGTTAATTGAGGCTCGACAGTTATAGGAAATCGTAAAGGGACCGCATGTCAACGTAAACGTCCACACTAACGTGGCTTGCGGTGGGCGTGTAGTTTCCGAGCGGTTAACTTAGTACTGAGAAATGGTATACACTTAGGTACGCTTTACAGTATCCTCCCCATCGGAGTCACTGCTGTAATGATGTACGACCAAAGTAAAAGTCCAGTTATAAAATCGTTTGGACTAGTATACGTCCACATGAACGTGGCATGCTAGTCTGATGGGATTTTAGGATTGATTGGTAAATTTAATGATATTAATTAAGGGAGTTAATATCGAATTAAATTTGACGGTTTGATTTGTCTCTTTTATAGATATGGCACTTAACCCGCTGTCTATACTAAAAGAAAACAAGCTCACTGGTCCGGATTATAATGATTGGAAAGGAAACTTGGACATTGTCCAGACTGATAAAACTTCTAATCCCACTGAAGTCTTAACTGATGAGGACATTAAAGATGAACTCAGGAAGATGTTAAGACATAGTGCGGAAGCCGGGCAAGAAGTGATTAACTTACTCAAGAAATTCGGTCCTCTTAAGGAATCACTTGAAAGCGATTCCAAAAGAATGGAATTTGTGAGTGAGTTAAGAAAATCACAAATGATTGCGGCTGTGAAGTTAGATCTTTCTAGGCCTCCGGGCGGCAAAAGAAAGAAAAGGCATCAACGGAAACCCAGTGGACCCAGAAATGGTGGACCACAGATTGGAATGAACCAGCCTAAGGGCAAGTGTTTCCGCTGCAAGCAGTCTGGACATTGGAAGTCTAATTGTCCTCTCAGACAAGGAGGTATGAACTTTTCCTTAGTCACTGAAACATGTTTAGCGGTGTTATCCACCGGTACCTGGTGTGTGGATACGGGAGCCACTGATCATGTCTGCAATTCTTTGCAGGGGTTCCAGGAAACCCGGCGGCTTAGAGAGGGAGAGATCACTATCTACATGGGCAACGCTACGAGAGTGGCGGCAGTTGCAGTGGGAGATATTCATTTATCTTTTAATAATAAAGTTTTAGTATTGAATAATTGTCTTTATGTACCGAATTTTAGAAAGAACCTTGTTTCGGTTTCTAAGTTGGTTTTGAATGGATATTCTGTTTCTTTTGATAATTCTGTTATCATCAAGAAGAATGGTAATTATATCTGTTCTGGTACATTGATAGACAACTTATATATACTGAATCCCACGATGCAAAGTGTAGAGTCATATAACACATCTAGTACCAATAAGAGAAAGGAGCCTTCTAGGATGAATCAAAAGTACTTATGGCATCTTAGGCTAGGTCATATTAACTTGGGTAGGATTCAAAGGTTGATAACTGATGGAATACTCAGTGGTGTGAAAGATGAGGACTTTCCAACCTGCGAATCATGCCTGGAAGGAAAAATGACCAAGCGACCCTTTAGTGATATAGGGTATAGATCCAAGGAAGTACTAGAGTTGATTCACTCTGATTTGTGCGGGCCTTTATCTGTCCAAGCGAGAGGAGGTTATGAATTTTTTCGTAACCTTCACTGATGATTACTCAAGGTATGGTTTTATATACCTGATGCGCCGCAAGAGCGAGTGCTTTGACAAGTTCAAGGAGTACAAAGCTCTTGTGGAGAACCTTCATGGTAAAACCATAAAGACTCTACGATCTGATCGTGGAGGAGAGTACCTCTCGGGAGAGTTTAAGGCGTACTTATTAGAGAATGGGATTGACTCCCAGATGACTGCACCATACACGCCCCAGTAGAATGGTGTAGCAGAAAGAAGGAATAGGGCTCTTATGGAAATGGTAAGATCTATGATGAGTTATTCAGAACTACCAGTTTCGTTCTGGGGATATGCCTTGGAAACAGCGGCGTATATCCTGAACTTGGTTCCTTCTAAATCAGTCCCTAAGACGCCCTCGGAATTGTGGACCGGGCGTAAGCCGAACATGAAACACATTCGGATCTGGGCTTGTCCAGCACATGTGCTGAAGCATGGGGCTGATAAGTTGGAATCTCGTTCAGATATTCGGTTGTTTATAGGATATCCTAGAGGAACGAAAGGTGGTCTATTTTATAGTCCTAAGGACCAGAAGATCGTTGTTAGCACCAACGCTCGGTTCTTGGAAGAGGATTATATAATGGACCACAAGCCCAAGAGTGAGATAATACTAAACGAACTGAGAGGGGACGATCAAGGCTTAGATCCAACCGAACCGGGTGATACGCCACCACAGTCTGCACCTGTAGTTACTGAGGTTACACCGGAGCCTCGTCGTAGTGGGAGGGTTGTTCGACAACCCGATAGGTTCATGTTTATAGGTGAGTCTTCGGACTTGTTACCTGGAGAACATGAAGCCGATCCCTGGACCTATGGTGAGGCGCTTAAAGATCAAGATGCTCAGTCTTGGCAAAAAGCGATGAAATTTGAGATTGAATCAATGGATTCAAATCAGGTCTGGAATCTTGTAGCACCGCCCAAAGGTGTAAAAGCCATTGGTTGCAAGTGGGTGTACAAGAGAAAAATAGGGTCTGACGGGAAGGTTGAAACCTTCAAGGCTAGGCTTGTTGCGAAAGGGTATACTCAGAAAGAAGGGATCGATTATGAGGAAACCTTTTCGCCGGTAGCTATGCTAAAGTCGATCCGGATTCTTTTGTCTATAGCATCTTATATGGATTATGAGGTGTGGCAAATGGACGTCAAGACAGCATTCTTGAATGGGAATCTTGACGAGACCATTTACATGAGACAGCCAGAAGGTTTCATTAAGAAAGGCCAAGAGCATCTACTGTGTAAGCTAAACCGATCCATTTATGGATTGAAGCAAGCTTCTAGATCTTGGAACATGCGGTTTGATGAGGTTATCCAGTCTTATGGATTCATTCAAAGCATGGACGAGTCGTGTGTATACCGGAGATGTGACGGAAACAGTGTGGCGTTTCTCGTGCTTTATGTAGACGACATCCTTCTAATTGGCAACAATGTGAAGATGTTGTCGGACATAAAGGGATGGTTGTCCAAGCAATTCGATATGAAAGACTTAGGACAAGTTGGGCATGTTCTTGGGATCAAGGTTATAAGGGATCGCCGGAAAAGAACATTAAGCTTGTCCCAGGCTTCATATATTGATACGATTCTGGCTCGTTTCAACATGCAGAATTCCAAGAGAGGTGCTCAACCTTTCTGCCATGGAATTCATCTATCTAAAGACATGTGTCCCAAAACACAAAAGGAGATAGATTACATGAAGAAGGTTCCTTATGCTTCGGCAGTAGGAAGTCTAATGTATGCCATGTTGTGCACGAGACCTGATATCTGCTATGCCGTGGGCATGGTAGCTAGATATCAGAGTAACCCTGGACAGGGTCACTGGACTGCTGTAAAGAACATACTTAAGTACCTGCGAAGGACTAGGAATTATGTTCTGAGTTACAAAGCGTCCGAGTTGATTCCTATTGGTTACACAGACTCGGATTTCCAATCTGATAAGGATCAGCGAAAGTCTACATCAGGCTATGTGTTCACATTGGGAGGTGGAGCAGTCTCATGGAAGAGTGTTAAGCAGAAATGCATTTCGGACTCTACCATGGAAGCCGAATATGTAGCAGCCTCTGAGGCAGCTAAAGAATCGGTGTGGCTCAGGAACTTCCTTATGGACTTGGATGTGGTTCCTAAAATGCCTAGAGCTATCACAATTTATTGTGACAATAGCGGTGCAGTGGCTAATGCAAAGGAACCACGAGCCCACAATGCGAGTAAACACATAGATCGCAAGTACCACCTGATTAGAGACATCGTCAGGAGAGGCGATGCGGTTGTCACCAAGATTGCATCAGCGGATAACCTGGCTGACCCCTTTACGAAGGCACTTCCAGCGGAAGCGTTCAAGAGACACGTGAAGGGGATGGGTATCGGATGTATGGTAGAGGGCAACTAGAGATTTAGTATAAGTGGGAGATTGATGGAGTTATATTCTAAATGTCTAGTTTAGTGACAATATGGAACTCCTTATCTGTGTTTTTCATTATCTAATAATCAAACTGTCGGCATTTTGTCTTTCTTGTACTTGAATGCAATAGTCCTAGATATATACGTTGTAGACAGTATGGCGTGAGGAGACACGCGGAAGATCATACTGTCGGTTACTCGTATATTATCGAACAGAAGCTCACGACTTAGATGGACAGGGACAATCCATCGGTACGTCGTAGTGTGACTGGGTAATAGTTGGTCTTAACTATTATGTTACACTTGTACACTTGGTGTATTGAGCAGGACCACGGGAGGGCGTTCGATTTATACTAATCGACGTAATCGAACTAGACCTCAGAATTACGGATATACGAATTCTTAATCCCTATATAATTATAGGTGCGTTTGTCCAATTCTCGGTTCTTTAACTTGCCAATGAGTGAGACTATTTGATTAGTCGAGATACTCGGTAAATTGGGAATCGGAATTGTACACACGGCATGCTATAGATTATAGACAGGAAACCGTGTCCCGTTTATCGGGTTGATGACGTCCCCGAGATGAGCTCATAAAGTTTATCATGTAAACCCTGCAGGTGGATTTGTTCCACATGATAATAAGGATGAGTGGTACTAGTCTCGGATAATAAGAAACGAATTAATTTAATTATTAGTAATTAAATAAATTCGTGGACGTTCGATATCTTAAACACGGGGAAGGTCGTATATGTAATTTCGGCGGAAATATTATTGTTGAAATAATATTAAATTAATTTCGGGAATTCAATTATTATTTTATAGTGGAGTTAATAATAATTAAAATTGAAATCGATTAATTAAGGAATTGCGTTTACGTATTCCAAGTTAATTAATATTTCAATTTAGCCCTTAATTAATTTAACCTTGGGTCCCTGGTGTAACTCTATATAACCCCCCCCCCCCCCTTGCCTATTCTAGACCTACACTTCGCCGCTTTTTATTTTCATCACAGAAAAATAATTGTTTTAGCGCAATTAAGTTTTTCTCTGTTAAAAACATTAAGTTAGCGCTGATATTTTCTCTAAGAGAGAAAAGATATATCAACGCTGTAGAAGAAGAAGAAAGCAGAAAAGGCAATTCCAACAGATCGTTGCCCACACAACGGTTGGAGTCGGGGCAGAGTCATACATCAGAAGCATCTAAGGTCTCAACAATCGACCGAGAGGTATGAGATCGGAACTTTCAATTCCGCATTTATTTCGATCTCGGTTTTATCTCGTTGAACGTATATGAACGTAGATCGGATTCCGGGGTCGTGGGTAGTGTTCCTCGACTACTGGGGGGTCTAGGACCTCCGGATCGGTAGTCGGATGAGGAAAAACGACCCGGAAACGAGCCCGGAACAGCAACGTCGCGTTGCTGTTCGCGGACGAACAGCGCCCGCTGGTGGGCAAACAGCGACCGCTGTTTGCAACTCCACCAGCGACCGCTGGACTGCAATCGGCGGGCGCTGATTGGGTACAGTCCAGCTCCGTTTCGCGCGGTTGTCCTCCGGGGCGATGGCTGGGCGTGATTCGGGATAAGGGCTGTCGTGCGAACGAAGTAGTGACTTCGGATGTCGACTGGGATGGTTCGGATGTTCGAGCGATCGAACGAATGCATCCCGGGTAGTC
Source organism: Euphrasia confusa (assembly GCA_954870475.1). Classification (NCBI taxonomy): domain Eukaryota; kingdom Viridiplantae; phylum Streptophyta; class Magnoliopsida; order Lamiales; family Orobanchaceae; genus Euphrasia; species Euphrasia confusa. The sequence continues at coordinate 24,808,260 of OX940964.1, forward strand.
GAAATCCAACAGGATCTCCCTCTCTACTTTCTCTCTCTAAAATTGTGATCTTCAAGTTATGAACTTATGAGAATAGAGAAGACCATGTAGTGCTTTTATAGGCTACGTAGGGGATCTTAAGGAGGTGGAATATTGGGCTTCCAATATTAATGATTAAATTGAGCCCAAGACCAAATCTATTAATCCATTAATATTAATTAATTCTATTTTCCACTATATAAAATTAATTGCACTCCCAATATTAAACCATATTATATCAAATAATATTTCTCCGGTAGTATTATTTATTCCGTGTATTTAAGATATAAATATCCATGAATAAAATTAATTTATTGCTAATTAATTTATTCATCTCTTATATCCGAGACTAGTACCATTCAACCTTAATTGTTATGCGGAACGAATCCACCTGCAGGGTTTACATAATAATTCCTTATGAACTCATCTCGGGGATATTATCAACCCTTACGGGATACACTTTCCCGTCAAGTATTCACGGCATGCCATATATAAAATATAGTGACCCAAGCGGACTCAAGCGATCCTAATCGATAAATCTCAAGCGATCCGCTCAATACACCAAGTGTACAAGTGTGATAAAATAATCAAGACAGATTATTTTCTCTCTCACACAACGACTATACCGATGGATTGGTCCGTGTCCATCTAGGTCCTGAGCAACTGTTCGATTAAATACGAGTAACCGATAGTATGATCTTCTGTATGGGCCCGACACACCATACTAACTACAACGTATAGAATCCAGGACTATAATTTGCATATATTTAATTATAAATAATTAAACGCAAATAATTGTTTATTTAATTAAATAGATTAGTGGCAATGGATCGTGAGTTTTTGTTACTTAAATCTAGACATTAAGTACACAACTCCGACAGAAACAACGGCGTACATTCTCAACATGGTTCCAAGAAAAACGGTACCCACAACACCCATGGAACGGTGGAGCGGGCGCAAGCCTAGCTTGAGACACCTTCGGATCTGGGGATGTCCAGCACATGTGTTGCGACAAGGGGTCGATAAGTTAGAACCTAGATCAGAATTACGGCTGTTTGTAGGATACCCGAAAGGAACTAAGGGTGGCATGTTCTATAGTCCTAAGGACCAGAAGATCGTTATAAGTACTAACGCTCGGTTCTTAGAGGAAGACTATGTTGGAGTTGTGTACTTAATGTCTAGATTTAAGTAACGGTAAACTCCCGATCATAGCATTTAATCTATTTAATTAATAAACAATTATTTGCATTTAATTATATGCAAATCATGGTTCTGGATTTTATACGTTGTAGTTAGTATGGTGCTGCATGGGCGCACAGAAGATCATACTATCGGTTACTCGTATTTATTCGAACAGTTGCTCACGACCTAGATGGACACGAACTAATCCATCGGTATAGTCGTTGTGTGAGAGAGAAAATAATTTATCTTAATTATTTTATCACACTTGTACACTTGGTGTATTGGGCGGATCAATTGAGACTCATCAATTAGGATTGCTCGGCGATAATTGATTTGAGACTCGGAGTATTTTATTCTTAATCCCTGAAACAATTGCGGGTGTGTATATTTAATATAAGTGACTTTGATTTACCAAAGGAATTAACCGATTTAATTATTGGGTTAATTACCGGTTAAGTTGGGTCACTATATTTTGTATATGGCATGCCGTGAATTCTTGAAGGGGCAGTGTATCCCGGAAGGGTTGATAATATCACCGAGATGAGTTCATAAGGAATTATTGTGTAAACCTCATGAGTGGATTCGTTCCGCACAATAATTAAGGTTGAATGGTACTAGTCTCGGATTCAAGAGATGAATATAATTTATTGGGCAATAAATAAATTTATTCATGGATATTTAAATCTTAAATACACGGAATAAATAATACTAAGATGGAGAAATATTATTTGATATAATATGGAATAATATTGGGAGTGCAATTTTATTTATATAGTGGAAAATAAATAAAATTAATATTGATAAGAATTAATAGATTTGGGTTGGACCCAATTTAATTTTCAATATTGAAGCCCAATATTTATTGTCCTTATGATCCCCTTCGTAGGCTATATAAGCACTACATGGTCTTCACTTTTCATTAACCTACGTTACGCCAATCATAAAGTTCTGAGAGTGAGGAAGATCCATAGGAATCCGATAGATCGTCGCCCACACGACGTTCGGACGAGGTGCAAGGAATACGCGGGAAGATCACAAGGTCGTCAACCGAATTCGTTTCTCCGTACAACGATTCGAGGTAATAATCGAGAACCCCCTTCTATGATTATTTGTGCGTTGAATAATTGTGATGTATACATGAATACGCGATCCGGGAAAACGACGAACCTCGGGGACGGGGATTCGAGATCCCCGGCGAGGATCGAGGGAGGCGGTCGAACCCTAGGGTTCGGACCGCCCCATCGCGCGACAACGGCGTGCCCCGGCTGGACGCCGGGGACACACGATCGACTCCGGTCGATCGCCGGGGTGCCACGGGCTGGTGCCGTGGCGGACCCCAGCCGCCGTCGTCGGAGGCGCGAAGCCCTCGGCTGGAGCCGAGGGGCGATCGAGCCCGTGAGCTCGATCGCGGGTCGCTGCGGGGATGACCCGCAGCCGCCTCGTGCGCGCTACGGGGATTCCCGTAGCGGATGCGCACGGGGCTGACCCCATGCGAGCAGCGAGTCCACGACTCGCTGCGGGGCTGCTACGAGCAGCCCCAGGGATCGCCCGTAGCGATCCCAGCGATCGTCCGTAGACGATCGCGAACCCTTCGCGGGGGTTCGGCTGGGCACACGGGGCCTTTGGGTCTCGTTGGCGTTCGGTCGGGCCCCGGCTCGTGAGGTGGTTCGCGTTCGTGGATCCGGCTCGTGGGAGAAAATCGGCTGGGGGCGGGCTGCGTGTCTTCGGGCATGTAGTCTCCAAAGGTCGGACTCCTGCGGATGAGTCGGGGATCCAATCTTCGGTGATCGAGGGTTTTTGATCGGGTTATCGGTTCCGCATTTTTTGATAGCCCGGGACATCGAATCCCAGCAAATGGTATCAGAGCGTTTGGTTTCGTGTTCATGTATATGTTCGATTATTGTTCTACCTTGCAGGATTTCCGGCTATCATGGTTGGATTTAATTAATTGTTTTTTAATTAATTATCATGATTATTAAACTCTCGGACATGTCGAGATTCGTTTTGTGTGGTTGAATGTTTGTAATAGTAAAAATTCGGGGGTTGACCGAATTTAGGATTTATTATTACGCACTTTATTTTCCGGAAAATGTATAGGGTCGATTTCATGTTTAGAATCGATACCGGAATTGTAATTTAAATTTTGTAAATTTTAATTACGTTGGTTCGATGTTGAGACGATCGCCGGAAGACGAAGAAGTGACGAGAAGACAAGGGCTTGGGATCGATCACATGGTGGTGATCGACCCATGGCCTAGCCGGCGATGGCTAGGCGGCGGCGGCGCTCCTCCCGAGTGGCCGGCCGATCCATCATCGTGGGGATGGCTGGGATCTCCTAATCCCGTGCTATTCCTACAAAAAAAATCTACTTTCCCAATTAATTCAGATTTTTCCTATTTGAGTACTTTCTTTTTTGGAAACTCTCATGGATTAGGAAAAGAATTAATTTAAATTAATTTTATTTTCTATTGATTTATTTCCTTCATGGAAATATTCATAGATTAGAAATTTAATTAATTTAGTACTAAATTTATTTTTCCTATTTGATTATTCCTACTCATGGGAATATTCATGGATTAGGAATAAAAATAAATTTTGAAAAGTAGTAGTCCTAATTTATTTATTTTATTTCCTTGTTCTATTATAGATATCTTCTAGAATATTCCAAATTTTATTTGGATAGATTATTCTAGAGATTTAATAGAACTAGATAGGAAAATAAATAAATAAAAATATTAATAATATTTAATTTTATTTTTGATATATTCGATTGACTTAATTTTCGAATTAAGTAACTTTTGGATTAATTGAAAATAAATAGATTTAAATATTAGAGATTAATATTCTCGTCACATGGAGCATTCAAGAAACGAAGACTGAAGACTAGAAGATGCATATGAAGATAAAGCCATGATAGTCGGGGAAAAATAATTTCTCTAGCATTATTTTTGACTATGTGCTATGTGCTTTATTGCTTTCATGCATGCTTATGTGTTTAATTATGCATTAGATAGCGTATCCCTTTATTATAAAAAGCTAAGTGGGAGAGGGGATGGAAACATTCCCATGGTCTCCATTACTGTTCTCTTGGTGACTCTTATGGACTTTTGAAGTTCGTATAGATGTGTCATTGGAGGAGAATTCTTGTAATTCCTCTTACAAGAAACATTGATCAAGTTTATCAAACAATGCCTAATTTGTCTTTCTGAAACTGTCTTCAAGTCGACTCATTCTCACCCCGGGGAGTGGAATGGAGCCAGAGCCACTTGGTCATGTAGAGGACACAAATTAGAGACTTCCGTGCCATTCTTTGATAGATGGGTCGCTTGTCTGCTCGGCTCCCTCATTCGTGAGAGATAGGGTCGCTCGCATGGTGAATCACTGGTTAGAAACTTCGAGTTTCACTTATGATTCTCCGCGTATTGATTTACGAGATTAAATGGATCAAGTAATTGGGAGTCAATTATAAAAGTCTCTTAGTGAAGTAAACGTCCACACCACGTGGCTTGCTGCACTGACGGATTTTGGATTAATTGATGTAGACAGTTGTAAGGAATTGTGAAGAGTTGTGAAGTTGTCGTAAACGTCCACACCACGTGGCTTGCGGTAATGTAGCAATTCCAAGCAATTCACTTTGGTGCTGAGTAATGGTTTACACTTAGATACGCCTTGTAGTATTCCTCCCCACGAGGTTCCGCTATAAGCGATGTATGACCAAAGAAAAACTAATTGCTAAATCATTTGGGTGGGTAAACGTCCACACCACGTGGCTTGCCTTACCTGATGGGATTTTAGATGTAATTAGTAATTTAATGATATTATTTAAGGGAGATAATATCGGATATTAAATTAATTGTTTGTTTAAATGTGCTTATAGGTTTAGAGAATAGCTATGAACCCACTTTCTATGATACTCAAGGAGCATAAGCTCACTGGCACCAACTATATTGATTGGAAGAGAAATTTAGACATTGTCCTAACTTCGGAAGAGTACAAGTATGTACTCCATGAAGTGTGCCCTGCCGAGCCCACGGCTGCCTCAACTGATGAGGAGAAACTGGCATATCGGAAGTGGAAAAAGGCTGATGAAATGGCTAGGTGTTATATTTTGGCTTCCATGTCAAATGTACTCCAAACCCAACATGAGCCAATGGACACTGCCTATGATATGATGTTTAACCTCAAGGAGATGTTTGGGGAGCAAGATCGTGCGGCAAGGCAAGAAGCCATGAGAGTCCTTATGTCGACTACTCAATCTGAAGGAACGCCCGTAGGGGAGCACGTTCTTAAGATGATGAGTTTGTTGAATGAACTTGAGGTCCTAGGAGCTTCTATTGATGCTGAGACGCAAGTCGACATCATACTCCAGTCTCTGGCCCCTAGTTTTGAGCAGTTTCGTATGAGCTATAATATGGGTAAACTATCTTATACTCTTGCGCAACTCCTGACTGAACTAAAGGCGGCAGAGGGGATCTACAAGAAGGGCAAGTCTCAAGCACTTGTAGCTACCAAGTCCAAAGGCTTTAAGCCTGGTGGAGGTAGGGGCAAGAAGAGGAAGCAAGCCTGGAAACCCAGTGGTGTCAAGAGGACTGCACCACAAGTGGGGGCTGCAAAGCCAAAGGGTAAGTGCTTCCGATGCAACAAGATGGGACACTGGAAGTCTGAATGTCCTCTCAGAGGTACGAATCTTTCTTTAGTCGTAAAAACATAGTCAGCGGTATTATCTACCAGAATTCTGGTGTGTAGATATGGAACCACTGACGGTATGTGCATTTTTGAATGCAGGGGTTCCAGAAAACCCGACGACTTAGAGAAGAAGAATTCGAGTCTACATGGGCGAAGCTGTTGGGGTAGCAGCGGTTGCAGTGGAAGACATTTATCTGTTTTAAGTTTTCATTTCAGTTATTGCTTATGTACCCCTTTTATTTTGAAAAAGAACTTTGTTCTGTTTTTCTTTATTAATGGATATTTTATTTCTTTAATCATTGGATGGTTTGGATAAGAAATAATGGTGATATTCATTATGGTACATTAGATAGCAATATGTGAATGATGAATCCTTAGTCTACCACGATGCAACAAACCGTTATATATAACTTGTTTTACTTATTAGATATTTCTTTATCATTATACTTATGAAATCTTATACTTAGTAGTATTTTCAAATAAAATTCATATGGTCGAAATTGATTTGATCAATTATAGTTGAAGGAATGGACCTTCCGACCTAAGGATTGAATTTGGAGGATAATACGTCTAAGCAAACCTTTCTGGAAAAAGGATAGAATTCAGAAGAGTATTGGAAATGATTAGATATGCAGACATATGTGAGAGGTATGAGTAATTCTTTCAAAGAATACTCAGTGATGGATTAGAATGCTTGATGTGCCATAAAAGCAAAGTGTTTTGACTTGTCAATGGACACAAAGCTATTATGGGGAACCATCAAAGTATATCCATTAGAAGCCTGTGACTCAGTCGCGGAGGCCATCACCTATCTAGATAACACATAGCATAATCAAAGATTGGGATTAATTCCCAAAGAGACGAGCCGTGCACTTACGTGTAGAGATGGTGCGTTGTAAAGAAATAGAAATCTAATAATAAGAGAACAAGTTGTTCGGAATTACCTATGTTCTATGGATATTCCTGGAGACAACAACATATTCAATATGGTTGTAGGATATCCTAGATGAACGAAGTATTGTGTGTTCTATAGTACTATGAACCAGAGGGACGTCTCGTCCGGTTCATAGAGGAAAAACTATTAGATGAACTGCAATGCCCTAATTGACAAAATACTTTAAAATGAGGAAAGGGAAAGACTGAGAACCAGCCTGACCGAGTAGTAGTACACCACTAACTGCACCTAATGTTGTTACTGTTACACACCGGGACGCCATTGCAGTGGGAGGTTGTTAAGCAACTAGAGATGTTCATAAGACTGGAGGAGTTTTGAACTCTGGATCCAGTATACATGAAATCGATCCCTAGGTCTGCATGGGATTAGCAAAGAAGGTGTGTTAGAGACGTGACGGAAACAAAGGTGGTGTTTCTCGGAGATTTTATGTAGATAACATTTTATCATTGGCGACAATGTAAAAGTGTTGTCAGACATAAAATAGAGGTTGTCTAAATAAATCGAGATATAAGATTGAGAAGAAGTTAGAGCATGTTCTTAAGATCTTATGATCTAGAGATAAGAACGTTGTACTTCTCCTAGACATCTTATGTGATTAAGGTTTGTTTTAAACATGCATACTTCTGAGAAAGGTTATTGCCTTTCAGAGACAGAACATACATCTATCCAAAGGGTATGTGTTTGAACACATGAAGGAGATAGATATAGACAAAGCAGTTCCCTACACTTCGAGTGTGGAGGGCTTTGTAGATGCAATGTTGTAAAACAAGAACCTGATATCAACTATGCGGTTTGCGTAGTGGGAGGATATCAAAGTAATCTGGATAAGGGATGTTCGAATGCTGCAAGAGTACTTTCATAGTACTGGCTTGAGCAAGACGAAATCTTCTTAGATTACAGATTCTCAGATCCAAAAATCAGAGAAGGACCAGTGAAAGTCGATATCAGGCTATGTGTTCACTTTTAGAAAGAGGTGGAACCATGAAATGAAAGAGTGATAAGCAGGATGCTTCTCAGACTCTCTCATGACCGAATGGCAGCCTCAGAGGCAGCGGATGTTTTGGTTAGGTTCCGGGATAACCTCTTGACTTGGATATGACTCTTAGTTTACCAAAGGCTATTAGATAGCGGTGCACGGTGAACTAGAAGAGGTCATAAGTCAAAAGTGATGTTAACACATAGAGCAAGTACCACCTGATACGAGTCATCGTCAGGGAGACGACGTAGTAGTCACCAAGATAACTTCAGAGCGGCAACCTAGATTGCTCACTCACATAGTACTTCTCGGAAGTACACCTTAAAGCACGTGATGAGTATGGGAACCGGGAGTTTGGAGGAAATGACTAGACCTTAGTACAAGTGGGAGATTGTTGGAGTTATGTACTTAATGTCTAGATTTAAGTAACGGTAAACTCCCGATCATAGCATTTAATCTATTTAATTAATAAACAATTATTTGCATTTAATTATATGCAAATCATGGTTCTGGATTTTATACGTTGTAGTTAGTATGGTGCTGCATGGGCGCACAGAAGATCATACTATCGGTTACTCGTATTTAATCGAACAGTTGCTCACGACCTAGATGGACACGAACTAATCCATCGGTATAGTCGTTGTGTGAGAGAGAAAATAATTTATCTTAATTATTTTATCACACTTGTACACTTGGTGTATTGGGCGGATCAATTGAGACTCATCAATTAGGATTGCTCGGCGATAATTGATTTGAGACTCGGAGTATTTTATTCTTAATCCCTGAAACAATTGCGGGTGTGTATATTTAATATAAGTGACTTTGATTTACCAAAGGAATTAACCGATTTAATTATTGGGTTAATTACCGGTTAAGTTGGGTCACTATATTTTGTATATGGCATGCCGTGAATTCTTGAAGGGGCAGTGTATCCCGGAAGGGTTGATAATATCCCCGAGATGAGTTCATAAGGAATTATTGTGTAAACCTCATGAGTGGATTCGTTCCGCACAATAATTAAGGTTGAATGGTACTAGTCTCGGATTCAAGAGATGAATATAATTTATTGGGCAATAAATAAATTTATTCATGGATATTTAAATCTTAAATACACGGAATAAATAATACTAAGATGGAGAAATATTATTTGATATAATATGGAATAATATTGGGAGTGCAATTTTATTTATATAGTGGAAAATAAATAAAATTAATATTGATAAGAATTAATAGATTTGGGTTGGACCCAATTTAATTTTCAATATTGAAGCCCAATATTTATTCTCCTTATGATCCCCTTCGTAGGCTATATAAGCACTACATGGTCTTCACTTTTCATTAACCTACGTTACGCCAATCATAAAGTTCTGAGAGTGAGGAAGATCCATAGGAATCCGATAGATCGTCGCCCACACGACGTTCGGACGAGGTGCAAGGAATACGCGGGAAGATCACAAGGTCGTCAACCGAATTCGTTTCTCCGTACAACGATTCGAGGTAATAATCGAGAACCCCCTTCTATGATTATTTGTGCGTTGAATAATTGTGATGTATACATGAATACGCGATCCGGGAAAACGACGAACCTCGGGGACGGGGATTCGAGATCCCCGGCGAGGATCGAGGGAGGCGGTCGAACCCTAGGGTTCGGACCGCCCCATCGCGCGACAACGGCGTGCCCCGGCTGGACGCCGGGGACACACGATCGACTCCGGTCGATCGCCGGGGTGCCACGGGCTGGTGCCGTGGCGGACCCCAGCCGCCGTCGTCGGAGGCGCGAAGCCCTCGGCTGGAGCCGAGGGGCGATCGAGCCCGTGAGCTCGATCGCGGGTCGCTGCGGGGATGACCCGCAGCCGCCTCGTGCGCGCTACGGGGATTCCCGTAGCGGATGCGCACGGGGCTGACCTCATGCGAGCAGCGAGTCCACGACTCGCTGCGGGGCTGCTACGAGCAGCCCCAGGGATCGCCCGTAGCGATCCCAGCGATCGTCCGTAGACGATCGCGAACCCCTCGCGGGGGTTCGTCTGGGCACACGGGGCCTTTGGGTCTCGTTGGCGTTCGGTCGGGCCCCGGCTCGTGAGGTGGTTCGCGTTCGTGGATCCGGCTCGTGGGAGAAAATCGGCTGGGGGCGGGCTGCGTGTCTTCGGGCATGTAGTCTCCAAAGGTCGGACTCCTGCGGATGAGTCGGGGATCCAATCTTCGGTGATCGAGGGTTTTTGATCGGGTTATCGGTTCCGCATTTTTTGATAGCCCGGGACATCGAATCCCAGCAGACTATGTCATGGACCACAAGCCCAAGAGTGACATAATGCTTGATGAGTTGAGAGGTAACAATGAAGACTTAGATACAGCCGAACCGAGTAGTACACCACTAGAACCTGCACCTACTGTCACTGTTAATACACCGGAACGCCGTCGTAGTGGGAGGGTTGTTAAGCAACCAGATAGATGGATTGGACTGGGTGAGTCTTCGGACTCTGGATCTGGAGTTCATGAAATCGATCCCTGGACCTACGACGAGGCGGTACAAGATATAGATGCGCCTTCTTGGAAGAAAGCGATGAAATCCGAAATTGAATCTATGGATTCTAATAAAGTCTGGGATCTTGTAGAACCACCAAGCGGTGTAAAGCCAATTGGGTGTAAATGGGTCTACAAGAGAAAGAGAGGATCTAACGGAAAGGTTGAAACCTTTAAAGCTCGGCTTGTTGCGAAAGGATATACTCAGAAAGAGGGAATCGATTATGAGGAGACCTTTTCGCCCGTAGCCAAGATAAAGTCGATCCGGATTCTCTTATCCATAGCAGCTCATATGGACTATGAGGTGTGGCAAATGGATGTCAAGACAGCTTTCCTAAATGGAAGTCTTGACGAGACGATTTTGTAAGGATAAATATGTTTGGGCATTACAATGCCTTAAAGGATCTAGGCAGAAGTTGTTTTGCTAACATATTTATTTGTTTTATTTCTTTCTTCACAATTTAAACTGTTGTAATCACTTGTCATATTGGTGATTTGATTTAGCATAGTTCATTAGTTGGAACGTGCTTGAAAAACAATCAACATAGAAGCTTTCTGCCGCAGCACAGCAAGGCAGTGTTATGCCGCAGCGCTGCAAGGCATGGACAAGACGTTGAGTCAAGATATCGAGCGAAGCATGAGCGTAGGGCAAAGGATTGCTGAAGTCCAGAGAGTATGGAAGGCAGTGCAGTACGGCAGAGCATTCCAGAAGAACTTCAGAAGGCAATCCTGCGGCAGCGGTCAAAGCAGCCTGCCCTAGAATATCTCAACCGATTGTTGACCTAGCAAATCAAGGAATTCAGTTGGGAATCTCCTCCTATAAATAGAGGACGACCCCAACACTATTCAGCAACACTCCAACAACACCTTTACACCTCCAGAAACACATTTCCTCTCTAGATCGATCATCACGCCTTTTAGTGCCGCGACTTCACTTGTGAAGTTCGTCGAGCCATATGTTCTCTCGTCTCTAAGAGAGTTCTTTTGTAGTGCTGATGATCGTGACATTAGAATAGGTGTTATACAGTTGCTAGGTTTCATTTGTTCTTGATTGTTAATACTCTTCGGATCCGATATACGCTAAGGCATACATGTGTATAGCCTTGAGTAAAATCATTTGTAAATCCAAGAGTATCTCGTTTTGTAAAGACTCGTTCTTTAATAAAGTTTCTGGTCGTAAGACCGTTTCGTATGTGTATAATTTAAATACACATACAAAGATTTAAATTTGTGTTCTTTACTTTTCGTACGTGTGTGTGAGTTCGTTTTTACAAGTAATTTATTTTTAATTAATTCCGCTGCAACGATATACATATATAACATATATTAATCTTAAACTGAAACATTAATACACACGCTAAAATATATAAATTACGTAAAACGAACATTTTCTGTACAAGGCATCGTACTGCGGCATATACTGTTCTGCCGCAGAACACTGCCTTGTCTAGGCAGCGCATTTCACTGCGTTTTATTTACTGCCTACGACTTTCAAGTGGTATCAGAGTGGGCACTAGACTTACTTATTGTTTAAGGTCCGTCTGATCACGCACACTTACAATGGCAGATCCATCCTTTTACATCGTACGAACACCGGTTGTTCTTGACGGTACAAATTATTGATTTTGGAAAACTCGTATTGAAGCAAGGATCAAATCAATTGATCGCAATGCGTGGTTGTCCGTACTTCGAGGATGGAAACCACCTCAGGAGGTAATCCCTGAAGGCGGTACGCTTGAAAAAGCTCCGGAGAAGTGGTCTACCGAAGAGGTTGCCGCAGGTACTGCCAACGATAGGGCAAGGTGTGCCATCCTTGAGTCCATCGATTGCAATATGTACAAAATTGTCAAACAATGTACTACTGCCAAAGAAGTATGGGATATGCTGGCTCTTCATTGTGAAGGTAACAACACAGTGAAGAAGACCAAGGTCCGTATGCTTATGTCTCGTTTCGAGAACTTGCGTATGAACGAGGACGAGACATGCCTTCAGTACTTTGGAGAATTAATGTCCATTGTTACTGAATGTGCTGACCTTGGTTCGCCCATTAGCAACCCGGCAGTGTGTAGTAAGATAATGCAATCGATGAGCAAAAAGTTTCTGCCGAAGGTCACTGCCATAGAAGACAGCTCCATGTCAGAGGAAGATTATGTTTCATTAATGGCAATCTTCAAGAATTATGAGCTTAACCATGAAGATCGTGAAACTCACGGGAAATCACGTTCACGAAGCGACGAGAAGAATCTTGCCTACACCGTGACAGAACCTTGCGGCAGGGAATCAGGCAACAACTATCAAGGCAGCAGTCCTCCCACCGCAAATGATTTGACCGATGAAGAGATCTATGAGTTGCTTGGATCTGATGGTGGAGAAGACAAGTTTGCATTCCTTTCACAAAAACTGGATGCAGTACTTGTCCGCTCGTTGAAGAAGCCGTACGATCCCCGACGCAGGAAGTTCCCATCGAGGCCAACAAAGAATCAAGAAAGAAGGATCGTTGTACGCCACCCAAGCACAGGAGCAAATTCAAACTCAAGTCCAAGAGACTGGTCAAAAATCAAGTGTCACGTGTGTGAAGGAATTGGAGATTTCTCAACCGAATGCCCTTCAAAAGATCGAGGCATTGGAATTTTAAACTCCATGGTTGTGCAAGAGGATATGGAACAATACTGCCTTGAAGACCCCACCACTGCGCTTGCTGCTCGCTTTGAAGGTATTTCCCTATCCGATGCAGAAGATGACAGTCCATTCCAGGCCCCTCCACGACGGCATGTTGCTTTTTCCGCCTCTGCCGCAGACAAGACAGTAACGCTTGCCGCAGAGAACTGCCTGTGTCTCACTGCCTCAGTCAATGGGTATGAATCTGAAGAGGAGACCATTCCCATTGATCTTTTCATCGAGCTCAAAGAAAGTTTCGATGAGCTACGCATGGAATTTGCCCGGCAGACCAAGATGATGAAAATGCTTACTTCAACCAAAGCCGGATATGAAGAAAAATTGAAAAAGCAGGCCATGGCAATTGAACAAATGCTCGTAGAGAAGAACACCTTTGAAGAACGATTGAAGAAACTTGATGTCCAACTCACCAGAAAGGATATGGAGGCCGAAAAACTAAAAATTGACTTTAATCGTGTAAATGGAAAACTCGAAGTTGCTAACAATACTTTTGTAAAACTTAACACGGCAACAACAAAATTAGATGTCGTAATGAGTATTTCACATGTTGAAAGGCAAGGCCTCGGACATCAAAAGGTTGTAGATGCCGTTTTTCCAAAGAAAAACCCAACGGACATGGCATTTGTAAAGGCATCAAATGACGATTCAACAGCTGCCGCACAATCCTCAACTCCAAAAAGGGTTGAACAAACCGAAGGCAAGGCCACTGCCCCAGCAAGAGACTGCCGCAGAAGGCCGAAGCAAAGGCAGACATCATCAGGCAGGATGAAGACAAGAAAACCCCTGCCTAAGCAACACTCAAAATCGAAGAGACGATATGTTTGCCACTACTGCCTAGTACCTGGTCACATTCGACCTTTTTGTTGGAGACGCGAAGAGGATCAAGCAAGAGGATATTACTTTCACTCCAACACTGGACCACGGCATCCCAAACACTTCTTGCATTCTCTGCCTTCACGACACCTTATCAAAAAGAAGGCAACGACTATACGCAAATGGGTGCCCAAAACTAAACTCTCTACTAATGTTTGTTTTACAGATGCCTCCGATGACTCCTCTGCCGCATCAAATGCCATCCAAAGTGCTGAAACATGCAATGTTATCTTCACTGCCCTCAAAGCTACCAAAGATGATAAGTGGTACTTTGATAGTGGATGCTCGCGGCACGTGACAGGAAATAGTGATCACCTCATCGACTACAAAGACTTTCACGGAGGAGAAGTCACTTTTGGAGGAGGTTCCAGTGGCTCAATTGTTGGCCGAGGCACTTTAAATATGAAAGGGCTGCCAAAGCTACAACAAGTGCTTCATGTTGAAGGCCTTATCACAAACCTCATAAGCATAAGTCAACTATGCGATGAAGGCATGAACGTAAAATTTACTCACCAAATGTGTGAAGTGTTTGATAATGCAGGGAACCCACTCATCCAGGGGGAGCGTTCCAAGGCAAACAACTGCTACTCCATTGGAGAAACATGCCTCTCTGCACAAGTCAAAGATGACATAGACCTATGGCATCAAAAACTTGGACACACAAGTCTTGAGAATTTAGAGCATCTAATCAAGCTCAATGCTGTTCGTGGACTTCCAGCCCTCCCAAAAATCCGGAAGACAACATGTGGACATTGCAAACAAGGAAAAATGACTCGTGCAAGTCATCCAGCAATACCTGCCGCAGGACAGACTGATGCCTCTGCCGCAGAACCTGCCCACTCCAAGGCAGGACTGTATCAAAAGCAAACCAAATGCTTTGATCTCCTCCACATGGATATAATGGGACCAATCGAGACAAGGAGCCACTCTGGAAAACGCTACGTACTTGTCGTAGTAGATGATTTCTCAAGATATACTTGGGTACGCTTTCTCCAAGACAAGAGTGAGACATTTGACGAGGTGTCCAAGCTCATTAGGTGGATAAAGACCAACCATGAAGCCTCAGTAAAGAGAATAAGAAGTGACCATGGCACCGAGTTTGAAAACCAACGGCTTTCTCGATTTTGTGATACGCATGGCATTGCCCAAGAGTTTTCTGCCCCCATAACACCGCAACAAAACGGCGTGGCTGAAAGGAAGAACCGAACCCTCAAAGAAATGGCGTGTACAATGCTGATCGCCAAGGGCCTAAGCAAGCAATTTTGGGCAGAAGCATTCAATGCCGCATGCCATATCCTGAACCGCATAAGCATACGTTCAGGAACAACAAAAACGGCCTATGAAATTTTGAACAATAGAAAGCCTAATTTGAAATACTTTCATGTGTTTGGCTCTGTTTGTTATGTTCTGAATGATAGGGAACCTAGATCTAAGCTTGATCCAAAGTCACTTAAAGGATTATTTGTTGGATACTCTAGGAATAGTCATGCCTATCGTATTTTTATCATACAAACTAGAACCATCATTGAATCTGTTAATGTTGATTTTGATGATCTTAGTCGTCTCAGGAAACCCAAAGAAGAGAATGTAGAAGGCCTGCTCGAGCCTGCCGCAGTAGCAGAAATTGAAGGCAGTTTCACTCCTACGCAGCCTACTGCCGCACCCACTGGCTCGAATAATGATGATCAGCCCTCTACAGCGTCTCCCGAGCACTCAAATGATGATAGCTCGCCTCAACAAACAGATTCATCAGATGTTGAAGAAACACCAATCCGACGACGAAGGGATCCCCCAAGACATGTTATCCGAAACCACCCTTCGAGTCAACTGTTGGCCACACGCATGAGAGCTCGTCCGTACATCAACTACCGCAACATGACCAAGAATGTAAGCATGTCTGCCACATGCATTGAGATAGGCGTTGTCTCGTATCTCTCCACAGTAGAACCGAAAAATGTCAAAGAAGCATTGGCCGATGAATTTTGGATCATGGCAATGCAAGAAGAGATGAACGAGTTTGAAAGAAACAAAGTTTGGAAGCTCATTCCTCGTCCCAAAAACAAGAATGTCATCGGGACAAAGTGGATTTTTAAGAACAAATCAAATGAGCATGGGCAGGTTGTGCGCAACAAGGCAAGACTCGTGGCACAAGGCTACACCCAAATTGAAGGCATTGATTTCGATGAGACATTTGCCCCCGTAGCACGCATGGAGTCCATACGCTTGCTTATTGCTATTGCATGCCACCTCAACATCACCTTACATCAAATGGACGTGAAGGCAGCCTTTCTCAACGGCATACTTGAAGAGGAGGCATACGTTGCACAACCCAAAGGCTTCGAAGATCCGAAATATCCTGACCATGTGTATCAATTACACAAGGCATTGTACGGCCTAAAACAAGCTCCTAGAGCTTGTTATGGCTGCCTAACTGATTTTCTACTCAGTTTCAGATTCACTCGAGGCACTGCCGACAAAACACTATTTGTGAAATTCAATTCTTCCAATATTTTAATTGCACAAATTTATGTTGATGATATTTTCTTTGGATCCACATGTGAGAATATGCTTAAGGCATTTACCTCTGCCATGGCATCAAAATTTGAGATGAGCATGGTAGGAGAACTAACTCATTTTTTAGGGCTCCATATCAAGCAATCATCAACTGGGACGTTCATCTCACAAGCCACATATGCCAAGAATCTCATCAAAAGATTCCAACTTGAAGGATCCAAGCCCATGAGAACACCTATGGGTTCAACGGACAAGATATCCCGAGGCACTGATACTGCCGCAGTGGATCAGACACTACCGATTCATGATAGGGAGTTTACTTTATCTCACGGAAACTAGACCTGATATTATGTACAGCGTTTGTTTATGTGCCAGGTTTCAAGCTGATCCAAGGGAAGAACACTTGAAGGCAGTCAAACGCATCATACGATATATTGCCGCAACAGTCAAGTTAGGCATATGGTATACCAAAGATACCAATACCGATTTAGTTGGATTTTCCGATGACGACTGGGCTGGAGACATGGATGATCGCAAGAGTGTTGGAGTTGTGTACTTAATGTCTAAATTTAAGTAACTGTAAACTCCCGATCATAGCATTTAATCTATTTAATTAATAAACAATTATTTGCATTTAATTATTTATAATTAAATATATGCAAATCATAGTTCTGGATTTTATACGTTGTAGTTAGTATGGTGCTGCATGGGCGCACAGAAGATCATACTATCGGTTACTCGTATTTAATCGAACAGTTGCTCACGACCTAGATGGACACGAACTAATCCATCGGTATAGTCGTTGTGTGAGAGAGAAAATAATTTATCTTAATTATTTTATCACACTTGTACACTTGGTGTATTGGGCGGATCAGCTTGAGATTTATTGATTAGGATTGCCTTGGATAATCAATTTAAATCTCGGAGTATTTTATTCTCAATCCCCGATACTATTGCGGGTGTGTATATTTAATATTAGAGACTTTGATTTTCCAAAGGAATTAACCGATTTAATTATTGGGTTAATTACCGGTAAAGTTGGGTCGCTATATTTTATATACGACATGCCGTGAATACTTGACGGGAAAGTGTATCCCGGAAGGGTTGATAATATCCCCGGGATGAGTTCATAAGGAATTATTGTGTAAACCTCATGAGTGGATTCGTTCCGCACAATAATAAAGGTTGAACGGTACTAGTCTCGGATATAAGATATGAATATTATTTATTGAGCAATAAATAAATTTATTCATGGATATTTAAATCTTAAATACACGGAATAAATAATACTAATCGGAGAAATATTATTTGATATAATATGGAATAATATTGGGAGTGCAATTTTATTTATATAGTGGAAAATAAATAAAATTAATATTGATAAGAATTAATAGATTTGGGTTGGACCCAATTTAATTTTCAATATTAGAAGCCCAATATTTATTCTCCTTATGATCCCCTACGTAGCCTATATAAGCACTACATGGTCTTCACTTTTAAAGAGAGAATTAATTGACCTACGCCAATTCATAAAGTCTTGAGAGTGAGGAAGATCCATAGGAATCCGATAGATCGTCGCCCACACGACGTTCGGACGAAGTGCTAGGAATACGCGGGAAGGTCGCAAGGTCATCAACAAGATTCGTTTCTCCGTACAACGAATCGAGGTAATAATCGAGAATCCCCCTCTTTGATTATTTGTGCTTGTTAATCGTAATATGTACATGAACAAGACGATCCGGGAAAAACGACGATCATCGCGGACGGGGATTCGAGATCCCCGACGAAGATCAAAGGGGGCGGTCGAAACCCTAGGGCTCGACCGCCCGGCGCGCGCGACGAGGGGCGAAGCCCCGGCTGGATGCCGGGGCACGCGATCGACTTCGGTCGATCGCTGGGGTGCCACGGGCTGGTGCCGTGGCGGACCCCAGCCGCCCTCGACGGCGGCGTGCGCAAGGGAGGAGCCCCGGCTGAAGCCGGGGCGAGCGATCGACCGCGTGGTCGATCGCATGGGAAAGCCGCGGCTGATGCCGCGGCGGGTCAGCCGGGAGCTGACCGCCCCTCCTGGTGGCGATGGCGGTGAAGTCGCCGGACTCACCGCCACCCGGGGGCTGCCGGAGCAGCCCCAGCGATCGCCATGCACGGCGATCGCGAACCCCAGCCGCGATGGGGTTCGGCTAGGGTTTAGCCGCGGGTTCATCCCGCGGCGACGCTCTTGTCGAGCCCGGTTCTTCGCGTGTGGTTCGCGTTCGTGATTTCCGACTCGTGGGAGAAAATCGGCTGGGGGCGGGCTGCGTGTCTTCGGGCGCGTAGTCTCCAAAGGTCGGACTCCTGCGGATGAGTCGGTGTTCGTGCGATCTCCGGCAACGGGTTTTCGGTCGGGTTATCGGTTCCGCAATTTTTTTTGATAGCCCGGGACATCGAATCCCAGCAAATTGGTATCAGAGCGTTTGGTTTCGTGTTCATGTATATATTCGATTATTGTTCTACCTTGCAGGATTTCCGGCTATCATGGTTGGATTTAATTAATTGTTTTTTAATTAATTATCATGATTATTAAACTCTCGGACATGTCGAGATTCGTTTTGTGTGGTTGAATGTTTGTAATAGTAAAAATTCGGGGGTTGACCGAATTTAGGATTTATTATTACACACTTTATTTTCCGGAAATTGTATAGGGTCGATTTCATGTATAGAATCGATGCCGGAATTGTAATTTAATTTTTGTAAATTATTTACGTTGGTTCGATGATGAGACGATCGCCGGAAGACGAAGAAGTGACGAAGAGAAAAAGGGCTTGGGATCGATCCCATGATGGTGATCGACCCATGGCCTAGCCGGCGTGGCTAGGCGGCGGCGACGCTCCTCCCCGAGTGGCCGGCCGATTGATCATGGTGGGATGGCGTGGGGTCTCCTAATCCCGTGCTATTCCTACCAAGATCCACTTTCCTAATTAGTTCGGATTTTTCCTATTTGAGTGCTTTGCTTTTGGAAACTCTCATGGATTAGGAAAAGAATTAATTTAAATTAATTTTATTTCTATTGATTTAATTCCTTCATGGAATTATTCATAGATTAGAAATTTAATTAATTTAGTAGTAGATTTATTTTTCCTATTTGATTATTCCTACTCATGGGTATATTCATGGATTAGGAATAAAGATAAATTTCGAAAGTAGTAAGTCCTAATTTATTTTATTTCCTTGTTCTATTATAGATATCTTCTAGAATATTCCAAGTTTTACTTGGATAGATTATTCTAGAGATTTAATAGAACTAGATAGGAAAATAAATAAATAAAAATATTAATGATATTTAATTTTATTTTTGATATATTCGATTGACTTAATTTTCGAAATTAAGTAACTTTTGGATTAATTGAAAATAAATAGATTTAAATATTAGAGATTACTATTCTCGTCACATGGAGCATTCAAGAAACGAAGACTGAAGACTAGAAGATGCATATGAAGATAAAGCCATGATAGTCGGGAAAAAATAATTTCTCTAGCATTATTTTTTACTATGTGCTATATGCTTTATTGCTTTCATGCATGCTTATGTGTTTAATTATGCATTAGATAGCGTATCCCTTTGTTATAAAAAGCTAAGTGGGAGAGGGGATGGAAACATTCCCATGGTCTCCATTACTGTTCTCTTGGTGACTCTTATGGACTTTTGAAGTTCGTATAGATGTGTCATTGGAGGAGAATTCTTGTAATTCCTCTTACAAGAAACATTGATCAAGTTTATCAAACAATGCCTAATTTGTCTTTCTGAAACTGACTTCAAGTCGACTCATTCTCACCCCGGGGAGTGGAATGGAGCCAGAGCCACTTGGTCATGTAGAGGACACAAATTAGAGACTTTCGTGCCATTCTTTGATAGATGGGTCGTTTGTCTGCTCGGCTCCCTCATTTATGAGAGATAGGGTCGCTCGCATGGTGAATCACTGGTTAGAAACTTCGAGTTTCACTTATGATTCTCCGCGTCTTGATTTACGAAAATCGAATGGATCTTGTAATTGGGAGTCAATTATAAAAGTCTCTTAGTGTCGTAAACGTCCACACCACGTGGCTTGCTGCACTGACGGATTTTGGATTAATTGATGTAGACAGTTGTAAGGAATTGTGAAGAGTTGTGAAGTTGTCGTAAACGTCCACACCACGTGGCTTGCGGTAATGTAGCAATTCCAAACGATTCACTTTGGTGCTGAGTAATGGTTTACACTTAGATACGCCTTGTAGTATTCCTCCCCACGAGGTTACGCTATAAGTGATGTATGACCAAAGAAAATCTAATTGCTAAATCATTTGGGTGGGTAAACGTCCACACCACGTGGCTTGCCTTACCTGATGGGATTTTAGATGTGATTAGTAATTTAATGATATTATTTAAGGGAGATAATATCGGATATTAAATTAATTGTTTGTTTAAATGTGCTTATAGGTTTAGAGAATAGCTATGAACCCACTTTCTATGATACTCAAGGAGCATAAGCTCACTGGCACCAACTATATTGATTGGAAGAGAAATTTAGACATTGTCCTAACTTCGGAAGAGTACAAGTTTGTACTCCATGAAGTGTGCCCTGCTGAGCCCACGGCTGCCTCAACTGATGAGGAAAAAACTGACATATCGGAAGTGGAAAAAGGCTGATGAAATGGCTAGGTGTTATATTTTGGCTTCCATGTCAAATGTACTCCAAACCCAACATGAGTCGATAGACACTGCCTATGATATGATGTTTAACCTCAAGGAGATGTTTGGGGAGCAAGATCGTGCGGCAAGGCAAGAAGCCATGAGAGTCCTCATGTCGACTACTCAATCTGAAGGAACGCCCGTAGGGGAGCACGTTCTTAAGATGATGAGTTTGTTGAATGAACTTGAGGTCCTAGGAGCTTCTATTGATGCTGAGACGCAAGTCGACATCATACTCCAGTCTCTGGCCCCTAGTTTTGAGCAGTTTCGTATGAGCTATAATATGGGTAAACTATCTTATACTCTTGCGCAACTCCTGACTGAACTAAAGGCGGCAGAGGGGATCTACAAGAAGGGCAAGTCTCAAGCGCTTGTAGCTACCAAGTCCAAAGGCTTTAAGCCTGGTGGAGGTAGGGGCAAGAAAAGGAAGCAAGCCATGAAACCCAGTGGTGCCAAGAGGAGTGGACCACGAGTGGGGGCTAGTAAGCCAAAGGGCAAGTGCTTCCGATGCAACAAGTCTGGACACTGGAAGTCTGAATGTCCTCTCAAAGGTACGAATTTTTCTTTAGTCGTAAAAACATAGTCAGCGGTATTATCTACCAGAATTCTGGTGTGTAGATATGGAACCACTGACGGTATGTGCATTAAATGCAGGGGTTCCAGAAAACCCGGCGACTTAGAGAAGTAGAGTTCGAGTCTACATGGGCAAAGCTGTTGGGGGTAGCAGCAGTTGCAGTGGAAGACATTTATCTGTTTTAAGTTTTCATTTCAGTTATTGCTTTATGTACCCCTTATTTTGAAAAAGAACTTTTGTTCTGGTTTTCTTTATTATTAATGGATATTTTATTTCTTTAATCATTTGATGGTTTGGATAAGAAATAATGGTGATATCTATTCTGGTACATTAGATAGCAATACATGAATGATGAATCCTTAGTCTACCACAATGCAACAAACCGTTATATATAACTTGTTTTACTTATTAGATGTATTTCTCTTATCAATCATTATACTTGTGAATTCTTGAACTTGGTAGTATCTATTCAAAAGGGATTCAAAAGGTCGAAATTGACTTGATCAATTATAGTTGGAGGAATGGACCTCCCGACCTAAGAATCGATCTTGAAAGATGATACGACTAAGTTAACCTTTCTGGATAGAGGATGAAATTCGGACAAATATAGAAAATGATTGATGATTAATGCGGTATGTGTAATTAGAGAAGGTACGAGTTATTCCTTCAAGAATACTCGAAGATGGGTTAGACTACTTGTTGTGCCATAAAAAAACGGAGTGTTTTCAACACAAAGCCATTATGGGGAACCTTCAAAGTATATCCATTAGAAGTCTGCGACTTGTTCGCGGAGGCTATCACCTATCTAAATAACACATAGCATAGATCAAAGATTGAGATTAAATCTCAAACGACTACACCATACACTGAAGTGTAGACATGGTGTGTCAGGAATAAGAAATGGAATTCTAATAGTAAAAGGACAAGTTTGTTCGGAACTACCTATGTTCTATGGAAATTTCTGGATACAACGGCACATTCAATGTGGTTGTAGAATATCCTAGAAGAACATGTAATTGTATGTTCAATAGTACTACGAACCAGAAGGGTGTCCTCGCCCGGTTCTTAGAGGAAGAGTATTAGATGAACAACAAATGCCCTAATTGACAAAGTACTTTAAAATGAGGAAAGGGAAAGACTGAGAACCAGCCTGACCGAGTAGTAGTACACCACTAACTGCACCTAATGTTATTACTGTTATACACCGGAACGCCATTGCAGTGGGAGGTTGTTAAGCAACCAGAGATGTTCATAAGACTGGAGGAGTTTTGAACTCTGGATCCAGTATACATGAAATCGATCCCTAGGTCTGCATAGGAATTTGCGAAGAAGGTGTGTTAGAGACGTAATGGAAACAAAGGTGGTGTTTCTCGGAATTTTGTGTAGATAACACTTTATCATTGGCGACAATGTAAAAAAATGTTGTCAGACATAAAATAGAGGTTGTCTAAATGAATCGAGGTATAAGATTAAAATGAAGTTGGATCATGTTCTTAGAAATCTTTCGATCTCTGGATTAGAACATTTGTACTTCTCTTAAGATATCTTATACGATTATGGTTTGTTTTAAACATGCACAATTCTGAGAAAGGTTATTGCCTTTCGGGAACAGAATACATCTATCTAAAGGCGTGTGTTTCGAACACATGAAGGAGATAGATATGGACAAAGCAGTTACCTACACTTCTTGTGTAGAGAGATTTGTAGATGCAATGTTGAAAAACCAGAACCTGATATCAACTATGCGGTTAGCGTAGTGGGAGGATATCAAAGTAATCTAGACAAGAGATGTTCGGATGTTTTAATAGTACTTGCGAAAGTACTGGACATTAAGCAAGACGAAATCTTCTTTGATTACATGTTCTCAGATCTCAAATCAGGGAAGGACCAGTGTAAGTCGATATCAGGCTATGTGTTCACTTTTAGAAGAGGTGGAACCTAAGGATGAAAGAGTGATAAGCATGATGCTTCTCGGACTCTATCATAAACCGAATAGCAGCCTCAGAGGCAGCGGAAGTTTTGGTTAGGTTCCGGAATGACCTCTGAACTTGGATATGATTCTTGGTTCACCAAAGGCTATGTACATAGCGGTGCGTGGAGAACTGGAAGAAGTCATAAGTTCGAAAAGTGATGATAACACATAGAGCAAGTACCACCTGATACGAATCATCGTCGAGGGAGACGACGTAGTAGTCACCAAGATAACTTCAGAGCGGCAACCTAGAGTGCTCACTCACATAGTACTCGGAAGTACACCTTAAGCACGTGATGAGTATGGGAACCGGGAGTTTGGAGGAAATGACTAGACCTTAGTACAAGTGGGAGATTGTTGGAGTTGTGTACTTAATGTCTAGATTTAAGTAACTGTAAACTCCCGATCATAGCATTTAATCTATTTAATTAATAAACAATTATTTGCATTTAATTATTTATAATTAAATATATGCAAATCATAGTTCTGGATTTTATACGTTGTAGTTAGTATGGTGCTGCATGGGCGCACAGAAGATCATACTATCGGTTACTCGTATTTAATCGAACAGTTGCTCACGACCTAGATGGACACGAACTAATCCATCGGTATAGTCGTTGTGTGAGAGAGAAAATAATTTATCTTAATTATTTTATCACACTTGTACACTTGGTGTATTGGGCGGATCAGCTTGAGATTTATTGATTAGGATTGCCTTGGATAATCAATTTAAATCTCGGAGTATTTTATTCTCAATCCCCGATACTATTGCGGGTGTGTATATTTAATATTAGAGACTTTGATTTTCCAAAGGAATTAACCGATTTAATTATTGGGTTAATTACCGGTAAAGTTGGGTCGCTATATTTTATATACGACATGCCGTGAATACTTGACGGGAAAGTGTATCCCGGAAGGGTTGATAATATCCCCGAGATGAGTTCATAAGGAATTATTGTGTAAACCTCATGAGTGGATTCGTTCCGCACAATAATAAAGGTTGAACGGTACTAGTCTCGGATATAAGATATGAATATTATTTATTGAGCAATAAATAAATTTATTCATGGATATTTAAATCTTAAATACACGGAATAAATAATACTAATCGGAGAAATATTATTTGATATAATATGGAATAATATTGGGAGTGCAATTTTATTTATATAGTGGAAAATAAATAAAATTAATATTGATAAGAATTAATAGATTTGGGTTGGACCCAATTTAATTTTCAATATTAGAAGCCCAATATTTATTCTCCTTATGATCCCCTACGTAGCCTATATAAGCACTACATGGTCTTCACTTTTAAAGAGAGAATTAATTGACCTACGCCAATTCATAAAGTCTTGAGAGTGAGGAAGATCCATAGGAATCCGATAGATCGTCGCCCACACGACGTTCGGACGAAGTGCTAGGAATACGCGGGAAGGTCGCAAGGTCATCAACAAGATTCGTTTCTCCGTACAACGAATCGAGGTAATAATCGAGAATCCCCCTCTTTGATTATTTGTGCTTGTTAATCGTAATATGTACATGAACAAGACGATCCGGGAAAAACGACGATCATCGCGGACGGGGATTCGAGATCCCCGGCGAAGATCAAAGGGGGCGGTCGAAACCCTAGGGCTCGACCGCCCGGCGCGCGCGACGAGGGGCGAAGCCCCGGCTGGATGCCGGGGCACGCGATCGACTTCGGTCGATCGCTGGGGTGCCACTGGCTGGTGCCGTGGCGGACCCCAACCGCCCTCGACGGCGGCGTGCGCAAGGGAGGAGCCCCGGCTGAAGCCGGGGCGAGCGATCGAACGCGTGGTCGATCGCATGGGAAAGCCGCGGCTGATGCCGCGGCGGGTCAGCCGGGAGCTGACCGCCCCTCCTGGTGGCGATGGCGGTGAAGTCGCCGGACTCACCGCCACCCGGGGGCTGCCGGAGCAGCCCCAGCGATCGCCATGCACGGCGATCGCGAACCCCAACCGCGATGGGGTTCGGCTAGGGTTTAGCCGCGGGTTCATCCCGCGGCGACGCTCTTGTCGAGCCCGGTTCTTCGCGTGTGGTTCGCGTTCGTGATTTCCGACTCGTGGGATAAAATCGGCTGGGGGCGGGCTGCGTGTCTTCGGGCGCGTAGTCTCCAAAGGTCGGACTCCTGCGGATGAGTCGGTGTTCGTGCGATCTCCGGCGACGGGTTTTCGGTCGGGTTATCGGTTCCGCAATTTTTTTTGATAGCCCGGGACATCGAATCCCAGCAAAGAGTACAAGCGGTGGATGTTGTTTTCTTGGAAATAACATCATTTCATGGCATAGCCGCAAGCAAAACTGCATTTCTCTATCCACTGCCGAATCAGAATATGTTGCCGCAGGGAGTTGCTGTACCCAACTGATTTGGTTGAAGCACATGCTTGATGACTACCACCTGGATAGCAATGTTGAAATTACGCCTTCAGCGTAGGATACCAATTTTTCGTGAAATTGGTCTTCAAAACACAGACAGCAGCTTCGGTCTGTCAAAACACTCGCACCAATTCGAAGTACAAAAAGTGGAGACAAAGTTATGTAATAGTTTTCATTTCATTGATCACAAAACTTAAACTATTACACTTGTAGAGTATGGTAGGCAAAACGATTACAAGAAGTTTCCCGAGTGTCGCAACAACTCCCACTAACTTGCAATCTAGCACACTAGTACCTAAAGCTATATCTCCTAGCTCTAATCTTGGCACACGGCGCAAAAGCTACTACACAAACTCGAAGCTCGACTACGATTCTAAAAATCAGATTTCGTTCTCTCAAAATCGTCAAATGATGAAATGAACATCCATGGGTATTTATAGTAGAGCCGCACATGTGAGAGTGATGACGTGGCACGTTCTCATTCGTCGCATGCTTGGCCTATGTCACTTTTCCATGGATGACATCATCTTTGTAGAACTTGGATTCTTGAATCTTGGAATCTTGAATCTTTGATTCTTGAATCCTTGAATCTTGAATCTTCAATTTCAAAAACAAACTTCAATTTCAATCTTGACTCCGTCGATCTCAATTCTTCATCTTCAAACTCTCGCGAAAAACTCTAAGTGTTGAAGCCTCGGAATTTCATCGTCTTCATGGTCGTCGATATCATTGAAGTAGAAAACACTGGAACCATTCTTCATTCCTTGATTTGTGTACTTGGTGAAAGAGATCACGTTGAAAGTACTTATGTGAAAATCGTCGTTGAAGAATGTCATAGTCGCTGGCACCGTGCCTTGAGGACAAGCGTCGCGGAGCCCGTGCCATTGCCAAAACCGGCGACAGGAGTCGCCGATTCCATGACATGCACAAATGCCAAAACCGGCGTCTGGAGTCGCCGATTCCATGTCAATCCAAAATGTCACAAACGGCGACTCAAGTCGCCGTTCCATGAAGTTGCCAAAAACGGCGACGCTGGTCGCCGTTCCACGGGTGCCAAAAGCGGCGACGCTGGTCGCCGTTCCAGGAGACAGCAGTCTCCGTTTTCTTGCACGCACCAAAAGCGGCGACGCCTGTCGCCGTTCCACTCCATTTCCACATGTCCAAAATCGGCGACTCCTGTCGCCGTTCCTGACGTGCCAAAGGCGGCGACTCCTGTCGCCGTTCCATGCTCATTCCATTTTTCCGAAACCGGAGACTCTAGTCTCCTTTTCCATGCACCTGCAATCCTGAAAAACCAACAAGAACACAAGTACAAAAAACGTTGTCGCCAAAATCAACATTTACAATCTCCCCCTTTTTGGCACAACCCATGAAAAACAAGTTAAGTAAAAACGAGATATAAGTATCTCCCCCTCAATCGAATACATTAACAAAAATAAGCTAAGTAAAAGATGGAAAAACATTAATCATTCAATCAATGAACAACCATAAAAGACTTAGCCAAAAATTCAAACCAATAGATGAAAACTTAGATAAAAAATCCAAAACCAAAACAATATTCCAGAGATAGAGAATTATGAAAAACATGCATGGACGAATTCAGAGTTTGATGCATGCATAAAAATAAAACACGAGTTCAAGAGTTATGAAAAACAGGAAATAGAAACATGAGTAAAAACTTGAACTTGAAATGGAACTTCAGTCTTCTGGCGAGGCTGTTGGAGTTGGATCACGTTCCGGACTTCCGATTGTTTCTTCTTCATCATCCTCATAGCTGAAACCATCGTCTGAGCTAGAGTCGTCACTTTCGTCAGAGTCAGAATCCGGATCACCGAAAATTTCGTCCTCACCCAAACCATCTCCAGCATCGTCGTCAACATCAACAACGTCGACATCATCATCGTCCTTGAGACCATCAGACGGCATCGCCAGCGACGCCCCTGGATTTGTAGTGTCCTCCATCTTCTTCTTTCCTTTGTCCCGAATATCAAAAACACCAGCAAAGATATCGTCGTCCGTTTTCTCGCCATCATCACTTTTTGCACCATCGTCATCTTTCACAACTTCTATCAGCTTGCTTTTTGACAGCTGCGAGTGAGCTTCCTGAATTGCGTCCCTCACCATCTTCAGAATGAACGTATCCTTTAAACTTGCATCGGGGGCTCCAACATCACCAAGTCCTCCCCCTTGTTGGATTTCCCGTTGAAGTTTCTTAAAGGCTTGTTTTTGAAGTTCCTGTGCCTCAACCATCTTGTTATATGCAGTGACATGTTCAGCTTGACGTTTCTCAACTAACTGAGATGCGGCATAGAACTCCTGAACGACAGCTGAAGGAACCACAGCACGGTGACTATGGATTGGATGATAAGGGTTTTGATAAGATGGGATTCCAGAAGTTGGGCCAAAGCCTTGGGGCACAACTCTTGGTGACTTAACACCCTCAGTTTCAGTTTCATTTCCAGCAGCTGTCGTCTGTGACTTCTGTCGTTTTGCAGCTGGTGACTTAGTTTTCGGAGTTCCAGGCTTGCGCTTCCTTGACGACCGAGGCGACGGAGGTGGAGTCAAAACTTCAGGAAGAGAATTCCTATCAAACAGGCCAGTCCAGGGTAAGTCAATGACCCTTTTGTTTGGTTTCAGATACTCGCCCGTGATCTTGACTGCCCCGTTTTTCTTCATCTTTTTCTCAGCTGGAGTGTCAGGAACAAATCCTTGGTCATGAAGCATCCCGTATATTAAACACGGATGCGTGAGATGAAATTTTTTCTCTGTAGGCAGCTCATCTTGCCTAATGATTGCCTCATCCGAGAGCTTGGCAATTTTGCACAAGTCAGCGAAAATAATTCTGCCGAGATTAACATGTTCGCCGCAGCTGAGACGAAAAATGAGGTGCATCAGCTCAGGTTCCATAACAGTTGGATCCCGATTTGCAATCCAGTTAGACATCCCGAGACGATGCAGAATGCCATAGAAGGCGGAAAGCTTGGACGGCGGTGGCAGTTCGGACTTCACCTTTTTCTGGGTGAGAAAAGTGCCAATCTTTAGGTCGTCAGCTCGTTCTGCAGCTGTCGGTGTCGTCCATCTAGAGTCAACTTCCAATCTTTCCAAAAAAGCGTTAATGGAAAAGGGACGGAACTTATATAACTTTCCACGAAACACAAAACAACCAAACATCCGACTCTTCGGATCAGCAAATTCTGGGGACAGGCTAGCATAAAATTTGTAAAGTATTGGAACGGAGTATCGATAGGTGAGGTTCACGGATTTGAGCATGTGCATTTTTGTCAGAAATTCCGTGATGCCATGCTTTTCATAGTCATCCTTTAGAATGGTTCGATCAGTGTGAATAGGCAACTTCTGAATCAGTTTGTGACGACGTTCAGCAGTTGCGGTGAAGAAATCATCAGAGTGAGCTTTCGGACACTCAGAAAATTCCGAGACATACTTGAACGTATCAGTCGATCTTTGTGATCCAGCTGATCCCGAAGAGTTAGGCGCCAAAGGTGGTTTTTGGGAGCTATGGGTTTTTGATTTTTCAATCGACCCACCACCAGAATTTTTAGGAGTCGTAGATTTGACTCCACTGCCACTGACTGCAGGTTTCTTTCCAGACATACTCCCAGTTGGAGTCTTTGGGTTCGTTTTCTTTGGAACAGTTACCGCAGTCACAGTTGCGGTCGATGGAATTTTCATTACTTTCTTTCCATCCTTAGTTATCTCGCCAGCTGCGAGTAACTTGTTGTATTCCTCTCTAGAGACAATGCCTTTGTAGATGCGAAGTGAGGTATCTCTTTCTTTGCCAGGTTTTCCTGACTTCGAATCCTTGCTCCGAGCAGAGGAGTGAGCAGGAGTTGCAGTTTTTGTCAGGTCAGGTTCGACAGACACAGTCTTGCTAGATCGTCGCTCAACTTTGTCCAAGTGAGCTTTCAGTTCTTCATATGCCGCTTTCTTGGAGTTAGGAGACGCGGCGTTTTCAAATTGTTCGTTCAGATAGACAGTCATGTCAGCCATCATATCATCTAAGTTTTTGCTAGCAGCCATTTCGAGATCAGGAAGAGTAACTGACAGTTAGCAGCTGCGAGATTTGGAAACCACGAAAAACGAACTCGCACTACAGAACCAAGGACAGGGCGCTGGATGCGCAAAGCAAGAGTTGCCGGATGCAACGAAAAAGAACTTAAGAACTAAGAATTCCGAACGCTGAACTTGCAGTCGAGAGCCGAGAGTTAGAGAACTTGAGATCTTGAGAACTTGAGAGTTAGAGAGTTTGATGTAAGCGTAAATGAATTGGGTTTTCGTCAAGGCCTATTTATAGGAAAAATTTGGGCCGCCCGTCGGAATGAAAAAGCCCAGTCCAAGACCTGTAAACAGCTCATCTCAAGAAGAAAAATTAGGTCTAAAAGACGAACAAAAATTTATTAATTTTGAAAATATTATTAAAATAATAATTTTCAAATTTAATAAATAATAAATAAAATAATAAATAAAATTTTTGAAAAACAAACCAAGGCATGAAACCGAAGTTAAGAACCATCGGTTGAGAAACGAAGTTGAGAGCCATTGGTTGAGAAACTTGAAGTGTCAATGTTTCGTAGACACTGGAATTTTGCTAAGGCAGAAGTTGAGAGTCGCCGTTTTGTACAGTTAGAGTTGCTGAAAGTGGCGAACGGCGTCTCCGGTTTTTGACGCAAGTTGAGACACCAAAACCAGCGACCAGAGTCTCCGTTTTTCGTAACAAAGATTGAGTCGCCGCTTTTGAACTTATGGCTGAGTCTACGGCTTTTGTCCAACTTCAGAACTTCTGAAAATCCGGCGACAGCAGTCGCCGGTTTTGTGCATGGTTGAGTCTCCGAGTTTGTGTCCAGGTGAGTGTCTCCGTTTTTGCATTCTGGACTTAGTTTATTTTGCGTGTTTGAGTCTCCAAAGATGTTGTCTCTTGAATTTTGCAAGGTGGCCGTCGCTACACTCAAAGTTTAGACTTCAGAGATGGTAAACCACGTAGCGCTGGATATGAACTACAAAAATGCAAAATCAAATCAACACATCCCGAGTTAGACAATCAAGTGTTCAACACACTACAAACATTCAAAACCATTTTAGTGGAGATTCGAGGGGTGATATTAGGCAATGAAGAGCAAATATTTTCCCAGAAAAGAATCCACATTTCATCATTTTCCAAAAACCAAAAATTTTCACACGAGGTGATGGCAACTTTGAGGTATATGAAAAATCTCTCATATTAAAAACCGGTGGAATGGACCGAAGTATGTGATAGATATTGAACTTGTCCTTCGTCACAATCACAAGAATACATGCCGTGTTTCGTCGGAACACATTTGATGAGTTTGCACCGCACAAGAGATTTTAATTCATGAGTATAAGGTGAACATTAAAGGCACTCCACTTGGGACTAGCTTTTTACTACAATCAGAGGGGAACCGGGGGAACCGGCGACCTCCAGACGAGTTTATAGCTTTAAATGAAATGCAACAGACACTCATTACAGCAGTCAGAGGGGAGCAAGGTTCACTTGCGTCCTCCAAAGTGTGATAGAGAGTGTCTTAAAGAGCAGCGTCCATGTGCCACCTTTCGAAGAGGGGAGCCGGGGGAACCAGCGTCCTCCGTTACTTGGTATTATGGATCTATGCAAATGATAGCTTATGGGAGTTCAATGCCAAGTTCACATGTTCGTACTCAGAGGAAAAAATGCACTTGGGTCCGAAGACTAAAACGGCCTCGAATCCATGTTCAACTTTATTAGACTAATCCACGACGATTCGGCGTGCATATTCAGAAGTAAAGAAAATAATCTTTCAGACTTCAAAATTTTCGTGAACTCTTAAAGAGAACACATGCAGAGAGAATTTCTTAGAGTTTGAAATCTCTCAAAGTCAAGAGGTTTGGTAAAGATGTCAGCGAGTTGTTTTTCTGTTGAAATATGCTGTAGACTGACTATATCACGATCAACCAAATCTCTAATGAAATGATGTCGAATGTCGATGTGTTTAGTTCTTGAATGCTGGACAGGATTTTCGCTGATTTTGATAGCACTCTGATTATCACAAAACAGCACCAATGGAGCACTCTCGATGAGATAGTCATTCAACATTTGTTTCAACCAAAGCATTTGAGTGCAGCAACTTCCAGCTGCAACATATTCAGACTCGGCAGTCGAGAAAGCTATGCAATTTTGTTTGCGACTATGCCACGAGACAATATTATTTCCAAGGAAGCAGCAGCATCCAGAAGTGCTTTTCCGTTCATCAGTATCGCTTGCCCAATCCGCATCGGAGTAACCGACAAGATTTGATGAAGTGTCGCATGCATACCAAAGGCCAAGTTCGGAAGTTCCAGAGATGTAGCGGAGAATCCGTTTAACAGCTCGTAGATGGTCCTCCTTTGGATCAGCTTGGTACCTAGCACACATACAAACACTAAACATAATGTCAGGGCGAGTAGCGGTTAGATAAAGTAAACTGCCAATCATGGAACGAAAAAGAGTTTGATCAACACTTCGACTTTTAGTAGATTTAGATAACCGTTCAGTCGTCGCCATGGGAGTTTTTGTTGGAATTCGCTATCCCGGGTTATCAAAATTGCGGAACCGATAACCCGAACGAACCCTTCGCCGGAGATCATACGAACGCCGACTCATCCGCCGGAGTCCGGGCTTTGGAGACCATGCATCCGAAGACGCACAGCCCGCCCCCACCCGAACCCCCGCGAGCCGGGGTTCATACGATCGAGGGATCGATCGCGCGCCGGCGATCGTTCGGGGTGGGGCTGTTCCGACAGCCCCCGCGGCGGGTCCGGCGACCCGCCGCCACCAGGAAGCCCCCGCCTTCACGGCGGGGTAGGGCACGGCTCCAGCCCGTGCCCAGCGATCGACCATCGTGGTCGATCGCACACCCTCGGTCGAACCGAGGGTTCGCCCCCATGCCCCACGGCCGAAACCCTAACCGGGCGATCCGCGGTCCGGTGGCTTCGCCACCACCGCGTGATCGTTCGTCTAATCCGGGCTTCGATCTTCGGATCTTCATCCTACGGTATTCTCGATAAAACCAAATCGAACAATTAACAAAGGGGTTGAGAATTGTACCTACGATTCGTTGTTCGGAGAAACGAAATCGACGACCTCGTGACCTTCCCGCGTATTCCTTGCACTCCGTTCGAACGTCGGGTGGGCGACGAGCTATCGAACTTGTGGATCCTCTTCACTCTCAGAACTTTATTGTTGGCGTAACGTAGGTTAGTAAAAGTGAAGACCACGTAGTGCTTTTATAGGCTACGAAGGGGATCAAAAGGAGAATAAATATTGGGCTTCAATATTGAAAATTAAATTGGGTCCAACCCAAATCCATTAATTCTTATCAATATTAATTTTATTTATTTTCCACTATATAAATAAAATTGAACTCCCAATATTATTCATATTATATCAAATAATATTTCTCCAACTTAGTATTATTTATTCCGTGTATTTAAGATTTAAATATCCATGAATAAAATTTATTTATTGCTTAATAAATTTATTCATCTCTTATATCCGAGACTAGTACCACTCAACCTTATTTATTATGCGGAACAAGTCCACTCGCGAGGTTTACATAATAAATCCTTATGAGCTCATCTCGGGGATATTATCAACCCTTACGGGATACACTGCCCCTTCAAGAATTCACGGCATGCCATATATAAAATATAGTGACCCAACTTAACCGGTAATTAACCCAATAATTAAATCGGTTAATTCCTTTGGTAAATCAAAGTCACTTATATTAAATATACACACCCGCAATTGTTTCAGGGATTAAGAATAAAATACTCCGAGTCTCAAATCAATTATCGCCGAGCAATCCTAATTGATGAGTCTCAATCGATCCGCTCAATACACCAAGTGTACAAGTGTGATAAAATAATTAAGATAAATTATTTTCTCTCTCACACAACGACTATACCGATGGATTGGTCCGTGTCCATCTAGGTCG
Organism: Euphrasia confusa; assembly: GCA_954870475.1. Taxonomy (NCBI): domain Eukaryota; kingdom Viridiplantae; phylum Streptophyta; class Magnoliopsida; order Lamiales; family Orobanchaceae; genus Euphrasia; species Euphrasia confusa. The sequence goes on from OX940964.1 coordinate 24,842,284, forward strand.
TGAGCAACTGTTCGATTAAATACGAGTAACCGATAGTATGATCTTCTGTGTGCCCATGCAACACCATACTAACTACAACGTATAAAATCCAGGACTATAATTTGCATGTATTTAATTAACAATAATTAAAAGCAAATGAATGTCTGTAATTAATAGGTAACTGAAAGTGCATACAGAGTTCAGAATACTCACATCTAGACATTAAGTATACTACTCCATCAATCTCCCACTTATACTAAGGTCTAGTCTTATCCTCCAAACTTCTGACTCCCAAACCCTCCAAGTGCTTGAAATATACTTCCTTAGGAAGTATCTTGGTGAAAGGGTCCGCTAGGTTGTCCTCCGAAGCTATCTTGGTGACTATCGCATCGCCCCTCTTGACGATGTCTCGAATCAGGTGGTACTTGCGCTCTATGTGTTTCATAGCACTATGGGACCGTGGTTCCTTACTGTTTGCCACTGCACCGCTATTATCACAATAAATTGTCATAGCCTTGGGCAAACTCGGAATCACATCTAAGTCCTGGAGGAAATTAAGGAACCAAACTGACTCTTTCGCTGCCTCTGAGGCTGCAACGTATTCAGCTTCCATGGTAGAGTCTGAAATGCACTTTTGCTTAACACTCCTCCATGATACGGCTCCACCTCCCATAGTGTACACATAGCCTGATGTCGACTTTCGCCGGTCCTTATCAGCATGGAAATCCGAATCCGTATAACCCAAAGGAATCAGATTGTCTGCCCCGTAACTTAGAACATAATCCTTAGTATTTCGCAAATACTTGAAAATGCTCTTTACGGCAGTCCAATGAGCCTTTCCAGGGTTACTCTGATATCTCGCTACTACGCCAACTGCATAGCAGATATCAGGCCTCGTACATAACATTGCATACATTAAGCTTCCCACAGCCGAAGCGTAGGGAACTGCTTTCATTTCATCTTTCTCCTTTTGTGTCCGAGGACACATATCCTTAGAAAGATAAGTTCCTTTACTGAAGGGTAGTTCACCCTTCTTGTAATCTTGCATGTTAAAACGAGCCAGAATCGTGTCTATGTAAGATTGCTGGGATAGGTACAATGTTCTATTCCGGCGATCCCTTATAACCTTGATCCCTAGAACATGTCCGACTTCTCCCAAATCTTTCATATCGAATTGTCTAGACAACCATCCCTTTATGTCTGATAACATTTTCACACTGTTGCCAATGAGAAGAATGTCGTCTACATAAAGCACGAGAAACACCACTTTCTTTCCATCACGATTCCAATACACACACGATTCGTCCATGCTTTGACTGAATCCAAAAGATTGGACCACTTCGTCAAACCGCAGGTTCCACGATCTCGAGGCTTGTTTCAATCCATAAATGGATCGATTAAGCTTGCACACTAGATGATCTCGCCCCTTAGCAATGAATCCCTCTGGTTGTTTCATATAAATCGTCTCGTCAAGACTTCCATTAAGGAAAGCTGTCTTGACATCCATTTGCCACACCTCATAATCCATATGAGCTGCTATGGATAAGAGAATCCGGATCGACTTTATCTTGGCTACCGGCGAGAAGGTCTCCTCATAATCGATTCCCTCATTCTGAGTATATCCTTTCGCAACAAGCCGAGCTTTAAAGGTTTCAACCTTTCCGTCAGATCCTCTCTTTCTCTTGTAGACCCATTTACACCCAATTGGCTTCACGCCGCTTGGTGGTTCTACAAGATCCCAGACTTTATTAGAATCCATAGATTCTATTTCGGATTTCATTGCTTTCTTCCAAGAAGGCGCATCTATATCTTGTACCGCCTCATCATAGGTCCAGGGATCGATTTCATGGACTCCAGGTCCAGAGTCCGAAGACTCACCCAGTCCAATCCATCGGTCTGGTTGCTTAACAACCCTCCCACTACGACGGCGTTCCGGTGTATTAACAGTGACAGTCTCAGGTGCAGATTCTAGTGGTGTATCTATACTCGGTTCGGCTGTATCTAAGTCTTCCTTGTTACCTCTCAACTCATCAAGTATTATGTCACTTTTGGGCTTGTGGTCCATGACATAGTCTTCCTCTAAGAACCGAGCGTTAGTACTTATAACGATCTTCTGGTCCGTAGGACTATAGAACATGCCACCTTTAGTTCCTTTCGGGTATCCTACAAACAGTCGTAATTCTGATCTAGGTTCTAACTTATCGGCACCTTGTCGCAACACATGTGCTGGACAACCCCAGATCCGAAGGTGCCTAAGGCTAGGCTTGCGCCCGCTCCACCTTTCCATGGGTGTGGTGGGTACCGTTTTTGTTGGAACCATGTTGAGAATGTACGCCGCCGTTTCCAAGGCATGTCCCCAGAACATAGTAGGTAAGTCCGAGTAACTCATCATTGAACGCACCATTTCCATAAGAGTCCTATTCCTTCTTTCCGACACACCATTCTGCTGAGGAGTATATGGTGATGTCATTTGGGAATCAATCCCATTCTCTGCCAAGTATGCCTTGAATTCTCCAGACAGGTACTCGCCTCCGCGATCAGATCGCAGGCATTTAATGGATTTACCTTGAAATCCATACCTTGAGTAATCATCAGTGAAAGTGATGAAATACTCGTACCCTCCCCTTGCCTGAGTAGACATAGGTCCGCATACATCAGAGTGAATCAAATCCAATACTTGTTCAGCCCTTCGTCCTTTACCAGAAAAAGAACGTTTGGTCATTTTTCCCTCTAAACAGGATTCGCAGGTTGGAAGGTCCTCTCCTTCAACACCACTGATGAGACCATCAACTTTCAACCTTTGAATTCTATTTGAGTTAATATGACCCAGCCTTAAGTGCCACAAGTATAATTGATTCATCCTAGAAGGTTCCTTTCTCTTATTGGTGTTCGTAGATGTGTTATTACTCTCGGTTAGTTGCATCGTGTTAGACTCAGGATTTAGTACATACAAATCGTCCACCAATGTACCAGAACAGATAATTTCACTGTTTCTTCTTATGATCACAGAGTGGTCAAAAGAAACAGAATATCCATTCAAAATAAGCTTAGAAACCGAAATTAAATTCTTTCTAAAGTTGGGTACATAAAGACAATTACGTAAAACTAAAACCCTATCACTACTGAAACGTAAGTGAACGTCTCCCACTGCAACAGCCGCCACCTTCGCGGCATTGCCCATGTAGACCACGATTTCTCCCTCTCTAAGTCTCCGGGTTTCCTGGAACCCCTGCAATGAATTGCAGACATGGTCAGTGGCACCCGTATCTACACACCAGGTGCTGGTAGATAACACCACTGACAATGTTTCGGTGACTAAGGAAAATTTTGTACCTTTGATGAGAGGACAATCAGACCTCCAGTGTCCAAACTGTTTGCATCGATAGCATTTGCCTCGCGGCTTGCTCCTCCCAGTCCGTGGTTCAAAACCACTGGGCTTCTTTGCTTGCACTTCCAACTTGGCCACTAGAGCTTGTGATTCTCTGATCATACTTATCAGTTCAGTTCTTTTGAAATCGTTTTTAAGCGATTCCTCAAGAGGACTGATGAGCATGTCAATCACCTCTAGTCCGGCTTCCTTACTATGTCCTAACATCTCCTTGAGGTCATTTTCAATGTCCTCATCAGTTGGGACAATAGTGGATTCGGAAGGCTCAACAGTCTGAACATTGTCCAGATTTCTTTTCCAATCAGTACTATATGGAACCAGTGAGTTTTCATCTTTAAGTATATCACAAAAAGGGGTCACAGTCATTCCTAACCTATAAGCACATAAAACAAACAAACAATTTAATATCCGATATTATCTCCCTCAAATAATATCATTAAATCACTAATCACATCTAAAATCCCATCAGGTTAAAGCAAGCCACGTTCGTGTGGACGTTTACCCACCCAAATGATTTAGCAATTAGATTTACTTCGGTCATACATCATTATAGCGTTACTTCGTTGGGAAGAATACTATAAAGCGTATCTAAGTGTAAACCATTACTCAGTACCAAGGTGAATCGTTTAGAATTGTTACATCACCGCAAGCCACGTTCGTGTGGACGTTTACGACAACTCGCAATCCTTCACAATTCCCTATAACTGTCTACATCAATTATTCCAAAATCCCATCCAGTATAGCAAGCCACGTTCGTGTGGACGTTTACTACACCAGAAGATTTATATAATTGAAATCCAATTACTTGATCCATTTAATCTCGTAAATCAAGACGTGGAGAATCATAAGTGAAACTCGAAGTTTCTAACCAGTGATTCACCATGCGAACGACCCTATCTCTCATAAATGAGGGAGCCGAGCAGACAAACGACCCACCTATCAAAGAATGGCACGAAAGTCTCTAATTTGTGTCCTCTACATGACCAAGTGGCTCTGGCTCCATTCCACTCCCCGAGGTGAGAATGAGTCGACTTGAAATCAGCTTTGGAAAGACAAATTAGGCATTGTTTGATAAACTTAATTAATGTTTCTCGTAAAAGGAATTACAAGAACTCTCCTCTAATAACTTATCTATATAAACTTCAAAAGTTTATAAAAGTCACCAAGAGAGCAGCAATGGAGACCATGGGTATGTTTCCATACCCTCTCCCACTTAGCTTTTTACAATAAAGGGATACGGTATCTAGTGCATAAAAGTAAACACATATAGCATGCATACATGTAATAAAGCACATAGTATTAACACATAGTCAAAATAATTACTAGAATATTATTTTCCGACTATTATGGCTTCATCACATCCCCGTACGCATCTTCTAGTCTTCAGTCTTTGTTTCTTGAATGCTCCATGTGATGAGAATATTAATATCCAATATTTAAATCTATTTATTTTCAATTAATCCAAAAGTTACTTAATTCGAAAATTAAGTCAATTGAATATATCAAAAATAAAATTAAATATTATTAATATTTTTATTTATTTTATTTTCTTTTTCCACTTCATTAAATCTCTAGAATAATCCATCCAAGATCCTCTTGGAATATTCTAGATGATATCCATAATGAAATAAAGAAATAAAATAATTTAGGACTCTTATACTTTTCCAAATTTATTTTATTCCTAATCCATGAATATTCCCATGAGTAGGAATAATCAAATAGGAAAAATAAATTTAGTACTAAATTAATTCTTTCTCTATTTTTCTAGAATATTCCATAAAGAAATAATCAAAATAGGAAATAATGAATTAATTAGGAAAGTATATTTCCGGTAGGAGTAGCCCGGGTTGGGGAACCCCGAACCACCCCCACCTTCGCCGACCGCCGCCTAGCCCACGCGCCACCGCCGCTCAGCCCACGCGCCACCACCACTGGTGGCCGGCGTGGCCGAGACTCCCACGGACAGCCCGCCCAGGGCCGCGGGTCAATCGATCCCCTCGGGATCGATCATGGGATTGATCGATCCCGGTCCTTCGTCTCCTCGTCACTTCGTCTTCTCCGGCGGTCTTCGATTCGATCCAATCGCAAAATAAATTTACAAAAATCTAAATTACAATTCCGGTATCGATTCTATACACGAAATCGACCCTATACATTTTCCGGAAAAACAACGAACATAATAATAAATCCTAAATTCGGTCAACCCCCGAATTTTTACTATTACAAGCATTCACCACCAAAAACGAATCTCGACATGTCCGAGAGTTTAATAAAACCAACAATCACATGACAAAATAATTAAACGAATAATCATCAAGCCATAATAGTCGGATCCCTGCAAGGTAGAACAATTTTTATCGAAAATACCGCGAACGTAAACCACGCTCTGATACCAATTGTTGGAATTCGCTATCCCGGGTTATCAAAATTGCGGAACCGATAACCCGAACGAAAACCTTCGTTTTCTTTGGAACAGTTACCGCAGTCACAGTTGCGGTCGATGGAATTTTCATTACTTTCTTTCCATCCTTAGTTATCTCGCCAGCTGCGAGTAACTTGTTGTATTCCTCTCTAGAGACAATGCCTTTGTAGATGCGAAGTGAGGTATCTCTTTCTTTGCCAGGTTTTCCTGACTTCGAATCCTTGCTCCGAGCAGAGGAGTGAGCAGGAGTTGCAGTTTTTGTCAGGTCAGGTTCGACAGACACAGTCTTGCTAGATCGTCGCTCAACTTTGTCCAAGTGAGCTTTCAGTTCTTCATATGCCGCTTTCTTGGAGTTAGGAGACGCGGCGTTTTCAAATTGTTCGTTCAGATAGACAGTCATGTCAGCCATCATATCATCTAAGTTTTTGCTAGCAGCCATTTCGAGATCAGGAAGAGTAACTGACAGTTAGCAGCTGCGAGATTTGGAAACCACGAAAAACGAACTCGCACTACAGAACCAAGGACAGGGCGCTGGATGCGCAAAGCAAGAGTTGCCGGATGCAACGAAAAAGAACTTAAGAACTAAGAATTCCGAACGCTGAACTTGCAGTCGAGAGCCGAGAGTTAGAGAACTTGAGATCTTGAGAACTTGAGAGTTAGAGAGTTTGATGTAAGCGTAAATGAATTGGGTTTTCGTCAAGGCCTATTTATAGGAAAAATTTGGGCCGCCCGTCGGAATGAAAAAGCCCAGTCCAAGACCTGTAAACAGCTCATCTCAAGAAGAAAAATTAGGTCTAAAAGACGAACAAAAATTTATTAATTTTGAAAATATTATTAAAATAATAATTTTCAAATTTAATAAATAATAAATAAAATAATAAATAAAATTTTTGAAAAACAAACCAAGGCATGAAACCGAAGTTAAGAACCATCGGTTGAGAAACGAAGTTGAGAGCCATTGGTTGAGAAACTTGAAGTGTCAATGTTTCGTAGACACTGGAATTTTGCTAAGGCAGAAGTTGAGAGTCGCCGTTTTGTACAGTTAGAGTTGCTGAAAGTGGCGAACGGCGTCTCCGGTTTTTGACGCAAGTTGAGACACCAAAACCAGCGACCAGAGTCTCCGTTTTTCGTAACAAAGATTGAGTCGCCGCTTTTGAACTTATGGCTGAGTCTACGGCTTTTGTCCAACTTCAGAACTTCTGAAAATCCGGCGACAGCAGTCGCCGGTTTTGTGCATGGTTGAGTCTCCGAGTTTGTGTCCAGGTGAGTGTCTCCGTTTTTGCATTCTGGACTTAGTTTATTTTGCGTGTTTGAGTCTCCAAAGATGTTGTCTCTTGAATTTTGCAAGGTGGCCGTCGCTACACTCAAAGTTTAGACTTCAGAGATGGTAAACCACGTAGCGCTGGATATGAACTACAAAAATGCAAAATCAAATCAACACATCCCGAGTTAGACAATCAAGTGTTCAACACACTACAAACATTCAAAACCATTTTAGTGGAGATTCGAGGGGTGATATTAGGCAATGAAGAGCAAATATTTTCCCAGAAAAGAATCCACATTTCATCATTTTCCAAAAACCAAAAATTTTCACACGAGGTGATGGCAACTTTGAGGTATATGAAAAATCTCTCATATTAAAAACCGGTGGAATGGACCGAAGTATGTGATAGATATTGAACTTGTCCTTCGTCACAATCACAAGAATACATGCCGTGTTTCGTCGGAACACATTTGATGAGTTTGCACCGCACAAGAGATTTTAATTCATGAGTATAAGGTGAACATTAAAGGCACTCCACTTGGGACTAGCTTTTTACTACAATCAGAGGGGAACCGGGGGAACCGGCGACCTCCAGACGAGTTTATAGCTTTAAATGAAATGCAACAGACACTCATTACAGCAGTCAGAGGGGAGCAAGGTTCACTTGCGTCCTCCAAAGTGTGATAGAGAGTGTCTTAAAGAGCAGCGTCCATGTGCCACCTTTCGAAGAGGGGAGCCGGGGGAACCAGCGTCCTCCGTTACTTGGTATTATGGATCTATGCAAATGATAGCTTATGGGAGTTCAATGCCAAGTTCACATGTTCGTACTCAGAGGAAAAAATGCACTTGGGTCCGAAGACTAAAACGGCCTCGAATCCATGTTCAACTTTATTAGACTAATCCACGACGATTCGGCGTGCATATTCAGAAGTAAAGAAAATAATCTTTCAGACTTCAAAATTTTCGTGAACTCTTAAAGAGAACACATGCAGAGAGAATTTCTTAGAGTTTGAAATCTCTCAAAGTCAAGAGGTTTGGTAAAGATGTCAGCGAGTTGTTTTTCTGTTGAAATATGCTGTAGACTGACTATATCACGATCAACCAAATCTCTAATGAAATGATGTCGAATGTCGATGTGTTTAGTTCTTGAATGCTGGACAGGATTTTCGCTGATTTTGATAGCACTCTGATTATCACAAAACAGCACCAATGGAGCACTCTCGATGAGATAGTCATTCAACATTTGTTTCAACCAAAGCATTTGAGTGCAGCAACTTCCAGCTGCAACATATTCAGACTCGGCAGTCGAGAAAGCTATGCAATTTTGTTTGCGACTATGCCACGAGACAATATTATTTCCAAGGAAGCAGCAGCATCCAGAAGTGCTTTTCCGTTCATCAGTATCGCTTGCCCAATCCGCATCGGAGTAACCGACAAGATTTGATGAAGTGTCGCATGCATACCAAAGGCCAAGTTCGGAAGTTCCAGAGATGTAGCGGAGAATCCGTTTAACAGCTCGTAGATGGTCCTCCTTTGGATCAGCTTGGTACCTAGCACACATACAAACACTAAACATAATGTCAGGGCGAGTAGCGGTTAGATAAAGTAAACTGCCAATCATGGAACGAAAAAGAGTTTGATCAACACTTCGACTTTTAGTAGATTTAGATAACCGTTCAGTCGTCGCCATGGGAGTTTTTGTTGGAATTCGCTATCCCGGGTTATCAAAATTGCGGAACCGATAACCCGAACGAACCCTTCGCCGGAGATCATACGAACGCCGACTCATCCGCCGGAGTCCGGGCTTTGGAGACCATGCATCCGAAGACGCACAGCCCGCCCCCACCCGAACCCCCGCGAGCCGGGGTTCATACGATCGAGGGATCGATCGCGCGCCGGCGATCGTTCGGGGTGGGGCTGTTCCGACAGCCCCCGCGGCGGGTCCGGCGACCCGCCGCCACCAGGAAGCCCCCGCCTTCACGGCGGGGTAGGGCACGGCTCCAGCCCGTGCCCAGCGATCGACCATCGTGGTCGATCGCACACCCTCGGTCGAACCGAGGGTTCGCCCCCATGCCCCACGGCCGAAACCCTAACCGGGCGATCCGCGGTCCGGTGGCTTCGCCACCACCGCGTGATCGTTCGTCTAATCCGGGCTTCGATCTTCGGATCTTCATCCTACGGTATTCTCGATAAAACCAAATCGAACAATTAACAAGGGGGTTGAGAATTGTACCTACGATTCGTTGTTCGGAGAAACGAAATCGACGACCTCGTGACCTTCCCGCGTATTCCTTGCACTCCGTTCGAACGTCGGGTGGGCGACGAGCTATCGAACTTGTGGATCCTCTTCACTCTCAGAACTTTATTGTTGGCGTAACGTAGGTTAGTAAAAGTGAAGACCACGTAGTGCTTTTATAGGCTACGAAGGGGATCAAAAGGAGAATAAATATTGGGCTTCAATATTGAAAATTAAATTGGGTCCAACCCAAATCCATTAATTCTTATCAATATTAATTTTATTTATTTTCCACTATATAAATAAAATTGAACTCCCAATATTATTCATATTATATCAAATAATATTTCTCCAACTTAGTATTATTTATTCCGTGTATTTAAGATTTAAATATCCATGAATAAAATTTATTTATTGCTTAATAAATTTATTCATCTCTTATATCCGAGACTAGTACCACTCAACCTTATTTATTATGCGGAACAAGTCCACTCGCGAGGTTTACATAATAAATCCTTATGAGCTCATCTCGGGGATATTATCAACCCTTACGGGATACACTGCCCCTTCAAGAATTCACGGCATGCCATATATAAAATATAGTGACCCAACTTAACCGGTAATTAACCCAATAATTAAATCGGTTAATTCCTTTGGTAAATCAAAGTCACTTATATTAAATATACACACCCGCAATTGTTTCAGGGATTAAGAATAAAATACTCCGAGTCTCAAATCAATTATCGCCGAGCAATCCTAATTGATGAGTCTCAATCGATCCGCTCAATACACCAAGTGTACAAGTGTGATAAAATAATTAAGATAAATTATTTTCTCTCTCACACAACGACTATACCGATGGATTGGTCCGTGTCCATCTAGGTCGTGAGCAACTGTTCGATTAAATACGAGTAACCGATAGTATGATCTTTTGTGTGCCCATGCAACACCATACTAACTACAACGTATAAAATCCAGGACTATAATTTGCATGTATTTAATTAACAATAATTAAAAGCAAATGAATGTCTGTAATTAATAGGTAAATGAAAGTGCATACAGAGTTCAGAATACTCAAATCTAGACATTAAGTATACTACTCCATCAGTTTTTGCGGGCTTGGCGTGATGCATCTCAAATTTTTCGACCATGTTTTTCGCATATTTGCTTTGAGAGACGAAGATCCCATTTGGCCGTTGAGAAATTTGTAGTCCAAGAAACTGATGTAGCTCTCCTTCAAGACTCATCTGAAAAGTTGAAGACATGGATTCCGTGAAAGCTTTCACGAGTTTAGAGCAGGTAGCGCCAAAGACAATGTCATCAACGTAAATCTGAGCAACCATCATGTGTTTCCCCTCCCGCTTAATGAAAAGAGTTTTGTCCACAGAGCCACGTTCAAAGCCGAACTTTAGAAGATAGTCCGTCAAACATCCATACCAGGCGCGAGGTGCCTGTTTCAACCCATAGAGAGCTTTGTGAAGTTTGTAGACATGATTAGGTTTCTTAGGATCCTCAAAACCTTTCGGTTGAGCTACATAAACTTCTTCTTCCAATACCCCATTCAGGAATGCAGCTTTGACATCCATTTGTCTGAGTTTGATGCCGAGGTGGCATGCAATAGCAATTAAGAGTCTGATGGATTCAATTCGTGCAACTGGAGCAAAGGTTTCATCAAAATCAATACCCTCAACCTGGGCATAGCCTTGTGCGACAAGTCGTGCTTTGTTACGAACAACTTGGTTGTGTTCATCAGTTTTATTTTTGAAGATCCATTTAGTTCCAACTACATTCATGTTTGACGTTCTGGGAACTAAGGACCAAACATTGTTTCTGGTGAACTCATTCAGCTCTTCCTGCATGGCCATGATCCAAAAATCTTCTTTCATGGCTTCCTTGTAATTTCTCGGCTCATTTTCAGAAAGAAAGCAAGAGATGCCGATTTCATTATAAATTGCAGAGGTGCAGATGTTGTAGAGTTCGTCGGGAGAATTCATCGGTTTCTTTGAGCGTGTGGTTCGCTCATTCATGCTTCCGATTATTTGGTTCGGTGGATGACGCTTCTGAATATGACCAGGTGCTTCTCTCGTAGCATTTGCTGGGTTTTCAATGTTTAGCTCAGTTTCTTCATCTGCAGACGATGAAGTATCATTATCTCGATTGCTAGAATCTCCAACTTCAGGTGAAGTGTTTGGAGTAAAATTTTCTGGAGACACATTCTCAGAAACAGCAGTTGTGGGTGTCGATGGAAAATTTTGATATTCCAAAATTCCTTCTTTTACCCAGTCTTCCTCAGCATCTTTTCCCAGAAAGTCTTGTTCATCAAAATTTATGTTCACAGTTTCGATGACTTTCTTAGTTCTTAGATTGTAGGCACGATATGCATGGCTATTTTGGCTATAACCAACAAAGATACCACGATCAGCTTTGGCTTCAAATTTCTTCAGAGGATCACGATCCTTCAAAATATAGCAAGTACAGCCAAAGACACGAAAGTGTGCAACTGAAGGTTTCTTGCCATTCACAAGTTCATAGGCAGTTGCGGTCGTTCCAGATCGAATACTTATTCGATTCAAAATATATCCAGCAGTGGAGACAGCTTCTGCCCAAAACGTTCGTGCAAGATTTTTCGAGATAAGCATTACACGTGCCATTTCTTGCAGTGTTCGATTCTTTCGCTCGGCAATCCCATTTTGTTGAGGAGTTTTCGGAGCCGAGTATTCATGATGTATTCCCTTCATCATACAGAATTCGTTGAAGCTAGCATTTTGAAATTCAGTTCCATGATCACTTCTGATCCTTTTTACTTTAGCCTCATGATTTGTTTTAATCCATTTCACAATGCCTTTGAAGGCATCAAAAGTTTCATCTTTGGTAGCCAAAAATCTTGTCCAAGTATAGCGAGAGAAGTCATCAACGACAACCAACACATATTCTTTCTTTGCTATACTTTTAACCTCCATCGGACCCATCAAGTCCATATGTAATAGTTCGAAGGGAGCTGAGGTGCTCATTAAAGTTGGCAGTGCAGGATGAGAAGTTCTCGTCAGTTTGCCTTTTTGACAGTAACCACACACTCGTTTTTCAATTTTGGGAAGTTGAGAGATTCCTAGAACTATCTCCCCCTTAACTAGTTTACTCAGATTTCGAGTGCCAGTGTGTCCAAGTCGTTGATGCCACAGATCAACCTCATCAGGAACGGTCACAGAAAAACAACTATACTCAGTTGTATAGCAATTATTTTTAGCTCGTGGACCTTCCATTATACACATCCCTTCACCATCAAACACTCTGCACGACTCCTTATCAAAACTCACGTTCAGTCCTTCATCACACAGTTGACTGATGGAAATCAGATTAGCAACAAGTCCTTTTACATGGACTACATTTTTGATAGGAGGTAAACCCTTGATTTGTAGAGTCCCCTTTCCCTTTACGATGCCTTTTGCTCCCCCTCCAAACACCACGGGAGCACCAGTCATAGGTTCGTAATTTTTCAGAAATTTTTTCGTGCCAGTCATATGGCGGGAACATCCACTATCAAAATACCAAATTCCTTTGGTTCCAGTTTCAGATGCATTAAGTGCAACATTGCAGAAAATGAGCTCTCTTGGTTGCCAACAACTTTTAGAGTTAGAGTTAAGTTCAACTTTACTCTTTTGAGACTTAGGCACCCATCTCTTCTTGTCATTAGAATTTTGGACATTTCTCTCAGTCACATTTTTCAGATTTGTCTTAGTTTTCAAATTTGGAGAAATGGGTTTCTTCAAGTCCTTAGCCGCCTCAGCATTCTTCACATCAACATTTTGTGAGTTTGTCATATTTTTCTCAACTTTCAACTTTTGAGAAATTTGTGATTTTTCAGCCATTGTCATCAGCTCACGATTCATGTCAGCTTTAAGTTTGTAACAAAACGGTCTTATGTGTCCGAGCACATTGCAGTAGTGACAGACATATTCTCGTTTTTGACGAGTTTCAACTTTCGTTGGCGTTTTAATAGAACCAATTTTGGAGTGAGAAGTTTTTCGGTTCAGTTTCAAGTTCTGAGAATTTTCCAACTTCTTCATCAACGTCTTCTCATAAGGCAAGATTCCTCGAGGATGTTTCACAATGTTTTTGGGAAATTGATATGTCTCTGATTCAGAGTTTGTAGTCGAAACCGACTTTTGAGATTTAGATTCAGGAGACTTAAGAATCTTTTTCCCTTCAGCAATATCCTTCCGTTTAGATGATTCGGCATCATTCTTACTTTTATCCTCAGGCTGATCGTTCAATGCCTTAACAAAAGTCACATCTTTCTTCTTTTCTGGTGTCGAGTATATAGGCTCAAAAACTTTCTGAAATCCTAGACCATAACGATTAGGATTCATATATGAAGCAACATTGTCAAACACAGAAGAGTTGGTGTTCATTTTCCTCAATAGCTCATCAGTCATATGGAGTTTTTCCTTCAAAACATATCGTTCCTTGTCAGTCATGGCAAGGTCAGTTTGAGCTTTCACCAGTGATGACTTCAGTTCATCATTCTCAGCATCTGAATTTTTAAACAGAGTCTGCAGTTTCTTAATTTCAGTTGACTCCTTTTTCAGCGAAGTCTTTAGTTTTGAGTTTTCAGAACTCAACCTCTCATATACTTCTCTCAGTTCGACAACTTCTTTGTAATACTTATGCTTTTCTTCGAACAAATCATCAAATTTGATTTTCAAAATTGTCAGAGAATTGTTCAACCTCTTTTTCTCATCATTTGTTCTTTCGACTGAGTTTTTCAACTCAACAACTTCATCATGCATCTTCAGGTTTACATTCGACAGTTCATTACAAGATTCTATAAGAACTTTCAACGACACCTCTAGAGTACTATTCTCAGTGATAGCAGTGTCATAACAAGTTTTGAGTTCAGAAAGACTCTCTCTTAGAGTGAGTAACTCAACACATCCATCTTCGGTTGGAGATACTTCTGTAGTCTTCACAATCTCCTCTGTCTCAGACACGGATTCAACATCCGAGAAAATATCATCATCGCAGAAGTTTCGGTTTGCTGAAGCTATATTAAAGATGTTGTCTGCAGTTGCAGTGTCTTTCAGAAACCCATCAAAAACAAAGTTCTCAACTTCCACGTTTGAGAGGTCAAAGTTTTCACCAAAAGTGACAACTAGAGCGTTGTCCTCCTCGTTGTCAGAATTTTCATTCTCAGACTCCTCACTTTCTGAGATTACATTTTCATCATCGAAAACAACATAGCTCACCGGCAGTTTCTTTTTGCGATGCAAGTTGGGGCACTCATTTTTGACATGTCCAAATCCCTTACATTCAAAACACTGCATTTTAGAAACATCCTTGCTAGTTGATGAATATGGAGATAGTTTTGTCTCCTTAAATTTTTTGTCAGAGAATGAAGTTTGTTTTCGGTTGTCAGAGTTTCTCTGAAATGAGTTAGAATTTTTCTGAAATTTTCGAAAATTTCGAGCTCGATTCTTTCTCTTAAACTCTTGCTTTACAAGATAAGTGACGATTTCAGTCAGTGCAGCAAGTTTGTCCGGATTATTTGAGTTCATCAAACGTTCAATGTCCTCTGCTTCATCGTCATCAGATTCATTCATATCAGCTGAGAAACTACTTTCAGATCTCTCATTTCTCGACGGAGTTTTCTGAGGTTTTGGACTTCTTGAACTTTTACCCTTCTCAGAAATTTTTAGAGCAGTCATTGGTTCGTAGACAAGTGACATATCTGGGTTGTTTCGAACTTTGAGAGTCAAGTCATAGTTTCTCAAATCAGCCATCAAGTCAGCATAATCCCAGTTTTGATTCTCATCGTTGCGTGCTTCGATAGTTAACACTTTGCTTTCGAATCTAGTACTCACACTAGATAGCACCTTCTCATAGACCATGGGAGCAGGAAAGATTTCTCCAAGTTCATGTGCCTCATTCACATATCTCATAATCTTGTCCAAGTAGTCATTTATATCTTCATCTTCTCTCATCCGGAGTTGATGGAATTGGGCAGTGATAGTTCGGATTTTTGATCGCTTAACTGCATGACTTCCCTCACACGTTCTTTGCAGAGTCTCCCATGCATCTCTGGCAGATGTGCAATTTTTGACTAGCTGATACATACTGAGGTCCAGCCATTCACAGATAAGAAGTAACGCTTTGCTGTTTGCCGTGGATAAGTCATGTTCCTCTCTTGTCCAACTACGTTCCGGTTTCGGAATCCTTACACCATCGGCATCTTCAGTGTATGGGCGTTCCCATCCTTCCAACACTGCCATCCAAGATCTAGAGTCAAACCCTTTAATCCTAGCAGAAACTTTGGCCTTCCAGTTTGAGTAATTCTGATGAGTAAGCATAATCGGTTTCTGAACAAACATAGACGACTCCATTGTAGCGGAAATATGAAGTCAAGTAACGGATCACGTCTTATACGTATGACGTCCCTCTCTGATACCAATTGAAATTACGCCTTCAGCGTAGGATACCAATTTTTCGTGAAATTGGTCTTCAAAACACAGACAGCAGCTTCGGTCTGTCAAAACACTCGCACCAATTCGAAGTACAAAAAGTGGAGACAAAGTTATGTAATAGTTTTCATTTCATTGATCACAAAACTTAAACTATTACACTTGTAGAGTATGGTAGGCAAAACGATTACAAGAAGTTTCCCGAGTGTCGCAACAACTCCCACTAACTTGCAATCTAGCACACTAGTACCTAAAGCTATATCTCCTAGCTCTAATCTTGGCACACGGCGCAAAAGCTACTACACAAACTCGAAGCTCGACTACGATTCTAAAAATCAGATTTCGTTCTCTCAAAATCGTCAAATGATGAAATGAACATCCATGGGTATTTATAGTAGAGCCGCACATGTGAGAGTGATGACGTGGCACGTTCTCATTCGTCGCATGCTTGGCCTATGTCACTTTTCCATGGATGACATCATCTTTGTAGAACTTGGATTCTTGAATCTTGGAATCTTGAATCTTTAATTCTTGAATCCTTGAATCTTGAATCTTCAATTTCAAAAACAAACTTCAATTTCAATCTTGACTCCGTCGATCTCAATTCTTCATCTTCAAACTCTCGCGAAAAACTCTAAGTGTTGAAGCCTCGGAATTTCATCGTCTTCATGGTCGTCGATATCATTGAAGTAGAAAACACTGGAACCATTCTTCATTCCTTGATTTGTGTACTTGGTGAAAGAGATCACGTTGAAAGTACTTATGTGAAAATCGTCGTTGAAGAATGTCATAGTCGCTGGCACCGTGCCTTGAGGACAAGCGTCGCGGAGCCCGTGCCATTGCCAAAACCGGCGACAGGAGTCGCCGATTCCATGACATGCACAAATGCCAAAACCGGCGACTGGAGTCGCCGATTCCATGTCAATCCAAAATGTCACAAACGGCGACTCAAGTCGCCGTTCCATGAAGTTTCCAAAAACGGCGACGCTGGTCGCCGTTCCACGGGTGCCAAAAGCGGCGACGCTGGTCGCCGTTCCAGGAGACAGCAGTCTCCGTTTTCTTGCACGCACCAAAAGCGGCGACGCCTGTCGCCGTTCCACTCCATTTCCACATGTCCAAAATCGGCGACTCCTGTCGCCGTTCCTGACGTGCCAAAGGCGGCGACTCCTGTCGCCGTTCCATGCTCATTCCATTGTTCCGAAACCGGAGACTCTAGTCTCCTTTTCCATGCACCTGCAATCCTGAAAAACCAACAAGAACACAAGTACAAAAAACGTTGTCGCCAAAATCAACATTTACAAATGTTCTTACACTCTACTGCGAAAATACGAGTGCCATAAATATCAGTCATAATCCAGTGCAGCACTCAAGAACCAAACACATCAGCATAAGGCATCATTTCATACGAGATTTGGTGGATAAACGTCTCTTGAGGATTGATCACATCCCAACAGAGAAGCAAATCGCTGATATCTTCACCAAGCCACTGAACTCAGAACGTTTCATTACCCTAAGGAATTCTTTGTGCATGTGCATCATGCCTTAGATGCTGATCTGCATCATGCTGCCGCATTGTCATGCCTACTGAACCTCTGCCACAGTATTCTGCCTTAGTCAACTTATGAGATTAAAATTTTCCGAAGGAAGAGAAAATACCCAAACCACCTTAGGCAACATGGTCAAACCCATATACATGTAATTAATACGAAATGGGTTGAGATACTATGTACTAGGTGAACTAAGTATTTGATAATCTCATTGTTGACATGGCATTATACCTAAGTAGAGTATAAGTACTTATGATGCAGCATGATGTTCCATTAGGATTAGATAGTTGTTAATCTTTTCCTAATTTTGCTCTGTAAGCCTTGTTTTTTCACACCACAAAAATATTTTACTTATTTTATTAAAAAAAAAAAAATTAAAAATGAAAAATAGAAAAAGAAAATATTCTAAAAACAGAAAAAGAGAAAAATTAAAAACAGAAAAATAGATAAACAAAAAAAAAAAAGATTTTGGATTTTGATTTTTGGCAACAACCTGCCGTAGAGCATTGCCCCACTTGACCGTTGGGCAGCACTCAAGTATGCAGCAGACGATGGTTCAACCTTAGAAACGTAACCGTTGCCTATTTTTGCGTTACATCAAACCACCATCTGATTTTCACTTATTTTTCTTATTCTTTACTTCAAACTCTTAATTGGAATGCAACTCTCTCATAATATTAGATCTAGAGTTTGAATTAATTTGAATTCCTGAAATCCCTAATTTTCTCTCGCACATAAAATCCAATCCTTGTGTCGAATTTGTGCTCTGTTTTCTTGCCCTAGATTTTCTTTCTCTCCAAATTTTCAATGGTCGAATACATTCCTTTTTCTCCTTATTTTGGCGACCCATGGTGCATTGCGTTCATCAGGGAAGGTTCGCCCCGAGGCCACGCTGGCAGACATTCAAGTGCCAGAATATATGGATGCCATGTACCGCATCCACGCTGCCGCAGACTACTGGGAGCTCACCGCTGTTTATTCACCCGATCTACTGCCTGAGCAAAAGGCAAGAGGCTGCCACTCACTTCTTCGGCCAATCCAATTGATTTGGAAGCCACTACGAAGAAGGGCCGCAAAGGAAAGGAATATGCCGCATCAAAAATAGACAATTCACACAGTGGAGATGCCGCAGTACCTCCATCTGCCGAAAAGGACAAGGGTAATGCCACTGCTGCCGCAGTCCATGCGCCTAAGTAGGATTCTGAATCGACATGGAGGCGACAAAGGCTTACTCAAAGAGGATTTGATATGGGATATTTATGCCAAAATGCACCACTGCTTTGGTAATGATGGCTCTCAAGGCTACGGCAGAGTGTATCTCCGGAAAAAGATTTTCACTTTCAGCCCTGCCGCATTCAATGATTTCCTTGACCGCTCGGATATTGAATATCCTGCCGCAGTCATTGAACCCAGCACTGCCGCAATTGCTCGCCGCCTGATTGGCTAAACACCAAACACTGCTTACATTCCTGCCTCCAAACTAACCTCTTTTTACTATCTACTATTTACCATTGCTTGTGGCAAATGGACTCCCACGTCCAATATGCACTTTGTGCACACCACGATGGCAGAGGTTCTTTTTAACCTTGGTGCAGGAAGGCAAAGTGATCCTTGGGCAGCTCATTTTTTACTAAAGGGCTACGCAGGCTGAAGCTCATCACAGACGCAGAGCCTTGCGTTCCCCTATTTTATCTGGGAGATGATGAAGGCACAATGATTGTCATACAACGATGCTGATATTGAGACACTACTGCCTACAGCATACAAGTTGAGCATCCGCGATTCCAATTGTCTTCCATGGACAAATTTTCATTGCACTGCCGCAGTCTCAACTCCAAAGAAAGCTCCAAAAGCGCGGACTGATGCCCTCCGTTCCTCAGCTCCGTAGACGAGTATTCATGCTCGAGCTCAAACATTTGCCGAACAATGTGCTGCAAATCGAATTGTATTCATGCAGGAGTACATGACCAAGGCAATTGTTGATGGTATTTCTTGAAGCAAAGGGTTTTTCTCCACAAAAAGGGGGAGTACCAGCAGCAGCGCAGCAGCAGCAGAGCTCAAAGCGGCAAAGAGACAAAGAGACAACTGTTGAATCAATTGAAGGAGCACATCGAGGATGCAGTGCAAAATACTGCCGCAGAAGAGACATAAAAAGTCTGCCGCAGAGATTTATGGAGAGTATCGTGATTCGTCACTCGAGCCCGAGACCAGATGATTTGAAGATTCAAAGCAAGCTCTGAAGACCTGAAGAAATATTATTTCTTCTTTTGATTTTTAGTTTTTATTTGCTCTGAACAATTTAATTTATGTTTATTGGTTTTTGAACAATTTAATTTTTGAAGTTTATTTTGGTTGAACAATTTTCTATTTAAGTAGTTATTTCCTTTTGAAAAAAATTGGTGTGTTATTTAAAGGCTTACTTAGTTTAACTTTTTTTTGTTCTATTAGTTAGTTAGTTGTTAAATAATTTTTTGTTCTACTTAGGAAGTATTAACTAAGGGGGAGTTTTATGCCTTAGTTGTTTTGTCAAGATAAATTCCATAAACTTCCAAGTAAGATGTATTTCATTGAGGGGGAGTGCTCTTATGCGCTGCTGCCTCATGGTTTTGTGAAGAAAGATAAAAAGGGGGAGTTTGTAAGGATAAATATGTTTGGGCATTACAATGCCTTAAAGGATCTAGGCAGAAGTTGTTTTGCTAACATATTTATTTGTTTTATTTCTTTCTTCACAATTTAAACTGTTGTAATCACTTGTCATATTGGTGATTTGATTTAGCATAGTTCATTAGTTGGAACGTGCTTGAAAAACAATCAACATAGAAGCTTTCTGCCGCAGCACAGCAAGGCAGTGTTATGCCGCAGCGCTGCAAGGCATGGACAAGACGTTGAGTCAAGATATCGAGCGAAGCATGAGCGTAGGGCAAAGGATTGCTGAAGTCCAGAGAGTATGGAAGGCAGTGCAGTACGGCAGAGCATTCCAGAAGAACTTCAGAAGGCAATCCTGCGGCAGCGGTCAAAGCAGCCTGCCCTAGAATATCTCAACCGATTGTTGACCTAGCAAATCAAGGAATTCAGTTGGGAATCTCCTCCTATAAATAGAGGACGACCCCAACACTATTCAGCAACACTCCAACAACACCTTTACACCTCCAGAAACACATTTCCTCTCTAGATCGATCATCACGCCTTTTAGTGCCGCGACTTCACTTGTGAAGTTCGTCGAGCCATATGTTCTCTCGTCTCTAAGAGAGTTCTTTTGTAGTGCTGATGATCGTGACATTAGAACAGGTGTTATACAGTTGCTAGGTTTCATTTGTTGTTGATTGTTAATACTCTTCGGATCCGATATACGCTAAGGCATACATGTGTATAGCCTTGAGTAAAATCATTTGTAAATCCAAGAGTATCTCGTTTTGTAAAGACTCGTTCTTTAATAAAGTTTCTGGTCGTAAGACCGTTTCGTATGTGTATAATTTAAATACACATACAAAGATTTAAATTTGTGTTCTTTACTTTTCGTACGTGTGTGTGAGTTCGTTTTTACAAGTAATTTATTTTTAATTAATTCCGCTGCAACGATATACATATATAACATATATTAATCTTAAACTGAAACATTAATACACACGCTAAAATATATAAATTACGTAAAACGAACATTTTCTGTACAAGGCATCGTACTGCGGCATACACTGTTCTGCCGCAGAACACTGCCTTGTCTAGGCAGCGCATTTCACTGCGTTTTATTTACTGCCTACGACTTTCAGATTTATATGAAACAACCAGAAGGATTCATTGCTAAGGGGCAAGATCATCTAGTGTGCAAGCTTAATCGATCCATTTATGGATTGAAACAAGCCTCGAGATCGTGGAACCTGCGGTTTGATGAAGTAGTCCAATCTTTTGGATTCAATCAAAGCATGGACGAATCGTGTGTGTATTGGAAATGTGATGGAAAGAAGGTGGTGTTTCTCGTGCTTTATGTAGACGACATCCTTCTCATTGGCAACAGTGTGAAGATGTTATCAGACATAAAGGGATGGTTGTCTAGACAATTCGATATGAAAGATTTGAGAGAAGTTGGACATGTTCTAGGGATCAAGGTTATAAGGGATCGCCGGAATAGAACATTGTACCTATCCCAGCAATCTTACATAGACACGATTTTGGCTCGTTTTAACATGCAAGATTCCAAGAAGGGTGAACTGCCCTTTAGTAAAGGAACTTATCTTTCTAAGGAAATGTGTCCTCGGACACAGAAGGAGAAAGATAGAATGAAAGCGGTTCCCTACGCTTCGGCTGTGGGAAGCTTGATGTATGCAATGTTATGCACGAGGCCTGATATCTGCTATGCAGTTGGCGTAGTAGCGAGATATCAGAGTAATCCTGGAGAGGCTCATTGGACTGCCGTAAAGAGCATTTTCAAGTATTTGCGAAATACTAAGGATTATGTTCTGAGTTACGGAGCAGACAATCTGATTCCTTTGGGTTACACGGATTCGGATTTCCAAGCTGATAAGGACCGGCGTAAGTCGATATCAGGCTATGTGTTCACTTTTAGAAAGAGGTGGAACCATGAAATTGCTGGAAATCGATATCCCGGGGTATCAAAATTGCGGAACCGATAACCCCGACCGAAATCCCGTCGCCGGAAACCGATCACGAACACCTCGCAAGACCGGGATCGACAAGAGCGTCGCCGCGGGATGAAACCGCGGCTAAACCCTAGCCGAACCCTTGCTAGGGTTCGCGATCGCCGTGCATGGCGATCGCATGAGCTGCATGGGCAGCCCCCGGCGGTGAGTCCGGCGACTCACCGCCACCGCCAGGAGGGGCGGTCAGCTTCCAGCTGACAACCGCGGCAACAGCCGCGGTTCTCCCCGGCGATCGATCGCCCGATCGATCGCCTGCCCTGGCTCCAGCCTGGGCTCCTCCTTTGCACGCCGCCGGGCGAGGTGGCTGGGGGGGTTCACCCGCCGTGGCACCAGCCCACGGCGAACCTCCCCGCGATCGACTTCACGTCGATCGCATGCCCCGGCGGTCCGGCCGGGGTTCCCTCTTTCGCGCGCAACCGGCGGTCGAACCCTAGGGTTCGGCCGCCCCCTTCGATCCTCGCCGGGGATCTCGAATCCCCGTCCCCGAGGTTCGTCGTTTTCCCGGATCGTGCGTTCATGTATATGCTACAATTATTTCACATAAAATCATAGAAGGGAGTTTATGATTTTACCTTTCGATTCGTTGTGTGGAGAAACGAAATCAAGATGATGACCTTACGATCTTCCCACGTATTCCTTGCACTAGCTTGAACGTCGGGTGGGGGACGATCTTCCAAGCTTATGGATCCTCTTCAACTCTCTAGAATATCAAGTATGATAATCTTGTCTTATTGTTATGAGAAAGTGAAGACCATGTAGTGCTTTTATAGGCTACGTAGGGTATCTAAAGGAGGTGGAATATTGGGCTTCCAATATTAATGATTAAATTGAGCCCAAGCCCAAATCTATTAATCTCCCATTAATATTAATTAATTTATTTTCCACTATATAAATTAATTGCACTCCCAATATTAAACCATATTATATAAAATAATATTTCTCCGGTAGTATTATTTATTCCGTGTATTTAAGATTTAAATATCCATGAATAAAATTAATTTATTGCTAATTAATTTATTCATCTCTTGAATCCGAGACTAGTACCATTCAACCTTAATTATTGTACGGAACGAATCCACTCATGAGGTTTACACAATAATTCCTTATGAACTCATCTCGGGGATATTATCAACCCTTACGGGATACACTTTCCCGTCAAGTATTCACGGCATGTCATATATAAAATATAGTGACCCAACTTAACCTGTAATTAACCCAATAATTAAATCGGTTATTTCCTTTGGTAAATCAAAGTTACTTATATTAAATATACACACCCGCAATAGTTTCGGGGATTAAGAATAAAATACTCTGAGACTTGAATCGATTATCGCCGACAATCCTAATCGATAAATCTCTAACGATCCGCCCAATACACCAAGTGTACAAGTGTGATAAAATAATTAAGACAAATTATTTTCTCTCTCACACAACGACTATACCGATGGATTGGTCCGTGTCCATCTAGGTCGTGAGCAACTGTTTGATTAAATACGAGTAACCGATAGTATGATCTTCTGTGTGGGTGACGACGACGGATGCTTGTCGTGGAGCAAACGCGCTGTCAGAATGAAATTTGTATTTAGCCAGTACCCCAATCACTACAAAAGAGTAGATAATGGTAAGTACGTGGGGTCGGTCCCACGAGGAGGCAATTGCAATAAGTGATCTCGGCTAGTCCAAGGGTTGTCACGTTTTAAAAAAGGTTTTGATTGGTTGCTGTGGGCACAGCGGTTTTAATCAAGCTACCAAACTCAAACAATTAAATATAAACTCACTATGACTAAACTGAACAGACAGAAAATATACTAAACACTATGACCAAACTGAACAGATAACTAAAATAACGAAAATTAAATAATGGAAAACAAGCATCTGGGCATACAGCGTCTCTCAGGGTCATCCGGGCAAACTACCGGTCATCGGCACTAAGGATTTCTACCAGCGGTTTGTCAGCAGTTATAGGGTGCAAAAACAAAAGTGGTCCTATTGCGTCACGCCCAGCAATTGCCCCACCCCTTATCTATCCTTACTGTGTAAAGAGAAGGAAGCTGACACTATGCCTAAACCCCTGGATCTGAACAATTCGATAACCTATGCGACCAAACATGGATCTAGTTTGCCCAAACCCGCATTACCCTCTAGACAGACCCGCTCGGCCAATAGCATGCTCGAAACATACGACCGCATCTCCTGCAAGTTCTAGTGCTATGCCCGCAACAATACTACAAGGTACATCTATGCTGTTTGCCATGTTGGAGTTGTGTACTTAATGTCTAGATTTAAGTAACGGTAAACTCCCCGTCATAGCATTTAATCTATTAAATTAACGAACAATTGTTTTGCTTTTAATTACTTGATAATTAAAATATATGCAAAATCATAGTCCTAGATTTTATACGTTGTAGTTAGTATGGTGTTGCATGGGCACACAGAAGATCATACTATCGGTTACTCGTATTTAATCAAACAGTGGCTCACGACCTAGATGGACCCGGACCAATCCATCGGTATAGTCGTTGTGTGAGAGAGAAAATAATTTATCTTAATTATTTTATCACACTTGTACACTTGGTGTATTGAGCGGATCGTTGAGATTCATCGATTAGGATTGCCGGCGATAATCGATTCGAGTCTCAGTGTATTATATTCTTAATCCTTGATATTGTTGCGGGTGTGTATATTTAATATAAGTGACTTTGATTTACCAAAGGAATTAACCGATTTAATTATTGGGTTAATTACCGGTTAAGTTGGGTCACTATATTTTATATATGGCATGCCGTGAATGATTGACAGGACAGTGTATCCCGGAAGGGTTGATAATATCCCCGAGATGAGTTCAAAAGGAATTATTGTGTAAACCTCATGAGTGGATTCGTTCCGCACAATAATTAAGGTTGAATGGTACTAGTCTCGGATTCAAGAGATGAATATAAATTAATTAGCAATAAATTAATTTTATTCATGGATATTTAAATCTTAAATACACGGAATAAATAATACTACCGGAGAAATATTATTTGATATAATATGGTTTAATATTGGGAGTGCAATTAATTTATATAGTGGAAAATAAATTAATTAATATTAATGGGAGATTAATAGATTTGGGCTTGGGCTCAATTTAATCATTAATATTGGAAGCCCAATATTCCACCTCCTTTAGATCCCCTACGTAGCCTATAAAAGCACTACATGGTCTTCACTTTTTCATAAGACAAGAATATCAATAGTTGATAGTTCTAGAGAGTTGAAGAGGATCCATAAGCTTGGAGGATCGTCGCCCACCCGACGTTCAAGCTAGTGCAAGGAATACGTGGGAAGATCGAAAGGTCATCAACTTAGATTCGTTTCTCCGCACAACGAATTAAAAGGTAAAATCATAAACTCCTTTGTGTGAATTTATGTGAATTTAATTGTGATGCATACATGAACGGACGATCCGGGAAAACGACGAACTTCGGGGACGGGGATTCGAGATCCCCGGCGAACGTTCGAAGGACCCTCGGCTGGGAGCCGAGGGGTGCGATCGAGCCCTAGGGCATCGATCGCGGGGCCCACACGAGGACGCCCCGGCTGGACGCCGGGGCACGCGATCGACCGCGGGGTCGATCGCCGGGCGAGCCGCGGCTGGGCCGCGGCGGGTGCGCTGGGCGCACCGCCCTCCTCGGCGGCGGCGGTGAGTCGCCGGACTCACCGCCGGGGGCTGTTCGGAACAGCCCCACGGGGCTGCGCGTGCATCCCCGGCGATCGCTAGGGTTAGCGATCGCGAGCCCCGGCGGGGGCTCGGCTAGGGTTTCTAGCCGCGGGTTCTTCCCGCGGCGACGACACTCTTGTCGAGCTCCGGCTCGTGCGGTGGTTCGCGGTTTCATCTCCGGCGAGAGGATTTCGGTCGGGTTGTCGGTTTCCGCAAATTTAGATAACCCGGGATACCGAATTCCAACAATTGGTATCAGAGCGTTTGGTTTCGTGTTCATGTATGTGTTCAATTGCGTTCTACCTTGCAGGGATTCCGACTATCATGGTTTAATTAATTGTTAATTATTCGTTTAATTAATTGCTATTTAATTTACCATGATTGTTCGTTTATTAAACTCTCGGACATGTCGAGATTCGTTTTGTGTGGATGAATGCTTGTAATAGTAAAAATTCGGGGGTCGACCGAATTTAGGATTTATTATTACGTTCTATGTTTTCCGGAAAGTGTATAGGGTCGATTTCATGTATAGAATCGATATCGGAATTGTAAATTTATTTCTTGTAATTTATTTACGTTGGATCGATGCCGAGACGATCACCGGAGAACTCATGAGACGAAGAAGACGAAGAGGACGAAGAACCCGGGGGTCGATCAACCCCATGATCGACCCCATGACCGAAGCCATGGGGAGGGGTCGATCGCCCCTCGGCTGGGGCTGCCGCCGGCAAGGTGGTGGCCGGCCGGCTGGGGCGGCGGCGGCGGTGCCCTCTCCGGTGGTGGCGGCGGTCGCTGGTGGTGGTGGTGCGGGGATCCCCAACCCGTGCTACTCCTAATCCTACCAAGATACTACTTACCTAATTGATTCAAGTTTTCCTATTTTGAGTATTCCTAAGTATGGGAACTCTCATGGAGATAGGAAAAGAATTAATTAATATTTTTTATTTCCTTATTCTATTATAGAAGTCTTCTAGAATATTTCAAGTTCTACTTGGAATAGGAATCTAGAGATTTAATAGAATTAGATAGGAAAAGAATTAATATTATTTATTTACTTATTCTATTATGGAAGTCTTCTAGAATATTTCAAGTTCTACTTGGAATGGGAATCTAGAGATTTAATAGAATTAGATAGGAAATTAATTAATTTATTTCTATTTGATTATTCCTATTTTATGGGAATTTTCATGGACATGGAAATTAATTAATCTTGGAAAGTAGAAGAGTCCTAATTTATTTTATTTCCTTATTCTATTATAGAAGTCTTCTAGAATATTCCAAGTTTGACTTGGATAGATTATTCTAGAGATTTAATAGAATTAGATAGGAAGATAAATAAATAAAAATATTAATAATATTTAATTTTATTTTTGATTTATTCGATTGACTTAATTTTCGAATTAAGTATCTTTTGGATTTATTAAAAATAAATAGACTTAAATATTGGGATTAATATTCTCGTCACATGGAGCATTCAAGAACGAAGACTGAAGACTAGAAGACGCATACGGAGATGGAATAAAGCCATGATAGTCGGAAAATAATTTTCTAGCTTATTTTGACTATGTGATATGTGCTTTATTACTTGTATGCATGCTTATGTGTTTAATTATGCATTAGATAGCGTATCCCTTTGTTATAAAAAGCTAAGTGGGAGCGGGGATGGAAACATTCCCATGGTCTCCATTACTGTTCTCTTGGTGACTCTTATGGACTTTTGAAGTTCGTATAGATGTGTCATTGGAGGAGAATTCTTGTAATTCCTCTTACGAGAAACATTGATTAAGTTTATCAAACAATGCCTAATTTGTCTTTCTGAAACTGACTTCAAGTCGACTCATTCTCACCCCGGGGAGTGGAATGGAGCCAAAGCCACTTGGTCATGTCGAGGACACAAATTAGAGGCAGTCGTACCATTCTTTGATAGATGGATCGATTGTCTGCTCGGCTCCCTCATCTAATAAGAGATAGGGTTGTTCGCATGGTGAATCACTGGTTAGAAACTTCGAGTTTCACTTATGATTCTCCGCGTCCTGATTTACGAAATCGAATGGATCTTGTAACTGGGAGTCAATTATAAAAGTCTCTTAGTGTAGTAAACGTCCACACCACGTGGCTTGCTGTACTAACGGATTTTGGATTAATTGATGTAGACAGTTGTAAGGAATTGTGAAGAGTTGTGAAGTTATCGTAAACGTCCACACCACGTGGCTTGCGGTGATATAGCAATTCCAAACGATTTACTTTGGTGCTGAGTAATGGTTTACACTTAGATACGCATTATAGTATTCCTCCCCACAAGGTTACGCTATAAGTGATGTATGACCAAAGAAAACCTAATTGCTAAATCATTTGGGTGGGTAAACGTCCACACCACGTGGCTTGCCTTACCTGATGGGATTTTAGATGTGATTAGTAATTTAATGATATTATTTGAGGGAGATAATATCGGATATTAAATTAATTGTTTGTTTAAATGTGCTTATAGGTTTAGAGAATAGCTATGAACCCACTTTCTATGATACTCAAGGAGCATAAGCTCACTGGCCCCAACTATATTGATTGGAAGAGAAATTTAGACATTGTCCTAACTTCGGAGGAGTACAAGTTTGTACTCCATGAAGTGTGCCCTGCTGAGCCCACGGCTGCCTCAACTGATGAGGAAAAACTAACATATCGGAAGTGGAAAAAGGCTGATGAAATGGCTAGGTGTTATATTTTGGCTTCCATGTCAAATGTACTCCAAACCCAACATGAGTCGATGGACACTGCCTATGATATGATGTTTAACCTCAAGGAGATGTTTGGGGAGCAAGATCGTGCGGCAAGGCAAGAAGCCATGAGAGTCCTCATGTCGACTACTCAATCTGAAGGAACGCCCGTTGGGGAGCACGTTCTTAAGATGATGAGTATGTTAAATGAACTTGAGGTCCTAGGAGCTTCTATTGATGGTGAGACGCAAGTCGACATCATACTCCAGTCTCTGGCCCCTAGTTTTGAGCAGTTTCGTATGAGCTATAATATGGGTAAACTATCTTATACTCTTGCGCAACTCCTGACTGAACTAAAGGCGGCAGAGGGGATCTACAAGAAGGGCAAGTCTCAAGCGCTTGTAGCTACCAAGTCCAAAGGCTTTAAGCCTGGTGGAGGTAGGGGCAAGAGAAGGAAGCAAGCCCGGAAACCCAGTGGTGTCAAGAGGACTGTACCACGAATGGGGGCTGCAAAGCCAAAGGGTAAGTGCTTCCGATGCAACAAGATGGGACACTGGAAGTCTGAATGTCCTCTCAAAGGTACGAATTTTCCTTAGTCGTAAAAACATAGTCAGCGGTATTATCTACCAGAATTCTGGTGTGTAGATATGGAGCCACTGACGGTATGTGCATTTGTTGAATGCAGGGGTTCCAGAAAACCCGGCGACTTAGAGAGGAAGAGTTCGAGTCTACACGGGCAAAGCTGTAGAGGAGGCAGCGGTTGCGGTGGAAGACATTTATCTGCTTTAGTAGTTAAAATAGGATTTCATTTCAAAGTTATTGCTTTATGTACCCCTTTATTTTAGAAAGAACGTTTTGTTCTGGATTTCTATTATTTACGAATGGATATTTTATTTCTTTAATCATTGGATGATTTTGATAAGAAATAATGGCATTATCTATTCTGGTACATTAGATAGCAATATATGAATGATAGATCCTAAGTCTACCACAAATGCAACAAACCGTTCTATAACTTGTTTTACTTATTAAATATTTCTTTATCATTATACTTATGAATTCTTATACTTAGTAGTATTTTCAAATAAGATTCAAATGGTCGAAATTGATTTGATCAATTAAAGTTGAAGGAATGGACCTTCCGACCTAAGAATTAAATTTGGAGGATAATACGTCTAAGCAAACCTTTCTGGAAAAAGGATAGAATTCAGACAAGTATTAGAAATGATTAGATATGCAGACATATGTGTATATTAGAAAGGTGCGAGTAATTCTTTCAAGAATACTCAAGTAATGGAGTAGAATGCTTGATGTGCCATAAAAGCAAAGTGTTTTGACTAGTCAATGGACACAAAGCTATTATGGGGAACCATCAAAGTATATCCATTAGAAGCCTGCGACTTGGTCGCGGAGGCCATAACCTATCTAGATAACACATGGCATAATCAAAGATTGGGATTAAATCCCAAAGAGACGCGCCATACACTTGCGTGTAGAGATGGTGCGTTGTAAAGAAATGGAAATCTAATAGTAAGAGAACAAGTTGTTTCGGAACTACCTATGTTCTATGGATATTCCTAGAGACAACGACATATTCAATATGGTTGTAGGATATCCTAGATGAACGAAGTATTGTGTGTTCTATAGTACTATGAACCAGAGGGACGTCTCGTCCAGTTCATAGAGAAAGACTATTAGATGAACCAAAAAGCCTAAAATTGACGTGATACCTTGAAATGAGAAGAAGGACAAAAGACTAGGAACCAGCCAAACCGAGTAGATGTGCACCACATACTGCACCTATTGTTATTACTGTTATACACCGGGACGCCATTGCAGTGGGAGGTTGTTGGACAACCAGGGATATTCATAAGACTAGAGGAGTTCGGACTCTGGATCTAGTAAAGATGAAATCGACCCCTAGATCTGCATAAGGGCAGTACTAGACCTAAATGTGCCTGCTTGGAACAATAAGAATTATTGTTGAGAGGCTAGATCATTTAGAGTACAAGCTTAGTAAATCCATTTGTGGATTGAAATAAAGCTATGAATCGTGGAACTTGCGAGTTGATGGGATAATCCATTTGATGGATTCATCAAAAGGCATAGACGAGAGGTGTATTAAAGACGTAATCGAAACAAGGTGGTGTTTCTCGGAGATTTTGTGTAGATAACATTTCATCATTGGCAACAATGTAAAAGTGTCATCAGACATAAAATAGTGGTTGTCTAAATAAATCGAGATATAAGATTGAGAAGAAGTTAGAGCTTGTTCTTAAGATCTTATGATCTAGAGATAAGAACATTGTACTTCTCCTAGACATCTTATACGATTAAGGTTTGTTTTAAACATGCATACTTCTGAGAAAGGTTATTGCTTTTCAGAGACAGAATATACATCTATCTAAAGGGTGTGTGTTCGAACACATGAAGGAGATAGATGAGGACAAAGCAGTTTCCTATACTTCAAGTATGGAAAGCTTTATAGATGCAATGTTGTAAAACATGAACCTGATATCAACTATGCGGTTTGCGTAGTGGGAGGATATCAAAGTAATCTGGATAAGGGATGTTCGAATGCTGCAAGAGTACTTTCATAGTACTGGCAAGAGCAAGACGAAATCTTCTTAGATTACAGATTCTCAGATCCAAAAATCAGAGAAGGACCAGTGAAAGTCGATATCAGGCTATGTGTTCACTTTTAGAAAGAGGTGGAACCATGAAAAGAAAGAGTGATAAGCAGGACGCTTTTCAGACTCTCTCATAACCGAATAGCAGCCTCAGAGGCAGCGGAAGTTTTTGGTTAGGTTCCGGAATAACCTCTTGACTTGGATATGACTCTTAGTTTACCTAAGGCTATTGGATAGCGGTGCACGGTAAACTGGAAGAGATCATAAGTCAAAAGTGATGTTAACACATAGAGCAAGTACCACCTGATACGAGTCATCGTCAGGGGAGACGACGTAGTAGTCACCAAGATAACTTCAGAGCGGCAACCTAGATTGCTCATTCACATAGTACTTCTCGGAAGTACACTTTGAAGCACGTGATGAGTATGGGAACCGGGAGTTTGGAGGAAATGACTAGACCTTAGTACAAGTGGGAGATTGTTGGAGTTGTGTACTTAATGTCTAGATTTAAGTAACGGTAAACTCCCCGTCATAGCATTTAATCTATTAAATTAACGAACAATTGTTTTGCTTTAAATTACTTGATAATTAAAATATATGCAAAATCATAGTCCTAGATTTTATACGTTGTAGTTAGTATGGTGTTGCATGGGCACACAGAAGATCATACTATCGGTTACTCGTATTTAATCAAACAGTGGCTCACGACCTAGATGGACCCGGACCAATCCATCGGTATAGTCGTTGTGTGAGAGAGAAAATAATTTATCTTAATTATTTTATCACACTTGTACACTTGGTGTATTGAGCGGATCGTTGAGATTCATCGATTAGGATTGCCGGCGATAATCGATTCGAGTCTCAGTGTATTATATTCTTAATCCTTGATATTGTTGCGGGTGTGTATATTTAATATAAGTGACTTTGATTTACCAAAGGAATTAACCGATTTAATTATTGGGTTAATTACCGGTTAAGTTGGGTCACTATATTTTATATATGGCATGCCGTGAATGATTGACAGGACAGTGTATCCCGGAAGGGTTGATAATATCCCCGAGATGAGTTCAAAAGGAATTATTGTGTAAACCTCATGAGTGGATTCGTTCCGCACAATAATTAAGGTTGAATGATACTAGTCTCGGATTCAAGAGATGAATATAAATTAATTAGCAATAAATTAATTTTATTCATGGATATTTAAATCTTAAATACACGGAATAAATAATACTACCGGAGAAATATTATTTGATATAATATGGTTTAATATTGGGAGTGCAATTAATTTATATAGTGGAAAATAAATTAATTAATATTAATGGGAGATTAATAGATTTGGGCTTGGGCTCAATTTAATCATTAATATTGGAAGCCCAATATTCCACCTCCTTTAGATCCCCTACGTAGCCTATAAAAGCACTACATGGTCTTCACTTTTTCATAAGACAAGAATATCAATAGTTGATAGTTCTAGAGAGTTGAAGAGGATCCATAAGCTTGGAGGATCGTCGCCCACCCGACGTTCAAGCTAGTGCAAGGAATACGTGGGAAGATCGAAAGGTCATCAACTTAGATTCGTTTCTCCGCACAACGAATTAAAAGGTAAAATCATAAACTCCTTTGTGTGAATTTATGTGAATTTAATTGTGATGCATACATGAACGGACGATCCGGGAAAACGACGAACTTCGGGGACGGGGATTCGAGATCCCCGGCGAACGTTCGAAGGACCCTCGGCTGGGAGCCGAGGGGTGCGATCGAGCCCTAGGGCATCGATCGCGGGGCCCACACGAGGACGCCCCGGCTGGACGCCGGGGCACGCGATCGACCGCGGGGTCGATCGCCGGGCGAGCCGCGGCTGGGCCGCGGCGGGTGCGCTGGGCGCACCGCCCTCCTCGGCGGCGGCGGTGAGTCGCCGGACTCACCGCCGGGGGCTGTTCGGAACAGCCCCACGGGGATGCGCGTGCATCCCCGGCGATCGCTAGGGTTAGCGATCGCGAGCCCCGGCGGGGGCTCGGCTAGGGTTTCTAGCCGCGGGTTCTTCCCGCGGCGACGACACTCTTGTCGAGCTCCGGCTCGTGCGGTGGTTCGCGGTTTCATCTCCGGCGAGAGGATTTCGGTCGGGTTGTCGGTTTCCGCAAATTTAGATAACCCGGGATACCGAATTCCAACATGCCAATCACCAGTATCCCAGTTTGTAAAGGTTCACTAGTGGTCGTCCTAGTTTGCCCAAACTCCCTAGAAATAAACCTCAACCAACTTTGCCTCGGGAACAAACGCCCAACCGGCTACTCTAGCCCCATCAGCCTCTCGGTCTCACTTAGCCCAAAATCCCCCTCGATCTGCCTTTGCCCAGACACAGATTACTAGCTATGCATAATCAAATCGAAAATAAATAAAATAAAAACAGAATAAAACATGCTGAAATTGAATCTTAAATTAAAGTACTGAATGTCTAGAACATAAATAAATTAATTGACGAAATTAAAAACATTAAATCGAAACGAATTCGCCCTGCTATGCCCGAAGGCCCATAACCGGCGAGAACTCGACTCCTTCTTCTTCAGCCCATCAATGGCGTTTTTCTGAATTTTTGGGTGTTGATTTCGTCCCTCTCTCTCTGGTGTGCTCCCGTGTGTCTTTTAGGGTTTTTCTGATCAGCGATTATATATGTGTGGTCTCTAGGGCATCAGATTTGTATTAATGGGCTGATGGGCCTGGTGGGCTTGGGCCGTCTGGGCGTAGTCCGTCCAGAGTGTTCTTGCTGGAACTTTTGGCGGTCAAAGATTGTCCTGGTCTTTAGGGTCTCTTTCCTTATCAGCTGACCGGATAGAGATGTGGGGATAAGGCAGAATCCCCCAATTTTCGGACTTTGTTGCTCTGGTATGCTCGATACTCGCCGTTTGCCCAAACTGGGCGCCTTCTTCCCTTTGCCCAAAGAAGCGAATTCGCCCAAAGTGAAAACTTCAACTTCGGCGTTTGATTCTTCTGCTTCGTGACTTTGCCCATAGTGGTGACTTTGCCTCCTTGGGTCAAACTGCTCAAGTCACTTTGACTCGGATCCCCGTGGTTGCCCAAAGTGGATGATTTTCTGGCCTCTTTCGCACAATACACCACCTACTACCTGTACACCTGCACACTCTGCCCAAACATCCTATTGTGCCCTCCCAGACACGTTACTGACTCAAACTGACTCAATAAAGGGTGTAAAAAGGCTCTAAGATGAGCAAATAAAATGGCTCATCAGAACCGCACACACTTGGATACGCTTGTCCCCAAGCGTGGGCTCTGATTTGCCTGACTCAAGACCAAAGTGAAAATATAAGTGAAAGAAATAGGGAGAAATAAAACAACAGACTTTAGCATGATCAGTACGGGGCATAGTACATACAAATAACACAAAATTCAAGTAAAGACAAAAATAAGTCAAGAGTCTTTTCAAGGTCTTTGGGTTCACTCCCTCACAGTGTCTCTCTCTTTTCAGTGTATGGGTTCAATGACACTCATTTTCTGCTGTGATTCCACTTTGCCTAAATTTGCCTTATTGCTAGTCTGAGTTTGTTTTAACTAGGCAGGGGGTTATCAAAGGGGCTTTTATTGGGTTGTAGTGTTGGACTCATATGGGTAGATTTTGGGAGTAGGCTCTATTTGGGCAGAGGGTTTTTTTGATGTTAGCCTTTTCTCTGCCACTTTGCCCCTTTCTTACGGGCCTTAGCACAACAACTTTTTATTCATTTTTTTTTTCGGATTTTTTTTTTCTTTTTTTTTACTTCTTTTTTTTTTTTTTTTTTTTTGTTTTTTGAACACTATGCCCTAACTCCCTATCTTCTCTCTGGTTGCCTATGTACTGTGGGCATAATACCAGATGGGTTCACAAAGAATATTTAATCAGGCTCAAAGGGCTAGCAAGGGGCAGTGTTATTTATTCAAGCAAAATGAAACAAGAAAATGCCCTAATCATTTAACAACCATACTCAGCAAAACTACTCATTTCAGCAAACAGGCAAAGACAAGCATTGTTAGATATCACAGCATACTCTCAAAGAAAGAAATCATATATCAATGTTGGCTCAATTCTCACAATTTGCATAGAACAGTTCCATAATCCCTATTTCATGCATCTTAACTATAAAGTTTGAGTTACTGTATGTATGTTTGCCCAAAGTGATCACATAATCATGCTGACTCGATTAGAAACAGGGGTTTGCCCTTTCCCTTTTGTTGGAAATCGATATCCCGGAATTAATAAATTAATTAAAATTAATTATCTAATTAATTACGACCGAAATCCTTTGGAGATCGAATATCCGGATTGTCTAAATTGCGGAACCGACAACCCAATCGAAATCCCGATCGCCGGAGAAACCACGAGCACCCCACGTGACCGGAGGCCCGACCGAACACCGCCACGGGTATGATGGAGTAGTATACTTAATGTCTAGATTTGAGTATTCTGAACTCCTTGTACACTTTCATTTACCTATTAAATACAAACATTCATTTGCTTTTAATTATTGTTAATTAAATATATGCAAATTATAGTCCTGGATTTTATACGTTGTAGTTAGTATGGTGTTGCATGGGCACACAGAAGATCATACTATCGGTTACTCGTATTTAGTCGAACAGTTGCTCACGACCTAGATGGACACGGACCAACCCATCGGTATAGTCGTTGTGTGAGAGAGAAAATAATTTATCTTAATTATTTTATCACACTTGTACACTTGGTGTATTGAGCGGATCGATTGAGACTCATCAATTAGGATTGCTCGGCGATAATTGATTTGAGACTTAGTGTATTATATTCTTAATCCCCGATATTATTGCGGGTGTGTATATTTAATATAAGTGACTTTGATTTGCCAAAGGAATTAACCGATTTAATTATTGGGTTGATTACCGGTCAAGTTGGGTCACTATATTTTATATATGGCATGCCGTGAATAATTGACCGGACAGTGTATCCCGGAAGGGTTGATAATATCCCCGAGATGAGCTCAAAAGGATTTATTATGTAAACCTCGCGAGTGGATTTAATTCCGCATAATAAATGAGGTTGAGTGGTACTAGTCTCGGATAAAAGAGATGAATAAATTTATTAAGCAATAAATAAATTTTATTCATGGATATTTATATCTTAAATACACGGAATAAATAATACTACCGGAGAAATATTATTTGGATATAATATGGTTTAATATTGGGAGTGCAATTAATTTATATAGTGGAAAATAAATTAATTAATATTAATGGGAGATTAATAGATTTGGGCTTGGGCTCAATTTAATCATTAATATTGGAAGCCCAATATTCCACCTCCTTTAGATCCCCTACGTAGCCTATAAAAGCACTACATGGTCTTCTCTATTCTCATAAGTTGAAGATCATAATTCTTCTAGAGAGAGAAAGTAGAGAGAGAAGTAGATCCATAGAGCTTGGAGGATCGTCGCCCACCCGACGTTCAAGCTAGTGCAAGGAATACGTGGGAAGATTCAAAAGGTCGTCTTGAATTCGTTTCTCCGAACAACGAATCGAAAGGTACAATATCTAAACGCCCTTGATAATTGTTCGTTTTTTTGGATTTATCGAGAATACCGTAGAACAAGATCCGAGGTACGAAACCATGAACGGGGGACGATCGAGTGGTGGTGGCGAAGCCACCGGACCACAAGCGATCGCCCGGGCTAGGGTTTCGCGCGGGCGTGGAAGGGCGAACCCCGGCTGGACGCCGGGGGTGCGATCGATCGTCATGATCAATCGCTGGCCGCGGGCTGTGACCCGCGGCGGCCCTGCTGGAGGCGGGCCAGCCTTCCAGGCGGCGGCGAGTCGCCGGACTCGCCGCGGGGGCTGCTGGGCAGCCCCTCCCCGATCGATCGCTCCATGCGATCGATCCTTCGATCGCATGAACGCCCGGCTCGCCGGGGTTCGGCCGGGGGCGGGCTGTGCGTCTTCGGGCGCACGGTCTCCGATGGTCGGACTCCGGCGGATGAGTCGGTGTTCATGTGATCTCCGGCGAAGGTTTTCGTTCGGGTTATTGTTTCCGCAAATTTTAATAGCCCGGGATATCGAATTCCAACAATTGGTATCAGAGCGTGGTTTACGTTCGCGGTATTTTCGATAAAATTGTTCTACCTTGCAGGGTTCCGACTATTATGGCTTAATTTATTATTCGTTTAATTTATTTTGTCATGTATGTTGGATTGATTAAACTCTCGGACATGTCGAGATTCGTTTTTGGTGGTGAATGCTTGTAATAGTAAAAATTCGGGGGTTGACCGAATTTAGGATTTATTATTACGTTCTACTTTTTTCCGGAAAATGTATAGGGTCGATTTCATGTATAGAATCGATACCGGATAGTGTAAAATTTATTTTGTAATTTATTTTGCGTTGGATCGATGCCGAAACGACCGCCGGAGAAGACACGTGACGAAGGAGACGACGTGAGGGCTAGGGCTCGGATCGACCACCATGGTCGATCCATGGAGGATCGAACCATCGATGGTGAGGCGCCGAATTCGCGCCTCCCGGCGGCGAAACCACCGGCGGTGGTGGTTCGTCGGCTAGGTGGCGGCGGCGGCGGTCCTCGGCCGGTGATGGCGGTCCGGTGGGGGCGCGGGGGTCCTCGTGATCTTCGTGCTCTCCCGGTAAATTCACTTTCCTAATTGATTCGGGATTTTCCTATTTGAGTATTCCTATTTTTGGGAATTCTCATGGATTAGGAAAAGAATTAATTGGAATTAATTTTATTTCCTTATTCTATTATGGAAGTCTTCTAGAGTATTCCGAGTTCTACTTGGAATAGGATCCTAGAGATTTAATAGAATTGGAAAGGAATAAAAGTTAATTTAGGATTGTTTTATTTCCTAATTGATTATTCCTATTTTATGGGAATTTTCATAGAAATGGAAATTAATTAATCTTGGAAAGTAAAAGAGTCCTAAGTTATTTTATTTCCTTATTTCATTATGGAAATCATCTAGAATATTCCAAGTGGGTCTTGGATAGATTATTCTAGAGATTTAATGAAGTAGAAAGGGAAAATAAAAATAAATAAAAAATATTAATAATATTTAATTTTATTTTTGATTCATTCGATTGACTTAATTTTTTAATTAAGTATCTTTTGGATTTATTAAAAATAAATAGATTTAAATATTGGAGATTAATATTCTCGTCACATGGAGCATTCAAGAACGAAGACTAAAGACTAGAAGATGCGTACGGAGATGGAGTAAAGCCATAATAGTCGGAAAATAATATTCTAGTAATTATTTTGACTATGTGATAATACTATGTGCTTTATTACATGTATGCATGCTATATGTGTTTACTTTCATGCACTAGATAGCGTATCCCTTTATTGTAAAAAGCTAAGTGGGAGAGGGTATGGAAACATACCCATGGTCTCCATTACTGCTCTCTTGGTAACTTTTATAAACTTTTGAAGTTTATATAGATAAGTTATTGGAGGAGAACTCTTGTAATTCCTCTTACGAGAAACATTGATTAAGTTTATCAAACAATGCCTAATTTGTCTTTCCAAAGCTGATTTCAAGTCGACTCATTCTCACCCCGGGGAGTGGAATGGAGCCAAAGCCACTTGGTCATGTCGAGGACACAAATTAGAGGCAGTCGTACCATTCTTTGATAGATGGATCGATTGTCTGCTCGGCTCCCTCATTTATGAGAGATAGGGTTGTTCGCATGGTGAATCACTGGTTAGAAACTTCGAGTTTCACTTATGATTCTCCGCGTCTTGATTTACAAGATTGAATGGATCAAGTAATTGGGAGTCAATTATAAAAATCTCTTGGTGTAGTAAACGTCCACACCACGTGGCTTGCTATGCCGACGGATTTTGGATTAATTGATGTAGACAGTTGTAAGAAATTGTAAAGAGTTGTGAAGTTATCGTAAACGTCCACACCACGTGGCTTGCGGTAATGTAGCGATTCCAAGCAATTTACTTTGGTACTGAGTAATGGTTTACACTTAGATACGCCTTATAGTATTCCTCCCCACGAGGTTCCGCTATAAGCGATGTACGACCAAAGAAAATCTAATTGCTAAATCATTTGGGTGGGTAAACGTCCACACCACGTGGCTTGCCTTACCTGATGGGATTTTAGATGTGATTAGTGATTTAATGATATTATTTAAGGGAGATAATATCGGATATTAAATTGTTTGTTTGTTTTATGTGCTTATAGGTTAGGAATGACTGTGACCCCACTTTGTGATATACTTAAAGATGAAAACTCACTGGTTCCATATAGTACTGATTGGAAAAGAAATCTGGACAATGTTCAGACTGTTGAGCCTTCCGAACCCACTATAGTCCCAACTGATGAGGACATTGAAAATGACCTCAAGGAGATGTTAGGACATAGTAAGGAAGCCGGACTAGAGGTGATTGACATACTCATCAAGTTTAGTCCCCTTGAGGAATCGCTTAAAAACGATTTCAAAAGAACTGAACTGATAAGTATGGTCAGAGAATCACAAGCTCTAGTGGCCAAGTTGGAAGTGCAAGCAAAGAAGCCCAGTGGTTTTGAACCACGGATTGGGAAGAGCAAGCCGCAAGGCAAGTGCTTTCGATGCAAGCAGTCTGGGCACTGGAGGTCTGATTGTCCTCTCATCAAAGGTACGAAATTTTCCTTAGTCACCGAAACATTGTCAGTGGTGTTATCTACCAGCACCTGGTGTGTAGATACGGGGGCCACTGATCATGTATGCAATTCATTGCAGGGGTTCCAGGAAACCCGGAGACTTAGAGAGGGAGAGATCGTGGTCTACATGGGCAATGCTGCGAGGGTGGCGGCTGTTGCAGTGGGAGACGTTCACTTACGTTTTAGTAGTGATAGGGTTTTAGTTTTACATAATTGTCTTTATGTACCCAATTTTAGAAAGAATTTAATTTCGGTTTCTAAACTTATAATGAATGGGTATTCTGTTTCTTTTGACCACTCTGTGATCATAAGAAGAAACAGTGAGATTATCTGTTCTGGTACATTGGTGGACGATTTGTATGTGCTAAATCCTGAGTCTAACACGATGCAACTAACCGAGAGTAATAACACATCTACGAACACCAATAAGAGAAAGGAACCTTCTGAAATGAATCAATTATACTTGTGGCATCTAAGGCTAGGTCATATAAACTCGAATAGGCTTCAAAGGTTGAAAGCTGATGATTTAATCACTGGCGTTGAAGGAGAGGACCTTCCAACCTGCGAATCCTGTTTAGAGGGAAAAATGACTAAGCGTCCTTTTTCTGGTAAAGGACAAAGAGCTGAACAAGTATTGGATTTGATTCACTCTGATGTATGCGGACCTATGTCTACTCAGGCAAGGGGAGGGTACGAGTACTTCATCACTTTCACTGATGATTACTCAAGATATGGATATGTATACCTGATGAGCCGCAAGAGCGAATCCTTTGGCAAGTTCAAAGAATTCAAGGCTCTTGTGGAGAACCTTCGTGGTAAATCCATAAAATGCCTGCGATCTGATCGCGGAGGCGAGTACCTGTCTGGAGAATTCAAGGCATACTTGGCAGAGAATGGGATTGAATCCCAACTGACTTCACCATACACTCCCCAGCAGAATGGTGTGTCAGAAAGAAGGAATAGGACTCTTATGGAAATGGTGCGATCAATGATGAGTTACTCGGACTTACCTGTTATGTTCTGGGGATTTGCCTTGGAAACAGCGGCGTATATCTTGAATAGGGTTCCAACCAAAACGGTACCAACCACACCCATGGAATTGTGGAGTGGGCGCAAGCCTAACTTAAGACACATTCGGATCTGGGGTTGTCCAGCACATGTGTTGCGACAAGGTGCCGATAAGTTAGAACCTAGATCAGAATTACGGCTGTTTGTAGGATACCCGAAAGGAACTAAAGGTGGCATGTTCTATAGTCCTAAAGACCAGAAGATCGTTATAAGTACTAACGCTCGGTTCTTAGAGGAAGACTATGTCATGGACCACAAGCCCAAGAGTGACATAATACTTGATGAGATGAGAGGTGACAAGGAAGACTTAGATACAGCCGAACCGAGTATAGATACACCACTAGAATCTGCACCTGATACTGTCACTGTTAATACACCGGAACGCCGTCGTAGTGGGAGGGTTGTTAAGCAACCAGACCGATGGATTGGACTGGGTGAGTCTTCGGACTCTGGACCTGGAGTTCATGAAATCGATCCCTGGACCTATGATGAGGCGGTACAAGATATAGATGCGCCTTCTTGGAAGAAAGCGATGAAATCCGAAATAGAATCTATGGATTCTAATAAAGTCTGGGATCTTGTAGAACCACCAAGCGGCGTAAAGCCAATTGGGTGTAAATGGGTCTACAAGAGAAAGAGAGGATCTGACGGAAAGGTTGAAACCTTTAAAGCTCGGCTTGTTGCGAAAGGATATACTCAGAAAGAGGGAATCGATTATGAGGAGACCTTCTCGCCGGTAGCCAAGATAAAGTCGATCCGGATTCTCTTATCCATAGCAGCTCATATGGATTATGAGGTGTGGCAAATGGATGTCAAGACAGCTTTCCTTAATGGAAGTCTTGACGAGACGATTTATATGAAACAACCAGAAGGATTCATTGCTAAGGGGCGAGATCATCTAGTGTGCAAGCTTAATCGATCCATTTATGGATTGAAACAAGCCTCGAGATCGTGGAACCTGCGGTTTGACGAAGTAGTCCAATCTTTTGGATTCAGTCAAAGCATGGACGAATCGTGTGTGTATTGGAAACGTGATGGGAAGAAGGTGGTGTTTCTCGTGCTTTATGTAGACGACATTCTTCTCATTGGCAACAGTGTGAA
This sequence comes from Euphrasia confusa, assembly GCA_954870475.1. Lineage (NCBI taxonomy): Eukaryota > Viridiplantae > Streptophyta > Magnoliopsida > Lamiales > Orobanchaceae > Euphrasia > Euphrasia confusa. The sequence continues at coordinate 24,884,115 of OX940964.1, forward strand.
AATGTTATCAGACATAAAGGGATGGTTGTCTAGACAATTCGATATGAAAGATTTGGGAGAAGTTGGACATGTTCTAGGGATCAAGGTTATAAGGGATCGCCGGAATAGAACATTGTACCTATCCCAGCAATCTTACATAGACACGATTTTGGCTCGTTTTAACATGCAAGATTCCAAGAAGGGTGAATTGCCCTTCAGTAAAGGAACTTATCTTTCTAAGGAGATGTGTCCGAGGACACAAAAGGAGAAAGATGAAATGAAATCAGTTCCCTACGCTTCGGCTGTGGGAAGCTTGATGTATGCAATGTTATGTACGAGGCCTGATATCTGCTATGCAGTTGGCGTAGTAGCGAGATATCAGAGTAACCCTGGAAAGGCTCATTGGACTGCCGTAAAGAGCATTTTCAAGTATTTGCGAAATACTAGGGATTATGTTCTAAGTTACGGAGCAGACAATCTGATTCCTTTGGGTTATACGGATTCGGATTTCCAAGCTGATAAGGACCGGTGTAAGTCGTTGTCAGGCTATGTGTTTCACTATTAAAGGAGGAGGAGTTTTAAACATGGAAGAGTGATAAGCACGATGCTTTTCGGACTCTCCCATGGGTAACCAAATAGCGGCCTCAGAGGCAGCGGAAGATTTGGTATGGCTCCAGTATTACCTCTGGGACTTAGATGTGATTCTTAGTTTACCAAAGGCTATGTAAATAGCGGTGCAGTGGCAAACTTTAAGAGATCACGAGTCCATAAGTGTAAGATAACACATAGGGCAAGTACCACCTGATACGAGTCATCGTCAGAGGGACGATGCAGTAGTCACCAAGATAGCTTCAGAGCGGCAACCTAGATTGCTCATTCACATGGTACCTCTTGGAGGTACAGTTTAAGCACGTGATGAGTATGGGAGCCGGAAGTTTGGAAGATAAGACTAGACCTTAGTATAAGTGGGAGATTGATGGAGTAGTATACTTAATGTCTAGATTTGAGTATTCTTAACTCCTTGTACACTTTCATTTACCTATTAAATACAAACATTCATTTGCTTTTAATTATTGTTAATTAAATATATGCAAATTATAGTCCTGGATTTTATACGTTGTAGTTAGTATGGTGTTGCATGGGCACACAGAAGATCATACTATCGGTTACTCGTATTTAGTCGAACAGTTGCTCACGACCTAGATGGACACGGACCAACCCATCGGTATAGTCGTTGTGTGAGAGAGAAAATAATTTATCTTAATTATTTTATCACACTTGTACACTTGGTGTATTGAGCGGATCGATTGAGACTCATCAATTAGGATTGCTCGGCGATAATTGATTTGAGACTCAGTGTATTATATTCTTAATCCCCGATATTATTGCGGGTGTGTATATTTAATATAAGTGACTTTGATTTGCCAAAGGAATTAACCGATTTAATTATTGGGTTGATTACCGGTCAAGTTGGGTCACTATATTTTATATATGGCATGCCGTGAATAATTGACCGGACAGTGTATCCCGGAAGGGTTGATAATATCCCCGAGATGAGCTCAAAAGGATTTATTATGTAAACCTCGCGAGTGGATTTAATTCCGCATAATAAATGAGGTTGAGTGGTACTAGTCTCGGATAAAAGAGATGAATAAATTTATTAAGCAATAAATAAATTTTATTCATGGATATTTATATCTTAAATATACGGAATAAATAATACTACCGGAGAAATATTATTTGGATATAATATGGTTTAATATTGGGAGTGCAATTAATTTATATAGTGGAAAATAAATTAATTAATATTAATGGGAGATTAATAGATTTGGGCTTGGGCTCAATTTAATCATTAATATTGGAAGCTCAATATTCCACCTCCTTTAGATCCCCTACGTAGCCTATAAAAGCACTACATGGTCTTCTCTATTCTCATAATTTGAAGATCATAATTCTTCTAGAGAGAGAAAGTAGAGAGAGAAGTAGATCCATAGAGCTTGGAGGATCGTCGCCCACCCGACGTTCAAGCTAGTGCAAGGAATACGTGGGAAGATTCAAAAGGTCGTCTTGAATTCGTTTCTCCGAACAACGAATCGAAAGGTACAATATCTAAACGCCCTTGATAATTGTTCGTTTTTTTGGATTTATCGAGAATACCGTAGAACAAGATCCGAGGTACGAAACCATGAACGGGGGACGATCGAGTGGTGGTGGCGAAGCCACCGGACCACAAGCGATCGCCCGGGCTAGGGTTTCGCGCGGGCGTGGAAGGGCGAACCCCGGCTGGACGCCGGGGGTGCGATCGATCGTCATGATCGATCGCTGGCCGCGGGCTGTGACCCGCGGCGGCCCTGCTGGAGGCGGGCCAGCCTTCCAGGCGGCGGCGAGTCGCCGGACTCGCCGCGGGGGCTGCTGGGCAGCCCCTCCCCGATCGATCGCTCCATGCGATCGATCCTTCGATCGCGTGAACGCCCGGCTCGCCGGGGTTCGGCCGGGGGCGGGCTGTGCGTCTTCGGGCGCACGGTCTCCGATGGTCGGACTCCGGCGGATGAGTCGGTGTTCATGTGATCTCCGGCGAAGGTTTTCGTTCGGGTTATTGTTTCCGCAAATTTTAATAGCCCGGGATATCGAATTCCAACAGGGTAAACCCGCGGCTGCCAGCCGAGCCCCCACGAGGGGGGTCGCGATCGCTCCGTGCGATCGCTGGGGATACTCGTAGCATCCCCGGGGCTGCTCGTAGCAGCCCCGCAGCGAGTCCATGACTCGCTGCCCGTGAAGGGTGGCTCGCTCACGCGAGCCGCTACGGGATTCCCCGCAGCAACGCGCGAGCGGCTGCGGGTCGAGCCCGCAGCACCCCGCGATCGAACCCTAGGTTCGATCGCATCCCCGGCTCCCATCCGGGGCTTCTCACGTCCGCGATCCCCAACGGGGATCCTCGACCGCCGCGGTCCGGTGGTCTTCGACCACCACCGCCGGTCGACCCTCGTTCCGGGGTTCGTCCCTTGGATCTTGGTTCACGATATTTTTACGATAATTAAACGATAAAATCATAAAGAGGGTTTTACGATTTACCTCGTTCTCGTTGTTCGGAAAAACGTAGAACTCAATTTGACGACCTTTGAGATCTTCCGACGTATTCCTTGCACTAGCCCGGACGTTGTGTGGGCGACGATCTACCGAACTCTATGGATCCTCCTCTCTACTTTCTCTCTCTAGAATTGTGATCTTCAAGTTATGAGAATAGAGAAGACCATGTAGTGCTTTTATAGGCTACGTAGGGGATCTTAAGGAGGTGGAATATTGGGCTTCCAATATTAATGATTAAATTGAGCCCAAGCCCAAATCTATTAATCCCATTAATATTAATTAATTTATTTTCCACTATATAAATTAATTGCACTCCCAATATTAAACCATATTATATCAAATAATATTTCTCCGGTAGTATTATTTATTCCGTGTATTTAAGATATAAATATCCATGAATAAAATTAATTTATTGCTAATTAATTTATTCATCTCTTGTAACCGAGACTAGTACCATTCATCCTTAATTATTATGCGGAACAAATCCACCTGCAGGGTTTACATAATAATTCCTTATGAACTCATCTCGGGGATATTATCAACCCTTACGGGATACACTTTCCCGTCAAGTATTCACGGCATGCCATATATAAAATATAGTGACCCAACTTAACCGGTAATTAACCCAATAATTAAATCGGTTAATTCCTTTGGTAAATCAAAGTCACTTATATTAAATATACACACCCGCAATAGTATCGGGGATTAAGAATAAAATACACTGAGACTTGAATCGATTATCGCCGGCAATCCTAATCGATAAATCTCAAGTAGATCCGCTCAATACACCAAGTGTACAAGTGTGATAAAATAATTAAGACAAATTATTTTCTCCTTCACACAACGACTATACCGATGGATTGGTCCGTGTCCATCTAGGTCGTGAGCAACTGTTCGATTAAATACGAGTAACCGATAGTATGATCTTCTGTGTGACGTCGCGCACCATACTAACTACAACGTATATAATCCAGGACTATAATTTGCATATATTTAATTATAAATAATTAAACGCAAATAATTGTTTATTTAATTAAATAGATTAAAGGCATAGGATCGTGAGTTTCCGTTACTTAAATCTAGACATTAAGTACACAACTCCAACAATCTCCCACTTGTACTAAGGTCTAGTCATTTTCTCCAAACTCCCGACTCCCATACTCATCACGTGCTTAAGTTGTACTTCCAAGAAGTACTATGTGAATGAGCACTCTAGGTTGCCGCTCTGAAGTTATCTTGGTGACTATAGCGTCGTCTCCCTCGACGATGACTCGTATCAGGTGGTACTTGCACTATGTGTTATCTTACACTTATGGACTTGTGATTTCTTACCATTTGCCATCGCACCGCTATACACATAGCCTTTTGGCAAATTAAGAATCACCTCTAAGTCCCAGAGATTATCCCGGAGTTATACCAAAACTTCCGCTGCCTCTGAGGCCGCTATTTGGTTACCCATGGCAGAGTCCGAAAAGCATCGTGCTTATCACTCTTCCATGTTAAAACTCCTTCTCCTTCAATTGTGAAACACATAGCCTGATATCGACTTACACCGGTCCTTCTTTGATTAGAAATCTAAGAGAATGTAATCCAAAGGAAATGCTCGTCTGCTTCGTAGTCTAGAACAGTACTTCGAAAGTACTTTTACTGCAGTCGAATATTCCTTTCCAGGATTACCTTGATATCCTCCCACTATGCTAACCACATAGCCGATATCAGGTTCTTGTTTTCAACATCGCATTTATCAAGCTTTCCACACTCGAAGTGTAGGAAACTGCTTTCATTGCTTCTATCTCCTTTTGTGTTTTAAAAAACACATATCCTTAGATAGATGCATTCCGTCTTTGAAAGGTAACGAACCTTTCTCGGAATCTTGCATGTTAAAACGAACCATAATCATATATATGTAAGATGTCCAGGAGAAGTACAATGTTCTTTCCCAGAGATCCAAGATCTCAAGCACATGTCCAACTTCTTCCTATATCTTTCATATTGATTTATCTAGACAACCTCATTTTATGTCTTGACAACATCTTTACATTGTTACCAATGATAAGAATGTTCTCTACATAAAACCCGAGAAACACCACCTTGTTCCATCACGTAATACACACATGATTCGTCTATGCTTTGATGAATCCATAAAATGGACTATCTCATCAATTTGCAAGTACTACGAACTCATTGCTTTGTTCCAATCTATAAATGGATTAACTAAGCTTGTACTCTAAATGATCTTGCCTCTTAGCAATAATCCTTATTGCTTTCCAAGAAGGCACATTTAGATCTAGTACTGCCTTCATGTAGTTCTAGGGATCGATTTCATGTATACTAGGTCCAGAGTTCGAAGACTCTCCTAGTCTTATGAATATCTCCAGTTGTCCCACAACCTCCCACTACAATGGCATTCCGGTGTATAAACAGTGATAACAGTAGGTGCAGTCAGTGGTGTACCGCTACTCGGTTCGGCTGGTTCTAAGTCTTAATCTTTCTCTCTCATTTCAAAGTATTACGTCACCTTGGGCTTGTGGTTCATCATATATTCTTTCTCTAAGAACCGGGCGTTAGAACTTATAACGTCCTTCTGGTTCATAGTACTATTGAACACACATCTTTTGTTCTTCTAGGATATTCTACAACCGCATTTGAATGCGCCGTTGTTTCCAGACATATCCATAGAACATAGGTAGTTCCGTATAACTCATGCTTTTACTATTTCTATAAGAGTTCCATTTCTTGTTTACGACACACCATTTCTACACTTAAAAGTGTATGGTGTAGTCATTTGGGATCATCCCAACCTCTGATCAGTATGTTGGAATTCGATATCCCGGGTCATCAAAATTGCGGAACCGATAACCCGAACGAACCCTTCGCCGGAGATCACACGAACGCCGACTCATCCGCCGGAGTCCGGGCTTTGGAGACCACGCGCCCGAAGGCGCGCAATCCGCCCCCACCCGAACCCCCGCGAGCCGGGGTTCGTATAATCGAGATGATCGATCGCACGCCGGCGATCGATCGGGGTGGGGCTGTTCGACAGCCCCCCCGCGGCGGGTCCGGCGACCCGCCACCACCAGGAGGCCCCCGCCTTCACGGCGGGGTAGGGCACGGCACCAGCCCGTGCCCAGCGATCGACCCTCGTGGTCGATCGCACACCCTCGGTCGAACCGAGGGTTCGGCCCCCGTTGCCCCCGTACCGAAACCCTAGCCCGGGCGATCGCCTGTGGTCCGGTGGCTTTGCCACCACCACGCGATCGTCCCCCGTTCATAGTTTCGTGCTTCGGATCTTTGTTCTACGGTATTCTCGATAAAAGAAACAAATCGAACAATTATCAAGTGGGTTGAGAATTGTACCTACGATTCGTTGTTCGGAGAAACGAAATCGACGACCTCGTGATCTTCCCGCGTATTCCTTGCACTCCGTTCGAACGTCGGGTGGGCGACGAGCTATCGAACTCTATGGATCCTCCTCACTCTTTATGATTGGCGTATCTTATGTTTTTTTTTTCTTTTGAAAAAGTGAAGACCATGTAGTGCTTTTATAGGCTACGAGGGGGATCAAAAGGAGATTAAATATTGGGCTTCTAATATTGAAAATTAAATTGGGTCCAACCCAAATCCATTAATTCTTATCAATATTAATTTTATTTATTTTCCACTATATAAATAAAATTGCACTCCCAATATTTATCCATATTATATCAAATAATATTTCTCCAACTTAGTATTATTTATTCCGTGTATTTAAGATTTAAATATCCATGAATAAAATTTATTTATTGCTTAATAAATTTATTCATCTCTTATATCCGAGAATAGTACCACTCAACCTTATTTATTATGCGGAACAAATCCACTCGCGAGGTTTACATAATAAATCCTTATGAGCTCATCTCGAGGATATTATCAACCCTTCCGGGATACACTCTCCCTTCAATAATTCACGGCATGCCATATATAAAATATAGTGACCCAACTTAACCGGTAATTAACCCAATAATTAAATCGGTTAATTCCTTTGGTAAATCAAAGTCACTTATATTAAATATACACACCCGCAATTGTTTCAGGGATTAAGAATAAAATACTCCGAGACTTAAATCAATTATCACAGAGCAATCCTAATTGATAAGTCTCAAGCGATCCGCTCAATACACCAAGTGTACAAGTGTGATAAAATAATTAAGATAAATTATTTTCTCTCTCACACAACGACTATACCGATGGATTGGTCCGTGTCTATCTAGGTCGTGAGCAACTGTTCGATTAAATACGAGTAACCGATAGTATGATCTTCTGTGTGCCCATGCAACACCATACTAACTACAACGTATAAAATCCAGGACTATAATTTGCATGTATTTAATTAACAATAATTAAAAGCAAATGAATGTCTGTAATTAATAGGTAAATGAAAGTGCATACAGAGTTCAGAATACTCAAATCTAGACATTAAGTATACTACTCCATCAATCTCCCACTTATACTAAGGTCTAGTCTTATCCTCCAAACTTCTGACTCCCAAACCCTCCAAGTGCTTGAAATATACTTCCTTAGGAAGTATCTTGGTGAAAGGGTCTGCTAGGTTGTCCTCCGAAGCTATCTTGGTGACTATCGCATCGCCCCTCTTGACGATGTCTCGAATCAGGTGGTACTTGCGCTCTATGTGTTTCATAGCACTATGGGACCGTGGTTCCTTACTGTTTGCCACTGCACCGCTATTATCACAATAAATTGTCATAGCCTTGGGCAAACTCGGAATCACATTTAAGTCCTGGAGGAAATTAAGGAACCAAACTGACTCTTTCGCTGCCTCTGAGGCTGCAACATATTCAGCTTCCATGGTAGAGTCTGAAATGCACTTTTGCTTAACACTCCTCCATGATACGGCTACACCTCCCATAGTGTACACATAGCCTGATGTCGACTTTCGCCGGTCCTTATCAGCTTGGAAATCCGAATCCGTATAACCCAAAGGAATCAGATTGTCTGCCCCGTAACTTAGAACATAATCCTTAGTATTTCGCAAATACTTGAAAATGCTCTTTACGGCAGTCCAATGCGCCTTTCCAGGGTTACTCTGATATCTCGCTACTACGCCAACTGCATAGCAGATATCAGGCCTCGTGCATAACATTGCATACATTAAGCTTCCCACAGCCGAAGCGTAGGGAACTGCTTTCATTTCATCTTTCTCCTTTTGTGTCCGAGGACACATTTCCTTAGAAAGATAAGTTCCTTTACTGAAGGGCAGCCCACCCTTCTTGGAATCTTGCATGTTAAAACGAGCCAGAATCGTGTCTATGTAAGATTGCTGGGATAGGTACAATGTTCTATTCCGGCGATCCCTTATAACCTTGATCCCTAGAACATGCCCGACTTCTCCCAAATCTTTCATATCGAATTGTCTAGACAACCATCCCTTTATGTCTGATAACATTTTCACACTGTTGCCAATGAGAAGAATGTCGTCTACATAAAGCACGAGAAACACCACCTTCTTTCCATCACGTTTCCAATACACACACGATTCGTCCATGCTTTGACTTGCTGGAGTTGTGTACTTAATGTCTAGATTTAAGTGACAGAAACTCACGATCCATTGCCATTAATCTATTTAACTAAATGAACAATTGTTTGCGTTTAATTATTTATAATTAAATATATGCAAAACATAGTCCTGGATTCTATACGTTGTAGTTAGTATGGTGTGTCGGGCCCCACACAGAAGATCATACTATCGGTTACTCGTATTTAATCGAACAGTTGCTCACGACCTAGATGGACACGGACCAATCCATCGGTATAGTCGTTGTGTGAGAGAGAAAATAATTTGTCTTAATTATTTTATCACACTTGTACACTTGGTGTATTGAGCGGATCGTTGAGATTCATCGATTAGGATTGCCGGCGATAATCGATTCGAGTCTCAGTGTATTTTATTCTTAATCCCCGAAACTATTGCGGGTGTGTATATTTAATATAAGTGACTTTGATTTACCAAAGGAATTAACCGATTTAATTATTGGGTTAATTACCGGTTAAGTTGGGTCACTATATTTTATATATGGCATGCCGTGAATACTTGAGGGGAAAGTGTATCCCGGAAGGGTTGATAATATCCCCGAGATGAGTTCATAAGGAATTATTATGTAAACCCTGCAGGTGGATTCATTCCGCATAATAATTAAGGTTGAATGGTACTAGTCTCGGATATAAGAGATGAATAAATTAATTAGCAATAAATTAATTTTATTCATGGATATTTATATCTTAAATACACGGAATAAATAATACTACCGGAGAAATATTATTTGATATAATATGGTTTAATATTGGGAGTGCAATTAATTTAATATAGTGGAAAATAGAATTAATTAATAATAGTAAGGATTAATAGATTTGGGCTTGGGCTCAATTTAATCACTATTATTGGAAGCCCAATATTCCACCTCCTTAAGATCCCCTACGTAGCCTATAAAAGCACTACATGGTCTTCTCTATTCTCATAACTTGAAGATCACAATTCTAGAGAGAGAAAGTAGAGAGGAGGATCCATGGAGTTCGGTAGATCGTCGCCCACACGACGTCCGGGCTAGTGCAAGGAATACGCGGGAAGATCTCAAGGTCGTCAAATTGAGTTATTCGTTTTTCCGAACAACGAGAACGAGGTAAATCGTAAAACCCTCTTTATGATTTTATCGTTTTAATTATCGTGAAAATATCATGAACAAGATCCAAGGGACGTACGAACCCGGGGACGAGGATCGACCTCGCGGTGGTGATCGAGGATCACCGGACCGCGGGAGGTCGAGAGATCCTCGCCGGGATCGAGAGGACGAACCCTCGGCTGGACGCCGAGGGTGGCGGTCGAGCCCTAGGGCTTCGACCGCCGGCGACGCAAGAAGGACCCCGGCTGGACGCCGGGGATGCGATCGAGCGCGTGCTCGATCGCGTGGGCAGCGGGCTGGTGCCGCTGCTGCTCGCACGGCGAGCAGCCCCTCCTCCGCGTTCGGGCAGCGCTACGGGGCTGCTGCGATCAGCCCCACGAGCCCATGCGGGACTCGCTACGACGCGGGGCGTCAGCGGGATGCTTCGAGCATCCCCGTGGCTGGTCGCGTAGGTTCTCGGCGTGCCCAGCGGGCTGCCAAGGGCAGCCCTAGGTGGCTGCCAAGGACAGCCGCGAACCTTTGCGAGGGCTCGACCGAACAGCCCGGGTTCGCCCGTGGTTGAAGTTTTGGTTGAGTCCGGCTTCGTGGTGGTTCGTGGCGGGATGTTCCGGCAACCGGGAGTCGATTGGAATTGTTGTTCCGCAACTTCTACAATTCCGGATATTCGATCTCCGAAGGATTTCGGTTGGAATTAATTAGATAATTAATTTTAATTAATTTATTAATTCCGGGATATCGATTTCCAACAATTGGTATCAGAGCGTTGGTTTTAGTTCATGGTATTTTTCGATAAATTGTTCTACCTTGCAGGGTTTCCGATTATTATGGCTAGATTTAATTTTATTAATTAATGTCATAATAATGTTCTTGATTATTAAACTCTCGGTGGTGTCAATATTTGTTCTTGTGTGGTGAATGTTTGTTCTTATTTTTCCGGAAATTGTATGAGGTCGTTTTCATGTAGAGAATCGATGCCGGATAGCGTAGTAATAAATTTGTTATTTATTTTACGTTGGATCGAGGACGAAACGACGACCGGAAAAGTGTGACGGAGGAGACGAAGAGAGGGAGGACCGGGGGGGTCGATCATCCCCATGGTCGATCCCCATGAGGATCGATCGACCCCACAAGGGGCTGCCCGCTAGGGCTTCCGGCCACGCCGGCCACCGGTGGTGGTGGCGCGTGGGCTGGGGGCGGCGGCGGTTGTGGTCCCCGGCGGTGGTGGTCGACGGTGGGGGTGGCGTGGGGTCTCCCAATCCATGCTACTCCTACCAAGATTCACTTTCCTAATTGATTCGGTTTTCCTATTTTAAGTATTCCTATTTTTGGGAACTCTCATGGAAATAGGAAAAGAATTAATTAGAATTAATTTATTTCCTTATTCTATTATGGAAGTCTTCTAGAATATTCTAAGTCTTACTTGGAAAAGGATTCTAGAGATTTAATAGAATTAGAAAGGAAATTAATTAATATTGAAATTAATTTATTTCCTAGTTGATTATTCCTATTTTATGGGAATTTTCATGGACATGGAAATTAATTAATTTTGGAAAGTAGAAGAGTCCTTAATTAATTTTTCCTATTTAATTATTCCTTTATGGAATTTTTAATGGATTAGGAAAGGAATTAATTTGGAAGGATTAAGAGTCCTAAATTATTTTATTTCCTTATTTCATTATGGAAATCATCTAGAATATTCCAAGTGGGTCTTGGATAGATTATTTTAGAGATTTAGTGAAGTAGAAAGGGAAAATAAAATAAATTATTTTATTTCCTTATTTCATTATGGAAGTCTTCTAGAATATTCCAAGTGGGTCTTGGATAGATTATTCTAGAGATTTAATGAAGTAGAAAAGGAAAATAAAAATAATAAAAATATTAATAATATTTAATTTTATTTTTGATATATTCGATTGACTTAATTTTCGAATTAAGTAACTTTTGGATTTATTAAAAATAAATAGATTTAAATATTGGAATTAATATTCCCGTCACATGGAGCATTCAAGAACGAAGACTAAAGACTAGAAGACGCATACGGGGATGCGATAAAGCCATAATAGTCGGAAAATAATATTCTAGTATTATTTTGATTATGTGATAATATTCTATGTGCTTTATTTCATGTATGCATGCTTATGTGTATTTAATTATGCATTAGATAGCGTATCCCTTTATTATAAAAAGCTAAGTGGGAGAGGGTATGGAAACATATCCATGGTCTCCATTGCTGTTCTCTTGGTGACTTTTATGGACTTTTGAAGTTCGTATAGACAAGTCATTGGAGAAGAATTCTTGTAATTCCTTTTACGAGAAACATTGATTAAGTCTATCAAACAATGCCTAATTTGTCTTTCCAAAACTGACTTCAAGTCGACTCATTCTCACCCCGGGGAGTGGAATGGAGCCAAAGCCACTTGGTCATGTCGAGGACACAAATTAGAGGCAGTCGTACCATCTTTTGAAGGTGGATCGATTGTCTGCTCGGCTCCCTCATTTTATGAGAGATAGGGTTGTTCGCATGGTGAATCACTGGTTAGAAACTTTGAGTTTCACTTATGATTCTCCGCGTCTTGATTTACAAGATTAAATGATTCAAGTAATTGGGAGTCAATTGTAAAAGTCTTTTGGTGTAGTAAACGTCCACACTATCGTGGCTTGCTACATTGAATGGGATTTTGGAACGATTGATGTAGACAGTTATAGAAGGGAGTAAAGGAGCGTATGTTAACGTAAACGTCCACACTATCGTGGCTTGCGGTGAATATGCGTGTCCCAAACAATCTTCTTAGATACTGAGTAATGGTTTACACTTAGGTACGCTTCTTAGTATTCTTCCCATCGAAGTAACGCTAATGATGATGTACGACCGAAGGAAATCTAATTGCTAAATCATTTGGATAGGTAAACGTCCACACTATCGTGGCTTGCCATATCTGATGGGATTTTAGATGTGATTAGTGGTTTAATGATATTATTTGAGGGAGATAATATCGGAGATTAAATCGATTGTTTGTTTTTATATGTGCTCATAGATTAGGATATGGCTTTGAACCCACTTTATGTGATAACTAAGGATTTTTAAACTCACTGGTCCCTGAATGTAATGATTGGAATAGAGATCTAGACATTACCCAAACTGTTGAAGAGTACAAGGTTGTACTCAATGAGCTTTGTCCTTCCGAGCCTATTGATATAGGCGGCTAGACAAGAGGCGATGTGGATACTCATAAAGGGCAGTCGATTCGAGGAAACGCTTAAACACGTTTTTGAGATGATTGACCTTTTAGACGAGTTGAAACGGAAATCGCAAGCTCTTGTAGCCAATGCCAAAGGTTTTGAACCTAAAGGCATGAATCGGGGGAAAGGAAAAGAAAGCAAAGAAACCCAGTGGTTCTAAGATTACTTGAACCACGAGATGGGACAAGAAAGCCAAGAGGCAAGAGTTCTCGAAGCAAACAGTCTGGGTACTGGAAGTCTGATTATCCTCTCAAAGAAAGTACGAAATTTTCTTTAGTCGAAAAACATAGTCAGTGGTATTATCTACCGGAACCTGGTGTGTAGATATGGAACCACTGACGGTATGTGCATTTTAAATGCAAGGGTTCCAGGAAACCCGACGACTTAGAGAAGAAGAAATCGTAGTCTACATGGGCAATGCTGTAGAGGAGGCAGCTGTTGCAATGGAGGACATTTTATAGGATTTCATTTTGAGTTATTGCTTTTATGTACCTTTCATATTAGAAAGAACTTTTGTTCTGGATTTCTAATGAATGGATATTTTATTTCTTTTAATCATTTGATGGTTATAAGAAGAAATAATGATATTATCTATTTTGGTACATTGGCTAGCAATATATAAATGATGAATCCTGAGTCCACCACAATGCAACGAACCGTAGTATGAAACTCGTTTTACTAATAAGAGATTTCTTTATCAATTATACTTGTGGATTCTTATGCTGAGTCATGTTTATTCAAATAAGAAGTTCAAAGGTCGAAAATTGATTTTTGATCAATTAAGTTGAGGGAGTGGACCTTCCGACCTAAGAATCTAATTTGGAAGATAATATGACTAAGCAATCCTTTATGGATATAAGATGTAAGATCCGGACAAGTATAAGAATTGATTGACTCTGATGTATGCAGACCTATGCCTACTCAGACAATAAGGTACGAGTACTTCATTTTATGATTACTCGAAAATTGGATTAGAATACTTGATGTGCCACAAAAGCAAGTGTTTTTGACAAGTCAATGGACACTAAGCAATTGTGGAGAACCATCAAGGTATATCCATTTGTAGCCTGCGATTTGATCGCGGAGGCAAGTACCTGTCTGAGGAATGCATGGCATACTGATCAGAGATTGGGATTTGATCCCAAATGACTACACCATACACTTTTGTGTAAGAAATGGTGTGTCTTAAATAAGAAATGGAACTCTTATAGAAATAGTAAAACATGAGTTATACGGAACTACCTATGTTCTATGGATATATCTGGAAACAAAGGCGCATTTAAATGCGGTTGTAGAATATCCTAGAAGAACAAAAGATGTGTGTTCAATAGTACTATGAACAAGAAGGACGTTATAAGTTCTAACGCCCGGTTCTTAGAGAAAGACTATATAATGAATCACAAGCCCAAAGTGACGTAATACTTTGAAATGAGAGAGAAAGATTAAGACTTAGAACCAGCCAAACCGAGTAGCGGTACACCACTAACTGCACCTACTGTTATCACTGTTTATACACCGGAATGCCATTGTAGTGGGAGGTTGTGGGACAACCGGAGATATTCATAAGACTAGGAGAGTCTTCGGACTCTGGACCTAGATTACATGAAATCGATCCCTAGATCTACAAGAAGGCCGTACTAGATCTAAATGTGCCTTCTTGGAGAGCAATAAGGATTATTGCTAAGAGGCGAGATCATTTAGAGTACAAGCTTAGTTGATCCATTTATGGATTGAAACAAAGCATTGAGTTCGTGGTACTTGCAAATTGATGAGATAGTCCATTTTATGGATTCATCAAAAGCATAGACGAATTGTGTGTATTGGAAACGTGATGGAAAACAAGGTGGTGTTTCTCGGAGGTTTTATGTAGATGACACTCTTATCATTGGCAACAATGTAAAGATGTTGTCAGACATAAAATGATGGTTGTCTAGAAAAATCGATATATGAGATGAAGAAGAAGTTAGAGCATGTTCTTAAGATCTAGGATCTTAAGAAAAGAACATTGTACTTCTCCTGGACATCTTACATATATATGATTATGGTTCGTTTTAACATGCAAGATTCCGAGAAAGGTTTGTTACCATTCAGAGACGGAATGCATCTATCTAAGGATATGTGTTTTGAAACACAAAAGGAGATAGAAGCAATGAAAGCAGTTTCCTACACTTTGAGTGTGGAAAGCTTAATAAATGCATTGTTGAAAACAAGAACCTGATATCGGCTATGCGGTTAGCATAGTGGGAGGATATCAAGGTAATCCTGGAAAGGAATATTCGACTGCCGTAAAAGTACTTTCGAAGTACTGTTCTAGACTACGAAGCAGACGAGTTTTTCCTTTGGATTACATTCTCTTAGATTTCTAATCGAATGAGGACCGGTGTAAGTCGATATCAGGCTATGTGTTTCACTATTGAAGGAGAAGGAGTTTTAACATGGAAGAGTGATAAGCACGATGCTTTTCGGACTCTGCCATGGGTAACCAAATAGCGGCCTCAGAGGCAGCGGAAGTTTTGGTATAACTCCGGGATAATCTCTGGGACTTAGAAGTGATTCTTAATTTGCCAAAAGGCTATGTGTATAGCGGTGCGATGGCAAATGGTAAGAAATCACAAGTCCATAAGTGTAAGATAACACATAGTGCAAGTACCACCTGATACGAGTCATCGTCGAGGGAGACGACGCTGTAGTCACCAAGATAACTTCAGAGCGGCAACCTAGAGTGCTCATTCACATAGTACTCCTTGGAAGTACAACTTAAGCACGTGATGAGTATGGGAGTCGGGAGTTTGGAGGAAATGACTAGACCTTAGTACAAGTGGGAGATTGTTGGAGTTGTGTACTTAATGTCTAGATTTAAGTGACAGAAACTCACGATCCATTGCCATTAATCTATTTAACTAAATGAACAATTGTTTGCGTTTAATTATTTATAATTAAATATATGCAAAACATAGTCCTGGATTCTATACGTTGTAGTTAGTATGGTGTGTCGGGCCCCACACAGAAGATCATACTATCGGTTACTCGTATTTAATCGAACAGTTGCTCACGACCTAGATGGACACGGACCAATCCATCGGTATAGTCGTTGTGTGAGAGAGAAAATAATTTGTCTTAATTATTTTATCACACTTGTACACTTGGTGTATTGAGCGGATCGTTGAGATTCATCGATTAGGATTGCCGGCGATAATCGATTCGAGTCTCAGTGTATTTTATTCTTAATCCCCGAAACTATTGCGGGTGTGTATATTTAATATAAGTGACTTTGATTTACCAAAGGAATTAACCGATTTAATTATTGGGTTAATTACCGGTTAAGTTGGGTCACTATATTTTATATATGGCATGCCGTGAATACTTGACGGGAAAGTGTATCCCGGAAGGGTTGATAATATCCCCGAGATGAGTTCATAAGGAATTATTATGTAAACCCTGCAGGTGGATTCGTTCCGCATAATAATTAAGGTTGAATGGTACTAGTCTCGGATATAAGAGATGAATAAATTAATTAGCAATAAATTAATTTTATTCATGGATATTTATATCTTAAATACACGGAATAAATAATACTACCGGAGAAATATTATTTGATATAATATGGTTTAATATTGGGAGTGCAATTAATTTTATATAGTGGAAAATAGAATTAATTAATAATAGTAAGGATTAATAGATTTGGGCTTGGGCTCAATTTAATCACTATTATTGGAAGCCCAATATTCCACCTCCTTAAGATCCCCTACGTAGCCTATAAAAGCACTACATGGTCTTCTCTATTCTCATAACTTGAAGATCACAATTCTAGAGAGAGAAAGTAGAGAGGAGGATCCATGGAGTTCGGTAGATCGTCGCCCACACGACGTCCGGGCTAGTGCAAGGAATACGCGGGAAGATCTCAAGGTCGTCAAATTGAGTTCTTCGTTTTTCCGAACAACGAGAACGAGGTAAATCGTAAAACCCTCTTTATGATTTTATCGTTTTAATTATCGTGAAAATATCATGAACAAGATCCAAGGGACGTACGAACCCGGGGACGAGGATCGACCTCGCGGTGGTGATCGAGGATCACCGGACCGCGGGAGGTCGAGAGATCCTCGCCGGGATCGAGAGGACGAACCCTCGGCTGGACGCCGAGGGTGGCGGTCGAGCCCTAGGGCTTCGACCGCCGGCGACGCAAGAAGGACCCCGGCTGGACGCCGGGGATGCGATCGAGCGCGTGCTCGATCGCGTGGGCAGCGGGCTGGTGCCGCTGCTGCTCGCACGGTGAGCAGCCCCTCCTCCGCGTTCGGGCAGCGCTACGGGGCTGCTGCGATCAGCCCCACGAGCCCATGCGGGACTCGCTACGACGCGGGGCGTCAGCGGGATGCTTCGAGCATCCCCGTGGCTGGTCGCGTGGGTTCTCGGCGTGCCCAGCGGGCTGCCAAGGGCAGCCCTAGGCGGCTGCCAAGGACAGCCGCGAACCCTTGCGAGGGCTCGACCGAACAGCCCGGGTTCGCCCGTGGTTGAAGTTTTGGTTGAGTCCGGCTTCGTGGTGGTTCGTGGCGGGATGTTCCGGCAACCGGGAGTCGATTGGAATTGTTGTTCCGCAACTTCTACAATTCCGGATATTCGATCTCCGAAGGATTTCGGTCGGAATTAATTAGATAATTAATTTTAATTAATTTATTAATTCCGGGATATCGATTTCCAACATGACTGAATCCAAAAGATTGGACCACTTCGTCAAACCGCAGGTTCCACGATCTCGAGGCTTGTTTCAATCCATAAATGGATCGATTAAGCTTGCACACTAGATGATCTCGCCCCTTAGCAATGAATCCTTCTGGTTGTTTCATATAAATCGTCTCGTCAAGACTTCCATTAAGGAAAGCTGTCTTGACATCCATTTGCCACACCTCATAATCCATATGAGCTGCTATGGATAAGAGAATCCGGATCGACTTTATCTTGGCTACCGGCGAGAAGGTCTCCTCATAATCGATTCCCTCTTTCTGAGTATATCCTTTCGCAACAAGCCGAGCTTTAAAGGTTTCAACCTTTCCGTCAGATCCTCTCTTTCTCTTGTAGACCCATTTACACCCAATTGGCTTCACGCCGCTTGGTGGTTCTACAAGATCCCAGACTTTATTAGAATCCATAGATTCTATTTCGGATTTCATTGCTTTCTTCCAAGAAGGCGCATCTATATCTTGTACCGCATCATCATAGGTCCAGGGATCGGTTTCATGAACTCCAGGTCCAGAGTCCGAAGACTCACCCAGTCCAATCCATCTATCTGGTTGTTTAACAACCCTCCCACTACGACGGCGTTCCGGTGTATTAACAGTGACAATATTAGGTGCAGGTTCTAGTGGTGTATCTATACTCGGTTCGGCTGTATCCAGGTCTTCCTCGTTACCTCTCAACTCATCAAGTATTATGTCACTTTTGGGCTTGTGGTCCATGACATAGTCTTCCTCTAGGAACCGAGCGTTAGTACTTATAACGATCTTCTGGTCCGTAGGACTATAGAACATGCCACCCTTAGTTCCTTTCGGGTATCCTACAAACAGCCGTATTTCTGATCTAGGTTCTAACTTATCGGTGCCTTGTCGCAACACATGTGCTGGACATCCCCAGATCCGAATGTGTTTCAAGTTAGGCTTACGCCCACTCCACAATTCCATGGGTGTGGTTGGTACCGTTTTGGTCGGAACCCTATTCAGAATGTACGCCGCTGTTTCCAAGGCAAGTCCCCAGAACATAACAGGTAAATCCGAGTAACTCATCATCGATCGCACCATCTCCATAAGAGTTCTATTCCTTCTTTCTGACACACCATTCTGCTGAGGAGTATATGGTGAGGTCAGCTGGGATTCAATCCCATTCTCTGCCAAGTATGCCTTGAATTCTCCAGACAGGTACTCGCCTCCGCGATCAGATCGCAGGCATTTTATGGATTTACCACGAAGGTTCTCCACAAGAGCCTTGAACTCTTTGAACTTGCCAAAGGATTCGCTCTTGCGGCTCATCAGGTATACATATCCATATCTTGAGTAATCATCAGTGAAAGTGATGAAGTACTCGTACCCTCCCCTTGCCTGAGTAGACATAGGTCCGC
Source organism: Euphrasia confusa (assembly GCA_954870475.1). NCBI lineage: Eukaryota > Viridiplantae > Streptophyta > Magnoliopsida > Lamiales > Orobanchaceae > Euphrasia > Euphrasia confusa. Next base: position 24,903,201 of record OX940964.1, read on the forward strand.
ATACATCAGAGTGAATCAAATCCAATACTTGTTCAGCTCTTCGTCCTTTACCAGAAAAAGGACGCTTAGTCATCTTTCCCTCTAAACAGGATTCGCAGGTTGGAAGGTCCTCTCCTTCAACGCCAGTGATTAAATCATCAGCTTTCAACCTTTGAAGCCTATTCGAGTTTATATGACCTAGCCTTAGATGCCACAAGTATAATTGATTCATCTTAGAAGGTTCCTTTCTCTTATTGGTGTTCGTAGATGTGTTATTACTCTCGGTTAGTTGCATCGTGTTAGACTCAGGATTTAGCACATACAAATCGTCTATCAATGTACCAGAACAGATAATTTCACTATTTCTTCTTATGATCACAGAGTGGTCAAAAGAAACAGAATATCCATTCATAATAAGTTTAGAAACTGAAATTAAATTCTTTCTAAAGTTGGGTACATAAAGACAATTACGTAAAACTAAAACCCTATCACTACTGAAACGTAAGTGAACGTCTCCCACTGCAACAGCCGCCACCTTCGCGGCATTGCCCATGTAGACCACGATCTCTCCCTCTCTAAGTCTCCGGGTTTCCTGGAACCCCTGCAATGAATTGCAGACATGGTCAGTGGCACCCGTATCTACACACCAGGTGCTGGTAGATATCACCGCTGACAATGTTTCAGTGACTAAGGAAAATTTCGTACCTTTGATGAGAGGACAATCAGACCTCCAGTGCCCAAACTGTTTGCATCGAAAGCATCTGCGAAACCGCTTGCTTTCCCCAATCCGTGGTTTTAAACCACTGGGTCTCTTTGCACGCTTTTCTTTTAGCCTAGCCACAAGAGCTCGTGTTTCTCTTAACTTACGCACAAAAATCGCCTTCGCCGAGCCGGTTTTAAGGGACTCATTGAGGAACGATTCCGTGGGTATGTTAAACACCTCTTGCCTAGCTTCCACACCATGTCTCAACGTAGTTGGAACAACAGTAGATTCAGAAAGCTCAATAGTCTGGACAATGTCCAGATTTCGTTCCCAATCATCACCATATGGAACCGGTGAGTTTTCATCTTTAAGTATATCACAAAGTGGGGTCACAGTCATTCCTAACCTATAAGCACATAAAACAAACAAACAATTTAATATCCGATATTATCTCCCTCAAATAATATCATTAAATTACTAATCACATCTAAAATCCCATCAGGTAAGGCAAGCCACGTGGTGTGGACGTTTACCCACCCAAATGATTTAGCAATTAGATTTTCTTTGGTCATACATCGCTTATAGCGGAACCTCGTGGGGAGGAATACTATAAGGCGTATCTAAGTGTAAACCATTACTCAGTACCAAAGTAAATTACTTGGAATCGCTACATCACCGCAAGCCACGTGGTGTGGACGTTTACGATAACTTCACAACTCTTCATAATTACTTATAACTGTCTACATCAATTAATCCAAAGTCCGTCAGCATAGCAAGCCACGTGGTGTGGACGTTTACTATACTAAGAGACTTTTATAATTGACTCCCAATTACTTGATCCATTTAACCTTGTAAATCAAGACGTGGAGAATCATAAGTGAAACTCGAAGTTTCTAACCAGTGATTCACCATGCGAACGACCCTATCTCTCATAAATGAGGGAGTCGAGCAGACAAACGACCCATCTATCAAAGAATGGCACGAAAGTCTCTAATTTGTGTCCTCTACATGACCAAGTGGCTCTGGCTCCATTCCACTCCCCGGGGTGAGAATGAGTCGACTTGAAATCAGTTTTGGAAAGACAAATTAGGCATTGTTTGATGAACTTAATCAATGTTTCTCGTAAGAGGAATTACAAGAACTCTCCTCCAATGACCCATCTATATAAACTTCAAAAGTTTATAAAAGTCACCAAGAGAGCAGCAATGGAGACCATGGGTATGTTTCCATACCCTCTCCCACTTAACTTTTTACAATAAAGGGATACGCTATCTAGTGCATAAAATAAACACATATAGCATGCATACATGTAATAAAGCACATAGTATTATCACATAGTCAAAATAATTACTAGAATATTATTTTCCGACTATTATGGCTTCATCACATCCCCGTACGCATCTTCTAGTCTTCAGTCTTCGTTTCTTGAATGCTCCATGTGACGAGAATATTAATTTCCAATATTTAAATCTATTTATTTTCAATTAATCCAAAAGTTACTTAATTCGAAAATTAAGTCAATTGAATATATCAAAAATAAAATTAAATATTATTAATATTTTTATTTATTTTATTTTCTTCTTCCACTTCATTAAATCTCTAGAATAATCTATCCAAGATATTCTTGGAATATTCTAGATGATATCCATAATGAAATAAAGAAATAAAATAATTTAGGACTCTTCTACTTTCCAAATTAATTAGATTCCTAATCCATGAATATTTCCATAAAATAGAAATAATCAAATAGGAATCCTAATTAATTCCAAATTGATTCTTTTCCTAATCCATGAGAGTTCCCAAAAAAAAAAAAATACTCAAATAGGAAAACTTGAATCAATTAGGAAAGAGAATCACCGGGCCGGGATAGCACGGGGTGGGGATCCCCGTGCCACCATCGACCGCCGCCTATGCCACCGCCGCCCAGCCCACGCGCCACCGCCACTGGTGGCCGGCGTGGCCGGAACTCCCACGGTCAGCCTGCCTAGGGCCGCGGGTCGATCGATCCCCTCGGGATCGATCATGGGGATTGATCGATCCCGGTCCTTTGTCTCCTCGTCACTTCGTCTTCTCCGGCGGTCTTCGATTCGTCGATCCAATCGCAAAATAAATTTACAAAAATCTAAATTACAATTCCGGTATCGATTCTATACACGAAATCGACCCTATACATTTTCCGGAAAAACAATGAACATAATAATAAATCCTAAATTCGGTCAACCCCCGAATTTTTACTATTTCAAGCATTCACCACCAAAAACGAATCTCGACATGTCCGAGAGTTTAATAAAACCAACAATCACATGACAAAATAATTAAACGAATAATCATCAAGCCATAATAGTCGGAAACCCTGCAAGGTAGAACAATTTTATCGAAAATACCGCGAACGTAAACCACGCTCTGATACCAATTGTTGGAATTCGATATCCCGGGTCATCAAAATTGCGGAACCGATAACCCGAACGAACTCTTCGCCGGAGATCACACGAACGCCGACTCATCCGCCGGAGTCCGGGCTTTGGAGACCACGCGCCCGAAGGCGCGCAATCCGCCCCCACCCGAACCCCCGCGAGCCGGGGTTCGTATAATCGAGATGATCGATCGCACGCCGGCGATCGATCGGGGTGGGGCTGTTTGACAGCCCCCCCGCGGCGGGTCCGGCGACCCGCCACCACCAGGAGGCCCCCGCCTTCACGGCGGGGTAGGGCACGGCACCAGCCCGTGCCCAGCGATCGACCCTCGTGGTCGATCGCACACCCTCGGTCGAACCGAGGGTTCGGCCCCCGTTGCCCCCGTACCGAAACCCTAGCCCGGGCGATCGCCTGTGGTCCGGTGGCTTTGCCACCACCACGCGATCGTCCCCCGTTCATAGTTTCGTGCTTCGGATCTTTGTTCTACGGTATTCTCGATAAAAGAAACAAATCGAACAATTATCAAGTGGGTTGAGAATTGTACCTACGATTCGTTGTTCGGAGAAACGAAATCGACGACCTCGTGATCTTCCCGCGTATTCCTTGCACTCCGTTCGAACGTCGGGTGGGCGACGAGCTATCGAACTCTATGGATCCTCCTCACTCTTTATGATTGGCGTATCTTATGTTTTTTTTTTTCTTTTGAAAAAGTGAAGACCATGTAGTGCTTTTATAGGCTACGAGGGGGATCAAAAGGAGATTAAATATTGGGCTTCTAATATTGAAAATTAAATTGGGTCCAACCCAAATCCATTAATTCTTATCAATATTAATTTTATTTATTTTCCACTATATAAATAAAATTGCACTCCCAATATTTATCCATATTATATCAAATAATATTTCTCCAACTTAGTATTATTTATTCCGTGTATTTAAGATTTAAATATCCATGAATAAAATTTATTTATTGCTTAATAAATTTATTCATCTCTTATATCCGAGAATAGTACCACTCAACCTTATTTATTATGCGGAACAAATCCACTCGCGAGGTTTACATAATAAATCCTTATGAGCTCATCTCGGGGATATTATCAACCCTTCCGGGATACACTGTCCCTTCAAGAATTCACGGCATGCCATATATAAAATATAGTGACCCAACTTAACCGGTAATTAACCCAATAATTAAATCGGTTAATTCCTTTGGTAAATCAAAGTCACTTATATTAAATATACACACCCGCAATTGTTTCAGGGATTAAGAATAAAATACTCCGAGACTTAAATCAATTATCACAGAGCAATCCTAATTGATAAGTCTCAAGCGATCCGCTCAATACACCAAGTGTACAAGTGTGATAAAATAATTAAGATAAATTATTTTCTCTCTCACACAACGACTATACCGATGGATTGGTCCGTGTCCATCTAGGTCGTGAGCAACTGTTCGATTAAATACGAGTAATCGATAGTATGATCTTCTGTGTGCCCATGCAACACCATACTAACTACAACGTATAAAATCCAGGACTATAATTTGCATGTATTTAATTAACAATAATTAAAAGCAAATGAATGTCTGTAATTAATAGGTAAATGAAAGTGCATACAGAGTTCAGAATACTCAAATCTAGACATTAAGTATACTACTCCATCACAGTATGCCATGCATTCCTCAGACAGGTACTTGCCTCCGCGATCAAATCGCAGGCTACAAATGGATATACCTCGATGGTTCTCCACAATTGCTTAGTGTCCATTGTCTTGTCAAAACACTTGCTTTTGTGGCACATCAGGTATTCTAATCCATTTCTTGAGTAATCATCAAATGAAGTACTCGTACCTTATTGTCTGAGTAGACATAGGTCTGCATACATCAGAGTCAATCAATTCTTATACTTGTCCGGATCTTACATCTTATATCCATAAAGGATTGCTTAGTCATGTTATCTTCCAAATTAGATTCTTAGGTCGGAAGGTCCACTCCTTCAACTTAATTGATCAAATATCAATTTTCGACCTTTGAACTTCTTATTTGAATAAACATGATTCAGCATAAGAATCCACAAGTATAATTGATAAAGAAATCTCTTATTAGTAAAACGAGTTTTACTACGGTTCGTTGCATTGTGGTGGACTCCGGATCCATCATTTATATATTGCTAGCCAATGTACCAGAATAGATAATATCATTATTTCTTCTTATAACCATCAAATGATTAAAAGAAATAAAATATCCATTTATTAGAAATCCAGAACAAAGTTCTTTCTAATATGAAAGGTACATAAAAGCAATAACCCAAAATGAAATCCTATAAAATGTCCTCCACTGCAACTGCTGCCTCCTCTACAGCATTGCCCATGTAGACTACGATTTCTTCTTTTCCAAGTCGTCGGGTTTCCTGGAACCCTTGCATTTAAAATGCACATACCGTCAGTGGTTCCATATCTACACACCAGGTTCCGGTAGATAATACCACTGACTATGTTTTATGACTAAAGAAAATTTCGTACTTTCTTTGAGAGGATAATCAGACTTCCAGTACCCAGACTGTTTGTATCGAGAATACTTGCTTATTGGCTTTCTCGTCCCATCTCGTGGTTCATGTAACTTATGACCACTGGGTTTCTTTGCTTTCTTGTCCTTTCTCCCAATTCATTCCTTTAGGTTCGAAACCTATGGCATTGGCTACAAGAGCTTGCGATTTCCGTCTCAACTCGTCTAAAAGGTCAATCATCTCAAAAACGTTTTTAAGCGTTTCCTCGAAGTGACTGGCCTTTATGAGTATCCTCATCGCTTCTTGTCTAGCCGCCTACGTCAATAGGCTCGGGAGGACAAAGCTCATTGAGTATAACCTTGTACTCTTCAACAGTTTGGGTAATGTCTAGATCTCTATTCCAGTCATTACATTTAGGGACCAGTGAGTTTAAAATCCTTACGTATCACAAAAAGTGGGTTCAAAGCCATTTCCTAATCTATGAGCACGTATAACAACAAACAATCGATTTAATCTCCGATATTATCTCCCTCAAATAATATCATTAAACCACTAATCGCATCTAAAATCCCATCAGATATGGCAAGCCACGATAGTGTGGACGTTTACCTATCCAAATGATTTAGCAATTAGATTTGCTTCGGTCGTACATCATCATTAGCGTTACTTCGATGGGAAGAATACTAAGAAGCGTACCTAAGTGTAAACCATTACTCAGTATCTAAGAAGATTGTTTGGGATACGCACATTCACCGCAAGCCACGATAGTGTGGACGTTTACGTTAACATACGCTCCTTTACTCCCTTCTATAACTGTCTACATCAATCGTTCCAAAATCCCATTCAATGTAGCAAGCCACGATAGTGTGGACGTTTACTACACCAAAAGACTTTTACAATTGACATCCAACTACTTGAATCATTTAATCTTGTAAATCAGGACGCGGAGAATCATAAGTGAAACTCGAAGTTTCTAACCAGTGATTCACCATGCGAACGACCCTATCTCTCATAAATGAGGGAGCCGAGCAGACAATCGATCTAGTCATCAAATGACACGAAAGTCTCTAATTTGTGTCCTCGACATGACCAAGTGGCTTTGGCTCCATTCCACTCCCCGGGGTGAGAATGAGTCGACTTGAAATCAGTTTTGGAAAGACAAATTAGGCATTGTTTGATAAACTTAATCAATGTTTCTCGTAAAAGGAATTACAAGAATTCTCCTCCAATGACTTGTCTATACGAACTTCAAAAGTCCATAAAAGTCACCAAGAGAACAGCAATGGAGACCATGGATATGTTTCCATACCCTCTCCCACTTAGCTTTTTACAATAAAGGGATACGCTATCTAATGCATAATTAAATACACATAAGCATGCATACATGAAATAAAGCACATAGAATATTATCACATAATCAAAATAATACTAGAATATTATTTTCCGACTATTATGGCTTTATCGCATCCCCGTATGCGTCTTCTAGTCTTTAGTCTTCGTTCTTGAATGCTCCATGTGACGGGAATATTAATTCCAATATTTAAATCTATTTATTTTTAATAAATCCAAAAGTCACTTAATTCGAAAATTAAGTCAATCGAATAAATCAAAAATAAAATTAAATATTATTAATATTTTTATTATTTTTATTTTCCTCTTCTAATTTCATTAAATCTCTAGAATCCTATCCAAGACCCACTTGGAATATTCTAGAAGATATCCATAATAAGGAAATAAAATAATTTAGGACTCCTAGTCCTTCCAAATTAATTCCTTTCCTAATCCATTAAAATTCCATAAAGGAATAATTAAATAAGGAAAAATTAATTTAGGACTCCTAAACTTTCCAAATTAATTATTTTCTTAATCTATTAAAAATTCCATAAAGGAATAATTAAATAAGGAAAATAAATTAATTCCAAATTAATTCTTTTTCCTAATCCATGAATATTCCAAAAGGAATAATCAATTAGGAAGACCAAATTAATTCCAAATTAATTCCTTTCCTTAATCAATGAATATTCCCAAGAATAGGAATAATCAATAAGGAAAAATAAATTTATTCTAAATTTATTCTTTTCCTATTCCATGAGAATTCCCAAAAAATAGGAATACTCAAAATAGGAAAACCGAACAATTTAGGAAAGTTGAATCTCGGCCGGAGTACCACGGGTTGGGGATCCCCGGGCCCCCGACCGATCGACCACCACCGAGGAGGAGCACCGCCGCCGCCCCCAGCCGGCGCGCCACCACCACCGGTGGCTAGGCGCGGCCGAGAGCCTCCCGCGGCTGCCCTTGCTCTCTTGGGTCGATCCTCCATGGATCGATCATGGGGATGATCGATCCCGGAATCCTCCCTCTCATCGTCTCCTCCGTCACACTTTTCCGGTCGTCGTTTCGTCCTCGATCCAACGTAAAATAAATTACAAATTTATAACTACGCTATCCGGTATCGATTCTCTACAAAACGACCTCAAACAATTTCCGGAAAAATTAAGAACAAGCATTCACCACACAAGAACGAATCTCGACATCAACGAGAGTTTAATATTCAAGAGTAATATTATGGACATTAATTAACAAATTAAATCTAGCCATAATAATCGGAAACCCTGCAAGGTAGAACAATTTATCGAAAAATACCATGAACTAAAACCAACGCTCTGATACCAATTGTTGGAAATCGATATCCCGGAATTAATAAATTAATTAAAATTAATTATCTAATTAATTACGACCGAAATCCTTTGGAGATCGAATATCCGGATTGTCTAAATTGCGGAACCGACAACCCAATCGAAATCCCGATCGCCGGAGAAACCACGAGCACCCCACGTGACCGGAGGCCCGACCGAACACCGCCACGGGTAAACCCGCGGCTGCCAGCCGAGCCCCCACGAGGGGGGTCGCGATCGCTCCGTGCGATCGCTGGGGATACTCGTAGCATCCCCGGGGCTGCTCGTAGCAGCCCCGCAGCGAGTCCATGACTCGCTGCCCGTGAAGGGTGGCTCGCTCACGCGAGCCGCTACGGGATTCCCCGCAGCAACGCGCGAGCGGCTGCGGGTCGAGCCCGCAGCACCCCGCGATCGAACCCTAGGTTCGATAGCATCCCCGGCTCCCAGCCGGGGCTTCTCACGTCCGCGATCCCCAACGGGGATCCTCGACCGCCGCGGTCCGGTGGTCTTCGACCACCACCGCCGGTCGACCCTCGTTCCGGGGTTCGTCCCTTGGATCTTGGTTCACGATATTTTTACGATAATTAAACGATAAAATCATAAAGATGGTTTTACGATTTAACTCGTTCTCGTTGTTCGGAAAAACGTAGAACTCAATTTGACGACCTTTGAGATCTTCCGACGTATTCCTTGCACTAGCCCGGACGTCGTGTGGGCGACGATCTACCGAACTCTATGGATCCTCCTCTCTACTTTCTCTCTCTAGAATTGTGATTTTCAAGTTATGAGAATAGAGAAGACCATGTAGTGCTTTTATAGGCTACGTAGGGGATCTTAAGGAGGTGGAATATTGGGCTTCCAATATTAATGATTAAATTGAGCCCAAGCCCAAATCTATTAATCCCATTAATATTAATTAATTTATTTTCCACTATATAAATTAATTGCACTCCCAATATTAAACCATATTATATCAAATAATATTTCTCCGGTAGTATTATTTATTCCGTGTATTTAAGATATAAATATCCATGAATAAAATTAATTTATTGCTAATTAATTTATTCATCTCTTGTAACCGAGACTAGTACCATTCATCCTTAATTATTATGCGGAACAAATCCACCTGCAGGGTTTACATAATAATTCCTTATGAACTCATCTCGGGGATATTATCAACCCTTACGGGATACACTTTCCCGTCAAGTATTCACGGCATGCCATATATAAAATATAGTGACCCAACTTAACCGGTAATTAACCCAATAATTAAATCGGTTAATTCCTTTGGTAAATCAAAGTCACTTAAATTAAATATACACACCCGCAATAGTATCGGGGATTAAGAATAAAATACACTGAGACTTGAATCGATTATCGCCGGCAATCCTAATCGATAAATCTCAAGTAGATCCGCTCAATACACCAAGTGTACAAGTGTGATAAAATAATTAAGACAAATTATTTTCTCCTTCACACAACGACTATACCGATGGATTGGTCCGTGTCCATCTAGGTCGTGAGCAACTGTTCGATTAAATACGAGTAACCGATAGTATGATCTTCTGTGTGACGTCGCGCACCATACTAACTACAACGTATATAATCCAGGACTATAATTTGCATATATTTAATTATAAATAATTAAACGCAAATAATTGTTTATTTAATTAAATAGATTAAAGGCAATGGATCGTGAGTTTCCGTTACTTAAATCTAGACATTAAGTACACAACTCCAACACCTTTCCCCCCTCACACACTTTGCCTTGGCAAAGTGTGCAAAAGTAATAAGATTGGTAGGGGCCACCCACGACCAGACTATGACTCTAAAAGTTGGCGCACCTGCCCCCTCACACACTTTGCCCTGGCAAAGTGTGTCAGCAGGGAGATCGACCTAGTCACAAGAGTCAAAGTGACTCGAGGTGACTTTCAGAAAATAAAAAAAAAAAAAAAAAAAAAACTAAAAACTACAACACTTGGGAGGGAACAATTAGGAGGTGGAGTCAGGTGAGTACCTAAATCCAGTGTGGGCAAAGTGGACCATTAACTTGTTCAGCAGCTCCGCGAGACTTTTGTACATGTTTCCCTGTCGTCTTGGAACTTTGCCCGGAATCAGTAGCGTGAGCACATCTGCCCAGACCTTGACTTCGTTCCAGGGGTCATCCTTGCAACTTTAGGGTCTCATCCATCTCCTGGCATAATCTGCAGTTTGACCAAGTAGTCAGTATGTCCACACAGCTACCCTTTCACCCTCCTTGACCTGCACCTCAAAAACAAAAAAACTCTTTCCCCTTCTGGGATCAAACAAGTCGAAGTCCTCCATTCGATTTATTCAAAATAAAGTAAAATATTATACAAAAAGATACCAGGTTGCCTTCCGGTCAGCGCCTTAGTTATCGTCATGGGCATGACGGGATGGATGCTCACCATTCTTCATGGAGCGAGGTTTAAGCTTCTCCTCGTTGTGCCCATAAGAAGCCTTCAGATACTTAAGTAGATCTGAAAAGTTGCTCATCATCCATCCTTGTAAAGTATCAGGAGCTTTGCCCAAACTAAATGGTATTCGCATGTTGGTGGTGGGCGTCTTCCTCTTGTCTTCTGGATGTTGGGCAAACGACTCATGGGCTTTCCTTTCTGAACTTTCTCTAGACTCATCACTGCTGCTCTCGGAGATCTTATTCACTTGTCCCAGGTAGAGATATTTGATAAGTTTGTGCAACTTCTTCAATTCTTCATCGCGTGCTTGCTCAAAGGGCGGCACCAATCTCTCCTCTGGGACAAATTTATTACTTGGGCTCGTGGGGATGAAAGTATTAGATGGTTCTAGGATTCCAATATGTAGTATCGCCTCCATTCTCTCTTCCATTTCGTTATCTTTGGCAAACTGTTCAACATTCGCCACTTTGCCCAAACCGGTTGCTATGTTTATACCTGCTTCTCTGCCCAGACTATCAGGTGTGCCCAAATGTGTGTTTTGTGATTTATTGACCTTTGCTAACCTTCCTGGAAATGGAGGTTTGATCACTATATTCTGTGGTTTGGGCTTTGACTCCTTGATTTGGGCAGACTTGTCTTCACGCTTGAAAAGTCTCTTTAGGGCTTCAAATTCTACCATGTCTCGGTTTGGTCTCTTTCCCTTCTCTGGAAGTATGTCTTCATTCTTCGTTTGGACGGTACTTTGTTGTGCCTCTTGGGCAGATTGGTCTTCTTGGGTAGATTGCACCTCTTGGGCAGACTGCTCTTCAATTTTCTCTTCCAATCTTGCCACAGTTTGGGTAAGCTGTGATATTTGGGCATTAAGATTCTTAAATCCTTCCGCCATCTCTTTCTTGAACTTTTCGGTCTCTTGTTGAGCTTTTATGTTCTCTTGTTGAGATTTCATGTTCTCCATCATGACACGGTTCACAAGCTCGGCTAGAGACGACTCTTCACTTTCATCATATTGTTGGGGTTCAAAGTATTGTTGATCGCGCTCTTGGCTTCCCTCTTGACAGTTGTCTTGCTCATACCAAAAATTCTCTTGATATCTGATTTTTGGTATGCTGGTATGGGCATACGGGTTATAGTAATCCGTTCTGCTTTGCCCAAAGCTGTTAAGTTCACATCTATCGACTGCCTTGAGCGGTCTTATGACCATATGCTCCATGAATTTTTCAATGGTGCTGCAAAGCTGGTCGATTTTATTTTCTGATGCCATGGGCATAGCAACTGTCTGTTTGGGCAATTCATACTCATCTTCACGGGATGCTTCAGCCAACTCTTTGAATATTTTGAACACCTCTCTTGCACTTTTATTCAGAATAGAACCCCCGCATGCTGCACGAATTATCATCCTCTCTTGTCCTCTTAGTCCGGATACGAAGTATTGGACCAATTCATGATCTGGAATCTGGTGGTATGGGCATAGCGCTAGAATTTCTTTGAATCGAACCCAATAGTCATGGAACGATTCTCCGGCGCCCATTTTGATGTTGTAAATTCTCTTCTTCATTTGCAAAATCCGAGACATGGGGAAGTACTTCTTCAAGAATTGATGCTGCAATTCTTGCCATGTTGTAATTTCGCCTCTGGGCAAACTGTAAAGCCAATCTCTTGCCCCATCAGCAAGGGAGAAGGGAAAGGCTAACAGTCGAATGTATTCTGCCAGTGTGCCCATAGCACGTATAGTACCACATGCCATCTCAAAATCTTGCAAATGTCGTTGAGGGTCCTCCCAAGGCATATCGCTGAATCTGGGCAAGATCTGAATAAAACTCTGCTTCATCTCCCAATCTGCAGTGATTCTGGGCAAAGTGATGCCCAGGGGTCTGAAGCTCAAATCGGTGGGGAACATCATTTCCCTCAAGGTCTGGACTACTGGTGGGTCGTACTGGTCACCCATCTCTCTTCTCTAGTCAAAAGGGTACTACCCTCTTGCTCTTCTTTGGACTGCACGTGCTCTTTGCCCTGCTCTTCTCGTTCTGCCCTCCTTTGCCCTGTACGGTCAAGCTGGAGAAAAAAAAACAAAAAGTAACAAGTCAAATAGCACAGAAGACTTATTGCTGGAATATTGCCTCCCCGGCAACGGCGCCAATTTTGACGACGACGGATGCTTGTCGTGGAGCAAACGCGCTGTCAGAATGAAATTTGTATTTAGCCAGTACCCCAATCACTACAAAAGAGTAGATAATGGTAAGTACGTGGGGTCGGTCCCACGAGGAGGCAATTGCAATAAGTGATCTCGGCTAGTCCAAGGGTTGTCACGTTTTAAAAAAGGTTTTGATTGGTTGCTGTGGGCACAGCGGTTTTAATCAAGCTACCAAACTCAAACAATTAAATATAAACTCACTATGACTAAACTGAACAGACAGAAAATATACTAAACACTATGACCAAACTGAACAGATAACTAAAATAACGAAAATTAAATAATGGAAAACAAGCATCTGGGCATACAGCGTCTCTCAGGGTCATCCGGGCAAACTACCGGTCATCGGCACTAAGGATTTCTACCAGCGGTTTGTCAGCAGTTATAGGGTGCAAAAACAAAAGTGGTCCTATTGCGTCACGCCCAGCAATTGCCCCACCCCTTATCTATCCTTACTGTGTAAAGAGAAGGCAAGCTAACACTATGCCTAAACCCTGGATCTGAACAATTCGATAACCTATGCGACCAAACATGGATCTAGTTTGCCCAAACCCGCATTACCCTCTAGACAGACCCGCTCGGCCAATAGCATGCTCGAAACATACGACCGCATCTCCTGCAAGTTCTAGTGCTATGCCCGCAACAATACTACAAGGTACATCTATGCGGTTTGCCAATCACCAGTATCCCAGTTTGTAAAGGTTCACTAGTGGTCGTCCTAGTTTGCCCAAACTCCCTAGAAATAAACCTCAACCAACTTTGCCTCGGGAACAAACGCCCAACCGGCTACTCTAGCCCCATCAGCCTCTCGGTCTCACTTAGCCCAAAATCCCCCTCGATCTGCCTTTGCCCAGACACAGATTACTAGCTATGCATAATCAAATCGAAAATAAATAAAATAAAAACAGAATAAAACATGCTGAAATTGAATCTTAAATTAAAGTATTGAATGTCTAGAACATAAATAAATTAATTGACGAAATTAAAAACATTAAATCGAAACGAATTCGCCCTGCTATGCCCGAAGGCCCATAACCGGCGAGAACTCGACTCCTTCTTCTTCAGCCCATCAATGGCGTTTTTCTGAATTTTTGGGTGTTGATTTCGTCCCTCTCTCTCTCTGGTGTGCTCCCGTGTGTCTTTTAGGGTTTTTCTGATCAGCGATTATATATGTGTGGTCTCTAGGGCATCAGATTTGTATTAATGGGCTGATGGGCCTGGTGGGCTTGGGCCGTCTGGGCGTAGTCCGTCCAGAGTGTTCTTGCTGGAACTTTTGGCGGTCAAAGATTGTCCTGGTCTTTAGGGTCTCTTTCCTTATCAGCTGACCGGATAGAGATGTGGGGATAAGGCAGAATCCCCCAATTTTCGGACTTTGTTGCTCTGGTATGCTCGATACTCGCCGTTTGCCCAAACTGGGCGCCTTCTTCCCTTTTCCCAAAGAAGCGAATTTGCCCAAAGTGAAAACTTCAACTTCGGCGTTTGATTCTTCTGCTTCGTGACTTTGCCCATAGTGGTGACTTTGCCTCCTTGGGTCAAACTGCTCAAGTCACTTTGGCTCGGATCCCCGTGGTTGCCCAAAGTGGATGATTTTCTGGCCTCTTTCGCACAATACACCACCTACTACCTGTACACCTGCACACTCTGCCCAAACATCCTATTGTGCCCTCCCAGACACGTTACTGACTCAAACTGACTCAATAAAGGGTGTAAAAACGCTCTAAGATGAGCAAATAAAATGGTTCATCAGTGGGCCATACACACCATACTAACTACAACGTATAAAATCCAGGACTATGATTTGCATATATTTAATTATCAATAATTAAACGCAAACGATTGTTTATTAATTTAATAGATTAAATGCTTTGACCGGGAGTTTACCGTTACTTAAATCTAGACATTAAGTACACAACTCCAACAATCTCCCACTTGTACTAAGGTCTAGTCATTTCCTCCAAACTCCCGACTCCCATACTCATCACGTGCTTAAAGTGTACTTCCAAGAAGTACTATGTGAATTAGCACTCTAGGTTGTCGCTCTGAAGTTATCTTGGTGACTACTGCGTCGTCTCCCTTGACGATGACTCGTATCAGGTGGTACTTTCTCTATGTGTTACCATCACTTTTATACTTATGACCTCTTCCAGTTTACCATGCACCGCTATTAAATAGCCTTTGGTAAACTAAGAGTCATATCCAAGTCTTAAAGGTTATCCCGGAACCTAACCAAAACTTCCGCTGCCTCTGAGACTGCTATTCGGTTATGAGAGAGTCCGAGAAGCATCCTGCTTATCATTCTTTCATTTCAAGGTTCCACCTCTCCAAAAGTGAACACATAGCCTGTTATCGACTTACACTGGTCCCCCTCTGATTTGAGATCTGAGAACATGTAATCCAAGAAGATTTCGTCTTGCTTAGTAATCCAGTACTTCGCAAGTACTATTACAGCATCCGAAAATCTCTTGTCCAGATTACTTTGATATCCTCCCACTACGCAAACCGCACAGTTGATATCAGGTTCTTTTCAACATTTGCATTCATTAAGCTTTCCACACAAGGTGTAGGAAACTGCTTTGTATCATCTATCTCCTTTATGTGTTCGAAACACATGACCTTAGATAGATATATTCTGTTTCTGAAAGGCAACAACCTTTCTGAGAATTATGCATGTTAAAAATAAACCATAATCGTATAAGATGTCTAGGAGAAGCACAATGTTCTTATCCCTAGATCATAAGATCTCAAGAACATGCTCTAACTTCTACTCAATCTTATATCTTGATTTATTTAGACAACCATCACTTTATGTCCGATGACATTCTTACATTGTTGCCAATGATAAAATATTATCTACATAAAAATTCCGAGAAACACCACTTTGTTTCCATTACGTTTCTAATACACCTTTCGTCTTTGCCTTTTGATGAATCCATCAAATGGACTATCTCATTAACTTGCAAGTTCCACGATTCATAGCTTTCTTTCAATCCATAAATGGATTTACTAAGCTTGTACTCTAAATGATCTTGCCTCTTAACAATAAACTTTATTGTTCTCCAAGCAGGCACATTTAGATCTAGTACTGCCCTTGTGCAGAGCTAGGGATCGATTTCATCTTTACTAGATCCAGAGTCCGAAACTCTTCTAGTCTTATGAACATCTCTGGTTGTTCAACAACCTCCCACTGCAATGGCGTCCCGGTGTATAACAGTAATAACAGTAGGTGCAGTGTGTGGTGTACTACTACTCGGTTTGGCTGGTTCCTAGTCTTTCGTCCTTCTTCTCATTCCAAGGTATTACGTCAGTTTGGGCTTTGTGGTTCTTCTAATAGTCTTCCTCTAAGAACCGGGCGTTACACGTCCTTCTGGTTCATAGTACTATAGAACACACAATACTTTGTTCATCTAGGATATCCTACAACCATATAAAATGCCGTTGTCTCCAGGAATATCCACAGAACACAGGTAGTTCCGAACAACTTGTTCTTTTACTATTAGATTTCCATTTCTTATTTACAACACACCATTTCTATACGTAAGTGTATGGTGCGGCCTTTTGGGATTAAATCCCAATCTTTGATTATGTTATGTGTTATTCAGATAGGTGATGGCCTCCTCGACTAAGTCGCAGGCTCCTAATGGATATACGTTGAAGGTTCTCCATAATAGCTTTGTGTCCATTGACTAGTCAAAACACATTTGCTTTTATGGCACATCAAGTATTCTAATCCATCATCGAGTATTCTTGAAAGAACTACTCGTACCTTTTAATTACACATACGTCTGCATATATCAACTTTTAACCATTCTCAATACTTGTCTGAATTCTATCCTTTATCCAGAAAGGTTTGCTTAGTTGTATTACCTTCCAAATTCAATTCTTAGGTCGGAAGGTCAATTCCTTCAACTATAATTGATCAAATCAATTTCGACCATTTGAATCTCATTTGAATAAATACTACTAAGTACGAGAGTTCACAAGTATAATGATTTAATAAAGAAATATATCTAACAAGTAAAACAAGTTATAGGACGGTTCGTTGCATCGTGGTAGACTAAGGATTCATCATTTACATTATTGCTATCTAATGTACCAGAATAGATAATACCCATTATTTCTTATCAAAATCATCAAATGATTAAAGAAATAAAATATCCATTCATAAATAATAGAAATCCAGAACAAAACGTTCTTTCTAAAATAAAGGGTACATAATGCAATAAACTTGAAATGAAATCCTATTTAACTACTAAAGCAGATAAATGTCTTCCACCGCAACAACTGCTTTCTCTACAGCTTTGCCCATGTAGACTCGAACTTTTCTTCTCTAAGTCGCCGGGTTTTCTGGAACCCCTACATTTAAAATGCACATACCGTCAGTGGTTCCATATCTACACACCAGATTTCTGGTAGATAATACCGCTGACTATGTTTTTACGACTAAAGAAAAATTCGTACCTTTGAGAGGACATTCAGACTTCCAGTGTCCAGACTTATTGCATCGGAAGCACTTGCCCCTTGGCTTTGCAGCCCCCACTCGTGGTCCACTCCTCTTGGCACCACTGGGTTTCCAGGCTTGCTTCCTTTTCTTGCCTCTACCTCCAACAGGCTTCAAGCCTTTGGACTTGGTAGCTACAAGCGCTTGAGACTTGCCCTTCTTGTAGATCCCCTCTGCCGCCTTCAGTTCAGTCAGGAGTTGCGCAAGAGTATAAGAAAGTTTACCCATATTATAACTCATGCGAAACTGCTCAAAACTAGGGGTCAGAGACTGGAGTATGATGTCGACTTGCGTCTCAGCATCAATTTGAGCTCCTAGGATCTCAAGCTCATTCAACAAACTCATCATCTTAAGAACGTGATCCCCAACGGGCGTTCCTTCAGACTGAGTAGTTGTCATAAGGACTCTCATGGCTTCTTGTCTTGCCGCACGATCTTGCTCCCCAAACATCTCTTTGAGGTTGAACAACATATCATAGGCAGTGGCCATCGACTCATGTTGGGTTTGGAGTACATTTGACATGGAAGCCAAAATATAACACCTAGCCATTTCATCAGCCTTTTTCCACTTCCGATATGCCTCTTTTTCCTCATTTGTTGAGGCAGTCGTGGGCTCAGCAGGCATACTTCATGGAGTACAAATTTGTACTCTTCAGAAGTCAGGACAATGTCTAAATTTCTCCTCCAATCAATATAATTGGGGCCAGTGAGTTTATGCTCCTTGAGTATCACAGAAAGTGGGTTCATAGCTATTCTCTAAACCTATAAGCACATTTAAACAAACAATCAATTTAATATCCGATATTATATCCCTTAAATAATATCATTAAATTACTAATTACATCTAAAATCCCATCAGGTAAGGCAAGCCACGTGCTGTGGACGTTTACCCACCCAAATGATTTAGCAATTAGATTTTCTTTGGTCATACATCACTTATAGCGTAACCTCGTGGGGAGGAATACTATAATGCGTATCTAAGTGTAAACCATTACTCAGCACCAAAGTAAATTGTTTGGAATTGCTACATCACCGCAAGCCACGTGGTGTGGACGTTTACGATAACTTCACAACTCTTCACAATTCCTTACAACTGTCTACATCAATTAATCCAAAATCCGTTAGTATAGCAAGCCACGTGGTGTGGACGTTTACTACACCAAGAGACTTTTATAATTGACTCCCAATTACAAGATCCATTCGATTTTCGTAAATCAGGACGCGGAGAATCATAAGTGAAACTCGAAGTTTATAACCAGTGATTCACCATGCGAACAACCCTATCTCTCATTAGATGAGGGAGCCGAGCAGACAATCGATCCACCTTAAAAGAATGGTACGAATGTCTCTAATTTGTGTCATCCACATGACCAAGTGGCTTTGGCTCCATTCCACTCCCCGGGGTGAGAATGAGTCGACTTGAAGTCAGTTTCAGAAAGACAAATTAGGCATTGTTTGATAGACTTAATCAATGTTCCTTGTAAAAGGAATTACAAGAATTCTCCTCCAATGACATATCTATATGAACTTCGAAAGCTCATAAATGTCACCAAGAGAACAGTAATGGAGACCATGGGAATGTTTCCATCCCCTCTCCCACTTAGCTTTTTATAACAAAGGGATACGCTATCTAATGCATAATTAAACACATAAGCATGCATACAAGTAATAAAGCACATAGTATCACATAGTCAAAATAATGCTAGAAAATTATTTTCCGACTATCATGGCTTTATTCCATCTCCGTATGCGTCTTCTAGTCTTCAGTCTTCGTTCTTGAATGCTCCATGTGACGAGAATATTAATCCCAATATTTAAATCTATTTATTTTCAATAAATCCAAAAGATACTCAATTCGAAAATTAAGTCAATCGAATAAATAAAAAATAAAATTAAATATTATTAATATTTTTATTTATTTATTTTCCTATCTAATTTTATTAAATCTCTAGAATAATCTATCCAAGTAAAACTTGGAATATTCTAGAAAACTTCTATAATAGAATAAGGAAATAAAATAAATTAGGACTCTTCTACTTTCCAAAATTAATTAATTTCCATGTCCATGAAAATTCCCATAAAATAGGAATAATCAAATAGGAAATAAATCAATTTATTAATTAATTATTTTCCTATCCAATTCTATTAAATCTCTAGAATCCTATTCCAAGTAAGACTTGGAATATTCTAGAAGACTTCCATAATAGAATAAGGAAATAAATTAATTCCAATTAATTCTTTTCCTATCTCCATGAGAGTTCCCAAAAAAAAAAAAAAGGAGTACTCAAAATAGGAAAACCGAATCAATTAGGAAAGTGAATCTTGGTAGGAATAGCACGGGATGGGGTACCCCGCGCCACCCCCACCTTCGACCACCACCACCGCCGCCGGTCAAGGCCCACGCGCCACCTCCCTTGGTGGCCGGCGTGGCCGAGAACCCTAGGGCAGCCCGGGGTCGATCGATCTCCATGGGATCGATCTCATGATCAATCCCGAGCCCTAGTTCTCCCTCTCATCATCTCCTTCGTCACACGAGTTCTCCGGCGATCGTCTCGTCATCGATCCAACGTAAATAAATTACAAGAAATAAATTTACAATTCCAGTATCGATTCTATACATGAAATCGACCCTATACACTTTCCGGAAAACAAAGAACAATAATAATAAATCTAAATTCGGTCAACCCCCGAATTTTTACTATTACAAGCATTCATCCACACAAAACGAATCTCGACATGTCCGAGAGTTTAATAACGAATAATCATGGTAAAATTAAATAACAATTAATTAAATAAATAATTAACAATTAATTAACCATGATAGTCGGAATCCCTACAAGGTAGAACGATAATTGAACACATACATGAACACGAAACCAAACGCTCTGATACCAATTGCTGGAAATCGATATCCCGGGGTATCAAAATTGCGGAACCGATAACCCCGACCGAAATCCCGTCGCCGGAAACCGATCACGAACACCTCGCAAGACCGGGATCGACAAGAGCGTCCCCGCGGGATGAACCCGCGGATAAACCCTAGCCGAACCTTTGCTAGGGTTCGCGATCGCCGTGCATGGCGATCGCGTGGGCTGCATGGGCAGCCCCCGGCGGTGAGTCCGGCGACTCACCGCCACCGCTAGGAGGGGCGGTCAGCTTCCAGCTGACAACCGCGGCAACAGCCGCGGTTCTACCCGGCGATCGATCGCCCGATCGATCGCCTGCCCCGGCTCCAGCCGGGGCTCCTCCTTTGCACGCCGCCGGGTGAGGTGGCTGGGGGGGTTCACCCGCCGTGGCACCAGCCCACTGCGAACCTCCCCGCGATCGACTTCACGTCGATCGCATGCCCCGGCGGTCCGGCCGGGGCTCCCTCGTCCGCGCGCAACCGGCGGTCGAACCCTAGGGTTCGGCCGCCCCCTTCGATCCTCGTTGGGGATCTCGAATCCCCGTCCCCGAGGTTCTTCGTTTTCCCGGATCGTGCGTTCATGTATATGCTACAATTATTTCACATAAAATCATAGAAGGGAGTTTATGATTTTACCTTTCGATTCCTTGCACTAGCTTGAACCTCGGGTGGGCGACGATCTTCCAAGCTTATGGATCCTCTTCAACTCTCTAGAATATCAAGTATGATAATCTTGTCTTATTGTTATGAGAAAGTGAAGACCATGTAGTGCTTTTATAGGCTACGTAGGGGATTTAAAGGAGGTGGAATATTGGGCTTCCAATATTAATGATTAAATTGAGCTCAAGCCCAAATCTATTAATCTCCCATTAATATTAATTAATTTATTTTCCACTATATAAATTAATTGCACTTCCAATATTAAACCATATTATATCAAATAATATTTCTCCGGTAGTATTATTTATTCCGTGTATTTAAGATTTAAATATCCATGAATAAAATTAATTTATTGCTAATTAATTTATTCATCTCTTATTTCCGAGACTAGTACCATTCAACCTTAATTATTATGCGGAACGAATCCACCTGCAGGGTTTACATAATAATTCCTTATGAACTCATCTCGGGGATATTATCAACCCTTACGGGATACACTTTCCCGTCAAGTATTCACGGCATGTCATATATAAAATATAGTGACCCAACTTAACCGGTAATTAACCCAATAATTAAATCGGTTAATTCCTTTGGTAAATCAAAGTCACTTATACTGAATATACACACCCGCAATAGTTTCGGGGATTAAGAATAAAATACACTGAGACTCGAATCGATTATCGCCGGCAATCCTAATCGATGAATCTCAACGATCCTCTCAATACACCAAGTGTACAAGTGTGATAAAATAATTAAGACAAATTATTTTCTCTCTCACACAACGACTATACCGATGGATTGTTCCGTGTCCATCTAGGTCGTGAGCAACTGTTCGATTAAATACGAGTAACCGATAGTATGATCTTCTGTGTGTCCATACAACACCATACTAACTACAACGTATAAAATCCAAGACTATAATTTGCATATATTTAATTATAAATAATTAAACGCAAATAATTGTTTATTTAATTAAATAGATTAGTGGCAATGGATCGTGAGTTTCCGTTACTTAAATCTAGACATTAAGTACACAACTCCAACAATCTCCCACTTGTACTAAGGTCTATTCATTTCCTCCAAACTCCCGACTCCCATACTCATCACGTGCTTAAGTTGTACTTCCAAGAAGTACTATGTGAATGAGCACTCTAGGTTGCCGCTCTGAAGTTATCTTGGTGACTACAGCGTCGTCTCCCTTGACGATGACTCGTATCAGGTGGTACTTGCACTATGTGTTATCTTACACTTATGGACTTGTGATTTCTTACCATTTGCCATTGCACCGCTATTTACATAGCCTTTGGCAAATTAAGAATCACATCTAAGTCCCAGAGATTATCCCGGAGTTATACCAAAACTTCCGCTGCCTCTGAGGCCGCTTTTTTGGTTACCAATGGCAGAGTCCGAAAAGCATCGTGCTTATCACTCTTCCATGTTAAAACTCCTTCTCCTTCAATAGTGAAACACATAGCCTGATATCGACTTACACTGGTCCTCATTCGATTTAGAAATCTAAGAGAATGTAATCCAAAGGAAATGTTTGTCTGCTCCGTAATCCAGAACATAGTTTCCAGTACTTTGAAAGTACTTAAAATGTTCATTACAGCAGTCAAGTATTCCTTTCCAGGATTACCTTGATATCCTCCCACTATGCTAACCGCATAGCCGATATCAGGTTTTCGTTTTCAACATTGCATTTATTAAGCTTTCCACATTCAAAGTGTAGGAAACTGCTTTCATTGCTTCTATCTCCTTTTGTGTTCCAAAACACATATCCTTAGATAGATGCATTCCGTCTCTGAAAGGTAACGAACCTTTCTCGGAATCTTGCATGTTTAAAACGAACCATAATCATTTATGTAAGATGTCCAGGAGAAGTACAATGTTCTTTCTAGAGATCCAAGATCTCAAGAACATGTCCAACTTCTTCCTTTATCTTTCATAATGATTCATCTAGACAACCATCATTTTATGTCTGATAACATCTTTACATTGTTGTCAATGATAAGAGTGTCATCTACATAAAACCTCCGAGAAACACCACCTTGTTTTCCATCACGTTTCCAATACACACAATTCGTCTATGCTTTTGATGAATCCATAAAATGGACTATCTCATCAATTTGCAAGTACCACGAACTCAATGCTTTGTTTCAATCCATAAATGGATCAACTAAGCTTGTACTCTAAATGATCTCGCCTCTTAGCAATAATCCTTATTGCTCTCCAAGAAGGCACATTTAGATCTAGTACGACCTTCATGTAGATCTAGGGATCGATTTCATGTATACTAGGTCCAGAGTCCGAAGACTCTCCTAGTCTTATGAATATCTCCGATTGTCCCACAACCTCCCACTACAATGGCATTCCGGTGTATAAACAGTGATAACAGTAGGTGCAGTTAGTGGTGTACCGCTACTCGGTTCGGTTGGTTCTAAGTCTTAATATTTCTCTCTCATTTCAAAGTATCATGTCACTTTAGGCTTTTGGTTCATCATATAGTCTTTCTCTAAGAACCGGGCGTTAGAACTTATAACGTCCTTCTGGTTCATAGTACTATTGAACACACATCTTTTGTTCTTCTAGGATATTCTACAACCGCATTTGAATGCGTCGTTGTTTCCAGACATATCCATAGAACACAGGTAGTTCCGTATAACTCCTGCTTTTACTATTTCTATAAGAGTTCCATTTCTTATTATCGACACACCATTTCTACACAACAGTGTATGGTGTAGTCATTTGGGATTAAATCCCAATCTCTGGTCAGTATGCCATGCATTCCTCAGACAGATACTTGCCTTCGCGATCAAATCGCAGGCTACAAATGGATATACCTTGATGGTTCTCCACAATTGCTTAGTGTCCATTGACTTGTCAAAACACTTGCTTTTGTGGCACATCAGGTACTCTAATCCATTTCTCGAGTAATCATCAAATGAAGTACTCGTACCTTATTGTCTGAGTAAACATAGGTCTGCATACATCAGAGTCAATAAATTCTTATACTTGTCTGGATCTTACATCTTATATCCATAAAGGATTGCTTAGTCGTATCATCTTCCAAATTAGATTCTTAGGTCGGAAGGTCCACTCCTTCAACTTAATTGATCTTACAATCAATTTTCGACCTTTGAACTTCTTATTTGAATAAATATGACTTAGCATAAGAATCCACAAGTATAAATGATTTAATAAAGAAATCTCTTATTAGTAAAATGAGTTATATAAAACGGTTCGTTGCATCGTGGTGGACTCAGGATTCATCATTTATATATTGCTAGCTAATGTACCAAAATAGATAATATCATTATTTCTTCTCATAACCATCAAATGATTAAAAGAAATAAAATATCCATTCATTAAATTTCAGAAATCCAGAACAGAGTTCCTTCTAAAATTAAAGGTACATAAAAGCAATAACTCAAAATGAAATCCTATAAAATGTCCTCCACTGCAACTGCTGCCTCCTCCACAGCATTGCCCATGTAGACTACGATTTCTTCTTTTCTAAGTCGTCGGGTTTCCTGGAACCCTTGCATTTAAAATGCACATACCGTCAGTGGTTCCATATCTACACACCAGGTTCCGGTAGATAATACCACTAACTATGTTTTACGACTAAAGAAAATTTCGTACTTTCTTTGAGAGGATAATCAGACTTCCAGTACCCAGACTGTTTGCATCGAGAACTCTTGCCTCATGGCTTTCTCGTCCCATCTCGTGGTCCAAGAAACCTAGGACCACTGGGTTTCTTTTCTTTCTTGTCCTTTCCCCCGATTCATGCCTTTAGGTTCGAAACCTTTGGCATTGGCTACAAGAGCTTGCGATTTCCGTCTCAACTCGTCTAAAAGGTCAATCATCTCAAAAACGTTTTTAAGTGTTTCCTCGAAGTGACTGGCCTTTATGAGTATCCTCATCGCTTCTTGTCTAGCCGCCTATGTCAATAGGCTCGGAAGGATAAAGCTCATTGAGTACAACCTTGTACTCTTCAACAGTTTGGGTAATGTCTAGATCTCTATTCCAATCATTATATTTAGGGACCAGTGAGTTTAAAATCCTCAAGTATCACATAAAGTGGGTTCAAAGCCATATCCTAATCTATGAGCACATATAACAACAAACAATCGATTTAATCTCCGATATTATCTCCCTTAAATAATATCATTAAACCACTAATCACATCTAAAATCCCATCAGATATGGCAAGCCACGTGGTGTGGACGTTTACCAATCCAAATGATTTAGCAATTAGATTTGCTTTGGTCATACATCACTTATAGCGGAACCTCGTGGGGAGGAATACTATAATGCGTATCTAAGTGTAAACCATTACTCAGTACCAAAGTAAATCGTTCGGAATTGCTACATCACCGCAAGCCACGTGGTGTGGACGTTTACGACAACTTCACAACTCTTCACAATTTCTTACAACTGTCTACATCAATTAATCCAAAATCCGTCAGCATAGCAAGCCACGTGGTGTGGACGTTTACTACACCAAGTGACTTTTATAATTGACTCCCAATTACTTGATCCATTCAATCTTGTAAATCAAGACGCGGAGAATCATAAGTGAAACTCGAAGTTTCTAACCAGTGATTCACCATGCGAACGACCCTATCTCTCATAAATGAGGGAGCCGAGCAGACAATCGATCTAGTCATCAAATGACACGAAAGTCTCTAATTGGTGTCCTCGACATGACCAAGTGGCTTTGGCTCCATTCCACTCCCCGGGGTGAGAATGAGTCGACTTGAAATCAGTTTTGGAAAGACAAATTAGGCATTGTTTGATAAACTTAATCAATGTTTCTCGTAAAAGGAATTACAAGAATTCTCCTCCAATGACTTGTCTATAAGAACTTCAAAAAGTCCATAAAAGTCACCAAGAGAACAGCAATGGAGACCATGGATATGTTTCCATACCCTCTCCCACTTAGCTTTTTATAACAAAGGGATACGCTATCTAATGCATAATTAAATACACATAAGCATGCATACATGAAATAAAGCACATAGAATATTATCACATAATCAAAATAATACTAGAATATTATTTTCCGACTATTATGGCTTTATCGCATCCCCGTACGCATCTTCTAGTCTTCAGTCTTCGTTCTTGAATGCTCTATGTGACGGGAATATTAATTCCAATATTTAAATCTATTTATTTTTAATAAATCCAAAAGATACTTAATTCGAAAATTAAGTCAATCGAATAAATCAAAAATAAAATTAAATATTGTTAATATTTTTATTTATTTTATTTTCCCTTTCTACTTCATTAAATCTCTAGAATAATCTATCCAAGACCCACTTGGAATATTCTAGAAGACTTCCATAATGAAATAAGGAAATAAAATAATTTATTTTATTTTCCATTTCTACTTCATTAAATCTCTAGAATAATCTATCCAAGACCCACTTGGAATATTCTAGATGATTTCCATAATGAAATAAGGAAATAAAATAATATAAGACTCCTAGTCCTTCCAAATTAATTCCTTTCCTAATCCATTAAAAATTCCATAAAGGAATAATTAAATAAGGAAAAATTAATTTAGGACTCTTAAAATTTTCCAAATTAATTATTTTCTTAATCTATTAAAAATTCCATAAAGGAATAATTAAATAAGAAAAATAAATTAATTCCAAATTTATTCCTTTTCCTAATCCATGAATATTCCCAAGAATAGGAATAATCAATAAGGAAAAATAAATTTATTCTAAATTTATTCTTTTCCTATTCCATGAGAATTCCCAAAAACAGGAATACTCAAAATAGGAAAACCGAATAATTTAGGAAAGTTGGATCTTGGCGGGAGAGCACGAGTTGGGGATCCTCGCGCCCCACCACCACCATCGACCACCCCAAGGAGCACCGCCGCCGCCGCCCCCAGCCGGCCAGCCACCGTCGCCGGCGACTCCATGGCCGAGAGGGCTACGGGCAGCCCCTTTGTGGTCGATCGATCCATCCCTTGGGTCGATCATGGGGTTGATCGATCCCCGGAATCCTCCCTCTCTTCGTCTCCTCCGTCACACTTTTCCGGTTGTCGTTTCGGAATCGATCCAACGTAAAATAAATTACAAATTTATTACTACGCTATCTGGTATCAATTCTCTACATGAAATCGACCTCACAATTTCCGGAAAATTTAAGAACAAGCATTCACCACACAAGAACAAATATTGACATCACCGAGAGTTTAATAATCAAGAGAAAAATTATGACATTAATTAACAATAATTAAATCTAGCCATAATAATCGGAAACCCTGCAAGGTAGAACAATTTATCGAAAAATACCATGAACTAAAACCAACGCTCTGATACCAATTGTTGGAAATCGATATCCCGGAATTAATAAATTTAAATAAATAAATTATCTAATTAATTCCGACCGAAATCCTTCGGAGATCGAATATCCGGATTGTCAAAATTGCGGAACCGACAACCCAATCGACTCCCGGAACATGTACATGACCATACGAAAAAGTTACGCGGGAAAAACACGAGAGAACTCGCGTGAACCCGCGAAACCCGCAGCAGCCACGCGGGGTTGCTCGCAGCAGCCCGCAGCAACCCGCAGCGAGTCGCCTGACTCGCTGCTGCTGGGACCCTGCTGAATCGCTGCGGGTCAGCTGCGGGAAATCCCACAGCACCCAGCGAAATCCCCGTAGCAGCCCACAACAACCCGCAGCGAGTCGCCTGACTCGCTGCTGCTGGGCGCTACGAGTCGCTGCGGGAAAACCCGTAGCTGGCAGCAGATCGCTACGGGAAAACCCGCAGCCGATCCGCGTGATCGAGCCCTAGGCTCGATCCACCTCGCGCGATCCCTTTCCAGCCGAGTCGTCGAGCCGCCGGCGGTCCGGTGGTCCGACCACCACCGCCCGGTTCGACCTCGTCTCGTGGGTCCGTTCCTCGGATCTTGGTTCATGATATTTTTACGATAATTAACGATAAAATCATAAAGAGGGTTTTACGATTTACCTCGTTCTCGTTGTTCGGAAAACGAAGAACTCAATTTGACGACCTTGAGATCTTCCCGCGTATTCCTTGCACTAGCCCGGACGTCGTGTGGGCGACGATCTACCGAACTCCATGGATCCTCCTCTCTACTTTCTCTCTCTAGAATTGTGATCTTCAAGTTATGAGATTAGAGAAGACCATGTAGTGCTTTTATAGGCTACGTAGGGGATCTTAAGGAGGTGGAATATTGGGCTTCCAATATTAATGATTAAATTGAGCCCAAGCCCAAATCTATTAATCCATTAATATTAATTAATTTCTATTTTCCACTATATAAAATTAATTGCACTCCCAATATTAAACCATATTATATCAAATAATATTTCTCCGGTAGTATTATTTATTCCGTGTATTTAAGATATAAATATCCATGAATAAAATTAATTTATTGCTAATTAATTTATTCATCTCTTATTTCCGAGACTAGTACCATTCAACCTTAATTATTATGCGGAACGAATCCACCTGCAGGGTTTACATAATAATTCCTTATGAACTCATCTCGGGGATATTATCAACCCTTCCGGGATACACTTTCCCGTCAAGTATTCACGGCATGTCATATATAAAATATAGTGACCCAACTTAACCGTTAATTAACCCAATAATTAAATTGGTTAATTCCTTTGGTAAATCAAAGTCACTTATACTGAATATACACACCCGCAATAGTTTCGGGGATTAAGAATAATACACTGAGACTCGAATCGATTATCGCCGGCAATCCTAATCGATGAATCTCAACGATCCGCTCAATACACCAAGTGTACAAGTGTGATAAAATAATTAAGACAAATTATTTTCTCTCTCACACAACGACTATACCGATGGATTGGTCCGTGTCCATCTAGGTCGTGAGCAACTGTTCGATTAAATACGAGTAACCGATAGTATGATCTTCTGTGTGTCCATACAACACCATACTAACTACAACGTATAAAATCCAGGACTATAATTTGCATATATTTAATTATAAATAATTAAACGCAAATAATTGTTTATTTAATTAAATAGATTAGTGGCAATGGATCGTGAGTTTCCGTTACTTAAATCTAGACATTAAGTACACAACTCCAACACTTCTCAAACTCTATCATAACCAAATAGCAGCCTCAGAGGCAGCGGAAATTTTGGTTAGGTTCCGGGATAACCTCTGGACTTGGATATGACTCTTAGTTTACCAAAGGCTATTGGATAGCGGTGCACGGAAAACTGGAAGTAGTCATAAGTCAAAAAGTGATGATAACACATAGAGCAAGTACCACCTGATACAAGTCATCGTCGAGGGAGACGACGCTGTAGTCACCAAGATAACTTCTCGGAAGTACAACTTAAGCACGTGATGAGTATGGGAGTCGGAAGTTTGGAAGATAAGACTAGACCTTAGTATAAGTGGGAGATTGTTGGAGTAGTATACTTAATGTCTAGATTTGAGTATTCTGAACTCCTTGTGCACTTTCATTTACCTATTAATAATAAACATTCATTTGCTTTTAATTATTTTTAATTAGATATATGCAAATTATGTCCTGGATTTTATACGTTGTAGTTAGTATGGTGTGTCGGGCCCACACAGAAGATCATACTATCGGTTACTCGTATTTAATCGAACAGTTGCTCACGACCTAGACGGACACGGACCTATCCATCGGTATAGTCGTTGTGTGAGAGAGAAAATAATTTGTCTTAATTATTTTATCACACTTGTACACTTGGTGTATTGAGCGGATCGCTTGAGACTTATCAATTAGGTTTGCTCGGTGATAATTGATTTAAGACTCAGTGTATTTTATTCTTAATCCCCGATACAATTGCGGGTGTGTATATTTAATATAAGTGACTTTGATTTTCCAAAGGAATTGATCGGTTTAATTATTAGGTCAATTACCGGTTAAGTTGGGTCACTATATTTTATATATGACATGCCGTGAATTCTTGACGGGACAGTGTATCCCGGAAGGGTTGATAATATCCCCGAGATGAGCTCATAAGGATTTATTATGTAAACCTCGCGAGTGAATTTGTTCCGCATAATAAATAAGGTTGAGTGGTACTAGTCTCGGATATAAGAGATGAATAAATTTATTAAGCAATAAATAAATTTTATTCATGGATATTTAAATCTTAAATACACGGAATAAATAATACTACCGGAGAAATATTATTGGATATAATATGGTTTAATATTGGGAGTGCAATTAATTTATATAGTGGAAAATAAATTAATTAATATTAATGGGATTAATAGATTTGGGCTTGGGCTCAATTTAATCATTAATATTGGAAGCCCAATATTCCACCTCCTTAAGATCCCCTACGTAGCCTATAAAAGCACTACATGGTCTTCACATTTTCATAAGACAAGATTATCATACTTGATATTCTAGAGAGTTGAAGAGGATCCATAAGCTTGGAAGATCGTCGCTCACCCGACGTTCAAGCTAGTGCAAGGAATACGTGGGAAGATCATAAGGTCATCTTGATTTCGTTTCTCCGAACAACGAATCAAAAGGTAAAATCTAAACACCCTTGATTTTATTTGATTTGGTTTATCGAGAATACCGTAGAACGCAAGATCCGAATGTCGAACCCGGAGTAGACGGACGATCGCGTGGTGGTGGTGAAACCACCGGACCACGCGGAACGCCCGGCTAGGGTTTCGAGGGCACCGGGAGGATCGACCCTCGGCTGGGCCGAGGGCACGCGATCGATCATGATGATCGATCGCTGGGCACGGGCTGGTGCCGTGCCCGACCCCACCGTGAAGGTGGGGCTCCTCCACACGGCGGCGAGTCGCCGGACTCGCCGCGGGGGGCTGCTGGGCAGCCCCGGCCGATCGCTGGATGCGATCGGCGTGCGATCGCACAACCCCGCGACGCGGGGGTTCGGCTGGGGGCAGCCGTGCGCCTTCGGGTGCATGGTTTCCTCGGCTGGACTCCGGCGCGTTCGTCGGCGTTCGTGTGATCTCCGGCGAAGGGTTTTTATCGGGTTATTGTTTTCGCAAATTTTAATAGCCCGGGATATCGAATTCCAACACCTAGGCAATTAGAGGCTTTAGAATTAGCTCAATGCTCAATAACCTCACATGAAAGAACTTTAAGTTTAGAAAATTTCCATGGACGAAAACTTATTCTACTCTAAACCCAAACAATCTTAAGCCTTAGCAATACTCAAATTTCGAGGACGAAATTTATTTTAAGGAGGAGAGATTGTAACGACCAGTTTTAATTATTTTTAATTTTCGAAAATTCATTTAATAAATCGTAGCTTTGCCTAAATTAAATCTCAGCCCACTTAAATTTTAACCCAATTTCGTTTCGTCACATCACACTAACAACAGCCCAATAAACATAAACTCGATTATTTCATTTCTTAACCTTAACCTTAAACTTAAAATCCATACAAACTCCTATAGAAACTAAAACTTCTGATTCTCATTCGATAAGTGATTCCATTCCTATCATCTCTCAACAAACCTACTTCTAACCTATCTCCTAAACAAAACCCTAATCATACCTATAAATACCATCTCCTACTCCTACGATACCATTGAAATACAAAGAACCGACTCAATACATCCAAAAACTCAGCATGTAGTCCAGCCATTTTCCAGTCAATATTCAAGCTAGTAAAATCAGTCGAATCTCTGCCAAAGTATTTCATCTCTAAAAATCCTCTGCCAAAACATTCTCTCGACCTCTTGACCGCAGCCGAGATTCATGGCCGAAAAATATTTCCGAGAGGCAAGATGACATCGCTGCCCCTCTTCGGTCAGCACCAAATCGATCGCCACAGTCATCATCACAAGAAGTTTCCGATGAGACCCTCCAGATCCGTCGAGTCGATGACTATTCACCCGAAGCTCTGCCCTCTTCAATCGCCGACGTAGATTCGACTTGAGGCTTCGGCACATATCCGATAAGATTCTCCATCGTGGTATTTCCACGATGATCGGCGGCCTTCGAGTCGAGAAGCCATCTGCCGGAATTTGCCGCCTCCGAGACGAACTACCGCTGAACACCTCCACATCCGGCGGGCTGAAATGTCTGAGGTCGCTCCATCGATGCCAATTAAGTGTTACCTCCGAGAGCCGGTCAAATGAGCATCTACAGTCGCCGGTTAGACGGACGATTCTCTCAGTGTCTCTCCCCTCTCTCACAATCGCTCTCTGCAAGTGGAAAAGGGGGAAAAAGGAATTCTGAAAGTATTTTCTTCCGCTGTACTTAATTTAATAAAAATAACGGGGGCGTTACAGGAGAGGTCCTAGTCAGAAGTCCAGATCCCGTAGATGGTGGACAAAATTCGGTGGTTGAAGGAGGAGCCTCCGATTTGGGAGATGATTCTTTCGTCTTCTCCGTTGAGGAGGTTGAAACCAAAAGGATGGGAAATTAAACAAATAAAAAAAATGTAAACACCAAAGGGTATTATAGATATTTTATAATATTAAAAATAAAAATAAAAAGAAGAAGATGTGTGTTCAGTAAAAATGGAGGTGTAAATAGTCTGAGCCTATGATAAAGACATAGCTTGAAACTAAGATCATCTCCCGTGGTGGGTATCTCCAGTGGTGGGTGTAAGTTTTGAGTAATAAGTAGGTGAGTAATAAGTAGGTCATTGTGCGCCAACTCATATTTTTTCTACTTCTAACAAAAAAAACTCCTATCCCATCCAACAATTTTACCCAAAAAATAAATTTTATAGGTCCCACTACTTACTTACTTTATACCATTTATTTATTATTTATATTTAAATAATAATAATAATAATAATAATAATAGTAAAAGTTAAAAAAATGATTTTTAAATGAAATAAAATAAATATTTAATATTCCATATAATTTATTATTAAAATAAAAATATCACAGCGGATATATTGGTTTTTAAAATTTAACTATTTTAAAATTCTTATTTTTAATTAATTTTTATAAAATATCAAATAATTCGTAACATTAAAAATTTAGTTATTTTACAATTTTTATTTGTAATTAATTTTTATATAAAATAAATCTGTTAAAATTTTAATTATTACAAATTTTTTAATTTTAATTAATTTTTATATAAAATAAAAATACAAATAATCTGTAAACGTTAAAAATTTAATTAATTCAAATTTTTTATTTTTTATTAATTTTTATATAAAATACAAATAACGTTAAATAATAAAATAGTTAAAAAATAAAATAATTTTTAACTTTAAAATTTTAACTATTTTAAAAATTATAAAGAAAATATTGATTTTGTTCATTAATAATAGTAAAGAATAATAATAAAATAATATTATTTTTATCTCTACCCGTGTAGAAGTTCTTCTACCTGTGTAGAAGTTTTAGGAAGTCCTAACTTTTACAAATCAGCATACCTCCAATGATTTCTACCTCGTTTTTTAGTGAGAGGTAGAAGTACACATAAACTTCTACCTCTCCATTGGAGATGCTCTAATAGTAACATAGTATGATCATATTTTACACTTCTTCGGAAAGTATGTGTCCTCTTCTCCATGAAGTAATTCTTTAAATATTTTCATTGTCAAGGTTATTTATTTTGTTGGTTGAGCACTTGAATTGAAAACTGTGAGGTCTTAGGTTCAAATTCATTGAAATAAAAAAAATTACAAAACATTGCAATTGACTTATATAAAAAACACAAAACGACCTATATAAAAAACACAAAACTGCTAGGTCTTTTCCTCATGTTCATCACTTTTCTTGCAAAAGGAATTTATTCAAGTGCCCAGCTCGATCGGCAATATGTTGTACTAGCTAATTATTCCAATATGCCTTTGCTAAATGATGATGATCGATCTTATCATATCCTTTAATTTTATCAAATTCAAAATCAAAATTCCTTTGCAAAATAGAATAATGTTACGTCATAAAGTAAGAAACAGCATAATACATTCATTCATGTTTCTTTCCCTTGGTTTTGACTGCAGTTTTTGACTGAAATTAAAGAGGGAATAATACATACATATTGGACTATGACCTACAGCACACGTGCTCGATATCTTCATATTAAAAGTAGCATTCCTACTGTCTCTTTTTTTTTTTTTTGCGGACACTTTGTCCCGAAATTTTGATTTCGTCCCGAACTTATCCCGATAATTAGCGGAATGGGACGAGATCACTTTTGAAAATGACAATCCCATTCCATCCCGTCCGTTTTAATTTTTTCATAATGAAACAGGACGGGATCGGGACGATCTCGTTGTATCCCATCCCCATAATTTATTTAATAATAATATAATTTTTATTTTTTCAAATAAATTAATAAAATATCAAAATATTAATCATACTATCAATTAAATTTATTATTTAATTAGTTATATTTTTAAAATTTCATTTCATAATATTTCAAAATAATTTAATTTTTGATATCTAATTTTTCTTTAAAAATACTAACATTTCTATTTTGAAATATTAAATAAAATAAAAATATTATTTAAATTAAATATAAAATAAGTCCTATATTATTTTAATTATTTAATAATGTATGTTTAAAATTAAAATTTAAAATCAATTCAATATATATATATATATGTATGTATATGTATATGTATGTATATTTGTCATAAAAATTTGTTGATTCTTATTTTATTTAATTTTTTATTGTTTTATAAGTCGGCAATATTATTATTTTATTAATTTTTTTATTTAATTAGTTATTTTTATTTTTTATTTAATATTTTGGGACTTCCCGATCTCGTCCCGATTCCGACCCGAACCCAAATAGGATTGGGACGTGCGAGACGGATTTTTAAAATGCAAATCTCGTCCCGTCTCGAAAATTTATTTCCGAAACGAGGCGAGATTCTCCTAATCCCGTATCATCCCGTCCCACGCCCACCTCTACTTTTTTGTATGGGATAATTATCTTACGAATAATTATCATAACATCCAAAAGAAGAATAATTATACATACTAATATTTTGTTTTAAAATATAGTTATATATTTACATTTTAATTTACTTATAATTATTTTTATATTCTTTCATTCTAAATAAAATTTTAAATTTTTTAATGTTAGCAGTCTCTACAAGGCGTCACATTGATACCATATGTCCGTTTTGATTCTAAGCCTTAGCCTTGATGATTTTGTTAGATCATTCCCAAAGAAATTATACTAAAAGAAATTATACTAATGAAGTTACAAGTGTCTTTATAAAGTAGGCAAGACTGAGTAATACATAGCATGTTATATCAATAAAAAATCATAAAAGGAAACCCTATTTGCCAATTTCCCCTTTATAAAATGTATATTTTAAAATGTATATTTTATAAAGATAATTATAGTTTTTTTATTTCTCTATGAATTTTTTTGCACTAATTATATCGTTTGGTTTCGAAATCCCGGTCTCGTAATTAAATGGGACGGGACGAGACGAGATTGAAATATAAAAAATGTTAATCCCGTCTCGTACCTATCCCGTATCAAAATAATGGGACGAGAGCGGAATTTAACTAAATAAATCCCGTAATATCTCGTCCCGTCCCGTTATATATTTATATATATTAAAAAATATTTTTAAATTAATTATAATATATTAATTTATATAATTTAATATAAATAGTACCCACTAAAAATTAATTAAATGGAATAGAAGTTGATCTTTTATGCTTTATTTGTTATGTCTAATAGAAATGTTTTAGGCCTAAACATAGTACTTTTGGGGTTTTTAGTTTTTCATCACATTCCAAATAAGTGATGAATTATGGGAGCAATTAAAAAATGAAGAAAGATTATAGGAAGCAGAGCTGGGAATTCCAGCCCGGCCCGATGGGCCGGCCCGGCCAGCCCGACCAATGGGCCAGGCTGGGCCATGAATTTTGAGGCCCAAAATATTTCGGGCCTCTTTGGCCCGGCCCGATGGGCTGATGGGCCAAATGGGCCAACCTCATTTTTGGCCCGATGGGCTGGGCCGGCCCGAATATTTTTAATTATTTTTTTAATTTTTAATATTTATATTTTTTAAATATTATTTGTTTAATATATTAATTTAATATTAATTTTATTATTAATTTAACTAATATTATAATTATATTTTATATAAATTTTATTATATTTTTTAATATTAAATTTTTTTATACATTTATTTTGTATTTTTAGTAAATTTAATAATTAATTTATATTAAAAATTTAAATAATTTTATTTTAAATTATTATTTTATTATTTTTTATTTAAAATTACCGGGCCAATTCGGCCCGGTGGCCCGGCAGCCCAGTAGGGGCTGGGCTGGGCCTCAGAAACTCAGGCCCGAATATTTCGGGCCGGGACGGGCTGGGTCCATAAATTTGTAATGGCCCGATGGGTCGGGCCGGGCTGGCCCGGCCCAGCCCAAGTCCCAGCTCTGATAGGAAGTGCTTAATCTAGGGGACATGATGATATGATGCCACAATAGTAATGTTGTTTTTTAGGTAAATGACAAATCTTTGCCTAAAATATTCACTATTGATCAATATATATATATTTTTTTGTTTTCTTTACCATTGAAAATTTGGTAAATACTTTTATGTTTGCGAAAAAGAAACTTCTTTTCAAACTAACTACTCCTATATCTTTTTAGTTTTTATTAGGTGTTTAAAAAAAATCTCTTTTTCTTTTAATTTTTAAAAAAGTAAATAAGTTAATTACAATCATACAAATCCATTATACATATAAAATAAAATATTTTTTTAATTTTTAATCTACAAAAAAATAAAAATAAATTGACATTCTCAACAAAATGGATGAAATAATTTATTTGAATAGTTGACTTGACCTGAGTGAACAAAAAGAAGTGTATTTGGTTGACATCGGAGATAGTGGCACGAGGTTAGGATAAAAATAGGTCTACAGTTTCTTTTTGTCCCTGCTTTTGCTTTTGTTGTTTTTGTTTGATGGAGTATTAAAGTTGAATGCACAGAACCGAAGGATATTTTAACAGGACAGCCCTGTATTAAAATTTATTTTCAGAGCGTCCATAAGAGTAATTGGTACGACGATAAAAAGATTTGAGTACCTATTTTATATTGAACTTTTGTTTCATCACAAACATATATTTTTTTAACGAGGAGGAGAGACGAGAAATTCCTCCTCACCCGACTCGATCCAGTAAGATGTAAATTGAGAAATTAGTTCGAGTAGCAAACACTTATGGAAGAAACCCAACTGTGGATATTGAACTTTGATTTGTTGAGGGACCAAAATCAATATTCTAGATCTATAAATTAGGTTATGGTCCCCTAACATCAGTATCTCTAATTTCATGTATTGTTTTTACGCTATTAATCCAAAGTAGTACTGATAGTTTGGTAAACCATCAACCTCGCGTTCATCTCGTTCATCCTATGGATTCAGGTACGTTTCCGCCTTATGTATTAATATTCTCATATATTTCGGTTAATCGTTGATGAGCCATTTTATTTGCTCATCTTGAGCCCCTTTTTTGAGTCAGTTTGAGTCAGTTTGTGTCTGGGAGGGCACGGTAGAGTGTTTGGTCAAGGTGTGCAGGCAAACAGGTAACAGGTGGCGCACTGGGCAAAAGAGGCAAGGAAAACCCCTTCTTTGGGCAAACAGCGATCTGGAGCGTGTAGTGACTGAGCAGTTTGGCCTTATCAGGCAAACCAGGCCACTTTGGGCAAGTCATGAAGCAGAAGACCCAGACCTAACACCAAGTACCGTGCCTGGTCCGTTCACCTGTGGAGGAGAAGAATACCTGTAGAGAGTTTGGGAGGCGGATTGCCATCGGGCAAAGTCAAAGGCGGCTGGAGCTAAAGATGGAAAGTACTTAGCGGCTCCTGGAAAAGGAAGCCCATGCAGCGGCCCATGCAACTGCAATCCCGCAACCCTAATTCAAGCCTATATAAGGAAGAGAAGCTGGAAGAAGACAGAACACACAATTTCGACCCCGTTCACGAAGCAGCCGCCGGCGATTGAAGCTTGGAGATTTCCGGCCAAGTTGTTTTGTGTTTGAAGTTGATCGAGCCTACGGGCATTAAAACAATTTATTGCTTTCTGTTTTTATTGCTTTGTTTTGCTATTCTAGTTGAACGATTTCAGATTTCAGTTAATATGAATTTCAGTTTCGTTTTCCAATTTATTTCTTGTTTTATTTCTTTACGTATGAGTAGCTAAACTTACAGGGCGTCTGGGCAAAGGCTGATCGAAGGGGTCTCTGGGCTAAGATAGAACCGTGAGGTTATTAGGGCTTTTAGTTAACTTCCTGGAGGTTTGTTCCCGATACATAGTTGAGGTTTAACCATATTCTTGCAGGTTTGGGGAGACTAATTTGGTCGTTAGGAAACCCTTACACTTTGAGATACAAGCGATTGATCAACCGAATATTCCGCGTTAGATGTACTACGGGCATAGCGCTAGAACGTGTTGGAGTAGCGGTCGTATGATTCGGATTTCCGGACATGCTATTGGCCGAATTGGGTTCGTCAAGAGAGTAATGCGAGTTTGGGCAAACTAGATCCATGCGACCACATAGGTATCGAATTGTTTAGACTCAGGGGATTAGGCATAAGTATACCTTGCCTTTCTTTACACCGTAAGGACGGATTGGGGTGGGGTGACTGTAGGCGTGACTTAATAGGACTGCTTTCACTTTGTTCGACATCCTATAACCGATTGACAAACCATCAGTTAAAACCATTAGTGCCAGGGATCGGTAGTTTGCCCAGAGAACCCAGAGAGAAGCCAAAGCCCAGGAGCCTACTTTTCTTTATTTGATTTCAGTTTGATTAATTGCTTTTCTATTTACAGTTTGGTCAAAGTGTTTAGTTTATTATTTCTGCATGTTAGTTTGGGTTAATTAGATTTTATAATTCTGTTAGTTGGTAGTTTGATTAAACGCTGTGACTCAGCAACCAAACTTAAACCTTTTTATTGTGACACTATTTGGGCAAAGCCGAGATTAACTAAATTGCAATTGCTTCCTCGTGGGATCGACCCTATACTTATCACTTGCTATCTTGTGTTGAGTTTAGGAACTTTATAAATTTATTTTGGCCGTGTTAGCTTCCACGACAAAGTTTTCGCGTCGTCAAAATTGGCGCCGTTGCCGGGGAGGCAATATTCCAGCTTTTTAGTTTTTCTGTGCTAACCGTTTGTTTTACTTCTTTGACCAGGTACCATAAACGCGGTGGAAGGCGACACGGGATTACTCCTTGATCCTGAGATCGAGAAAACCGCCAAGAGACTAAGAAAAGAAGCAAAGAACAAGGCATTAGCACGTGCATCCCAAGGAGAGAATTCTGCCAAAGCACGTAAGGCAGAGAAGGCAAAGAACAAGGAAATCATACCAGTTGACACTTCTAGTCAACCAATACCAGAAGAGATAGAAGCCATGGGAGCAGAAGCACCACGGACCTTAAGGGACATGATGTTCCCGTCAGAGATGAACTTAAGGCCATTGGGTATCACTTTGCCCACCATTCCTACCCCCTGGGAGATGAAGCACAACTTCATACAAATCCTGCCAAAGTTCAGTGATATGCCCGGAGAAGACCCACAGAGGCATTTACAGGACTTTGAGTTAGCATGCGGGACGATTCAGGCGACCGGGGTACTAGCGCAATATATACGACTCCTGGCCTTTCCCTTCTCTTTGACTGATGGGGCCAGAGAGTGGCTGTATACTATTCCGCAAGGCGAAGTGACCACCTGGGCACAACTACAAAAGAGGTTCTTGGAAAAATATTTCCCAGCGGCACGAATCCAACAAATGAGCAAAAAATTCAATAGCATAAGGATGGGAACCAACGAGAACTTTCAAGACTACTGGGCAAGATTCAAGCAACTGCTAACTAAATGCCCCCAGCACCAGATCCCGGACCACGACCTCATCCAATACTTTGTGTCCGGATTGAGACATCATGAGAAGACTCTACTCCTAGCTGCCAGTGGAGGGTCTCTACTCAACAAAAGTGCTGCCGAGGCATTCAAACTGTTCAAAGAGATGGCAGAGGAATTAGGCGAAGACACCGATATGCCCAAACAAAGCCTGCTGGTACAATCCCCCTCTGACTCAAAAATCGACAAACTGTGCAGTGCTATGGAAAAATTCATGACCAGCATGGCGGGAGGACCAAAGAAGGCAGTCAAAGCGTGCCAGATTTGCCAAGAAATAGAGCACGCCACTGATGAATGTCCATCTTTATTCGATGAGGAGCTCAAAGCGATGGGACAATCTAATGGAAACGGGCAAGGAAGAGGGAGGCCGCACTTTGACCCATACTCAAATACCTACAACCCAGGATGGAGGCACCATGAGAACTTCAGGTATGGGAATAATAACAACCAAGGAGAAGGATATCAAGGCAACCCGAACCAGAACCGTTACAACCATCAGCAACAAGGGAATTCCCAGCAGAATCAGGGCAAAGGGGCATCACTATCGGACATGATGGAGACTCTGGTCAGAGAGAATGTAAAGTTCCAGCAAGAAAACATGAAAGCCATGCAAGAAAACGAAAAATTCAAGCAGGAAACTAGAGGGCAGCTGAATAACTTGGGAGCCCAAATGGCCCACTTGAACCAGGTCGTGGAAAAGCTGGAACAGAGGAATGGAAACTTACCACCACAAGTCGAAGTGAAGAGTGGGAGGATCTTGCCAGAAGTCAAAGTGCCAACCCAGGGCAAACAACCTCAAGAGGCAGAACCCACAGAGATAGAGGACATAACTGTTGAAGATGAAAGAGAGAAGGAAGAAGAAGTAGTCAGGGCAAAGAGGGATAAATCACCACCACCGAAGATTCGAGTCCCCTTTCCGGGAAGGCTAAGCAAGAATAAAGAAAGGGAAGAGACTTACGAGATGTTCCAAATGTTCAAAAAGGTGGAAATCAATATGCCACTACTGACTATACTGAACACTATGCCCCGGTGTGCTAAGTTCCTCAAATAGCTATGCACAAAGAAAGTAAAATATCAAGACGATGCAAAATTCGAGGTGGGTGAAAATGTATCAGCAGTGCTTCAAAGGAACGTACCTACCAAGTGTGGAGACCCAGGCATGTTTTACATACCATGCATCATAGGAAGGATGAGAATCGAGAAGGCAATGTTGGACTTAGGAGCATCAATCAATGTAATGCCCAAGACTATGTACGAGGACCTGGGCATAGGGGTTCTCAAACCCACAAGAGTGGTTATTCAATTGGCTGACAGATCCAATGTCTACCCTGAGGGCATACTGGAGGACGTATTGGTCAAAGTGGAGGATTTAATCTTTCCAGCAGACTTCTACGTACTAGACATGGGGAGATCGAGCAAAGAGCCAATTATGATTCTGGGCAGACCGTTCCTTAAAACCGCGAGAACGCACATAGACTGCGAGACAGGCAAACTGACATGTAAATTTGAAGGCGAAACAGTCACCTTTGACCTTTACAAGTCTATGAAGCACCCAACCGATACTGAGGAAGTTCATATGATCGATCAGATCGAAAAGGCAGTAGAAGGCAAAGTGTTGCAAAGCGGCAAGTATGACGAAATTGAAGTAGTGATTCAAGAAGGAATGCTACACGATGAATTAGAAGACGAACCGGAGGGAATACAGGAGGCAATTAAACAGTTGGGGGCACTAGAGAATTACAAAGGAGATCCAGGCAAACTGCCAATACTAGAAGAGACTATCATGAAGCCATCCTTAGAGAGACCCCCACTACTGGAGTTGAATAACTTGCCAAAGCATCTGAAGTACATGTACTTAGGAGAGCACGACACTTTGCCAGTAATCATCAATTCATCTCTCTCAGAAAAGGAGGAAGTGAAACTCAAAGAAGTACTATGGCGATACAAACTGGCCATAGGGTGGACTTTGGCTGACATAAGAGGTATAAGCCCAACGATTTGCCAACACCATATACTCCTAGAAGATGAATCTACACCAGTACGGGATCCCCAAAGAAAACTCAATCCCGCCATGAAGGAGGTGGTACTCAAAGAGATAAAGAAACTCCTCAGCGTAGGGATAATTTACCCTGTCTTAGACAGCAAGTGGGTTAGCCCTGTACACGTTGTGCCAAAGAAATCAGGGATCCAAGTCATAGAGAATGAGAAGAAAGAACAGATCGCTACCAGGCTACAAACGGGATGGAGAGTATGTATCGACTACCGTAAACTGAACAAGGTAACCCGAAAAGATCATTTCCCTTTGCCCTTCATCGATGAGATGTTAGAGCGGTTAGCCGGGAAGAAACACTTCTGCTTTCTAGATGGATATTCGGGGTATATGCAGATTTGGGTAGCTGAAGAGGATCAAGACAAAACAACGTTCACGTGTCCCTTTGGCACCTTTGCCTATAGGCGCATGCCCTTTGGGCTGTGCAATGCACCAGGGACTTTCCAGCGTTGTATGATGAGCATATTCTCTGACCTATTAGAGAACGGGATTGAAGTATTTATGGACGACTTCACGGTCTATGGCAACACCTTTGACCTATGCCTGGAAAACTTCGAGCTGACACTGCAGAGGTGTGTGGAGAAGAGTTTGGTTTTGAATTATGAAAAGTGTCACTTCATGGTAGAAGAGGGAGTAGTTCTGGGACATGTGGTGTCAGCCAAAGGCATAGAAGTCGACAAAGCAAAGATCGAAGTTATTGCCTGTTGGAATTCGATATCCCGGGCTATTTAAATTTGCGGAAACAATAACCCGACCGAAAACCTTCGCCGGAGATCACATGAACATCGACTCATCCGCCGGAGTCCGACCTTCGGAGACCATGCGCCCGAAGACGCACAGCCCGCCCCCGGCCGAACCCCCGCGAGCCGGGTTCACGCGATCGAACATCGCGTTCGATGGGGCTGCATCCGGCAGCCCCCGGCAGCAGGTCCGGCGACCTGCTGCCCGCCGTGGAGGAGCCCCCACCGTCGCGGTGGGGAGGTGACGGCACCAGCCCGTCACCACCGGCGATCGCGTCCAGCGATCGCCCCCCTCGGCCTAAGCCGAGGGCTCCTCTTCGCCGCCGAACCCTAGGCGTGCGATGCCACGCGGTCCGGTGGCTTCGCCACCACCGCGTGGTCGTTCGTCTAATCCGGGTTCGATCCTTCGGATCTTGCGTTCTACGGTATTCTCGATAAACCAAAACCGAATAAATCAAGGGCGTTTAGATTTTTACCTTTCGATTCGTTGTTCGGAGAAACGAAATCAAGATGACCTTTGAATCTTCCCACGTATTCC
Organism: Euphrasia confusa; assembly: GCA_954870475.1. Lineage (NCBI taxonomy): Eukaryota > Viridiplantae > Streptophyta > Magnoliopsida > Lamiales > Orobanchaceae > Euphrasia > Euphrasia confusa. The sequence continues at coordinate 24,946,361 of OX940964.1, forward strand.
TTGCACTCCGTTCGAACGTCGGGTGGGCGACGATCTATCGAACTCCTATGGATCTCCTTCAACTCTCTAGACTAATCAAGTATGATTATCTTGTCTTGTGTTTTATGAAGGCCATGTAGTGCTTTTATAGGCTACGTAGGGGATCTAAAGGAGGTGGAATATTGGGCTTCCAATATTGAAGATTAAATTGAGCCCACTGCCCAAGTCCATTAATCCTTATCAATATTAATTAATTTATTTTCCACTATATAAATTAATTGCACTCCCAATATTAAACCATATTATATCCAAATAATATTTCTCCGGTAGTATTATTTATTCCGTGTATTTAAGATATAAATATCCATGAATAAAATTTATTTATTGCTTAATAAATTTATTCATCTCTTTTATCCGAGACTAGTACCACTCAACCTTATTTATTATGCGGAATTAAATCCACTCGCAAGGTTTACATAATAAATCCTTATGAGCTCATCTCGGGGATATTATCAACCCTTCCGGGATACACTGTCCCGTCAAGAATTCACGGCATGCCATATATAAAATATAGTGACCCAACTTAACCGGTAATTGACCCAATAATTAAACCGGTCAATTCCTTTGGTAAATCAAAGTCACTTATATTAAATATACACACCCGCAATTGTATCGGGGATTAAGAATAAAATACACTGAGTCTCAAATCAATTATCGCCGAGCAAACCTAATTGATGAGTCTCAATCGATCCGCTCAATACACCAAGTGTACAAGTGTGATAAAATAATTAAGACAAATTATTTTCTCTCTCACACAACGACTATACCGATGGATTGGTCCGTGTCCATCTAGGTCGTGAGCATCTGTTCGATTAAATACGAGTAACCGATAGTATGATCTTCTGTGTGGGCCCGACACACCATACTAACTACAACGTATAGAATCCAGGACTATAATTTGCATGTATTTAATTAACAATAATTAAAAGCAAATGAATGTTTGTTATTAATAGGTAAATGAAAGTGTACAAGGAGTTCAGAATACTCAAATCTAGACATTAAGTATACTACTCCAGCAATCTCCCACTTATACTAAGGTCTAGTCTTATCCTCCAAACTTCTGACTCCCAAACCCTCCATGTGCTTGAAATATACTTCCTTAGGAAGTATCTTGGTGAAAGGGTCCGCTAGGTTGTCCTCCGAAGCTATCTTGGTGACTATCGCATCGCCCCTCTTGACGATGACTCGAATCAGGTGGTACTTGCGCTCTATGTGTTTCGAAGCACTATGGGACCGTGGTTCCTTACTGTTTGCCACTGCACCGCTATTATCACAATAAATTGTCATAGCTCTGGGCAAACTCGGAATCACATCTAAGTCCTGGAGGAAATTAAGGAACCAAACTGACTCTTTTGCTGCCTCTGAGGCTGCAACATATTCAGCTTCCATGGTAGAGTCCGAAATGCACTTTTGCTTAACACTCCTCCATGATACGGCTCCACCTCCCAAAGTGTACACATAGCCTGATGTCGACTTTCGCCGGTCCTTATCAGCTTGGAAATCCGAATCCGTATAACCCAAAGGAATCAGATTGTCTGCTCCGTAACTCAGAACATAATCCCTAGTATTTCGCAAATACTTGAAAATGCTCTTTACAGCAGTCCAATGAGCCTTTCCAGGGTTACTCTGATATCTCGCTACTACGCCAACTGCATAGCAGATATCAGGTCTCGTACATAACATTGCATACATTAAGCTTCCCACAGCCGAAGCGTAGGGAACTGCTTTCATTTCATCTTTCTCCTTTTGTGTCTGAGGACACATCTCCTTAGAAAGATAAGTTCCTTTACTGAAGGGTAGTTCACCCTTCTTGGAATCTTGCATGTTAAAACGAGCCAGAATCGTGTCTATGTAAGATTGCTGGGATAGGTACAATGTTCTATTCCGGCGATCCCTTATAACCTTGATCCCTAGAACATGCCCGACTTCTCCCAAATCTTTCATATCGAATTGTCTAGACAACCATCCCTTTATGTCTGATAACATTTTCACACTGTTGCCAATGAGAAGAATGTCGTCTACATAAAGCACGAGAAACACCACCTTCTTCCCATCACGTTTCCAATACACACACGATTCGTCCATGCTTTGACTGAATCCAAAAGATTGGACTACTTCGTCAAATCGCAGGTTCCACGATCTCGAGGCTTGTTTCAATCCATAGATGGATCGATTAAGCTTGCACACTAGATGATCTCGCCCCTTAGCAATGAATCCTTCTGGTTGTTTCATATAAATCGTCTCGTCAAGACTTCCATTTAGGAAAGCTGTCTTGACATCCATTTGCCACACCTCATAATCCATATGAGCTGCTATGGATAAGAGAATCCGGATCGACTTTATCTTGGCTACCGGCGAGAAGGTCTCCTCATAATCGATTCCCTCTTTCTGAGTATATCCTTTCGCAACAAGCCGAGCTTTAAAGGTTTCAACCTTTCCGTCAGATCCTCTCTTTCTCTTGTAGACCCATTTACACCCAATTGGCTTTACGCTGCTTGGTGGTTCTACAAGATCCCAGACTTTATTAGAATCCATAGATTCAATTTCGGATTTCATCGCTTTCTTCCAAGAAGGCGCATCTATATCTTGTACCGCCTCATCATAGGTCCAGGGATCGATTTCATGAACTCCAGGTCCAGAGTCCGAAGACTCACCCAGTCCAATCCATCGGTCTGGTTGCTTAACAACCCTCCCACTACGACGGCGTCCCGGTGTATTAACAGTGACAGTAGGTGCAGGTTCTAGTGGTGTATCTATACTCGGTTCGGCTGTATCTAAGTCTTCCTTGTTACCTCTCAACTCATCAAGTATTATGTCACTTTTGGGCTTGTGGTCCATGACATAGTCTTCCTCCAAGAACCGAGCGTTAGTACTTATAACGATCTTCTGGTCCTTAGGACTATAGAACATGCCACCTTTAGTTCCTTTCGGGTATCCTACAAACAGCCGTAATTCTGATCTAGGTTCTAACTTATCGGCACCTTGTCTCAACACATGTGCTGGACATCCCCAGATCCGAAGGTGCCTGAGGCAAGGCTTGCGCCCGCTCCACCTTTCCATGGGTGTGGTGGGTACCGTTTTTGTTGGAACCATGTTGAGAATGTACGCCGCTGTTTCCAAGGCATGTCCCCAGAACATAGTAGGTAAGTCCGAGTAACTCATCATTGAACGCACCATCTCCATAAGAGTCCTATTCCTTCTTTCCGACACACCATTCTGCTGGGGAGTATATGGTGATGTCATTTGGGAATCAATCCCATTCTCTGCTAAGTATGCCTTGAATTCTCCAGACAGGTACTCGCCTCCGCGATCAGATCGCAGGCATTTAATGGATTTACCTTGAAGGTTCTCCACAAGAGCCTTGAACTCCTTGAACTTGTCAAAGGATTCGCTCTTGCGGCGCATCAGGTATACAAATCCATACCTTGAGTAATCATCAGTGAAAGTGATGAAGTACTCGTACCCTCCCCTTGCCTGAGTAGACATAGGTCCGCATACATCAGAGTGAATCAAATCCAACACTTGTTCAGCTCTTCGTCCTTTACCAGAAAAAGAACGCTTGGTCATTTTTCCCTCTAAACAGGATTCGCAGGTTGGAAGGTCCTCTCCTTCAACACCACTGATGAGACCATCAGCTTTCAACCTTTGAATTCTATTTGAGTTAATATGACCCAGCCTTAGATGCCACAAGTATAATTGATTCATTTTAGAAGGTTCCTTTCTCTTATTGGTGTTCGTAGATGTGTTATTACTCTCGGTTAGTTGCATCGTGTTAGACTCAGGATTTAGTACATACAAATCGTCCACCAATGTACCAGAACAGATAATATCACTATTTCTTCTTATGATCACGGAGTGATCAAAAGAAACAGAATATCCATTCATAATGAGTTTAGAAACCGAAATTAAATTCTTTCTAAAGTTGGGTACATAAAGACAATTATGTAAAACTAAAACCCTATCACTACTAAAGCGTAAGTGAACGTCTCCCACTGCAACAGCCGCCACCTTTGCAGCATTGCCCATGTAGACCACGATTTCTCCCTCTCTAAGTCTCCGGGTTTCCTGGAACCCCTGCAATGAATTGCAGACATGATCAGTGGCCCCCGTATCTACACACCAGGTGCTGGTAGATATCACCACTGATAATGTTTCGGTGACTAAGGAAAATTTCGTACCTTTGACGAGAGGACAATCAGACTTCCAGTGCCCAGACTGCTTGCATCGAAAGCACTTGCCTCGCGGCTTGCTTCTCCCAATCCGTGGTTCAAAACCACTGGGTTTCTTTGCTTGCACTTCCAACTAAGCCACTAGAGCTTGTGATTCTCTGATCATACTTATCAGTTTAGTTCTTTTGAAATCGTTTTTAAGCGATTCCTCAAGAGGACTGAACTTGATGAGTATGTCAATCACCTCTAGTCCGGCTTCCTTACTATGTCGTAACATCTCCTTGAGGTCATTTTCAATGTCCTCATTAGTTGGGACAGTAGTGGATTCGGAAGGCTCAACAGTCTGAACATTGTCCAGATATCTTTCCCAAACATTACTATAGGGAACCAGTGAGTTTTCATCTTTAAGTATATCACAAAGTGGGGTCACAGTCATTCCTAACCTATAAGCACATAAAACAAACAAACAATTTAATATCCGATATTATCTCCCTTTAATAATATCATTAAATCACTAATTGCCTCTAAAATCCCATCAGGTAAAGCAAGCCACGTTCGTGTGGACGTTTACCCACCCAAATGATTTAGCAATTAGATTTTGCTTTGGTCGTACATCATTATAGCGTTACTTCGTTGGGAAGAATACTATAAAGCGTACCTAAGTGTAAACCATTACTCAGTACTAAGGTGAATCGTTTTAGAATTGTTACGTCACCGCAAGCCACGTTCGTGTGGACGTTTACGACAACTCGCAATTCTTCACAATTCCCTATAACTGTCTACATCAATTATTCTAAAATCCCATTCAGTATAGCAAGCCACGTTCGTGTGGACGTTTACTATACCAAAAGATTTATATAATTGAAATCCAATTACTTGATCCATTCGATCTTGTAAATCAAGACGCGGAGAATCATAAGTGAAACTCGAAGTTTCTAACCAGTGATTCACCATGCGAACAACCCTATCTCTCATAAATGAGGGAGCCGAGCAGACAATCGATCCATCTATCAAAGAATGGTACGACTGCCTCTAATTTGTGTCCTCGACATGACCAAGTGGCTTTGGCTCCATTCCACTCCCCGGGGTGAGAATGAGTCGACTTGAAATCAGCTTTGGAAAGACAAATTAGGCATTGTTTGATAAACTTAATCAATGTTTCTCGTAAGAGGAATTACAAGAACTCTCCTCCAATAACTTACCTATATAAACTTCAAAAGTTTATAAAAGTCACCAAGAGAGCAGCAATGGAGACCATGGGTATGTTTCCATACCCTCTCCCACTTAGCTTTTTACAATAAAGGGATACGCTATCTAGTGCATAAAAGTAAACACATATAGCATGCATACATGTAATAAAGCACATAGTATTATCATATAGTCAAAATAATTACTAGAATATTATTTTCCGACTATTATGGCTTTACTCCATCTCCGTACGCATCTTCTAGTCTTTAGTCTTCGTTCTTGAATGCTCCATGTGACGAGAATATTAATTTCCAATATTTAAATCTATTTATTTTTAATAAATCCAAAAGATACTTAATTAATAATAATTAAGTCAATCGAATAAATCAAAAATAAAATTAAATATTATTAATATTTTTGTTTATTTTATATTCCCTTTCTACTTCATTAAATCTCTAGAATAATCTATCCAAGACCCACTTGGAATATTCTAGATGATTTCCATAATGAAATAAGGAAATAAAATAATTTAGGACTCTTCTATTTTCCAAATTAATTAGATTCCTAATCCATGAATATTTCCATAAAATAGAAATGATCAATTAGGAATCCTAATTAATTCCAACATTGATTCTTTTCCTAATCCATGCGAGTTCCCAAAAATAGGATCACTCAAATAGGAAAAACCCGAACCAATTAGGAAAGCGAATTACCGGACCGGGATAGCACGGGGTGGGGATCCCCGCGCCACCCCTCGACCACCGCCTTCAAGCCGCCGCCGTCCAGCCCACGCGCCACCTCCCTTGGTGGCCAGCGTGGCCGGAGCTCCCGCGGGCAGCTTCCTTTGGGCGTGGGTCGATCGTCCTCGTGGGATCGACCATGGGGCGGTCGATCCGAGCCCTTCACCCTCACGATCATCTCCTTCATCACGCATCTTCTCCGGCGGTCGTTTCGGCATCGATCCAACGCAAAATAAATTTACAAAATCTAAATTACAATTCCGGTATCGATTCTATACATGAAATCGACCCTATACAATTTCCGGAAAAAAGTAGAACGTAATAATAAATCCTAAATTCGGTCAACCCCCGAATTTTTACTATTACAAGCATTCACCACCAAAAACGAATCTCGACATGTCCGAGAGTTTAATTAAACCAACAATCACATGACAAAATAATTAAACGAATAATCATCAAGCCATAATAGTCGGAACCCTGCAAGGTAGAACAATTTTATCGAAAATACCGCGAACGTAACCCACGCTCTGATACCAATTGTTGGAATTCGATATCCCGGGCTATTTAAATTTGCGGAAACAATAACCCGACCGAAAACCTTCGCCGGAGATCACATGAACATCGACTCATCCGCCGGAGTCCGACCTTCGGAGACCATGCGCCCGAAGACGCACAGCCCGCCCCCGGCCGAACCCCCGCGAGCCGGGTTCACGCGATCGAACATCGCGTTCGATGGGGCTGCATCCGGCAGCCCCCGGCAGCAGGTCCGGCGACCTGCTGCCCGCCGTGGAGGAGCCCCCACCGTCGCGGTGGGGAGGTGACGGCACCAGCCCGTCACCACCGGCGATCGCGTCCAGCGATCGCCCCCCTCGGCCTAAGCCGAGGGCTCCTCTTCGCCGCCGAACCCTAGGCGTGCGATGCCACGCGGTCCGGTGGCTTCGCCACCACCGCGTGGTCGTTCGTCTAATCCGGGTTCGATCCTTCGGATCTTGCGTTCTACGGTATTCTCGATAAACCAAAACCGAATAAATCAAGGGCGTTTAGATTTTTACCTTTCGATTCGTTGTTCGGAGAAACGAAATCAAGATGACCTTTGAATCTTCCCACGTATTCCTTGCACTCCGTTCGAACGTCGGGTGGGCGACGATCTATCGAACTCCTATGGATCTCCTTCAACTCTCTAGACTAATCAAGTATGATTATCTTGTCTTGTGTTTTATGAAGGCCATGTAGTGCTTTTATAGGCTACGTAGGGGATCTAAAGGAGGTGGAATATTGGGCTTCCAATATTGAAGATTAAATTGAGCCCACTGCCCAAGTCCATTAATCCTTATCAATATTAATTAATTTATTTTCCACTATATAAATTAATTGCACTCCCAATATTAAACCATATTATATCCAAATAATATTTCTCCGGTAGTATTATTTATTCCGTGTATTTAAGATATAAATATCCATGAATAAAATTTATTTATTGCTTAATAAATTTATTCATCTCTTTTATCCGAGACTAGTACCACTCAACCTTATTTATTATGCGGAATTAAATCCACTCGCAAGGTTTACATAATAAATCCTTATGAGCTCATCTAGGGGATATTATCAACCCTTCCGGGATACACTGTCCCGTCAAGAATTCACGGCATGCCATATATAAAATATAGTGACCCAACTTAACCGGTAATTGACCCAATAATTAAACCGGTCAATTCCTTTGGTAAATCAAAGTCACTTATATTAAATATACACACCCGCAATTGTATCGGGGATTAAGAATAAAATACACTGAGTCTCAAATCAATTATCGCCGAGCAAACCTAATTGATGAGTCTCAATCGATCCGCTCAATACACCAAGTGTACAAGTGTGATAAAATAATTAAGACAAATTATTTTCTCTCTCACACAACGACTATACCGATGGATTGGTCCGTGTCCATCTAGGTCGTGAGCATCTGTTCGATTAAATACGAGTAACCGATAGTATGATCTTCTGTGTGGGCCCGACACACCATACTAACTACAACGTATAGAATCCAGGACTATAATTTGCATGTATTTAATTAACAATAATTAAAAGCAAATGAATGTTCGTTATTAATAGGTAAATGAAAGTGTACAAGGAGTTCAAAATACTCAAATCTAGACATTAAGTATACTACTCCAGCAATCTCCCACTTATACTAAGGTCTAGTCTTATCCTCCAAACTTCTGACTCCCAAACCCTCCATGTGCTTGAAATATACTTCCTTAGGAAGTATCTTGGTGAAAGGGTCCGCTAGGTTGTCCTCCGAAGCTATCTTGGTGACTATCGCATCGCCCCTCTTGACGATGACTCGAATCAGGTGGTACTTGCGCTCTATGTGTTTCGAAGCACTATGGGACCGTGGTTCCTTACTGTTTGCCACTGCACCGCTATTATCACAATAAATTGTCATAGCTCTGGGCAAACTCGGAATCACATCTAAGTCCTGGAGGAAATTAAGGAACCAAACTGACTCTTTTGCTGCCTCTGAGGCTGCAACATATTCAGCTTCCATGGTAGAGTCCGAAATGCACTTTTGCTTAACACTCCTCCATGATACGGCTCCACCTCCCAAAGTGTACACATAGCCTGATGTCGACTTTCGCCGGTCCTTATCAGCTTGGAAATCCGAATCCGTATAACCCAAAGGAATCAGATTGTCTGCTCCGTAACTCAGAACATAATCCCTAGTATTTCGCAAATACTTGAAAATGCTCTTTACAGCAGTCCAATGAGCCTTTCCAGGGTTACTCTGATATCTCGCTACTACGCCAACTGCATAGCAGATATCAGGTCTCGTACATAACATTGCATACATTAAGCTTCCCACAGCCGAAGCGTAGGGAACTGCTTTCATTTCATCTTTCTCCTTTTGTGTCTGAGGACACATCTCCTTAGAAAGATAAGTTCCTTTACTGAAGGGTAGTTCACCCTTCTTGGAATCTTGCATGTTAAAACGAGCCAGAATCGTGTCTATGTAAGATTGCTGGGATAGGTACAATGTTCTATTCCGGCGATCCCTTATAACCTTGATCCCTAGAACATGCCCGACTTCTCCCAAATCTTTCATATCGAATTGTCTAGACAACCATCCCTTTATGTCTGATAACATTTTCACACTGTTGCCAATGAGAAGAATGTCGTCTACATAAAGCACGAGAAACACCACCTTCTTCCCATCACGTTTCCAATACACACACGATTCGTCCATGCTTTGACTGAATCCAAAAGATTGGACTACTTCGTCAAATCGCAGGTTCCACGATCTCGAGGCTTGTTTTAATCCATAGATGGATCGATTAAGCTTGCACACTAGATGATCTCGCCCCTTAGCAATGAATCCTTCTGGTTGTTTCATATAAATCGTCTCGTCAAGACTTCCATTTAGGAAAGCTGTCTTGACATCCATTTGCCACACCTCATAATCCATATGAGCTGCTATGGATAAGAGAATCCGGATCGACTTTATCTTGGCTACCGGCGAGAAGGTCTCCTCATAATCGATTCCCTCTTTCTGAGTATATCCTTTCGCAACAAGCCGAGCTTTAAAGGTTTCAACCTTTCCGTCAGATCCTCTCTTTCTCTTGTAGACCCATTTACACCCAATTGGCTTTACGCTGCTTGGTGGTTCTACAAGATCCCAGACTTTATTAGAATCCATAGATTCAATTTCGGATTTCATCGCTTTCTTCCAAGAAGGCGCATCTATATCTTGTACCGCCTCATCATAGGTCCAGGGATCGATTTCATGAACTCCAGGTCCAGAGTCCGAAGACTCACCCAGTCCAATCCATCGGTCTGGTTGCTTAACAACCCTCCCACTACGACGGCGTCCCGGTGTATTAACAGTGACAGTAGGTGCAGGTTCTAGTGGTGTATCTATACTCGGTTCGGCTGTATCTAAGTCTTCCTTGTTACCTCTCAACTCATCAAGTATTATGTCACTTTTGGGCTTGTGGTCCATGACATAGTCTTCCTCCAAGAACCGAGCGTTAGTACTTATAACGATCTTCTGGTCCTTAGGACTATAGAACATGCCACCTTTAGTTCCTTTCGGGTATCCTACAAACAGCCGTAATTCTGATCTAGGTTCTAACTTATCGGCACCTTGTCTCAACACATGTGCTGGACATCCCCAGATCCGAAGGTGCCTGAGGCAAGGCTTGCGCCCGCTCAACCGATGACAAGGTTACTGCAGAATGATGTGGAGTGGGACTTTGATGACGACTGCCAAAGAGCCTTCAACCATCTGAAGGAGAGACTAGTGACAGCTCCCATCATCCAACCCCCTGAGTGGGGGATGCCTTTTGAACTAATGTGTGACGCTAGTGGATACGCAGTAGGGGCAGTGCTTGGGCAACTGAAGGGCAAAGAGAGGCATGTGATATATTATGCTTCGAAGACACTTAATGCCGCTCAAAGTAATTACGCAACTACTGAGAAGGAACTATTGGCCATAGTGTTCGCCTTTGAGAAATTCAGGTCATACCTATTGGGAAGCAAGACTGTAGTGTACACTGACCACGCCGCCCTCAAGTACTTAATGGCAAAGAAAGAAACCAAACCAAGACTAATCCGATGGATCATACTGCTACAGGAGTTTGACATCGAGATTAGGGACAAGGCTGGTAACCAGAACTTAGTGGCAGACCACCTTAGCCGGATCTTACAAAAAGAAGAGGATATACCAATAACCGAAACATTTCCGGACGAACACTTGTACTCCATCTATGCCATGCACGAGGAACCTTGGTACGCAGACCTCGTCAACTATATAGTAGGAGGTGAGTTCAGAGACGAAGCTTCCATTTACGAAAGAAATAAAATGAAACGGGAGGCAAAGAGCTACATCTGGGATGAGCCGTACTTATGGAAAAGATGCGAAGATCAGGTACTAAGACGGTGTGTAGCTGAATCAGAACAACAAGCTATAATGAGGCACTGCCATGAGAAGCCATGTGGAGGCCACTTTGGGCACAGGCGAACTGCCAGAAAAATTTTAGATTGCGGTTTTTTCTGGAAGACTTTGACTAGGGATTGCATTGCCTGGTGTAAGGGATGTGATCAGTGTCAAAGGGATGGAAACATGACAAAAAGAGACGAGATGCCCTCTGTTCCCATACTGCCAGTGGAGATATTCGATGTATGGGGTATAGACTTTATGGGACCACTCCCAAACTCCAAGGGCAAAGAGTACATATTACTGGCAGTGGACTATGTATCTAAGTGGGTCGAAGCCAAAGCAACAACCACTAATGACTCTCGAGTAGTGGCAGAATTTCTCAAAGCGAATATTTTCAGTCGATTTGGTGTGCCCAGAGCGTTAATAAGTGATCAAGGCACTCATTTCTCTAATGCTGTGATAAAGAAGCTACTTCATAGGTACGGGGTGACACATCGGGTTTCAACAGCATATCACCCCCAGGCAAATGGGCAAGCTGAATTATCCAATCGAATCATCAAGACTATTCTAAGGAAGACAGTTAGACCCGAGGGCAAAGACTGGTCTGACAAATTAGATGATGCACTTTGGGCATACCGCACTGCTTTCAAGACACCCTTTGGGATATCCCCATATAGGATGCTATTCGGGAAGGCATGCCATTTGCCCGTGGAAATTGAACATAAAGCACATTGGGCAGTGAACAAAGTCAATTTTGATTGGGATCTTGCAGGGAATGAGCGCAAGTTAGACCTTGTAGAACTGGAGCAGATCAGGATCGAGGCGTATGATCATGCAGCTCACTACAAGGAACGAACCAAACGGGCACATGACAAATTGATTAAAGGCAAAAAGATCAAGGCAGGACAACTGGTGCTGCTACATCAGACTAGGAACTTATTCAGAAAGGGAAAACTATTCACCAAATGGGAAGGACCCTTTGTTGTTCACGAAGTTTGCCCTAATGGATCAGTGGAGCTGAAGAGTAAGACAGACAAGGGCAAGGACTACATTTTCAAGGTAAACGGACAACGAGTTAAACCGTACTTTGGGCAAGAGGAGCTGGAGGGGCAAATTGCCTTCATCGATCTCTAGCCAAAGTCAGCAGCAAGGTCATGCCTAGGACCTAAAATAGGGCGCTGACCAGGAGGCAACCTGGTATGTTTTTTTTTATGCTATTTAGTTTTTGCTTTTCTATTTTTAGGTTTAATAAAAAAGATCACTTCATACCAAAATTAACGAGGCCGGAAGAAAGGGTGTATTGTATTTTTGATTTTGCAGGGACAGGGTTTGGGCAAAGGACATCAGTTTGAGCTTACCATAACTGGATAGATGGAAGGTGCGAGATTTGAGGGAAAAACATCCCATCATTAGGACTCTGCAAATCCCCACTTTCCATAACTACCCCCCACGAAACCCGATAACCACCCTCATCCACTCCCTTTCCAAAATTCAAAAATCCCTATAACCCTAACTGCCATCGTCAATGGTGAGTACCCGACCCAAAAATAAACTGAGAGGAATCCCGGACGGAACCCATATCGATCTTACCACACCACCACCACCCACTAAATCAACCAAAGCAAAGCGCAAAAAGATGACGGAGCCAAGGAACGACGCCGCCATGGAAGAGAATAGGGATGAGGAGCCCGCCGCCGCAACCACTGAGACAACCGGAGAAGCTTCCTCCGCCGTGCCGCTCGTCATAATACTACCATCGTCCACCACCCCAAGTAGCCCGCCGCCGGTCGACCAGAATTTGATAGCGCAACTTAGCGCTGAGCTCGATGTGCCCCAGCTTTCCGAGCAGAAAGATTTGGAGACTCTGGCCAACGCAGCGGAGGGGTCTGAACAGCCTACCGGCGACGCAATCGGAAAACCACCAAAGAAGAAATCCAGATCTGACGTCAAGGGTAAGGGTTTGAAATTGTCTGATACAGGTTCAAGCGCCGAGGAGAAGAAGGAGGAGGAGAATTCAACGGCTGCCGGCGGCGATGATGAGGAAGAAGAAGAACCAGAAATTGAAGTCACCCACAACCTTCCAAAGACACCGAACACCAGGGCCTCGACCAAGAAGCGCAAAGCTCCGACTCCGGCGACTACCAGCGCCGCCCCCCGCAAAATTGTGGTGCCAAAGACTGTGTGTTTCGACACACTCAAGCTGATGGGGGTAGAGGCCAAAGTGAGGGAGTACTTTGCGAACATTGGGTGGAGTCAGTTTTTGGACTGGTCTGGGCAAATAAGTGATAAGGTGGTGAGAGAGTATTTCAGAACTTTGGTGATCAGAGAGGACAAGGAGGAAGGAGTTACTTGTTGGAAATCGATATCCCGGGTTATTTAAATTTGCGGAAACCAATAACCCGAACGAACCCTTCGCCGGAGATCACACGAACACCGACTCATCCGCCGGAGTCCGGCCTTTGGAGACCACGCACCCGAAGGCACGCAGCCCGCCCCCAGCCGAACCCCCGCGAGACGGGGTTCACGCGATCGAGGATCGCGTTCGATGGGGCTGCCCAGCAGCCCCCCGCGGCGAGTCCGGCGACTCGCCGCCGCCTGGAGGAGCCCCGCCTTCACGGCGGGTGGGGTGCGGCACCAGCCCGCGCCCCCGGCGATCGATCCCCGTGATCGATCGCGAGCCCTCGGCCCAACCGAGGGTTCCTCTCCTCCGCGCGCCGCCAAACCCTAGCGGGCGATCCCGCGGTCCGGTGGCTTCGCCACCACCGCGTGATCGTTCATCTAATCCGGGTTCGACTCTTGGATCTTGTTTTTCCGATAATTGATTTCAATATACATGAATTAAATAGCGGAAATATTTAATTCACCTTTCGATTCGTTGTGCGGAGAAACGAGATCTTATGATGACCTTGAGATCTTCCCACGTATTCCTTGCACTAGCCCGGACGTCGTGTGGGCGACGATCTACCGAACTCCATGGATCCTCCTCTCTACTTTCTCTCTCTAGAATTGTGATCTTCAAGTTATGAGAATAGAGAAGACCATGTAGTGCTTTTATAGGCTACGTAGGGGATCTTAAGGAGGTGGAATATTGGGCTTCCAATATTGAAGATTAAATTGAGCCCAATGCTCAAGTCCATTAATCCTTATCAATATTAATTAATTCTATTTTCCACTATATAAAATTAATTGCACTCCCAATATTAAACCATATTATATCAAATAATATTTCTCCGGTAGTATTATTTATTCCGTGTATTTAAGATATAAATATCCATGAATAAAATTAATTTATTGCTAATTAATTTATTCATCTCTTATATCCGAGACTAGTACCATTCAACCTTAATTATTATGCGGAACAAATCCACCTGCAGGGTTTACATAATAATTCCTTATGAACTCATCTCGGGGATATTATCAACCCTTACGGGATACACTTTCCCGTCAAGTATTCACGGCATGCCATATATAAAATATAGTGACCCAACTTAACCGGTAATTAACCCAATAATTAAATCGGTTAATTCCTTTGGAAAATCAAAGTCACTTATATTAAATATACACACCCGCAATAGTATCGGGGATTAAGAATTAAATACACTGAGACTTAAATCGATTATCCAAGGCAATCCTAATCGATAAATCTCAAATGATCCGCCCAATACACCAAGTGTACAAGTGTGATAAAATAATCAAGATAGATTATTTTCTCTCTCACACAACGACTATACCGATGGATTGGTCCGTGTCCATCTAGGTCGTGAGCAACTGTTCGATTAAATACGAGTAACCGATAGTATGATCTTCTGTGTGTCCATACAACACCATACTAACTACAACGTATAAAATCCAGGACTATAATTTGCATATATAATTAAACGCAAATAATTGTTTATTTAATTAAATAGATTAGTGGCAATGGATCGTGAGTTTCCGTTACTTAAATCTAGACATTAAGTACACACAACTCCAACAATCTCCCACTTGTACTAAGGTCTAGTCATTTCCTCCAAACTCCCGACTCCCATACTCTTCACGTGCTTAATATGTACTTCCAAGAAGTACTATGTGAATGAGCAATCTAGGTTGCCGCTCTGAAGTTATCTTGGTGACTACAGCGTCGTCTCCCTC
The DNA here is from genome assembly GCA_954870475.1 of Euphrasia confusa. Lineage (NCBI taxonomy): Eukaryota > Viridiplantae > Streptophyta > Magnoliopsida > Lamiales > Orobanchaceae > Euphrasia > Euphrasia confusa. Next base: position 24,961,558 of record OX940964.1, read on the forward strand.
GACGATGACTCGTATCAGGTGGTACTTGCACTATGTGTTATCTTACACTTATGGACTTGTGATTTCTTACCATTTGCCATTGCACCGCTATTTACATAGCCTTTGGAAAATTAAGAATCACATCTAAGTCCCAGAGATTATCCCGGAGTTATACCAAAACTTCCGCTGCCTCTGAGGCCGCTATTTGGTTACCCATGGCAGAGTCCGAAAAGCATCGTGCTTATCAGTCTTCCATGTTAAAACTCCTTCTCCTTCAATAGTGAAACACATAGCCTGATATCGACTTACACCGGTCCTCATTCGATTAGAAGTCTAAGAGAATGTAATCCAAAGGAAATGTTTGTCTGCTCCGTAATCCAGAACATAGTTTCCAGTACTTCGAAAGTACTTAAAATGTTCATTACAGCTGTCAAGTATTCCTTTCCAGGATTACCTTGATATCCTCCCACTATGCTAACCGCATAGCCGATATCAGGTTCTTGTTTTCAACAATGCATTTATTAAGCTTTCCTCACTGTAAGTGTAGGAATCCGCTTTCATTGCTTCTATCTCCTTTTGTGTTCCAAAACACATATCCTTAGATAGATGCATTCCGTCTCTGAAAGGTAACGAACCTTTCTCGGAATCTTGCATGTTAAAACGAACCATAATCGTATAAGATATCTAGAGAAGTACAATGTTCTTTTCTTGAGATCCTAGATCTTAAGAACATGCTCTAACTTCTTCTTTATCTCATATATCGATTTTTCTAGACAACCATCATTTTATGTCTGACAACATCTTTACATTGTTACCAATGATAAAATGCTATCTACATAAAACCTCCGAGAAACACCATCTTGTTTCCATCACGTTTCCCATACACTCGATTCGTCTATGCTTTGATGAATCCATAAAATGGACTATCTCATCAATTTGCAAGTACCACGAACTCAATGCTTTGTTCCAATCCATAAATGGATCAACTAAGCTTGTACTCTAAATGATCTTGCCTCTTAGCAATAATCCTTATTGCTTTCCAAGAAGGCATATTTAGATCTAGTACCGCCTTCATGTAGATCCAGGGATTGATTTCATGTATGCTAGGTCCAGAGTTCAAAACTCTCCTAGTTTTATGAATATCTCCGGTTGTCAAACAACCTCCCACTACAATGGCATTCCGGTGTATAAACAGTAATAACAGTAGGTGCAGTTAGTGGTGTACCGCTACTCGGTTCGGCTGGTTCTAAGTCTTAATCGTTTTCTCTCTCTTCAGAAGTATCATGTCATTTTGGGCTTGTGGTTCATCTAATAGTCTTCTTCTAAGAACCGGGCGTTAGAACTTATAACGTCCTTCTGGTTCATAGTACTATTGAACACACATCTTTTGTTCTTCTAGGATATTCTACAAACGCATTTGAATGCGCTGTTGTTTCCAGACATACCCATAGAACATAGGTAGTTCCGTATAACTCATGCTTTTACTATTTCTATAAGAGTTCCATTTCTTATTTCCGACACACCAATCCTACAGAGGACTGTATGGTGTAGTCACTTGGGATCCAATCCCAAGCTCTGATCATAAATCAGAGTCAATCAATTCTAATACTTGTCCGGATCTTATATCTTATATCCATAAAGGATTGCTTAGTCGTATTATCTTCCAAATTAGATTCTTAGGTCGGAAGGTCCACTCCTTCAACTTAATTGATCTTATAATCAATTTTCGACCTTTGAACTTCTTATTTGAATAAATATGACTTAGCATAAGATTCCACAAGTATAAATAATTTAATAAAGAAATCTCTTATTAGTAAAACGAGTTATATAAAACGGTTCGTTGCATCGTGGTGGACTCAGGATTCATCATTTATATATATTGCTAACCAATGTACCAGAATAGATAATATCATTATTTCTTCTTATAACCATCAAATGATTAAAAGAAATAAAATATCCATTCATTAGAAATCCAGAACAAAGTTCTTTCTAATATGAAAGGTACATAAAAGCAATAACTCAAAATGAAATCCTATAAAATGTCATCCACTGCAACTGTTGCCTCCTCTACAGCATTGCCCATGTAGACTACGATTTCTTCTTTTCTAAGTCGTCGGGTTTCCTGGAACCTTTGAATTTAAAATGCACATACCGTCAGTGGTTCCATATCTACACACCAGGTTCCGGTAGATAATACCACTGACTATGTTTTACGACTAAAGAAAATTTCGTACTTTCTTTGAGAGGATAATCAGACTTCCAGTACCCAGACTGTTTGCTTCGAGAACACTTGCCTATTGGCTTTCTCGTCCCATCTCATGGTCCAAAAGGAACCACTGGGTTTCTTTGCTTTCTTGTCCTTTCCCCGATTCATGTCTTTAGGTTCGAAACCTTTGGCATTGGCTACAAGAGCTTGCGATTTCTGTCTCAACTCGTCTAAAAGGTCAATCATCTCAAAAACGTTTTTAAGCGTTTCCTCGAAGTGACTGGCCTTTATGAGTATCCTCATCGCTTCTTGTCTAGCCGCCTATGTCAATAGGCTGGGAGGACAAAGCTCACTGAGTACAACCTTGCACTCTTTAACAGTTTGGGTAATGTCTAGATCTCTATTCCAATCATTACATTTAGGGACCAATGAGTTTAAAATCCTTACGTATCACAGAAAGTGGGTTCAAAGCCATCTCCTAATCTATGAGCACATATAACAACAAACAATCGATTTAATCTCCGATATTATCTCCCTTAAATAATATCATTAAACCACTAATCACCTCTAAAATCCCATCAGATATGGCAAGCCACGATAGTTTGGACGTTTACCTATCCAAATGATTTAGCAATTAGATTTGCTTTGGTCGTACATCATCATTAGCGTTACTTCGATGGGAAGAATACTAAGAAGCGTACCTAAGTGTAAACCATTACTCAGTATCTAAGAAGATTGTTTGGGATACGCATATTCACCGCAAGCCACGATAGTGTGGACGTTTACGTTAACATACGCTCCTTTACTCCCTTCTATAACTGTCTACATCAATCGTTCCAAAATCCCATTCAATGTAGCAAGCCACGATAGTGTGGACGTTTACTACACCAAAAGATTTTTACAATTGACTCCCAATTACTTGATCCATTCGATTTTGCAAATCAAGACGCGGAGAATCATAAGTGAAACTCGAAGTTTCTAACCAGTGATTCACCATGCGAACGACCCTATCTCTCATAAATGAGGGAGCCGAGCAGACAATCGATCTAGTCATCAAATGACACGAAAGTCTCTAATTTGTGTCCTCGACATTACCAAGTGGCTTTGGCTCCATTCCACTCCCCGGGGTGAGAATGAGTCGACTTGAAATCAGTTTTGGAAAGACAAATTAGGCATTGTTTGATAAACTTAATCAATGTTTCTCGTAAAAGGAATTACAAGAATTCTCCTCCAATGACTTGTCTATACGAACTTCAAAAGTCCATAAAAGTCACCAAGAGAACAGCAATGGAGACCATGGATATGTTTCCATACCCTCTCCCACTTAGCTTTTTATAACAAAGGGATACGCTATCTAATGCATAATTAAATACACATAAGCATGCATACATGAAATAAAGCACATAGAATATTATCACATAATCAAAATAATACTAGAATATTATTTTCCGACTATTATGGCTTTATCGCATCCCCGTACGCATCTTCTAGTCTTCAGTCTTCGTTCTTGAATGCTCCATGTGACGGGAATATTAATTCCAATATTTAAATCTATTTATTTTTAATAAATCCAAAAGATACTTAATTCGAAAACTAAGTCAATAGAATAAATAAAAAATAAAATTAAATATTATTAATATTTTTATTTATTTTATTTTCCCTTTCTACTTCATTAAATCTCTAGAATAATCTATCCAAGACCCACTTGGAATATTCTAGATGATTTCCATAATGAAATAAGAAAATAAAATAATTTAGGACTCCTAGTCCTTCCAAATTAATTTCTTTCCTAATCCATTAAAAATTCCATAAAGGAATAATTAAATAAGGAAAAATTAATTTAGGACTCTTAAAACTTTCCAAATTAATTATTTTTCTAATCCATTAAAAATTCCATAAAGGAATAATTAAATAGGAAAAATGAATTAATTATAAATTTATTCCTTTTCCTAATCTATGAAAATTCCCAAGAATAGGAATAATCAATAAGGAAAAAATAAATTTATTCTAAATTTATTCTTTTCCTATTCCATGAAAATTCCCAAGAATAGGAATAATCAAAATAGGAAAACCGAATAATTTAGGAAAGTTGGATCTTGGCGGGAGAGCACGAGATCACGAGGACCCCGCGCCCCCCACCACCTTCGATCGAGAGCCGAGGGGACACGCCACCGCCGCCGCCGCCTCGCCGGCGCACCACCTCCCTTGGTGGCACCGCGCACGGCCGAGAGGCTCGATGGCCGCCCCTCCTCCTTTGGGTCGATCGATCCAAGGGATCGGCCATGGGGTTGGCCGATCCGGAGCCCTCCCTCTCAACGTCTCCTCCGTCACACTTTTTCCGGCGATCGTTTCGGAATTGATCCAACGTAAATAATTTCACAAAATTAATTTACAATTATCCGGTATCAATTCTCTACATGAAATCGACCTCAAACAATTTCCGGAAAAATTAAGAACAAGCATTCACCACACAAGAACAAATATCGACATCACCGAGAGTTTAATAATCAAGAGAAATATTATGACATTTATTAACAATAATTAAATCTAGCCATAATAATCGGAAACCCTGCAAGGTAGAACAATATATCGAAAAATACCATGAACTAAAACCAACGCTCTGATACCAATTGTTGGAAATCGATATCCCGGGTTATTTAAATTTGTGGAAACCAATAACCCGAACGAACCCTTCGCCGGAGATCACACGAACACCGACTCATCCGCCGGAGTCCGGCCTTTGGAGACCACGCACCCGAAGGCACGCAGCCCGCCCCCAGCCGAACCCCCGCGAGACGGGGTTCACGCGATCGAGGATCGCGTTCGATGGGGCTTCCCAGCAGCCCCCCGCGGCGAGTCCGGCGACTCGCCGCCGCCTGGAGGAGCCCCGCCTTCACGGCGGGTGGGGTGCGGCACCAGCCCGCGCCCCCGGCGATCGATCCCCGTGATCGATCGCGAGCCCTCGGCCCAACCGAGGGTTCCTCTCCTCCGCGCGCCGCCAAACCCTAGCGGGCGATCCCGCGGTCCGGTGGCTTCGCCACCACCGCGTGATCGTTCATCTAATCCGGGTTCGACTCTTGGATCTTGTTTTTCCGATAATTGATTTCAATATACATGAATTAAATAGCGGAAATATTTAATTCACCTTTCGATTCGTTGTGCGGAGAAACGAGATCTTATGATGACCTTGAGATCTTCCCACGTATTCTTTGCACTAGCCCGGACGTCGTGTGGGCGACGATCTACCGAACTCCATGGATCCTCCTCTCTACTTTCTCTCTCTAGAATTGTGATCTTCAAGTTATGAGAATAGAGAAGACCATGTAGTGCTTTTATAGGCTACGTAGGGGATCTTAAGGAGGTGGAATATTGGGCTTCCAATATTGAAGATTAAATTGAGCCCAATGCTCAAGTCCATTAATCCTTATCAATATTAATTAATTCTATTTTCCACTATATAAAATTAATTGCACTCCCAATATTAAACCATATTATATCAAATAATATTTCTCCGGTAGTATTATTTATTCCGTGTATTTAAGATATAAATATCCATGAATAAAATTAATTTATTGCTAATTAATTTATTCATCTCTTATATCCGAGACTAGTACCATTCAACCTTAATTATTATGCGGAACAAATCCACCTGCAGGGTTTACATAATAATTCTTTATGAACTCATCTCGGGGATATTATCAACCCTTACGGGATACACTTTCCCGTCAAGTATTCACGGCATGCCATATATAAAATATAGTGACCCAACTTAACCGGTAATTAACCCAATAATTAAATCGGTTAATTCCTTTGGAAAATCAAAGTCACTTATATTAAATATACACACCCGCAATAGTATCGGGGATTAAGAATAAAATACACTGAGACTTAAATCGATTATCCAAGGCAATCCTAATCGATAAATCTCAAATGATCCGCCCAATACACCAAGTGTACAAGTGTGATAAAATAATCAAGATAGATTATTTTCTCTCTCACACAACGACTATACCGATGGATTGGTCCGTGTCCATCTAGGTCGTGAGCAACTGTTCGATTAAATACGAGTAACCGATAGTATGATCTTCTGTGTGTCCATACAACACCATACTAACTACAACGTATAAAATCCAGGACTATAATTTGCATATATAATTAAACGCAAATAATTGTTTATTTAATTAAATAGATTAGTGGCAATGGATCGTGACTTTCCGTTACTTAAATCTAGACATTAAGTATACAACTCCAACATTACTGGCATCCAGTTTGAGATACTGGGAAGCAGGGTCAAAGCAAGCTGCACCGAACTGGACCTCAGTTTGGGGATGGTGACCTTTGAGGAGTGGAAGTCAAAGGAGTACCAGAGGGCACTGAAGGCTTTGCCCGAGCGAACTAAGAGCGAGTTAAATGAGATCTGGAAGGTGCTGGGCAAAGGGGGAACATTCATTGCACAGACCACTAAGGGGCATCAGTTGAAGGATGATGCGATGAGGGTTTGCCATAGGATCCTGGCTGTCAATTTCTTTGGCAAACAGGACACAAGCAATGCGATCTCCCAGATTGAGTTGGGTATGCTGTGGTGCATGGAGAAGAAGATCAGGCTGCACTTTGGGTCTTTTCTCTGTGCACAGATGAAGTGGTTGGTCACCCATCCCCTGCATCGCCACTCCTTAACCCAGTTCCCTATGGTGTATGCCGCGAAGATGGATTTGCTGGAAGGGAAGAAAGTGAATTTGATGAGCGAGGAGAAGTTTGACAAGGCCTGTTTCAAGAGGATGCATGATATCAAGTAGAGCAGTGATGGGGTAATAACTTTTGATGATAACAAACCAGTGAAGGTAGAGAAGGTTGTGCCAGTGAAGGCAAAGGTGAAGAAGGAAGAGGTGAAGGAAGATGGCGAGGTGACTGAGCGCCTTGTGATGATAGAGCAGAGGCTGGACGAGCTTACCAGCATGATGAGGGCATACTTTGCCCATAAGGGATTCAGGTATCCACCTGAACCTAGCACTTAACTGACCCTCCCTTGTTTTTTTTTATTATTTTTGTTTTCTTTCTTTTTTGTATTTCTGTTTGAGTCAAACAACTCGGGCGACGGGGTCGATCTCCCTGCTGACACACTTTGCCTACGCAAAGTGTGTGAGGGGGCAGGTGCGCCAACGTTAATTTAGAGTTGTTGTGTGGTCGAGGGAGCCCCTACTGATCTTATTACTCTCACCCACTTTGCCTACGCAAAGTGTGTGAGGGGGGAAAGGGAAAGGGCAAACCTCTGAGTCTAATCGAGTCAGCATGATTATGTGAATACTTAGGGCAGTTAGAAGCAATTTCATTATATACAGCAATTCAAAATTTGTAGTTAAAGGCATGAAAATAGGGACGATGGAACTATACTAGGCAAACTGTGAGATTTGAGCCATACATTGAATGAAGATTTCTTTCTTGAGAGTACTGTTGTGAAATTTATGATGCCTGACTTTGCCTATTTGTTGTGTTAAGTAGTTCTGTTGGGTGGGGGTTATTATATGATTAGGGCATTTCTTTCAGTTTGACTAAATGAACATTAATCCCTTGTTAGCCCCTTTGAGCCTGTTGAAATTTTCTTTGATACCAGTCTGGCACTTTGCCAATAGGCAACCAGACAGATATGAGGGGGGTAGAGAGATTGATGTTGAAAAAAAAAAGAGAAAAAAAAGAAAAAAAAAAAGAGAAAAAAAAAAGAGAAAAAAAAGAAAAAATATAGAATAAATTGGTTGTGTGCTCAGGCCCGTAAGAAAAGGGGCAAAGTGTTAGAGAAAGGCTAAACCTATATATAGCCCTCTGCCCAAACCGTGCCTACTCCTCAAAATCCACCCAAAGAGCCTACATTACAACCCAATAAAAGCCCCTTTGATGAGACCCCCCACTTAGTCAGAATAACTTGATCAGCAAACTGTCAAATTTGGGCAAAGTAGTTTCACAACAGAAAATGAGTGACATTATACCCATACACTGAAAAGAGAGATACACTTGTGAGGGAATGCCCAAAGTCCTAGTATAGACTCTTGACCGAATTTTTATGCCTCTAACTTGAATTTTGATTTGCCTGTATTTGCTTTACCTATTTTATATTCTGTAATCATGCTAAAATCCTTTGAGTCTCTGTTTATTTGTTTCCCCCTCTATCTTGACTTCTTTTTCACTTTGGTCTTGAGTCCGGTGAGTCAAACCCCACGCTTGAGGACAAGCGTATTGCAAGTGTGTGCGGTTTGATGAGCCATTTTATTTGCTCATCTTGAGCCCCTTTTTTGAGTCAGTTTGAGTCAGTTTATGTGTCTGGGAGGGCACAGTAGAGTGTTTGGTCAGGGTGTGCAGGCAAACAGGTAACAGGTGGCGCACTGGGCAAAAGAGGCAAGGAAAACCCCTTCTTTGGGCAAACAGCGATCTGGAGCGTGTAGTGACTGAGCAGTTTGGCCTTATCAGGCAAACCAGGCCACTTTGGGCAAGTCATGAAGCAGAAGACCCAGACCTAACACCAAGTACCGTGCCTGGTCCGTTCACCTGTGGAGGAGAAGAATACCTGTAGAGAGTTTGGGAGGCAGATTGCCATCGGGCAAAGTCAAAGGCGGCTAGAGCTAAAGATGGAAAGTACTTAGCGGCGCCTGGAAAAGGAAGCCCATGCAGCGGCCCATGTAACTGCAATCCCGCAACCCTAATTCAAGCCTATATAAGGAAGAGAAGCTGGAAGAAGACAGAACACACAATTCCGACCCCGTTCACGAAGCAGCCGCCGGCGATTGAAGCTTGGAGATTTCCGGCCAAATTGTTTTGTGTTTGAAGTTGATCGAGCCCACGGGCATTAAAACAATTTATTGCTTTCTGTTTTTATTGCTTTGTTTTTCTATTCTAGTTGAACGATTTCAGATTTCAGTTAATATGAATTTCAGTTTCGTTTTCCAATTTATTTCTTGTTTTATTTCTTTACGTATGAGTAGCTAAACTTGCAGGGCGTCTGGGCAAAGGCTAATCGAAGGGGACTCTGGGCTAAGATAGAACCGTGAGGTTGTTAGGGCTTTTAGTTAACTTCCTGGAGGTTTGTTCCCGATACATAGTTGAGGTTTAACCATATTCTTGCAGGTTTGGGGAGACTAATTTGGTCGTTAGGAAACCCTTACACTTTGAGATACAAGCGATTGATCAACCGAGTATTCCGCGTTAGATGTACTACGGGCATAGCGCTAGAACGTGTTGGAGTAGCGGTCGTATGATTCGGATTTCCGGACATGCTATTGGCCAAATTGGGTTCGTCAAGAGAGTAATGCGAGTTTGGGAAAACTAGATCCATGCGACCACATAGATATCGAATTGTTTAGACTCAGGGGATTAGGCATAAGTATACCTTGCCTTTATTTACACCGTAAGGACGGATTGGGGTGGGGTGACTGTAGGCGTGACTTAATAGGACTGCTTTCACTTTGTTCGACATCCTATAACCGATTGACAAACCATCAGTTAAAACCATTAGTGCCAGGGATCGGTAGTTTGCCCAGAGAACCCAGAGAGAAGCCAAAGCCCAGGAGCCTACTTTTCTTTATTTGATTTCAGTTTGATTAATTGCTTTTCTATTTACAGTTTGGCCAAAGTGTTTAGTTTATTATTTCTGCATGTTAGTTTGGGTTAATTAAATTTTATAATTCTGTTAGTTGGTAGTTTGATTAAACGCTGTGACTCAGCAACCAAACTTAAACCTTTTTATTGTGACACTATTTGGGCAAAGCCGAGATTAACTAAATTGCAATTGCTTCCTCGTGGGATCGACCCTATACTTATCACTTGCTATCTTGTGTTGAGTTTAGGAACTTTATAAATTTATTTTGGCCGCGTTAGCTTCCACGACAAAGTTTTCGTGTCGTCAATCGTCATAGAAACAATTGGGTAATTGATAAAGCATGTTTACGTAATTAAATCATGCTTATTTGGTATTTAATTTCTAACATTGTTTCTACACTGTGAATTCAAAGGAGTACATAGTTTGGTATGTAGTATCTTTTGTGTATGGTTGTGTGTATCCATTAGAGGAAGATGGAAGAAAAGAAAATTGAATAAATCGAGGTTCGTGTTCAACAAGATTTCCTTAAAATAAATTCGTCCTCTACGGGTACGATTATTTCCCAGGATACAACGATTACAAGCAAAACAATTGCTTACGGCGAACCGAGATGTTGCCTGAAAAATACCACCGGAGGATCAAAGAAACGAGGTAAACAAAAGAAAGACGAGAGCGATTGCTCGGAATGCGTCTGTATATTTCTCAAACAATTTCATTCTTTCTCGTTTCTCTTCGAGTATTCCCGACTTTTCAAGTCGTGTTTCTCGTGTATTCTATGCAAATGTCGATTGCACTTATATAGAGATGTTGGAGTCGAAGGTTCATTGAATGTGGACGATTTGACTACACAAAATGTAACGTCTCACCATTCATACCACCTCACTAATGGCCACTTAACCACCATTATTTCATCATTTAAAATTCAAAATGTAACTTATTATATTATAATAATAATATCATATTATTATTATTAAAATATTTTGTCAATAATTGACAAATACTTCATTAATTAGAAAAATAAAATACTAGCAAAAAATGTGTATAACCAGGTACTCCCCTATATTTACATTTTGCATATTTTATTTTTCTCACTTAGAACATAATTTCTTTTGGAATACTCTTCCAATTAGTTACACTTTTGAAAATTAATTTCTCATTCATACTACTCGAAATTGAGCGTATGAGATATCACATCGAAGCTCTCTACGAGACGCTCATTTTCCAAAAATCCCCAACATGAATGAAAATTATACAAATAAAGAAGTTTGGTGATATAACTCAACGTTATAAACGTGCATAGAATAGGTAGATGTTACCCTTTGAACCTTTCCTGGTGAAAGCATACTTATTTTACTAGTTAAATAGTAGACACGATGTCTTTGAACTATTCACCATTTGTGTAAACAATGGTATACTCCACTCACGTTCTTTCTAACAACTCTCAGTTCTCATAGTTATGTTCATTTTGGCCCTGAACATCTGTCTGGTTCTGTAAGAGTGTTTAAGAATATGCCTTACTATATTCTCTTCGAAGCGGCCCCACTTCTCTCTTACATAGGTGATTTCATTTGAATCATTAATAGCCATATGCTAATCCTCACAACATATCACTGTAACATCTCTTAGGCAATGGACTTTCATGGAAATTAAATTCCCCCACATAACAGTGATAACGGAGTTTAAACAATTAGGTTGTCCTTTTGAACCTAGTTTTTGGGATCTCCAGTCATATATGTAAGGTTTTCCTTCGTTTCAACTCTCTTTCTTTAAGGATTTAAGTCCAATCCTTTAGATGTTTTACTAACTCTCGATTTAACCATTTCTTTGGTTAATTGACTGCGATATTATCTTTAGATCTTACATAATCTACTGAGATAACTCCAATAGAGAGTAGTTGTCATACATTGTGTTCTTCCAATTGCAAATTGACAATCACAATTAATACTAATTGGATACACATGTTTCGTCTACTTCGGATGTTCTTTATAAATTCCGATTTTATTTTGTACAAATAATTCATATTTCAATATAAATTTCAAAAGTCTCATATTTACTTCTCATTAAGTAAATATCAGTGTTCTAAAAAACGCCCTAGGCGGCCGCCTAGGCGGCGCCTAGGCGCTCGGCGGCCGGCCACCGTCCCGATTTCCGGCAAGACGGCTTTTCTAGGCGGCTTGGAGTATAAATGACCTTTAGGTGGGTCTAAATGGGGCTAGATGGGTGCGGGCTACTGTATTTAGTTTTTATGAACTCACCTTGTCTTCTTTCTGTTGTTGGTTGTTGCGCGGCTGAGCCGGAAAACATGAGAAAATAAAATGACAGCTTAAACAGAATTGAAAGAAAAAGAAAAATAAATAAAGTAGCGGCGCTTTTCACAATTTAGGGTTTCTTTAAGTACGTATACTATATATATATTATAATAATAATATTAATAATATATTATTATATTATTAAAATAAAATATTATATTATTAAAATACATTATTATATTATTATTTTATTACGACAATAAAAAATTAAATAAAAACAATAAAAAATTAAACTTAATTTTGACATATTTAACTAATTTTAATTTATATTGTACTTATAATTTCTTATTTAACTATTTTTAATATTATTAATTATAAAAAATAGGTAAACGTCTAAATCCGCCTAGGCCCCGTCTAGGCCCCGCCTAGTCGTCTAGGCGCTAGGCCCCAGGTCACCGACCTGCTAGCGCCTAGCGTTTTTTAGAACACTGGTAAATATTACTTTTCTAAAATTTTATTGATAAAAATCAATCAATAATAATTTTGACTTTTCACTTTTATTTACTTCTCATTAAGTAAATAATACTCTTAATTATGAGAATAAATTATTATTATTACCTCATTCATATCATTATATAAATTTCAATAATTTATTTACTTCTTTCCAATAAATCTTTATACCACATTCATAAGTCTATATGAATTTCAAAGATTTTATTTGAACCACTAATAATATAATAAATTTTACTATTTTTTATATTCAACCAATAATAAATTTTATTATTTATTATTTTTAATCAATAATAATATAATAATACATTTCACTATTTATTATATTTTAATGGTAATGATAAATTCCACCATAATTATCAAATAATGATTACATCATTATCACATAAATAATAATAATCGTCATATTATTATTTTTATCACATAAAATAATAAAATATGCATGCAAATTGTTATTATTTAATTATATCAAAAGATATATACATCAACCACTATTGATTATCAGTAATGTTCGCTCGAACTATATAGTTCATCATTGAACAATTTTTTTTTTTCGACTTCAACAACGTTGTTGAATTTTTCCTTGGTTTATCACGATGATTAACCAAAATATCATCTAGTGTGGCGCACCACCACTAGGTCCCGAGGGATACATATTCATTCACTCAATCGAGTTTTAACCATCTCCGGTCGTAAGCACAAATATTCAATTCAACCATCAAACTAGTTTGTTTTAAGTTTGTAGTATCTTTTGTGTATGGTTGTGTGTATCATGGAAGAAAAGAAAATTGAATAAATCGAGGTTCGTGTTCAACACGATTTCCTTAAAACAAATTCGTCCTCTACGGGTACGATTGTTTCCCAAGATACAACGATTACAAGCAAAACAATTGCTTACGGCGAACCGAGATGTTGCCTCAAAAATACCACCGGAGGATCAAAGAAACGAGGTAAACAAAAGAAAGACGAGAGCGATTGCTCGGAATGCGTCTGTATATTTCTCAAACAATTTCATTCTTTCTCGTTTCTCTTCGAGTATTCCCGACTTTTCAAGTCGTGTTTCTCGTGTATTCTATGCAAATGTCGATTGCACTTATATAGAGATGTTGGAGTCGAAGGTTCATTGAATGTGGACGATTTGACTACACAAAATGTAACGTCTCACCATTCATACCACCCCACTAATGGCAACTTAACCACCATTATTTCATCATTTAAAATTCAAAATGTAACTTATTATATTATAATAATAATATCATATTATTATTATTAAAATATTTTGTCAATAATTGACAAATACTTCATTAATTAGAAAAATAAAATACTAGCAAAAAATGTGTATAACCAGGTACTCCCCTATATTTACATTTTGCATATTTTATTTTTCTCACTTAGAACATAATTTCTTTTGGAATACTCTTCCAATTAGTTACACTTTTGAAAATTAATTTCTCATTCATACTACTCGAAATTGAGCGTATGAGATATCACATCGAAGCTCTCTACGAGACGCTCATTTTCCAACAATCCCCAACATGAATGAAAATTATACAAATAAAGAAGTTTGGTGATATAACTCAACGTTATAAACGTGCATAGAATAGGTAGGTGTTACCCTTTGAACCTTTCCTGGTGAAAGCATACTTATTTTACTAGTTAAATAGTAGACACGATGTCTTTGAACTATTCACCATTTGTGTAAACAATGGTATACTCCACTCACGTTCTTTCTAACAACTCTCAGTTCTCATAGTTATGTTCATTTTGGCCCTGAACATCTGTCTGGTTCTGTAAGAGTGTTTAAGAATATGCCTTACTATATTCTCTTCGAAGCGGCCCCACTTCTCTCTTACATAGGTGATTTCATTTGAATCATTAATAGCCATATGCTAATCCTCACAACATATCACTGTAACATCTCTTAGGCAATGGACTTTCATGGAAATTAAATTCCCCCACATAACAGTGATAACGGAGTTTAAACAATTAGGTTGTCCTTTTGAACCTAGTTTTTGGGATCTCCAGTCATATATGTAAGGTTTTCCTTCGTTTCAACTCTCTTTCTTTAAGGCTTTAAGTCCAATCCTTTAGATGTTTTACTAACTCTCGATTTAACCATTTCTTTGGTTAATTGACTGCGATATTATCTTTAGATCTTACATAATCTACTGAGATAACTCCAATAGAGAGTAGTTGTCATACATTGTGTTCTTCCAATTGCAAATTGACAATCACAATTAATACTAATTGGATACACATGTTTCGTCTACTTCGGATGTTCTTTATAAATTCCGATTTTATTTTGTACAAATAATTCATATTTCAATATAAATTTCAAAAGTCTCATATTTACTTCTCATTAAGTAAATATCAGTGTTCTAAAAAACGCCCTAGGCGGCCGCCTAGGCGGCGCCTAGGCGCTCGGCGGCCGGCCACCGTCCCGATTTCCGGCAAGACGGCTTTTCTAGGCGGCTTGGAGTATAAATGACCTTTAGGTGGGTCTAAATGGGGCTAGATGGGTGCGGGCTACTGTATTTAGTTTTTATGAACTCACCTTGTCTTCTTTCTGTTGTTGGTTGTTGCGCGGCTGAGCCGGAAAACATGAGAAAATAAAATGACAGCTTAAACAGAATTGAAAGAAAAAGAAAAATAAATAAAGTAGCGGCGCTTTTCACAATTTAGGGTTTCTTTAAGTACGTATACTATATATATATTATAATAATAATATTAATAATATATTATTATATTATTAAAATAAAATATTATATTATTAAAATACATTATTATATTATTATTTTATTACGACAATAAAAAATTAAATAAAAACAATAAAAAATTAAACTTAATTTTGACATATTTAACTAATTTTAATTTATATTGTACTTATAATTTCTTATTTAACTATTTTTAATATTATTAATTATAAAAAATAGGTAAACGTCTAAATCCGCCTAGGCCCCGTCTAGGCCCCGCCTAGCCGTCTAGGCGCTAGGCCCCAGGTCACCGACCTGCTAGCGCCTAGCGTTTTTTAGAACACTGGTAAATATTACTTTTCTAAAATTTTATTGATAAAAATCAATCAATAATAATTTTGACTTTTCACTTTTATTTACTTCTCATTAAGTAAATAATACTCTTAATTATGAGAATAAATTATTATTATTACCTCATTCATATCATTATATAAATTTCAATAATTTATTTACTTCTTTCCAATAAATCTTTATACCACATTCATAAGTCTATATGAATTTCAAAGATTTTATTTGAACCACTAATAATATAATAAATTTTACTATTTTTTATATTCAACCAATAATAAATTTTATTATTTATTATTTTTAATCAATAATAATATAATAATACATTTCACTATTTATTATATTTTAATGGTAATGATAAATTCCACCATAATTATCAAATAATGATTACATCATTATCACATAAATAATAATAATCGTCATATTATTATTTTTATCACATAAAATAATAAAATATGCATGCAAATTGTTATTATTTAATTATATCAAAAGATATATACATCAACCACTATTGATTATCAGTAATGTTCGCTCGAACTATATAGTTCATCATTGAACAATTTTTTTTTTTCGACTTCAACAACGTTGTTGAATTTTTCCTTGGTTTATCACGATGATTAACCAAAATATCATCTAGTGTGGCGCACCACCACTAGGTCCCGAGGGATACATATTCATTCACTCAATCGAGTTTTAACCATCTCCGGTCGTAAGCACAAATATTCAATTCAACCATCAAACTAGTTTGTTTTAAGTTTGTAGTATCTTTTGTGTATGGTTGTGTGTATCATGGAAGAAAAGAAAATTGAATAAATCGAGGTTCGTGTTCAACACGATTTCCTTAAAACAAATTCGTCCTCTACGGGTACGATTGTTTCCCAAGATACAACGATTACAAGCAAAACAATTGCTTACGGCGAACCGAGATGTTGCCTCAAAAATACCACCGGAGGATCAAAGAAACGAGGTAAACAAAAGAAAGACGAGAGCGATTGCTCGGAATGCGTCTGTATATTTCTCAAACAATTTCATTCTTTCTCGTTTCTCTTCGAGTATTCCCGACTTTTCAAGTCGTGTTTCTCGTGTATTCTATGCAAATGTCGATTGCACTTATATAGAGATGTTGGAGTCGAAGGTTCATTGAATGTGGACGATTTGACTACACAAAATGTAACGTCTCACCATTCATACCACCCCACTAATGGCAACTTAACCACCATTATTTCATCATTTAAAATTCAAAATGTAACTTATTATATTATAATAATAATATCATATTATTATTATTAAAATATTTTGTCAATAATTGACAAATACTTCATTAATTAGAAAAATAAAATACTAGCAAAAAATGTGTATAACCAGGTACTCCCCTATATTTACATTTTGCATATTTTATTTTTCTCACTTAGAACATAATTTCTTTTGGAATACTCTTCCAATTAGTTACACTTTTGAAAATTAATTTCTCATTCATACTACTCGAAATTGAGCGTATGAGATATCACATCGAAGCTCTCTACGAGACGCTCATTTTCCAACAATCCCCAACATGAATGAAAATTATACAAATAAAGAAGTTTGGTGATATAACTCAACGTTATAAACGTGCATAGAATAGGTAGGTGTTACCCTTTGAACCTTTCCTGGTGAAAGCATACTTATTTTACTAGTTAAATAGTAGACACGATGTCTTTGAACTATTCACCATTTGTGTAAACAATGGTATACTCCACTCACGTTCTTTCTAACAACTCTCAGTTCTCATAGTTATGTTCATTTTGGCCCTGAACATCTGTCTGGTTCTGTAAGAGTGTTTAAGAATATGCCTTACTATATTCTCTTCGAAGCGGCCCCACTTCTCTCTTACATAGGTGATTTCATTTGAATCATTAATAGCCATATGCTAATCCTCACAACATATCACTGTAACATCTCTTAGGCAATGGACTTTCATGGAAATTAAATTCCCCCACATAACAGTGATAACGGAGTTTAAACAATTAGGTTGTCCTTTTGAACCTAGTTTTTGGGATCTCCAGTCATATATGTAAGGTTTTCCTTCGTTTCAACTCTCTTTCTTTAAGGCTTTAAGTCCAATCCTTTAGATGTTTTACTAACTCTCGATTTAACCATTTCTTTGGTTAATTGACTGCGATATTATCTTTAGATCTTACATAATCTACTGAGATAACTCCAATAGAGAGTAGTTGTCATACATTGTGTTCTTCCAATTGCAAATTGACAATCACAATTAATACTAATTGGATACACATGTTTCGTCTACTTCGGATGTTCTTTATAAATTCCGATTTTATTTTGTACAAATAATTCATATTTCAATATAAATTTCAAAAGTCTCATATTTACTTCTCATTAAGTAAATATCAGTGTTCTAAAAAACGCCCTAGGCGGCCGCCTAGGCGGCGCCTAGGCGCTCGGCGGCCGGCCACCGTCCCGATTTCCGGCAAGACGGCTTTTCTAGGCGGCTTGGAGTATAAATGACCTTTAGGTGGGTCTAAATGGGGCTAGATGGGTGCGGGCTACTGTATTTAGTTTTTATGAACTCACCTTGTCTTCTTTCTGTTGTTGGTTGTTGCGCGGCTGAGCCGGAAAACATGAGAAAATAAAATGACAGCTTAAACAGAATTGAAAGAAAAAGAAAAATAAATAAAGTAGCGGCGCTTTTCACAATTTAGGGTTTCTTTAAGTACGTATACTATATATATATTATAATAATAATATTAATAATATATTATTATATTATTAAAATAAAATATTATATTATTAAAATACATTATTATATTATTATTTTATTACGACAATAAAAAATTAAATAAAAACAATAAAAAATTAAACTTAATTTTGACATATTTAACTAATTTTAATTTATATTGTACTTATAATTTCTTATTTAACTATTTTTAATATTATTAATTATAAAAAATAGGTAAACGTCTAAATCCGCCTAGGCCCCGTCTAGGCCCCGCCTAGCCGTCTAGGCGCTAGGCCCCAGGTCACCGACCTGCTAGCGCCTAGCGTTTTTTAGAACACTGGTAAATATTACTTTTCTAAAATTTTATTGATAAAAATCAATCAATAATAATTTTGACTTTTCACTTTTATTTACTTCTCATTAAGTAAATAATACTCTTAATTATGAGAATAAATTATTATTATTACCTCATTCATATCATTATATAAATTTCAATAATTTATTTACTTCTTTCCAATAAATCTTTATACCACATTCATAAGTCTATATGAATTTCAAAGATTTTATTTGAACCACTAATAATATAATAAATTTTACTATTTTTTATATTCAACCAATAATAAATTTTATTATTTATTATTTTTAATCAATAATAATATAATAATACATTTCACTATTTATTATATTTTAATGGTAATGATAAATTCCACCATAATTATCAAATAATGATTACATCATTATCACATAAATAATAATAATCGTCATATTATTATTTTTATCACATAAAATAATAAAATATGCATGCAAATTGTTATTATTTAATTATATCAAAAGATATATACATCAACCACTATTGATTATCAGTAATGTTCGCTCGAACTATATAGTTCATCATTGAACAATTTTTTTTTTTCGACTTCAACAACGTTGTTGAATTTTTCCTTGGTTTATCACGATGATTAACCAAAATATCATCTAGTGTGGCGCACCACCACTAGGTCCCGAGGGATACATATTCATTCACTCAATCGAGTTTTAACCATCTCCGGTCGTAAGCACAAATATTCAATTCAACCATCAAACTAGTTTGTTTTAAGTTTGTAGTATCTTTTGTGTATGGTTGTGTGTATCATGGAAGAAAAGAAAATTGAATAAATCGAGGTTCGTGTTCAACACGATTTCCTTAAAACAAATTCGTCCTCTACGGGTACGATTGTTTCCCAGGATACAACGATTACAAGCAAAACAATTGCTTACGGCGAACCGAGATGTTGCCTCAAAAATACCACCGGAGGATCAAAGAAACGAGGTAAACAAAAGAAAGACGAGAGCGATTGCTCGGAATGCGTCTGTATATTTCTCAAACAATTTCATTCTTTCTCGTTTCTCTTCGAGTATTCCCGACTTTTCAAGTCGTGTTTCTCGTGTATTCTATGCAAATGTCGATTGCACTTATATAGAGATGTTGGAGTCGAAGGTTCATTGAATGTGGACGATTTAACTACACAAAATGTAACGTCTCACCATTCATACCACCCCACTAATGGCCACTTAACCACCATTATTTCATCATTTAAAATTCAAAATGTAACTTATTATATTATATTATAATAATATCATATTATTATTATTAAAATATTTTGTCAATAATTGACAAATACTTCATTAATTAGAAAAATAAAATACTAGCAAAAAATGTGTATAACCGGGTACTCCCCTACATTTACACTTTGCATATTTTATTTTTCTCACTTAGAACATAATATCTTTTGGAATACTCTTCCAATTAGTTACACTTTTGAAAATTAATTTCTCATTCATACTACTCGAAATTGAGCGTATGAGATATCACATCGAAGCTCTCTACGAGACGCTCATTTTCCAACATGGTAAACCATCAACCTCGCGTTTGTTAGGATTTATATAATCGAACAAGGATTCAAAGAAAAGATAACGTAGAAAACTTGTGGTATTAGAACAAAATAAGCATGATCTAAAATATACAAGAGAGAGGCTTTATATAGCCAAACAAAAGGTAAACCCTAATCCTATATATAAAAGGTAAACCCTAATAATCCTATAAATATAATAACTAATATAAAAATATGCTAACACCCCCCCTCAAACTCACGATGGTACAGCAAGGAGCATCGAGAGTTTGTCAATGAAAAATCTATGACGGCTGACAGAATGAGACTTCGTGAAGCAGTCAGCCAACTGTAAGGACGACGGAGTAAACGGTAGAGAAATGGTTCCGTGATCCAAATGATGCCGAGTGAAATGACAATCAATCTCAATGTGTTTGGTGCGCTCATGAAACACCGTGTTGTGAGCAATCTGAATGGCACTCTTATTATCGCAGTACATAGGTGTGGGGTCAGTAAGAGTGACTCCCATGTCAGCCAATAACCAGCGCAACCATATAATCTCAGCCGTAGTGGAAGCCATAGCACGATACTCTGCCTCGGTGGATGAACGGGAAACTACAGCTTGCTTCTTACTTCTCCAAGAAATAAGAGAATCACCAAGAAAAATACAAAACCCAGTAGTGGACTTCCGAGAAGTCGAATCACCAGCCCAATCGGCATCAGAAAAGGCACGAAGCTCCAATGAAGAAGTGGATGGAAACAAAAGACTCTGATAAAGAGATCCCCGTAGGTAACGTAAAATACGCACAACAGCAGCCCAATGTACAGTCGTGGGTGCTGAAACAAACTGACTAACAATGTGAACAACATAGGCAATATCAGGACGAGTGATCGTCAAATAAACAAGACTACCAACAATGGACCTATACAGAGTGGGATCTTGTAAAGGAGTGCCATCATCTAGAGTATACTTTGCGTTCAGCTCGAGAGGAGTGTCAGTGGTGCGAGTGTCAGTGAGTCGTGCACGGTGAAGAATATCAGCAGCATACTTGGACTGAGAGAGAAGGTAACCTCGAGGAGAGGAGGCAACTTCAATTCCCAGAAAGTATCGTAAAGGGCCCAAATCTTTCATCTCAAAACAACGGGACAAGGTTTCTTTCAAACCCACAATACCATCAACATCATCACCCGTAATAATCATATCATCAACATATAACAGAAGGAGAACACGGCCGGCAGAAGTCGATCGAACAAATAAAGCCGAGTCATAAGGGCTAGAGACAAAACCAAGGGAAATCACAACTCGAGAAAATCTATCATACCAAGCACGAGGTGCTTGTTTAAGGCCATACAACGCCTTCTTAAGGCGACAAACCTGTCCTGGAGCATGAGAGACGCCTGGTGGGGGAACCAAATACACTTCTTCCTTCAATTCTCCATTCAAAAAAGCATTTTTAACATCCATCTGAGATATGTGCCACTGTTGAACAGAAGCAACAGCAATGAGGACACGAACTGAAGTCATCTTGGCTACCGGAGCAAAAGTCTCCTCATAATCTAAACCATACTCTTGAGCAAACCCCTTAGCAACTAAGCGGGCCTTGTATCGCTCAATAGAACCATCAGACTTCGTCTTAACTTTGTACACCCATCTAGAACCAATAGCCTTTTTACCTGCAGGAAGATCAACAAGGTCCCAAGTACCAGTCTTGTCTAAGGCAGACAGTTCCTCAGCCATAGCATTTTGCCAATCACGGGATCGGACAGCCTCCTTATAGGAGGAAGGCTCAGAGATTGGATCAATGGAAACAAGAAATGACGCAAAGGACTTAGAATAACAAGAGTATGCAAAATCAGGTAATTGAGTAGACTTACGTATGCGTACTGGATAGCGTGGCGCAGCAAGATCCGTAGTCACAAGCGGTGATTGGGTAGCCGTGTTAGGGGTCGGAGAATAGTAAACAATAGGTGCAGTAGGAAGTGAAGAGTCAGAAGAGAAGGGATCAATGTGAATAAGATCAGATTTAGTCAAGTTGTGTGTGCTGGAGGGAATGGTAAAGAATGGGATATGCTCAAGGAAGGAGACATGGCGAGACACATATAATTTTCTAGAGGAGGGATCATAACAACGATAACCTTTTTGACCTATACCATACCCAAGAAAAACACATATAGCAACCCGAGAGGAAAGTTTGGACAGTTCAACATGTGGACGAAGAACAAAGCAAGTGGAACCGAAGACTCTTAAGACAGAATAATTTGGTGTTTGGCCAAATAACTGCTCATAAGGAGAAGTGCCAGAGTTATGAGCAGTCGGAATATGATTAATAATGTAAGTGGAGGTAAGGACAGCTTCTCCCGAAAACTCATTTGGAACACTAGCGGATAACAACATAGACCTGGCAGTTTCAACAATATGTCGATGTTTTCTCTCAGCAACACCATTCTGCTGAGGGGTATCAGTGCACGAGGACTGATGCACAGTACCTTCAGACAAAAAAAGATCAGAAAGAGTTCCACTAGTGTATTCCCCACCCAAATCAGAACGAAAACACTTAACAACAGCGGAGTGTTGGGTTTTAACGTAGGCTTGAAAATCTGTATAAATCTTAGTGAACTCAGAACGATTTTTCATAAAAAACACCCAAACATAACGAGTATAGTCATCAATAAAGGACACATAATATCTAGACCCCCCTTTAGTAGGAATAGGAGCGGGTCCCCAAACATCAGAGTGGACTAAATAATAAGGTGCACAAGATTTTGATGAACTATTATGAAAAGGCAAAGCAGAAAATTTCCCAAGTTTACATCCACGACAATCAGAAATATCATGAGATTTTAAAACACCCAAAACGCCAGTATTACACAAAAATTTTAAACGAGAGTGTGAAACATGACCAAGTCTAGAGTGCCATAAAAAATACTTAGAGGATGACTTGGTTAAATGAAAGGAAGATAAATCAACAGAGGTGGCAGCTGCATAGCCAGGAGTGCGCAGCTCATCCAAAACATAGAGACCCCCCTGTCTACGGCCTGTCCCAATCAGCCTCTTGGAGTCGGGATCCTGCACAGAACAAGAAGTGGAAGAAAAATGAACAGAATATCCAGAATCACATAATTGACCAACAGATGCAAGACTTAGAGTAAGCTTAGGTATACAATAGACATTTGAGAGAGACACGTGAGGAGTGTTAATAGTGCCAACGCCAACTAATGGTAATGATGAACCATCAGCAGTAACAACAGTAGGGGAACAAGACTCAGAAGACAAGGATGTGAACTTAGATGGATCAGGAGACATATGAAACGAAGCCCCCGAGTCCAAGACCCTAAGGGATGATGATATACCTGAGGGATTTGATGAAGGCAAACCTGATGGAGTACGAGTAGTCATGGCAAAATGCTGAGGCGGGGGGACTGTCTGACCTGAGGCCGAAGACTGAGTAGCAAGGAATCGTTGAAACTGTTCTGCAAGAGCATCCATAGAAGTATTCTGAGAAGAAGCCACATCCAAATCACCCGCAGATGCAGCTGCAGCCATATAAGATGACCCACTACGGGTTTGTCCGGTACCCGATGTGCGTTGCTGTCCACCACTTTTCTGTTGCTGAGACTTATCACCAGACGAGTTCTTCAGGGCTAATACAGGACACTGGTTTATCCAATGTCCAGGCTTCTTGCAATAACGACATTCAACCTTTTTAGCAGTATTTGGTCGAGACTGGTGAGATGGTGCTGCCAAAACGGATGCAGAAGGGGCGTTTGGAACCTTTTGCATTTTCAGACGAGTTTCTTCAGCTAGCAACTCGTGAACCACTGAATCGACAGAGGGCAAAGGATTACGATGCATAATCGAAGCACGACAGTGCTCGTATTCCGGGCGAAGCGAGTGCAGAAGCTGAACAAGACGCGATTCCTCCCGATGAATAAGATAAGGTCCAAAGGCTTTTAATTCAGCAGACTCTGTCATAGCCAACTGATCCCAAAGAGCAGTGATTTCAGCATAAAATTCCTGGATGGTGCGATCATTCTGTGACAGAACACGAATTTCCCCTTCTAACTGAAAGCGAACAGATATATTGGTGCGCATAAATAGCCTTTCCAAGTAGTCCCAGACCTCCTTAGCAGTTTCATATTTAGCAAATTGCACACCAATCTTAACATCGACAGAATTATTGATCCAAGTAATAATTTTGGAATTGGCACAATCCCACTTATCAAGCAAATCATCATAATTATCAGTACCTGTTTTGGGAGCTTGAGCAACGCCAGAAACATATTTCCACATCTCTTTACCGCGAAGAAAATTTTTCATAACGTAGCTCCAATACGAATAGTTTTTGCCATCCAAACGAACACCAATTGACTGCAACGAGTCTTCACTAGGAGCCATTGGAAAACAAGCGAAAGCGAAAACGCCAACAACCGAAACGATCAGAAAAAATTAAACGAAACGAACAGAGATGATTGCTGGCTCTGATACCATGTTAGGATTTATATAATCGAACAAGGATTCAAAGAAAAGATAACGTAGAAAACTTGTGGTATTAGAACAAAATAAGCATGATCTAAAATATACAAGAGAGAGGCTTTATATAGCCAAACAAAAGGTAAACTCTAATCCTATAAATAAAAGGTAAACCCTAATAATCCTATAAATATAATAACTAATATAAAAATATGCTAACAGCATTCATCTAGTTTATCCAATGGATTCAGGTACGCTTCCGCCTTATGTATTAATATTCTCGTATATTTTGGTTAATCGTCATAGAAACAATTAGGTTAATTGATGAAGCATGTTTACGTGATTAAATCATGTTTATTTGATATTTAATTTGTAACATCAACAGGTCTCACCTCATAATATGTCAATAAAAATTTGTCACACCCGAGATTCGAACTTTGCGTCGCCAGAGAATTACACTCAAATCACCACAGATCTTATCACTCGACTATACCCTTGAAGATTTTTTTTAAAGGGGTGCAACACGATACTTTCCAGGGCACCTATCCTATTACTACTCTCGCCAAACACGCTTAACTTCGAGTTTCTGATAAGATTCGATGCATTAGTATAAGTAGGATCGCACCCAACGTAACTTTTGTTTCATCACAACATAATTTTTTATTCATTCACAAAATAAAAGGATACTCTCTCCTATTCAGTATTATTTTTTATATATAATTAGATTAAAAAAATAAAATATTATGTACCCAAATATAAATAATTTAATTTACAACAATTATATTAATTTTAAATTTTAAATAGTGAGATGAATTATCAAGAGTGCGTAATTCAAAATTAAGCAATTTCTTCAGCCCCGCACTAATGATGTCACTTCACTTGTATCTTTTAGTATAAATAAAAAATGATGTATGACTAGTCGTGCTCAACCAAAAAATACAGTATTTGTCAAACCTGATAGTTTTGCATTAGTGAATCACCCCATTTTTGTCCATTAACGACATAACAATATATACAACCACGTTATTAATGTGAAGAAATTATTAAAGTAAATTATTATATTTGAAATATTAATTAAATTTATTTGTTAATATATATTGGTCTTATTGGTCTTCCAAGCTAAAGTTGAAATCCAAGTCATAACTCATAAAACTATTTCCCATCAACTAAATGGATTAATGGAAAATATATTTTGTATATATTAAATTGATTATTTATTTATTTCTTTAATGATAAGATTCCAGAAGACTAGTTCTGTTTCTGCGCCACCGATTCGGATTACATGCACTCATGTCATTTTCTCGTCACTTTCATATAGTATATGACATCAAAAATAATTTTAATTACATTTTTTTGAAATAAAAAATTATTTCTTAGTATTTGTCAGATTTTTTTAATAAATTTATTTAAAAAATGACATCAGTGCATGTAATCTATCTTCTAAATATATACTACGAGTAGTATTTTAAACTTTAAATTACTAGTGTTAGATATACAAATCTATATTTTCTTGCAAAATTAATTATAAAAAACACTATATTTTCTTGCTAAATTAATTATAAACACTAACAATTTAAAATTTATAAAAAAAATCTATATTTTGTTGCTAAATTAATAATTTAATTTTTATTTTTTTAATCAAAATTTTAAAAATTATATATGAAATATTATTTGTTTGCATATTTATTTAATAGTTACAGTTTTATTTGAAATATTATTTTATTTTATAATTTTATTAATATTTTGTAAGCATATTTTTATTGTAATTTATTTGAAATTTTGTAAGCATATTTTTATTTTTATTTGAAATATAATTTTATTTTCTACTATGTACCCCTTAGATTATTTCCTATAGTGTTAAAATATGACTCGTAGGAATTTTGTTTTCTTATTTAGGAAAATTAGAATTATATTTAATATAATATAATTCTATTCCTTATGGATTTAGGAGTCATATATTAGGAATAAGAGTTTATTCCTATTCCTATTGGTAACCTAATTTATGGGTTTTCTACACCTATAAATAGGGATCTCCATAGACACACAAGTTAATACCATCATAGAGAGAGATAATATTGTGTGAGATTAGAGGGTTTTAGAGTGGATATCAATCCTTGTAATCGTGAGGCAATATTATAGTGAAAGTTCTCGTCGTTCCTCCCGTGGTTTTTCCCGATTTGGGTTTCCACGTAAATTCCTTGTCTTCTTTTCTTGTCTCCTTCTTTATTTATTGTTGAGTTATATTCGGGGTTCCGCATATTGTTCGTACTATACATCGTCGTTCTACAACAAGTGGTATCAGAGCTTTGGTTTCGATGGCGAGCGTGAGGTACGATCTACCGAATTTAAGTCTCAACACGAGGTTTCCTATTTGGCAATACAAGATGAGGTTAGTCCTCAGATCTCTTAAGCAAGAGATTGTTCTACTTGGTATTGACAACAAGCCGAAAGACATGAAGCATGACGAGTGGGTGGAGCTCGATCAGATGGCTATGGCGACCATAGGGCTTCATGTTTCAGATTCGTTGACTGAGGAAACGACGGAGGCGAAGACCGCAAAGGAATTATGGGAGTTGTTGGAATCGATGTGCGTTGAGAAAACGGTGTCCAACAAGCATCACTTGAAGAGAAGTCTCTACTTCCTCAAGATGGCGGAGGGGTCGTCGATTCAAGACCATGTAGCGAGATTCAAGGAGCGTGTAGCTGACCTTGGGAAAATTGGCGTGAAGATCGAAGATGATGATCTTGCGTTTTGGATGTTATGCTCGCTACCCCCCTCCATGGCGGCTTTTCGGGACACGCTTCTCTATGGACGAGATAGTCTCACGTTTAAAGACGTAACTTCGGCTCTCTCGTCAAGGGAAAACGTACAAAGGATGGAGTCCAACAAGGATGGTATGCCCGATGTGGGTGAAGGACTTAGCGTCCAAAAGAAGTACCGTGATAAAGGGAGCGACTCGGGGAATTCGAAGTCGCGACACGGGAATAAGGAGTGTTTCTATTGCAAGAAGAAGGGACACATAAAGTCGGAGTGCTACGCGTGGAAGAAAAAGGAGAGCAACAACAATAATTCCGGTAATCGGAATTCCGGTGACGTTGGATTAGTAGATGGGAATTTCTATGGAGAACTACTAATGGCTCTAGGCGAGAACTCCAACTTTTGTGGTGATTGGATCTTAGACTCGGGTTGCTCGTTTCATATGTGTCCGGACCGGTCGTTGTTCGAGACTTATGAATCTTTGGAGCATGGTGCGGTGTTCATGGCTAATGACACCTCGTGCAAGGTCGAAGGGATTGGAAATATCCGCTTGAAGATGTTCGATGGCACGGTGCGCACGTTAGGCGAGGTAAGACATGTCCCTGACTTGAAGAGGAATTTGATTTCCTTGAGTACCCTTGATATGAAGGGATATAAACTCACTTGTAAAGGTGGAGTTTTAAGAGTTACCAAAGGTGGTTTGGTAATATTGCGAGGAAAGAGAAAGGCGAGTCGCCTTTATGTCCTCGATGGAAGCTCGGCGAAGGAAGTAACCGAGGTTGATAAAAGCTACACCGGAGAAGGTGGAGTTTATGAGGCTACCGAAGAGGCTTTGGTAGTGTTGGGAGGAGACGAAAAGGCGAGACGACCTTATGTCCTCCAAGAAGGCGCGGTGAAGGAAGTAACCGGGGCCGAAACCCGACTCTTGGTAGAAGAGTCTATCCGGCTTAGAGGCGCGCAACCAAGTAAGGCCGGAGTGACCAAGCTGATTAAAGATGAAGCGGTGAACGAAGTAACCGTGGGAAAAACTAGGCTCTCGGGTGAAGAGTCTACACGACTAGACCATGTGCGGCTTGGGCATGTGAGGAAAGTCGACAAGAAGGATCGAGTGTTTCTCGATCTATGGAGGGTTTCTAAACCTGGTGAGCCATGTGCGCTTGGAAAGCGGTCGAGAGGGTATATCTCGAATTGGGCTCACAATTCGAAGAAGACACTCGGGTATGTACGTTCCGATTCATGGGGACCTTTGATGGTCCAGACTTCTAGGAACTAGGCCCGTTGGGGCATTTGGAGGAAGACGAGGGACGAGACTATTGAGGGCGATGTGATTTCGCTTTATGGTTTGATGTGCGATGAGATTTCGCATGCGCGATGGGATTTCGCGGCTTTGTGTTACATGTGATGTGATTTCACATGAGCGATGGGATTTCGCGGTTTCTCGTCAAGGTGGAGATTGTTAAAATATGACTCGAATCCGTAGGAATTTTGTTTCCTTATTTAGGAAAATTAGAATTGTATTTAATATAATATAATTCTATTCCTTATGGATTTAGGAGTCATATATTAGGAATAAGGGTTTATTCCTATTCCTATTGGTAACCTAATTTATGGGTTTTCTACACCTATAAATAGGGATCTCCATAGACACAATTAGAACACGAGTTAACACAAGTTAATTGTTGGAGTTGTGTACTTAATGTCTAGATTTAAGTAACGGAAACTCACGATCCATTGCCACTAATCTATTTAATTAAATAAACAATTATTTGCGTTTAATTATTTATAATTAAATATATGCAAATCATAGTCCTGGATTTTATACGTTGTAGTTAGTATGGTGTTGTATGGACACACAGAAGATCATACTATCGGTTACTCGTATTTAATCGAACAGTTGCTCACGACCTAGATGGACACGGACCAATCCATCGGTATAGTCGTTGTGTGAGAGAGAAAATAATTTATCTTAATTATTTTATCACACTTGTACACTTGGTGTATTGAGCGGATCGTTGAGATTTATCGATTAGGATTGCCGGCGATAATCGATTTAAGTCTCAGTGTATTTTATTCTTAATCCCCGATACTATTGCGGGTGTGTATATTTAATATAAGTGACTTTGATTTTCCAAATGAATTAACCGATTTAATTATTGGGTTAATTACCGGTTAAGTTGGGTCACTATATTTTATATATGGCATGCCGTGAATACTTGACGGGAAAGTGTATCCCGTAAGGGTTGATAATATCCCCGAGATGAGTTCATAAGGAATTATTATGTAAACCCTGCAGGTGGATTCGTTCCGCATAATAATTAAGGTTGAATGGTACTAGTCTCGGATATAAGAGATGAATAAATTAATTAGCAATAAATTAATTTTATTTATGGATATTTATATCTTAAATACACGGAATAAATAATACTACCGGAGAAATATTATTTGATATAATATGGTTTAATATTGGGAGTGCAATTAATTTTATATAGTGGAAAATAGAATTAATTAATATTAATGGATTAATAGATTTGGGCTTGGGCTCAATTTAATCATTAATATTGGAAGCCCAATATTCCACCTCCTTAAGATCCCCTACGTAGCCTATAAAAGCACTACATGGTCTTCTCTATTCTCATAACTTGAAGATCACAATTCTAGAGAGAGAAAGTAGAGAGGGAGATCCATGGAGTTCGGTAGATCGTCGCCCACACGACGTCCGAGCTAGTGCAAGGAATACGTCGGAAGATCTCAAGGTCGTCAAATTGAGTTCTTCGTTTTTCCGAACAACGAGAACGAGGTAAATCGTAAAACCCTCTTTATGATTTTATCGTTTAATTATCGTAGAAATATCATGAACCAAGATCCGATGGCGAGACCCATATCGAGGTTGAACCGGGCTGTGGTGATCGAAGATCACCGGATCGCCGGCGGCTCAACGGGTCGACGGGATGGGTCGAGGGGGCGTGAGCCTCGGCTGGACGCCGAGGGCTCGAACGCACGGGCTCGGCCGCGAGCTACGGGTTTTCCCGTAGCGGATTCGCGGGCTGTCCGAGCCCTCCCCGTGCACGTTCAGCGGGCTGCTGCGAGCAGCCCCGTACGCACTGCACGAGGCTCCAGCGGGCTGCTGGAGCAGCCCCGCTCGCACGGTGCGAGCACCGCTCGCGCGGGCTGGTCGCCGCTCGCACGGCTGGACCGCCGCTCGCGCGGCGGTGGGCTGTTGGTGATCGCAAGCCACGGCTGGACCGTGGCTGGTCGTGCGATCACCGGGCGAGGGCTGGGCGTGCCAAGGGGGCTGCCAAGGGCAGCCCTAGGCGGCTGCCTTGAACAGCCGCGAGTCCCACGAGGGGACTCGACCGAACAGCCGCGGCTTTGCCGCGGTTAGGGTTTTGGTTGAGTCCGGCGCTTCGTGGTGGTTCGTGGCGGATTGTTCCGGCAACCGGGAGTCGATTGGAGTTGTCGTTCCGCAATTTGACAACTCCGGATATTCGATCTCCGAAGGATTTCGGTCGGAATTAATTAGATAATTTATTTATTTAAATTTATTAATTCCGGGATATCGATTTCCAACATTAATATTATCATAGAGAGAGATAATATTGTGTGAGATTAGAGGGTTTTAGAGTGGATATCAATCCTTGTAATCGTGAGGCAATATTATAGTGAAAGTTCTCGTCGTTCCTCCCGTGGTTTTTCCCGATTTGGGTTTCCACGTAAATTCCTTGTCTTCTTTTCTTGTCTCCTTCTTTATTTATTGTTGAGTTATATTCGGGGTTCCGCATATTGTTCGTACTATACATCGTCGTTCTACAACATATAGGTTGACCGAATTATACTTCTGCTATTATTTATTTATTTATTTTTGATAAGGAGGAGAGAAGAGAAACTCCACTCCCTCGATCGAGTAGGTTGTAAATCGAGAGATGTGCCCGACTAGCAGACACCTGTGCGAGAGAGCCAACAGAGACGAGAAATTCCACTCCCTCGATCGAGTAGGTTGTAAATCGAGATATGTGCCCGACTAGCAGACACCTGTGCGAGAGAGCCAATAGGTCGAATCCCAGGACAAACCTTCATAATATTTCAATAAAAATTTGTCCCACTCGAGGTTCAAACCCTGCGTCGCCGGGAATATCTCACCCACATCATCACAGGCCTTACCACTCGGCTATGCCCTGACTACTTCTACTATTAATCATGATGAAGTATGCAATAAAATCATGAGAAAAGAAAATATTGTACAATATCTGACACCAAATTATGCATATTCATTTATTGTCAAAGTACAATGTTATAACAATATATTAAAATCCACATCTTTATTCTAATTAATGAAATGAAATTAATAAGATAAAATTATAATATTGTTAACAAAGTAAATACAATCTCCTAACACCAAATTATGAATTTATTTTTATTAAAGCTCAATGTAAATGTATACTGTATTAAATAAATCCACAACTTTACATTAAGTATTTTGTTTTCTACCAAAAGTCAATGCAAATATATATTAAAATCCACAATTTTATTCAAATAATTTAAAGACATAAAATTCCATCATTGGGACACCCCTATATATATACTCCATATTCCATCTTCCTTGTTTGTTCATAAGAAAATAATGGGTCACATTCTCTTAATTATTCTCCTCTCTCTACACCATGTAGCCGACGCCGCAACCCGCCTTAGAGAATCTTACCACCTCCATGATCATGACGATCCTCATCTCGTCACTGATCTTCCTCATCAACCTCTTCACGACGATAGCTTCCCACACTACGCTGGTTATATCACCGTCGATAAACAGCATGGGCGGGCCCTCTTCTACTGGTTTTACCAAGCCCAAACTCAACCCGATCAAAAGCCTCTAGTTCTCTGGCTAAACGGAGGTATGTTGTACTGTTTTGTAGCTCTGATTACAAATGTATTTTTACAATTTTAATTAATAGAGTACTATTGTATGCTTCATTCGTCCCGTAATAGTAATAAATGTATTAATACGCAAATGATAAAAATGTATATTTCTCACTAGAAAATTAAGTTATGGTAAATAAAGTTTAATTAAAAGTTGATTAGAAACTAGTCTTAAAATCATATTTAAAGTGTAAAAATAAGATAATTTAAGAAAATATCATTATAAAGCTTCCTCCCTATATTAAAAGTATTTTAATATTGACTTTCATACAATTGGATTATATTTGTTTTGTTTATTTATTTATTTAGATTATAATTTGGATTTTATTCCCACGTGTGAGCAGGCCCAGGGTGTTCATCCGTGGGATACGGGGCAACGCAAGAAATTGGACCTTTTATAGTGGACACTACTACTAACAATGGAACTACCTTAAAATCCAATCCCTTTGCTTGGAACAAAGGTTTTTTTTTATTTACATTATTATATATGTAATTATTTAATTTAATATTATATGTTTATATTTTTATGCTGCTACGTGCAGAGGCCAATATATTATTCCTGGAATCTCCAATTGGTGTTGGCTTTTCATACTCAAATACCACTTCTGATTACGATCAATTGGGAGATGAATTTACAGGTATTTAATTAATTAATTAATTGAATTATTAATAAATATTAAATTGGACTATAATACCCTCCCCTCCACCAGGAAACGACGCTTATGCCTTCCTACAAAACTGGTTCATCAAGTTTCCATCATACCGTGCACGAACATTTTACATCGCCGGAGAAAGTTACGCAGGTTTACACTATATATCACATTACATTACATTACATTTGTATTTATTCTTGAAAAATAACTTAAAATCGAGCTTTCGATCTACGCGCGAATCGCAACGAAAACAGGGAAATACGTTCCCGAGCTAGCCGAAATCATCTTCGACAAGAACAAAGACCCCTCCTTGTTCATTAATCTGCAAGGCATACTGGTACGAATGATACGAATTTACAATGTTTTCTGTTTACATTCAATTAGTAATACTCCCTTCGTCACAAAAGAGTTGAAGAATATAATTTGAATACCAAAATTAAGAAAAATATTAATTTTTAACTTTTTTATAAAAAAGAATGTAAATTATTTTTAAATTGGAAAATAATTTATTTGTGAGTGAATTTTTAAAAGTAATTAGTAAATAAAGTAGATTGTAAAATTATATTTAAAGTAAAAAAGTGAAAATATGAGTATATATTTTTTAGTGTGTCAACTACAAAGTGTTGCAACAACCACGGGCGGAGCCAGAAAAATCGATTAGGGGGCTGAGATTTTTTTATATATAATATGTATATATATACATATTTTAGGGGGCTAAGCATAAGAAAAGTACATTTTTCTAAAAAAAATTGTAAAAAATACAAAGGAATATTTTTTTTTTAGGGGGGGCTTAAGCCCCCCTACCTTACAAGTAGATCCGCCCCTGGTTGCAACTATTATGCAGCTGGGCAATCCTGAAACGAACGACGCGGAGGATTGGAGAGGTCTGGTGGACTACGCGTGGAGCCACGCTGTGGTGTCGGACGAGACCCACAACACCATCGTGCAGTCGTGCGACTTCTACAGCAATGACACGTGGAGCAATCACAACTGCACTGCAGCTGTGGACGGGCTATTCGACCAGTATCACGAGATTGACATTTATAGCCTTTACACCCCCCTCTGCATCGATCAGAGTAACCGTTCGGCCACCAAGTTGACTAACATGGTGCGTATATTAATTTAAGATGTTTCAAAGGCCAACTTCTGCTTAATTTATATACGTACTTAGTAAAAAATAAAAGAACTTATTATTGTCAAAGTTGAATTAATAACACTTTAAAAGAGCTCTTGTTAAAATAATAATTAAAAGAGCTTGTTAAAATAATAAGATAATCCAACTTATATTTGAGCTTTAGGATCTATTTCCAATAATTATTACGCAACGACTGATCATTAGATGCCGAGAGTCATGGGCGGCTATGACCCGTGTTTGGACAGCTACGCGAAATCCTATTACAATCGGCTCGACGTTCAGAAGGCCCTCCACGTGGTCGCTGACGACGGTTCGAGCCTCAGGGATTGGAGCATCTGCAAGTAAGTAACTATATATTGAAGAATATATTCGACTCGCTATAATATAAATGTTAAGTTTGTCCAACTGTTGAAGAATATATCCGAACTGTTAGCTAGATGATGCGACTTCTAACAGTAATATAATATTAATGATATTCAGTAAGACAATATTTGATCGATGGTCAGACACGAGATCGTCGGTCACTCCTATATATAAGAAGCTCATAAAAGCACAACTCCGGATATGGGTTTACAGGTACGTACATATTATAACATATACTATGTAACATCGTCCGTTAATTTTTCTACTATATATATAATTGGTATATATGTATTTGTATGCAATTGGACAGTGGTGATACTGATGGCAGAGTACCTGTTCTGTCAACAAGATATAGTTTGAGCACGTTGGGGCTTCCGATCAAGACAACATGGAGGCCGTGGTACCATGATAAACAGGTAATTAATTTAATATATATATTCCTCTGTTTCAAGAGTAGTGTACGTAAGATGATGATATTCGTGTTCTTGAGAATCTCATCGGGATGTTGTATAGGTTGCCGGATGGTTTCAAGAGTATGAAGGGTTGACATTTGTGACATTTAGAGGAGCTGGCCATGCCGTGCCTATATTCAACCCGAGTGGGTCCCTAGCAATGTTCGCCTCGTTTCTTGCAGGGGAATCGTTACCTTCGCAGAGACAAAACTAAGCAAATTAAATCTGGAGATATCTAATTTGAACGGTGGTGTTGAGCCGATCGACCTGCTTCTCCACTTTTATCATGTAGTCTCTATTTACTATTGCTGAAAAAACAATTGATCGATAAGAATAAATAAAATAAAATTGTAGTATAACAATATTAGAGTTGAACTTATATATGTGGCGTATCACAAAACGCTATATATATACACTTTAGAAGCGTACTTGATATTGGAGTTCGTGAATAATTTAATTATATATACTTACTAGTTGCATGCAACCGTTAAATTGTCGTTGTTAAGAGTGACGACAACTATGCATATACATATTAACATATATCAGCGAGTTGAGTTGTAGTCAAATTGAACTTCACAAATTAGCAATTGCTGATTCATTCCGTGGAAATTAAATACGAAATTTACATAAATGTAGTATTACTTCTTCAATTGGATCTTATACGCTTTTTTTACTTATTAAAAATATTTATCAAATATTTACAAAACATAAATTATTACACATTAATAATTACAACTATATAAATTCAATAAATTAATAAATAAATTAATTTGCATAAAAAATAATACAATTATATTTAAAAAATTGAATATAGTACAATTGAAGTATACAATTAAAGAATATTGTAATTAATTGATTACTAATTTACTACTACTAATAACTAGCCTTCTGAATCAAGTTCACTATAAACAAGGACTATAAGCTGAAGAATTAAAGAACAAAAAGAATTAATTTTGGCATTTATTTATATATATTATTTAATTAATACTCCTGTATTTGCTTTCTCTTCTTCCACTTCAATCAAATTCTGGATTACCACTTCCGTAGCATTTTCCAAAAACTCCACCCAATCCCTGCAACCACAAAATACATAGTATGAGTATATACTAAATTCACAGTTTCTACTCCTGTCTGTATGTGAGTATCTACAAAAAAATTTCTTTTCTGTTTTACAAATTACGATAGAACTCCTATAAATTAATATTCGATAAATAAATAATTAATCTCTTTAAATTAATAAAAAAAAAATTGATCCCAACTTGATTTTTTGAATTAATAAAATTTCACGGTCCCAAATAGTATTAATTTATAGAGATTTTACTGTACTCACCCCTTCCGTGTGTCGAACGTTAATCCAACGGTCAATTTGACCTCCTCCAACGCCAACCGGAACTTCCGAATTTCCTCCGACGCGATCGAACCGTTGTCCTCGACTCGAAGGTCCGAGGGCTTCACGTCGCAGAATATCGGGACAACTCTCTTCTTGAGTTCCGTCATTCGGCTGAGCTCGTGCAAGCAGAAGTAGGAGCCGCAGTACGTGGGAGAGATGACGGCAACTCCTACCTTACATTCTCGGATCGCCAGCTCGATCTTGTCGAACAGCTTGTCCCCTGGCTTCATGCTCTTGCTGTCGAGGAAAGCCCGCAAGTGGAGCCCACGGAGGTGCTGGTGAAGTAGGCCCGACACGTTCCGTTTTGTGTCGGGCCCACGGTGGTTGATGAACACGTCGCACGGTGGGGCCCGCGAGATTTTTGGGCCGAGGGTTCGGGCTAGGGCTAGGGCTAGGGCGGAGGAGGACGGACGTTGCATGTTTTTTTGGATTTGGTTTATTATGAGTTTGAATGAATGTTGGTTACGAAATTTGAGTGGGGGTTATATAGGGTGAAAATGTAGTGAATTTCTTTGAATTGAACTCAGAGATGTTAGACTATTTGAATTGAATGAATTTGACTGTTTATTTGTTTTTAGGGTTATTATGCGCGCGTTAGCGTTAACATCGAGCGTGTAATCCTTCTATTACGGTTAGAGTGTCGATTTTTATTTAATTTATTGTTCGGAATTTCTTATTTGGAGTTGACTATTTGCACTGGACGACGGACGTACTTGTTAATTTATGGCTCGGTCAAACCAACACCAGTGTTACACAATTAGTGGGGCCCACATAAACATAACAAAACATCTGTTTAAATCTTCAAGCTGCCTTCTGAAAATGTTCAAAACTACAAAATTCCAATATATATGTGTGACTGTGTGTATCGGTCAACAATTATTTTTGATTGGCAGCAGGTGGGTAGGTACACTTGGCGTGCTCTAAATTCACCATTTATGAAAAAACATTGCAACATGAATTGGGATTTTGCAATATCACCTCTAACTTCTAAGAGACGTGATTTTAAATTAGTGAGTTTAAGAAATGATAATGTTTCCATTTGTTCTGAAATTAGTAATTAAGAATACCTTAAACTTTTAAATTAGTGATTTTAATACATTATAAACTTAAAGAATATATTAAATTTGAGGTGTACTTCGAAAAAAAATTAAAAGTACAAAGAAAATTACCCATTAGAGCATTACAATGGTATACCTAAACAAATTAGTTACATGTAATTATAGATACACCATATATAATTTGTACTTTTTCAATGTGTACTTCACTATCACAATAGTTTGAGATACAAATATTCACTTTTATTCATGTAAGACTTACAAACTAAGACACAAAATTAATTTGTACTAGTATCAAAGATTTAATACTTAAAATTCTATCCCTTAAATT
Source organism: Euphrasia confusa (assembly GCA_954870475.1). Classification (NCBI taxonomy): domain Eukaryota; kingdom Viridiplantae; phylum Streptophyta; class Magnoliopsida; order Lamiales; family Orobanchaceae; genus Euphrasia; species Euphrasia confusa. Next base: position 24,999,231 of record OX940964.1, read on the forward strand.
GTACCTCTCTCACTATTAGTTTAGCTAAAAACAAATATGTGTAAATAAGAATTGTAACTAGGTGGTGGTGATGCTCTTATTTAATCTCAAAATCTTTTTTTGTCCATTGTTTTGATTTTTGTGCATAGTCGCCAACTAGAGCACGATAAGTCACTTTTCTTGTAAAAAATAAAAAGACGTAGAAGATGAAAAATTTACAGTAATTAATAATTAGTGGGAGAAGAAAGATAACAAGGGTATTAAAATTCCAACAAGGGTATTAAAATATAGGGTTTCGTCGTCGTCTTCGTTTAATTCTAAGGAATTGAGTATTTATCGTGTCTCTATATTTAATTATTATTCTTGTTTCTTAGAATGTCGTCACTTGCTGACAAGGAAATGGAAGAACAGATTACCGCAGTTGGGAACACTCTTCTTCAACTCCCCTCTTTGCATGATGAACTACTGCCCCTTCTCGATGTAAGCCCTCTCAAATACTTCTCATCTCATTCTCTTTGAACTATTATATAATTTGTTTCATCGTCATTGTTATCTCGTCCGTGCCATGGATCTGGAGATAGTGAGTTAACTGTTGAAATGATAATGTTTCCATTTGTTCTGAAGTTCTTAAAGTGGTCCCTTCAATGGCAATTTTCATGTATTCAGTTTGTGATGAGATTAAGGTGTGTTATTATACACTTTCTATGTTGCACTACGTATATTAAATCACCTGATTAGGTGAGCTACGTGTCCGGTGCACGGATTTTTCATAAGTTCAATTCAGATTGAAACGGAAGATTCTGTCATCACTTTACTTTAAAAGTATTCCGATTCCTTTAATTTGTTTGGGAACTTCCTCTTTCATTCTTTTGTGAGACAATGTGAAAGTTTTAATTTGTTTGGGAACTTCCTCACTTTGTCCTCTAACAGAAAGTTTTATTTATTTCTGATCAACATTCTATACATGTTCAATAATACCTATTCATAAGTCATTTACCTAGATTTTCAATGGCAGTAAGTGTCGTGTCTATGTTATTGTCATGCCTATGTATATATGTATATCAGTATTTGCATGTGTTCATTTTATACACAAAGAGGTAATTGTGTATGAAAAACTTGTTGCAGTTTGTGATCGACCAACCTTGATGTTTGGTTCTCTCTAACCTCTGTTCTTTTTTACCCGCTTTAGCAAATCGAGGATCTACTTAAGAAAGTGGAGCAGTCACCTTCCAGATCCATGCAAACAGCTCTTTCTCCACTAATGCAGGCACTGGTTGTGGAAGAGCTTTTGAAGCATTCTGATGTTGACGTGAAAGTAGGCGTAGCTTCTTGCATCAGTGAGATAATCAGAATCAGTGCACCAGATGCTCCATACGATGATGATAAACTGAAGGTGATATCTTCAGTTCTCTCACTTCATTCTTTCCTCTCACCCCCACCCCTACCCACCCATCCACCCACCCCCTTTTGAAGTGACGTGACCGTTTGTATTATTTCAGGATGTCTTTCAATTGATTGTATCATCGTTTGAAAATTTATCCGACACCACAAGCGGATCATATGATAAGAGGTCCACAATGCTTAAAACTATGGCTGGATGCAGGTCATGTGTCATCATGTTGGATTTAGAATGTGATCAGATGATCATTGAGATGTTCCATAACTTTCTTAAAGCTATTAGGTAAATATTTTTCTGCTCAATTGCTACCAAATTGATCATATTTCTGTTCCTATGAGAAGTCATAGTGTGATGTGACGTTCACTCATCTCCTATGCATATACATATTTCATGGTTTTCTTGACGTTTAATTGTTGTTATCAGCCGTTAGTTGTTAAAAGATAATGTATGGAAGAAGAGAATTTAAGAAGACGTGATGGGTATAGTGTTTGGATCATATAAATCTATAGTCTAAATGTTAGATATTTCTGCAATCTGATGGTTTATAGCCCACATAGTGAAAGAATTTGGATTAACATCAAATGCTTGTGTCATTTTAGAATGGAAATTTTAATGTACTTTTATATGTTAGGACTTTAATTTCTCATGGTTCATGCATAAGGTGTAATTTTTTTACCTGATTAAGAATGTGTTGTTATTTCTCTGCGTTCAGAGTTAACCATGCTGAAGCCGTCTTTGATTCCATGGAGGCAATTATGATTCTAGTTTTAGAAGAAAGTCAAGATATCTGCCCAGATCTACTCATTCCAATTTTGGATACCTTGAAAATGAACAATCAGGTTGATTTATTGGGCGTTTCTTGCCAACTATTTTATCACTCATGTTCGACTTGCTGCTGATAAAATAAACATTGATAGGATGTAATGCCAATTGCCAAGAAACTTGCGGAAAGAGTTATTCAAAATTCAGCGGACATGATTCGACCTTATCTAGCACAATCAGTGAAAAAATTAAATGCTGATTCGGATGACTTTGGTAAAGTTGTAGCTTTGGTGTGCAGAGAGAATACTGACATTGTCGGTAATAGTAATGAGAGCATCTCAAGAGATCAGCCGGTATATTCCATCTCTATATTGTATAAAATTGTTGTGATTCCTTTCTTATTCATTATATCTTCAGTGATTTATTTTTTATCATCCATATTAGCTGGAGTTGCTATCCACCTTTGTCCTTCTATAAGACCTTATGTTGTTTTGTTCTTGTGATATTCCACAAATTATATTTTGGTTTCATTACTTTACGTCGTAATTCCTATTCCTGGATTTTGATAATTATGGAGACAGGATCAGGATGTCTGTTTGTATTTTGTTCCTTGATCTTGAAGATCCTGGTCACTTAGCCCATATAGATTTTCCATGGATTATTCAGTTTAATGTACATTTCCTTGTATGTGCAGAACCTGCCTTCTTTTATCAGTTTGGGGTTTCCTTTTACTGTACCGTGGTCCTCTCTCCCACTTCCTTCTCTAATTTTTGGCTAAGGGTTAATTCACTTTGAAACAAAATGTTGGGACACATGAGGAGCTGCATTTGTATATAGAGAAATTACGTCCTTTGCTCATATTATTGCACCATACACTTAACCCACTGTTCAATTTATTCTGTTTTCCAGGCATCTGACACCATAGAGTATGGTGAGAATTTGGTTGGCTCAAAAGTTAAAGTGTGGTGGGCAAAAGATCGGATGTAAGTGAATCTTTCGCATTCCATGAGTTGATAAATAAATGAGTGTTTCTTGCTTCTGTTTAATGTTGTGGCCAGGTATTATGAAGGTGAAATTGTATCTTTTGATTCTGCCAAGAAGAAGCATAAGGTCAGTGCAAAAGTTAGAATCTTCGTTTTGTTGGTGCTGTCCGTTTTGCTTTTAAACCCCCTTTTGTTTGAATGTGGGCTTTTATATTAAATAGGTATATTATACTGATGGCGAGAAAGAAGTATTAAATCTCAAACGAGAACGGTGGGAATTTGTTGGTGATGACTCGGTTTCAGATGAGGTATTCAACTTCTTGATTCTTGTTAGGGCTACCGTCTTCATTTCTTTAAATTGTCTCTCACAACTTCCGTAAACAGGCTGCTGATGTTGAACATTCAAGTAATGATACTTCCTCTGACGTGTAAGTTTCATCCTCATCTACCCTCTTCCACTACATCTTTAAAAGCCATAAAGCATTTAAATTTCAAATTTTGAAGACTTGCAATTACTTTATACGGAAGGAAACTTGTTTAATTTTGTAGCATTTGATGGTGGTAAACTTTTAATCCTTGAATTGGCTATGTTTATGGGTATTGGTATTGGTATTTTGAACAGTGAGAGTAAGATTGAGATTTGTCTGATAGAGAGTAGATGGCCTTGGTAGAAGGGGTTGGGCCTCGGCCATGGCTCGTCTATCGGCGTCGAGGTCGGGCTTAGGCCTGTTATGGGCTTGTAATTTTTATCAATTACTATCCAATTTATTTTAGTTTATTTTGTATTTTCCCTTTTTTAATTAGAATCCTTATTAGGTTTCAATTCTAAGTTTGGTAGGTGAAACAATAGTAATTGAACCATACTTCAATTATTGTTGAAGAGATTTACAGTCTTTGTTGGGGTTTGCTAATAGTATGATTTTCTTTTGACCAGGCAAAGGAAGAAAAAGAAAGGGAATACAAATTTTCAATCATCAAAGAGCAGGAAGCGTCAAAAGAAGTATGGTTCACCAAAAAGGTTTATTTTTTTATGGTTATACAACATAAAATGATTTTTGGTGGATTAAGAATAATCAATTGTACTTTTCATTCATCAGTAAACTAAAAGACACCGCAACAAAATCTGGTGGAAAGTCGAAGGATGATGGCAAGCCAGAGTCGGAGTTCAAAGTTAACAACACAAAGCCCAGTAGAAATTCTATATATAATGCATCCATTAAACCTAGAGACCAACCTCTGAGACTTGGGGGCAAGTCTCAAGGTGATTCTGCAAAAGCATCTAGTGGTATTAGATCCAAAGACAATCCTGCAAAAACTCCGAGCCACCCTGCTAAACAAGACAGCCAAAGAAGTACCGCCGAGTCTATCGGTAAAATACCACAAAGTGGAAAACCCCTGACAAAAACTAGCTTGTCCTCAAAGGTGAAAGAAAGTGGAAACCCCCCGACAAAAACTAGCTCGTCATCTAAGGTAAAAGAAACTGAGAGTAAGAGTGGAAACAAGCGAAAATGATTAACCTACTATTATCAGTTGCATCTATCTTTAATATTTTGTACTTGCTGCATTTTGTCTATTAATGCAAGGATGTCAACTGTCTGATTTACTAGTTTGTGGTGGATATGTTGATCCTAGGTTTCATTTGGTATTTTCCTATTAGGCTTCAAGTTTGTTAGTAATGCATTATAATTTATAACAAGGGTGAATTTACTTACACCACATGATTTGATAAATTCACCTTTTCCTAATATCAATATTATCTTTATTTAAATAAAAAACATTTTTTCAATTTTTTTGCATCTCTTCGTCTCTTTCTTAGGGATTTTTCGGTTGGTACCAAAATAAATGTTCTAAAACAACCATGTAGCAATGATATTATAAGCTGTTGTGCTAAATTAATGCAATGATTCTCTAATGAATCATTCCTTTTAGCAAAAGGCAAGCTTGAAAAGCAGCTGGAGGATCTAACTTGGCGATTGCATCTGGAGATAAAAATACGGATAGTATTAATGAATCTTGGAATTGATATCCTCTCCTGGAAAGCTCATATATTCTTGACCAGTTATTTAATATGAATTTTTCTTGGGTTTTGGGATGTGAGAAACTGCATTAGTTTCTCGAGCTCTGACCGAAAATGCTTGAACTAATAACTTCCAGAGTTATTCTTAGTGATGGCTTTGTTTAATGCACGCTGTTGATAGTCATTGCTGAATAAATATGTTGGGTTATAATGTTAAGGATGTATCTTCAGACAGTGTTATAAAAAAAGGCCGAGCGATTTTCCGTACTGAGGCGATCCCCTCTCCCTGTTTTTGTGGTATGTCCGCCTCAATTGGCTGAAGCGGACGAGGTGACTCGCAACCGAGTCTACTCGTGTGAGGCCCGAGCCCAAAAAATCTGAATGAAATCTTTTTTTTATTACTTTTATTTATCTGTAATGTTTTCTGTTATATCTGATATACATAATAAACATTCATCTGTAATGTTTTGTGTTGAACTCTCTTTGGAACTCTATTTAGTGTTTACTGAGATCTACTAACTTTCAAAACTTGCTATATTTTTTACTCTTCTTGCTTCAGGAGAATCTAACTATGGTTCTTTGTTTGACTATTATTTGATGTCATTGTGTAAATGGTTTAGTTTTTGTCACGCGTTTCAGTTGTAAAAGAAGCTTTATTTGATAATATGATTTAGTGGATTGTTTAACTTCAATTTGACAAGAATAGTAGTAATATATAATTAAGCAAAAATGTTGTTTAACAGTTTAGTGGTGGCTGTAGTTTTTTGCGGAGTAGTTCATCTATGTTTCCTTATTCCACTTTTGTTATTATATATGTTTCTTTTGTTTTGAATATTTGAAACCAAACTCCTGTCTTTTCAATCAGGCTTATTGGAGGATGTTCAAGGTCCGCTCTGTGTATCGTAATCGTCAGAATCATATTATTGCTATACAATCTTTGTGGAGGCAAAACTTGGCAAAAAGAGAACTTAGGAGGCTTAAGAAGGTAATCCTGAATTGTAGTTCTCATAGTCCTGGATTGTAATTTGAATGTGGGCCCACATGTACATGTTTTGGAGATCTACACCTGTTTTTTCCCTTGTAATACAGACCATTTTCAATATCTATGCAGGAGGCTAATGAGGCTGGTGCATTGCGTTTAGCAAAAGGCAAGCTTGAAAAGCAGCTGGAGGATCTAACTTGGAAATTGCATTTGGAGAAAAAAATACGGGTAATATTAATGAATCCTGGAATTGATATCCTCTCCTGGGAAAGCTCTTATATTCTTGACCAGATATTTAACATAATTTTTTCTTGGGTTTTCGGGATGTGAGAAACTGCATTAGATCATCACCAAGCATGACTCTTTTATTACTTTCTTTTCTGTAATGTGTGTAGTAAGGTCACTGGCTAAATTATGTTTGATTTATCCTTCTATTTGAACAGTGGGAACTTCTTTCATTAGTTCTTCATGTATTAAGCTCCCCTAAATTCTTGTTGATTTTGGCATCTTGTTTGTTATGCTTCCCTCCTCCCTCCCCTGAGTTTTTTTTAAATGGTTGATTTGGAGGTGCAGGTGTCTAATGAAGAGAGTAAGTCAGTTGAAATTTCAAAACTTCAGAAGACTGTGGAGTCTCTGACATTGGAATTAGAGGTAGCCAAACTTGGTATCCTCAATGAGTTCAATAAGAACAGGCTGCCTAAAAGACAGGTTGAATTATCGGCCAAGGAAAAATCTGCTTTGGAAAGAGAAGTTGCTTCTTTGAATGAATTTAGGAATGAAAATGCACTTTTGAAGGTAATATTTGTGTGATATGTTTAAGCTTACTATCAGTCAGTTGACATCCTTGCTTGAGTTTTACTCCCTCTGTCCCATTTATTTTCACAATTTTCTTTTTTGGATGTCCCACTTATACCTTCACCCCCCCAAAAAAGGAAATAATTATACTTATTTTTTCATTTTAAAATACAATTATAACATTACATTTTCACCTACTTTTCTAACTTTGCTAACAGCTACTTTTACTCACTTTAAAAAACAATTTTACCCTTGCCTTTTTTATTAACATAATAAAATAAGTTTTTCTTTATATTCGTACCCGGCAAGGTACGAAGTCATAACCCGGACGGAGGAAGTTCTATTTAATATTAACTGTTTTGTTGATTAATGATCATTTCTATATATATATATATATATATATATATATATATATATATATATATATATATATATATATATATATATATATATATATATATATATATATATATATATAGCCACTGGCATGTTCTCACTAGTCACTATTGAATGTATCAATAGGCAGCAGCTTGGTGATTTTATTTCATCCAGTTTTTATGATCGTATTCCACTTTTAATTAGTGTCAAAACTGTCGCAGGGGAACAGAGAAGTCCTTTTGCGATGCATTAAAGAGAACCTAGGCTTTAGAGATGGCAAGCCCGTAGCTGCTTGTGTCATCTATAAATGCCTCCTTCATTGGCATGCCTTTGAGTTTAAGAGGACTGGGACTTTTGACCTCATTATCGAAAGCATCAACAATGTTTTCAAGGTGATTTGTTCATGTAATCATAATTACAAATAGCCCCATGAATTTTGGGATAGTTACATAAAAAGGTGTTTCTAATTTTTTTTTTAATAACATGTTAAAACAAATATTACAATTATCACCTCTCGTTTATGACAATCAAATCTCAAAGTTGTTATTAATATTTTGTAATTTTTTAAAATAAATTAAAATAAATATCCCAAATAACTTTTATTATTATTATACCTAGATTTTATTGCATGATTATTTTTCTCAACTTCATCTCAATTCTGTTTCTATTAGTTTTATTTGTATCTGGAAATCATTTATGAATTGTTTCAATAAATTAATAGAGGCTGAATCGATACTCTCTCTGTTAGAATTTATAGTTTTTATGTTAACATTGCTGCATGTTTGATCTTTACTGGTTGCTCCAGGATGGTGACGAGGATGCTACTTTGCCTTACTGGTTATCTAACACATCTGCACTTTTGTGCCTTCTGCAAAGAAACCTTCGGTCCAATGGGTTCTTGACTGCTGGTTCTCAGTGTTCGGTGGGCTCCACGGGTGTGAATGGGAAGCTCGTCCAAGTAAGTTGGGAATGGCAAGCTTCCAAGTAATTTGGCATAAGAATAGGTTATGGTTCTGTTTAGAGTTTTATGATTAATTGACCATGATGATATGTATCGAGTTAAATCTAACTTTAATGCATTAAACTAAATTTACTGTTTATGAAAGATAATGAGGTCTTCGGGATAACTTTTGGTTAATAAGAAGTTGACACAAAGCCTTCTTGTTTGCTTTATAGGGCCCAAAGTCATCTTTCAAATATCGTGGTGGCTTGGAGGATGGTTTATCCCATATGGAAGCTAAATCTCCGGCTGTGCTATTCAAACAACAGTTGGCTGCTTGTGTGGAGAAGATCTTTGGTTACATCCGGGATAATTTGAAGAAAGAAATATCTCCGTTATTGGGACAATGCATTCAAGTAACTTTTTTAGCCTTTGCTCTATAGGTGCCCAAATGTATAGTTGCAGTCTTAAATTTTTAATGGAATAGAATAATGATAAAGTATTAGTAGTATTTTTACTGACATCTTTCTGAACTTGGGCTCTGAAAATGTACCTAACTTTTTTGTTTTGGGTAAAGGTGCCGGAAAAAAATAGAGTTCATGGTGGGAACTCATCTAGATCGCCTAGTGGTGTTCCTCAACAATCACCAAGTAGTGGGTGGGACAGCATCATTAAATTTTTGGATTTGCTTATGAGCCGTTTGCGGGGAAATTATGTATGTTTCTCATGCGCTTTGTTTTTTTTTTCTGTTCCATTTTTCATTTAGCGTCTAAGTTCATTTTGATCTAAAAATTGGATTTCCAGGTTCCTTCATTTTTCATCCGGAAGCTGACTGCAGAGGTTTTCTCCTTCATCAATATACAATTATTTAACAGGTAATTTTTCTTAACCTAAACAAGTTCTTGTAACAAAATAAAATAAAACACATTAAAGTAAAAATACTTCCTCGGTCCAATAACAGTCCTATAGTTATTTCACTCAGATTAAGAAAATGTGGTTGATACAATATTTTCCATTTATGCCCATGTCTAATTAATCGTTTCTTCATTGTCTACTTGATTCTTGTTAGAAGTTAGTTTATAGCTAACCAGTATATTGTTATCCCAACACAAATAAATAGCGTTATACATAGAAATACAAAGTTAATTGCATACTACTCCCTCTGTCCCAAGATAGATGAAGCATTTGTGGGACATTCTAATAATAATATTTTTTGGGGGACGGAGGGAGTGAAGTAAAACTAAAAAAGTATAATATGAATAAAATGGGGATCTTTAACTAAAGATATTTGCAGCCTTCTACTTCGACGTGAATGCTGCACGTTTTCAAATGGTGAATATATCAAGTCTGGTCTGGCTGAATTGGAGAAGTGGATAGTCAATGCAACGGAAGAGGTATTTTGCATGGTTGACTTTGTTGTCACGATCTCTTTCCCAAATTAAATTTCTTGTGTTCCTATTCTGAGTCATTATTTAATGCAGTTTGCAGGAACCTCTTGGCATGAGCTAAATTACATTAGACAAGCTGTTGGATTTTTGGTATAATGGCTACGTTTTATGTTATTGGTCTTCAATGTTTATACTAATGTAACTTACTATTCCAACTTAGGTACTACATCAAAAGAGGAAGAAATCTTTAGATGAGATAAGACAAGATCTTTGTCCGGTATGACTTGTGGTTTGCGCAATTCTTTTCTGCATATTTCACTTTGAGACTAAATGTGTCTACATTTGATAATTTTATTGCAGAAACTGAGCGTTAGGCAAATCTACCGAATAAGCACAATGTACTGGGATGATAAGAATGGTACTCAGAGCGTGTCTATCGAGGCAAGTGGTTCACATACATAAGTTTACTAACAGATTAACACCCCAGAAATGACTATCACTGTCTATAATTATTTGTGATTAACCTTTTTTTTGTTTGTTTATTTCCCAATCATTGCGGTTTTTATCAGGTTCTGTCTCAAATGAGGGATATTGTAAATAAGGGCTCCCAGAATATAGGCTCCTCAAATTCCCTCTTATTGGATGATGACCTTAGGTAAAAACATTATCATGTACACTGTATATCATTTAGGAATTTTATTATGGTCACAACAAAAGTAAACTATAGGTTTGATCTAATTACAAATAGAGAGCTTTTAAAATTACAAAACCACCCCTGGGGTTTCATTTAGACTTTTATTTTGGCCTTTTCAGAAGCATACAACATTTAAGGGGTATTTTGTATTTTTGAAAGTCTTTTTTGTTCTTTGGTAATCTCCCCATTAACATGGCAAACGGAATGAGGTTCACAAAGGGTAATTAGCATTTTCTACCTATGAGACTCGTGAATTGTGCCCCCAAATGTTTTCAGCACTAAGATATTTCTTTTGCAGCATTCCATTATTCTCCATGGAAGATGTATATATGTCAATCCCTGCAATGGATCCTTCAGATATAGAGCTTCCTCAGTTCTTTTTTGAATAATGCTGCAGGGGTTAAAGTAACCCTGTCCGTCCCTTGATATTTAAAGGCTGTGGCCAGTTGGTTTTTGTAATCGCAGATCCACAATTTAAATTTGGTATAAAAATTATTAGAGGGAAAACGCCACAGTACATTTGTCCATTTAATAGGGACCATACCTATGACCATTAGCAAATAGAAAATTGACACATGAATTACCAGGTATATTTTATTACATTGAATTACTATGCAAATTAAAAGTGACCTCAATGACTTTTTATTTAAAATTTAATATAATATTATTATATAATTACACTAAATTAAATTATTTAAAATAAAAAAATATTTATATTTATATAAATTATTGAATTAAATAATACACTTAATATAATACATTTGCCAAAAAAAATGTTTTGTAAATAAAAAAATAATTTATTTAATAATTTCACATAATTATTATTTTCTCTCATTTAATATTTATAAATAATTAAATTTAAAAGCACTTTCGATGATATATGAAAATCCTTTTAAAACAATTATTTTGTTTAATTCAATTTGTTAGATTGACTCATATTTTCGATTGTTCTTTAATTACAAATTTAATAGTACTACAATAAGTTTAATCAAAATCTTTCTCTAGATAACATTACTATTAGAGTTATTTATTGTATTAATGTGTAACTATTGACGGTCAAACAATCCTATCAACCTAACAACCGACCAACGAACATATATTTCGAGGATTGGGCGAACAAGTAAAGCAATAAACTACGAGCAAAAACTGTAAATGGAGAGCAAAAAGTAGAAGCTGAAACGTTTATATTGTATCCCTATTTTTCGGGAATTGTGAATTGTCCCAATGATTACAAATGCTTCCTTATTTATAGGAGAGGAAATTAGGGTTTTTATTATGTATTAGGCCTTCCCATATTGAGCTTTATCATGTACAAATTACGAGTTTAGCCTTCTTAGGTGTGGAGAGCGGACAACTGCACAGCATTGTCGTCAGGTAGACAGACATCTGTTTAGCGTGGTCATCTGGCAAGCGGACAACTGCCTAGCATGGTTGTTAGGCAGGTGGACAGCTGCCTAACATGGTCGTCAGGCAGACGGACAATTGCCTAGTATGGTCGTCTAGCAGGCGAACATCTGCCTAGCATGATCGGCTGGCAGGCGGACAATTGCCTAGCATGATCGGCTAGCAGACGTACAACGTACTGATGGCCATGTCAGGCAGATATATGTTCGTTGTCCGACAGGCTACCCTATGCTAGCCCCGTCGAACAAACATCTGCTCACTGTCCGAAAGGCTAGCCCGTTGGCAACATCGGGCGGACTTTAAGGTCCCGTTCGACACGCGTGGCCCTTCCAAGAATTCAGGCAGAGTTCGTCTTTTTGACCTGCATTCTATTAAAAAACCAATAGAGTATTAACTTCTATATTTTAGCTTTTCTCTACTTGCCGTCATACCGGCCGTTCACCGGCCGTTCGCTGTTCGTTTTTGGACCTCTTTGGTGGACTACAATTTAGGTTGTTGTAGGTTTGAGCTATGGGCCGGTTTAATGGGCCTGGTTAAAATAGGGTACAACACTATCACACAATGAATGTTTGAATAATTTTTAAATTAAGGATGATAGAGTTTGACTTATATAAAATAATCGATCGATTTCAATCGTACTTATATCGATCATTTGTGGATCAAGGTGAATGCAAGAGAAGTCCATATTCAGAATAAAGAGTTCGGGCGGCTCAAAAAGTTTTGCAGCTTATTGGCGAATCGAATTTGTATTAGATTATAATTGAGATAAAAATGCTCGATTTTATAAATAAATTATCTTTACCATTTTTAATAGAAATATTCATAAAAAAAATATTAAATTGATTTTGATATTCGAATGAATATAAATACTTAGAATACATTTACGAATACAAATTCAAAATTAAAATATTTGATTTGTTGGTAATTGTATTAACGTGTAACATGTACACACTATTAGTATTATTTAATTTTTCTTTTTTATAAGTTTGTAAAATTGGTTAGCAAAGTTTAGAAAAATCCAAATATTAATTAAATTAAAAAATAATATTTTATTAAGTGATAATATTATTTTAATTTAACTAAAACCTTTATAAACTTCTGATTAAAAAAATCGTTATCCACTAACTTTAAATTAAGTAAATTAAAAAATGATATTTATTAAGAGAAAAATAAGCATTTAATTACATGTTTTATAAACTTAAAAAAAATTATTTCCCACGGTAATACAAATTTTAAGTGGTGCTTTAACGGGGTTTTTGTAATTAAGAAAAAAATAAAATGAAGAAAAAAAATTAAAAATGCCCCAAAAATAAAAACAGAGGGCTAAATCACAATCTTTGGTGTTCATAACAAATCATCATATTTCAAATTGCCCTGTAATCACAGTAAATACTAGCTAAAAATCCAATTTCGAAAATATAAAAACAAGAACACAAAACCACAACGAAGCAAATTACTGCTGGAAAAAGTAATTTCAGTGAAAACTAAAAAGAAAAAAAATAGAAGCAATTGTGACTTACCCATGAAAATCCTCTGAGCAATTCGTGATTGGGTTTCTCGCTAAGATTAAACTTGATTGATTCTCTCGACGGAGTGATATCTCCAGAAAAAAAGAAATTGTTAAAGGTTAATCTCTCGTAGACATCTGATGAGTCATTTTATTTGCTCATCTTAGAGCTCTTTTATACTTTTATCGAGTCAGGTTGAGTCTTTAGTGTGTCAGGGAGGGCACAATGGAGTGTTTGGGCAAAGTATGCAGGGTTGCAGGTAGTAGGTGGTGCATTGTGCGAAAGAGGCTAGAAAATTGCCCACTTTGGGCAAACACGGGGATCCAAGGCAAAGTGACTTGAGCAGTTTGACCCAAAGAGGCAAAGTCGACACTATGGGCAAAGTGACTGAAGCAGTTTTACCAAAGGAGGCAAAGTCACCACTATGGGCAAAGTGACTTGAGCAGTTTGAACCAAGGAGGCAAAGTCACCACTATGGGCAAAATCACCACTTTGGGCAATGTCAAGACTTTGGGTGAAGACACACTTTGGGCAAACGGCGAGTATCGGGAATACCAGATCAACAAAGTCCAAAAATTGGGGGATTTTGCCTAATCCCCTTATCTCTATCCGGTCAGCTGATAAGGAAAGAATCCCTAAAGACCAGGACTTTCTTTGACCACCAAGAGTCCCAGCAAGAACAAACTCTGGATAGACTACGCCCAGGCGGCCCAAGCCCACCAGGCCTATCAGCTCATTAATACAAATCTGATGCCCTAGAGACCGCACATATATAATCCCTGATCATCAAAAGACACAAAAAAGCACACCACACAAGAAGGACGAAAGCAACACCCAAAAATTCAGAAAAAAACGCCATTGAAGGGCTGGGGAAGAAGAAGCCGAGTTCACGCTGGTTATGGGCCTTCGGGCATAGCAGGGCAAATTCGTTTCGATTTCATGTTTTTATTTTCAATTAATTTCTTTATGTTCTAGACATTCAGTACTTTAATTTAAGGTTTAATTCCAGCATGTTTTGTTTCGATTTTATTTATTTATTTTTTATTTGATTATGCATAGCTAGTAATCTGCGTCTGGGCAAAGGCAGATCGAGGGGGATTTTGAGCTAAGTGAGACCAAGAGGCTGATGGGGCTAGAGTAGCCGTTTGGGAGTTTGTTCCCGAAGCAAAGTTGGTTGAGAAATATTTTCAGGGAGTTTGGGCAAACTATGACGGCCACTAGTGAACCTTTACAATCTGGGATACTGGTGATTGGGCAAACCGCATAGATGTACCTTGTAGTATTATTGCGGGCATAGCACTAGAACTTGCTGGAGATTGCGGTCGTATGACTTGGAGTTCCGGGCATGTTATTGGTCGAGTGAGTCTGTCTAGAGGGTAATGGTGGGGCAACTGGGGGCGTGACGCAATATGACCACTTTTGTCTTGTTAAAGCACCCTATAACCACTGACAAACTGCTGGTAGAAATCCTTAGTGCCTATGACCGGTAGTGTGCCCAAATGACCCTGAGAGACGATGTATGCCCAGATGCTTGTTTTTCCATTATTTAATTTCCGTTATTTCAGTTATCTGTTCAGTTTGGTCGTAGTGTTTATTTATATTCTGCATGATTAGTTTGGTCATAGTTAGTTTATATTTAATTGTTTGAGTTTGGTAGCTTGATTAAAACCGCTGTGCCCACAACAACCAATCAAAACCTTTTTAAAACGTGAAAACCTTTGGGCTAGCCGAGATCACTTATTGCAATTGCTTCCTCATGGATCCGACCCCACATACTTATCACTATACACCATAATGTTAGGTGTTGGCTATGTTGAAGGCCACTTGTGAGTTGTCCCACATCGAATAATTGTGAGAGGGGAGTCTATGATATAAGCCTAGGGAGTTCTCCTACTTAGTACCATATGGTTTTGAGATAGATTGAGGCTCTCTAGTGCATATTCAAGCTCCCGCTCTCGTGTGTGCGCTAGGCGTGGGACCGCACTTGAACACCCCCATTTGGAATTTGACATGGTATCAGAGCAGGAGCTCGATCCTGTTTGTGAGTGGTTATAACCACCCTTTGACTAGGACTCACAAGTGGAGGGGGTGTGTTGAAGGCCACTTGTGAGTTGTCCCACATCGAATAATTGTGAGAGGGGAGTCTATGATATAAGCCTAGGGAGTTCTCCTACTTAGTACCATATGGTTTTGAGATAGATTGAGGCTCTCTAGTGCATATTCAAGCTCCCGCTCTCGTGTGTGCGCTAGGCGTGGGACCGCACTTGAACACCCCCATTTGGAATTTGACATGGTATCAGAGCAGGAGCTCGATCCTGTTTGTGAGTGGTTATAACCACCCTTTGACTAGGACTCACAAGTGGAGGGGGTGTGTTGAAGGCCACTTGTGAGTTGTCCCACATCGAATAATTGTGAGAGGGGAGTCTATGATATAAGCCTAGGGAGTTCTCCTACTTAGTACCATATGGTTTTGAGATAGATTGAGGCTCTCTAGTGCATATTCAAGCTCCCGCTCTCGTGTGTGCGCTAGGCGTGGGACCGCACTTGAACACCCCCATTTGGAATTTGACAGGCTAAATTATAAATATTATTGTGACCGACGTTTGCTCCGCGACAAGCATTCGTCGCCGTCAACATCAATGAATTTGGGATGATGAATATGGGGTTAGATCGTGGGTCGTGTTCGTAGGGATCAAAGAATTTTTCGTTCTTTCATTAAAAAATTGAGAAAAAATTGTAAGCGACGGTTTGATAATTTACATAAATATATAAGGTAATAATATCGTGTGTTGATCTTCACTGTAATATCATGTCCTTTCATTTAATCATTAATGCTGATATAAAATATTTGAATCTGATGGTTTAGATTAAATATATATAAGTAGACTAATTATGATATTATATACTCATTTATTCCACGGGCATAGGTTGTCAACGTTGACTTTTTTGTCCGTCCAATAAATATGATAAATAGTATACAAAAATTATGAAAAAATAACTAAAATAAAATTTTTATGAAAAAATAACTAAAACAAAATTTAACTGTTAAATTTTATGTTATGTTATGAATATTATTAATTAGTGAATGACTAGTTTACCCTTTCTTGGTGAACAAGACAGAAACCTACTTTGTATCCTATATAAAGTGGTCTCCCCATATGAATGAAATACAAGAATTCACAAGAATTCTATTCTCCTCTCATATTGTCTCTCTTTCTACTATATTATTCTCTCACAATTCTCCTGAGTTTATAACACGTTATCAGCACGAAAGCTCAACTGCGTTCTTCAACGAAGTTCTATTAATCCAAGATCCATTGAAGTTCTACTTATTCAAGATCCGATCCAAAATTCGAACTCTAAGGCAAGAATTTATATGTTTGTTTATATTCATTAATAATTATAAATATATCTACTTCTCCTCCCTTCTTCTTAAATTCAAATGTTCCCAAAGAACATTATAATCTGATATTCCTGAAGTAATATCATATGTTCCCGAAGAACATTATAATCTGATATTTGTAATATGATATTCTTGAAATAATATCAAATTAATTTTATACCTAAGTAAATCAATTAAATTTTTAATGTTCCTGAAGAACATTTTGATATGATATTCTTGAAGAAATATCAAAAGGAATTATTACTGAAGAACATAATATGATATCCTGAATTAATATCAAAATTAAATGTTCCTGAAGAATATCGTGATATGATATTCCCGCAGAAATATCAATATCAAATTGATTGTGATTATATACCAATAATTTCGAATAATATCTTTGAAAATTGCACGTAAAAGATCTACTAGCTTTGTGTAAAGATTTAATGAAAGATACGATCACTGAAGTTGGTCGTACTACCAAAACGTGGTATGAAGCGGGACTCACAAGTTTGAGTCGGCATGATAATTTGATATTCATGAAGTAATATCAAATCAATTATTCTTAATATGTCTATTAAATTGAAAGTTCCTGAAGAACATATAACCTGATTTAAATATTATATTGAACTTTTAAGATTATCCTGATATGATATTAGTGAGAAAATAACAAATTAAATTGCTCCCATAGTAGCAATAAGTTTAAATGTTCCTAAGAACATTATGATATGATATTCCAGCGGAATATCAAATCAATGGCTTTTGATGTAACAATTATTTTTTATTAATTGCTCCCGAAGAAGCAAAGTTCAAACATTAAATGTTTTTAATAAAGTTACATCTCATGATACTCATAGTGAAACGTCAAATTCGAATGTTCTCGTTGAAACAATAATTACATATGAATTATCCCTGAAGGATATCTTTTGAAAATCGAGAACAAATGTACTATGTGGGTACTCATGAAATATCTAAAAACTCGATTCCAATTAAATGTAATTTCTGAGAAAATTATATTTTGAAATTTATTTTGATCCCCGAAGGATCATTGGTAAAAATATTGTATCCCCGAAGGATCATTGGTAAAGAATAAAGATACTATATCCCCGAAGGATCATTGTTAAATATATTATTACGCAAATGATAACATATTAAAAGTTGGCTCCGGAAGAGCTTTACTAATTATCCCCACGAGTACTACAAATGTACCTAAAAATGAAGATGATGCATATCATGAATATTATTAAGTGCGTGGAAATGAATAAAGCATTTCCCATTTGCAAATTATTTTTATATATGCAAATTATATTCACCATTAAAGTGTATTTTTATGAACGAGCATAGTAAAAAATAAGGTATATTAAATATCTTGAGCCCGCGATCCTGAAGATCGGTTTACAACAATAATGCTGATTTGCATATTTAACGAAGATCATTTCCCGACATTAGGGGAGATAAGAATATAAAAGATATAAATGCCGAGAAATTTCATTGAATGAAAACGATCTTCAATTTTAGATCCACGCATCAATCAATTGAACCCGAAGTTCATGAAAATAAGTGACTTGCAATATTCAGCAAGTAATCTGCCAAATTAATGAAGGTGTGACAAAATCACATATATTTGTGATAAATGAACTATAAGAGTTCATATACCAAAGATCAATTGAAATGTTGATTCTAATATACGCCTTTGGCGTAGTAGATCGATCTCAAGATATAAAATAAATCTGCGGTAATAAAATTTAGTTACTCTCAAAATCTCCTGAAGAGAGTTAGATGAAAATCCCATTGAAAAAGCATGTGCACATGATAATTGAAAATCATGAGATTGCGGAACAACCAAATTAAATATTTTGGGAAATGATGAAAGATTTGGTTGATAAAATAAATTGTCATCAACATGGAAAAATTCGTCAACGACATATTTTCTCAAGAGTTGCTCAAGAAAATTTGGATCTAAAACTTAAATCAATAATAGTGTGCCGGCAACACTCAAAGAAATAGAAACGAGCAATTGAGGCTGAGCATGACTCGCTAAATAAAAGAGATATATTGACTCTATAGTACACACCTCAAAATATTATCCCAGAAGGATATACGTGGGTGTTCGTAAGAAAAACGAGTAATGATGTGGTGAGATATAAAAGCGAAAATTAGTTGCTCAAGAGTTTTTCGCAGAAACTCGATATTTTTAGGATGACATTAAAGTTCCGCTACCTTATACTTCTGGCAGAAACAACGATAAATACAGATATGCATGAATGTATGATTTGACCATGTAGAAGTTGTTGTAGTAGTATACTTAATGTCTAGATTTGAGTATTCTGAACTCCTTGTGCACTTTCATTTATCTATTAATAAATAAACATTCATTTGCTTTTAATTATTGTTAATTAAATATATGCAAATAATAGTCCTAGATTATATACGTTGTAGTATGGTGTGCGACGTCACACGGAGGATCATACTATCGGTTACTCGTATTTAATCGAACAGTTGCTCACGACCTAGATGGACATGGACCAATCCATCGGTATAGTCGTTGTGTGAGAGAGAAAATAATTTGTCTTAATTATTTTATCACACTTGTACACTTGGTGTATTGGGCGGATCGCTTAAGATTTATCAATTAGGATTGCTCTTGATAATTGATTTAAATCTCAGTGTATTTTATTCTTAATTCCCGATACTATTGCGGGTGTGTATATTTAATATAAGTGACTTTGATTTTCCAAAGGAATTGACCGATTTAATTATTGTGTCAATTACCGGTAAAGTTGAGTCACTATATTTTATATATGACATGCCGTGAAATCTTGACGGGAAAGTGTATCCCGCAAGGGTTGATAATATCCCCGAGATGAGCTCATAAGGATTTATTATGTAAACCTCGCGAGTGGATTTGTTCCCGCATAATAATAAAGTTGAGTGGTACTAATCTCGGATATAAGAGATGAATAAATTTATTAAGCAATAAATAAATTTTATTCATGGATATATAAATCTTAAATACACGGAATAAATAATACTACCGGAGAAATATTGTTGATATAATATGGTTTAATATTGGGAGTGCAATTAATTTATATAGTGGAAAATAAATTAATTAATATTAATGGGATTTATAGATTTGGGATTGGGCTCAATTTAATCATTAATATTGGAAGCTCAATATTCCACCTCCTTTAGATCCCCTACGTAGCCTATAAAAGCACTACATAGTCTTCACAAATCATAAGACAAGATTATCATACTTGATATTCTAGAGAGTTCGTGAAGTAGATCCATAGAGTTCGGAGGATCGTCGCCCACCTGACGTTCGAACGAGTGCAAGGAATACGTGGGAAGATCCTAAGGTCATCGATTGATTTCGTATCTCCGAACAACGAATCGAAGGCATAAAATCTAAACACCCTTCATGATTTTATTCGATAATTATTGAAAATACAGTAGAACGCAAGATCCAAAGTACGAACACCGGAGTAGACGGACGAACGCGTGGTGATGGTGAAACCACCGGACCACGCGGACCTCCCGCCTAGGGTTTGTACGCGCGAAGGGGGCGAACCCCGGCTGGGAGCCGGGGACGCGATCGATCACCCCGATCGATCGCAAGCCGCGAGGGCTGGGCCCCGCGGAGGTCCGCTGATCGGAACTGCCACCCCAGGAGGCGGCGAGTCGCCGGACTCCCCATCGATCACGATGATCGACGCGATCATCGATCGCGTGAGCCCTAGCCGCGGGGGCTTGGCTGGGCGTGCGCGCGTGGCTTCGGCTACGTCGTGCGTTCGGTCATGCTCCGGTTCGCATGGCGGTGTTCGCGTGATCTCTGGTGAATGTTTTTGATCGGGCTATTTTTTCCGCAAATTTTAATAGCCCGGGATATCGAATTCCAACAATTGGTATCAGAGCGTGGTTTACGTTCGCGGTGTTTTCGATAAAATTGTTCTACCTTGCAGAGTTTCCGACTATTATGGCTTATTTAATTTTCGTTAATTATTTTGTCATAAATGTTGGTTTAATTAAACTCTCGGACATGTCGAGATTCGTTTTTGGTGGTGAATGCTTGTAATAGTAAAAAATTCGGGGGTTGGCCGAATTTAGGTTTTATTATTATTGTTCTTTTTTCCGGAAATTGTATAAGGTCGATTTCATGTATAGAATCGATACCGGAATGTGTAGAAATAAATTTGTAATTTATTTTGCGTTGGATCGATGCCGAAACGACCGCCGGAGAAGACGTGTGACGAAGGAGACGAACGGGAGGGACTAGGGCTCGGATCGACCATCCCCATGGTCGATCCATGAGGATCGATCGATCCAAGCTTTGGGAGGGCCGCCGACGACGATTGCCGGCCACCTCCTAGGCGAAGGTCGAGGGTGGCGTGGGGATCTGTTGGAGTTGTGTACTTAATGTCTAGATTTAAGTAACGGTAACTCCCGGTCATAGCTTTTAATCTATTAAATTAATAAACAATTATTTGCATTTAATTATTGATAATTAAATATATGCAAAATATAGTCCTGGATTCTATACGTTGTAGTTAGTATGGTGTGTTGGGCCCACACAGAAGATCATACTATCGGTTACTCGTATTTAATCGAACAGTTGCTCACGACCTAGATGGACACAGACCAATCCATCGGTATAGTCGTTGTGTGGGAGAGAAAATAATTTGTCTTAATTATTTTATCACACTTGTACACTTGGTGTATTGAGAGGATCGCTTGAGATTTATCGATTAGGATTGCCTTGGATAATCGATTTAAATCTCAGAGTATTTTATTCTTAATCCCCGATATTATTGCGGGTGTGTATATTTAATATATGTGACTTTGATTTACCAAAGGAATTAACCGATTTAATTATTGGGTTAATTACCGGTTAAGTTGGGTCACTATATTTTATATATGACATGCCGTGAATACTTGACGGGAAAGTGTATCCCGTAAGGGTTGATAATATCCCCGAGATGAGTTCATAAGGAATTATTGTGTAAACCTCATGAGTGGATTCGTTCCGCACAATAATTAAGGTTGAATGGTACTACTCGGATTCAAGAGATGAATAAATTAATTAGCAATAAATTAATTTTATTCATGGATATTTAAATCATAAATACACGGAATAAATAATACTACCGGAGAAATATTATTTGATATAATATGGTTTAATATTGGGAGTGCAATTAATTTATATAGTGGAAAATAAATTAATTAATATTAATGGAGGATTAATAGATTTGGGCTTGGGCTAAATTTAATCATTAATATTGGAAGCCCAATATTCCACCTCCTTTAGATCCCCTACGTAGCCTATAAAAGCACTACATGGTCTTCTCTATTCTCATAACATCATAACTTGAAGATCACAATTCTTCTAGAGAGAGAAAGTAGAGAGAGAGAGAAGAGGATCCATAAGCTTGGAAGATCGTCGCCCACCCGACGTTCAAGCTAGTGCAAGGAATACGTGGGAAGATCGTAAGGTCATCAATTGATTCCGTTTCTCCGCACAACGAATCAAAAGGTACAATCATAAACTCCTTTGTGTGAATTTATATGATATTAATTGTAATACATACATGAACACACGATCCGAGAAAAACGACGAACTTCGGGGACGGGGATTCGAGATCCCCGGCGAAGGTTCGAAGGACCCTCGGCTGGGAGCCGAGGGGTGGCGATCGAGCCCTAGGGCATCGATCGCCGGCAGTCGCACGAGGGGAGCCCCGGATGGACGCCGGGGCGAGCGATCGACCTAGGGTCGATCGCTGGGGGCTGCCGCGACTTCACGCCGCGGCTGGGCGCTCCCTCTCCGGTCGGTGGTGGCGGTGAGTCGCCGGACTCACCGCCGGGGGCTTCTAGGCAGCCCTATGCGATCGGTCTCGATCGCGAGCCCCACAGTGGGGCTCGGCTAGGGTTTAGCCGCGGGTTCATCCCGCGACGATGCTCTTGTCGAGCCCGGTTCTTCGTGGCGTTCGTGATCGGTTTCCGGCGATGGGATTTCGGTCGGGGTTATCGGTTCCGCAATTTTTGATACCCCGGGATATCGATTTCCAACAAATGGTATCAGAGCGTTTGGTTTCGTGTTCATGTATGTGTTCAATTATCGTTCTACCTTGCAAGGATTCCGACTATCATGGTTTAATTTAATTTTTGTTAATTTTATTTTACCATGATTATTCGTTATTAAACTCTCGGACATGTCGAGATTCGTTTTGTGTGGATGAATGCTTGTAATAGTAAAAATTCGGGGGTTGACCGAATTTAGATTTATTATTATTGTTCTAAGTTTTCGGAAATTGTATAGGGTCGATTTCATGTATAGAATCGATACCGGAATTGTAAATTTATTTTTTTGTAATTTATTTACGTTGGATCGATGCCGAGACGACCGCCGGAGAACGTATGTGACGGAGAGGACGAAGAAGACGAAGGACCGGGGATCGATCAAACCCCTTGATCGATCCCGGACGATCGACCGCGGGGAGGGGGCCGATCGCCCTCGGCTGGGGCTGCCGCCGGTCACGGTGGCGGCTGGTCGGCTGGGCTGGGCGGCGGCGCTCCTCCGGTGGTGGTGGTCGACGGTGGGGGTGGTGTGGGGTTCCCCAACCCATGCTACTCCTACCAAGATCCTACTTTCCTAATTGATTCGGTTTTCCTAATTGAGTTTTCCTATTTTTGGGAATTCTCATGGAATAGGAAAAGAATTAATTAATATTATTTTATTTCCTTATTCTATTATAGACATCTTCTAGAATATTCCAAGTTTTACTTGGATAGGATTCTAGAGATTTAATAGAATTGGAAAGGAAAATAATTAATTTGGGATTTATTTCATTTCCTAATTGATTATTCCCTTTTATGGGAATTTTCATGGACATGGAAATTAATTATTCTTGGAGAGTAGAAGAGTCCTAATTTATTTTATTTACTTATTCTATTATAGAAGTCTTCTAGAATATTCCAAGTTTTACTTGTAGAGATTATTCTAGAGATTTAATAGAATTAGATAGGAAAATAAATAAATATAAGTATTAATAATATTTAATTTTATTTTTGATTTATTCGATTGACTTAATTTTCGAATTAAGTATCTTTTGGATTTATTGAAAATAAATAGATTTAAATATTGGGATTAATATTCTCGTCACATGGAGCATTCAAGAACGAAGACTGAAGACTAGAAGACGCATACGGAGATGGAATAAAGCCATGATAGTCGGAAAATAATTTTTCTAGCATTATTTTGACTATGTGACACTATGTGCTTTATTACTTGTATGCATGCTATATGTGTTTACTTTATACACTAGATAGCGTATCCCTTTTGTTATAAAAATCTAAGTGGGAGAGGGGATGGAAACATTCCCATGGTCTACATTACTGTTCTCTTGGTGACTCTTATGGATTTTTTAAGTTCGTATAGATGTGTCATTAGAGGAGAATTCTTGTAATTCCTTTTACAAGAAACATTGATTAAGTTTATCAAACAATGCCTAATTTGTCTTTCTGAAACTGACTTCAAGTCGACTCATTCTCACCCCGGGGAGTGGAATGGAGCCAAAGCCACTTGGTCATGTGGATGACACAAATTAGAGACATTCGTACCATTCTTTTGAAGATGGATCGATGGTCTGCTCGGCTCCCTCATCTAATGAGAGATAGGGTTGTTCGCATGGTGAATCACTGGTTAGAAACTCTGAGTTTCACTTATGATTCTCCGCGTCTTGATTTACGAAAATCGAATGGATCATGTAATTGGGAGTCAATTATAAAAATCTTTTGGTATAGTAAACGTCCACACTATCGTGGCTTGCTGTATTGAATGGGATTTTGGAATAATTGATGTAGACAATTATAGAAGAAAGTGAAGGATCGCGTGTTAGCGTAAACGTCCACACTATCGTGGCTTGCGGTAATATATGAGTCTCAAACAATCTTCTTAGTACTGAGTAATGGTTTACACTTAGGTAAGCTTCTTAGTATTCTTCCCATCGAAGTAACGCTAATGATGATGTACGACCAAAGCAAATCTAATTGCTAAATCATTTGGATAGGTAAACGTCCACACTATCGTGGCTTGCCATATCTGATGGGATTTTAGATGTAATTAGTAATTTAATGATATTATTTGAGGGAGATAATATCGGATATTAAATTGATTGTTTGTTTAAATGTGCTTATAGGTTTAGAGAATAGCTATGAACCCACTATTTGTGATACTCAAGGAGCATAAACTCACTGGCCCCAATTATATTGATTGGAGGAGAAATTTGGACATTGTCCTGACTTCTGAGGAGTACAAATTTGTACTCCATGAATTGTGCCCTGCTGAGCCCACGGCTGCCTCAACTAATGAGGAAAAAGAGGCATATCGGAAGTGGAAAAAGGCTGATGAAATGGCTAGGTGTTATATTTTGGCTTCCATGTCAAATGTACTCCAAACCCAACATGAGTCGATGGCCACTGCCTATGATATGTTGTTCAACCTCAAAGAGATGTTTGGGGAGCAAGATCGTGCGGCAAGGCAAGAAGCCATGAGAGTCCTCATGACAACTACTCAGTTTGAAGGAACGCCCGTAGGGGAGCACGTTCTTAATATGATGAGTCTGTTGAATGAACTTGAGATTGTTGGAAATTGATCACCCGGAGTTGTCGAAATTGCGGAACATGACAACTCCGATCAAAAACCCTTCGCCGGAAATCACGCGAACACCACCGCACGCGCCGGAGCACGACCGAGGACACGACGCACCCGAAGGCACGCCGCTGCCCCAGCCGAGCCCTCGCGAGCGCGGCTCCATGCGATCACCGATCGCATCATCGATCGGTTGGGGTGGGGCTGCCCAGCAGCCCCCGCGGCGAGTCCGGCGACTCGCCGCCGCCTGGAGGGAGCCCACCTTCACGGTGGGGAGGGGCGGCACCAGCCCGCACCCTCCGCGATCGATCCATGCGATCGATCGCATGCCCTCGGCCCAGCCGAGGGTCGATCCCTCTCGCCCCTTCGAAACCCTAGGCGGCGGTCTCCGTGGTCCGGCGATCCTAGATCGCCACCACGCGTTCGTCGTCTAATCCGGGGTTCGATCCTTGGATCTTGTTTTTCGATAATTGATTTCAATAAGAATTAAATAGCGGAAATATTTAATTCACCTTTCGATTCGTTGTGCGGAGAAACGAGATCTTATGATGACCTTGAGATCTTCCCACGTATTCCTTGCACTAGCCCGGACGTCGTGTGGGCGACGATATACCGAACTCCATGGATCTCCCTCTCTACTTTCTCTCTCTAGAATTGTGATCTTCAAGTTATGAGAATAGAGAAGACCATGTAGTGCTTTTATAGGCTACGTAGGGGATCTTAAGGAGGTGGAATATTGGGCTTCCAATAATAGTGATTAAATTGAGCCCACGCCCAAATCTATTAATCCTTACTATTATTAATTAATTCTATTTTCCACTATATAAAATTAATTGCACTCCCAATATTAAACCATATTATATCAAATAATATTTCTCCGGTAGTATTATTTATTCCGTGTATTTAAGATATAAATATCCATGAATAAAATTAATTTATTGCTAATTAATTTATTCATCTCTTATATCCGAGACTAGTACCATTCAACCTTAATTATTATGCGGAACGAATCCACCTGCATGGTTTACATAATAATTCCTTATGAACTCATCTCGGGGATATTATCAACCCTTACGGGATACACTTTCCCGTCAAGTATTCACGGCATGCCATATATAAAATATAGTGACCTAACTTAACCGGTAATTAACCCAATAATTAAATCGGTTAATTTCTTTGGTAAATCAAAGTCACTTATATTAAATATACACACCCGCAATAATATCAGGGATTAAGAATAAAATACACTGAGACTTAAATCGATTATCGCCGGCAATCCTAATCGATAAATCTCAAGCAGATCCGCTCAATACACCAAGTGTACAAGTGTGATAAAATAATCAAGATAGATTATTTTTTCTCTCACACAACGACTATACCGATGGATTGGTCCGTGTCCATCTAGGTCGTGAGCAACTGTTCGATTAAATACGAGTAACCGATAGTATGATCTTCTGTGTGTCCATACAACACCATACTAACTAAAACGTATAAAATCCAGGACTATAATTTGCATATATTTAATTATAAATAATTAAACGCAAATCATTGTTTATTTAATTAAATAGATTAGTGGCAATGGATCGTGAGTTTCCGTTACTTAAATCTAGACATTAAGTACACAACTCCAACAATCTCCCACTTGTACTAAGGTCTAGTCATTTCCTCCAAACTCCCGACTCCCATACTCATCACGTGCTTAAGTTGTACTTCCAAGAAGTACTATGTGAATGAGCACTCTAGGTTGCCGCTCTGAAGTTAATCTTGGTGACTACAGCGTCGTCTCCCTCGACGATGACTCGTATCAGGTGGTACTTGCACTATGTGTTATCTTACACTTATGGACTTGTGATTTCTTACCATTTGCCATTGCACCGCTATTTACATAGCCTTTGGCAAATTAAGAATCACATCTAAGTCCCAGAGATTATCCCGGAGTTATACTAAAACTTCCGCTGCCTCTGAGGCCGCTATTTGGTTACCCATGGCAGAGTCCGAGAAGCATCGTGCTTATCACTCTTCCATGTTAAAACTCCTTCTCCTTCAATAGTGAAACACATAGCCTGATATCGACTTACACCGGTCCTCATTGGATTAGAAATCTAAGAGAATGTAATCCAAAGGAAATGCTCGTCTGCTCCGTAATCCAGAACATAGTTTCTAGTACTTCGAAAGTACTTAAAATGTTCATTACAGTAGTCAAGTATTCCTTTCCAGGATTACCTTGATATCCTCCCACTATGCTAACCGCATAGCCAATATCAGGTTCTTGTTTTCAACAATGCATTTATTAAGCTTTCCACACTTAAAGTGTCGGAAACTGCTTTCATTGCTTCTATCTCCTTTTGTGTTCCAAAACACATATCCTTAGATAGATGCATTCCGTCTCTGAAAGGTAACGAACCTTTCTCGGAATCTTGCATGTTTAAAACGAACCATAATCATTTATGTAAGATGTCCAGGAGAAGTACAATGTTCTTTCTAGAGATCCAAGATCTCAAGAACATGTCCAACTTCTTCCTTTATCTTTCATAATGATTCATCTAGACAACCATCATTTTATGTCTGATAACATCTTTACATTGTTGCCAATGATAAGAGTGTCATCTACATAAAACCTCCGAGAAACACCACCTTGTTTTCCATCACGTTTTCAATACACACGATTCGTCTATGCCTTTGATGAATCCATAAAATGGACTATCTCATCAATTTGCAAGTACCACGAACTCAATGCTTTGTTTCAATCCATAAATGGATCAACTAAGTCTTGTACTCTAAATGATCTCGCCTCTTAGCAATAATCCGTATTGCTCTCCAAGAAGGCACATTTAGATCTAGTACGGCCTTCATGTAGATCTAGGGATCGATTTCATGTATACTAGGTCCAGAGTCCGAAGACTCTCCTAGTCTTATGAATATCTCCGGTTGTCCCACAACCTCCCACTACAATGGCATTCCGGTGTATAAACAGTGATAACAGTAGGTGCAGTTAGTGGTGTACCGCTACTCGGTTCGGCTGGTTCTAAGTCTTAATCTTTCTCTCTCATTTCAAAGTATTACGTCACCTTGGGCTTGTGGTTCATCTTATAGTCTTTCTCTAAGAACCGGGAGTTAGAACTTATAACGTCCTTCTGGTTCATAGTACTATTGAACACACATCTTTTGTTCTTCTAGGATATTCTACAACCGCATTTGAATGCGCCGTTGTTTCCAGACATATCCATAGAACATAGGTAGTTCCGTATAACTCATGCTTTTACTATTTCTATAAGAGTTCAATTTCTTGTTTATGACACTCCATTTCTACATAACAGTGTATGGTGTAGTCATTTAGGATCAAATTCCAATTTCTGATTATTATGCCATGCATTCCTCAGACAGGTACTTGCCTCCGCGATCAAATCGCAGGCTACAAATGGATATACCTTGATGGTTCTCCACAATTGCTTAGTGTCCATTGACTTGTCAAAACACTTACTTTTGTGGCACATCTGGTATTCTAATCCATTTTTCGAGTAATCATAAAATGAAGTACTCGTACCTTATTGTCTGAGTAGGCATAGGTCTGCATACATCAGAGTCAATCAATTCTTATACTTGTCCGGATCTTACATCTTATATCCATAAAGGATTGCTTAGTCATATTATCTTCCAAATTAGATTCTTAGGTCGGAAGGTCCACTCCTTCAACTTAATTGATCAAAATATCAATTTTCGACCTTTGAACTTCTTATTTGAATAAACATGACTCAGCATAAGAATCCACAAGTATAATTGATAAAGAAATCTCTTATTAGTAAAACGAGTTTCATAAAACGGTTCGTTGCATCGTGGTGGACTCAGGATCCATCATTTATATATTGCTAGCCAATGTACCAGAATAGATAATATCATTATTTATTCTTATAACCATCAAATGATTAAAAGAAATAAAATATCCATGTATTAAAAATCCAGAACCAAGTTCTTTCTAATATGAAAGGTACATAAAAGCAATAACTCAAAATGAAATCCTATAAAATGTCCTCCACTGCAACTGCTGCCTCCTCTACAGCATTGCCCATGTAGACTACGATTTCTTCTTTTCCAAGTCGTCGGGTTTCCTGGAACCCTCGCATTTAGAATGCACATACCGTTAGTGGTTCCATATCTACACACCAGGTTCCGGTAGATAATACCACTGACTATGTTTTACGACTAAAGAAAATTTCGTACTTTCTTTGAGAGGATAATCAGACTTCCAGTACCCAGACTGTTTGTATCGAGAACACTTGCCTCTTGGCTTTCTCGTCCCATCTCGTGGTCCAAGAAAACTAGGACCACTGGGTTTCTTTGCTTGCTTTTCCTTTCCCCCGATTTTGCCCTTAGGTTCGAAACCTTTGGCATTAGCTACAAGAGCTTGCGATTTCCGTCTCAACTCGTCTAAAAAGTAAATCATCTCAAAAACGTGTTTAAGCGTTTCCTTGAATCGACTGGCCTTTATGAGTATCCTCATCGCCTCTTGTCTAGCCTCTACATCATGTCTAAACATCTCCTTGAGTTTGAACATGATATCAAAATCAGTCCTCTCCTTATCAGTTAAGACATTTGTAGGCTCGGGAGGACAAAACTTATTGAGTACGAACTTGTACTCTTTAACAGTCCGGGCAATGTCTAGATCTCTATTCCAATCAATACATTTAGGGACCAATGAGTTTAAATCCTTACGTATCACATAAAGTGGGTTCAAAGCCATATCCTAATCTATGAGCACATATAACAACAAACAATCGATTTAATCTCCGATATTATCTCCCTTAAATAATATCATTAAACCACTAATCACATCTAAAATCCCATCAGATATGGCAAGCCACGTTGTGTGGACGTTTACCTATCCAAATGATTTAGCAATTAGATTTTCTTCGGTCGTACATCAATTATAGCGTAACTTCGTTGGGAAGAATACTATAAAGCGTACCTAAGTGTAAACCATTACTCAGTACTAAGGTGAGTCGTTTGGAACCGCAACATCACCGCAAGCCACGTTGTGTGGACGTTTACGATAACTCACAATCCTTCACAACTCCCTATAACTGTAAACATCAATTAATCCAAAATCCGTCGATATAGCAAGCCACGTTGTGTGGACGTTTACTACACCAAGAGACTTTTATAATTGACTCCCAATTACTTGATTCATTTAATCTTGTAAATCAAGACGCGGAGAATCATAAGTGAAACTCGAAGTTTCTTACCAGTGATTCACCATGCGAACGACCCTATCTCTCATAAAATGAGGGAGCCGAGCAGACAATCGATCCACCTTCAAAAGGATGGTACGAAGGTCTCTAATTTGTGTCCTCGACATGACCAAGTGGCTTTGGCTCCATTCCACTCCCCGGGGTGAGAATGAGTCGACTTGAAATCAGTTTTGGAAAGACAAATTAGGCATTGTTTGATAAACTTAATCAATGTTTCTCGTAAGAGGAATTACAAGAATTCTCCTCCAATGGCTTATCTATATGAACTTCGAAAGTTCATAAAAGTCACCAAGAGAACAACAATGGAGACCATGGATATGTTTCCATACCCTCTCCCACTTAGCTTTTTACAATAAAGGGATACGCTATCTAATGCATAATTAAATACACATAAGCATGCATACATGAAATAAAGCACATAGAATATTATCACATAATCAAAATAATACTAGAATATTATTTTCCGACTATTATGGCTTTATCGCATCTCCGTATGCTTCTTCTAGTCTTCAGTCTTCGTTCTTGAATGCTCCATGTGACGGGAATATTAATTCCAATATTTAAATCTATTTATTTTTAATAAATCCAAAAGTTACTTAATTAGAAAATTAAGTCAATCGAATAAATCAAAAATAAAATTAAATATTATTAATATTTTTATTATTTTTATTTTCCTTTCTAATTCCATTAAATCTCTAGAATCCCATCCTAGACCCACTTGGAATATTCTAGAAGATATCCATAATGAAATAAGGAAATAAAATAATTTAGGACTCCTAGTCTTTCCAAATTAATTCCTTTCCTAATCCATTAAAAATTCCATAAATGAATAATTAAATAGGAAAAATTAATTTAGGACTCTTAAAACTTTCCAAATTAATTATTTTCCTAATCCATTAAAAATTCCATAAAGGAATAATTAAACAGGAAAAATAAATTAATTCTAAATTTATTCCTTTTCCTACTCCATGAAAATTCCCAAGAATAGAAATAATCAATAAGAAAAAATAAATTTATTCTAAATTTATTCTTTTCATATTCCATGAGAATTCCCAAAAATAGGAATACTCAAAATAGGAAAACCGAATAATTTAGGAAAGTTGGATCTTTACCGGGACTAACACGGAATGGGGATTTCCGGTCTATCCCCAAGCTCGGCCGAGGAGCACGCCCACCACCGCCACCACCCAACCGGCGCGCCACCACCGCCGGTGACATCGCACGGTCGAGGGTGCGGTCGAGTGCCCCCACGCGCTCGATCCATGGTTCGGCTATGGGGATAGCCGAACCGAGCCCTAACCCTCTCTTCGTCTCCTCCGTCACAATTTTCCGGCGGTCGTTTCGGAATTGATCCAACGTAAAATAAATTACAAATTTATTACTACGTTATCCGATATCGATTCTCTACAAAACGACCTCAAACAATTTCCGGAAAAATTAAGAACAAGCATTCACCACACAAGAACGAATATTGACATCAACGAGAGTTTAATAATCAAGAGAAATATTATGACATTAATTAACAATAATTAAATCTAGCCATAATAATCGGAAACCCTGCAAGGTAGAACAATTTATCGAAAAATACCATGAACTAAAACCAACGCTCTGATACCAATTGATGGAAATCGATATCCCGGAATTAATGAATTTAAATAAATAAATTATCTAATTAATTCCGACCGAAATCCTTTGGAGATCGAATATCCGGAGTTGTAAAATTGCGGAACAACAACTCCAATCGAAATCCCGGTTGCCGGAAACCCGCCACGAACCACCACACGAACCCGGACTCAACCAAACCCTAACCGCGGGCGAACCCACGGCTGTTCGGTCGAGCCCTCGCGTGGGGCTCGCGGATGTACATGGCAGCCGCCTAGGGCTGCCCTTGGCAGCCCCCTTGGCACGCCCAGCCATCGCCCGGTGATCGCACGCCCAGCCACGGTCCAACTGTGGCTTGCGATCACCAACAGCCCGCCGCCGCGCGAGCGGCGGTCCAGCCGCGCGAGCGGCGTCGCTCCGCCTGAGCGAGGCTGCTCCAGCAGCCCGCTGGAGTCTCGTGCGATGCGTACGGGGCTGCTCGCAGCAGCCCGCTGGTCATGCACGGGGAGGGCTCGGACAGCCCGCAAATCCGCTACGGGAAAACCCGTAGCTCGCGGCCGAGCCCGTGCGATCGAGCCCTCGGCGTCCAGCCGAGGCTCACGCCCCCTCGACCCATCCTAGGCGAGCCGACGATCCGCCGGCGGTCCGGTGGTCTTCGACCACCACCGCCCGGTTCGTCCTCGTCTTGGGTCTCGTTCTCGGATCTTGGTTCACGGTATTTTTACGATAATTAAACGATAAAATCATAAAGAGGGTTTTACGATTTACCTCGTTCTCGTTGTTCGGAAAAACGTAGAACTCAATTTGATGACCTTGAGATCTTCCCACGTATTCCTTGCACTAGCCCGGATGTCGTGTGGGCGACGATCTACCGAACTCCATGGATCCTCCTCTCTACTTTCTCTCTCTAGAATTGTGATCTTCAAGTTATGAGAATAGAGAAGACCATGTAGTGCTTTTATAGGCTACGTAGGGGATCTTAAGGAGGTGGAATATTGGGCTTCCAACAATAGTGATTAAATTGAGCCCAAGCCCAAATCTATTAATCCTTACTATTATTAATTAATTCTATTTTCCACTATATAAAATTAATTGCACTCCCAATATTAAACCATATTATATCAAATAATATTTCTCCGGTAGTATTATTTATTCCGTGTATTTAAGATTTAAATATCCATGAATAAAATTAATTTATTGCTAATTAATTTATTCATCTCTTATATCCGAGACTAGTACCATTCAATCTTAATTATTATGCGGAACGAATCCACCTGCATGGTTTACATAATAATTCCTTATGAACTCATCTCGGGGATATTATCAACCCTTACGGGATACACTTTCCCGTCAAGTATTCACGGCATGCCATATATAAAATATAGTGACCCAACTTAACCGGTAATTAACCCAATAATTAAATCGGTTAATTCCTTTGGTAAATCAAAGTCACTTATATTAAATATACACACCCGCAATAATATCAGGGATTAAGAATAAAATACACCTGAGACTTAAATCGATTATCGCCGGCAATCCTAATCGATAAATCTCAAGCAGATCCGCTCAATACACCAAGTGTACAAGTGTGATAAAATAATCAAGATAGATTATTTTTTCTCTCACACAACGACTATACCGATGGATTGGTCCGTGTCCATCTAGGTCGTGAGCAACTGTTCGATTAAATACGAGTAACCGATAGTATGATCTTCTGTGTGTCCATACAACACCATACTAACTACAACGTATAAAATCCAGGACTATAATTTGCATATATTTAATTATAAATAATTAAACGCAAATCATTGTTTATTTAATTAAATAGATTAGTGGCAATGGATCGTGAGTTTCCGTTACTTAAATCTAGACATTAAGTACACAACTCCAACAGATCTCGGAGGCCATCACCTATCTAAATAACTCATAGCATAATCAAAGATTTGGATTCAATCCTAAAATGACTGCACCATACACTTACGTGTAGAGATGGTGGGTCAGAAATAAGAAATGGAAATCTAATAGTAAAAGAACAAGTTGTTCGGAACTACCTATGTTCTATGGATATTCCTAGAGACAACAGGCACATTATATGTGGTTGTAGGATATCCTAGATGAACAAAGATCTGTGTGTTCTATAGTACTATGAACCAGAAGGACGTTTATCGCCCGGTTGTTAGAAGGAATACTATTAGACGAACCACAGAACCCGAACTGACGTAATACCTTAGAATGAGAGAAAGGACAAAAGACTGGGAATCAGCCAAACCGAGTAGAAGTACACCACACACTGCACCTACTGTTATTACTGTTTATACACTGGAACGCCATTGCAGTGGGAGGTTGTTAAGACAACCGAAGATGTTCATAAAGACTAGAAGAGTTTTTGAACTCTGGATCTAGTAAAGATGAAATCAATCCCTAGCTCTGCATAAGGGCGGTACTAGATCTAAATGTGCCTGCTTGGAGAACAATAAAGTTTATTGTTAAGAGGCTAGATCATTTAGAGTACAAGCTTAGTGAATCCATTTATGGATTGTAACAAAGCTATGAATCGTGGAACTTGCGAATTGATGAGATAGTCCATCTAATGGATTAATCAAAAGGCATAGACGAAAGGTGTATTAGAAACGTAATGGAAACAAGGTGGTGTTTCTCGGAATTTTATGTAGATAGCATTTAATCATTGGCAACAATGAGAGAATATTATCAGACATACAATAATGGTTGTCTAAATGAATCGGAATATAAGATTGAGTAGAAGTTGGAACATGTTCTTAAGATCTTTCGATCTAGGGATAAGAACATTGTACTTCTCCTAGGAATCTTATACGATTATGGTTTGTTTTAAACATGCATAATTCTGAGAAAGGTTATTGCCTTTCAGACACAGAATATATATCTATCTAAGGGTATGTGTTTCGAACACATGAAGGAGATAGATACAGACAAAGCAGTTTCCTACACTTCGAGTGCGGAAAGCTTGATGAATGCGATGTTGTAAAACGAAAACCTGATATCAACTATGCGGTTTGCGTAGTGGGAGGATATCAAAGTAATCTGGATAAGAGATATTCGAATGCTGTAAAAGTACTTGGAAGTACTAGATTACTAAGCAAGACGAAATCTTCTTGGATTACATATTCTCAGATCTCAAATCAGAGAAGGACCAGTGTGAGTCGATATCATGCTATGTGTTCACTTTTAGAAAGAGGTGGAACCATGAAATGAAAGAGTGATAAGCAGGACGCTTCTCGGACTCTCTCATAACCGAATAGCAGCCTCAGAGGCAGCGGAAGTTCTGGTTAGGTTCCGGGATAACCTCTAGAATTGGATATGACTCTTAGTTTACCAAAGGCTATTTCATAGCGGTGCATGGTAAACTAGAAGAAGTCATAAGTCAGAAGGTGATGATAAAACATAGAGCAAGTACCACCTGATACGAGTCATCGTCGAGGGAGACGACGCAGTAGTCACCAAGATAACTTCAGAGCGACAACCTAGAGTGCTCATTCACATAGTACTTCTCGGAAGTACACTTTAAGCACGTGATGAGTATGGGAGTCGGGAGTTTGGAGGAAATGACTAGACCTTAGTACAAGTGGGAGATTGTTGGAGTTGTGTACTTAATGTCTAGATTTAAGTAACGGTAACTCCCGGTCATAGCATTTAATATATTAAATTAATAAACAATTATTTGCATTTAATTATTGATAATTCAATATATGCAAAATATAGTCCTGGATTCTATACGTTGTAGTTAGTATGGTGTGTCGGGCCCACACAGAAGATCATACTATCGGTTACTCGTATTTAATCGAACAGTTGCTCACGACCTAGATGGACATGGACCAATCCATCGGTATAGTCGTTGTGTGAGAGAGAAAATAATTTGTCTTAATTATTTTATCACACTTGTACACTTGGTGTATTGAGCGGATCGCTTGAGATTTATCGATTAGGATTGCCTTGGATTATCAATTTAAATCTCAGAGTATTTTATTCTTAATCCCCGATATTATTGCGGGTGTGTATATTTAATATATGTGACTTTGATTTACCAAAGGAATTAACCGATTTAATTATTGGGTTAATTACCGGTTAAGTTGGGTCACTATATTTTATATATGACATGCCGTGAATACTTGACGGGAAAGTGTATCCCGTAAGGGTTGATAATATCCCCGAGATGAGTTCATAAGGAATTATTGTGTACACCTCATGAGTGGCTTCGTTCCGCACAATAATTAAGGTTGAATAGTACTAGTCTCGGATTCAAGAGATGAATAAATTAATTAGCAATAAATTAATTTTATTCATGGATATTTAAATCTTAAATACACGGAATAAATAATACTACTGGAGAAATATTATTTGATATAATATGGTTTAATATTGGGAGTGCAATTAATTTATATAGTGGAAAGTAAATTAATTAATATTAATGGAGGATTAATAGATTTGGGCCTGGGCTCAATTTAATCATTAATATTGGAAGCCCAATATTCCACCTCCTTTAGATCCCCTACGTAGCCTATAAAAGCACTACATGGTCTTCTCTATTCTCATAACATCATAACTTGAAGATTACAATTCTTCTAGAGAGAGAAAGTAGAGAGAGATAGAAGAGGATCCATAAGCTTGGAAGATCGTCGCCCACCCGACGTTCAAGCTAGTGCAAGGAATACGTGGGAAGATCGTAAGGTCATCAATTGATTTCGTTGCTCCGTACAACGAATCAAAGGTACAATCCTTTGTGTGAATTTATATGATATTAATTGTAATACATACATGAACACACGATCCGGGAAAAACGACGAACTTCGGGGACGGGGATTCGAGATCCCCGGCGAAGGTTCGAAGGACCCTCGGCTGGGAGCCGAGGGGTGGCGATCGAGCCCTAGGGCATCGATCGCCGGCAGCCGCACGAGGGGAGCCCCGGCTGGACGCCGGGGCGAGCGATCGACCTAGGGTACATTGATAGACGATTTATATGTACTAAATCCTGAGTCTAACACGATGCAACTAACCGAGAGTAATAACACATCTACGAACACCAATAAGAGAAAGAAACCTTTAAAGATGAATCAATTATACTTGTGGCATCTTAGGAGGCTAGGTCATATTAATTCAAATAGAATTCAAAGGTTGAAAGCTGATGGTCTC
The DNA here is from genome assembly GCA_954870475.1 of Euphrasia confusa. Classification (NCBI taxonomy): domain Eukaryota; kingdom Viridiplantae; phylum Streptophyta; class Magnoliopsida; order Lamiales; family Orobanchaceae; genus Euphrasia; species Euphrasia confusa. Next base: position 25,036,500 of record OX940964.1, read on the forward strand.
ATCAGTGGTGTTGAAGGAGAGGACCTTCCAACCTGCGAATCCTGTTTGGAGGGAAAAATGACCAAGCGTTCTTTTTCTGGTAAAGGACGAAGATCCGAGCAAGTATTGGATTTGATTCACTCTGATGTATGCAGACCTATGTCTACTCAGGCAAGAGGAGGGTACGAGTATTTCATCACTTTCACTGATGATTACTCAATGTATGGATTTGTATACCTGATGCGCCGTAAGAGCGAATCTTTTGACAAGTTCAAGGAATTCAAGGCTCTTGTGGAGAACCTTCAAGGTAAATCTATAAAATGCCTGCGATCTGATCGCGGAGGCGAGTACCTGTCTGGGGAATTCAAGGCATACTTGGCAGAGAATGGGATTGATTCCCAAATGACATCACCATATACTCCTCAGCAGAATGGTGTGTCAGAACGAAGGAATATGACTCTTATGGAGATGGTACGTTCAATGATGAGTTACTCGGACTTACCTATTATGTTCTGGGGATATGCCTTAGAAACAGCGGCGCACATTTTGAACTTGGTTCCATCTAAAACGGTCCCTACAACACCCATGGAACGATGGAGCGGGCGTAAGCCTAGCTTGAGACACATTCGGATCTGGGGGTGCCCTGCGCATGTGTTGAGAACGGGAGCTGATAAGTTAGAACCTCGTACTGAAGTGCGGCTGTTTATAGGATATCCTAGAGGAACTAAAGGTGGCATGTTCTATAGTCCTACGGACCAGAAGATCGTTATAAGTACTAACGCTCGGTTCTTAGAGGAAGACTATGTCATGGACCACAAGCCCAAAAGTGACATAATGCTTGATGAGTTGAGAGGTAACGATAAAGACTTAGATACAGCCGAACCGAGTAGTAATACACCACTAGAACCTGCACCTGACACTGTCACTGTTGATACACCGGAACGCCGTCGTAGTGGGAGGGTTGTTAGACAACCAGACAGATGGATTGGATTGGGTGAGTCTTCGGACTCTGCACCCGGAGTTCATGAAATCGATCCCTGGACCTATGATGAGGCGGTACAAGATATAGATGCGCCTTCTTGGAAGAAAGCGATGAAATCCGAAATTGAATCTATGGATTCTAATAAAGTCTGAGATCTTGTAGAACCACCAAACGGCGTAAAGCCAATTGGGTGTAAATGGGTCTACAAGAGAAAGAGAGGATCTGACGGAAAGGTTGAAACCTTTAAAGCTCGGCTTGTTGCGAAAGGATATACTCAGAAAGAGAGAATCGATTATGAGGAGACCTTTTCGCCGGTAGCCAAGATAAAGTCGATCCGGATTCTCTTATCCATAGCAGCTCATATGGACTATGAGGTATGGCAAATGGATGTCAAGACAGCTTTCCTAAATGGAAGTCTTGACGAGATGATTTATATGAAACCACCAGAAGAATTCATTGCTAAGGGGCGAGATCATCTAGTGTGCAAGCTTCATCGATCCATTTATGGATTGAAACAAGCCTCGAGATCGTGGAACCTGCGGTTTGATGAAGTAGTCCAATCTTTTGGATTCATTCAAAGCATGGACGGATCATGTGTGTATTGGAAACGTGATGGGAAGAAGGTTGTGTTTCTCGTGCTTTATGTAGACGACATCCTTCTGATTGGCAACAGTGTGAAGATGTTATCAGACATAAAGAGATGGTTGTCTAGAAAATTCTATATGAAAGATTTGGGAGAAGTTGGACATGTTCTAGGGATCAAAGTTATAAGGGATCGCCGGAATAGAACATTGTGCCTTTGCCAACAATCTTACATAGACACGTTTCTGGCTCGTTTTAACATGCAAGATTCCAAGAAGGGTGAGTTACCCTTCAGTAAAGGAACTTATCTTTCTAAAGAGATGTGTCCTCAGACATAGAAGGAGAAAGATGAAATGAAAGAGATTCCCTACGCTTCGGCTGTGGGAAGCTTAATGTATGCAATGTTATGCACGAGACCTGATATCTGCTATGGAGTTGGCATAGTGGCGAGATATCAAAGTAATCATGGAAAGGCTCATTGGACTGCCGTAAAGAGCATTTTCAAGTATTTACGAAATACTAAGGATTATGTGCTGGGATTCGATGTCCCGGGCTATCAAAAATTTGCGGAACCGATAACCCGACCGAAACCCCGTCGCCGGAAACCGATCACGAACACCAACGAACCGGAGCACGACCAAGGCGTCGCCGCGGGCGAACCCGCGGCTAAACCCTAGCCACGCCCCCGCCGGGGCTCGCGATCGCCGTGCATGGCGATCGCATGGGGCTGCATGGGGCAGCCCCCGGCGGTGAGTCCGGCGACTCACCGCCACCGCCAGGAGGGGCGGTCAGCCTCCAGCTGACCACCGCGGCAACCGCCGCGGTTTACCCCCGGCGATCGATCGCTTGATCGATCGCCCGCCTCGGCCCAGCCGAGGCGCCTTCTCGCGCACGCCGCCGTGGAGGCGGCGAGGATCCGCCACGGCACCAGCCCGTGGCATCCCCGGCGATCGACCCTAGGTCGATCGCATGCCCCGGCATCCAGCCGGGGCTTGCTTGCGCGGCACACCGGCGGTCGAAACCCTAGGGTTCGACCGCCCTTCCTTCGATCCCCACGGGGATCCAACGATCCCCGTATCTAGGTCTCGATGTTTTTCCCGGATCGTCTTGTTCATGTATATATCACGATTAACGAACACATAATCAAAGAGGGGGTTTTAGATTATGTTACCTCAATTCGTTGTGCGGAGAAACGAATTAAACGTTGATGACCTTGCGATCTTCCTACGTATTCCTTGCACCTCGTTCGAACGTCGTGTGGGCGACGATCTATCGAACTCCTATGGATCTCCTTCAATTCTCTAGAATATCAAGTATGATATTCTTATGTTGTGTGTTTAATTATGAAGGCCATGTAGTGCTTTTATAGGCTACGTAGGGGATCATAAGGAGGTGGAATATTGGGATTCTAATATTGAAGATTAAATTGAGCCCAATGCTCAAGTCCATTAATCCTTATCAATATTAATTAATTTATTTTCCACTATATAAATTAATTGCACTCCCAATATTAAACCATATTATATCAAATAATATTTCTCCGGTAGTATTATTTATTCCGTGTATTTAAGATTCAAATATCCATGAATAAATTTATTTATTGCTCAATAAATTATATTCATCTCTTGTATCCGAGACTAGTACCATTCAACCTTAATTATTGTGCGGAACAAATCCACTCATGAGGTTTACACAATAATTCCTTATGAACTCATCTCGGGGATATTATCAACCCTTTCGGGATACACTTTCCCGTCAAGTATTCACGGCATGTCATATATAAAATATAGCGACCCAACTTAACCGGTAATTAACCCAATAATTAAATCGGTTAATTCCTTTGGAAAATCAAAGTCTCTAATATTAAATATATACACCCGCAATAGTATCGGGGATTAAGAATAAAATACTCTGAGATTTAAATTGATTATCCAAGGCAATCCTAATCAATAAATCTCAAGCGATCCGCCCAATACACCTAAGTGTACAAGTGTGATAAAATAATTAAGACAAATTATTTTCTCTCTCACACAACGACTATACCGATGGATTGGTCCATGTCCATCTAGGTCGTGAGCAACTGTTTGATTAAATACGAGTAACCGATAGTATGATCTTTTGTGTGCCCATGCAACACCATACTAACTACAACGTATAAAATCCAGGACTATATTTTGCATAATTAATTAATAATAATTAAATGCAAATAATTGTTCATTAATTCAATAGATTAAATGCTATGATCGGGAGTTTACCGTTACTTAAATCTAGACATTAAGTACACAACTCCAACAATCTCCCACTTGTACTAAGGTCTAGTCATTTCCTCCAAACTCCCGGTTCCCATACTCATCACGTGCTTTAGAGTGTACTTCCGAGAAGTACTATGTGAGTGAGCAATCTAGGTTGCCGCTCTGAAGTTATCTTGGTGACTACTACGTCGTCTTCCTCGACGATGACTCGTATCAGGTGGTACTTGCTCTATGTGTTAACATCACTTTTGACTTATGACTTCTTCCAGTTTACTGTGCACCGCTATCCAATAGCCTTTAGTAAACTAAGAGTCATATCCAAGCCAAGAGGTTATCCTGGAACCTAACCAAAACTTCTGCTGCCTCTGAGGCTGCTATTCGGTTATGAGAGAGTCTGAGAAGCGTCCTGCTTATCACTCTTTCATTTCATGGTTCCACCTCTTTCTAAAAGTGAACACATAGCCTGATATCGACTTACACTGGTCTTTCTATGATTCTTGGATCTGAGAAACTGTAATCTAAGAAGATTTCGTCTTGCTTCGTAATCCAGTACTTCGCAAGCACTATTACAGCATTCGAAAAAATTCTTTTCTAGATTACCTTGATATCCTCCCACTACGCAAACCGCATAGTTGATATCAGGTTCTTGTTTTTATAACATTGCGTCTATAAAGCTTTCCATACTTGAAGTATAGGAAACTGCTTTGTCCTCATCTATCTCCTTCATGTGTCAAACACATACCCTTTATATAGATGTATATTCTGTTTCTGAAAGGCAATAACCTTTCTCAGAAGTATGCATGTTTAAAACAAACCATAATCGTATAAGATATCTAGGAGAAGTACAATGTTTTTATCTTTAGATCGAAAGATCTTAAGAACATGTTCCAACTTCTACTCAATCTTATATCTTGATTCATTTAGACAACCATTATCTTATGTCTGACAACATTTTCTACATTGTTGCCAATGATGAAATTGTCGTCTACATAAGATCTCCGAGAAAACACCACTTTGTTTCCATTACGTCTCCAATACACCTATCGTCTATGCCTTTTGATGAATCCATCAAATGGACTATCCCATCAATTCGCAAGTTCCACGATTTATAGCTTTGTTTCAATCCATAATGGATTCACTAAGCTTGTACTCTAAATGATCTTGCCTCTTAACAATAATCCTTATTGTTCTCTAAGCAGGCACATTTAGATCTAGTACTGCCCTTATGCAGAGCTAGGGATCGATTTCATCTTTACCAGATCCAGAGTTAAAACTCTTCTAGTGTTATGAACATCTCCGGTTGCTTAACAACCTCCCACTGCAATGGCGTGCCGGTGTATAACAGTAATAACATTAGGTGCAGCATGTGGTGTACTTCTACTCGGTTTGGCTGGTTCCTAGTCTTTTGTCCCTCTTCTCATTCCAAGGTACTACGTCAGTTTGGGCTTTGTGGTTCTTCTAATAGTCTTCCTCTAAGAACCGGGCGTCACACGTCCTTCTGGTTCATAGTACTATAGAACACACAATACTTTGTTCATCTAGGATATCCTACAACCATAATCGAATATGCCGTTGTCTCTAGGAATATCCATTGAACATAGGTAGTTCCTAACAACTTGTTCTTTTACTATTAGATTTCCATTTCTTATCGACAACGCACCATCTCTACACGTGAGTGTATGGCACGACCCTTTGGGGTTGAATCCCAATCTTTGATTATGCTATGTGTTATTCAGATAGGTGATGGCCTCCGCGACTGAGTCGCAGGCTCCTAATGGATATACTTTGATGGTTCCCCATAATAGCTTTGTGTCCATTGACTAGTCAAAACACTTTGCTTTTATGGCACATTAAGTATTCTAATCCATCACCGAGTATTCTTGAAAGAATTACTCGTACCTTTCTAATTTACACATATGTCTGCATATCTAATCATTTCCAATACTTGTCTGAATTCTTTCCTTTATCCAGAAAGGTTTGCTTAGTCGTATTATCCTCTAAATTCAATCCTTAGGTCGGAAGGTCCATTCCTTCAACTATAATTGATCAAATCAATTTCGACCTTTTGAATCTTTTTTTTTGAAAATACTACTAAGTAGAAGAATTCACAAGTATAATGATTAATAAAGAAATATATCTAATAAGTAAAACAAGTTATGCATATAACGGATTGTTGCATCGTGGTAGACTAAGGATTCATCATTCACATATTGCTATCTAATGTACCGGAATAGATAATACCCATTATTTCTTATCTAAATCATCACCATGATTAAAGAAATAAAATATCCATTCATAAAGAAAATCCAGAACAAAAGTTCTTTTCAAAATAAGGGGTACATAAAGCAATAACTTGAAATGAAATCCCAAAACTACTGAAAACAGATAAATGTCTTCCACTGCAACCGCTGCTACCCCAACAGCTTCGCCCATGTAGACTCGAACTCTTCTTCTCTAAGTCGCCGGGTTTTCTGGAACCCCTGCATTCAAGAATGCACATACCGTCAGTGGTTCCATATCTACACACCAGAATTCTGGTAGATAATACCGCTGACTATGTTTTTACGACTAAAGAAAAATTCGTACCTTTGAGAGGACATTCAGACTTCCAGTGTCCAGACTTGTTGCATCGGAAGCACTTGCCTCTTGGCTTTGCAGCCCCCACTCGTGGTCCATTCCTCTTGGCACCACTGGGTTTCCAGGCTTGCTTCCTTTTCTTGCCCCTACCTCCAACAGGCTTCGAGCCCTTGGACTTGGTAGCTACAAGCGCTTGAGACTTGCCCTTCTTGTAGATCCCCTCTGCCGCCTTTAGTTCAGTCAGGAGTTGCGCAAGAGTATAAGATAGTTTACCCATATTATAGCTCATACGAAACTGCTCAAAACTAGGGGTCAGAGACTGGAGTATGATGTCGACTTGCGTCTCAGCATCAATAGAAGCTCCTAGGACCTCAAGTTCATTCAACAAACTCATCATCTTAAGAACGTGGTCCCCAACGGGCGTTCCTTCAGATTGAGTAGTCGACATGAGGACTCTCATGGCTTCTTGCCTAGCCGCACGATCTTGCTCCCCAAACATCTCCTTTAGGTTAAACATCATATCATAGGCAGTGTCCATCGACTGATGTTGGGTTTGGAGTACATTTGACATGGAAGCCAAAATATAACACCTAGCCATTTCATCAGCCTTTTTCCACTTCCGATATGTCAGTTTTTCCTCATCAGTTGAGGCAGCCGTGGGCTCGGCAGGGCACACTTCATGGAGTACAAACTTGTACTCCTCAGAAGTCAGGACAATGTCTAAATTTCTCTTCCAATCAATGTAATTTGGACCAGTGAGCTTATGCTCCTTGAGTATCACAGAAAGTGGGTTCATAGCTATTCTCTAAACCTATGAGCACATTTAAACAAACAATTAATTTAATGTCCGATAGTATCTCCCTCAAATAATATCATTAAATTACTAATTACATCTAAAATCCCATCAGGTAAGGCAAGCCACGTGGTGTGGACGTTTACCCACCCAAATGATTTAGCAATTAGATTTTCTTTGGTCATACATTAATTATAGCGTGACTTCGTGGGGAAGAATACTATAACGCGTATCTAAGTGTAAACCATTACTCAGCACCAAAGTACATCGCTTGGAATTGCTACATCACCGCAAGCCACGTGGGGTGGACGTTTACGATAACTTCACAACTCTTCACAATCACTTACAACTGTCTACATCAATTAATCCAAAATTCGTCAGTATAGCAAGCCACGTGGTGTGGACGTTTACTACACTAAGAGACTTTTATAATTGACTCCCAGTTACAAGATCCATTCGATTCTCATAGATCAAGACGCGGAGAATCATAAGTGAAACTCGAAGTTTCTAACCAGTGATTCACCATGCGAACGACCCTATCTCTCATAAATGAGGGAGCCGAGCAGACAATCGATCCATCTATCAAAGAATGGTACGAAGGTCTCTAATTTGTGTCATCCACATGACCAAGTGGCTTTGGCTCCATTCCACTCCCCGGGGTGAGAATGAGTCGACTTGAAGTCAGTTTCAGAAAGAAAAATTAGGCATTGTTTGATAAACTTGATCAATGTTTCTTGTAAAAGGAATTACAAGAATTCTCCTCCAATGACATATCTATATGAACTTCGAAAGCTCATAAATGTCACCAAGAGAACAGTAATGGAGACCATGGGAATGTTTCCATCCCCTCTCCCACTTAGCTTTTTATAACAAAGGGATACGCTATCTAATGCATAATTAAACACATAAGCATGCATGCAAGTAATAAAGCACATATCACATAGTCAAATAATGCTAGGAAATTATTTTCCCGACTATCATGGCTTTACTCCTTCTTCATATGCATCTTCTAGTCTTCAGTCTTCGTTCTTGAATGCTCCATGTGACGAGAATATTAATCCCAATATTTAAATCTATTTATTTTTAATAAATCCAAAAGATACTCAATTCGAAAATTAAGTCAATCGAATAAATAAAAAATAAAATTAAATATTATTAATATTTTTTATTTATTTATTTTCCTATCTAATTCTATTAAATCTCTAGAATAATCTATCCAAGTAAAACTTGGAATATTCTAGAAGACTTCTATAATAGAATAAGGAAATAAAATAAATTAGGACTCTTCTACTTTCCAAGATTAATTAATTTCCATTACTATGAAAATTCCCATAAAATAGGAATGATCAATTAGGAAATAAATCAATCCTAAATTAACTTTTATTCCTTTCCAATTCTATTAAATCTCTAGGATCCTATTCCAAGTAGAACTCGGAATACTCTAGAAGACTTCCATAATAGAATAAGGAATAAAATTAATTCCAATTAATTCTTTTCCTAATCCATGAGAGTTTCCAAAAGAAAGAACACTCAAATAGGAAAAACGAATTAATTTAGGAAAGTGAATCTTGGTAGGAGTAGCATGAGATAGGGAGACCCCACGCCACCCCCACCTTCGACCACCACGAGGAGGGCCGCCGCCGCCACCACCCCAGCCGGCCAGCCACCACCCACCGGCGGCAGCCCACGGCCAAGGGAGGCGTCGCCCCCTCCCACCTTGATCGATGCAAGGGTCGATCATGGGGATGATCGGCCCTTCGGTCCTTCGTCTTCTTCGTCACATCTTCGTCTTCCGGTGATCGTCTCAACATCGAACCAACGTAAATAAATTACAAGAATTTAAATTACACTATCCGGTATCGATTCTATACATGAAATCGACCCTATACATTTTCCGGAAAACATAGAACGTAATAATAAATCCTAAATTCAGTCAACCCCCGAATTTTTACTATTACAAACATTCAACCACACAAAACGAATCTCGACATGTCCGAGAGTTTAATAAACGAACAATCATGATAATTAATTAACACAATAATTAAATCCAACCATGATAGTCGGAAATCCCTGCAAGGTAGAACAATAATCGAACATATACATGAACACGAAACCAAAACGCTCTGATACCAATTGCTGGGATTCGATGTCCCGGGCTATCAAAAATTTGCGGAACCGATAACCCGACCGAAACCCCGTCGCCGGAAACCGATCACGAACACCAACGAACCGGAGCACGACCAAGGCGTCGCCGCGGGCGAACCCGCGGCTAAACCCTAGCCACGCCCCCACCGGGGCTCGCGATCGCCGTGCATGGCGATCGCATGGGGCTGCATGGGGCAGCCCCCGGCGGTGAGTCCGGCGACTCACCGCCACCGCCAGGAGGGGCGGTCAGCCTCCAGCTGACCACCGCGGCAACCGCCGCGGTTTACCCCCGGCGATCGATCGCTTGATCGATCGCCCGCCTCGGCCCAGCCGAGGCGCCTTCTCGCGCACGCCGCCGTGGAGGCGGCGGGGATCCGCCACGGCACCAGCCCGTGGCATCCCCGGCGATCGACCCTAGGTCGATCGCATGCCCCGGCATCCAGCCGGGGCTTGCTTGCGCGGCACACCGGCGGTCGAAACCCTAGGGTTCGACCGCCCTTCCTTCGATCCCCACGGGGATCCAACGATCCCCGTATCTAGGTCTCGATGTTTTTCCCGGATCGTCATGTTCATGTATATATCACGATTAACGAACACATAATCAAAGAGGGGGTTTTAGATTATGTTACCTCAATTCGTTGTGCGGAGAAACGAATTAAACATTGATGACCTTGCGATCTTCCTACGTATTCCTTGCACCTCGTTCGAACGTCGTGTGGGCGACGATCTATCGAACTCCTATGGATCTCCTTCAATTCTCTAGAATATCAAGTATGATATTCTTATGTTGTGTGTTTAATTATGAAGGCCATGTAGTGCTTTTATAGGCTACGTAGGGGATCATAAGGAGGTGGAATATTGGGCTTCTAATATTAAAGATTAAATTGAGCCCAATGCTCAAGTCCATTAATCCTTATCAATATTAATTAATTTATTTTCCACTATATAAATTAATTGCACTCCCAATATTAAACCATATTATATCAAATAATATTTCTCCGGTAGTATTATTTATTCCGTGTATTTAAGATTCAAATATCCATGAATAAATTTATTTATTGCTCAATAAATTATATTCATCTCTTGTATCCGAGACTAGTACCATTCAACCTTAATTATTGTGCGGAACAAATCCACTCATGAGGTTTACACAATAATTCCTTATGAACTCATCTCGGGGATATTATCAACCCTTTCGGGATACACTTTCCCGTCAAGTATTCACGGCATGTCATATATAAAATATAGCGACCCAACTTAACCGGTAATTAACCCAATAATTAAATCGGTTAATTCCTTTGGAAAATCAAAGTCTCTAATATTAAATATATACACCCGCAATAGTATCGGGGATTAAGAATAAAATACTCTGAGATTTAAATTGATTATCCAAGGCAATCCTAATCAATAAATCTCAAGCGATCCGCCCAATACACCTAAGTGTACAAGTGTGATAAAATAATTAAGACAAATTATTTTCTCTCTCACACAACGACTATACCGATGGATTGGTCCATGTCCATCTAGGTCGTGAGCAACTGTTTGATTAAATACGAGTAACCGATAGTATGATCTTCTGTGTGCCCATGCAACACCATACTAACTACAACGTATAAAATCCAGGACTATATTTTGCATAATTAATTAATAATAATTAAATGCAAATAATTGTTCATTAATTCAATAGATTAAATGCTATGATCGGGAGTTTACCGTTACTTAAATCTAGACATTAAGTACACAACTCCAACATTATGTTCTGAGATACGGAGCAGCCAATCTGATTCCTTTGGGTTACACAGATTCGGATTTCCAAGCTGATAAGGACCGGCGTAAGTCGACATCAGGCTATGTGTACACTTTGGGAGGTGGAGCCGTATCATGGAAGAGTGTTAAGCAAAAGTGCATTTCGGACTCTACCATGGAAGCTGAATATGTAGCAGCCTTAGAGGCAGCGAAAGAATCAGTGTGGTTCCTTAATTTCCTCCAGGACTAAGATGTGATTCCGAGTTTGCCCAAAGCTCTGACAATTTATTGTGACAATAGCGGTGCAGTGGCAAACAGTAAGGAACCACGGTCCCATAGTGCTACGAAACACATAGAGCGCAAGTACCACCTGATTCGAGACATCGTCAAGAGAGGCGACGCTGTAGTCACCAAGATAGCTTCAGATGACAACCTAGCAGACCCCTTCACAAAGATACTTCCTAATGAAGTATATTTTAAGCACTTGAAGGGTTTGGGAGTCAGAAGTTTGGAAGATAAGACTAGACCTTAGTATAAGTGGGAGATTGTTGGAGTAGTATACTTAATGTCTAGATTTGAGTATTCTGAACTCCTTGTGCACTTTCATTTATCTATTAATAAATAAACATTCATTTGCTTTTAATTATTGTTAATTAAATATATGCAAATAATAGTCCTAGATTATATACGTTGTAGTTGTTGGAAATCGATATCCCGAGTTATCAAAAATTGCGGAAACCGACAACACGACCAAAATCCCGTCGCCAGAAACCGATCGCGAACACCGCACGAACCGGAGCACGACCAAGGCGTCACCGCGGGCAAGCCCGCGGCTAAACCCTAGCCACGCCCCCGCCGGGGCTCGCGATCGCCGTGCATGGCGAACGCATGGGGCTGCATGGGGCAGCCCCCGGCGGTGATTCCAGCGACTCACCGCCACCGCAAGGAGGGGCGGTCAGCCCGGCTGACCTACCGTGGCTCCAGCCGCGGTCTACCCCCGGCGATCGATCCGCCACGGGCTTTCGGGGTGCCTTTCTCCGCGCACACCGCCGTTAAGGCGGCGGGGATCCGCCACGACACCAGCCCATGGCATCCCCAGCGATCGACCCTTGGTCGATCGCATGCCCCGGCGTCCAGCCGGGGCGTTTCTTGCGCGCACGCCGGCGGTCGAACCCTAGGGTTCGGCCGCCCCCTTCGATCCCGACGGGGATCACAACGATCTGTTAGAGTTGTATACTTAATGTCTAGATTTAAGTGATATGAACTCCCGATCCATTGCCATTAATCTATTTAATTAAATAAACAATTATTTGCGTTTAATTATTTATAATTAAATATATGCAAATTATAGTCCTAGATTATATACGTTGTAGTTAGTATGGTGTGCGACGTCACACGGAAGATCATACTATCGCTTACTCGTATATAATCGAACAGTTGCTCACGACCTAGATGGACACGGACCAATCCATCGGTATAGTCGTTGTGTGAGAGAGAAAATAATTTGTCTTGATTATTTTATCACACTTGTACACTTGGTGTATTGGGCGGATCGCTTGAGATTTATCGATTAGGATTGCCTTAGATAATCGATTTAAATCTCAGTGTATTTTATTCTTAATCCCCGATACTATTGCGGGTGTGTATAAGTGACTTTGATTTTCCAAAGGAATTGACCGGTTTAATTATTGGGTCAATTACCGGTTAAGTTGGGTCGCTATATTTTATATATGACATGCCGTGAATACTTGACGGGAAAGTGTATCCCGTAAGGGTTGATAATATCCCCGAGATGAGTTCATAAGGAATTATTATGTAAACCCTGCAGGTGGATTTATTCCGCATAATAATTAAGGTTGAATGGTACTATTCTCGGATACAAGAGATGAATAAATTAATTAGCAATAAATTAATTTTATTCATGGATATTTAAATCTTAAATACACGGAATAAATAATACTACCGGAGAAATATTATTTGATATAATATGGTTTAATATTGGGAGTGCAATTAATTTATATAGTGGAAAATAAATTAATTAATATTAATGGGATTAATAGATTTGGGCTTGGACTCAATTTAATCATTAATATTGGAAGCCCAATATTCCACCTCCTTAAGATCCCCTACGTAGCCTATAAAAGCACTACATGGTCTTCTCTATTCTCATATATCTCATAACTTGAAGATCACAATTCTAGAGAGAGAAAGTAGAGAGGGAGATCCATGAAGTTCGGTAGATCGTCGCCCACACGACGTCCGAGCTAGTGCAAGGAATACGTCGGAAGATCTAAAGGTCGTCAAATTGAGTTCTTCGTTTTTCCGAACAACGAGAACGAGGTAAATCGTAAAACCCTCTTTATGATTTTATCGATTAATTATCGTAGAAATATCATGAACGAAGATCCGGGAAACGGACGAACCCGGGGATGGGGTTTGACCACGCGGTGGTCATCGGAGATCACCGAACCGCGGGTGGTCAAGCGAGCCCCGCCAGGATCGAGGGCTACAACCCCTCGGCTGGGCGCCGAGGGTGGTGGTCGAACCCTAGGGTTTCAACCGCCGGGCGTGAAAGGAGAAGCCCCGGCTGGACGCCGGGGCATGCGATCGACCCTCGGTCGATCACTGGGGGCAGCCGCGGGCTGGTGCCGGGGCAGGCGCCCCCCTCCTCCATCGGCGGTGGCGGTGAGTCGCCGGACTCACCGCCGGGGGCTGCTACGAGCAGCCCGGGGATGCACGATGCATCCCCATGCGATCGCCCACCGCGATCGCGAGCCCCATACGGGGGCTCGGCTAGGGCACGCGTGGATTCTCCCCGCGTGATGCTTTGGTCGAGCTCCGGTTCGTGTGGTGGTTCGCGGTGGTTTCCGGCGAAGGGATTTCGATTGGATTGTCGGTTCCGCAATTTTGACAATCCGGATATTCGAAGGATTTCGGTTGGAATTAATTAGATAATTTATTTATTTAAATTTATTAATTCCGGGATATCGATTTCCAACAATTGGTATCAGAGCGTTGGTTTTAGTTCATGATATTTTTCGATAAATTGTTCTACCTTGCAGGATTTCCGATTATTATGGCTAGATTTAATTTTATTAATTAATGTCATAATAATGTTCTTGATTATTAAACTCTCGGTGATGTCAATATTCGTTCCTGTGTGGTGAATGCTTGTTCTTATTTTTCTGGTAATTATATGAGGTCGATTTCATGTAGAGAATCGATACCGGATAGCGTAGTAATAAATTTGTAATTTATTTTACGTTGGATTGATGCCGAAACGACCGCCGGAAAATTGTGACGGAGGAGACGAAGAGAGGGTTAGGGCTCGGTTCGGCTATCCCCATAGCCGAACCATGGATCGAGCGCGTGGGGGGGGGGGGGGGGGGGGGGCACTCGACCGCACCCTCAGTCGTGCGATGTCACCGGCGGTGGTGGCGCGCCGGTTGGGTGGTGGCGGTGGTGGGCGTGCTCCTCGGCCGAGCTCGGGGATAGACCGGAAATCCCCATTCCGTGTTAATCCCGGTAAAGATCCTATTCCTAATATAATTCGGTTTTCCTAATATAATTATTCCTATTTTATGGGAATTTTTATGGATTAGGAAAAGAATTATTTTTCCCAAGATTAGTTCGGTTTTCCTATTTTGAGTATTCTTATTTTTGGGAATTCTCATGGAATAGAAAAAGAATTAATTTGGAATTAATTTATTTTCCTCATTTAATTATTCCTTTATAGAATTTTTAATGGATTAGGAAAATAGTTAATATGGAAAGTTTAGGAGTCCTAAATTAATTTTTCCTTATTTAATTATTCATTTATGGAAATTTTAATGGATTAGGAAAGGAATTAATTTGGAAGGATTAGGAGTCCTAAATTATTTTATTTCCTTATTTCATTATGGAAATCTTCTAGAATATTCCAAGTAGGTCTTTGATAGAATTCTAGAGATTTAATGGAATTAGAAAAGGAAAATAAAAAAAATAAAAATATTAATAATATTTAATTTTATTTTTGATTTATTCGATTGACTTAATTTTCGAATTAAGTAACTTTTGGATTTATTAAAAATAAATAGATTTAAATATTGGAATTAATATTCCCGTCACATGGAGCATTCAAGAACGAAGACTAAAAACTAGAAGAAGCATACGGAGATGCGATAAAGCCATAGTAGTCGGAAAATAATATTCTAGTATTATTTTGATTATGTGATAATATTCTATGTGCTTTATTTCATGTATGCATGCTTATGTGTATTTAATTATGTAGATAGCATATCCCTTTATTGTAAAAAGCTAAGTGGGAGAGGGATTGGAAACAATGCCATGGTCTCCATTGCTGTTCTCTTGGTGACTTTTATGGACTTTTGAAGTTCGTATAGACAAGTCATTGGAGGAGAATTCTTGTAATTCCTTTTACGAGAAACATTGATTAAGTTTATCAAACAATGCCTAATTTGTCTTTCTGAAACTGATTTCAAGTCGACTCATTCTCACCCCGGGGAGTGGAATGGAGCCAAAGCCACTTGGTCATGTGGATGACACAAATTAGAGACCTTCGTACCATTTCTTGAAATGGATCGATTGTCTGCTCGGCTCCCTCATTTTATGAGAGATAGAGTTGTTCGCATGGTGAATCACTGGTAAGAAACTTCGAGTTTCACTTATGATTCTACGCGTCTAGATTTACAAGATCGAATGGATCAAGTAATTGGGAGTCAATTGTAAAAATCTTTTGGTGTAGTAAACGTCCACACTATCGTGGCTTGCTGCACTGAATGGGATTTTGGATCGATTGATGTAGACAGTTATAGAAGGGAGTAAAGGAGGGTATGTTAACGTAAACGTCCACACTATCGTGGCTTGCGGCGAATATGCGTATCCCAAACAAACTTCTTAGATACTGAGTAATGGTTTACACTTATGTAAGCTTCTTAGTATTCTTCCCATCGAAGTAACGCTAATGATGATGTACGACCGAAGCAAATCTAATTGCTAAATCATTTTGGTAGGTAAACGTCCACACTATCGTGGCTTACCATATCTGATGGGATTTTAGATGTGATTAGTGGTTTAATGATATTATTTGAGGGAGATAATATCGGAGATTAAATCGATTGTTTGTTGTTATATGTGCTCATAGATTAGGAAATGGCTTTGAACCCACTTTCTGTGATACTTTAGGAATTAAACTCATTGGTCCCTAAATGTATTGATTGGAATAGAGATCTAGACATTTCCCAAACTGTTAAAGAGTACAAGTTTGTACTCAGTGAACTTTGTCCTCCCGAGCCTACAAATGTCTTAACTGATGAGGAAAGGACTGATTTTATCATGTTCAAACTCAAGATGTTTAGACATGACGTAGAGGCTAGACAAGAGGTGATGAGGATACTCATAAAGGCCAATCGCTTCGAGGAAACGCTTAAACACGTTTTTGAGATGATTGACATTTTGGACGAGTTGAGACGGAAATCGCAAGCTCTTGTAGCCAATGCCAAAGGTTTCGAACCTAAGGGCAAAAATCGGGGGAAAGGAAAAGCAAGCAAAGAAACCCAGTGGTCCCAATTTACTTGGACCACGAGATGGGACGAGAAAGCCAAGAGGCAAGTGTTCTCGATGCAAACAGACTGGGTACTGGAAGTCTGATTATCCTCTCAAAGAAAGTACGAAATTTTCTTTAGTCGTAAAACATAGTCAGTGGTATTATCTACCGGAACCTGGTGTGTAGATATGGAACCACTAACGGTATGTGCATTTTAAATGCAAGGGTTCCAGGAAACCCAACGACTTGGAAAAGAAGAAATCGTAGTCTACATGGGCAATGCTGTAGAGGAGGCAGCTGTTGCAGTGGAGGACATTTTATAGGATTTTATTTTAAGTTATTGCTTTTATGTACCTTTCATATTAGAAAGAACTTTGTTCTGGATTTCTAATGAATATATATTTTATTTCTTTTAATCATTTGATGGTTATAAGAAGAAATAATGATATTATCTATTCTGGTACATTAGCTAGCAATATATAAATGATGAATCCTAAGTCCACCACGATGCAACGAACCGTAGTACATAACTCGTTTTACTAATAAGAGATTTATTTATTAAATCATTTATACTTGTGGATTCTTATGCTAAGTCATATTCAAATAAGAAGTTCAAAGGTCGAAAATTGATAGTTTGATCAATTAAGTTGAAGGAATGGACCTTCCGACCTATGAATCTAATTTGGAAGATAACATGACTAAGCAATCCTTTCTGGATATAAGATATAAGATCCGGACAAGTATTGAAATTGATTAACTCTGATGTATGCAGACCTATGTCTACTCAGACAATAAGGTACGAGTACTTCATTTTATGATTACTCGAAAAATGGATTAGAATACCTGATGTGCCACAAAAGCAAGTGTTTTGACAAGTCAATGGACACAAAGCTATTGTGGAGAACCATCAAGGTATATCCATTTGTAGCCTGTGATTTGATCGCGGGGGCAAGTACCTGTCTGAGGAATGCATGGCATACTGATCAGAGATTGGGATTTGATCCCGAATGACTACACCATACACTGTTGTGTAGAAATGGTGTGTCGATAATAAGAAATGGAACTCTTATAGAGATAGTAAAAGATGAGTTATACGGAACTACCTATGTTCTATGGATATGTCTGGAAACAACGGCGCATTCAAATGCGGTTGTAGAATATCCTAGAAGAACAAAAGATGTGTGTTCAATAGTACTATGAACCAGAAGGACGTTATAAGCTCTAACGCCCGGTTCTTAGAGAAAGACTATAAGATGAACCACAAGCCCAAAGTGACATGATACTTTGAAATGAGAGAGAACGAAGGAGACTGAGAACCAGCCGAACCGAGTAGCGGTACACCACTAACTGCACCTACTGTTATCACTATTAGTACACCGGAACGCCGTTGTAGTGGGAGGTTGTGGGTCAACCAAAGATATTCATAAAGCTGGGAGTGTCTTCGGACTCTGGGCCTAGTATACATGAAATCGATCCCTGGATCTACACAGAGGCAGTACTAGATCTAAATGTGCTCTCTTAGAAAGCAATAAGGTTTATTGCTAAGAGGCAAGATCATTTAGAGTACAAGCTTAGTTGATCCATTTATGGATTGAAACAAAGCATTGAGTTCGTGGTACTTGCAAATTGATGAGATAGTCCATTTTATGGATTCATCAAAAGCATAGACGAATCGTGTGTATTGGAAACGTGATGGAAAACAAGGTGGTGTTTCTCGGGTTTTATGTAGATAACATTTTATCATTGGTAACAATGTAAAGATGTTGTCAAGACATAAAATGATAGTTGTCTAGATAAATCAATATGAAAGATATAGGAAGAAGTTGGACATGTTCTTGAGATCTAGGATCTCTGGAAAAGAACATTGTACTTCTCCTGGACATCTTACATATATATGATTATGGTTCGTTTTAACATGCAAGATTCCGAGAAAGGTTCGTTACCTTTCAGACACGGAATGCATCTATCTAAGGACATGTGTTTTGGGAACACAAAAGGAGATAGAAGAAATGAAAGCGGTTTCTTACACCTTGAGTGTGGAAAGCTTAATAAATGCAATGTTGAAAACGAGAACCTGAGATATCGGCTATGCGGTTAGCATAGTGGGAGGATATCAAGGTAATCCTGGAAAGGAATACTCGACTGCTGTAATGAACATCTAGTACTTTCGAAGTACTAGAAACTATGTTCTGGATTACGGAGCAGACGAGCATTTCCTTTGGATTACATTCTCTTAGATTTCTAATCAAATGAGGACCGGTGTAAGTCGATATCAGGCTATGTGTTTCACTATTGAAGGAGAAGGAGTTTTAACATGGAAGAGTGATAAGCACGATGCTTTTCGGACTCTGCCATGGGTAACCAAATAGCGGCCTCAGAGGCAGCGGAAGTTTTGGTATAACACCGGGATAATCTCTGGGACTTAGATGTGATTCTTAATTTGCCAAAGGCTATGTAAATAGCGGTGCGATGGCAAATGGTAAGAAATCACAAGTCCATAAGTGTAAGATAACACATAGAGCAAGTACCACCTGATACGAGTCATCGTCAGGAGAGACGACGCTGTAGTAACCAAGATAACTTCGGAGCGACAATCTAGATTGCTCTTTCACAAGGCACTTCTTGGAAGTGCATATTAAGCACGTGAAGAGTATGGGAGTCGGGAGTTTGGAGGAAATGACTAGACCTTAGTATAAGTGGGAGATTGTTAGAGTTGTATACTTAATGTCTAGATTTAAGTGATATGAACTCCCGATCCATTGCCATTAATCTATTTAATTAAATAAACAATTATTTGCGTTTAATTATTTATAATTAAATATATGCAAATTATAGTCCTAGATTATATACGTTGTAGTTAATATGGTGTGCGACGTCACACGGAAGATCATACTATCGGTTACTCGTATATAATCGAACAGTTGCTCACGACCTAGATGGACATGGACCAATCCATCGGTATAGTCGTTGTGTGAGAGAGAGAAAATAATTTGTCTTGATTATTTTATCACACTTTTACACTTGGTGTATTGGGCGGATCGCTTGAGATTTATCGATTAGGATTGCCTTAGATAATCGATTTAAATCTCAGTGTATTTTATTCTTAATCCCCGATTGTTGGAGTTGTGTACTTAATGTCTAGATTTAAGTAACGGAAACTCACGATCCATTCCCATTAATCTATTTAATTAAATAAAAAATTATTTGCGTTTAATTATTTATAATTAAATATATGCAAATTATAGTCCTAGATTATATACGTTGTAGTTAGTATGGTGTGCGACGTCACACGGAAGATCATACTATCGGTTACTCGTATATAATCGAACAGTTGCTCACGACCTAGATGGACACGGACCAATCCATTGGTATAGTCGTTGTGTGAGAGAGAAAATAATCTGTCTTGATTATTTTATCACACTTGTACACTTGGTGTATTGGGCGGATCGTTTGAGATTTATCGATTAGGATTGCCGGCGATAATTGATTTAAGTCTCAGTGTATTTTATTCTTAATCCCCGATACTATTGCGGGTGTGTATATTTAATATAAGTGACTTTGATTTTCCAAAGGAATTAACCGATTTAATTATTGGGTTAATTACCGGTTATGTTGGGTCACTATATTTTATATATGGCATGCCGTGAATACTTGACGGGAAAGTGTATCCCGTAAGGATTGATAATATCCCCGAGATGAGTTCATAAGGAATTATTATGTAAACCCTGCAGGTGGATTTATTCCGCATAATAATTAAGGTTGAATGGTATGTTGGAGTTATGTACTTAATGTCTAGATTTAAGTAACGGTAAACTCCCGGTCATAGCATTTAATCTATTAAATTAATAAACAATTGTTTGCGTTTAATTATTGTTAATTAAATATATGCAAATATAGTCCTAGATTCTATACGTTGTAGTTAGTATGGTGTGCGACGTCACACAGAAGATCATACTATCGGTTACTCGTATTTAATCAAACAGTTGCTCACGACCTAGATGGACATGGACCAATCCATCGGTATAGTCGTTGTGTGAGAGAGAAAATAATTTGTCTTAATTATTTTATCACACTTGTACACTTGGTGTATTGAGCGGATCGTTGAGATTTATCGATTAGGATTGCCGGCGATAATCGATTCAAGTCTCAGAGTATTTTATTCTTAATCCCCGATACTATTGCGGGTGTGTATATTTAATATAAGTGACTTTGATTTTCCAAAGGAATTAACCGATTTAATTATTGGGTTAATTACCGGTTGAGTTGGGTCACTATATTTTATATATGACATGCCGTGAATACTTGACGAGAAAGTGTATCCCGGAAGGGTTGATAATATCCCCGAGATGAGTTCATAAGGAATTATTGTGTAAACCTCATGAGTGGATTCGTTTCGCACAATAATTAAGGTTGAATGGTACTAGTCTCG
This sequence comes from Euphrasia confusa, assembly GCA_954870475.1. Lineage (NCBI taxonomy): Eukaryota > Viridiplantae > Streptophyta > Magnoliopsida > Lamiales > Orobanchaceae > Euphrasia > Euphrasia confusa. The sequence goes on from OX940964.1 coordinate 25,057,530, forward strand.
GATTAAAGAGATGAATAAATTAATTAGCAATAAATTAATTTTAGTCATGGATATTTAAATCTTAAATACACGGAATAAATAATACTACCAGAGAAATATTATTTGATATAATATGGTTTAATATTGGGAGTGCAATTAATTTATATAATGGAAAATAAATTAATTAATATTGATAAGGATTAATGGACTTGAGCATTGGGCTCAATTTAATCTTCAATATTGGAAGCCCAATATTCCACCTCCTTTAGATCCCCTACGTAGCCTATAAAAGCACTACATGGCCTTCATAAATCATAAGACAAGATTATCATACTTGATTTTCTAGAGAGTTGAAGGAGATCCATAGGAGTTCGATAGATCGTCGCCCACCCGACGTTCGAACGGAGTGCAAGGAATACGTAGGAAGATTCAAAGGTCTTCAATTGATTTCTTTTCTCCGCACAACGAATCAAAAGGTATGATCATAAAACTCCTTGTGTGATTTTATGTGATATTAATTGTGATACATACATGAACGCACGATCCGGGAAAACGACGAACCTCGGGGACGGGGATTCGAGATCCCCGGCGAGGATCGAGAAGGGGCGGCCGAACCCTAGGGTTCGACCGCCGGCGCACGCGGACGAGGGAGCCCCGGCTGGACCGTCGGGGCATGCGATCGACGTGAAGTCGATCGCTGGGGGTTCGCCGTGGGCTGGTGCCACGGCAGGTGAACCCCCCCGCCCCTCGACCGGCGGCATGCGCACGGGAGGAGCCCCGGCTGAACGCCGGGGCATGCGATCGACCGTGAGGTCGATCGCGAGGGACGCCGCGGCTGGGCCGCGGCTGGTCAGCTGGGAGCTGACCGCCCTACTCTGGCGGTGGTGGTGAGTCGCCGGACTCACCACCGGGGGCTGTTGGACAGCCCCGGCGATCGCAAAGTGCGATCGCGAGCCCCCTTGCGGCGGGGGCTCGGCTAGGGTTTTCTAGCCGCGGGCTTTCATCCCGCGGCAGTGATGCTCGAGTCGAGCTCCATCGACGTGAGGTGGTTCGCGGGTTTCCGGCGACGGGATTTCGGTCGGGTTATTATTTCCGCAATTATAATAGCCCGGGATATCGATTTCCAACAATTGGTATCAGAGCGTTTGGTTTCGTGTTCATGTATGTGTTCAATTGTGTTCTACCTTGCAGGGATTCCGACTATCATGGTTTAATTAATTGTTAATTATTTGTTTAATTAATTGCTATTTAATTTACCATGATTGTTCGTTTATTAAACTCTCGGACATGTCGAGATTCGTTTTGTGTGGATGAATGCTTGTAATAGTAAAAATTCGGGGGTTGACCGAATTTAGATTTATTATTATTGTTCTATGTTTTCCGGAAAGTGTATAGGGTCGATTTCATGTATTGAATCGATACCGGAATTGTAAATTTATTTCTTTTAATTTATTTACGTTGGATCGATGCCGAGACGACCGCCGGAGAACACGTGTGACGAAGAAGACGAAGAGGACAAAACCGGGGGGTCGATCAACCCCATGATCGACCCCATGACCGAAGCCATGGGGAGGGGTCGATCGCCCTCGGCTGGGGCTGCCGCCGGTGGTGGTGGCCGGCCGGCTAAGGTGGCGGCGGCGGTGCCCTCTCGGGTGATGGTGGTCGGCGGTGGGGGTGGCGTGGGGATCCTCAACCCATGCTACTCCTACCAAGATACTACTTTCCTAATTGATTCGTTTTTCCTATTTGAGTTTTCCTAATTTTGGGAATTCTCATGGATTAGGAAAAGAATTAATTGGAATTAATTTTATTTCCTTATTCTATTATGGAAGTCTTCTAGAGTATTCCGAGTTCTACTTGGAATAGGATCCTAGAGATTTAATAGAATTGGAAAGGAATAAAAAAAATTAATTTAGGATTGATTTATTTCCTAATTGATTATTCCTATTTTATGGGAATTTTCATAGTAATGGAAAGTAATTAATCTTGGAAAGTAGAAGAGTCCTAATTTATTTTATTTCCTTATTCTATTATAGAAGTCTTCTAGAATATTCCAAGTTTTAATTGGATAGATTATTCTAGAGATTTAATAGAATTAGATGGGAAAATAAATAAATAAAAATATTAATAATATTTAATTTTATTTTGATTTATTCGATTGACTTAATTTTCGAATTAAGTATCTTTTGGATTTATTAAAAATAAATAGATTTAAATATTGGGATTAATATTCTCGTCACATGGAGCATTAAAAAACGAAGACTGAAGACTAGAAGACGCATACGGAGATGGAATAAAGCCATGATAGTCGGAAAATAATTTTTCTAGCATTATTTTGACTATGTGCTATGTGCTTTATTACTTGTATGCATGCTATATGTGTTTACTTTATGCACTAGATAGCGTATCCCTTTGTTATAAAAAGCTAAGTGGGAGAGGGGATGGAAACATTCCCATGGTCTCCATTACTGTTCTCTTGGTGACTCTTATGGACTTTTGAAGTTCGTATAGATGTGTCATTAGAGGAGAATTCTTGTAATTCCTTTTACAAGAAACATTGATTAAGTTTATCAAACAATGCCTAATTTGTCTTTCTGAAACTGACTTCAAGTCGACTCATTCTCACCCCGGGGAGTGGAATGGAGCCAAAGCCACTTGGTCATGTGAATGACACAAATTAGAGACATTCGTACCATCCTTTTGAAGGTGGATCGATTGTCTGCTCGGCTCCCTCATCTAATGAGAGATAGGGTTGTTCGCATGGTGAATCACTGGTTAGAAACTTCGAGTTTCACTTATGATTCTCCGCGTCTTGATTTACAAAAATCGAATGGATCTAGTAATTGGATGTCAATTGTAAAAGTCTTTTGGTGTAGTAAACGTCCACACTATCGTGGCTTGCTACACTAAATGGGATTTTGGAACGATTGATGTAGACAGTTATAGAAGAAAGTGAAGGATCGTTTGTTAGCGTAAACGTCCACACTATCGTGGCTTGCGATAATATACGAGTCTCAAACAAACTTCTTAGATACTGAGTAATGGTTTACACTTAGGTACGCTTCTTAGTATTCTTCCCATCGAAGTAACGCTAATGATGATGTACGACCAAAGCAAATCTAATTGCTAAATCATTTGGATAGGTAAACGTCCACACTATCGTGGCTTGCCATATCTGATGGGATTTTAGATGTAATTAGTAATTTAATGATATTATTTGAGGGAGATAATATCGGATATTAAATTGATTGTTTGTTTAAATGTGCTTATAGGTTTAGAGAATAGCTATGAACCCACTTTCTGTGATACTCAAGGAGCATAAACTCACTGGCCCCAATTATATTGATTGGAGGAGAAATTTAGACATTGTCCTGACTTCTGAGGAGTACAAGTTTGTACTCCATGAAGTATGCCCTGCTGAGCCCACGCCTGCCTCAACTGATGAGGAAAAACTGGCATATCGGAAGTGGAAAAAGGCTGATGAAATGGCTAGGTGTTATATTTTGGCTTCCATGTCAAATGTACTCCAAACCCAACATGAGTCGATGGACACTGCCTATGATATGTTGTTTAACCTCAAAGAGATGTTTGGAGAGCAAGAACGTGCGGCAAGGCAAGAAGCCATGAGAGTCCTCATGACAACTACTCAGTCTGAAGGAACGCCCGTAGGGGAGCACGTTCTTAAGATGATGGGTCTGTTGAATGAGCTTGAGATCCTAGGAGCTCAAATTGATGCTGAGACGCAAGTCGACATCATACTCCAGTATCTGACCCCTAGTTTTGAGCAGTTTCGCATGAGCTATAATTTTGGTAAACTATCTTATTCTCTTGCGCAACTCCTGACTGAACTGAAGGCGGCAGAGGGGATCTACAAGAAGGGCAAGTCTCAAGCGCTTGTAGCTACCAAGTCCAAAGGCTTGAAGCCTAAAGGAGGTAGGGGAAAACGAGGAAGCAAGCCTGGAAACCCAGTGGTGCCAAGAGGAATGGACCACAAGTGGGGGTTGCAAAGCCAAGAGGCAAGTGCTTCCGATGCAATAAGTCTGGACACTGGAAGTCTGAATGTCCTCTCAAAGGTACGAATTTTTCTTTAGTCGTAAAAACATAGTCAGCGGCATTATTGATGGTACTGGTATACCGATCCAATCGATATACCGTATGTGCGGAAGCGTGTAAAGCAATAGATCTACTATGCCATGATCTTAGTGCACACATATATATGTATAGACACATATTTATATATATATATATATACATCCAATATATATATATATATAGAGATTAACAAGAACACTTACAACCGGTGTAGCGTGCCTCGTTGATGTTGATGAAGGTGGTTTTGAGTCGATTGAACCACCTTCATGGATCAGCCTTGAGAATGACCTCGTCACTCTTCTTGTCTAGATCGCCCGGATGTTGAAACCACACAAATGGCCCGGCCTCTACGTGTTGCACACGAACCCGGATGACGAACACTTTGCTTGATTGAGTCGGTTCTCCAAGAACACTCTCTCCTTTCTCTCCTTTAGTTGTGAATTTCGTGGCTGATGTTATTGTGTGATGAAAATATGATTTTCATCCATATAAGTGCATCATTATGCATCCCATTACACCCCTATGTAACCTACAACATAATGGGCATCATAATGCACCATAATCATGCAAAGGGGTTACAAAGGAGGTGAAAGGTCATGCCACATACACATGCCACTATGCATTGTATGTGGTCCCACTTGCTTGTGTGGCATGCCATGTCACACTATGTGACATGCATCCATGCAAGCCATGCATCCCATGCATGTTAATTAATTCCACGTAAATATTGATTCTAAATCAATATATTTATCAAGCAACGTACATCATCTTTGAGTCCGTGTGTGACCCTGTAGGTATGATTTAATTGATCAATATTATATTGTTCCCAACAATTAATATTATCAAATAATCATTTAACATCCATAGACGACCTTATGACTTTATCGATTGCACACGTAGGATCGAAGGACATATCCCAACAATCTCCCACTTGGCCTTCAGAGCCAGTGTGCTGCCAATTTCCTGTTGTCACTTTATGTCTAAGTTTGAACTTGAGGCAAGACTCGAGTCATCCTCAATCGGTTCAAACCTTTCTTGGACTTTGAGACAGACTGTAAAACCAGATTTATCACTATGATACGAATCTGGACGTGGCCACGTATTTTCCACAGTCTCGACTCTCCAAGTGGCCGGTAAGACATATATCCCATTATAAAATGGAGGACAATCCCATCTTGTCAATCCAAGCTCTCCCACTTGCTTCCTGATATACCCAATAACAAGTTTTATAACCTCCTTTTACGAAAGGCGTTTACTTGTATCAAAGTACACCATTTCACAATGGAATCACTCTGGACTACTCAGGTCAGAGGAAATTGCTCAACAGTCAATGAAATAGTATTATGACTCGAAATCTTAAATACTATTCCAGTCGGGTCTGTTCGATCATTAGCTCCCAGCTAATATCTATGTAATTGTACTTGATGTCCCACATCACTAGCCCATGAAGCGGCGCTATAGTACACATTACAATCTAGTTCTTTGTATTATCGGTTTGTCCGTACTCGATTATATGAACCAGGAACAGCTATATGATTCAAGAATATCAGTTCAACCATTGGGACTTCAGTATGCGGTAAGTCGACCTCATAACCCAATTGATATAACTTAACCATTTGGACAATTCATATAAATTAAACCATATTTATATGAAGAATTATGTATTATACATATGAGTGAATGTCTACCAAATCTCCAAAAATATCTAATACAGTAATAGAAATCACAACCCATCTCTAAGATGTCTGATCTCTATTGCAGTCGTGAAAGCCTTAAGCTTAAACTGCTGGAGAGGTTTAGAAAGCGGGTTTGCAACCTTACCAAAAGTTGCAAATTTATTATCTCGATGTCTCCACAAAACTATCTCCCAGATAATGTGGAACTTCCTAACACCAGTTTTAGACTTGTGGTGCTTCCTAAGCACCAGTTTTAGACTTGTGGTGCTTCCTAGCTCATTGGCTTGCGCGATAACTCTACTATAAATAGAGAACTATCGGATGGGCTGAGCTAGTTACGCCACCTAGTTCATTCAAGAACTTTCAAATCCTAACTGCCAACATTACTGCATCCAATGCAATACTGTGCTCAGCTTTTGTAGTTTAATCAGCTATATTGCATTGCATGGAACTATTCCAGCAAATATCACCTCTAACCAGACAAAAGATATAACCAGATTAAAATCGGAAATTATCTTAGTTTGTTTTGAAGTTAGCATTCAAACAGCTTGTTAATATCAACTCTTTTTGTCTTCCAAAGACAACAAAATTCTTTTGTCCATCTAAGGTACATAAGAATATTCTTGGTCGCAGTCTAACGCGCCTCACCTGGATTTCCTTGAAACTGACTCGTCATGCTCAAAGCATATGATACGTCCGGTCGTGTACATATCATGGCATACATTATAGACCCTATTGCCAAAGCATAAGGAATGTTTTCCATCCTCTTTTGCTCATCAAGTCCCGTAGGGCCTTGCATCTTGCTAAGAGATGTGCCATGACTCATTGGAATGAGACCCTTTTTGGCGTTTTTCATCCTGAACTTATCAAGTACCTTATCAAAATAGGTCACTTGACTAAGTCCAAACATCATTTTCGATCTGTTCCGACAGATCTTGATGCCCAATATGTACTGTGCTTCTCCAAGATCCTTCATTGAAAAACAATTCCCAAGCCATTCTTTAATAGAATTAAGCATAGAAACATTGTTTCCAATAAGGAGTATGTCACCGACATACAACACAATTAATACAACGTAACTCCCACTGATCTTCTTGTAAAACAAGATTCTTCCGAGTTCCTCTGAAATCCAAATCCCAGTATGGATTCATTGAACTGAAGATTGCTACTCCGATATGCATTCTTTATTCCATAAATAGAACTATAAGCTTGCATAATTTCTCAGCCTTATTAAGATCGATAAAACTCTTTGGCTGTGTTAAAACACAACCTCTTCTAGAATCCAATTCAAGAAGTTAGTTTTAACATCCAATATTACCATAACTCATTATCAAGATGAGTAGTAATGGCTAAGATAATCTGAATGATTTAATCAAAGCAATTGGTGAAAGTTTTTCATAATCCACCTCGTGAATAAAACTTTTACCATCAACCTTGCTTTAAAAACCCTAGGTTTTCCATCTGTCTGTTTAGATCTTAAAGATCTATTAGCATTCATTGGGTCTAACCCTGTGATGCAAATATATCAAGTTCCAAACTTGATTATCAGATATTGATATCATCTCAGATTTCATGGCACCATGCCAATTTTCAGTAGCTGGACTCGTCATAGCCTGGAATTAGGTCGAAGGTTCAACGCTTTCCAAAAGCATAAATTCATATCTCTCATTGGTCACAATATCTAAGTATTTGAATAATAGAGATAGATTTATGCCTTTCGGACCTACGAGGGCTGGTATGGCTTCCAAAACCATAAGAATACTCTCAACCCAGTCTTGAGTATTCATCGTTAGTTGTTTCACTTGAACCTCGTTCAAGACAACCGAGCTCCCACTGAATTTCTAGGAAAGATAACTCTTTTCAAGAAAATCACTATCTCGAGCAACAAAATATTGTTCTCAGATAGATCGTAGAAGTTGTACCCTCGAGTTTCTTATGGATACCATACAGAAACTTTTATCCCATTTGAGTTCAAGCTCTATAGAGATAAATCTCGTCAGAGAAGCTTTTAGAACCTCAAATTTTGATGAAAACAATTTAGGGACCCTCCCTTTCCATACCTAGTATGGTGTCTTATCAACAGCTTTTGACGGCTTCCTATTCAGTGTATAAGTTGAAGTCTAGAATTGTGTGTTCCCAAAAGAGACCAGTAGTTCATTTAGACCTCTCATCGAATGGTCGAACTATATCTAATATAGTTTGTTTTCTCTTTTCCGAAACATAACCTTCATGTGCTTGTGAACTAATAGGTTCCACATACATCAGTATGGATCATCCCTAATTACTCACATGTTCTCCTTTCTCCAAGAAAGATAACATTGTTATCTTTTCAATCACACATCATTTACATGTATCAAATGACTCCAAGTCAAATGATTCTAAAATTCCTTCTAAAAGAAGCTTCGTTACATGTTTAGATTTTGATTTGATCTAATCAACAATGTTTCAGTTATGTCTCATCGATACTTATTCGATTTGGCCTTTGGTCTTAATGATATATATGATTTGTCAAGTTTAAAGTATACATAAACAATATAATAATCGTACCAAAACAAAGAATAATTCACAATTAAAATAGTTACCAAACTATTTAATAGTGAAAAACTAATCCATCAGTATCTAATACTGAACCAATATTCATTGTTTATTGAAGGTATGAAATTACATAGTTATAATACTAAAACAAGGCCCTAAGGCAAAACAACATCATATGATCATACGGCTAATGCAGCGACCTTCGCTCCATTTCTTGCCTGTAGATTGACATCTCTATTCACCGAACTTATACTTCTATGTAGTTCCTCCACATAAAATGTGAGAACCACATTTGGCATCCAATACCCAAGAAGTAGAATTTGTGAAGTTTAATGTCTATATCATTAATACTTGAAGATGAAGCAACCCCGTTCTTCACATCTTCTTTGAACTTTGGGCAAATTCAATTATTCCCAATAATTGAATCTCATTCAAATTTCCATTCAAAATTATTTCAATGTCAAAACGTGATAAATCGTAAGTGAAAAATTGAATTTTTCTAACCAACGATATTATCATGCAATTGAAGCCCTATCTCTCATAAAATATGAGGGAGCCAACCAGACAATCGATTCACGCCATCCAATGGCTCGAAAGTCTCTAATTTGTGTCATTGATGAACTTAAGTGTTTTGGATTAAATCACTCCCCGAGGTGTAAATAATCCTAACCTTATAATCCATCAAATGAAAGACAAATTAGGCATTTGTTTTGAAATTGAATAAAATATGAACTTTTATATGTTTGCAAGTAGTGTCCAACACTTTTGCAGTAGACGCATTGAGATTCCCTAGGAACCCTAGTAGCCTTCTTGCCCATGCTCTTTTGAATACCCTATCCCATATCATAAGAATTTCCCTCTTAGGGTCCTTCTCTATCGCCGGCTCAGGAGCCTTGAGCATCCCGTGGAGCTCACGAAGCGATTTCTTCAAACCATTCATATGGAAATTTTAACCTAAAGGCATTATAACCATCATGAAATTGAAGTATGAAATCGGTTGCCAAATAATCATCATAGGAAAAATCTAGGCGGTCACTTGAAGCAAATAATCCAATCATTTGTTGCACATGTGATTCCATAGATTTCCATTTTTCCAGCCTAGCTGAAGCAATGACCCTGGTCATACCGAACCGCTCAATCTTAGCATATTCCCCGAACATGCTATTGAGTTGTTCAATGATATCTTAGGATGTGGTTATCTAACACATTTTCATTATCTTCGTATTTGAGGACCATCCTCGAATTACGTTGTGAATCAAGAAAATTTATGTTGTTCAATTTTTCATAATCAAGAATTGAACCAAACTTGAATCGAGTTGAAATTAACATGATAAACTACAAAAGAAAGATAAATAAAGTATGTAAACATCCACAAAGCGGTAAACAAATAAGGTTGTCTAACAAGTTACTTATTTATTCCATTTTGTTCAATCGATATCTAATATCGTTGTTCCCTTGAACAAAGCGATCCCAAGACCCTCATCTTGCGAATCCTTAAGCCGACTGAGTTCGCACTTAAGAAAACCAAGATAGGTAGACATCCCATGTCAATGACATCTAATGTCATTCTCGGTCGATAAGAATCACATTCTTATCTCATGTCTCGATAGCCACGCCTGCAGTGGATCTATCGATGAGAAAACCAAACTCACGTGTAAGGGTCTAACCCTTACTCCCACTATCCCAAGATAACAAGTAGTACCCCGCTGAGGCGGACCTACCAACTTATGATCGAGGGCTTCATGAGTGTGACGTTTTGGACAAGACATTATACTCATTATTATTGAGAACTTGCATGCATAGGTTTGTTTATATGTAAGTTGAACATTTATAACATAAAACAACCTATAACTAGCAAAGCATATAAATACGAAATCGAAAGGCCCCTAGAACCTCACAACTCTCAAACGAAAAGAATTAAATTAATAACAAAAGCCTTGAACATCTTCTGGACTGGTCCTCGCCCTCCGTTTTAGTTCCGTGCTCGCCGATTTTGGTCAAAACAAGTCATTACCTCAAAAACCACGAACAGCGCCCGCTGTTTTTCAACCAGCGGTCGCTGAACACCACCGGCGGTCGCCGTTTCCAAAACGGCGCCCGCCGAAAAGGCAAAAAACCCATCTGCCCCAAAAAAGGCCTTTCGGCGGTCGCCGTTTCCAGAACGGCGCCCGCCGGAGCTCAAACGGCGACCGCCGTTTGGCTCCAGCAGCCCGGTTTGCTTCGTTTTGCTTCGTTTGACTTCGTTTTGCTTCGTTTCTTCTCGTTTTCGCCGGAAAGCTGAGATCCTCCATCGAACCATGGACCAAGTCCATCGAACACAAGTTTGAACAATACAAATTGAAATAGAAAACCTATCTATTACAAATGATTCCAAGGGACGCAGCCCTCCAAAACTATGGCCAATCGAAACGTAAAAAACGACAATTTCATTCACCCGACCACTAACGGTGGCCGGCCTTACATCTAATCACATAATCACAATTAAACAAATAAGTCAATTATGTTGATTAAAATTTTTGTGTCCAACACAAAAGTGTGCACGAGCCCTAGGCTCTGATACCAATTGATGGTACTGGTATACCGATCCAATCGATATACCGTATGTGCGGAAGCGTGTAAAGCAATAGATCTACTATGCCATGATCTTAGTGCACACATATATATGTATAGACACATATTTATATATATATATATATATATATATATACATCCAATATATATATATATATATAGAGATTAACAAGAACACTTACAACCGGTGTAGCGTGCCTCGTTGATGTTGATGAAGGTGGTTTTGAGTCGATTGAACCACCTTCATGGATCAGCCTTGAGAATGACCTCGTCACTCTTCTTGTCTAGATCGCCCGGATGTTGAAACCGCACAAATGGCCCGGCCTCTACGTGTTGCACACGAACCCGGATGACGAACACTTTGCTTGATTGAGTCGATTCTCCAAGAACACTCTCTCCTTTCTCTCCTTTAGTTGTGAATTTCGTGGCTGATGTTATTGTGTGATGAAAATCTGATTTTCATCCATATAAGTGCATCATTATGCATCCCATTACACCCCTATGTAACCTACAACATAATGGGCATCATAATGCACCATAATCATGCAAAGGGGTTACAAAGGAGGTGAAAGGTCATGCCACATACACATGCCACTATGCATTGTATGTGGTCCCACTTGCTTGTGTGGCATGCCATGTCACACTTTGTGACATGCATCCATGCAAGCCATGCATCCCATGCATGTTAATTAATTCCACGTAAATATTGATTCTAAATCAATATATTTATCAAGCAACGTACATCATCTTTGAGTCCGTGTGTGACCCTGTAGGTATGATTTAATTGATCAATATTATATTGTTCCCAACAATTAATATTATCAAATAATCATTTAACATCCATAGACGACCTTATGACTTTATCGATTGCACACGTAGGATCGAAGGACATATCCCAACAATTATCTACCAGAATTCTGGTGTGTAGATATGGAACCACTGACGGTATGTGCATTTTGAATGCAGGGGTTCCAGAAAACCCGGCGACTTAGAGAAGAAGAGTTCGAGTCTACACGGGCAAAAGCTGTAGAGGAGGCAGCTGTTGCAGTGGAAGACATTTATCTGCTTTAGTAGTTAAATAGGATTTCATTTCAAGTTTATTGCATTATGTACCTTTTATTTTAGAAAGAACTTTTGTTCTGGATTTCTACTATTTATGAATTGATATTTTATTTCTTTAATCATTTGATGATTTTGATAAGAAATAATGGGTATTATCTATTCTGGTACATTAGATAGCAATATATGAATGATAGATCCTAAGTCTACCACGATGCAACGAACCGTTCTATAACTTGTTTTACTTGATTAGATATTTCTTTATTAAATCATTATACTTGTGAATTCTTATGCTTAGTAGTATTTTCAAATAATATTCAAACGGTTGAAATTGATTTGATCAATTATAGTTGAAGGAATGGACCTTCCGACCTAAGGATTGAATTTGGAGGATAATACATCGAAGCAAACCTTTCTGGATAAAAGGTAGAATTCGAACAAGTATGGAGAATGATTAAAAACTGATATATGCAGAGATATGTGTAATTAGAAAGGTACGAGTAATTCTTAGAATACTCAGCAATGGATTAGAATACTTGATGTGCCATAAAAGCAAAAGTGTTTTGACTAGTCAATGGACACATAGCTGTTATGGGGAACCTTCAAAGTATATCCATTAAGGAGCCTGCGACTGGGTCGCGGAGGCCATCACCTATCTGAATAACACATAGCATAAATCGAAGATGATGGAGTTATATTCTAAATGTCTAGTTTAGTGACAATATGGAACTCCTTATCTGTGTTTTACATTATCTATTAATCAGACTGTCGGCATTTTTGTCTATCTTGTACTTGAATGCAATAGTCCTAGATATATACGTTGTAGACAGTATGGCGTGAGGAGACACGCGGAAGATCATACTGTCGGTTACTCGTATATTATCAAACAGAAGCTCACGACTTAGATGGACAGGGACAATCCATCGGTACGTCGTAGTGTGACTGGGTAATAGTTGGTCTTGACTATTATGTTACACTTGTACACTTGGTGTATTGAGCAGGACCACGGGAGGGCGTTCGATTTATACTAATCGACGTAATCGAACTAGACCTCAGATATTACGGATAAACGAATTCCTAATCCCTATATAATTATAGGTGCGTTTATCCAATTCTCGGTTCTTTAACTTGCCAATGAGTGAGACTATTTGATTAGTCGAGATACTCGGTAAATTGGGAATCGGAATTGTACACACGGCATGCTATAGATTATAGACAGGAAATCGTGTCCCGTTTATCGGGTTGATGATGTCCCCGAGATGAGCTCATAAAGTTTATCATGTAAACCCTGCAGGTGGATTTGTTCCACATGATAATAAGGTTGAGTGGTACTAGTCTCGGATAATAAGAGACGAATTAATTTAATTATTAGTAATAAAATTAATTCGTGGACATATGATATCTTAAACACGGGGAAGGTCGTTTATGTAATTTCGGCGGAAATATTATTGTTGATATAATATTAAATTAATTTCGGGAATTCAATTATTATTTTATAGTGGAATTAATAATAATTAGAATTGTAATTAATTAAAGGATTTCTTTTAAGGACTCCTAGTTAATTAATATTGCAATTCAGCCCGGAGTTTATTTACCTAAGGGGTCCCTAGTGTAGTTCTATTTAAACCCCCCCCCTTTGCCCTCTCCTAAACCTAACATTCGCCGCATTTAATTTTGCAGCAGAAATTAATTGCGTTAGCGCAAATATAATTTCTTCTGTAAAAATTAATAAAGCTTTTGCGCAATTATTTTACACAGAGAAGTAAAAAGGATATTGCGGTGGTTTATCAGAGAAGCAGAAAAAGGGAGACCCAACGGATCGTTGCCCACACAGCGGTTGGAGTCAAGGGCAGAATCATACACTAGCAATCGCTAAGGTCTCAACAATCGACCGAGAGGTATGAGATCGAATCCTCCTTTCCGCAATTTCATTCGATCTCTTTTACTCGTTGATCATACATGAACGTAGATCGAGTTCCGGGGTCGTGGGTTGTATTCCTCTACTACTGGGGGTTCCAGGACCTCGGATCGGTAGTCGGATGAGGAAAAACCACCCGGAAACGAGCCCGGAACAGCAACGTCGCGTTGCTGTTCGCGGACGAACAGCGCCCGCTGGTGGGCAAACAGCGACCGCTGTTTGCAGCTCCACCAGCGACCGCTGGACTGCAATCGGCGGGCGCTGATTGGGTACAGTCCAGCTCCGTTTCGCACGGTTGTCCTCCGGGGCGATGGCTGGGCGTGGTTCGGGATAAGGGCTGTCGTGCGAATGAAGTAGTGACTTCGGATGTCGACTGGGATGGTTCGGATGTTCGAGCGATCGAACGAACGCATCCCGGAGAGTCGATTTCCAACAATTGGTATCAGAGCCGGTTATGCGTTCTTGTATTGTTTGCGAGTTTGTTTTGCAGGTCACCCGATTATTAAGGTCATGTTTTATTGTACTGTATGTTGTGGTGTGTTAAACTCTCGGGATTGTCGAGATCTTTTGGTTTTAACGTTGCTTGTTTGTAATAGTTTAAAACGACGGGTTGAGTCGTTTAGGATTTTTTTTCGTTTTTCGTTTATCCGGGTGTATAGGATCGATCATTCCTGTATAGGATCGATGCCGGAAGTAGTTAGTATTACTCTTGTAATGTTGCTGCTGCTTGGTGGATCGAGAGAAGATCGAAGGACGGACGAACGAGGGTCGAGGAGTCGAACCCGCGGCTACTGTGCACAAACGGCGCCCGCTGGAGGGCAAACGGCGACCGCCGTTTGCAGCTCCTCCAGCGACCGCTGTTCCTCAAACGGCGGGCGCTGTTTTGAGTTTTGGCAGTAGCGACGCGGGGGTTCGACGGACATCACGGATCGCTTGTCGAGGGCCCGGGATGATACTCCAGTGGGAGGAGTTCGTCTCTTGGTCCTTAGACGAGTCGGTGATGGACCGAGACCGAGACGAACAACGAGACGAAGATCCGAGAAGACGTGCATCGAAGATTTTAAAGGCCATAATAATCGGGCCACGTTAATTGCTTTTTGTGTGTTTAACGTGTTTTTATTATGCTTTAAATTTCATGCATGCTTGTCAATCCCTTTCGTAAAAAACTAAGTGGGAGAGGGATTGGAAACAATCCCGCGGTCTCCATTCTCTGTTTTGATGGTGATGTGTGTCGCTTACGAGTTGGCTTTAGTGTCATCCTCCCTATCGGATAAAGTTGACACACGGATATCACTGGATCAAAATTCGAATTCAATTCCATTTATAGAATTGAACACTTAAGTTTTTCAAAGCAATGCCTAATCTGTCTTTCAAAGACTAATTTCAACTCGACTCATTCTCACCCCGGGGAGTGGAATGGAGCCAAAGCGCTTGGTTATGTCGATGACACAGATTAGAGACATTCGAGTCATTTGATGACTAGATCGATTGTCTGGTTGGCTCCCTCACTTTGTGAGAGATAGGGCTCAATTGCATGATTGATCGCTGGTTAGAAACTTCGAGTTTCACTTACGAGATATCAAGCTTTGATTAACGAAATTGTGAAATTTATTAAATGGAATTCAATTATCAAAGTTGTTTGTTTAGTAAACGTCCACACTATCGTGGCTTACTAGACGGAAACGGAACTTTGGGTTAATTGAGGCTCGACAGTTATAGGAAATCGTAAAGGGACCGCATGTCAACGTAAACGTCCACACTAACGTGGCTTGCGGTGGGCGTGTAGTTTCCGAGCGGTTAACTTAGTACTGAGAAATGGTATACACTTAGGTACGCTTTACAGTATCCTCCCCATTGGAGTCACTGCTGTAATGATGTACGACCGAAGTAAAAGTCCAGTTATAAAATCGTTTGGACTAGTATACGTCCACATGAACGTGGCATGCTAGTCTGATGGGATTTTAGGATTAATTGGTAAATTTAATGATATTAATTAAGGGAGTTAATATCGAATTAAATTTGACGGTTTGATTTGTCTCTTTTATAGATATGGCACTCAACCCGCTGTCCATTATACTAAAAGAAAACAAACTCACTGGTCCGAACTATGTTGATTGGAAACGAAACTTGGACATTGTCCTAACTGCTGAGGAGTACAAATATGTACTCCATGAGGTTTGTCCTGATGAACCTATTGACACCTCCACTCCTGAGGAAAAGGAAGCTCATCGGAAGTGGGTCAAGGCTGATCAGATGGCGCGGTGCTACATTTTGGCTTCTATGTCAAATGTGCTGCAACATCAGCATGAGGCCATGACCACTGCCTATGATATGATGCTTAACCTCAAGGAGATGTTTGGTAGTCAGGATAGGGCAGCCAGGCAAGATGCCATGAGAAAACTCATGACAGCCACTATGTCCGAAGGAACGCCCGTAAGGGATCACGTTCTTAGGATGATAGGCTATCTGAATGAGATAGAGATTATGGGAGGAGCTATCGATGGGGAAACCCAGATCGATATAGTGCTCCAGTCTCTGCCTAGGAGTTTTGAGCAGTTCCGCCTGAACTATAACATGAACAAGAGGTTATATTCGTTGGCGGAACTCCTGACTGAACTCCAGGCGGCAGAGGGAATCTTTAAGAAATCTCATGCACTTGTGGCTGTGAAACTTCCTGGTCCTCCGGGGACTAAGAGGAAGAAGAAACAAGGACGGAAACCCAGTGGACCCAGCAATGGTGGACCACGGAATGGAGTGAACAAGCCCAAGGGCAAGTGTTTCCGTTGCAAGCAGTCTGGACATTGGAAGTCTAATTGTCCTCTCAGACAAGGAGGTATGAACTTTTCCTTAGTCACTGAAACATGTTTAGCGGTGTTATCCACCGGTACCTGGTGTGTGGATACGGGAGCCACTGATCATGTCTGCAATTCTTTGCAGGGGTTCCAGAAAACCCGGCGGCTTAGAGAGGGAGAGATCACTATCTACATGGGCAACGCTACGAAAGTGGCGGCAGTTGCAGTGGGAGATATTTATTTGTCTTTTAATAATAAAGTTTTGGTATTGAATAATTGTCTTTATGTACCGAATTTTAGAAAGAACCTTGTTTCGGTTTCTAAATTGGTTTTGAATAAATATTCTGTTTCTTTTGATAGTTCTGTTATTATCAAAAAGAATGGTGAGTATATCTGTTCTGGTACATTGATAGGCAACTTATATATACTGAATCTTGATTATTCCACGATGCAACAAGTAGAGTCAAATAACACATCTAGTACCAATAAGAGAAAGGAGCCTTCTAGGATGAATCAAAAGTACTTATGGCATCTTAGGCTAGGTCATATTAACTTGGGCAGGATTCAAAGGTTGATAACTGATGGAATACTCAGTGGTGTGAAAGATGAGGACTTTCCAACCTGCAAATCATGCCTGGAAGGAAAAATGACCAAGCGACCCTTTAGTGGTATAGATCCAAGGAAGTACTGGAGTTGATTCACTCTGATTTGTGCGGGCCTTTATCTGTCCAAGCGAGAGGAGGTTACGAATATTTCGCAACCTTCACTGATGATTACTCAAGGTATGGTTTTATATACCTGATGCGCCGCAAGAGCGAGTGCTTTGACAAGTTCAAGGAGTACAAAGCTCTTGTGGAGAAACTTCATGGTAAAACCATAAAGACTCTACGATCTGATCGTGGAGGAGAGTACATCTCGGGAGAGTTTAAGGCGTACTTATTAGAGAATGGGATTGATTCCCAGATGACTGCACCATACACGCCCCAGCAGAATGGTGTAGCAGAAAGAAGGAATAGGACTCTTATGGAAATGGTAAGATCTATGATGAGTTACTCAGACCTACCGGTTTCGTTCTGGGGATATGCCTTGGAAACAGCGGCGTATATCCTGAACTTAGTTCCCTCTAAATCAGTCCCTAAGACGCCCTCGGAATTGTGGACCGGGCGTAAGCCGAACTTGAAACACATTCGGATCTGGGGTTGTCCAGCACATGTGCTGAAGCATGGGGCTGATAAATTGGAATCTCGTTCAGATATTCGGTTGTTTATAGGATATCCTAGAGGAACGAAAGGTGGTCTATTTTATAGTCCTAAGGACCAGAAGATCGTTGTTAGCACCAACGCTCGGTTCTTGGAAGAGGATTATATAATGGACCATAAGCCCAAGAGTGAGATAATACTTAACGAACTGAGAGGGGACGATCAAGGCTTAGATCCAACCGAACCGGGTGATACGCCACCACAGTCTGCACCTATAGTTACTGAGGTTACACCGGAGCCTCGTCGTAGTGGGAGGGTTGTTCGACAACCCGATAGGTTCATGTTTATAGGTGAGTCTTCGGACTTGATACCTGGAGAACATGAAGCCGATCCCTGGACCTATGGCGAGGCGCTTAAAGATCAAGATGCTCAGTCTTGGCAAAAGGCGATGAAATCTGAGATTGAATCAATGGATTCAAATCAGGTCTGGAATCTTGTAGCACCGCCCAAAGGTGTAAAAGCCATTGGTTGCAAGTGGGTGTACAAGAGAAAAAGAGGGTCTGACGGGAAGGTGGAAACCTTCAAGGCTAGGCTTGTTGCGAAAGGGTATACTCAGAAAGAAGGGATCGATTATGAGGAAACCTTTTCGCCGGTAGTTATGCTAAAGTCGATCCGGATTCTTTTGTCTATAGCATCTTATATGGATTATGAGGTGTGGCAAATGGACGTCAAGACAGCATTCTTGAATGGGAATCTTGACGAGACCATTTACATGAGACAGCCAGAAGGTTTCATTAAGAAAGGCCAAGAGCATCTAGTGTGTAAGCTAAACCGATCCATTTATGGATTGAAGCAAGCTTCTAGATCTTGGAACATGCGGTTTGATGAGGTTATCCAGTCTTATGGATTCATTCAAAGCATGGACGAGTCGTGTGTATACCGGAGAAGTGACGGAAACAGTATGGCGTTTCTCGTGCTTTATGTAGACGACATCCTTCTAATTGGCAACAATGTGAAGATGTTGTCGGACATAAAGGGATGGTTGTCCAAGCAATTCGATATGAAAGACTTAGGACAAGTTGGGCATGTTCTTGGGATCAAGATTATAAGGGATCGTCGGAAAAGAACATTAAGCTTGTCCCAGGCTTCATATATTGATACGATTCTGGCTCGTTTCAACATGCAGAATTCCAAGAGAGGTGCTCAACCTTTCTGCCATGGAATTCATCTATCTAAAGACATGTGTCCTAAAACACAAAAGGAGATAGATTACATGAAGAAGGTTCCTTATGCTTCGGCAGTAGGAAGTCTAATGTATGCCATGTTGTGCACGAGACCTGATATCTGCTATGCCGTGGGCATGGTAGCTAGATATCAGAGTAACCCTGGACAGGGTCATTGGACTGCTGTAAAGAACATACTTAAGTACCTGCGAAGGACTAGGAATTATGTTCTGAGTTACAAAGCGTCCGAGTTGATTCCTATTGGTTACACAGACTCGGATTTCCAATCTGATAAGGATCAGCGAAAGTCTACATCAGGCTATGTGTTCACATTGGGAGGTGGAGCAGTCTCATGGAAGAGTGTTAAGCAGAAATGCATTTCGGACTCTACCATGGAAGCCGAATATGTAGCAGCCTCTGAGGCAGCTAAAGAATCGGTGTGGCTCCGGAACTTCCTTATGGACTTGGATGTGGTTCCTAAAATGCCTAGAGCTATCACAATTTATTGTGATAATAGCGGTGCAGTGGCAAATGCAAAGGAACCACGAGCCCACAATGCGAGTAAACACATAGATCGCAAGTACCACCTGATTAGAGACATCGTCAGGAGTGGAGATGCGGTTGTCACCAAGATTGCATCAGCGGATAACCTGGCTGACCCCTTTACGAAGGCACTTCCAGCGGAAGCGTTCAAGAGAAACGTGAAGGGGATGGGTATCGGATGTATGGTAGAGGGCAACTAGAGATTTAGTATAAGTGGGAGATTGATGGAGTTATATTCTAAATGTCTAGTTTAGTGACAATATGGAACTCCTTATCTGTGTTTTACATTATCTATTAATCAGACTGTCGGCATTTTTGTCTATCTTGTACTTGAATGCAATAGTCCTAGATATATACGTTGTAGACAGTATGGCGTGAGGAGACACGCGGAAGATCATACTGTCGGTTACTCGTATATTATCAAACAGAAGCTCACGACTTAGATGGACAGGGACAATCCATCGGTACGTCGTAGTGTGACTGGGTAATAGTTGGTCTTGACTATTATGTTACACTTGTACACTTGGTGTATTGAGCAGGACCACGGGAGGGCGTTCGATTTATACTAATCGACGTAATCGAACTAGACCTCAGATATTACGGATAAACGAATTCCTAATCCCTATATAATTATAGGTGCGTTTATCCAATTCTCGGTTCTTTAACTTGCCAATGAGTGAGACTATTTGATTAGTCGAGATACTCGGTAAATTGGGAATCGGAATTGTACACACGGCATGCTATAGATTATAGACAGGAAACCGTGTCCCGTTTATCGGGTTGATGATGTCCCCGAGATGAGCTCATAAAGTTTATCATGTAAACCCTGCAGGTGGATTTGTTCCACATGATAATAAGGTTGAGTGGTACTAGTCTCGGATAATAAGAGACGAATTAATTTAATTATTAGTAATAAAATTAATTCGTGGACATACGATATCTTAAACACGGGGAAGGTCGTTTATGTAATTTCGGCGGAAATATTATTGTTGATATAATATTAAATTAATTTCGGGAATTCAATTATTATTTTATAGTGGAATTAATAATAATTAGAATTGTAATTAATTAAAGGATTTCTTTTAAGGACTCCTAGTTAATTAATATTGCAATTCAGCCCGGAGTTTATTTACCTAAGGGGTCCCTAGTGTAGTTCTATTTAAACCCCCCCCCTTTGCCCTCTCCTAAACCTAACATTCGCCGCATTTAATTTTGCAGCAGAAATTAATTGCGTTAGCGCAAATATAATTTCTTCTGTAAAAATTAATAAAGCTTTTGCGCAATTATTTTACACAGAGAAGTAAAAAGGATATTGCGGTGGTTTATCAGAGAAGCAGAAAAAGGGAGACCCAACGGATCGTTGCCCACACAGCGGTTGGAGTCAAGGGCAGAATCATACACTAGCAATCGCTAAGGTCTCAACAATCGACCGAGAGGTATGAGATCGAATCCTCCTTTCCGCAATTTCATTCGATCTCTTTTACTCGTTGATCATACATGAACGTAGATCGAGTTCCGGGGTCGTGGGTTGTATTCCTCTACTACTGGGGGTTCCAGGACCTCGGATCGGTAGTCGGATGAGGAAAAACCACCCGGAAACGAGCCCGGAACAGCAACGTCGCGTTGCTGTTCGCGGACGAACAGCGCCCGCTGGTGGGCAAACAGCGACCGCTGTTTGCAGCTCCACCAGCGACCGCTGGACTGCAATCGGCGGGCGCTGATTGGGTACAGTCCAGCTCCGTTTCGCACGGTTGTCCTCCGGGGCGATGGCTGGGCGTGATTCGGGATAAGGGCTGTCGTGCGAATGAAGTAGTGACTTCGGATGTCGACTGGGATGGTTCGGATGTTCGAGCGATCGAACGAACGCATCCCGGAGAGTCGATTTCCAACAGAAGATTGGGATTAAATCCTAATAAATGACTTCACCATACACTTACGTGTAGAGATGGTGTATCGAGTATAAGAAATGGGAATCTAATAAGTAAAAGAACAAGTTGTTCGGAACTACCTATGTTCTATGGATATTCCTAGAGACAACGGGGCACATTAGATGTGGTTGTAGGATATCCTAGATGAACGAAGATCTGTGTGTTCTATAGTACTATGAACCAGAAGGGCATGGAACGCCCGGTTCTTAGAAGAAGACTATTAGACGAACCACAGAACCCGAACTGACATAATGCCTTGCAATGAGAGAAAGGACGTAGAAGTACACCACACACTGCACCTACTGTTATTACTGTTTATACACTGGAACGCCATTGCAGTGGGAGGTTGTTGGACAACCAAAGATGTTCATAAGACTAGAGGAGTTCGGACTCCGGATCTAGTAAAGATGAAATCGACCCCTAGCTCTGCATAAGGGCAGTACTAGATCTAAATGTGCCTGCTTGGAGAACAATAATATATTATTGTTAAGAGGCAAGATCATTTAGAGTACAAGCTTAGTAAATCCATTTATGGATTGAAACAAAGCTATGAATCGTGGTACTTGCGAATTGATGAGATAGTCCATTTAATGGATTCATCAAAAAGGCAAAGACGAATGGTGTATTGGAAACGTGAAGGAAACGAGGTGGTGTTTCTCGGAATTTTATGTAGATAGCATTTTATCATTGGCAACGATGAGAGAATGTCATCGGACATAAGATGATGGTTGTCTAAATGAATCGGGATATAAGATTGAGTAGAAGTTGGAACATGTTCTTGAGATCTTTCGATCTAAGGATAAGAACATTGTACTTCTCCTAGATATCTTATACGATTATGGTTTGTTTTAAACATGCATAATTCTGAGAAAGGTTATTGCCTTTCAGATACAGAATATATATCTATCTAAAGGTATGTGTTTCGAACACATGAAGGAGATAGATACAGACAAAGCAATTTCCTACACTTTAAGTGCGGATAGCTTGGTTAATGCAATGTTGTAAAACTAGAACCTGATATCAACTATGCGGTCTGCGTAGTGGGAGGATATCAAGGTAATCTGGACAAGAGATATCCGAATGCTGTAAAAGTACTTGATGTACTGGATTACTAAGCAAGACGAAATCTTCTTTGATTACAAATTCTCAGATCTCAAAGTCAGAGAAGGACCAGTGTAAGTCGATATCAGGCTATGTGTTCATTTTAGAAAGAGGTGGAACCATGTAAGAGTGATAAGCAGGACGCTTCTCAGACTCTATCATAACCGAATAGCAGCCTCAGAGGCAGCGGAAGTTCTGGTTAGGTTCCAGAATAACCTCTTGACTTAGATATGACTCTTAGTTTACCGAAGGCTATTTGGATAGCGGTGCACGGTAAACTGGAAGAAGTCATTAGTCAAAAGTGATGATAACACATAGAGCAAGTACCACCTGATACGAGTCATCGTCAAGGGAGACGACGCAGTAGTCACCAAGATAACTTCAGAGCGGCAACCTAGATTGCTCATTCACATAGTACTTCTCGGAAGTACACTTAAAGCACGTGATGAGTATGGGAGTCGGGAGTTTGGAGGAAATGACTAGACCTTAGTACAAGTGGGAGATTGTTGGAGTTATGTACTTAATGTCTAGATTTAAGTAACGGTAAACTCCCGGTCATAGCATTTAATCTATTAAATTAATAAACAATTGTTTGCGTTTAATTATTGTTAATTAAATATATGCAAATATAGTCCTAGATTCTATACGTTGTAGTTAGTATGGTGTGCGACGTCACACAGAAGATCATACTATCGGTTACTCGTATTTAATCAAACAGTTGCTCACGACCTAGATGGACATGGACCAATCCATCGGTATAGTCGTTGTGTGAGAGAGAAAATAATTTGTCTTAATTATTTTATCACACTTGTACACTTGGTGTATTGAGCGGATCGTTGAGATTTATCGATTAGGATTGCCGGCGATAATCGATTCAAGTCTCAGAGTATTTTATTCTTAATCCCCGATACTATTGCGGGTGTGTATATTTAATATAAGTGACTTTGATTTTCCAAAGGAATTAACCGATTTAATTATTGGGTTAATTACCGGTTGAGTTGGGTCACTATATTTTATATATGACATGCCGTGAATACTTGACGAGAAAGTGTATCCCGGAAGGGTTGATAATATCCCCGAGATGAGTTCATAAGGAATTATTGTGTAAACCTCATGAGTGGATTCGTTTCGCACAATAATTAAGGTTGAATGGTACTAGTCTCGGATTAAAGAGATGAATAAATTAATTAGCAATAAATTAATTTTAGTCATGGATATTTAAATCTTAAATACACGGAATAAATAATACTACCAGAGAAATATTATTTGATATAATATGGTTTAATATTGGGAGTGCAATTAATTTATATAGTGGAAAATAAATTAATTAATATTGATAAGGATTAATGGACTTGAGCATTGGGCTCAATTTAATCTTCAATATTGGAAGCCCAATATTCCACCTCCTTTAGATCCCCTACGTAGCCTATAAAAGCACTACATGGCCTTCATAAATCATAAGACAAGATTATCATACTTGATATTCTAGAGAGTTGAAGGAGATCCATAGGAGTTCGATAGATCGTCGCCCACCCGACGTTCGAACGGAGTGCAAGGAATACGTAGGAAGATTCAAAGGTCTTCAATTGATTTCGTTTCTCCGCACAACGAATCAAAAGGTATGATCATAAAACTCCTTGTGTGATTTTATGTGATATTAATTGTGATACATACATGAACGCACGATCCGGGAAAACGACGAACCTCGGGGACGGGGATTCGAGATCCCCGGCGAGGATCGAGAAGGGGCGGCCGAACCCTAGGGTTCGACCGCCGGCGCGCGCGGACGAGGGAGCCCCGGCTGGACCGTCGGGGCATGCGATCGACGTGAAGTCGATCGCTGGGGGTTCGCCGTGGGCTGTGCTGGAATTCGATATCCCGGGTTATCAAAATTTGCGGAAACCGACAACCCGACCGAAAACCCGTCGCCGGAGATGAAACCGCGAACCACCGTACGAGCCGGAGCTCGACCGAGCACCGCACGGGACGAGCCCGCACGCCCAGCCGAGCCCCCGCACGGGGCTCGCGATCGCTAACCCTAGCGATCGCCGGGGATGCACGCGCATCCCCGTGGGGCTGTTCCGAACAGCCCCCGGCGGTGAGTCCGGCGACTCACCGCCACCGCCGAGGAGGGCGGTGCGCCCAGCGCACCCGCCGCGGTCCAACCGCGGCGCGCCCGGCGATCGACCCCACGGTCGATCGCGTGCCCCGGCGTCCAGCCGGGGCGTCCTCGTGTGGGCCCCGCGATCGACGCCCCTAGGGCTCGATCGCACCCCTCGGCTCCCAGCCGAGGGTCCTTCGAACCTTCGCCGAGGATCTCGAATCCCCGTCCCCGAAGTTCGTCGTTTTCCCGGATCGTGCGTTCATGTATGTATCACAATCAATTCACATAAAATCATAGAAGAGAGTATGTGATTTTACCTTTCGATTCGTTGTGCGGAGAAACGAATTTAAGTTGATGACCTTACGATCTTCCCACGTATTCCTTGCACTAGCTTGAACGTCGGGTGGGCGACGATCCTCCAAGCTTATGGATCCTCTTCAACTCTCTAGAATATCAAGTATGATAATCTTGTCTTCTTGTTATTATGAAAGTGAAGACCATGTAGTGCTTTTATAGGCTACGTAGGGGATCTAAAGGAGGTGGAATATTGGGCTTCCAATATTAATGATTAAATTGAGCCCAAGCCCAAATCTATTAATCTCCCATTAATATTAATTAATTTATTTTCCACTATATAAATTAATTGCACTCCCAATATTAAACCATATTATATCAAATAATATTTCTCCGGTAGTATTATTTATTCCGTGTATTTAAGATTTAAATATCCATGAATAAAATAATTTATTGCTAATTAATTTATTCATCTCTTGAATCCGAGACTAGTACCATTCAACCTTAATTATTGTGCGGAACGAATCCACTCATGAGGTTTACACAATAATTCCTTATGAACTCATCTCGGGGATATTATCAACCCTTTCGGGATACACTGTCCGGTCAATCATTCACGGCATGCCATATATAAAATATAGTGACCCAACTTAACCGGTAATTAACCCAATAATTAAATCGGTTAATTCCTTTGGTAAATCAAAGTCACTTATATTAAATATACACACCCGCAACAATATTGGGGATTAAGAATAAAATACACTGAGACTCGA
Source organism: Euphrasia confusa (assembly GCA_954870475.1). Lineage (NCBI taxonomy): Eukaryota > Viridiplantae > Streptophyta > Magnoliopsida > Lamiales > Orobanchaceae > Euphrasia > Euphrasia confusa. The sequence goes on from OX940964.1 coordinate 25,083,317, forward strand.
ATCGATTATCTAAGGCAATCCTAATCGATGAATCTCAACGATCCGCTCAATACACCAAGTGTACAAGTGTGATAAAATAATTAAGACAAATTATTTTCTCTCTCACACAACGACTATACCGATGGATTGGTCCGGGTCCATCTAGGTCGTGAGCCACTGTTTGATTAAATACGAGTAACCGATAGTATGATCTTCTGTGTGGGCCCGACACACCATACTAACTACAACGTATAAAATCCAGGACTATGATTTGCGTATATTTAATTAATAATAATTAAAAGCAAACAATTGTTTATTAATTAAATAGATTAAATGCTATGATCGGGAGTTTACCGCTACTTAAATCTAGACATTAAGTACACAACTCCAACAATCTCCCACTTGTACTAAGGTCTAGTCATTTCCTCCAAACTCCCGGTTCCCATACTCATCACGTGCTTAAGGTGTACTTCCAAGAAGTACTATGTGAGTGAGCAATCTAGGTTGCCGCTCTGAAGTTATCTTGGTGACTACTACGTCGTCTCTCTGACGATGATTCGTATCAGGTGGTACTTGCTATATGTGTTAACATCACTTTTGACTTATGACCTTTCCTAGTTCACCGTGCACCGCTATCCAATAGCCTTTGGTAAACTAAGAGTCATATCCAAGTCAAGAGGTTATCCCGGAACCTAACCAAAAACTTCCGCTGCCTCTGAGGCTGCTATTCGATTATGAGAGAGTCTGAGAAGTGTCCTGCTTATCACTCTTTCATTTCATGGTTCCACCTCTTTCTAAAAGTGAACACATAGCCTGATATCGACTTTCACTGGTCCTTTCTTTGATTTTTGGATCTGAGAATTTGTAATCAAAGAAGATTTCGTCTTGCTTAATAATCCAGTACTTTGCAAGCACTATTACAGCATCCGAAAATCTCTTGTCTAGATCACCTTGATATCCTCCCACTACGCAAACCGCATAGTTGATATCAGGTTCTTGTTTTACAACATTGCATCTACAAAGCTTTCCATACTCAAAGTATAGGGAACTGCTTTGTCCTCATCTATCTCCTTTATGTGCTCAAACACATATCCTTTAGATAGATGTATATTCTGTCTCTGAAAGGCAATAACCTTTCTCAGAAGTATGCATGTTTAAAACGAACCATAATCGTATAAGATGTCTAGGAGAAGTACAATGTTCTTATCTCTAGATCATCAGATCTTAAGAACATGCTCTAACTTCTTCTCAATCTTATATCTCGATTCATTTAGACAACCATTATTTTATGTCTGACAACACTTTCTACATTGTTGCCAATGATGAAATTGTCATCTACATAAAATCTCCGAGAAACACCACCTTGTTTCTATTACCTCTCCAATACACCTATCGTCTATGCTTTTTGATAAATCCATCAAATGGACTATCCCATAAATTTGCAAGTTCCACGATTTATAGCTTTGTTTAAATCCATAATTGGATTTACTAAGCTTGTACTCTAAATGATCTTGCCTCTTAACAATAATCCTTATTGTTTTCCAAGTAGGCACATTTAGATCTAGTACCGCCCTCGTGCAGAGCTAGGGATCGATTTCATCTTTACTAGATCCAGATTCCGAACTCCTCTAGTCTTATGAATATCTCTGGTTGTCCAACAACCTCCCACTGCAATGGCGTCCCGGTGTATAACAGTAATAACAATAGGTGCAGTATGTGGTGTACTTCTACTCGGTTTGGCTGGTTCCTAGTCTTTTGTCCTTCTTCTCATTCCAAGGTATTACGTCAAATTAGGCTTTGTGGTTCATCTAATAGTCTTCCTCCATGAACCGGACAAGACGTCCCTCTGGTTCATAGTACTATAGAACACACAATACTTCGTTCATCTAGGATATCCTACAACCATATTCAATATGCCGTTGTATCTAGGAATGTCCATAGAACATAGGTAGTTCCGAACAACTTGTCCTTTTACTATCAGATTTCCATTTCTTTACAACGCACCATCTTTACACGTAAGTGTATGGCGCGCCCCTTTGGGATTGAATCCCAATCTTTGATTATGCTGTGTGTTATTCAGATAGGTGATGGCCTCCGCGACCGAGTCGCAGGCTTCTAATGGATATACTTTGATGGTTCCCCATGACAGCTTTGTGTCCATTGACTAGTCAAAACACTTTGCTTTTATGGCACATCAAGCATTCTAATCCATCACCGAGTATTCTTGAAAGAATTACTCGTGCCTTTCTAATATACACATATGTCTGCATATCTAATCATTTCCAATACTTGTTTGAATTCTATCCTTTATCCAGAAAGGTTTACTTAGATCTATTATCCTCCAAATTCAATCCTTAGGTCGGAAGGTCCATTCCTTCAACTATAATTGATCAAATCAATTTCGACCATTTGAATCTCATTTGAAAATACTACTAAGTATAAGATTTCACAAGTATAATGATTAATAAAGAAATATCTAACAAGTAAAACAAGTTATAGAACGGTTCGTTGCATCGGGGTAGACTTAGGATCTATCATTCACATATTGCTATCTAATGTACCAGAATAGATAATGCCATTATTTCTTATCAAAATCATCCAATGATTAAAGAAATAAAATATCCATTCTTATTAAATAGAAATCCAGAACAAAACGTTCTTTCTAAAGTAAAGGGTACATAAAGCAATAACTTTGAAATGAAATCCTATTTAACTACTAAAGCAGATAAATGTCTTCCACCGCAACCGCTGCCTCCTCTACAGCTTTGCCCGTGTAGACTCGAACTCTTCCTCTCTAAGTCGCCGGGTTTTCTGGAACCCCTGCATTTAAAAATGCACATACCGTCAGTGGTTCCATATCTACACACCAGAATTCTGGTAGATAATACCGCTGACTATGTTTACGACTAAAGAAAAATTCGTACCTTTGAGAGGACATTCAGACTTCCAGTGTCCCATCTTGTTGCATCGGAAGCACTTACCCTTTGGCTTTGCAGCCCCCATTCGTGGTACAGTCCTCTTGACACCACTGGGTTTCTGGGCTTGCTTCCTTCTCTTGCCCCTACCTCCACCAGGCTTAAAGCCTTTGGACTTGGTAGCTACAAGCGCTTGAGACTTGCCCTTCTTGTAGATCCCCTCCGCCGCCTTTAGTTCAGTCAGGAGTTGCGCAAGAGTATAAGATAGTTTACCCATATTATAGCTCATACGAAACTGCTCAAAACTAGGGGCCAGAGACTGGAGTATGATGTCGACTTGCGTCTCAGCATCAATAGAAGCTCCTAGGACCTCAAGTTCATTCAAAAAACTCATCATCTTAAGAACGTGCTCCCCAACGGGCGTTCCTTCAGATTGAGTAGTCGACATGAGGACTCTCATGGCTTCTTGCCTTGCCGCACGATCTTGCTCCCCAAACATCTCCTTGAGGTTAAACATCATATCATAGGCAGTGTCCATTGACTGATGTTGGGTTTGGAGTACATTTGACATGGAAGCCAAAATATAACACCTAGCCATTTCATCAGCCTTTTTCCACTTTCGATATGTCAGTTTTTCCTCATCAGTTGAGGCAGCCGTGGGCTCAGCAGGGCATACTTCATGGAGTACAAACTTGTACTCCTCCGAAGTTAGGACAATGTCTAAATTTCTCTTCCAATCAATATAGTTGGGGCCAGTGAGCTTATGCTCCTTGAGTATCATAGAAAGTGGGTTCATAGCTATTCTCTAAACCTATAAGCACATTTAAACAAACAATTAATTTAATACCCGATATTATCTCCCTCAAATAATATCATTAAATCACTAATTACATCTAAAATCCCATCAGATAAGGCAAGCCACGTTCGTGTGGACGTTTACCCACCCAAATGATTTAGCAATTAGATTTGCTTTGGTCGTACATCATTATAGCGTCACTTCGTTGGGAAGAATACTATAAAGCGTACCTAAGTGTAAACCATTACTCAGTACTAAGGTAAATCATTTGGAATTGCTACGTCACCGCAAGCCACGTTAGTGTGGACGTTTACGATAACTCACAATCCTTCACAATTCCCTATAACTGTCTACATCAACTATTTCAAAAAATCCCATTCAGCATAGCAAGCCACGTTCGTGTGGACGTTTACTACACCAAAAGATTTTTATAGTTGACATCCAATTACTTGAGGCATTCGATTTCATAAATCAAGACGCGGAGAATCATAAGTGAAACTCGAAGTTTCTAACCAGTGATTCACCATGCGAACAACCCTATCTCTCATAAATGAGGGAGCCGAGCAGACAATCGATCCATCTATCAAAGAATGGTACGACTGCCTCTAATTTGTGTCCTCGACATGACCAAGTGGCTTTGGCTCCATTCCACTCCCCGGGGTGAGAATGAGTCGACTTGAAGTCAGTTTCAGAAAGACAAATTAGGCATTGTTTGATAAACTTAATCAATGTCTCTTGTAAAAGGAATTACAAGAATTCTCCTCCAATGACACATCTATACGAACTTCAAAAGTCCATAAGAGTCACCAAGAGAACAGTAATGGAGACCATGGGAATGTTTCCATCCCCGCTCCCACTTAGCTTTTTATAACAAAGGGATACGCTATCTAATGCATAATTAAACACATAAGCATGCATACAAGTAATAAAGCACATAGCACATAGTCAAAATAATGCTAGAAAAATTATTTTCCGACTATCATGGCTTTATTCCATCTCCGTATGCGTCTTCTAGTCTTCAGTCTTCGTTCTTGAATGCTCCATGTGACGAGAATATTAATCCCAATATTTAAATCTATTTATTTTCAATAAATCCAAAAGATACTCAATTCGAAAATTAAGTCAATCGAATAAATCAAAAATAAAATTAAATATTATTAATATTTTTTTTTTCTTATCTAATTCTATTAAATCTCTAGAATAATCTATCCAAGTCAAACTTGGAATATTCTAGAATACTTCTATAATAGAATAAGGAAATAAAATAAATTAGGACTCTTCTACTTTCCAAGATTAATTAATTTCCATTACTATGAAAATTCCCATAAAATAGGAATAATCAATTAGGAAATAAATCAATCCTAAATTAACTTTTATTCCTTTCCAATTCTATTAAATCTCTAGGATCCTATTCCAAGTAGAACTCGGAATACTCTAGAAGACTTCCATAATAGAATAAGGAATAAAATTAATTCCAATTAATTCTTTTCCTATTTCCATGAGAGTTCCCAAAGTTAGGAATACTCAAAATAGGAAAACTTGAATTAATTAGGTAAGTAGAATCTTGGTAGGAGTAGGAGTAGCACGGGTTGGGGATCCCCGCACCACCACCACCACCTTCGACCACCACCACCTCCGGGCACCACCGCCGCCGTCCCCTAGCCACGCGCCACCACCGCCGGTGGCCGGCGTGGCCGGAAACCCTAGCGGGCAGCCCCGGGCGTGGGGTCGATCGATCCTCATGGGGATCGATCATGGGGATGATCGACCCCCCCCGGTTTTTCGTCCTCTTCGTCTTCTTCGTCTCATGAGTTCTCCGGTGGTCGTCTCGGCATCGATCCAACGTAAATAAATTACAAGAAATAAATTTACAATTCCGGTATCGATTCTATACATGAAATCGACCCTATACACTTTCCGGAAAACATAGAACGTAATAATAAATCCTAAATTCGGTCAACCCCCGAATTCTTACTATTACAAGCATTCATCCACACAAAACGAATCTCGACATGTCCGAGAGTTTAATAAACGAACAATCATGGTAAATTAAATAGCAATTAATTAAACGAATAATTAACAATTAATTAAACCATGATAGTCGGAATCCCTGCAAGGTAGAACACAATTGAACACATACATGAACACGAAACCAAACGCTCTGATACCAGTTGCTGGAATTCGATATCCCGGGTTATCAAAATTTGCGGAAACCGACAACCCGACCGAAAACCCGTCGCCGGAGATGAAACCGCGAACCACCGTACGAGCCGGAGCTCGACCAAGCACCGCACGGGACGAGCCTGCACGCCCAGCCGAGCCCCCGCACGGGGCTCGCGATCGCTAACCCTAGCGATCGCCGGGGATGCACGCGCATCCCCGTGGGGCTGTTCCGAACAGCCCCCGGCGGTGAGTCCGGCGACTCACCGCCACCGCCGAGGAGGGCGGTGCGCCCAGCGCACCCGCCGCGGTCCAACCACGGCGCGCCCGGCGATCGACCCCACGGTCGATCGCGTGCCCCGGCGTCCAGCCGGGGCGTCCTCGTGTGGGCCCCGCGATCGATGCCCCTAGGGCTCGATCGCACCCTTCGGCTCCCAGCCGAGGGTCCTTCGAACCTTCGCCGAGGATCTCGAATCCCCGTCCCCGAAGTTCGTCGTTTTCCCGGATCGTGCGTTCATGTATGTATCACAATCAATTCACATAAAATCATAGAAGAGAGTATGTGATTTTACCTTTCGATTCGTTGTGCGGAGAAACGAATTTAAGTTGATGACCTTACGATCTTCCCACGTATTCCTTGCACTAGCTTGAACGTCGGGTGGGCGACGATCCTCCAAGCTTATGGATCCTCTTCAACTCTCTAGAATATCAAGTATGATAATCTTGTCTTCTTGTTATTATGAAAGTGAAGACCATGTAGTGCTTTTATAGGCTACGTAGGGGATCTAAAGGAGGTGGAATATTGGGCTTCCAATATTAATAATTAAATTGAGCCCAAGCCCAAATCTATTAATCTCCCATTAATATTAATTAATTTATTTTCCACTATATAAATTAATTGCACTCCCAATATTAAACCATAATATATCAAATAATATTTCTCCGGTAGTATTATTTATTCCGTGTATTTAAGATTTAAATATCCATGAATAAAATTAATTTATTGCTAATTAATTTATTCATCTCTTGAATCCGAGACTAGTACCATTCAACCTTAATTATTGTGCGGAACGAATCCACTCATGAGGTTTACACAATAATTCCTTATGAACTCATCTCGGGGATATTATCAACCCTTTCGGGATACACTGTCCGGTCAATCATTCACGGCATGCCATATATAAAATATAGTGACCCAACTTAACCGGTAATTAACCCAATAATTAAATCGGTTAATTCCTTTGGTAAATCAAAGTCACTTATATTAAATATACACACCCGCAACAATATTGGGGATTAAGAATAAAATACACTGAGACTCGAATCGATTATCTAAGGCAATCCTAATCGATGAATCTCAACGATCCGCTCAATACACCAAGTGTACAAGTGTGATAAAATAATTAAGACAAATTATTTTCTCTCTCACACAACGACTATACCGATGGATTGGTCCGGGTCCATCTAGGTCGTGAGCCACTGTTTGATTAAATACGAGTAACCGATAGTATGATCTTCTGTGTGGGCCCGACACACCATACTAACTACAACGTATAAAATCCAGGACTATGATTTGCGTATATTTAATTAATAATAATTAAAAGCAAACAATTGTTTATTAATTAAATAGATTAAATGCTATGATCGGGAGTTTACCGCTACTTAAATCTAGACATTAAGTACACAACTCCAACAGGCTGGTGCCACGGCGGGTGAACCCCCCGCCCCTCGACCGGCGGCATGCGCACGGGAGGAGCCCCGGCTGAACGCCGGGGCATGCGATCGACCGTGAGGTCGATCGCGAGGGACGCCGCGGCTGGGCCACGGCTGGTCAGCTGGGAGCTGACCGCCCTCCTCCGGCGGTGGTGGTGAGTCGCCGGACTCACCACCGGGGGCTGTTGGACAGCCCCGGCGATCGCAAAGTGCGATCGCGAGCCCCCTTGCGGCGGGGGCTCGGCTAGGGTTTTCTAGCCGCGGGCTTTCATCCCGCGGCAGTGATGCTCGAGTCGAGCTCCATCGACGTGAGGTGGTTCGCGGGTTTCCGGCGACGGGATTTCGGTCGGGTTATTATTTCCGCAATTATAATAGCCCGGGATATCGATTTCCAACATGGTACTATTCTCGGATACAAGAGATGAATATATTAATTAGCAATAAATTAATTTTATTCATGGATATTTATATCTTAAATACACGGAATAAATAATACTACCGGAGAAATATTATTTGATATAATATGGTTTAATATTGGGAGTGCAATTAATTTTATATAGTGGAAAATAGAATTAATTAATAATAGTAAGGATTAATAGATTTGGGCTTGGGCTCAATTTAATCACTATTATTGGAAGCCCAATATTCCACCTCCTTAAGATCCCCTACGTAGCCTATAAAAGCACTACATGGTCTTCACAATTAGACAAGACAAGATAATCATACTTGATTAGTCTAGAGAGTTCGTGAAGGAGATCCATGGAGTTCGGTAGATCGTCGCCCACACGACGTCCGAGCTAGTGCAAGGAATACTTCGGAAGATCTCAAGGTCGTCAAATTTTGTTCTACGTTTTTCCGAACAACGAGAACGAGGTAAATCGTAAAACCCTCTTTATGATTTTATCGTTTAATTATCGTAAGAATATTCATGAACCAAGATCCAAGGGACGAACCCCGAACCGAGGGCCGAACGTGTGGTGGTGGTCGATGACCACCGGACCACCGCGATTGGCGGATCCACAGTGGGGATCGCGTGGGGCCAACCCCTCGGCTGGACGCCGAGGGAGGCGATCGAAGCCCTAGGGCTCGATCGCCGGACACGCATGGAGGATCCCCGGCTGGACGCCGGGGCATGCGATCGAGCTGGGCTCGATCACCGGGCAGCCGCGGCTGGGAGCCGCGGCGGGTGCGCCGGGCGCACCCCCTCCTCGGCGGTGGCGGTGAGTCGCCGGACTCACCGCCGGGGGCTGTTACGAACATCCCCGGGGGATGCGTGTGCATCCCCATGCGATCGCTACATGCGATCGAGAGCCCCGTACGGGGGCTCGACTAGGGCACGCAAGCGGGGGCTTCCTCGCGGATGTGTGTTCGGCCGGGCTCCGGCTCGTATGGTGGTTCGCGATGTTTTCCGGCGAAGGGATTTCGATTGGGTTGTCGGTTCCGCAATTTTGACAATCCGTATATTCGATCTCCAAAGGATTTCGGTCGGAATTAATTAGATAATTTATTTAATTAATTTTAATTAAATTTATTAATTCCGGGATATCGATTTCCAACAATTGGTATCAGAGCGTTGGTTTTAGACTTTTAGTTCATGGTATTTTTCGATAAATTGTTCTACCTTGCAGGGTTTCCGATTATTATGGCTAGATTTAATTATGTTAATTAATGTCATAATATTACTCTTGATTATTAAACTCTCGGTGATGTCAATATTCGTTCTTGTGTGGTGAATGCTTGTTCTTATTTTTCTAGAAATTGTGAGGTCGTTTTGTAGAGAATCGATACCGGATAGCGTAGTAATAAATTTCTAATTTATTTTACGTTGGATCGAGGACGAAACGACGACCGGAAAAGTGTGACGGAGGAGACTAAGAGAGGGAGGACTTCGGATCGATCATCCCCATGATCGATCCATGAGGATCGATCGACCCAAAGGAGGAGGGGCGGCCATCGAGCCTCTCGGCCGTGCGCGGTGCCACCAAGGGAGGTGGTGCGCCGGATGGGGGGCGGCGGCGGTGGCGTGTCCCCTCGGCTCTCGATCGTAGGTGGTGGGGGCGCGGGGTCCTCGTGATCTCGTGCTCTCCCGCCAAGATTCAACTTTCCTAAATTATTCGGTTTTCCTATTTTGAGTATTCCTATTTTTGGGAATTCTCATGGAATAGGAAAAGAATAAATTTAGAATAAATTTATTTTTCCTTATTGATTATTCCTATTCTTGGGAATTTTCATGGAATAGGAAAATGAATAAATTTACAATTAATTATTTTTCCTATTTAATTATTCCTTTATGGAATTTTTAATGGATTAGAAAAATAATTAATTTGGAAAGTTTAAGAGTCCTAAATTAATTTTTCCTTATTTAATTATTCCTTTATGAAATTATTAATGGATTAGGAAAGGAATTAATTTGGAAGGACTAGGAGTCCTAAATTATTTTATTTCCTTATTTCATTATGGAAATCTTTTAGAATATTTCAAGTGGGTCTTGGATAGAATTCTAGAGATTTAATGGAATTAGAAAAGGAAAATAAAAATAATAAAAATATTAATAATATTTAATTTTATTTTTGATTTATTCGATTGACTTAATTTTCGAATTAAGTAACTTTTGGATTTATTAAAAATAAATAGATTTAAATATTGGAATTAATATTCCTGTCACATGGAGCATTCAAGAACGAAGACTAAAGACTAGAAGAAGCATACGGAGATGCGATAAAGCCATAATAGTCGGAAAATAATATTCTAGTATTATTTTGATTATGTGATAATATTCTATGTGCTTTATTTCATGTATGCATGCTGATGTGTATTTAATTATGCATTAGATAGCGTATCCCTTTGTTATAAAAAGCTAAGTGGGAGAGGGATTGGAAACAATGCCATGGTCTCCATTGCTGTTCTCTTGGTGACTTTTATGGACTTTTGAAGTTCGTATAGACAAGTCATTGGAGGAGAATTCTTGTAATTCCTTTTACAAGAAACATTGATTAAGTTTATCAAACAATGCCTAATTTGTCTTTCTGAAACTGATTTCAAGTCGACTCATTCTCACCCCGGGGAGTGGAATGGAGCCAAAGCCACTTGGTCATGTGGATGACACAAATTAGAGACCTTCGTACCATTTTTTTGAAATGGATCGATTGTCTGCTCGGCTCCCTCATTTTATGAGAGATAGGGTTTTTCGCATGGTGAATCACTGGTTGGAAACTTCGAGTTTCACTTATGATTCTCCGCGTCTTGATTTACAAGATCGAATGGATCAAGTAATTGGGAGTCAATTGTAAAAATCTTTTGGTGTAGTAAACGTCCACACTATCGTGGCTTGCTACATTGAATGGGATTTTGGAACGATTGATGTAGACAGTTATAGAAGGGAGTAAAGGAGTGTATGTTAACGTAAACGTCCACACTATTGTGGCTTGCGGTGAATATACGTATCCCAAACAATCTTCTTAGATACTGAGTAATGGTTTAAACTTAGGTACGCTTCTTAGTATTCTTCCCATCGAAGTAACGCTAATGATGATGTACGACCGAAGCAAATCTAATTGCTAAATCATTTGGATAGGTAAACGTCCACACTATCGTGGCTTGCCATATCTGATGGGATTTTAGATGCGATTAGTGGTTTAATGATATTATTTGAGGGAGATAATATCGGAGATTAAATCGATTGTTTGTTGTTATATGTGCTCATAGATTAGGATATGGCTTTGAACCCACTTTATGTGATACTTAAGGATTTTAACTCACTGGTCCCTAAATGTAATGATTGGAATAGAGATCTAGACATTGCCCAAACTGTTAAAGAGTACAAGTTTGTACTCAATGAGCTTTGTCCTCCCGAGCCTATTGACATAGGCGGCTAGACAAGAGGCGATGAGGATACTCATAAAGGCCAGTCGATTCGAGGAAACGCTTAAACACGTTTTTGAGATGATTAACCTTTTAGACGAGTTGAGACGGAAATCGCAAGCTCTTGTAGCTAATGCCAAAGGTTTCGAACCTAAGGGCAAAATCGGGGGAAAGGAAAAGCAAGCAAAGAAACCCAGTGGTCCTAGGTTTCTTGGACCACGAGATGGGACGAGAAAGCCAAGAGGCAAGTATTCTCGATGCAAACAGTCTGGGTACTGGAAGTCTGATTATCCTCTCAAAGAAAGTACGAAATTTTCTTTAGTCGTAAAACATAGTCAGTGGTATTATCTACCGGAACCTGGTGTGTAGATATGGAACCACTGACGGTATGTGCATTTTAAATGCAGAGGTTCCAGGAAACCTAACGACTTTGAAAAGAAAAGATCGTAGTCTACATGGGCAATGCTGTAGAGGAGGCAGCAGTTGCAGTGGAGGACATTTTATAGGATTTCATTTTGAGTTATTGCTTTTATGTACCTTTTAGAAAGAACTTCGTTCTGGACTTCTAATGAATGGATATTTTATTTCTTTTAATCATTTGATGGTTATAAGAAGAAATAATGATATTATCTATTCTGGTACATTAGCTAGCAATATATAAATGATGAATCCTGAGTCCACCACGATGCAACGAACCGTTTTATGAAACTCGTTTTACTAATAAGATATTTCTTTATTAAATCAATTATACTTGTGGATTCTTATGCTGAGTCATGTTTATTCAAATAAGAAGTTCAAAGGTCGAAAATTGATTTTTGATCAATTAAGTTGAAGGAGTGGACCTTCCGACCTAAGAATCTAATTTGGAAGATAATATGACTAAGCAATCCTTTATGGATATATGATATAAGATCCGGACAAGTATAAGAATTGATTAACTCTGATGTATGCAGACCTATGTCTACTCAGACAATAAGGTACGAGTACTTCATTTGATGATTGCTCGAGAAATGGATTAGAATACCTGATGTGCCACAAAAGCAAGTGTTTTGACAAGTCAATGGACACTAAGCTATTGTGGAGAACCATGAAGGTATATCCATTTGTAGCCTGCGATTTGATCGCGGAGGCAAGTACCTGTATGAGGAATGCATGACATACTGATCAGAGATTGGGATTTGATCCCAAATGACTACACCATACACCTTTGTGTAGATATGGTATGTCGTAAACAAGAAATGGAACTCTTATAGAAATAGTAAAAGCATGAGTTATACGGAACTACCTATGTTCTATGGATATATCTGGAAACAACGGCGCATTCAAATGCGGTTGTAGAATGTCCTAGAAGAACAAAAGATGTGTGTTCAATAGTACTATGAACCAGAAGGACGTTATAAGTTCTAACGCCCGGTTCTTAGAGAAAGACTATATGATGAACCACAAACCCAAAGTGACGTGATACTTTGAAATGAGAGAGAAAGATTAAGACTTAGAACCAGCCGAACCGAGTAGCGGTACACCACTAACTGCACCTACTGTTATTATTGTTTATACACCGGAATGCCGTTGTAGTGGGAGGTTGTGGGACAACCGGAGATATTCATAAGAATAGATGAGTCTTCGGACTCTGGACCTAGTATACATGAAATCGATCCCTGGATCTACATGGAGGCAGTACTAGATCTAAATGTGCCTTCTTGGAAAGCAATAAGGATTATTGCTAAGAGGCAAGATCATTTAGAGTACAAGCTAAGTTGATCCATTTATGGATTAAAACAAAGCATGGAGTTCGTAGTACTTGCAAATTGATGAGATAGTCCATTTTATGGATTCATCAAAGCATAGACGAATCGTGTGTGTTGGAAACGTGATGGAAAACAAGGTGGTGTTTCTCGGGTTTTATGTAGAGAACATTCTTATCATTGGTAACAATGTAAAGATGTTGTCAAGACATAAAATGATGGTTGTCTAGATAAATCAATATGAAAGATAAAGGAAGAAGTTGGACATGTTCTTGAGATATTGGATCTCTAGGAAAGAACATTGTACTTCTCCTGGACATCTTACATATATATGATTATGGTTCGTTTTAACATGCAAGATTCCGAGAAAGGTTCGTTACCTTTCAGACACGGAATGCATCTATCTAAGGACATGTGTTTTGGGAACACAAAATGAGATAGAAGCAATGAAAGCGGTTTCCTACACCTTGAGTGTGGAAAGCTTGATAAATGCAATGTTGAAAACGGGAACCTGATATCTGCTATACGACTAGTATAGTGGGAGGATATCAAGGTAATCCTGGAAAGGAATACTCGACTGCTGTAATGAACATTTAAAGTACTTTCGAAGTACTAGAAACTATGTTCTGGATTACGGAGCAGACGAGCATTTCCTTTGGATTACATTCTCTTAGATTTCTAATCGAATGAGGACCGGTGTAAGTCGATATCAGGCTATGTGTTTCACTATTGAAGGAGAAGGAGTTTTAACATGGAAGAGTGATAAGCACGATGCTTTTCGGACTCTGCCATGGGAACCAAATAGCAGCCTCAGAGGCAGCGGAAGTTTTGGTATAACTCCGGGATAATCTCTGGGACTTAGATGTGATTCTTAATTTGCCAAAGACTATGTAAATAGCGGTGCGATGGCAAATGATAAGAAATCACAAGTCCATAAGTGTAAGATTGTTGGAATTCGGTATCCCGGGCCATTAAAATTTGCGGAAAATAATAACCCGACCGAAAACCTCTCGCCGGAAACCGATCACGAACACCACGAAGAACCGGGCTCGACAAGAGCATCGCCGCGGGATGAACCCGCGGCTAAACCCTAGCCGAGCCCCACCGTGGGGCTCGCGATCGCGCACAAGGCGATCGCTGGGGCTGCTCCGGCAGCCCGGGGCGGTGAGTCCGGCGACTCACCGCCACCGCCCGAGGAGGGCGGTTCGCCCAGCGGCGAACCCGCCGCGGCTCCAGCCGCGGCTGCCCGGCGATCGACCACCGCGGTCGATCGCCCACCCCGGCTCCCAGCCGGGGTTCCTCGCGTGTGCCGTCGCGGTCGAAGCCCTAGGGCTCGACCGCACCCCCTCGGCTCCCAGCCGAGGGCTCCTTCGAACTTCGCCGGGGATCTCGAATCCCCGTCCCCGAAGTTCGTCGTTTTCCCGGATCGTCCGTTCATGTATGCATCACAATTAATCCACATAAATTCATAGAAGAGAGTATGTGATTTTACCTTTTAATTCGTTGTGCGGAGAAACGAATCTAAGTTGAAGACCTTTGAATCTTCCCACGTATTCCTTGCACTAGCTTGAACGTCGGGTGGGCGACGATCCTCCAAGCTTATGGATCCTCTTCAACTCTCTAGAACTATCAAATATTGATATTCTTGTCTTATGAAAAAGTGAAGACCATGTAGTGCTTTTATAGGCTACGTAGGGGATCTAAAGGAGGTGGAATATTGGGCTTCCAATATTAATGATTAAATTGAGCCCAAGCCCAAATCTATTAATCTCCCATTAATATTAATTAATTTATTTTCCAATATATAAATTAATTGCACTCCCAATATTAAACCATATTATATCAAATAATATTTCTCCGGTAGTATTATTTATTCCGTGTATTTAAGATTTAAATATCCATGAATAAAATTAATTTATTGCTAATTAATTTATATTCATCTCTTGAATCCGAGACTAGTACCATTCAACCTTAATTATTGTGCGGAACGAATCCACTCATGAGGTTTACACAATAATTCCTTATGAACTCATCTCGGGGATATTATCAACCCTTCCAGGATACACTGTCCTGTCAATCATTCACGGCATGCCATATATAAAATATAGTGACCCAACTTAACCGGTAATTAACCCAATAATTAAATCGGTTAATTCCTTTGGTAAATCAAAGTCACTTATATTAAATATACACACCCGCAACAATATCAAGGATTAAGAATATAATACACTGAGACTCGAATCGATTATCGCCGGCAATCCTAATCGATGAATCTCAACGATCCGCTCAATACACCAAGTGTACAAGTGTGATAAAATAATTAAGACAAATTATTCTCTCTCTCACACAACGACTATACCGATGGATTGGTCCGGGTCCATCTAGGTCGTGAGCCACTGTTTGATTAAATACGAGTAACCGATAGTATGATCTTCTGTGTGGGGCCCGACACACCATACTAACTACAACGTATAAAATCCAGGACTATGATTTGCATATATTTAATTAATAATAATTAAAAGCAAACAATTGTTTATTTAATAGATTAAATGCTATGATCGGGAGTTTACCGTTACTTAAATCTAGACATTAAGTACACAACTCCAACAATCTCACACTTGTACTAAGGTCTAGTCATTTCCTCCAAACTCCCGGTTCCCATACTCATCACGTGCTTTAAAGTGTACTTCCGAGAAGTACTATGTGAGTGAGCAATCTAGGTTGCCGCTCTGAAGTTATCTTGGTGACTACTACGTCGTCTTCCCTGACGATGACTCGTATCAGGTGGTACTTGCTCTATGTGTTAACATCACTTTTGACTTATGACCTCTTCTAGTTCACCGTGCACCGCTATCCAATAGCCTTTGGTAAACTAAGAGTCATATCCAAGTCAAGAGGTTATCCCGGAACCTAACCAAAACTTCCGCTGCCTCTGAGGCTGCTATTCGGTTATGAGAGAGTCTGAAAAGCGTCCCGCTTATCACTTTTTCACTTCATGGTTCCACCTCTTTCTAAAAGTGAACACATAGCCTGATATCGACTTTCACTGGTCCTTCTCTGATTTTTTGGATCTGAGAATCTGTAATCTAAGAAGATTTCGTCTTGCTCAAGCCAGTACTATGAAAGTACTCTTGCAGCATTCGAACATCCCTTATCCAGATTACCTTGATATCCTCCCACTACGCAAACCGCATAGTTGATATCAGGTTCTTGTTTTACAACATTGCATCTATAAAGCTTTCCATACTTGAAGTATAGGAAACTGCTTTGTCCTCATCTATCTCCTTCATGTGTTCGAACACACACCCTTTAGATAGATGTATATTCTGTCTCTGAAAGGCAATAACCTTTCTCAGAAGTATGCATGTTAAAACAAACCTTAATCGTATAAGATGTCTAGGAGAAGTACAATGTTCTTATCTCTAGATCATAAGATCTTAAGAACATGCTCTAACTTCTTCTCAATCTTATATCTCGATTTATTTAGACAACCATTATTTTATGTCTGACAATATTTTTACATTGTTGCCAATGATAAAATTTTATCTACATAAATTCTCCAAGAAACACCACCTTGTTTCCATCACTTCTCTAATACACCTCTCGTCTATGCCTTTTGATGAATCCATCAAATGGACTATCCCATCAATTCGCAAGTTCCACGATTCACAGCTTTAATTCAATCCATAAATGGATTTACTAAGCTTGTACTCTAAATGATCTAGCCTCTTAACAATAATCCTTATTGTTCCAAGCAGGCACATTTAGATCTAGTACCGCCCTTATGCAGAGCTAGGGGTCGATTTCATCTCTACTAGATCCAGAGTCCGAACTCCTCTAGTCTTATGAATATCTCTGGTTGTCCAACAACCTCCCACTGCAATGGCGTCCCGGTGTATGACAGTAATAACAATAGGTGCAGTATGTGGTGCACT
The DNA here is from genome assembly GCA_954870475.1 of Euphrasia confusa. Lineage (NCBI taxonomy): Eukaryota > Viridiplantae > Streptophyta > Magnoliopsida > Lamiales > Orobanchaceae > Euphrasia > Euphrasia confusa. Next base: position 25,100,421 of record OX940964.1, read on the forward strand.
TCTACTCGGTTTGGCTAGTTCCTAGTCTTTTGTCCTTTCTCTCATTTCAAGGTATTACGTCAATTTAGGCTTTGTGGTCCATCTAATAGTCTTCCTCTATGAACCGGACGAGACGTCCCTCTGGTTCATAGTACTATAGAATCACACAATACTTCGTTCATCTAGGATATCCTACAACCATATTCAATATGCCGTTGTATCTAGGAATATCCATAGAACATAGGTAGTTCCGAACAACTTGTCCTTTTACTATCAGATTTCCATTTCTTTAGAACGCACTATTTCTACACGCAAGTGTATGGCGCGGTCCTTTGGGATTGAATCCCAATCTTTGATTATGCTATGTGTTATTCAGATAGGTGATGGCCTCCACGACCGAGTCGCAGGCTCCTAATGGATATACTTTGATGGTTCCCCATAATCGCTTTGTGTCCATTGACTAGTCAAAACACTTTGCTTTTATGGCACATCAAGCATTCTAATCCACCACTTGAGTATTCTTGAAAGAATTACTCGAACCTTTCTAATATACACATATGTCTGCATATCTAATCACTTCTAATACTTTGTCTGAATTATATCCCCTTTTTCAGAAAAGGTTTGCTTAGATGTATTATCCTCCAAATTCAATCCTTAGGTCGGAAGGTCCATTCCTTCAACTATAATTGATCAAATCAATTTCGACCATTTGAATCTCATTTGAAAATACTACTAAGTATAAGAATTCACAAGTATAATGATTAATAAAGAAATATCTAACAAGTAAAACAAGTTATAGAACGGTTTGTTGCATCGTGGTAGACTAAGGATTCATATATTGCTGTCTAATGTACCAGAATAAATAATGCCATTATTTCTTATCAAAATCATCAAATGATTAAAGAAATAAAATATCCATTCATTAATAATAGAAATCCAGAACAAAACGTTCTTTCTAAAATAAAGGGGTACATAAAGCAATAACTTTGAAATGAAATCCTATTTAACTACTAAAGCAGATAAATGTCTTCCACCGCAACCGCTGCCTCCTCTACAGCTTTGCCCGTGTAGACTCGAACTCTTCCTCTCTAAGTCGCCGGGTTTTCTGGAACCCCTGCATTCAAAATGCACATACCGTCAGTGGTTCCATATCTACACACCAGAATTCTGGTAGATAATACCGCTGACTATGTTTTTACGACTAAAGAAAAATTCGTACCTCTGAGATGACATTCAGACTTCCAGTGTCCCATCTTGTTGCATCGGAAGCACTTACCCTTTGGCTTTGCAGCCCCCACTCGTGGTACAGTCCTCTTGACACCACTGGGTTTCCAGGTTTGCTTCCTTTTCTTGCCCCTACCTCCACCAGGCTTAAAGCCTTTGGACTTGGTAGCTACAAGCGCTTGAGACTTGCCCTTCTTGTAGATCCCCTCTGCCGCCTTTAGTTCAGTCAGGAGTTGCGCAAGAGTATAAGATAGTTTACCCATATTATAGCTCATACGAAACTGCTCAAAACTAGGGGCCAGAGACTGGAGTATGATGTCGACTTGCGTCTCTCCATCAATAGAAGCTCCTAGGACCTCAAGTTCATTCAACAAACTCATCATCTTAAGAACGTGCTCCCCAACGGGCGTTCCTTCAGATTGAGTAGTCGACATGAGGACTCTCATGGCTTCTTGCCTTGCCGCACGATCCTGCTCCCCAAACATATCCTTGAGGTTAGTCATCATATCATAGGCAGTGTCCATTGGCTCATGTTGGGTTTGGAGTACATTTGACATGGAAGCCAAAATATAACACCTAGCCATTTCATCAGCCTTTTTCCACTTCCGATATGCTAACTTTTCCTCATCAGTTGAGGCAGTCGTGGGCTCGGCAGGGCACACTTCATGGAGTACATACTTGTACTCTTCCGAAGTTAGGACAATGTCTAAATTTCTCTTCCAATCAATATAGTTGGGGCCAGTGAGCTTATGCTCCTTGAGTATCATAGAAAGTGGGTTCATAGCTATTCTCTAAACCTATAAGCACGTTCAAACAAACAATCAATTTAATATCCGATATTATCTCCCTCAAATAATATCATTAAATCACTAATCACATCTAAAATCCCATCAGATAAGGCAAGCCACGATAGTGTGGACGTTTACCCATCCAAATGATTTAGCAATTAGATTTGCTTTGGTCGTACATCACTATAGCGTTACTTCGATGGGAAGGATACTATAGAGCGTACCTAAGTGTAAACCATTACTCAGTATCTAAGAAGATTGTTTGGGACTCGTATATTACCGCAAGCCACGATAGTGTGGACGTTTACGCTAATACATGAACCTTCACTTTCTTCTATAACTGTCTACATCAATCGATCCAAAATCCCATTCAATGCAGTAAGCCACGATAGTGTGGACGTTTACTACACCAAAAGATTTTTACAATTGAAATCCAATCACTTGAGACATTCGATTTCATAAATCAAGACGTGGAGAATCATAAGTGAAACTCGAAGTTTCTAACCAGTGATTCACCATGCGAACAACCCTATCTCTCATAAATGAGGGAGCCGAGCAGACAATCGATCCATCTATCAAAGAATGGTACGACTGCCTCTAATTTGTGTCATCCACATGACCAAGTGGCTTTGGCTCCATTCCACTCCCCGGGGTGAGAATGAGTCGACTTGAAGTCAGTTTCAGAAAGACAAATTAGGCATTGTTTGATAAACTTAATCAATGTTTCTTGTAAGAGGAATTACAAGAATTCTCCTCCAATGACACATCTATACGAACTTCAAAAGTCCATAAGAGTCACCAAGAGAACAGTAATGGAGACCATGGGAATGTTTCCATCCCCGCTCCCACTTAGCTTTTTATAACAAAGGGATACGCTATCTAATGCATAATTAAACACATAAGCATGCATACAAGTAATAAAGTACATATCACATAGTCAAAATAAGCTAGAAAATTATTTTCCGACTATCATGGCTTTATTCCATCTCCGTATGCGTCTTCTAGTCTTCAGTCTTCGTTCTTGAATGCTCCATGTGACGAGAATATTAATCCCAATATTTAAGTCTATTATTTTTAATGAATCCAAAAGATACTTAATTCGAAAATTAAGTCAATCGAATAAATCAAAAATAAAATTAAATATTATTAATATTTCTATTTATTTATTTTTCCTTTCTAATTCTATTAAATCTTTAGAATAATCTATCCAAGTCAAACTTGGAATATTCTAGAAGACTTCTATAATAGAATAAGGAAATAAAATAAATTAGGACTCTTCTACTTTCCAAGATTAATTAATTTCCATTTCTATGAAAATTCCCATAAAATAGGAATAATCAATTAGGAAATAAATCAATCCTAAATTAACTCTTATTCCTTTCCAATTCTATTAAATCTCTAGGATCCTATTCCAAGTAGAACTCGGAATACTCTAGAAGACTTCCATAATAGAATAAGGAATAAAATTAATTTCAATTAATTATTCTCCTATCTAATTCTATTAAATCTCTAGATTCCTATTCCAAGTAGAACTTGAAATATTCTAGAAGACTTCCATAATAGAATAAGGAAATAAATAATATTAATTAATTCTTTTCCTATCTCCATGAGAGTTCCCATACTTAGGAATACTCAAAATAGGAAAACTTGAATCAATTAGGTAAGTAGTATCTTGGTAGGATTAGGAGTAGCACGGGTTGGGGATCCCCGTACCACCACCACCACCACCGATCGACCACCGGGAGGGAGCACCCGCCGCCGCCGCTCCAGCCGGCCAGCCGTCACCGTCGCCGGCGACAGCCCACGGCCGAAGGGGGCGACGCCCCTCTCCCCTTTGATCGATCATGGGGTCGATCATGGGGTGATCGACCCCTTCGGTCCTTCGTCCTCTTCGTCTTCTTCGTCACACGAGTTCTCCGGCGGTCGTCTCGGCATCGATCCAACGTAAATAAATTACAAGAAATAAATTTACAATTCCGGTATCGATTCTATACATGAAATCGACCCTATACACTTTCCGGAAAACATAGAACGTAATAATAAATCCTAAATTCGGTCAACCCCCGAATTTTTACTATTACAAGCATTCATCCACACAAAACGAATCTCGACATGTCCGAGAGTTTAATAAACGAACAATCATGGTAAATTAAATAGCAATTAATTAAACGAATAATTAACAATTAATTAAACCATGATAGTCGGAATCCCTGCAAGGTAGAACACAATTGAACACATACATGAACACGAAACCAAACGCTCTGATACCAGTTGTTGGAATTCGCTATCCCGGGCCATTAAAATTTGCGGAAAATAATAACCCGACCGAAAACCTCTCGCCGGAAACCGATCACGAACACCACGAAGAACCGGGCTCGACAAGAGCATCGCCGCGGGATGAACCCGCGGCTAAACCCTAGCCGAGCCCCACCGTGGGGCTCGCGATCGCGCACAAGGCGATCGCTGGGGCTGCTCCGGCAGCCCGGGGCGGTGAGTCCGGCGACTCACCGCCACCGCCCGAGGAGGGCGGTTCGCCCAGCGGCGAACCCGCCGCGGCTCCAGCCGCGGCTGCCCGGCGATCGACCACCGCGGTCGATCGCCCACCCCGGCTCCCAGCCGGGGTTCCTCGCGTGTGCCGTCGCGGTCGAAGCCCTAGGGCTCGACCGCACCCCCTCGGCTCCCAGCCGAGGGCTCCTTCGAACTTCGCCGGGGATCTCGAATCCCCGTCCCCGAAGTTCGTCGTTTTCCCGGATCGTCCGTTCATGTATGCATCACAATTAATCCACATAAATTCATAGAAGAGAGTATGTGATTTTACCTTTTAATTCGTTGTGCGGAGAAACAAATCTAAGTTGAAGACCTTTGAATCTTCCCACGTATTCCTTGCACTAGCTTGAACGTCGGGTGGGCGACGATCCTCCAAGCTTATGGATCCTCTTCAACTCTCTAGAACTATCAAATATTGATATTCTTGTCTTATGAAAAAGTGAAGACCATGTAGTGCTTTTATAGGCTACGTAGGGGATCTAAAGGAGGTGGAATATTGGGCTTCCAATATTAATGATTAAATTGAGCCCAAGCCCAAATCTATTAATCTCCCATTAATATTAATTAATTTATTTTCCACTATATAAATTAATTGCACTCCCAATATTAAACCATATTATATCAAATAATATTTCTCCGGTAGTATTATTTATTCCGTGTATTTAAGATTTAAATATCCATGAATAAAATTAATTTATTGCTAATTAATTTATATTCATCTCTTGAATCCGAGACTAGTACCATTCAACCTTAATTATTGTGCGGAACGAATCCACTCATGAGGTTTACACAATAATTCCTTATGAACTCATCTCGGGGATATTATCAACCCTTCCGGGATACACTGTCCTGTCAATCATTCACGGCATGCCATATATAAAATATAGTGACCCAACTTAACCGGTAATTAACCCAATAATTAAATCGGTTAATTCCTTTGGTAAATCAAAGTCACTTATATTAAATATACACACCCGCAACAATATCAAGGATTAAGAATATAATACACTGAGACTCGAATCGATTATCGCCGGCAATCCTAATCGATGAATCTCAACGATCCTCTCAATACACCAAGTGTACAAGTGTGATAAAATAATTAAGACAAATTATTCTCTCTCTCACACAACGACTATACCGATGGATTGGTCCGGGTCCATCTAGGTCGTGAGCCACTGTTTGATTAAATACGAGTAACCGATAGTATGATCTTCTGTGTGGGGCCCGACACACCATACTAACTACAACGTATAAAATCCAGGACTATGATTTGCATATATTTAATTAATAATAATTAAAAGCAAACAATTGTTTATTTAATAGATTAAATGCTATGATCGGGAGTTTACCGTTACTTAAATCTAGACATTAAGTACACAACTCCAACAAAGATAACACATAGAGCAAGTACCACCTGATACGAGTCATCGTCGAGGGAGACGACGCTGTAGTCACCAAGATAACTTCAGAGCGGCAACCTAGAGTGCTCATTCACATAGTACTTCTTGGAAGTACAACTTAAGCACGTGATGAGTATGGGAGTCGTGAGTTTGGAGGAAATGACTAGACCTTAGTACAAGTGGGAGATTGTTGGAGTTGTGTACTTAATATCTAGATTTAAGTAACGGAAACTCACGATCCATTGCCATTAATCTATTTAATTAAATAAACAATTATTTGCGTTTAATTATTTATAATTAAATATATGCAAATTATAGTCCTAGATTATATACGTTGTAGTTAGTATGGTGTGCGACGTCACACGGAAGATCATACTATCGGTTACTCGTATATAATCGAACAGTTGCTCACGACCTAGATGGACACAGACCAATCCATTGGTATAGTCGTTGTGTGAGAGAGAAAATAATCTGTCTTGATTATTTTATCACACTTGTACACTTGGTGTATTGGGCGGATCGTTTGAGATTTATCGATTAGGATTGCCGGCGATAATCGATTTAAGTCTCAGTGTATTTTATTCTTAATCCCCGATACTATTGCGGGTGTGTATATTTAATATAAGTGACTTTGATTTTCCAAAGGAATTAACCGATTTAATTATTGGGTTAATTACCGGTTAAGTTGGGTCACTATATTTTATATATGGCATGCCGTGAATACTTGACGGGAAAGTGTATCCCGTAAGGGTTGATAATATCCCCGAGATGAGTTCATAAGGAATTATTATGTAAACCCTGCAGATGGATTTATTCCACATAATAATTAAGGTTGAATGGTATGTTGGAGTTATGTACTTAATGTCTAGATTTAAGTAACGGTAAACTCCCGGTCATAGCATTTAATCTATTAAATTAATAAACAATTGTTTGCGTTTAAATATTGTTAATTAAATATATGCAAATATAGTCCTAGATTCTATACGTTGTAGTTAGTATGGTGTGCGACGTCACACAGAAGATCATACTATCGGTTACTCGTATTTAATCAAACAGTTGCTCACGACCTAGATGGACATGGACCAATCCATCGGTATAGTCGTTGTGTGAGAGAGAAAATAATTTGTCTTAATTATTTTATCACACTTGTACACTTGGTGTATTGAGCGGATCGTTGAGATTTATCGATTAGGATTGCCGGCGATAATCGATTCAAGTCTCAGAGTATTTTATTCTTAATCCCCGATACTATTGCGGGTGTGTATATTTAATATAAGTGACTTTGATTTTCCAAAGGAATTAACCGATTTAATTATTGGGTTAATTACCGGTTGAGTTGGGTCACTATATTTTATATATGACATGCCGTGAATACTTGACGGGAAAGTGTATCACTATTACCGGCTTGGGCTCAATTTAATCACTATTATTGGAAGCCCAATATTCCACCTCCTTAAGATCCCCTACGTAGCCTATAAAAGCACTACATGGTCTTCACAATTAGACAAGACAAGATAATCATACTTGATTAGTCTAGAGAGTTCGTGAAGGAGATCCATGGAGTTCGGTAGATCGTCGCCCACACGACGTCCGAGCTAGTGCAAGGAATACGTCAGAAGATCTCAAGGTCATCAAATTGAGTTCTACGTTTTTCCGAACAACGAGAACGAGGTAAATCGTAAAACCCTCTTTATGATTTTATCGTTTAATTATCGTAAGAATATTCATGAACCAAGATCCAAGGGACGAACCCTGAACCGAGGGCCGAACGTGTGGTGGTGGTCGATGACCACCGGACCACCGCGATTGGCGGATCCACGGTGGGGATCGCGTGGGGCCAACCCCTCGGCTGGACGCCGAGGGAGGCGATCGAAGCCCTAGGGCTCGATCGCCGGACACGCATGGAGGAACCCCGGCTGGACGCCGGGGCATGCGATCGAGCTGGGCTCGATCGCCGGGCAGGCGCGGCGGGTGCGCTGGGCGCACCGCCCTCCTCGGCGGTGGCGGTGAGTCGCCGGACTCACTGCCGGGGGCTGTTACGAACAGCCCCGGGGGATGCGTGTGCATCCCCATGCGATCGCTACATGCGATCGCGAGCCCCGTACGGGGGCTCGGCTAGGGCACGCAAGCGGGGGCTTCCTCGCGGATGTGTGTTCGGTCGGGCTCCGGCTCGTATGGTGGTTCGCGATGTTTTCCGGCGAAGGGATTTCGATTGGGTTGTCGGTTCCGCAATTTTGACAATCCGGATATTCGATCTCCAAAGGATTTCGGTCGGAATTAATTAAATAATTTATTTAATTAATTTTAATTAAATTTATTAATTCCGGGATATCGATTTCCAACAACGATACTATTGCGGGTGTGTATATTTAATATAAGTGACTTTGATTTTCCAAAGGAATTGACCGGTTTAATTATTGGGTCAATTACCGGTTAAGTTGGGTCGCTATATTTTATATATGACATGCCGTGAATACTTGACGGGAAAGTGTATCCCGTAAGGGTTGATAATATCCTTGAGATGAGTTCATAAGGAATTATTATGTAAACCCTGCAGATGGATTTATTCCGCATAATAATTAAGGTTGAATGGTACTATTCTCGGATACAAGAGATGAATAAATTAATTAGCAATAAATTAATTTTATTCATGGATATTTAAATCTTAAATACACGGAATAAATAATACTACCGGAGAAATATTATTTGATATAATATGGTTTAATATTGGGAGTGCAATTAATTTATATAGTTGAAAATAAATTAATTAATATTAATGGGATTAATAGATTTGGGCTTGGGCTCAATTTAATCATTAATATTGGAAGCCCAATATTCCTCCTCCTTAAGATCCCCTACGTAGCCTATAAAAGCACTACATGGTCTTCTCTATTCTCATATATCTCATAACTTGAAGATCACAATTCTAGAGAGAGAAAGTAGAGAGGGAGATCCATGAAGTTCGGTAGATCGTCGCCCACACGACGTCCGAGCTAGTGCAAGGAATACGTCGGAAGATCTCAAGATCGTCAAATTGAGTTCTTCGTTTTTCCGAACAACGAGAACGAGGTAAATCGTAAAACCCTCTTTATGATTTTATCGGTTAATTATCGTAGAAATATCATGAACGAAGATCCGGGAAACGGACGAACCCGGGGATGGGGTTTGACCACACGGTGGTCATCGGAGATCACCGGACCGCGGGTGGTCAAGCGAGCCCCGCCGGGATCGAGGGCTACAACCCCTCGGCTGGGCGCCGAGGGTGGCGGTCGAACCCTAGGGTTTCGACCGCCGGGCGTGAAAGGAGAAGCCCCGACTGGACGCCGGGGCATGCGATCCTCGGTGAGACTAATTGATTAGTCGAGATCCTCGGTATATTGGGAATCAGAATTGTACACACGGCATGCGGTAGATTATAGACAGGAAACCGTGTCCCATTTATTGGGTTGATGATGTCCCCGAGATGAGCTCATAAAGTTTATCATGTAAACCCTGAAGGTGGATTTGTTCCACATGATAATAAGGATGAGTGGTACTAGTCTCGGATAATAAGAAATGAATTAATTTAATTATTAGTAATTAAAGTTAATTCGTGGACATTCGATATCTTAAACACGGGGAAAATCATATATGTAATTTCGGCGGAAATATTATTGGTAAAATAATATAGATTAATTAATTGGGAATTCAATTATAATTTTATAGTGGAATTAATTATAATTAAAATTGGATTTAATTAAAGGTTTTCTTTTAAGGACACCGGTTTAATTAAATTACAATTTAGCCTAATTAATTAATTGTCCTAAGGTCCCTAGTGTGGCCTATATAAACCCCTCAATCTCTCTTCTCCTAACCTAAGTTTCGCCGCAAAAATTAATTATGTGGAGAAAAATAATTGTTAGCGCAATTAATCTTTTTCTCTACTTAATTAATTTAGTTTGCGCAATAACCTTTTTCTGTAGAAAATAATTTGCTAGCGCAAATATATTTCTGGAGACAGAAAAACATCTCACGGTGGGTTTGAGAGAGAAGAAGAAGAGAAGACTCCGGTGGATCGTTGCCCACACAACGTCCGGCGTCGAGGGCTAGGATACACACTAGAAGATCTCAGGGTGTTCGCCTATTCGGCTTCTCCGAATCACGCATCAAAGGTATAAGAAATCAAAACCCTATTTCCGCAATAATTCGTTTTCTTTCTCGTTGATTATGCATCGAATCTTAGATCGGGTTCCGGGTGTCGTGGATCATGTTCCTCGACTACTGGGGGGTCAAGGACCTCCGGATCGGTATTCGGAAGAGGAAAATCGGCCCGGAAACGCGCTCGGAACAGCAGGTCGCGCTGCTGTTCGCGGACGAACAGCGCCCGCTGAAGGCCATACAACGCCCGCTGTTTGGGGCCTATTCAGCGCCCGCTGAATGACCAACAGCGCCCGCTGTTTGAGTCAAGTCAGTGGCTGATTCGCGCGGTTGTCCTTCGGGGTGATGGCTGGGCGTGAATCGGCACGAGGGCTGTTACGTGAACGGAGCAGTGCTACCTGGAGGTCGACTGGGCTTGTCCGGATGTTCGAGTAGTCGAACGGACATGTCCCGGGTAGTCGATTTCCAACAATTGGTATCAGAGCCGGTTTTGTCGATTCGATGTATTTTTGCGAGATTTGTTTTGCAGGTTCGAACCCGATTATTATGGCCATGTGATTATGCTGTATGTTTTGTGGTTTGTTAAACTCTCGGGCTTGTCGAGACCGTTTTGGTTTTTTTTACACCGTTGCTTGTTTGTAATAGTTAAAACGACGGGTTGAGTCATTTAGGTTTTATTTCGTTTTTCGTTGAATCCGGATGTATAGGATCGATCACCGTGTATAGGATCGATGCCGGAAGTAGTAGTTTTTACTTATGTAATGTTCCTGCTACTTGGTGAATCGAGAGAAGATCGAAGGTCGGACGAACGAGGGTCGAGAAGTCGAACCCACAGCAATCTGTGCACGAACAGCGCCCGCTGGAGCTGGGGCAGCGCCCGCTGCCCGGAGCTTCTCCAGCGAGCGCTGGATATAGGGCAGCGCCCGCTGCCCTAGGCTTGGCAGCGATGCTTCGGGGGTTCGACGGACACCACAGAACGATTGTCGAGGCTTGGGACGATACTCCAGTGGGAGGGGTTCGTCTCTTGGCACTTAGACGAGTCGGTGGTGGATCGAGACCGAGACGAGCTACGAGACGAAGATCCGAGAAGACGTGCATGGAAGATATTTAAAGGCCATAATAATCGGGGCCACGTTAAACGTTTTTTCTTGTGTGTTTACGTTCTTTTATTATGCTTTATTTATTATGCATGTTATCCCTTTCGTAAAATACTAAGTGGGAGAGGGATTGGAAACAATCCTGCGGTCTCCATTCTCTGTTTTGATAGTGATGTGTGTCACTTACGAGTTGGCTTTAGTGTCATCCTCCCTATCGGATAAAGTCGACACACGGATATCACTGGATCAAAATTCGAATTTAAAATCCACTTATAAAATTGAACAATTATATTTCTCAAAATCAATGCCTAATCTGTCATTCAAAGACTAATTTCAACTCGACTCATTCTCACCCCGGGGAGTGGAATGGAGCCAAAGCGCTTGGTTATGTCGATGACACAGATTAGAGACATTTGAGTCATTCGATGACTGGATCGATTGTCTGGTTGGCTCCCTCACTTTGTGAGAGATAGGGCTCAATTGCATGATTGATCGCTGGTTAGAAACTTCGAGTTTCACTTATGAGATATCAAGCTTTGATTAATGAAATTGTGAAATTTAATAAATGTAAGAGTCAATTAACAAAGTTGTTTGTTTTAGTAATCGTCCACACTATCGTGGCTTGCTAAATGGAAACGGTACTTTGGGTTAATTGAGACTCTATGACATTTAGATAAATGGAATTCAATTAACAAAGTTGTTTGTTTAGTAAACGTCCACACTATCGTGGCTTACTAGACGGAAACGGAACTTTGGGTTAATTGAGGCTCGACAATTATAGGAAATCGTAAAGGGACCGCATGTCAACGTAAACGTCCACACTAACGTGGCTTGCGGTGGGCGTGTAGTTTCCGAGCGGTTAACTTAGTACTGAGAAATGGTATACACTTAGGTACACTTTACAGTATCCTCCCCATCGGAGTCACTGCTATAATGATGTACGACCGAAGTGAAATCCAATCATAAAATCATTTGGACTGGTAAACGTCCACAAGAACGTGGCTTGCTATGTCTGATGGGATTTTGGAAATGATTGGTAGTTTAATGATATCACTTAAGGGAAATGATATCGAATTAAACTCATTGTTTGTTTTATATGGTATTATTCCCATTAAAAGTCAACAAACTCACTGAACCTGATTGTATGGATTGGAAAAGAAACTTGGACATTGTCCTAACTGCAGAGGAGTACAAATATGTACTCCAAGTCAATTGACCTGCTGAACCAAATGATGCTTCCACTACTGAGGAAAGGAAGCTCATTGGAAATGGATCAGGGCTATGAGATGACGCGGAGCAACATTATGACTTTCATGTAAAATGTGCTGCGACATCAGGATCATGCCATGACCATTACCTATGATATGATGCTTAACCTCAAGGAGTTTTTGGTTATCAGGACAGGACAGCCGGACAAAGTGAAATGAGGCAACTCATGACGGCCATCATGTCAGAAAGAACGCCCGTGAGGGATCACGTTCTTAGAATGATGGGCTAGCTTAATGAGATAGAGATTCTGGGAACAATTAGCAATGGGGTAACCCAAGTTGATTTTGTGCTCCAGTCTCTGCCGAGAAGTTTTGAGCAGTTCCGCCTAAAATATAATATGGATAAGAGGTCTTATTCATTGGCGGAGCTCCTGATTGAACTTCAAGCGGCTGAGAGAATCTTTAAGGGCTCTCAAAGCACTTGTGGCTGAGAAATTGACTCTTCCTAGGCCTTCGGGCGGCAAAAGGAAGAAGAAGCAATACGGAAACCCAGTGGCCCTAATACATCTGGACCACGGAATGGGACAAGCAAGCCCAAGGGGCAAGTGCTTCCGTTGTAAGCAGTTTGGATACTGAGAGTTTGATTGTCCTCTCAAAGCAACTAGAAGTTAACTTCTCCTTAGTCACCGAAACATGTTTAGTGGTGATATCTACCAGTACCTGGTGTGTGGATACGGAAACCACTAATCATGTCTGCACCTAAATGCGGGGGTTTCAGGAAACCCGGAGACTTAGAAAGGAAGAAGTTATAACCTACATGGGCAATACTGTTAAGGTAACAGCCATTGCAGTGGGAGATGTTAAATGTTTTAACGGTAGGATTTTAGTTCTAATAAATTGTCTTTATGTGCCGGTATTTAGAAAGAATTTTCATTTCGGATTTCTAAATTGGCTTAGAATGGATATTCCGTTTCTTCTGATAGTTTTATACCTATCAGAGTAGGAAACGGGGATATTATCTATTCTGGTACATTGATAGACAATTTAATACTAAATCCGTGTTCTTCCACGATGCAACACACCGGAGCTAATAACACATTGTCGAACCCCAATAAGAGTAAAGATCCTTCTAGGATGAATCAAATGTACTTATGGAATCTTAGGCTAGATCATTTTAACTTGAGTACGATTCAAAGGGTGAAAGCTGATGGACTACTCAGCTAGGTTGAAGGAAAGGACTTTCCAACCTTCGAATCATACTTGTAAGTTTTAATGACCAAGAAACCCTTTACGGTTAAAGGGAAAAGATCCAAGAAAGTACTAGAGTTGATTCGATCTGATATATGCAGACCTCTTTGAGGAGTAAGGCATACTTATCAGAAAATGGGATTAACTCCCAACAGACTACACCATTTATGCCTCAGCAAAATAATGTGTTGTAAAGAAGGAATAGGACTCTTATAGATATGGGAAAGTAGAAAATGAGTTATTCGGAATTACCTAATTCGTTTTTGGGATATGGCTTGGAAACAGCGGCGTTTATCCTGAACTTGATTCTTTTGGAAACTTGTACTGATATTCGGCTGTTTATAAGATACCCTAAGAAAACGAATTGAGATATATAATATAGTCCAAAGGACCAGATGTTCATTGATTACATCAATGTTCGGTTCTTAGACAAGAACTATATATATATATGCAAGATCACAAGCCCAAGAGTAGAGTAATACTTAATGTGCTTAGAGGGACTGATCAAGACTTAGAATCAGCCTAACTGAGTAGTTCACTACTGTAATCTTTAGTCACTAAAGATACACCGGAGCGTCGTCGTAGTGGGAGGGTTGTTAGACAACCCGACAGGTTCATGTTTATAGGAGAGTCTTTGGACTTGTCACCTAGAGAACATGATGCCGACCCCTGGATCTATGACGAGACGCTGAAAGATCAAGATGCTCAGTCTTGGTAAAAGACGATGAAATATGAGATTGAATCTTTGGATTCAAATCATGTCTGGGATCTTGTAGCACCGCCCAAAGGTGTAAAAGCCATTGGTTGCAAGTAGGTGTACAAGAGGAAAAGAGGGTCTGACGGGAAGGTGTAAACCTTCAAGGCTAGGCTTGTTGCTGTTGGAGTTGTGTACTTAATGTCTAGATTTAAGTAACGGTAAACTCCCGATCATAGCATTTAATCTATTAAATTAATAAACAATTGTTTGCGTTTAATTATTGTTAATTAAATATATGCAAATATAGTCCTAGATTCTATACGTTGTAGTTAGTATGGTGTGCGACGTCACACAGAAGATCATACTATCGGTTACTCGTATTTAATCAAACAGTTGCTCACGACCTAGATGGACACGGACCAATCCATCGGTATAGTCGTTGTGTGAGAGAGAAAATAATTTGTCTTAATTATTTTATCACACTTGTACACTTGGTGTATTGAGCGGATCGTTGAGATTCATCGATTAGGATTGCCGGCGATAATCGATTCGAGTCTCAGTGTATTTTATTCTTAATCCCCGAAACTATTGCGGGTGTGTATATTTAATATAAGTGACTTTGATTTACCAAAGGAATTAACCGATTTAATTATTGGGTTAATTACCGGTTAAATTGGGTCACTATATTTTATATATGGCATGCCGTGAATACTTGACGGGACAGTGTATCCCGGAAGGGTTGATAATATCCCCGAGATGAGTTCATAAGGAATTATTGTGTAAACCTCATGAGTGGATTCGTTCCGCACAATAATTAAGGTTGAATGGTACTAGTCTCGGATTCAAGAGATGAATAAATTAATTAGCAATAAATTAATTTTATTCATGGATATTTAAATCTTAAATACACGGAATAAATAATACTACCGGAGAAATATTATTTGATATAATATGGTTTAATATTGGGAGTGCAATTAATTTATATAGTGGAAAATAAATTAATTAATATTGATAAGGATTAATGGACTTGAGCATTGGGCTCAATTTAATCTTCAATATTGGAAGCCCAATATTCCACCTCTTTTAGATCCCCTACGTAGCCTATAAAAGCACTACATGGCCTTCATAATTCATAACTTGAATAAGACAAGATTATCATACTTGATATTCTAGAGAGTTGAAGGAGATCCATAGGAGTTCGATAGATCGTCGCCCACCCGACGTTCGAACGGAGTGCAAGGAATACGTAGGAAGATTCAAAGGTCTTCATCTTGATTTCGTTTCTCCGCACAACGAATCAAAAGGTATGATCATAAAACTCCTTGTGTGATTTTATGTTCAATTAATTGTGATACATACATGAACGCACGATCCGGGAAAACGATGAACTTCGGGGACGGGGATTCGAGATCCCCGGCGAATGTTCGAAGGACCCTCGGCTGGGAGCCGAGGGGTGCGATCGAGCCCTAGGGCATCGATCGCGGGGCCCACACAAGGACGCCCCGGCTGGACGCCGGGGCACGCGATCGACCGTGGGGTCGATCGCCGGGCGAGCCGCGGCTGGGCCGCGGCGGGTGCGCTGGGCGCACCGCCCTCCTCGGCGGTGGCGGTGAGTCGCCGGACTCACCGCCGGGGGCTGTTCGGAACATCCCCACGGGGATGCGCGTGCATCCCCGGCGATCGCTAGGGCAGCGATCGCGAGCCCTGTGCGGGGGCTCGGCTGGGCGCGCGGGTTCGCCTGTGCGGTGCTCGGTCGAGCTCCGGCTCGTACGGTGGTTCGCGGTTGAATCTCCGGCGACGAGATTTCGGTCGGGTTGTCGGTTTCCGCAAATTTTGATAACCCGGGATATCGATTTCCAACAATTGGTATCAGAGCGTTTGGTTTCGTGTTCATGTATGTGTTCAATTGTGTTCTACCTTGCAGGGATTCCGACTATCATGGTTTAATTAATTATTAATTATTCGTTTAATTAATTGCTATTTAATTTACCATGTTTGTTCGTTTATTAAACTCTCGGACATGTCGAGATTCGTTTTGTGTGGATGAATGCTTGTAATAGTAAAAATTCGGGGGTTGAACGAATTTAGATTTATTATTATTGTTCTATGTTTTCCGGAAAGTGTATAGTGTCGATTTCATGTATAGAATCGATACCAGAATTGTAAATTTATTTCTTGTAATTTATTTACGTTGGATCGATGCCGAGACGACCGCCGGAGAAAGCAAGTGACGAAGAAGACGAAGAGGACGAAGGACCGGGGATCGATCAAACCCCTTGATCGACCCCAATCGATCGACCCAAGAGGAGGGGGCCGATCGCCCTCGGCTAGGGCTGCCGCCGGCAACGGTGGCGGCTGGTGGCTGGGCTGGGCGGCGGTGCTCCTCTGGGGGTGGCCGGTCGAAGGTGGGGGTGGCGTGGGGTCTCCCGATCTCATGCTACTCCTACCGAGATTCACTTTCCTAATTGATTCGGTTTTCCTATTTGAGTTTTCCTATTTTTGGGAATTCTCATGGATTAGGAAAAGAATTAATTGGAATTAATTTTATTCCTTATTCTATTATGGAAGACTTATAGAGTATTCCGAGTTCTACTTGGAATAGGATCCTAGAGATTTAATAGAATTGGAAAGGAATAAAAGTTAATTTAGGATTGATTTATTTCCTAATTGATTATTCCTATTTTATGGGAATTTTCATAGTAATGGAAATTAATTAATCTTGGAAAGTAGAAGAGTCCTAATTTATTTTATTTCCTTATTCTATTATAGAAGTCTTCTAGAATATTCCAAGTTTCACTTGGATAGATTATTCTAGAGATTTAATAGAATTAGATGGGAAAAATAAATAAATAAAAATATTAATAATATTTAATTTTATTTTTGATTTATTCGATTGACTTAATTTTCGAATTAAGTATCTTTTGGATTTATTAAAAATAAATAGATTTAAATATTGGGATTAATATTCTCGTCACATGGAGCATTCAAAAAAGAAGACTGAAGACTAGAAGACGCATACGGAGATGGAATAGAGCCATGATAGTCGGAAAATAATTTTTCTAGCATTATTTTGACTATGTGCTATGTGCTTTATTGCTTGTATGCATGCTTATGTGTTTAATTATGCATTAGATAGCGTATCCCTTTGTTATAAAAAGCTAAGTGGGAGAGGGGATGGAAACATTCCCATGGTCTCCATTACTGTTCTCTTGGTGACTCTTATGGACTTTTGAAATTCGTATAGATGTGTCATTGTAGGAGAATTCTTGTAATTCCTTTTACAAGAAACATTGATTAAGTTTATCAAACAATGCCTAATTTGTCTTTCTGAAACTGACTTCAAGTCGACTCATTCTCACCCCGGGGAGTGGAATGGAACCAAAGCCACTTGGTCATGTGGATGACACAAATTAGAGACATTCGTACCATCCTTTTGAAGGTGGATCGATTGTCTGCTCGGCTCCCTCATCTAATGAGAGATAGGGTTGTTCGCATGGTGAATCACTGGTTAGAAACTTCGAGTTTCACTTATGATTCTCCGCGTCTTGATTTACGAAAATCGAATGGATCTAGTAATTGGATGTCAATTGTAAAAGTCTTTTGGTGTAGTAAACGTCCACACTATCGTGGCTTGCTACACTAAATGGGATTTTGGAACGATTGATGTAGACAGTTATAGAAGAAAGTGAAGGATCGTGTGTTAGCGTAAACGTCCACACTATCGTGGCTTGCGATAATATACGAGTCTCAAACAATCTTCTTAGATACTGAGTAATGGTTTACACTTAGGTACGCTTTTTAGTATTCTTCCCATCGAAGTAACGCTAATGATGATGTTGTCAAATTCCAAATGGGGGTGTTCAAGTGCGGTCCCACGCCTAGCGCACACACGAGAGCGGGAGCTTGAATATGCACTAGAGAGTCTCAATCTATCTCAAAACCATATGGTACTAAGTAGGAGAACTTCCTAGGCTTATATCATAGACTCCCCTCTCACAATTATTCGATGTGGGACAACTCACAAGTGGCCTTCAACACACCCCCTCCACTTGTGAGTCCTAGTCAAAGGGTGGTTAAACCACTCACAAACAGGATCGAGCTCCCGCTCTGATACCATGTCAGGATTTATATAATCGAACAAGGATTAAAGGAAAGGAAAAGATAAACGTAGAAAACTTGTGGTATTAGAACAAAATAAGCGTTGTCTAAAATAGACAAGAGAGAGGCTTTATATAGCCAAAACAAAAGGTAAACCCTAATCCTATAAACAAAAGGTAAACCATAATCCTATAAATATAATAACTAATATATTTTAACACTCCCCCTCAAACTCACGATGGTACAGCAAGAAGCATCGAGAGTTTGTCAACGAAAAATCAGCGCAACCATATAATCTCAGCCGTAGTGGAAGCCATAGCACGATACTCTGCCTCGGTGGATGGAAACAAAAGACTCTGAAGCCACATCCAAACGAACACCAATTGACTGCAACGAGTCCTCACTAGGAGCCAGCGAAACCGAAAACGTCAACAACCAAAACGAACAAAACAAATTAACCAAAACGAAC
Source organism: Euphrasia confusa (assembly GCA_954870475.1). Classification (NCBI taxonomy): domain Eukaryota; kingdom Viridiplantae; phylum Streptophyta; class Magnoliopsida; order Lamiales; family Orobanchaceae; genus Euphrasia; species Euphrasia confusa. The sequence goes on from OX940964.1 coordinate 25,119,313, forward strand.
ACCAATTGACTGGCGAAACTGAAAACGCCAACCAAAACGAACAGAAGAAAAAAAAATTAACCAAAACGAACAGAACAAAATCAACCAAAACGAACCAAAACGAGCCCATGTCAATGTACCTCAGACGAAGAACACAAAACAAACCGTCGAACAAAGCTGCAAAGGAATCAGATGAGGAAAACTAAACAAGCTCATGTCAATGTACCTCGGACGAAAAACACGAACCAAAACGAACACCTCGGACGAAGAACGCGAACAAGGAGATTTTTTATATTCAACCTGGGGGTGTTCAAGTGCGGTCCCACGCCTAGCGCACACACGAGAGCGGGAGCTTGAATATGCACTAGAGAGCCTCAATCTATCTCAAAACCATATGGTACTAAGTAGGAGAACTTCCTAGGCTTATATCATAGACTCCCCTCTCACAATTATTCGATGTGGGACAACTCACAAGTGGCCTTCAACACACCCCCTCCACTTGTGAGTCCTAGTTTTTTTTTTTTTTTTTAAACGTAGAGAACTTGTGTTATTAGAACAAAATAAGCGTGATCTAAAATATACAAGAGAGAGGCTTTATATAGCCAAAACAAAAGGTAAACCCTAATCCTATAAACAAAAGGTAAACCATAATTCTATAAATATAATAACTAAAATATAAATATATTCTAACACCCCCCCTCAAACTCACGATGGTACAGCAAGAAGCATCGAGAGTTTGTCAAATTCCAAATGGGGGTGTTCAAGTGCGGTCCCACGCCTAGCGCACACACGAGAGCGGGAGCTTGAATATGCACTAGAGAGTCTCAATCTATCTCAAAACCATATGGTACTAAGTAGGAGAACTTCCTAGGCTTATATCATAGACTCCCCTCTCACAATTATTCGATGTGGGACAACTCACAAGTGGCCTTCAACACACCCCCTCCACTTGTGAGTCCTAGTCAAAGGGTGGTTAAACCACTCACAAACAGGATCGAGCTCCCGCTCTGATACCATGTCAAATTCCAAATGGGGGTGTTCAAGTGCGGTCCCACGCCTAGCGCACACACGAGAGCGGGAGCTTGAATATGCACTAGAGAGTCTCAATCTATCTCAAAACCATATGGTACTAAGTAGGAGAACTTCCTAGGCTTATATCATAGACTCCCCTCTCACAATTATTCGATGTGGGACAACTCACAAGTGGCCTTCAACAGATGTACGACCGAAGCAAATCTAATTGCTAAATCATTTGGATGGGTAAACGTCCACACTATCGTGGCTTGCCTTATCTGATGGGATTTTAGATGTGATTAGTAATTTAATGATATTATTTGAGGGAGATAATATCGGATATTAAATTGATTGTTTGTTTAAATGTGCTTATAGGTTTAGAGAATAGCTATGAACCCACTTTCTGTGATACTCAAGGAGCATAAACTCACTGGCCCCAATTATATTGATTGGAGGAGAAATTTAGACATTGTCCTGACTTCTGAAGAGTACAAGTTTGTACTCCATGAAGTATGCCCTGCTGAGCCCACGCCTGCCTCAACCGATGAGGAAAAACTGGCATATCGGAAGTGGAAAAAGGCTGATGAAATGGCTAGGTGTTATATTTTGGCTTCCATGTCAAATGTACTACAAACCCAACATGAGTCGATGGACACTGCCTATGATATGTTGTTTAACCTCAAAGAGATGTTTGAAGAGCAAGATCGTGCGGCAAGGCAAGAAGCCATGAGAGTCCTCATGACAACTACTCAGTCTGAAGGAACGCCCGTAGGGGAGCACGTTCTTAAGATGATGAGTCTGTTGAATGAACTTGAGATCCTAGGAGCTCAAATTGATGCTGACACGCAAGTCGACATCATACTCCAGTCTCTGACCCCTAGTTTTGAGCAGTTTCGCATGAGCTATAATATGGGTAAACTATCTTATTCTCTTGCACAACTCCTGACTGAACTGAAGGCGGCAGAGGGGATCTACAAGAAGGGCAAGTCTCAGGCGCTTGTAGCTACCAAGTCCAAAGGCTTTAAGCCTGGTGAGGTAGGGGCAAGAGAAGGAAGCAAGCCAAGAAACCCAGTGGTGCCAAGAGGAATGGACCACGAGTGGGGGCTGCAAAGCCAAGGGGCAAGTGCTTCCGATGCAATAAGTCTGGACACTGGAGGTCTGAATGTCCTCTCAAAGGTACGAATTTTTCTTTAGTCGTAAAAACATAGTCAGCGGTATTATCTACCAGAATTCTGGTGTGTAGATATGGAACCACTGACGGTATGTGCATTTTGAATGCAGGGGTTCCAGAAAACCCGGCGACTTAGAGAAGAAGAGTTCGAGTCTACACGGGCAAAAGCTGTAGAGGAGGCAGCTGTTGCAGTGGAAGACATTTATCTGCTTTAGTAGTTAAATAGGATTTCATTTCAAGTTTATTGCATTATGTACCCTCTATTTTAGAAAGAACGTTTTGTTCTGGATTTCTATTATTAATGAATGGATATTTTATTTCTTTAATCATTGGATGATTTTGATAATAAATAATGGGTATTATCTATTCTGGTACATTAGATAGCAATAATATGAATGTTGAAACCTGAGTCTGCCACGATGCAACGAACCGTTCTATAACTTGTTTTACTAATTAGATATTTCTTTATTAAATCATTATACTTGTGAATTCCTGTACTTAGTAGTATTTATTCAAATAAGATTCAAAAAGGTCGAAATTGATTTGATCAATTAAAGTTGAAGGAATGGACCTTCCGACCTAAGGATTGAATTTGGAGGATAATACATCTAAGTAAACCTTTTCTGGATAAAAGGAAGAATTCGGACAAGTATGGAGAATGATCATATACTGATACATGCAGTGATATGTGTGATTAGAAAGGTGCGAGTAATTCTTAGAATACTTCCGAAATGGATTAGAGTACTTGATGTGCCATAAAAGCAAAGTGTTTTGACTAGTCAATGGACACAAAGCTATTATGGAGAACCTTCAAAGTATATCCATTTAGTGCCTGCGACTTAGTCGCGGAGGCCATCACCTATCTAAATAACACATAGCATATATCGAAGATTGGGACTGAATCCTAATAAATGACTTCACCATACACTTACGTGTAGAGATGGTGTGTCAAGTATAAGAAATGGGAATCTAATAAGTAAAAGAACAAGTTGTTCGGAACTACCTATGTTCTATTGATATTCTTAGAGACAACGGGGCACATCATATGTGGTTGTAGGATATCCTAGATGAACAAAGAACTGTGTGTTCTATAGTACTATGAACCAGTAGGACGTTTATCGCCCGGTTCTTAGAAGAAGACTATTAGACGAACCACAGAACCCGGACTGACATAATACCTTGGAATGAGAAAAAGGACAAGAGACTAAGGAACAGTCAAACCGAGTAGAAGTACACCACACACTGCACCTAATGTTGTTTACTGTTTATACACTGGAACGCCAATGCAGTGGGAGGTTGTTGGACAACCGGAGATGTTCATAAGACTAGAGGAGTTCGGACTCTGGTTCTAGTAAAGATGAAATCGATCCCTAGCTCTGCATAAGGGTGGTACTAGATCTAAATGTGCCTGCTTAGAAAACAATAATGTTTATTGTTAAGAGGCTAGATCATTTAGAGTACAAGCTTAGTAAATCCATTTATGGATTATCTAAATAAATCGGGATATAAGATTGAGTAGAAGTTAGAACATGTTCTTGAGATCTTTCGATCTGAGGGTAAGAACATTGTACTTCTCCTGGATATCTTATACGATTATGGTTTGTTTTAAACATGCATAATTCTGAGAAAGGTTATTGCCTTTCAGATACAGAATGTATATCTATCTAAGGGTATGTGTTTCGAACACATGAAGGAGATAAATACAAACAAAGCAATTTCCTACACTGTAAGTGCGGAAAGGCTTGGTGAATGCGATGTTGAAAAACGAGAACCTGATATCAACTATGCGGTTTGTGTAGTGGGAGGATATCAAAGTAATCTAGATAAGAGACATTCGAATGCTGTAATAAGTACTTGCGAAGTACTGGATTACTAAGCAAGACGAAATCTTCTTTGATTACAAATTCTCAGATCTCAAAGTCAGAGAAGGACCAGTGTAAGTCGATATCAGGCTATGTGTTCACTTTTAGAAAGAGGTGGATGTTGGAAATCGATATCCCGGAATTAATAAATTTAAATAAATAAATTATCTAATTAATTCCGACTGAAATCCTACGGAGATCGAATATCCGGATTGTCTAAATTGCGGAACCGACAACCCAATCGAAATCCCGACCGCCGGAGGAACCACGAGCACGCCACGAGGAGCCGGGCTCAACCGAACACCACACGCGAGCAAGCCCGCGTGTGTCCAGCCGAGCCCCCACGAGGGGCTCGCGATCGCTCCATGCGATCGCTGGGGATGCTCGTAGCATCCCCGGGGCTGCTCGTAGCATCCCCGGGGCTGCTCGTAGCAGCCCCTGTTGGAGTTGTGTACTTAATGTCTAGATTTAAGTAGCGGTAAACTCCCGATCATAGCATTTAATCTATTTAATTAATAAACAATTGTTTGCTTTTAATTATTATTAATTAAATATACGCAAATCATAGTCCTGGATTTTATACGTTGTAGTTAGTAATGGTGTGTCGGGCCCACACAGAAGATCATACTATCGGTTACTCGTATTTAATCAAACAGTGGCTCACGACCTAGATGGACCCGGACCAATCCATCGGTATAGTCGTTGTGTGAGAGAGAAAATAATTTGTCTTAATTATTTTATCACACTTGTACACTTGGTGTATTGAGCGGATCGTTGAGATTCATCGATTAGGATTGCCTTAGATAATCGATTCGAGTCTCAGTGTATTTTATTCTTAATCCCCGATATTGTTGCGGGTGTGTATATTTAATATAAGTGACTTTGATTTACCAAAGGAATTAACCGATTTAATTATTGGGTTAATTACCGGTTAAGTTGGGTCACTATATTTTATATATGGCATGCCGTGAATGATTGACCGGACAGTGTATCCCGAAAGGGTTGATAATATCCCCGAGATGAGTTCATAAGGAATTATTGTGTAAACCTCATTAGTGGATTCGTTCCGCACAATAATTAAGGTTGAATGGTACTAGTCTCGGATTCAAGAGATGAATAAATTAATTAGCAATAAATTAATTTTATTCATGGATATTTAAATCTTAAATACACGGAATAAATAATACTACCGGAGAAATATTATTTGATATAATATGGTTTAATATTGGGAGTGCAATTAATTTATATAGTGGAAAATAAATTAATTAATATTAATGGGAGATTAATAGATTTGGGCTTGGGCTCAATTTAATCATTAATATTGGAAGCCCAATATTCCACCTCCTTTAGATCCCCTACGTAGCCTATAAAAGCACTACATGGTCTTCACTTTCATAATAACAAGAAGACAAGATTATCATACTTGATATTCTAGAGAGTTGAAGAGGATCCATAAGCTTGGAGGATCGTCGCCCACCCGACGTTCAAGCTAGTGCAAGGAATACGTGGGAAGATCGTAAGGTCATTAACTTAAATTCGTTTCTCCGCACAACGAATCGAAAGGTAAAATCACATACTCTCTTCTATGATTTTATGTGAATTGATTGTGATACATACATGAACGCACGATCCGGGAAAACGACGAACTTCGGGGACGGGGATTCGAGATCCTCGGCGAAGGTTCGAAGGACCCTCGGCTGGGAGCCGAGGGGTGCGATCGAGCCCTAGGGGCGTCGATCGCGGGGCCCACACGAGGACGCCGGGGCACGCGATCGACCGTGGGGTCGATCGCCGGGCGCGCCGCGGTTGGACCGCGGCGGGTGCGCTGGGCGCACCGCCCTCCTCGGCGGTGGCGGTGAGTCGCCGGACTCACCGCCGGGGGCTGTTCGGAACAGCCCCACGGGGATGCGCGTGCATCCCCGGCGATCGCTAGGGTTAGCGATCGCGAGCCCCGTGCGGGGGCTCGGCTGGGCGTGCGGGTTCGTCCCGTGCGGTGCTCGGTCGAGCTCCGGCTCGTTCGGTGGTTCGCGGTTTCATCTCCGGCGACGGGTTTTCGGTCGGGTTGTCGGTTTCCGCAAATTTTGATAACCCGGGATATCGAATTCCAGCAACTGGTATCAGAGCGTTTGGTTTCGTGTTCATGTATGTGTTCAATTGTGTTCTACCTTGCAGGGATTCCGACTATCATGGTTTAATTAATTGTTAATTATTCGTTTAATTAATTGCTATTTAATTTACCATGATTGTTCGTTTATTAAACTCTCGGACATGTCGAGATTCGTTTTGTGTGGATGAATGCTTGTAATAGTAAAAATTCGGGGGTTGACCGAATTTAGGATTTATTATTACGTTCTATGTTTTCCGGAAAGTGTATAGGGTCGATTTCATGTATAGAATCGATACCGGAATTGTAAATTTATTTCTTGTAATTTATTTACGTTGGATCGATGCCGAGACGACCACCGGAGAACTCATGAGACGAAGAAGACGAAGAGGACGAAAAACCGGGGGGGTCGATCATCCCCATGATCGATCCCCATGAGGATCGATCGACCCCACGCCCGGGGCTGCCCGCTAGGGTTTCCGGCCACGCCGGCCACCGGCGGTGGTGGCGCGTGGCTAGGGGACGACGGCGGTGGTGGTGGTCGAAGGTGGTGGTGGTGGTGCGGGGATCCCCAACCCGTGCTACTCCTACTCCTACCAAGATTCTACTTACCTAATTAATTCAAGTTTTCCTATTTTGAGTATTCCTAACTTTGGGAACTCTCATGGAAATAGGAAAAGAATTAATTGGAATTAATTTTATTCCTTATTCTATTATGGAAGTCTTCTAGAGTATTCCGAGTTCTACTTGGAATAGGATCCTAGAGATTTAATAGAATTGGAAAGGAATAAAAGTTAATTTAGGATTGATTTATTTCCTAATTGATTATTCCTATTTTATGGGAATTTTCATAGTAATGGAAATTAATTAATCTTGGAAAGTAGAAGAGTCCTAATTTATTTTATTTCCTTATTCTATTATAGAAGTCTTCTAGAATATTCCAAGTTTGACTTGGATAGATTATTCTAGAGATTTAATAGAATTAGATAGGAAAATAAATAAATAAAAATATTAATAATAATTAATTTTATTTTTGATTTATTCGATTGACTTAATTTTCGAATTGAGTATCTTTTGGATTTATTGAAAATAAATAGATTTAAATATTGGGATTAATATTCTCGTCACATGGAGCATTCAAGAACGAAGACTGAAGACTAGAAGACGCATACGGAGATGGAATAAAGCCATGATAGTCGGAAAATAAATTTTCTAGCATTATTTTGACTATGTGCTATGTGCTTTATTACTTGTATGCATGCTTATGTGTTTAATTATGCATTAGATAGCGTATCCCTTTGTTATAAAAAGCTAAGTGGGAGCGGGGATGGAAACATTCCCATGGTCTCCATTACTGTTCTCTTGGTGACTCTTATGGACTTTTGAAGTTCGTATAGATGTGTCATTGGAGGAGAATTCCTGTAATTCCTTTTACAAGAGACATTGATTAAGTTTATCAAACAATGCCTAATTTGTCTTTCTGAAACTGACTTCAAGTCGACTCATTCTCACCCCGGGGAGTGGAATGGAGCCAAAGCCACTTGGTCATGTCGAGGACACAAATTAGAGGCAGTCGTACCATTCTTTGATAGATGGATCGATTGTCTGCTCGGCTCCCTCATTTATGAGAGATAGGGTTGTTCGCATGGTGAATCACTGGTTAGAAACTTCGAGTTTCACTTATGATTCTCCGCGTCTTGATTTATGAAATCGAATGCCTCAAGTAATTGGATGTCAACTATAAAAATCTTTTGGTGTAGTAAACGTCCACACGAACGTGGCTTGCTATGCTGAATGGGATTTTTGGAAATAGTTGATGTAGACAGTTATAGGGAATTGTGAAGGATTGTGAGTTATCGTAAACGTCCACACTAACGTGGCTTGCGGTGACGTAGCAATTCCAAATGATCACCTTAGTACTGAGTAATGGTTTACACTTAGGTACGCTTTATAGTATTCTTCCCAACGAAGTGACGCTATAATGATGTACGACCAAAGCAAATCTAATTGCTATATCATTTGGGTGGGTAAACGTCCACACGAACGTGGCTTGCCTTATCTGATGGGATTTTAGATGTAATTAGTGATTTAATGATATTATTTGAGGGAGATAATATCGGATATTAAATTAATTGTTTGTTTAAATGTGCTTATAGGTTTAGAGAATAGCTATGAACCCACTTTCTATGATACTCAAGGAATTCAACGCACTAGTTCCATACTGTGTTGGATGGAATAAAGAGTTAGACATTTCCCAGACTGTTGCTGAGTACAAGTTAGTACTCAGTGAACTTTGTCCTCCTAAACCAACACGTATCTCAACTATTGAGGAAACAGCTGATTTTGAGAAGTGGAACAGTGCTTTTGCATTAACCACCAATCATGACATCATGCTGAAACTCAAGCTTATGTTTAGAGACAACGAGAAGGTTAGAAAAGAGGCGATGAGGATGCTCATAAAGGTCAGTCGCTTCGAGGAAACGCTTGAACACGTTTTCGAGATGTTGGACCTTTTGGATGAGTTGAGGCAATCGCAAGCTCTTATGGCCAAAGCCAAAGGTTTCGAGCCTAAGGGCATAGCCCAAGGAATGGAGAAGCAGACAAAGAAGCCCTGTAGTCCTGCACTTGGACCACGGAATAGGGTGAGAAAGCCTTCGGGCAGTCATTCTCAAAGAAAGCTTTCTGGGGACTGGAAGTCTATATTTTCTCCTCGAGAAGGTATGAGATTCTCTCCTTAGTCTTTAAAACATAGTCAGCTGTGTTATCTACCAGAAACCTGGTTGGTAGATATGGAACCACTGACGGTATGTATGCATTTGAAATGCAGGGACACCAGGAAACCCAAAGACTTGGAAATGGAGGAATAGTCAAGGCAAAGCTGTAGAGAAGGCAGCGGTTGCGGTGGAAGACATTTATCTGCTTTAGTAGTTAAATAGGATTTCATTTCAAAGTTATTGCTTTATGTACCCTTTACTTTAGAAAGAACGTTTTGTTCTGGATTTCTATTTAATAAGAATGGATATTTTATTTCTTTAAATCATTGGATGATGTTGATAAGAAATAATGGCATTATCTATTCTGGTACATTAGATAGCAATATATGAATGATAGATCCTAAGTCTACCTTGATGCAACGAACCGTTCTATAACTTGTTTTACTTGTTAGATATTTCTTTATTAATCATTATACTTGTGAAATCTTATACTTAGTAGTATTTTCAAATGAGATTCAAATGGTCGAAATTGATTTGATCAATTATAGTTGAAGGAATGGACCTTCCGACCTAAGGATTGAATTTGGAGGATAATACATCTAAGTAAACCTTTCTGGATAAAGGATAAAGTTCGGACAAGTATTGGGAATGATTAGATGTGCAGACATATGTGTATATTAGAAAGGTACGAGTAATTCTTTCAAGAATACTCAAATGATGGATTAGAATGCTTGATGTGCCATAAAAGCAAAGTGTTTTGACTAGTCAATGGACACAAAGCGATTATGGGGAACCATCAAAGTATATCCATTAAAAGCCTGCGACTCGGTCGCAGAGGCCATCACCTATCTGAATAACACATAGCGTAATCAAAGATTGGGATTAATCCCAAAGGGGCGCGCCATACACTTACGTGTAAAGATGGTGCGTTGTAAAGAAATGGAAATCTGATAGTAAAAGGACAAGTTGTTCGGAACTACCTATGTTCTATGGACATTCCTAGATACAACGGCATATTGAATATGGTTGTAGGATATCCTAGATGAACGAAGTATTGTGTGTTCTATAGTACTATGAACCAGAGGGACGTCTTGTCCGGTTCATGGAGGAAGACTATTAGATGAACCACAAAGCCTAATTTGACGTAATACCTTGGAATGAGAAGAAGGACAAAAGACTAGGAACCAGCCAAACCGAGTAGAAGTACACCACATACTGCACCTATTGTTATTACTGTTATACACCGGGACGCTATTGCAGTGTGAGGTTGTTGGACAACCAGAGATATTCATAAGACTAGAGGAGTTCGGACTCTGGATCTAGTAAAGATGAAATCGATCCCTAGCTCTGCACGAGGGCGGTACTAGATCTAAATGTGCCTACTTGGAAAACAATAAGGATTATTGTTAAGAGGCAAGATCATTTAGAGTACAAGCTTAGTAAATCCAATTATGGATTGAAACAAAGCTATAAATCGTGGAACTTGCAAATTGATGGGATAGTCCATTTGATGGATTTATCAAAAAGCATAGACGATAGGTGTATTGGAGAGGTAATAGAAACAAGGTGGTGTTTCTCGGAGATTTTATGTAGATGACAATTTCATCATTGGCAACAATGTAGAAAGTGTTGTCAGACATAAAATAATGGTTGTCTAAATGAATCGAGATATAAGATTGAGAAGAAGTTAGAGCATGTTCTTAAGATCTGATGATCTAGAGATAAGAACATTGTACTTCTCTTAGACATCTTATACGATTATGGTTCGTTTTAAACATGCATACTTCTGAGAAAGGTTATTGCCTTTCAGAGACAGAATATACATCTATCTAAAGGATATGTGTTTGAGCACATAAAGGAGATAGATGAGGACAAAGCAGTTCCCTATACTTTGAGTATGGAAAGCTTTGTAGATGCAATGTTGTAAAACAAGAACCTGATATCAACTATGCGGTTTGCGTAGTGGGAGGATATCAAGGTGATCTAGACAAGAGATTTTCGGATGCTGTAATAGTGCTTGCAAAGTACTGGATTATTAAGCAAGACGAAATCTTCTTTGATTACAAATTCTCAGATCCAAAAATCAAAGAAAGGACCAGTGAAAGTCGATATCAGGCTATGTGTTCACTTTTAGAAAGAGGTGGAACCATGAAATGAAAGAGTGATAAGCAGGACGCTTCTCAGACTCTCTCAAAACCGAATAAGCAGCCTCAGAGGCAGCGGAAGTTTTGGTTAGGTTCCGGGATAACCTCTTGACTTGGATATGACTCTTAGTTTACCAAAGGCTATTGGATAGCGGTGCACGGTGAACTAGAAGAGGTCATAAGTCAAAAGTGATGTTAACACATAGAGCAAGTACCACCTGATACGAGTCATCGTCGAGGGAGACGAAGTAGTAGTCACCAAGATAACTTCAGAGCGGCAACCTAGATTGCTCACTCACATAGTACTTCTAGGAAGTACACCTTAAGCGCGTGATGAGTATGGGAACCGGGAGTTTAGAGGAAATGACTAGACCTTAGTACAAGTGGGAGATTGTTGGAGTTGTGTACTTAATGTCTAGATTTAAGTAGCGGTAAACTCCCGATCATAGCATTTAATCTATTTAATTAATAAACAATTGTTTGCTTTTAATTATTATTAATTAAATATACGCAAATCATAGTCCTGGATTTTATACGTTGTAGTTAGTATGGTGTGTCGGGCCCACACAGAAGATCATACTATCGGTTACTCGTATTTAATCAAACAGTGGCTCACGACCTAGATGGACCCGGACCAATCCATCGGTATAGTCGTTGTGTGAGAGAGAAAATAATTTGTCTTAATTATTTTATCACACTTGTACACTTGGTGTATTGAGCGGATCGTTGAGATTCATCGATTAGGATTGCCTTAGATAATCGATTCGAGTCTCAGTGTATTTTATTCTTAATCCCCGATATTGTTGCGGGTGTGTATATTTAATATAAGTGACTTTGATTTACCAAAGGAATTAACCGATTTAATTATTGGGTTAATTACCGGTTAAGTTGGGTCACTATATTTTATATATGGCATGCCGTGAATGATTGACCGGACAGTGTATCCCGAAAGGGTTGATAATATCCCCGAGATGAGTTCATAAGGAATTATTGTGTAAACCTCATTAGTGGATTCGTTCCGCACAATAATTAAGGTTGAATGGTACTAGTCTCGGATTCAAGAGATGAATAAATTAATTAGCAATAAATTAATTTTATTCATGGATATTTAAATCTTAAATACACGGAATAAATAATACTACCGGAGAAATATTATTTGATATAATATGGTTTAATATTGGGAGTGCAATTAATTTATATAGTGGAAAATAAATTAATTAATATTAATGGGAGATTAATAGATTTGGGCTTGGGCTCAATTTAATCATTAATATTGGAAGCCCAATATTCCACCTCCTTTAGATCCCCTACGTAGCCTATAAAAGCACTACATGGTCTTCACTTTCATAATAACAAGAAGACAAGATTATCATACTTGATATTCTAGAGAGTTGAAGAGGATCCATAAGCTTGGAGGATCGTCGCCCACCCGACGTTCAAGCTAGTGCAAGGAATACGTGGGAAGATCGTAAGGTCATCAACTTAAATTCGTTTCTCCGCACAACGAATCGAAAGGTAAAATCACATACTCTCTTCTATGATTTTATGTGAATTGATTGTGATACATACATGAACGCACGATCCGGGAAAACGACGAACTTCGGGGACGGGGATTCGAGATCCTCGGCGAAGGTTCGAAGGACCCTCGGCTGGGAGCCGAGGGGTGCGATCGAGCCCTAGGGGCGTCGATCGCGGGGCCCACACGAGGACGCCCCGGCTGGACGCCGGGGCACGCGATCGACCGTGGGGTCGATCGCCGGGCGCGCCGCGGTTGGACCGCGGCGGGTGCGCTGGGCGCACCGCCCTCCTCGGCGGTGGCGGTGAGTCGCCGGACTCACCGCCGGGGGCTGTTCGGAACAGCCCCACGGGGATGCGCGTGCATCCCCGGCGATCGCTAGGGTTAGCGATCGCGAGCCCCGTGCGGGGGCTCGGCTGGGCGTGCGGGTTCGTCCCGTGCGGTGCTCGGTCGAGCTCCGGCTCGTACGGTGGTTCGCGGTTTCATCTCCGGCGACGGGTTTTCGGTCGGGTTGTCGGTTTCGGCAAATTTTGATAACCCGGGATATCGAATTCCAGCAGCCCCGCAGCGAGTCCATGACTCGCTGCCCGTGAAGGGTGGCTCGCTCACGCGAGCCGCTACGGGATTCCCCGCAGCAACGCGCGAGCGGCTGCGGGTCGAGCCCGCAGCACCCCGCGATCGAACCCTAGGTTCGATCGCATCCCCGGCTCCCAGCCGGGGCTTCTCACGTCCGCGATCCCCAACGGGGATCCTCGACCGCCGCGGTCCGGTGGTCTTCGACCACCACCGCCGGTCGACCCTCGTTCCGGGGTTCGTCCCTTGGATCTTGGTTCACGATATTTTCACGATAAATAAACGATAAAATCATAAAGAGGGTTTTACGATTTACCTTGTTCTCGTTGTTCGGAAAAACGAAGAACTCAATTTGATGACCTTTGAGATCTTCCCACGTATTCCTTGCACTAGCTCAGACGTCGTGTGGGCGACGATCTACCGAACTCCATGGATCCTCCTCTCTACTTTCTCTCTCTAGAATTGTGATCTTCAAGTTATGAGAATAGAGAAGACCATGTAGTGCTTTTATAGGCTACGTAGGGGATCTTAAGGAGGTGGAATATTGGGCTTCCAATATTGAAGATTAAATTGAGCCCAATACTCAAGTCCATTAATCCTTATCAATATTAATTAATTCTATTTTCCACTATATAAAATTAATTGCACTCCCAATATTAAACCATATTATATCAAATAATATTTCTCCGGTAGTATTATTTATTCCGTGTATTTAAGATATAAATATCCATGAATAAAATTAATTTATTGCTAATTAATTTATTCATCTCTTTTATCCGAGACTAGTACCATTCAACCTTAATTATTATGCGGAATGAATCCACCTGCAGGGTTTACATAATAATTCCTTATGAACTCATCTCGGGGATATTATCAACCCTTCCGGGATACACTTTCCCGTCAAGTATTCACGGCATGCCATATATAAAATATAGTGACCCAACTTAACCGGTAATTAACCCAATAATTAAATCGGTTAATTCCTTTGGTAAATCAAAGTCACTTATATTAAATATACACACCCGCAATAGTTTCGGGGATTAAGAATAAAATACACTGAGACTCGAATCGATTATCGCCGGCAATCCTAATCGATGAATCTCAACGATCCGCTCAATACACCAAGTGTACAAGTGTGATAAAATAATCAAGACAGATTATTTTCTCTCTCACACAACGACTATACCGATGGATTGGTCCGTGTCCATCTAGGTCGTGAGCAACTGTTTGATTAAATACGAGTAACCGATAGTATGATCTTCTGTGTGGGGCCCGACACACCATACTAACTACAACGTATAGAATCCAGGACTATAATTTGCATATATTTAATTATAAATAATTAAACGCAAACAATTGTTCATTTAGTTAAATAGATTAATGGCAATGGATCATGAGTTTCCTTTACATAAATCTAGACATTAAGTACACAACTCCAACAATCTCCCACTTGTACTAAGGTCTAGTCATTTCCTCCAAACTCCCGACTCCCATACTCATCACGTGCTTAAGTTGTACTTCCAAGAAGTACTATGTGTATGAGCACTCTAGGTTGCCGCTCTGAAGTTATCTTGGTGACTACAGCGTCGTCTCCCTCGACGATGACTCGTATCAGGTGGTACTTGCACTATGTGTTATCTTACACTTATGGACTAGTGATTTCTTACCATTTGCCATTGCACCGCTATTTACATAGCCTTTGGCAAATTAAGAATCACATCTAAGTCCCAGAGATTATTCTGGAGTTATACCAAAACTTCCGCTGCCTCTGAGGCCGCTATTTGGTTACCTATGGCAGAGTCCGAAAAGCATCGTGCTTATCACTCTTCCATGTTAAACTCCTTCTCCTTCAATAGTGAAACACATAGCCTGATATCGACTTACACCGGTCCTCATTCGATTAGAAATCTAAGAGAATGTAATCCAAAGGAAAAACTCGTCTGCTTCGTAGTCTAGAACAGTACTTCGAAAGTACTTTTACGGCAGTCGAATATTCCTTTCCAGGATTACCTTGATATCCTCCCACTATGCTAACCGCATAGCCGATATCAGGTTCTTGTTTTCAACAATGCATTTATTAAGCTTTCCACACTCAAAGTGTAGGAAACTGCTTTCATTGCTTCTATCTCCTTTTGTGTTCCAAAACACATATCCTTAGATAGATGCATTCCGTCTCTGAAAGGTAACGAAACTTTCTCGGAATCTTGCATGTTAAAACGAACCATAATCATATATGTAAGATGTCCAGGAAAAGTACAGTGTTCTTTCTAGAGATCCAAGATCTCAAGAACATGTCAAACTTCTTCCTTTATCTTTCATAATGATTCATCTAGACAACCATCATTTTATGTCTGATAACATCTTTACATTGTTGCCAATGATAAGAGTGTCATCTACATAAAACCTCCGAGAAACACCACCTTGTTTTCCATCACGTTTCCAATACACACAATTCGTCTATGCTTTTGATGAATCCATAAAATGGACTATCTCATCAATTTGCAAGTACCACGAACTCAATGCTTTGTTTCAATCCATAAATGGATCAACTAAGCTTGTACTCTAAATGATCTCGCCTCTTAGCAATAATCCTTATTGCTCTCCAAGAAGGCACATTTAGATCTAGTACGGCCTTCATGTAGATCTAGGGATCGATTTCATGTATACTAGGTCCAGAGTTCGAAGACTCTCCTAGTCTTATGAATATCTCCGGTTGTCCCACAACCTCCCACTACAATGGCATTCCGGTGTATAAACAGTGATAACAGTAGGTGCAGTTAGTGGTGTACCGCTACTCGGTTCGGCTGGTTCTAAGTCTTAATCTTTCTCTCTCATTTCAAAGTATTACGTCACCTTGGGCTTGTGGTTCATTATATAGTCTTTCTCTAAGAACCGGGCGTTAGAACTTATAACGTCCTTCTGGTTCATAGTACTATTGAACACACATCTTTTGTTCTTCTAGGATATTCTACAACCGCATTTGAATGCGCCGTTGTTTCCAGACATATCCATAGAACACAGGTAGTTCCGCATAACTCATCTTTTACTATCTCTATAAGAGTTCCATTTCTTATTTACGACACACCATTTCTTACACAATTGTGTATGGTGTAGTCATTTGGGATCAAATCCCAATCTCTGATCAGTATGCCATGCATTCCTCAGACAGGTACTTGCCTCCGCGATCAAATCGCAGGCTACAAATGGATATACCTTGATGGTTCTCCACAATCGCTTAGTGTCCATTGACTTGTCAAAACACTTGCTTTTGTGGCACATCATGTATTCTAATCCATTTTTCGAGTAATCATAAAATGAAGTATTCGTACCTTATTGTCTGAGTAGGCATAGGTCTGCATACATCAGAGTCAATCAATTCTTATACTTGTCCGGATCTTACATCTTATATCCATAAAGGATTGCTTAGTCACATTATCTTCCAAATTAGATTCTTAGGTCGGAAGGTCCATTCCTTCAACTTAATTGATCAAATATCAATTTTCGACCTTTGAACTTCTTATTTGAATAAACATGACTTAGCATAAGAATCCACAAGTATAATTGATTTAATAAAGAAATCTCTTATTAGTAAAACGAGTTTTATACTACGGTTCGTTGCATCGTGGTGGACTCAGGATTCATCATTTATATATTGCTAGCTAATGTACCTAGAACAGATACTATCTTTATTTCTTCTTATAACCATCAAATCATTAAAAGAAATAAAATATCCATTTATTAGAAATCCAGAACAAAGTTCTTTCTAAAGGTACATAAAAGCAATAACTCAAAATGAAATCCTATAAAATGTCCTCCACTGCAACTGCTGCCTCCTCTACAGCATTGCCCATGTAGACTATGATTTTTTCTTTTCTAAGTCGTCGGGTTTCCTGGAACCCTTGCATTTAAAATGCACATACCGTCAATGGTTCCATATCTACACACCAGGTTCCGGTAGATAATACCATTGACTATGTTTTACGACTAAAGAAAATTTCGTACTTTCTTTGAGAGGATAATCAGACTTCCAGTACCCAGACTGTTTGCATCGAGAACTCTTGCCTCTTAGCTTTCTCGTCCCATCTCGTGGTTCAAGTAATCTTAGAACCAGTGGGTTTCTTTGCTTTCTTTTCCTTTCCCTGATTCATGCCTTTAGGTTCGAAACCTTTGGCATTGGCTACAAGAGCTTGCGATTTCCGTCTCAACTCGTCTAAAAGGTCATTCATCTCAAAAACGTGTTTAAGCGTTTCCTCGAATCGACTGCCCTTTATGAGTATCCACATCGCCTCTTGTCTAGCCGCCTATGTCAATAGGCTCGGGAGGACAAAGATCACTGAGTACTAACAAGTACTCTTTAACAGTTTGGGTAATGTCTAGATCTCTATTCCAATCATTACATTTAGGGACCAGTGAGTTTGAAAAATCCTTAGGTATCACAGAAAGTGGGTTCAAAGCCATCTCCTAATCTATGAGCACATATAACAACAAACAATCGATTTAATCTCTGATATTATCTCCCTCAAATAATATCATTAAACCACTAATCACATCTAAAATCCCATCAGATATGGCAAGCCACGATAGTGTGGACGTTTACCTATCCAAATGATTTAGCAATTAGATTTCCTTCGGTCGTACATCATCATTAGCGTTACTTCGATGGGAAGAATACTAAGAAGCGTACCTAAGTGTAAACCATTACTCAGTATCTAAGAAGATTGTTTGGGATACGCATATTCACCGCAAGCCACGATAGTGTGGACGTTTACGTTAACATACGCTCCTTTACTCCTTTCTATAACTGTCTACATCAATCGTTCCAAAATCCCATTCAATGTAGCAAGCCACGATAGTGTGGACGTTTACTACACCAAAAGACTTTTACAATTGACTCCCAATTACTTGAATCATTTAATCTTGTAAATCAAGACGCGGAGAATCATAAGTGAAACTCAAAGTTTCTAACCAGTGATTCACCATGCGAACAACCCTATCTCTCATAAAATGAGGGAGCCGAGCAGACAATCGATCCACCTTCAAAAGATGGTACGACTGCCTCTAATTTGTGTCCTCGACATGACCAAGTGGCTTTGGCTCCATTCCACTCCCCGGGGTGAGAATGAGTCGACTTGAAATCAGTTTTGGAAAGACAAATTAGGCATTGTTTGATAAACTTAATCAATGTTTCTCGTAAAAGGAATTACAAGAATTCTCCTCCAATGACTTGTCTATACGAACTTCAAAAGTCCATAAAAGTCACCAAGAGAACAGCAATGGAGACCATGGATATGTTTCCATACTCTCTCCCACTTAGCTTTTTTACAATAAAGGGATACGCTATCTAATGCATAATTAAATACACATAAGCATGCATACATGAAATAAAGCACATAGAATATTATCACATAATCAAAATAATACTAGAATATTATTTTCCGACTATTATGGCTTTATTGCATCCCCGTATGCGTCTTCTAGTCTTTAGTCTTCGTTCTTGAATGTTCCATGTGACGGGAATATTAATTCCAATATATAAATCTATTTATTTTTAATAAATCCAAAAGTTACTTAATTCGAAAATTAAGTCAATCGAATAAATCAAAAATAAAATTAAATATTATTAATATTTTTATTTATTTATTTTCCTATCTAATTCTATTAAATCTCTAGAATAATCTATCCAAGACCCACTTGGAATATTTTAGAAGACCTCTATAATAGAATAAGGAAATAAAATAAATTAGGACTCTTAATCCTTCCAAATTAATTCCTTTCCTAATCTATTAAAAATTCCATAAAGGAATAATTAAATAGGAAAAATTAATTAAGGACTCTTCTACTTTCCAAAATTAATTAATTTCCATGTCCATGAAAATTCCCATAAAATAGGAATAATCAACTAGGAAATAAATTAATTTAAATATTAATTATTTTCCTTTCTAATTCTATTAAATCTCTAGAATCCTTTTCTAAGTAAGACTTAGAATATTCTAGAAGACTTCCATAATAGAATAAGGAAATAAATTAATTCTAATTAATTCTTTTCCTATTTCCATGAGAGTTCCCAAAAATAGGAATACTCAAAATAGGAAAACCGAATCAATTAGGAAAGTGAATCTTGGTAGGAGTAGCATGGATTGGGAGACCCCACGCCACCCCCACCGTCGACCACCACTGCCGGGGACCACCACCGCCGCCGCCCCCAGCCCACGCGCCACCACCACCGGTGGCCGGCGTGGCCGGAAGCCCTAGCGGGCAGCCCCTTGTGGGGTCGATCGATCCTCATGGGGATCGATCATGGGGATGATCGACCCCCTCGGTCCTCCCTCTCTTCGTCTCCTCCGTCACACTTTTCCGGTCGTCGTTTCGTCCTCGATCCAACGTAAAATAAATAACAAATTTATTACTACGCTATCCGGCATCGATTCTACATGAAATCGACCTCAATCTCCGGAAAAATAAGAACAAACATTCACCACACAAGAACAAATATTGACATCACCGAGAGTTTAATAATCAAGAACATTACTATGACATTAATTAATAAAAAATTAAATCTAGCCATAATAATCGGAAACCCTCGCAAGGTAGAACAATTTATCGAAAAATACCATGAACTAAAACCAACGCTCTGATACCAATTGTTGGAAATCGATATCCTGGAATTAATAAATTTAAATAAATAAATTATCTAATTAATTCCGACCGAAATCCTACGGAGATCGAATATCCGGATTGTCTAAATTGCGGAACCGACAACCCAATCGAAATCCCGACCGCCGGAGGAACCACGAGCACGCCACGAGGATCCGGGCTCAACCGAACACCACACGCGAGCAAGCCCGCGTGTGTCCAGCCGAGCCCCCACGAGGGGCTCGCGATCGCTCCGTGCGATCGCTGGGGATGCTCGTAGCATCCCCGGGGCTGCTCGTAGCAGCCCCGCAGCGAGTCCATGACTCGCTGCCCGTGAAGGGTGGCTCGCTCACGCGAGCCGCTACGGGATTCCCCGCAGCAACGCGCGAGCGGCTGCGGGTCGAGCCCGCAGCACCCCGCGATCGAACCCTAGGTTCGATCGCATCCCCGGCTCCCAGCCGGGGCTTCTCACGTCCGCGATCCCCAACGGGGATCCTCGACCGCCGCGGTCCGGTGGTCTTCGACCACCACCGCCGGTCGACCCTCGTTCCGGGGTTCGTCCCTTGGATCTTGGTTCACGATATTTTCACGATAAATAAACGATAAAATCATAAAGAGGGTTTTACGATTTACCTTGTTCTCGTTGTTCGGAAAAACGAAGAACTCAATTTGATGACCTTTGAGATCTTCCCACGTATTCCTTGCACTAGCTCGGACGTCGTGTGGGCGACGATCTACCGAACTCCATGGATCCTCCTCTCTACTTTCTCTCTCTAGAATTGTGATCTTCAAGTTATGAGAATAGAGAAGATCATGTAGTGCTTTTATAGGCTACGTAGGGGATCTTAAGGAGGTGGAATATTGGGCTTCCAATATTGAAGATTAAATTGAGCCCAATGCTCAAGTCCATTAATCCTTATCAATATAATTAATTCTATTTTCCACTATATAAAATTAATTGCACTCCCAATATTAAACCATATTATATCAAATAATATTTCTCCGGTAGTATTATTTATTCCGTGTATTTAAGATATAAATATCCATGAATAAAATTAATTTATTGCTAATTAATTTATTCATCTCTTTTATCCGAGACTAGTACCATTCAACCTTAATTATTATGCGGAATGAATCCACCTGCAGGGTTTACATAATAATTCCTTATGAACTCATCTCGGGGATATTATCAACCCTTCCGGGATACACTTTCCCGTCAAGTATTCACGGCATGCCATATATAAAATATAGTGACCCAACTTAACCGGCAATTAACCCAATAATTAAATCGGTTAATTCCTTTGGTAAATCAAAGTCACTTATATTAAATATACACACCCGCAATAGTTTCGGGGATTAAGAATAAAATACTCTGAGACTCGAATCGATTATCGCCGGCAATCCTAATCGATGAATCTCAACGATCCGCTCAATACACCAAGTGTACAAGTGTGATAAAATAATCAAGACAGATTATTTTCTCTCTCACACAACGACTATACCGATGGATTGGTCCATGTCCATCTAGGTCGTGAGCAACTGTTTGATTAAATACGAGTAACCGATAGTATGATCTTCTGTGTGGGGCCCGACACACCATACTAACTACAACGTATAGAATCCAGGACTATAATTTGCATATATTTAATTATAAATAATTAAACGCAAACAATTGTTCATTTAGTTAAATAGATTAATGGCAATGGATCATGAGTTTCCTTTACTTAAATCTAGACATTAAGTACACAACTCCAACAGTGGAACCATGAAATGTAAGAGTGATAAGCAGGACGCTTATCAGACTCTATCATAACCGAATAGCAGCCTCAGAGGCAACGGAAGTTCTGGTTAGGTTCCAGGATAACCTCTTGACTTAGATATGACTCTTAGTTTACCGAAGGCTATTTGGATAGCGGTGCACGGTAAACTGGAAGAAGTCATTAGTCAAAAGTGATGATAACACATAGAGCGAGTACCACCTGATACGAGTCATCGTCAAGGGAGACGACGTAGTAGTCACCAAGATAACTTCAGAGCGGCAACCTAGAGTGCTCATTCACATAGTACTTCTCGGAAGTACACCTTAAGCACGTGATGAGTATGGGAACCGGGAGTTTGGAGGAAATGACTAGACCTTAGTACAAGTGGGAGATTGTTGGAGTTGTGTACTTAATGTCTAGATTTAAGTAACGGTAAACTCCCGATCATAGCATTTAATCTATTAAATTAATAAACAATTGTTTGCGTTTAATTATTGTTAATTAAATATATGAAAATATAGTCCTAGATTCTATACGTTGTAGTTAGTATGGTGTGCGACGTCACACAGAAGATCATACTATCGGTTACTCGTATTTAATCAAACAGTTGCTCACGACCTAGATGGACACGGACCAATCCATCGGTATAGTCGTTGTGTGAGAGAGAAAATAATTTGTCTTAATTATTTTATCACACTTGTACACTTGGTGTATTGAGCGGATCGTTGAGATTCATCGATTAGGATTGTCGGCGATAATCGATTCGAGTCTCAGTGTATTTTATTCTTAATCCCCGAAACTATTGCGGGTGTGTATATTTAATATAAGTGACTTTGATTTACCAAAGGAATTAACCGATTTAATTATTGGGTTAATTACCGGTTAAATTGGGTCACTATATTTTATATATGGCATGCCGTGAATACTTGACGGGACAGTGTATCCCGGAAGGGTTGATAATATCCCCGAGATGAGTTCATAAGGAATTATTGTGTAAACCTCATGAGTGGATTCGTTCCGCACAATAATTAAGGTTGAATGGTACTAGTCTCAGATTCAAGAGATGAATAAATTAATTAGCAATAAATTAATTTTATTCATGGATATTTAAATCTTAAATACACGGAATAAATAATACTACCGGAGAAATATTATTTGATATAATATGATTTAATATTGGGAGTGCAATTAATTTATATAGTGGAAAATAAATTAATTAATATTGATAAGGATTAATGGACTTGAGCATTGGGCTCAATTTAATCTTCAATATTGGAAGCCCAATATTCCACCTCCTTTAGATCCCCTACGTAGCCTATAAAAGCACTACATGGCCTTCATAATTCATAACTTGAATAAGACAAGATTATCATACTTGATATTCTAGAGAGTTGAAGGAGATCCATAGGAGTTCGATAGATCGTCGCCCACCCGACGTTCGAACGGAGTGCAAGGAATACGTAGGAAGATTCAAAGGTCTTCATCTTGATTTCGTTTCTCCGCACAACGAATCAAAAGGTATGATCATAAAACTCCTTGTGTGATTTTATGTTCAATTAATTGTGATACATACATGAACGCACGATCCGGGAAAACGATGAACTTCGGGGACGGGGATTCGAGATCCCCAGCGAAGGTTCGAAGGACCCTCGGCTGGGAGCCGAGGGGTGCGATCGAGCCCTAGGGCATCGATCGCGGGGCCCACACGAGGACGCCCCGGATGGACGCTGGGGCACGCGATCGACCGTGGGGTCGAT
Organism: Euphrasia confusa; assembly: GCA_954870475.1. Classification (NCBI taxonomy): domain Eukaryota; kingdom Viridiplantae; phylum Streptophyta; class Magnoliopsida; order Lamiales; family Orobanchaceae; genus Euphrasia; species Euphrasia confusa. The sequence continues at coordinate 25,142,540 of OX940964.1, forward strand.
CGCCGGGCGAGCCGCGGCTGGGCCGCGGCGGGTGCGCTGGGCGCACCGCCCTCCTCGGCGGTGGCGGTGAGTCGCCGGACTCACCGCCGGGGGCTGTTCGGAACAGCCCCACGGGGATGCGCGTGCATCCCCGGCGATCGCTAGGGCAGCGATCGCGAGCCCCGTGCGGGGGCTCGGCTGGGCGCGCGGGTTCGCCCGTGCGGTGCTCGGTCGAGCTCCGGCTCGTACGGTGGTTCGCGGTTGAATCTCCGGCGACGGGATATCGGTCGGGTTGTCGGTTTCCGCAAATTTTGATAACCCGGGATATCGATTTCCAACAGTTGCGAGAGGGTGCACTCAGAAAGAAAGGGTTCGATTATGAGTAAACTTTCTCGCCGGTAGCTATGCTAAAGTCGATCCGGATTCTTTTGTTTTCACATGGAAGATGGAATTCAAGACTGATTTCTGAATCGAAGTCTTGATGGGAAATTCTGTGTGGGACAGCCTGAGGGATTCATCGAAAAGAGCCAAGAGCATTCGGTAAACAAGCTTAATCAATCTTATGATTGAAAGAAGCTTCAAGATCTTGGACACATGCGGACCTATGAGAAAATCCATTTCATGGATTCATTCAAGGCATGTTTAGGTCCTGTGTGTAATAAAGGAGTGACAGAAAAGATGTGGTGTTTTCTCATTCTTTATGTAGACGACATCCTTCTAAATTGGCAACAATATGAAAGGTGTTATCGGACATAAAGGGATGGTTGTCCGAGTAATTCAATGTAAGAGACTTAGGAGAAGTCGGGAATGTTCTTGGGATCAAAGTAATAAATGATCGCCAGAAAAGAACATAGGACTTATCTCGAGCCTCATACATAAATACAATTCTTACTCGTTGTAGCATACAGAATTCCAAGAAAGGTCTTCACTTTTTTGATGTGGAATTCATCTATCTAAAGTTTTGTGTCCGACACAATAAAGGAGATAGATGAAGAGTAAGCAGTTCCCTGCACCTTAATGGTGGGAAGCTTAATGTATGTAATGCTATGCACGAGACTGATATCTACTATGCCGTGGGCATGGTGGTGAGATATCATAGTAATCCTGGAAAGGATCACTCGACTAATGTAAAGAACATGTTTAGGCTCCTGCAGAGGACCAGGAATTATGTTCTGAGTTACAAGGCAGTCAAGTTGTTTCCTTTGGATTACATAGAATTGAATTTCCAATCAAACAGGGACAGTTGAAAGTCGAAGTCAGGCTATGTGTTCTCACTGTGAAGTGGAGCAGTCACATGGAAGAATGTAAAGCAGCAATGCATTACGGACTCTACCATGGAAACTGAAAAGGATAACGGCCTCTGAGGCAGTTAAAAGCTCAGTGTGGCTCCAGAACTTCCTAAGGGACTTAGATGTGGTTTCTAGTTTACCCAAAGCTATTTTGAATAGCGGTATTGGCAAACTTGAAATGCCACGAGTCCACAGTGGGAGATAACACGTAGAGCGCAAGTACCACCTGATTCGAGAGATCGTCTAGTAAGATGATTCAGTTTTCACCTAGATAGCATCGAGAGGATTGCCTGATAAAACCCGTTCACAGAGGCACTTCCAGCGAAAGCGTTGGGTAGGCGTGATGAGGTTATGGGAATCTGATGTTTGGGAGAGGGCGACTAGACTTTTAGTATAAGTGGGAGATTGATGGAGTTGTATTCTAAATGTCTAGTTTAGTGCAAATACGGAACTCTTTATCTATACCTTAATTCGAGATAAGATTCAAGCATGATTGCATTTAATGCAATAGTCCTTGATGTATACGTTGTAGACAGTATGGCGTGAGGAGACACGCGGAAGATCATACTGTCGGTTACTCGTATACTATCGAACAGTAGCTCACGACTTAGATGGACAGAGACAATCCATCGGTACGTCGTAGTGTGACTGGTAGATAGTCGGTCTTGACTATTATGTTACACTTGTACACTTGGTGTATTGAGCAGGACCACGGGAGGGCGTTCGATTTATACTAATCGGATTAATCGAACTAGACCTCAGATATTACGGATATATGAATTCCTAATCCCTATATAATTATAGGTGCGTGTGTCCAATGCTCGGTTCTTTGATGTGCCAATGAGTGAGACTAATTGATTAGTCGAGATCCTCGGTATATTGGGAATCGGAATTGTACACACGGCATGCTGTAGATTATAGACAGGAAACCGTGTCCCATTTATTGGGTTGATGATGTCCCCGAGATGAGCTCATAAAGTTTATCATGTAAACCCTGCAGGTGGATTTGTTCCACATGATAATAAGGATGAGTGGTACTAGTCTCGGATAATAAGAAATGAATTAATTTAATTATTAGTAATTAAAGTTAATTCGTGGACATTCGATATCTTAAACACGGGGAAAATCATATATGTAATTTCGGCGGAAATATTATTGGTAAAATAATATAGATTAATTAATTGGGAATTCAATTATAATTTTATAGTGGAATTAATTATAATTAAAATTGGATTTAATTAAAGGTTTTCTTTTAAGGACACCGGTTTAATTAAATTACAATTTAGCCTAATAAATTAATTGTCCTAAGGTCCCTAGTGTGGCCTATATAAACCCCTCAATCTCTCTTCTCCTAACCTAAGTTTCGCCGCAATAATTAATTCTGTGGAGAAAAATAATTGTTAGCGCAATTAATCTTTTTCTCTACTTAATTAATTTAGTTTGTGCAATAACCTTTTTCTGTAGAAAATAATTTGCTAGCGCAAATATATTTCTGGAGACAGAAAAACATCTCACGGTGGGTTTGAGAGAGAAAAAGAAGAGAAGACTCCGGTGGATCGTTGCCCACACAACGTCCGGCGTCGAGGGCTAGGATACACACTAGAAGATCTCAGGGTGTTCGCCTATTCGGCTTCTCCGAATCACGCATCAAAGGTATAAGAAATCGAAACCCTATTTCCGCAATAATTCGTTATCTTTCTCGTTGATTATGCATCGAATCTTAGATCGGGTTCCGGGTGTCGTGGATCAAGTTCCTCGACTACTGGGGGGTCAAGGACCTCCGGATCGGTATTCGGAAGAGGAAAATAGGCCCGGAAACGCGCTCGGAACAGCAGGTCGCGCTGCTGTTCGCGGACGAACAGCGCCCGCTGAAGGCCAAACAGCGCCCGCTGTTTGGGGCCTATTCAGCGCCCGCTGAATGACCAACAGCGCCCGCTGTTTGAGTCAAGTCAGTGGCTGATTCGCGCGGTTGTCCTTCGGGGTGATGGTTGGGCGTGAATCGGCACGAGGGCTGTTACGTGAACGGAGAAGTGCTACCTGGAGGTCGACTGGGCTTGTCCGGATGTTCGAGTAGTCGAACGGACATGTCCCGGGTAGTCGATTTCCAACATGGTCCGTGTCCATCTAGGTCGTGAGCAACTGTTCGATTAAATACGAGTAACCGATAGTATGATCTTTCGTGTGGTCCCGCACACCATACTAACTACAACGTATATAATCTAGGACTATATTTTGCATATATTTAATTATCGAATAATTAAAAGCAAACAATTGTTTATTAATTAAATAGATTAAATACTATGACCGGGAGTTACCGTTACTTAAATCTAGACATTAAGTACACAACTCCAACAATCTCCCACTTGTACTAAGGTCTAGTCATTTCTTCCAAACTCCCGACTCCCATACTCATCACGTGCTTAAGTTGTACTTGCAAGAAGTACCATGTGAATGAGCAATCTAGGTTGCCGCTCTGAAGTTATCTTGGTGACTACAACGTCGTCTCCCTGACGATGACTCGTATCAGGTGGTACTTGCTCTATGTGTTATCATCACCTTTTGTCTTATGACTTCTTCCAGTTCACCATGCACCGCTATATAATAGCCTTTGGTGAACTAAGAGTCATATCCAAGTCTAGAGATTATCCTGGAGCCCAACCAAAATTTCCACTGCCTCTGAGGCTGCCATTCGGTTATGAGAGAGTCCGAGAAGCGTCATGCTTATCACTCTTTCATATTAAGCTTCCATCTCTTCAAAAGTGAACACATAGCCTGATATCGACTTACACTGGTCCTTCTCGGATTTGAGATCTGAGAATATGTAATCCAAGAAGAATCCGTGTTGCTTCGTAATCCAGTACTTCGCAAGTACTTTTACAACATCCGAATATCTCTTGTTGAGATTACTTTGATATCCTCCCACTACGCTAACCGCATAGTTGATATCAGGTTCTTGTTTTTCAACATTGCATTCTTTAAGCTTTCCACACTTGAAGTGTAGGAAACTGCTTTGTTTCATCTATCTCCTTCATGTGTTCGAAACACATATCTTTAGATAGATATATATTCTGTGTCTGAAAGGCAATAACCTTTCTCAGAATTATGCATGTTTAAAACAAACCATAATCGTATAAGATATCTAGGAGAAGTACAATGTTCTTATCCTTAGATCAAAAGATCTTGAGAACATATTCTACTCAATCTTATATCCCGATTCATTTAGACAACTATCATTTTATTTTTGACAACATCTTTACATTCTTTCCAATGATAAAATGTTATATACATAAAATTCCGAGAAACACCACCTTGTTTCCATCACGTTTCTGATACACCTTCCGTCTATGCCTTTGGATGAATCCATCAAATGGATTATCTCATCAATTCGCAAGTTCCACGATTCATAGTTTTGTAACAACCCATAAATGGATTAACTATGCTTGTACTCTAAATGATCTTGCCTCTTAACAATAAACCTTATTGCTTTCTAAGCAGGCACATTTAGATTTAGTACTGCCCTTGTGCAGAGCTAGGGATCGATTTCATCTTTACTAGATCCAGAGTTCAAAAATCTTCTAGTCTTATGAGCATCTCCGGTTGTCCAACAAACTCCCACTGCAATGGCGTCCCGGTGTATAACAGTAATAACAGTAGGTGCAGTTAGTGGTGTACTACTACTCGGTTTGGCTGGTTCCTAGTCTTTGTCCTTTTTCTCATTCCAAGGTATTACGTCAGTTCGGGCTTTGTGGTTCATCTAATAGTCTTCCTCTAAGAACCGGGCGATAAAACGTCCTTCTGGTCCATAGTACTATTGAGCACACAATATTTTGTTCATCTAGGATATCCTACAACCACATTGAATGTGCAGTTGTTTCCAGGAATATCCATAGAACATAGGTAATTCCGAACAACTTGTTCTTTTTGTTGGAAATCGACTACCCGGGACGCGTTCGTTCGATCACTCGAACATCCGAACACTCCCAGTCGACCTCCAGGTAGCACTGCTCCGTTCACGTAACAGCCCTCGTGCCGATTCACGCCCAGCCATCGCCCCGAAGGACAACCGCGCGAATCAGCCGCTGACCTGCTGTTCCGAGCGCGTTTCCGGGTCGATTTTCCTCTTCCGACTACCGATCCGGAGGTCCTAGACCCCCCAGTAATCGAGGAACATGATCCACGACGCCCGGAACCCGATCTTAGATCCGATGTATTTTCAACGAAATAAGAGATCGAATATTTGCGGAATTAGGGTTTGATCCCATACCTTTGTCGCGTGATTCAGAGAAGTCGAATTGTTGAGACCACGAAGCCTTCCGCTGTATGTCTTTATCCCCGACGTTCAGCCGTTGAGTGGGCAACGATCAGCTGAACCTTCCTCTTCTTCTTTCTCTCTTGAACCCACCGTGAGAATTTTATTCTGTCTCCAGAAATATATTTGCGCTAGCAAATTAATTTCTACAGAATATGTTATTGCGCAAACTAAATTAATTAAGTAGAGAAAAAAGATTAATTGCGCTAACAATTATTTTCTCTCCACAGAATTAATTATTGCGGCGAAACTTAGGTTTAGAGAAAGAGAGGGTGAGGTATTTATAGAGCTACACCAGGGACCTTATGGAAATTAATTATTAGGATAAATTGCAATTTAATTAATTCGGCGTCCCAAAAGGCAAACCTTAATTAAATTCCACAATTTTAATTATAATTAATTCCACTAAAAAATTATATTGAATTCCCAATAATTAATTTATATTATTTCAACAATAATAATTCCGCCGAATTACATATACGACTTTCCCCGTGTTTAAGATATCGAATGTCCACGAATTAACTTTAATTACTAATAATTAAATTAATTCGTTTCTTATTATCCGAGACTAGTACCACTCATCCTTATTATCATGTGGAACGAATCCACCTGCAGGGTTTACATGATAAACTTTATGAGCTCATCTCGGGGACATTATCAACCCAATAAATGGGACACGGTTTCCTGTCTATAATCTATAGCATGCCGTGTGTACAATTCCGATTCCCAATTTACCGAGAATATTGACTAATCAATTAGTCTCACTCACTAGTAAGTCAAAGAACCGAGAACTGGACACACGCACCTATAATTATATAGGGATTAGGAATTCGTATATCCGTAATATCTGAGGTCTAGTTCGATTACTGCGATTAGTATAAATCGAACGCCCTCCTCTGGTCCTTCTCAATACACCAAGTGTACGAGTGTAACAAGATAGTCAAGACCGACTATCTACCAGTCACACTACGACGTACCGATGGATTGTCCCTGTCCATCTAAGTCGTGAGCTACTGTTCGATAGTATACGAGTAACCGACAATATGATCTTCCGCGTGTCTCCTCACGCCATACTGTCTACAACGTATACATCAAGGACTATTGCATTAAATGCAATCATGCTTGAATCATATCTCGAATTAAGGTATAGATAAGGAGTTTTGTATTTGCACTAAACTAGACATTTAGAATACAACTCCATCAATCTCCCACTTATACTAAAAGTCTAGTCGCCCTCTCCCAAACATCAGATTCCCATAACCTCATCACGCCTACCCAACGCTTTCGCTGGAAGTGCCTCTGTGAACGGGTTTTACCAGGCAATCCTCTCGATGCTATCTAGGTGACAACTGCATCGTCTTACTAGACGATCTCTCAAATCAGGTGGTACTTGCGCTCTACGTGTTATCTCCCACTGTGGACTCGTGGCATTTCAAGTTTGCCAATACCGCTATTCAAAATAGCTTTGGGTAAACTAGAAACCACATCTAAGTCCCTTAGGAAGTTTTGGAGCCACAGTGACCTTTTAACTGCCTCAGAGGCCGTTATCCTTTCAGTTTCCATGGTAGAGACCGTAATGCATTGCTGCTGTACATTCTTCCATGTGACTGCTCCACTTCACAGTGAGAACACATAGCCTGACTTCGACTTTCAACTGTCCCTGTTTGATTGGAAATCCAATTCTATGTAATCCGAGGAAACAACTTGACTGCTTTGTAACTCAGAATATAATTCATGGTCCTCTGCAGGAGCCTAAACATGTTCTTTACATCAGTCGAGTGATCCTTTCCAGGATTACTATTGTTGGAATTCGATATCCCGGGCTATTAAAATTTGCGGAAACAATAGCCCGATCAAAAACTCATCGCCGGAGATCACGTGAGCACCGCCATGCGAATCGGAGCACGACCGAATGCACGACGTGGCCGAAGCCACGCGCACGCCCAGCCGAGCCCCCGCGGCTAGGGCTTCACGCGATCGATGATCGCGTCGATCATCGTGATCGATGGGGCTGGCCAGCAGCCCCCGTGGCGAGTCCGGCGACTCCCCGCCGCATGGGGTGGTCGGCCCGCCTCCAGCAGGCCGTCGCGGGGCCCAGCCCCGCTGCCAGCGATCGATCGCATGATCGATCGCACCCCGGCTCCCAGCCGGGGTTCGCCCCTTGCGCGCTCGGCCGAAACCCTAGGCGGGCGATCCCGCGGTCCGGTGGCTTCGCCACCACCGCGTGATCGTTCGTCTAATCCGGGTTCAATATTCCGGATCTTCGTTCTACGGTATTCTCGATAAATCCAAAATCGAATAATATCAAGGGCCTTTAGATATTGTACCTTTCGATTCGTTGTTCGGAGAAACGAAATCAAGATGACCTTTGAATCTTCCCACGTATTCCTTGCACTCCGTTCGAACGTCGGGTGGGCGACGATCTATCGAACTCCTATGGATCTCCTTCAACTCTCTAGAACTATCAAGTATTGATATTCTTGTCTTATGAATTATGAAGGCCATGTAGTGCTTTTATAGGCTACGTAGGGGATCTAAAGGAGGTGGAATATTGGGCTTCCAATATTGAAGATTAAATTGAGCCCAATGCTCAAGTCCATTAATCCTTATCAATATTAATTAATTTATTTTCCACTATATAAATTAATTGCAATCCCAATATTAAACCATATTATATCCAAATAATATTTCTCCGGTAGTATTATTTATTCCGTGTATTTAAGATATAAATATCCATGAATAAAATTTATTTATTGCTTAATAAATTTATTCATCTCTTGTATCCGAGACTAGTACCACTCAACCTTATTTATTATGCGGAACAAATCCACTCGCGAGGTTTACATAATAAATCCTTATGAGCTCATCTCGGGGATATTATCAACCCTTCCGGGATACACTATCCCGTCAAGAATTCACGGCATGCCATATATAAAATATAGTGACCCAACTTAACCGGTAATTAACCCAATAATTAAATCGGTTAATTCCTTTGGAAAATCAAAGTCACATATATTAAATATTCACACCCGCAATTGTATCGGGGATTAAGAATAAAATACACTAAGTCTCAAATCAATTATCGCCGAGCAAACCTAATTGATGAGTCTCATTCGATCCGCTCAATACACCAAGTGTACAAGTGTGATAAAATAATTAAGATAAATTATTTTCTCTCTCACACAACGACTATACCGATGGATTGGTCCGTGTCCATCTAGGTCGTGAGCAACTGTTTGATTAAATACGAGTAACCGATAGTATGATCTTCTGTGTGCCCATGCACACCATACTAACTACAACGTATAAAATCCAGGACTATAATTTGCATATATTTAATTAACAATAATTAAAAGCAAATGAATGTTTGTCATTAATAGGTAAATGAAAGTGTACAAGGAGTTTCAGAATACTCAAATCTAGACATTAAGTATACTACTCCAGCAATCTCCCACTTATACTAAGGTCTAGTCTTATCTTCCAAACTTCTGACTCCCAAACCCTCCAAGTGCTTGAAATATGCTTCCTTAGGAAGTATCTTGGTGAAAGGGTCCGCTAGGTTGTCCTCCGAAGCTATCTTGGTGACTACTGCATCGCCCCTCTTGACGATGTCTCGAATCAGGTGGTACTTGCGCTCTATGTGTTTCGTAGCACTATGGGACCGTGGTTCCTTACTGTTTGCCACTGCACCGCTATTATCACAATAAATTGTCATAGCCTTGGGCAAACTCGGAATCACATCTAAATCCTGGAGGAAATTAAGGAACCAAACTGACTCTTTCGCTGCCTCTTAGGCTGCAACATATTCAGCTTCCATGGTAGAGTCTGAAATGCACTTTTGCTTAACACTCTTCCATGATACGGCTCCACCTCCCAAAGTGTACACATAGCCTGATGTCGACTTACGCCGGTCCTTATCAGCTTGGAAATCCGAATCTGTGTAACCCAAAGGAATCAGATTGTCTGCTCCGTAAATCAGAACATAATCCTTAGTATTTCGCAAATACTTGAAAATGCTCTTTACGGCAGTCCAATGAGCCTCTCCAGGATTACTCTGATATCTCGCTACTACGCCAACTGCATAGCAGATATCAGGCCTCGTGCATAACATTGCATACATTAAGCTTCCCACAGCCGAAGCGTAGGGAACTGCTTTCATTCTATCTTTCTCCTTCTGTGTCCGAGGACACATCTCCTTAGAAAGATAAGTTCCTTTACTGAAGGGTAGTTCACCCTTCTTGGAATCTTGCATGTTAAAACGAGCCAGAATCGTGTCTATGTAAGATTGCTGGGAAAGGTACAATGTTCTATTCCGGCGATCCCTTATAACCTTGATCCCTAGAACATGCCCAACTTCTCCCAAATCTTTCATATCGAATTGTCTAGACAACCATCGCTTTATGTCTGATAACATCTTCACACTGTTGCCAATGAGAAGGATGTCGTCTACATAAAGCATGAGAAACACCACCTTCTTTCCATCACGTTTCCAATACACACACGATTGAATCCAAAAGATTGGACTACTTCATCAAACCGCAGGTTCCACGATCTCGAGGCTTGTTTCGATCCATAAATGGATCGATTAAGCTTGCACACTAGATGATCTCGCCCCTTAGCAATGAATCCTTCTGGTTGTTTCATATAAATCGTCTCGTCAAGACTTCCATTCAGGAAAGCTGTCTTGACATCCATTTGCCACACCTCATAGTCCATATGAGCTGCTATGGGTAAGAGAATCTGGATCGACTTTATCTTGGCTACCGGCGAAAAGGTCTCCTCATAATCGATTCCCTCTTTCTGAGTATATCCTTTCGCAACAAGCCGAGCTTTAAAGGTTTCAACCTTTCCGTCAGATCCTCTCTTTCTCTTGTAGACCCATTTACACCCAATTGGCTTTACGCCGCTTGGTAGTTCTACAAGATCCCAGACTTTATTAGAATCCATAGATTCAATTTCGGATTTCATCACTTTCTTCCAAGAAGGCGCATCTATATCTTGTACCGCCTCATCATAGGTCCAGGGATCGATTTCATGAACTCCAGGTCCAGAGTCCGAAGACTCACCCAGTCCAATCCATCGGTCTGGTTGCTTAACAACCCTCCCACTACGACGACGTTCCGGTGTATTAACTGTTGGAAATCGATATCCCGGAATTAATAAATTTAAATAAATAAATTATCTAATTAATTCCGACCGAAATCCTTTGGAGATCGAATATCCGGATTGTCAAAATTGCGGAACCGACAACCCAATCGAAATCCCGGTTGCCGGAAACCCGCCACGAACCACCACGCGAAGCCGGACTCAACCAAACCCTAACCACGGGGATAGCCCGGGCTGTTCGGTCGAGCCCTCGTGTGGGGCTCGCGGCTGTCCTTGGCAGCCGCCTAGGGCTGCCCTTGGCAGCCCCCTTGCACGCCCAGCCGACGCCCGGTGATCGCACGCCCAGCCACGACGAACCGTGGCTTGCGATCACCACCAGCCACCGCCGCTCGAGCGGCGGTCCAGCCGCGTGAGCGGGGCTGCTCCAGCAGCCCGCCGGAGGTGCGTGGGTGATCGAGCTCACCCTCGATCGAGTCTCGGCGTCCAGCCGAGGCTCGCCCCTCTCGACCCTCTCTTGTTCGAGCCGTTGAGCCGCCGGCGGTCCGGTGATCTTCGATCACCACCGCCCGGTTCAACCTCGACAAAGGTCGCGTTCTCGGATCTTGGTTCACGATATTTTTACGATAATTAAACGATAAAATCATAAAGAGGGTTTTACGATTTACCTCGTTCTCGTTGTTCGGAAAAACGAAGAACTAAATTTGATGACCTTGAGATCTTCCCACGTATTCCTTGCACTAGCTCGGACGTCGTGTGGGCGACGATCTCCCGAACTCCATGGATCCTCCTCTCTACTTTCTCTCTCTAGAATTGTGATCTTCAAGTTATGAGAATAGAGAAGACCATGTAGTGCTTTTATAGGCTACGTAGGGGATCTTAAGGAGGTGGAATATTGGGCTTCCAATAATAGTGATTAAATTGAGCCCAAGCCCAAATCTATTAATCCTTACTATTATTAATTAATTCTATTTTCCACTATATAAAATTAATTGCACTCCCAATATTAAACCATATTATATCAAATAATATTTCTCCGGTAGTATTATTTATTCCGTGTATTTAAGATATAAATATCCATGAATAAAATTAATTTATTGCTAATTAATTTATTCATCTCTTATTTCCGAGACTAGTACCATTCAACCTTAATTATTATGCGGAACGAATCCACCTGCAGGGTTTACATAATAATTCCTTATGAACTCATCTCGGGGATATTATCAACCCTTACGGGATACACTTTCCCGTCAAGTATTCACGGCATGCCATATATAAAATATAGTGACCCAACTTAACCGGTAATTAACCCAATAATTAAATCGGTTAATTCCTTTGGTAAATCAAAGTCACTTATATTAAATATACACACCCGCAATAATATCGGGGATTAAGAATAAAATACACTGAGACTTGAATCGATTATCGCCGGCAATCCTAATCGATAAATCTCAAGCAGATCCGCTCAATACACCAAGTGTACAAGTGTGATAAAACAATCAAGATAGATTATTTTCTCTCTCACACAACGACTGTACCGATGGATTGGTCCGTGTCCATCTAGGTCGTGAGCAACTATTCGATTAAATACGAGTAACTGATAGTATGATCTTCTGTGTGTCCATACAACACCATACTAACTACAACGTATAAAATCCAGGACTATGATTTGCATATATTTAATTATAAATAATTAAACGCAAATAATTGTTTATTTAATTAAATAGATTAGTGGCAATGGATCGTGAGTTTCCGTTACTTAAATCTAGACATTAAGTACACAACTCCAACATTAACAGTGACAGTAGGTGCAGGTTCTAGTGGTGTACTACTACTCGGTTCGGCTGTATCTAAGTCTTCCTTGTTACCTCTCAACTCATCAAGTATTATGTCACTCTTGGGCTTGTGGTCCATGAAATAGTCTTCCTCTAAGAACCGAGCATTAGTACTTATAACGATCTTCTGGTCCGTAGGACTATAGAACATGCCACCTTTAGTTCCTTTCGGGTATCCGACAAACAGCCGTAATTCTGATCTAGGTTCTAACTTATCGGCCCCTTGTCGCAACACATGTGCTGGACAACCCCAGATCCGAATGTGTTTCAAGTTAGGCTTGCGCCCGCTCCACAATTCCATGGGTGTTGTGGGTACCGTTTTGGGTGGAACCCTATTCAAAATATACGCCGCCGTTTCCAAGGCATGTCCCCAGAACATAATAGGTAAGTCCGAGTAACTCATCATCGATCGCACCATTTCCATAAGAGTCCTATTCCTTCTTTCTGACACACCATTCTGCTAGGGAGTGTATGGTGAAGTCAGTTGGGATTCAATCCCATTCTCTGCCAAGTATGCCTTGAATTCTCCAGACAGGTACTCGCCTCTGCGATCAGATCGCAGGCACTTTATGGATTTACCACGAAGGTTCTCCACAAGAGCCTTGAATTCTTTGAACTTGCCAAAAGATTCGCTCTTGCGGCTCATCAGGTACACATATCCATATCTTGAGTAATCATCAGTGAAAGTGATGAAGTACTCGTACCCTCCCCTTGCCTGAGTAGACATAGGTCCGCATGCATCAGAGTGAATCAAATCCAATACTTGTTCAGCTCTTCGTCCTTTACCAGAAAAAGGACGCTTGGTCATTTTACCCTCTAAACAGGATTCGCAGGTTGGAAGGTCCTCTCCTTCAACATCGCTGATTAGACCATCAGCTTTCAACCTTTGAAGCCTATTCGAGTTTATATGACCTAGCCTTAGATGCCACAAGTATAATTGATTCATCCTAGAAGGTTCCTTTCTCTTATTGGTGTTCGTAGATGTGTTATTACTCTCGGTTAGTTGCATCGTGTTAGACTCAGGATTTAGCACATACAAATCGTCTACCAATGTACCGGAACAGATAATCTCACTATTTCTTCTTATGATCACAGAGTGGTCAAAAGAAACAGAATATCCATTCATAATAAGTTTAGAAACCGAAATTAAATTCTTTCTAAAGTTGGGTACATAAAGACAATTATGTAAAACTAAAACCCTATCACTACTAAAGCGTAAGTGAACGTCTCCCACTGCAACAGCCGCCACCCTCGCAGCATTGCCCATGTAGACCACGATCTCTCCCTCTCTAAGTCTCCGGGTTTCCTGGAACCCCTGCAATGAATTGCATACATGATCAGTGGCCCCCGTATCTACACACCAGGTGCTGGTAGATAACACCACTGATAATGTTTCAATGACTAAGGAAAATTTCGTACCTTTGATGAGAGGACAATCAGACCTCCAGTGCCCAGACTGCTTGCATCGATAGCACTTGCCTCGCGGCTTGCTCTTCCCATTCCGTGGTTTGGAACCACTGGGCTTCTTTGCTTGCAATTCCATCTTGGCCATAAGAGCTTGTGATTTTTTTATCACACTTATGAGTTTCATCCTCAAGTCATCGTTTTTAAGCGATTCCTCTAGTGGATGAAATACAATGAGTATGTCAATCACCTCTTCAGCGGTATCCACGCTATGTCTCAACATCATATTGAAGTCATTCTTAATGTCCTCATCAGTTGGGACAACAGCAGATATAGAAGGCTCAACAGTCTGGACAATGTCCAGATTTCGTTCCCAACCATTACTATTTGTAACCAGTGAGTTTTCATCTTTAAGTATATCACAAAGTGGGGTCACAGTCATTCCTAACCTATAAGCACATAAAACAAACAAACAATTTAATATCCGATATTATCTCCCTTAAATAATATCATTAAATCACTAATCACATCTAAAATCCCATCAGGTAAGGCAAGCCACGTGGTGTGGACGTTTACCCACCCAAATGATTTAGCAATTAGATTTTCTTTGGTCATACATCAATTATAGCAATTAAGAATACTATAACGCGTATCTAAGTGTAAACCATTACTCAGCACCAAAGTAAATCGTTTGGAATTGCTCCATTACCGCAAGCCACGTGGTGTGGACGTTTACGACAACTTCACAACTCTTCACAATTTCTTACAACTGTCTACATCAATTAATCCAAGATCCGTTAGCATAGCAAGCCACGTGGTGTGGACGTTTACTACACCAAGAGATCTTTATAATTGACTCCCAATTACTTGATCCATTCGATCTTGTAAATCAAGACGCGGAGAATCATAAGTGAAACTCGAAGTTTCTTACCAGTGATTCACCATGCGAACAACCCTATCTCTCATAAATGAGGGAGCCGAGCAGACAATCGATCCACCTTCAAAAGGATGGTACGAAGGTCTCTAATTTGTGTCCTCGACATGACCAAGTGGCTTTGGCTCCATTCTACTCCCCGGGGTAAGAATGAGTCGACTTGAAATCAGTTTTGGAAAGACAAATTAGGCATTGTTTGATGAACTTAATCAATGTTTCTCGTAAGAGGAATTACAAGAACTCTCCTCCAATAACTTATCCATATAAACTTCAAAAGTTTATAAAAGACACCAAGAGAGCAGCAATGGAGACCATGAGTATGTTTCCATACCCTCTCCCACTTAGCTTTTTATAACAAAAGGGATACGCTATCTAGTGCATAAAAGTAAACACATATAGCATGCATGTAATAAAGCACATAATATTATCACATAGTCAAAATAATACTAGAATATTATTTTCCGACTATTATGGCTTTACTCCATCTCCGTACACATCTTCTAGTCTTCAGTCTTCGTTCTTGAATGCTCCATGTGACGAGAATATTAATTTCCAATATTTAAATCTATTTATTTTTAATAAATCCAAAAGATACTTAATTCGAAAATTAAGTCAATCGAATAAATCAAAATAAAATTAAATATTATTAATATTTTTATTTATTTTATTTTCCCTTTCTACTTCATTAAATCTCTAGAATAATCTATCCAAGACCCACTTGGAATATTCTAGATGATTTCCATAATGAATTAAGGAAATAAAATAGTTTAGGACTCTTCTACTTTCCAAATTAATTAGATTCCTAATCCATGAATATTTCCATAAAATAGAAATAATCAATTAGGAATCCTAATTAATTCCAAATTAATTCTTTTCCTAATCCATGAGAGTTCCCAAAAATAGGAATACTCAAATAGGAAAAACCCGAATCAATTAGGAAAGCAAATCATCGGGAGAGCACGAAGATCACAAGGACCCCCGCGCCCCCCCCCCCCCCCCCCCCACCGGACCGCCATCGCCGGCCGAGGACCACCGCCGCCGGGAGGCGCGAATTCGGCGCCTCTCCGATCGATGGTTCGATCCTCCATGGATCGACCATGGGGCGGTCGATCCGAGCCTTAATCTCCCTCGCGTCATCTCCTTCGTCACACGTCTTCTCCAGCGGTCGTTTCGGCATCGATCCAACGCAAAATAAATTACAAATTTAATTTTACACTATCCGGTATCGATTCTATACATGAAATCGACCCCATACAATTTCCGGAAAAAGATAGAACAATAATAATAATCCTAAATTCGGTCAACCCCCGAATTTTTACTATTACAAGCATTCACCACCAAAAACGAATCTCGACATGTCCGAGAGTTTAATCAATCCAATAATCATGACAAAATAAATTAAACGAAAAATAAATTAAGCCAATAATAGTCGGAAACCCTGCAAGGTAGAACAATTTTATCGAAAATACCGCGAACGTAAACCACTCTCTGATACCAATTGTTGGAATTCGATATCCCGGGCTATTAAAATTTGCGGAAACAATAGCCCGATCAAAAACCCATCGCCGGAGATCACGTGAGCACCGCCATGCGAACCGGAGCACGACCGAACGCACGACGTGGCCGAAGCCACGCGCACGCCCAGCCGAGCCCCCGCGGCTAAGGCTTCACGCGATCGATGATCGCGTCGATCATCGTGATCGATGGGGCTGCCCAGCAGCCCCCGTGGCGAGTCCGGCGACTCCCCGCCGCATGGGGTGGTCGGCCCGCCTCCAGCAGGCCGTCGCGGGGCCCAGCCCCTGTTGGAAATCGATATCCCGGAATTAATAAATTTAAATAAATAAATTATCTAATTAATTCCGACCGAAATCCTACGGAGATCGAATATCCGGAATTGTCAAAATTGCGGAACCGACAACTCCAATCGACTCCCGGAACACGTACATAACCATACGAAAAAGTTACGCGGGAAAAACATGAGAGAACTCGCGTGAACCCGCGAAACCCGTAGCAGCCACGCGGGGTTGCTCGCAGCAACCCGCAGCGAGTCGCCTGACTCGCTGCTGCTGGGACCCTGCTGGATCTCTGCGGGTCAGCTGCGGGAAATCCCACAGCACCCAGCGAAATCCCCGTAGCAGCCCACAGCAACCCGCAGCGAGTCGCCTGACTCGCTGCTGCTGGGCGCTACGAGTCGCTGCGGGAAAACCCGTAGCTGGCAGCAGATCGCTACGGGAAAACCCGCAGCCGATCCGCGTGATCGAACCCTAGGCTCGATCCACCTCGCGCGATCCCTTTCCAGCCGAGTCGTTGAGCCGCCGGCGGTCCGGTGGTCCGACCACCACCGCCCGGTTCGACCTCGTCTCGTGGGTCCGTTCCTCGGATCTTGGTTCAAGGTATTTTTACGATAATTAAACGATAAAATCATAAAGAGGGTTTTACGATTTACCTCGTTCTCGTTGTTCGGAAAAACGAAGAACTCAATTTGACGACCTTGAGATCTTCCCACGAATTCCTTGCACTAGCCCGGACGTCGTGTGGGCGACGATCTACCGAACTCCATGGATCTCCCTCTCTACTTTCTCTCTCTAGAATTGTGATCTTCAAGTTGTGAGAATAGAGAAGACCATGTAGTGCTTTTATAGGCTACGTAGGGGATCTTAAGGAGGTGGAATATTGGGCTTCCAATAATAGTGATTAAATTGAGCACAAGCCCAAATCTATTAATCCTTACTATTATTAATTAATTTATTTTCCACTATATAAATTAATTGCACTCCCAATATTAAACCATATTATATCAAATAATATTTCTCCGGTAGTATTATTTATTCCGTGTATTTAAGATTTAAATATCCATGAATAAAATTAATTTATTGCTAATTAATTTATATTCATCTCTTGAATCCGAGACTAGTACCATTCAACCTTAATTATTGTGCGGAACGAATCCACTCATGAGGTTTACACAATAATTCCTTATGAACTCATCTCGGGGATATTATCAACCCTTCCGGGATACACTGTCCTGTCAATCATTCACGGCATGCCATATATAAAATATAGTGACCCAACTTAACCGGTAATTAACCCAATAATTAAATCGGTTAATTCCTTTGGTAAATCAAAGTCACTTATATTAAATATACACACCCGCAACAATATCAAGGATTAAGAATATAATACACTGAGACTCGAATCGATTATCGCCGGCAATCCTAATCGATGAATCTCAACGATCCGCTCAATACACCAAGTGTACAAGTGTGATAAAATAATTAAGACAAATTATTTTCTCTCTCACACAACGACTATACCGATGGATTGGTCCGGGTCCATCTAGGTCGTGAGCCACTGTTTGATTAAATACGAGTAACCGATAGTATGATCTTCTGTGTGGGGCCCGACACACCATACTAACTACAACGTATAAAATCCAGGACTATGATTTGCATATATTTAATTAATAATAATTAAAAGCAAACAATTGTTTATTTAATAGATTAAATGCTATGATCGGGAGTTTTACCGTTACTTAAATCTAGACATTAAGTACACAACTCCAACAATCTCCCACTTGTACTAAGGTCTAGTCATTTCCTCCAAACTCCCGGTTCCCATACTCATCACGTGCTTTAAAGTGTACTTCCGAGAAGTACTATGTGAGTGAGCAATCTAGGTTGCCGCTCTGAAGTTATCTTGGTGACTACTACGTCGTCTTCCCTGACGATGACTCGTATCAGGTGGTACTTGCTCTATGTGTTAACATCACTTTTGACTTATGACCTCTTCTAGTTCACCGTGCACCGCTATCCAATAGCCTTTGGTAAACTAAGAGTCATATCCAAGTCAAGAGGTTATCCCGGAACCTAACCAAAACTTCCGCTGCCTCTGAGGCTGCTATTCGGTTATGAGAGAGTCTGAAAAGCGTCCCGCTTATCACTCTTTCACTTCATGGTTCCACCTCTTTCTAAAAGTGAACACATAGCCTGATATCGACTTTCACTGGTCCTTCTCTGATTTTTTGGATCTGAGAATCTGTAATCTAAGAAGATTTCGTCTTGCTTAAGCCAGTACTTTGAAAGTACTCTTGCAGCATTCGAACATCCCTTATCCAGATTACCTTGATATCCTCCCACTACGCAAACCGCATAGTTGATATCAGGTTCTTGTTTTACAACATTGCATCTATAAAGCTTTCCATACTTGAAGTATAGGAAACTGCTTTGTCCTCATCTATCTCCTTCATGTGTTCGAACACACACCCTTTAGATAGATGTATATTCTGTCTCTGAAAGGCAATAACCTTTCTCAGAAGTATGCATGTTAAAACAAACCTTAATCGTATAAGATGTCTAGGAGAAGTACAATGTTCTTATCTCTAGATCATAAGATCTTAAGAACATGCTCTAACTTCTTCTCAATCTTATATCTCGATTTATTTAGACAACCATTATTTTATGTCTGACAATATTTTTACATTGTTGCCAATGATAAAATTTTATCTACATAAATTCTCCGAGAAACACCACCTTGTTTCCATCACTTCTCTAATACACCTCTCGTCTATGCCTTTTGATGAATCCATCAAATGGACTATCCCATCAATTCGCAAGTTCCACGATTCACAGCTTTAATTCAATCCATAAATGGATTTACTAAGCTTGTACTCTAAATGATCTAGCCTCTTAACAATAATCCTTATTGTTCCAAGCAGGCACATTTAGATCTAGTACCGCCCTTATGCAGAGCTAGGGGTCGATTTCATCTCTACTAGATCCAGAGTCCGAACTCCTCTAGTCTTATGAATATCTCTGGTTGTCCAACAACCTCCCACTGCAATGGCGTCCCGGTGTATGACAGTAATAACAATAGGTGCAGTATGTGGTGTACTTCTACTCGGTTTGGCTGGTTCCTAGTCTTTTGTCCTTTCTCTCATTTCAAGGTATTACGTCAATTTAGGCTTTGTGGTCCATCTAATAGTCTTCCTCTATGAACCGGACGAGACGTCCCTCTGGTTCGTAGTACTATAGAACACACAATACTTCGTTCATCTAGGATATCCTACAACCATATTCAATATGTCGTTGTATCTAGGAATATCCATAGAACATAGGTAGTTCCGAACAACTTGTCCTTTTACTATCAGATTTCCATTTCTTTAGAACGCACTATTTCTACACGTAAGTGTATGGTGCGGCCCTTTGGGATTAACCCAATCTTTTGATTATGCTATGTGTTATTCAGATAGGTGATGGCCTCCGCGACCGAGTCGCAGGCTCTTAATGGATATACTTTGATGGTTCCCCATAATCGCTTTGTGTCCATTGACTAGTCAAAACACTTTGCTTTTATGGCACATCAAGCATTCTAATCCATCACTTGAGTATTCTCGAAAGAATCACTCGTGCCTTTCTAATAAACACATATGTCTGCATATCTAATCATTTCCAATACTTGTCTGAATTCTATCCTTTTTAAGAAAAGGTTTGCTTTAGATGTATTATCCTTCAAATTCAATCCTTAGGTCGGAAGGTCCATTCCTTCAACCATAATTGATTACATCAATTTCGACCATTTGAATCTCATTTGAAAATACTTCTAAGTATAAGAATTCACAAGTATAATGATTAATAAAGAAATATCTAACAAGTAAAATAAGTTATAGAACGGTTTGTTGCATTGGGGTAGACTTAGGATCTATCATTCATATATTGCTGTCTAATGTACCAGAACAGATAATGCCATTATTTCTTATCAAAATCATCAAATGATTAAAGAAATAAAATATCCATTCATTAATAATAGAAATCCAGAACAAAACGTTCTTTCTAAAATAAAGGGGTACATAAAGCAATAACTTTGAAATGAAATCCTATTTAACTACTAAAGCAGATAAATGTCTTCCACCGCAACCGCTGCCTCCTCTACAGCTTTGCTCGTGTAGATCATTCCTCCATTTCCAAGTCTTTGGGTTTCCTGGTGTCCCTGCATATTAAATGCATACATACCGTCAGAGGTTCCATATCTACCAACCAGGTTTCTGGTAGATAACGCTACTGACTATGTTTCAAAGACTAGGGAGGAAATCTCGTACCTTCTCGAGGAGAAAACATAGACTTCCAGTCCTCAGAATGTGTTCCATGAGAATGACTGCCCGAAGGCTTTCTCACTCTGTTCCGTGGTCCAAGTCTTTTAGGACCATTGGACTCTCTTGTCATCTTCTCCTTTTCCTTATGTAAAACCTTAGGTCCGAAACCTTTGGCCTTGGCTGTAAGAGCTTGCGATTGTTTCAACTCTTCCAAAAGATCTAGCATCTCGAAAACGTGATCAAGCGTTTCCTCGAAGCAACTGATCTTTATGAGTGTTCTCATCGCCTCTTTTCTAGCCTTTACATTTTGCCTAAAGATCAACTTGAGTTTAAGCATGACATCATGATTGGCGGCCAGTGCAAGAGCACTATCCCACTTCTCAAAGTCAGCTATTTCCTCATCAGTTGAGACAATAGTAGGTCTAGGAGGACAAGTTTCACTGAGTACATCTTTGTACTCTTTCACAGTCTGAGCAATGTCTAACTTTTTATTCCACTCAACGCAGTGTGGAACCAGTGAGTTGAATTCCTTGAGTATCATAGAAAGTGGGTTCATAGCTATTCTCTAAACCTATAAGCACGTTTAAACAAACAATCAATTTAATATCCGATATTATCTCCCTCAAATAATATCATTAAATCACTAATCACATCTAAAATCCCATCAGATAAGGCAAGCCACGATAGTGTGGACGTTTACCCATCCAAATGATTTAGCAATTAGATTTGCTTTGGTCGTACATCACTATAGCGTTACTTCGATGGGAAGGATACTATAGAGCGTACCTAAGTGTAAACCATTACTCAGTATCTAAGAAGATTGTTTGGGACTCGTATATTACCGCAAGCCACGATAGTGTGGACGTTTACGCTAATACATGAACCTTCACTTTCTTCTATAACTGTCTACATCAATCGATCCAAAATCCCATTCAATGCAGTAAGCCACGATAGTGTGGACGTTTACTACACCAAAAGATTTTTACAATTGAAATCCAATCACTTGAGACATTCGATTTCATAAATCAAGACGTGGAGAATCATAAGTGAAACTCGAAGTTTCTAACCAGTGATTCACCATGCGAACAACCCTATCTCTCATAAATGAGGGAGCCGAGCAGACAATCGATCCATCTATCAAAGAATGGTACGACTGCCTCTAATTTTTGTCATCCACATGACCAAGTGGCTTTGGCTCCATTCCACTCCCCGGGGTGAGAATGAGTCGACTTGAAGTCAGTTTCAGAAAGACAAATTAGGCATTGTTTGTTAAACTTAATCAATGTTTCTTGTAAGAGGAATTACAAGAATTCTCCTCCAATGACACATCTATACGAACTTCAAAAGTCCATAAGAGTCACCAAGAGAACAGTAATGGAGACCATGGGAATGTTTCCATCCCCGCTCCCACTTAGCTTTTTATAACAAAGGGATACGCTATCTAATGCATAATTAAACACATAAGCATGCATACAAGTAATAAAGCACATATCACATAGTCAAAATAAGCTAGAAAAATTATTTTCCGACTATCATGGCTTTATTCCATCTCCGTATGCGTCTTCTAGTCTTCAGTCTTCGTTCTTGAATGCTCCATGTGACGAGAATATTAATCCCAATATTTAAGTCTATTTATTTTTAATGAATCCAAAAGATACTTAATTCGAAAATTAAGTCAATCGAATAAATCAAAAATAAAATTAAATATTATTAATATTTCTATTTATTTATTTTTCCTTTCTAATTCTATTAAATCTTTAGAATAATCTATCCAAGTCAAACTTGGAATATTCTGGAAGACTTCTATAATAGAATAAGGAAATAAAATAAATTAGGACTCTTCTACTTTCCAAGATTAATTAATTTCCATTTCTATGAAAATTCCCATAAAATAGGAATAATCAATTAGGAAATAAATCAATCCTAAATTAACTCTTATTCCTTTCCAATTCTATTAAATCTCTAGGATCCTATTCCAAGTAGAACTCGGAATACTCTAGAAGACTTCCATAATAGAATAAGGAATAAAATTAATTTCAATTAATTATTCTCCTATCTAATTCTATTAAATCTCTAGATTCCTATTCCAAGTAGAACTTGAAATATTCTAGAAGACTTCCATAATAGAATAAGGAAATAAATAATATTAATTAATTCTTTTCCTATCTCCATGAGAGTTCCCATACTTAGGAATACTAAAAATAGGAAAACTTGAATCAATTAGGTAAGTAGTATCTTGGTAGGATTAGGAGTAGCACGGGTTGGGGATCCCCGTACCACCACCACCACCACCGATCGACCACCGGGAGGGAGCACCCGCCGCCGCCGCTCCAGCCGGCCAGCCGCCACCGTCGCCGGCGACAGCCCACGGCCGAAGGGGGCGACGCCCCTCTCCCCTTTGATCGATCATGGGGTCGATCATGGGGTGATCGACC
This sequence comes from Euphrasia confusa, assembly GCA_954870475.1. Lineage (NCBI taxonomy): Eukaryota > Viridiplantae > Streptophyta > Magnoliopsida > Lamiales > Orobanchaceae > Euphrasia > Euphrasia confusa. Next base: position 25,165,916 of record OX940964.1, read on the forward strand.
CCTTCGGTCCTTCGTCCTCTTCGTCTTCTTCGTCATACGAGTTCTCCGGCGGTCGTCTCGGCATCGATCCAACGTAAATAAATTACAAAAAATAAATTTACAATTCCGGTATCGATTCTATACATGAAATCGACCCTATACACTTTCCGGAAAACATAGAACGTAATAATAAATCCTAAATTCGGTCAACCCCCGAATTTTTTACTATTACAAGCATTCATCCACACAAAACGAATCTCGACATGTCCGAGAGTTTAATAAACGAACAATCATGGTAAATTAAATAGCAATTAATTAAACGAATAATTAACAATTAATTAAACCATGATAGTCGGAATCCCTGCAAGGTAGAACACAATTGAACACATACATGAACACGAAACCAAACGCTCTGATACCAGTTGTTGGAATTCGGTATCCCGGGCCATTAAAATTTGCGGAAAATAATAACCCGATCGAAAACCTCTCGCCGGAAACCGATCACGAACACCACGAAGAACCGGGCTCGACAAGAGCATCGCCGCGGGATGAACCCGCGGCTAAACCCTAGCCGAGCCCCACCATGGGGCTCGCGATCGCGCACAAGGCGATCGCTGGGGCTGCTCCGGCAGCCCCGGGCGGTGAGTCCGGCGACTCACCGCCACCGCCCGAGGAGGGCAGTTCGCCCAGCGGCGAACCCGCCGCGGCTCCAGCCGCGGCTGCCCGGCGATCGACCACCGCGGTCGATCGCCCACCCCGGCTCCCAGCCGGGGTTCCTCGCGTGTGCCGTCGCGGTCGAAGCCCTAGGGCTCGACCGCACCCCCTCGGCTACCAGCCGAGGGCTCCTTCGAACTTCGCCGGGGATCTCGAATCCCCGTCCCCGAAGTTCGTCGTTTTCCCGGATCGTCCGTTCATGTATGCATCACAATTAATCCACATAAATTCATAGAGAGTATGTGATTTTACCTTTTAATTCGTTGTGCGGAGAAACGAATCTAAGTTGAAGACCTTTGAATCTTCCCACGTATTCCTTGCACTAGCTTGAACGTCGGGTGGGCGACGATCCTCCAAGCTTATGGATCCTCTTCAACTCTCTAGAACTATCAAATATGATATTCTTGTCTTATGAAAAAGTGAAGACCATGTAGTGCTTTTATAGGCTACGTAGGGGATCTAAAGGAGGTGGAATATTGGGCTTCCAATATTAATGATTAAATTGAGCCCAAGCCCAAATCTATTAATCTCCCATTAATATTAATTAATTTATTTTCCACTATATAAATTAATTGCACTCCCAATATTAAACCATATTATATCAAATAATATTTCTCCGGTAGTATTATTTATTCCGTGTATTTAAGATTTAAATATCCATGAATAAAATTAATTTATTGCTAATTAATTTATATTCATCTCTTGAATCCGAGACTAGTACCATTCAACCTTAATTATTGTGCGGAACGAATCCACTCATGAGGTTTACACAATAATTCCTTATGAACTCATCTCGGGGATATTATCAACCCTTCCGGGATACACAGTCGTGTCAATCATTCACGGCATGCCATATATAAAATATAGTGACCCAACTTAACCGGTAATTGACCCAATAATTAAACCGGTCAATTCCTTTGGAAAATCAAAGTCACTTATACTAAATATACACACCCGCAATTCTATCGGGGATTAAGAATAAAATACTCTGAGATTTAAATTGATTATCCAAGGCAATCCTAATCAATAAATCTCAAGCGATCCGCCCAATACACCAAGTGTACAAGTGTGATAAAATAATCAAGATAAATTATTTTCTCTCTCACACAACGACTATACCGATGGATTGGTCCGTGTCCATCTAGGTCGTGAGCAACTGTTTGATTAAATACGAGTAACCGATAGTATGATCTTCCGTGTGCCCATGCAACACCATACTAACTACAACGTATAAAATCCAGGACTATAATTTGCATATATTAATTAACAACAATTAAAAGCAAATGAATGTTCGTTATTAATAGGTAAATGAAAGTGTACAAGGAGTTCATAATACTCAAATCTAGACATTAAGTATACTACTCCATCAAGAATCGATACCGGAATTGTAAATTTATTTCTTGTAATTTATTTACGTTGGATCGATGCCGAGACGACCGCCGGAGAAAGCATGTGACGAAGAAGACGAAAAGGACGAAGGACCGGGGATCGATCAAACCCCTTGATCGACCCCAATCGATCGACCCAAGGGGAGGGGACCGATCGCCCTCGGCTAGGGCTGCCGCCGGCGACGGTGGCGGCTGGTGGCTGGGTTGGGCGGCGGTGCTCCTCCGGGGGTGGCCGGTCGAAGGTGGGGGGGGGGGGGGGGGGGGGGGCGTGGGGTCTTCCGATCTCATGCTACTCCTACCTAGATTCACTTTCCTAATTGATTCGGTTTTCCTATTTGAGTTCTCCTATTTTTGGGAATTCTCATGGATTAGGAAAAGAATTAGATGGAATTAATTTTATTCCTTATTCTATTTTGGAAGTCTTCTAGAGTATTCCGAGTTCTACTTGGAATAAGATCCTAGAGATTTAATAGAATTGGAAAGGAATAAAAGTTAACTTAGGATTGATTTATTTCCTAATTGATTATTCCTATTTTATGGGAATTTTCACAGTAATGGAAATTAATTAATCTTGGAAAGTAGAAGAGTCCTAATTTATTTTATTTCCTTATTCTATTATAGAAGTCTTCTAGAATATTCCAAGTTTTACTTGGATAGATTATTCTAGAGATTTAATAGAATTAGATGGGAAAAATAAATAAATAAAAATATTAATAATATTTAATTTTATTTTTGATTTATTTGATTGACTTAATTTTCGAATTAAGTATCTTTTGGATTTATTAAAAATAAATAGATTTAAATATTGGGATTAATATTCTCGTCACATGGAGCATTCAAAAACGAAGACTGAAGACTAGAAGACGCATACGGAGATGGAATAAAGCCATGATAGTCGGAAAATAATTTTTCTAGCATTATTTTGACTATGTGCTATGTGCTTTATTGCTTGTATGCATGCTTATGTGTTTAATTATGCATTAGATAGCGTATCCCTTTGTTATAAAAAGCTAAGTGGGAGAGGGGATGAAAACATTGTTGGAATTCGATATCCCGGGCTATTTAAATTTGCGGAAACCAATAACCCGATCAAAACCATCCGCCGGAGATCACGCGAGCACCACGTACGAGCCGGAGCACGAGCCGAACGCACGACGAGGCCGAAGCCTCGCGCACGCCCAGCCCGAGCCCCCGCACGCGGGGCTCGAAGCGATCACCGATCGCACGCCGGCGATCGGTTGGGGTGGGGCTGCTCCGGCAGCCCCCGCGGCGAGTCCGGCGACTCGCCGCCAGCTGGAGGCCCCCGCCTTCACGGCGGGGTTGGGCACGGCGCCAGCCCGTGCCCAGCGATCGACCCTTCACGGTCGATCGCAACCCCTCGGCCAAGCCGAGGGTTCGGCCCCCGTCGCCCCCGCCGAAACCCTAGGGGCGATCGCCCGTGGTCCAGTGGCTTCGCCACCACCACGCGATCGTCCTCTACTCCGGGTTCGATCTTCGGATCTTGTTCTACGGTATTCTCGATAAATCCAAAACCGAATAAATCAAGGGCGTTTAGATTTTTACCTTTCGATTCGTTGTTCGGAGAAACGAATTCAAGATGACCTTTGAATCTTCCCACGTATTCCTTGCACTAGCTTGAACGTCGGGTGGGCGACGATCCTCCAAGCTCTATGGATCTACTTCTCTCTCTACTTTCTCTCTCTAGAAGAATTATGATCTTCAACTTATGAGAATAGAGAAGACCATGTAGTGCTTTTATAGGCTACGTAGGGGATCTAAAGGAGGTGGAATATTGGGCTTCCAATATTAATGATTAAATTGAGCCCAAGCCCAAATCTATTAATCTCCCATTAATATTAATTAATTTATTTTCCACTATATAAATTAATTGCACTCCCAATATTAAACCATATTATATCCAAATAATATTTCTCCGGTAGTATTATTTATTCCGTGTATTTAAGATATAAATATCCATGAATAAAATTTATTTATTGCTTAATAAATTTATTCATCTCTTTTATCCGAGACTAGTACCACTCAACCTTATTTATTATGCGGAATTAAATCCACTCGCGAGGTTTACATAATAAATCCTTATGAGCTCATCTCGGGGATATTATCAACCCTTCCGGGATACACTGTCCGGTCAATCATTCACGGCATGCCATATATAAAATATAGTGACCCAACTTAACCGGTAATTAACCCAATAATTAAATCGGTTAATTCCTTTGGTAAATCAAAGTCACTTATATTAAATATACACACCCGCAACAATATCGGGGATTAAGAATAAAATACACTGAGTCTCAAATCAATTATCGCCGAGCAATCCTAATTGATGAGTCTCAATCGATCCGCTCAATACACCAAGTGTACAGGTGTGATAAAATAATTAAGACAAATTATTTTCTCTCTCACACAACGACTATACCGATGGATTGGTCCGTGTCCATCTAGGTCGTGAGCATCTGTTCGATTAAATACGAGTAACCGATAGTATGATCTTCTGTGCGCCCATGCACACCATACTAACTACAACGTATAAAATCTAGGACTATGATTTGCATATATTTAATTAAAAACAATTAAATGCAAACAATTGTTTATTAATTTAATAGATTAAATGCTATGATCGGGAGTTTACCGTTACTTAAATCTAGACATTAAGTACACAACTCCAACAGAATCTTCCCACGTATTCCTTGCACTCCGTTCGAACGTCGGGTGGGCGACGATCTATCGAACTCCTATGGATCTCCTTCAACTCTATAGAACTATCAAGTATTGATATTCTTGTCTTATGAATTATGAAGGCCATGTAGTGCTTTTATAGGCTACGTAGGGGATCTAAAGGAGGTGGAATATTGGGCTTCCAATATTGAAGATTAAATTGAGCCCAATGCTCAAGTCCATTAATCCTTATCAATATTAATTAATTTATTTTCCACTATATAAATTAATTGCACTCCCAATATTAAACCATATTATATCCAAATAATATTTCTCCGGTAGTATTATTTATTCCGTGTATTTAAGATATAAATATCCATGAATAAAATTTATTTATTGCTTAATAAATTTATTCATCTCTTGTATCCGAGACTAGTACCACTCAACCTTATTTATTATGCGGAACAAATCCACTCGCGAGGTTTACATAATAAATCCTTATGAGCTCATCTCGGGGATATTATCAACCCTTCTGGGATACATTGTCCCGTCAAGAATTCACGGCATGCCATATATAAAATATAGTGACCCAACTTAACCGGTAATTAACCCAATAATTAAATCGGTTAATTCCTTTGGAAAATCAAAGTCACATATATTAAATATACACACCCGCAATTGTATCGGGGATTAAGAATAAAATACACTGAGTCTCAAATCAATTATCGCTGATGAGTCTCATTCGATCCGCTCAATACACCAAGTGTACAAGTGTGATAAAATAATTAAGATAAATTATTTTCTCTCTCACACAACGACTATACCGATGGATTGGTCCGTGTCCATCTAGGTCGTGAGCAACTGTTTGATTAAATACGAGTAACCGATAGTATGATCTTCTGTGTGCCCATGCACACCATACTAACTACAACGTATAAAATCCAGGACTATAATTTGCATATATTTAATTAACAATAATTAAAAGCAAATGAATGTTTGTCAGTAATAGGTAAATGAAAGTGTACAAGGAGTTCAGAATACTCAAATCTAGACATTAAGTATACTACTCCAGCAACTATGATATCTCACCACCATGCCCACGGCATAGCAGATATCAGTCTCGTGCATAGCATTACATACATTAAGCTTCCCACCATTAAGGTGCAGGGAACTGCCTACTCTTCATCTATCTCCTTTATTGTGTCGGACACAAAACTTTAGATAGATGAATTCCACATCTAAAAGGTGAAGACCTTTCTTGGAATTCTGTATGCTACAACGAGTAAGAATTGTATTTATGTATGAGGCTTGAGATAAGTTCTATGTTCTTTTCTGGCGATCATTTATAACTTTGATCCCAAGAACATTCCCGACTTCTCCTAAGTCTCTTATATTGAATTACTCAGACAACCATCCCTTTATGTCCGATAACATCTTTACTATTGTTGCCAATTTAGAAGGATGTCGTCTACATAAAGAATGAGAAAACACCACATCTTTTCTGTCACTCCTTTATTACACACAGGACCTAAACATGCCTTGAATGAATCCATGAAATGGATTTTTTCATAGGTCCGCATGTGTCCAAGATCTTGAAGCTTCTTTCAATCCTAAGATTGATTAAGCTTGCTTACCAAATGCTCTCGGCTCTTTTCGATGAATCCCTCTGGCTGTTCCACACAGATGGTCCCGTCAAGACTTCCATTTAGGAAATCCGTCTTGACTTCCATCTTCCATGTGAAGACAAAAAGAATCCGGATCGACATTAGCATAGCTACCGGCGAAAAGGTTTACTCATAATCGATCCCTTTCTTTCTGAGTGCACCCTTTCGCAACAAGCCTAGCCTTAAGGTTCACACCTTCCCGTCAGACCCTCTTTTCATCTTGTACGCCCACTTGCAACCAATGGCTTTTACACCTTTAGGCGGTGCTACAAGATCCCAGACATGATTTGAATCCAAAGATTCAATCTCATATTTCATCGTCTTTTACCAAGACTGAGCATTTTGATCTTTCAGCGTCTCGTCATAGATCCAGGGGTCGGCTTCATGTTCTGTAGGTAACAAGTCCGAAGACTCTCCTATAAACATGAACCTGTCGGGTTGTCTAACAACCCTCCCACTACGAAGACGCTCCGGTGTATCTTTAGTGACTAAAGATTATAGTAGCGAACTACTCAGTTAGGCTGGTTCTAAGTCTTGATCAGTCCCTCTAAGCACATTAAGTATTACTCTACTCTTGGGCTTGTGATCTTGCATATATATATATATATATATATATATATATATTCCATGTCTAAGAACCGAACGTTGATGCAATCAACGAACATCTGGTCCTTTGGACTATATTACATATCTAAATTCGTTTTCTTAGGGTATCCTATAAACAGCCAAATATCCGTACAAGTTTCAAAAGGAATCAAGTTCAGGATAAACGCCGCTGTTTCCAAGCCATATCCCAAAAACGAATTAGGTAACTCCGAAAAACTCATTGTCTACTTTCCCATATCTATAAGAGTCATATTCCTTCTTTACAACACATTATTTTGCCGAGGCATAAATGGTGTAGTCTGTCGGGAGTTAATCCCATTTTCTGATAAGTATGCCTTACTCCTCAAAGAGGTCTGCATAAATCAGAGCGAATCAACTCTAGTACATTCTTGGATCTTTTCCCTTTAACCGTAAAGGGTTGCTTGGTCATTTAAACTTCCAAGTATGATTCGAAGGTTGGAAGGTCCTCTCCTTCAACCTAGCTGAGTGGTCCATCAGCTTTCATCCTTTGAATCGTACTCAAGTTAAAATGATTTAGCCTAAGATTCCATAAGTACATTTGATTCATCCTAGAAGGATCTTTACTCTTATTGGGGTTCGACAATGTGTTATTAGCTCCGGTCTGTTGCATCGTGGAAGAACACGGATTTAGTATTAAATTGTCTATCAATGTACCAGAATAGATAATATCCCCGTTTCCTACACTGAAAAGTGTGAAACTATCAGAAGAAACGGAATATCCATTCTAAACCAATTTAGAAATCCGAAATGAAATTTCTTTCTAAATGCCGGCACATAAAGACAATTTATTAGAACTAAAATCCTACGGTTTAAAACCATTTAACATCTCCCACTGCAACGGCTGTTACCTTAACATTATTGCCCATGTAGGTTATTACTTCTTCCTTTCTAAGTCTCCGGGTTTCCTGGAACCCCCGCATTTAAGTGCAGACATGATTTGTGGTTCCCGTATCCACACACCAGGTACTGGTGGATAACACCACTAAGCATGTTTCGGTGACTAAGGAAGAATCAACTCCTTGTTGCTTGAGAGGACAATTAAAACTCCCAGTATCCAAACTGCTTACAACGGAAGCACTTGCCCCTTGGGCTTGCTTGTCCCATTCCGTGGTCCAGATATATTAGGGCCACTGGGTTTCCGTATTGCTTCTTCTTCCTTTTGCCGCCCGAAGGCCTAGGAAGAGTCAATTTCTCAGCCACAAGTGCTTTGAGAGCCCTTAAAGATTCTCTCAGCCGCTTGAAGTTCAATCAGGAGCTCCGCCAATGAATAAGACCTCTTATCCATATTATAGTTTAGGCGGAACTGCTCAAAACTTCTCGGCAGAGACTGGAGAACAAAATCGACCTGGGTTACCCCATTGATAATTGTTCCCAGAATCTCTATCTCATTAAGATATCCCCATCATTCTAAGAATGTGATCCCTCACGGGCGTTCATTCCGACATGATGGCCGTCATGAGTTGCCTCATTTAACTTTGCTCGGCTGTCCTGTCCTGATAACCAAAACTTCTTGAGGTTAAGCATCATATCACAGGTAATGGTCATGGCATGATCCCGATGTCGCAGCACATTTGACATGAAAGCCATAATGTTGCTCCGCGTCATCTCATAGCCTTGATCCATTTCCAATGAGCTTCCTTTCCTCAGCAGTGGAAGCATCATTTGGTTCAGCAGGTCAATTGACTTGGAGTACATATTTGTACTCCTCTGCAGTTAGGACAATGTCCAAGTTTCTTTTCCAATCTATACAATCAGGTTCAGAGAGTTTGTTGACTTATAATGGGAATAATACCATATAAAACAAACAATGAGTTTAATTCGATATCATTTCCCTCAAGTGATATCATTAAACTACCAATCATTTCCAAAATCCCATCAAACATAGCAAGCCACGTTCTTGTGGACGTTTACCAGTCCAAATGATTTTATGATTGGATTTCACTTCGGTCGTACATCATTATAGCAGTGACTCCGATGGGGAGGATACTATAAAGCGTACCTAAGTGTGTACCATTTCTCAGTACTAAGTCCACCGCTCGGGAACCACATGTCCACCGCAAGCCACGTTCTTGTGGACGTTTACGTTGACATGCGGTCCTCCACGACTTTCTATAACTGTCGAGCCTCAATTAATCCGAAAGTTCCGTTTCCATTTAGCAAGCCACGTTCTTGTGGACGTTTACTAAAACAAACAACTTTATTAATTGAATCTCACTTATTTAAATGTCATAGAATCTTAATTAACCCAAAGTACCGTTTCCATTTAGCAAGCCACGATAGTGTGGACGTTTACTAAAATAAACAACTTTGTTAATTGACTCTTACATTTATTAAATTTCACAATTTTATTAATCAAAGCTTGATATCTCGTAAGTGAAACTCGAAGTTTCTAACCAGCGATCAATCATGCAATTGAGCCCTATCTCTCACAAAGTGAGGGAGCCAATCAGACAATCGATCTAGTCATCGAATGACTCGGAAGTCTCTAAACTGTGTCATCGACATAACCAAGCGCTTTGGCTCCATTCCACTCCCCGGGGTGAGAATGAGTCGAGTTGAAATTAGTCTTTGAAAGACAGATTAGGCATTGCTTTGAGAAATATAATTGTTCAATTCTATAAGTAGATTTTTAATTCGAATTTTGATCCAGTGATATCCGTGTGTCGACTTTATCCGATAGGGAGGATGACACTAAACCAACTCGTAAGTGACACACATCACTATCAAAACAGAGAATGGAGACCGCGGGATTGTTTCCAATCCCTCTCCTGTTGGGATATGTCCTTCGATCCTACGTGTGCAATCGATAAAGTCATAAGGTCGTCTATGGATGTTAAATGATTATTTGATAATATTAATTGTTGGGAACAATATAATATTGATCAATTAAATCATACCTACAGGGTCACACACGGACTCGAAGATAATGTACGATGATTGATATATATATTGATTTAGAATCAATATTTACGTGGATTTAATTCCCATGCATGTGATGCATGGCTTGCATGGATGCATGTCACATAGTGTGACATGGCATGCCACACAAGCAAGTGGGACCACATACAATGCATAGTGGCATGTGTATGTGGCATGACCTTTCACCTCCTTTGTAACCTCTTTTGCATGTTAATGGTGCATCTTTATGCACATTAAGATGGAGGTTACAAAAAGGTGTAATGGTGTGAATAATGGTGTGTTTATATAGATGAAAATCTGATTTTCATCACACACAAGCATCAGCCACGAAAATCCACACAAATAGAGAGAAAAGAGGTGATCTTGGAGATCCATTCTCAAGCAATCAAAGGTGTTCATTATCCGGGTTCGTGTGCAACACGTAGAGGCCGGGCCATTTGTGCGGCTTCCACATCCGGGCGATCTAAAGGAGTGACGAGGTCATTCACAAGGAGAGTTTCGAGAGGCTGATCCATTTGAGGTGGTTCAATCGGATGGAGTTATATTCTAAATGTCTAGTTTAGTGACAATATGGAACTCCTTATCTGTGTTTTACATTATCTATTAATCAAACTGTCGGCGTCTTGTCTATCTTGTACTTGAATGCAATAGTCCTAGATATATACGTTGTAGACAGTATGGCGTGAGGAGACACGCGGAAGATCATACTGTCGGTTACTCGTATACTATCGAACAGGAGCTCACGACTTAGATGGACAGGGACAATCCATCGGTACGTCGTAGTGTGACTGGGTAATAGTTGGTCTTGACTATTATGTTACACTTGTACACTTGGTGTATTGAGCAGGACCACGGGAGGGCGTTCGATTTATACTAATCGACGTAATCGAACTAGACCTCAGAATTACGGATATACGAATTCTTAATCCCTATATAATTATAGGTGCGTGTGTCCAATTCTCGGTTCTTTAACTTGCCAATGAGTGAGACTATTTGATTAGTCGAGATACTCGGTAAATTGGGAATCGTAATTGTACTCACGGCATGCTATAGATTATAGACAGGAAACCGTGTCCCGTTTATCGGGTTGATAACGTCCCCGAGATGAGCTCATAAAGTTTATCATGTAAACCCTGCAGGTGGATCTGTTCCACATGATAATAAGGATGAGTGGTACTAGTCTCGGATAATAAGAAACAAATTAATTTAATTATTAGTAATTAAATAAATTCGTGGACGTTCGATATCTTAAACACGGGGAAAGTCGTATATGTAATTTCGGCGGATTTATTATTGTTGAAATAATATTAAAATTAATTTCGGGAATTCAATTATTATTTTATAGTGGAGTTAATAATAATTAAAATTGAAATCGATTAATTAAGGAATTGAGTTTACGTATTCCAAGTTAATTAATATTACAATTTAGCCCTTAATTAATTTGTCCTAAGGTCCCTAACGTAACTCTATATAATCCACTCCCGTACTCTCCTAAAACCTATCATTCGCCGCTATTTCATTTTACTGAGAAAAACAATTGCGTTAACGCAATTATAATTTTTCTCTGTAAAATTAAATTAGTTTGCGCTAATATTTTTCTCTCAGAGAGAAAAAGATATATTAACGCTGTTGATAGAGAAAGTACAGAAGGGAGAACTCCAGCGGATCGTTGCCCACACAACGGCTGGAGAAAGGATCTGAGGCATACGTTAGAAGCATCTAAGGTCTCAACAATCGACCGAGAGGTATGAGATCGAATTCTCTATTCCGCTATTTATTCGATCTAATTTCTCGTTGAAAATACATGAACGTGGATCGGGTTCCGGGGTCGTGGATCGTGTTCCTCGACTACTGGGGGTTCTAGGACCTCCGAAACGGTAGTCGGATGAGGAAAAACGACCCGGAAACGAGCCCGGAACAGCAACGTCGTGTTGCTGTTCGCGGACAAACGGCGGTCGCCAAAGGGCAAACGGCGGTCGCCGTTTGCAGTTCCTTTCAGCGACCGCTGGACTGCTTTCGGCGGTCGCCGAATTGATGCAGTCCAGTCCCGTTTCGCGCGGTTGTCCTCCGGGGCGATGGCTGGGCGTGATTCGGGATAAGGGCTGTTAAGCGAACGAAGTAGCGACTTCGGAGGTCGACTGGGATGGTTCGGAAGTTCGAGCGATCGAACGAACGCATCCCGGAGAGTCGAAATCCAACAATTGGTATCAGAGCCGGTTATGCATTCTTGTATTGTTTGCGAATTTGTTTTGAAGGTAACCCGATTATTATGGTCATATGTTTATGTACTGTATGTTGTGGTTTGTTAAACTCTCGGGGTTGTCGAGATTTTGTTTTGAATCGTTGCTTGCTTGTAATAGTTAAAACGACGGGTTGAGTCGTTTAGATTTTCTATTTCGGTTTTTCGTTTTTCGTTTATCCGGGTGTATAGGATCGATCATTCCTGTATAGGATCGATGCCGGAAGTAGTTAGTATTACTCTTGTAATGTTGCTGCTGCTTGGTGGATCGAGACGAGATCGAGGGCCGGACGAACGAGGGTCGAGAAGTCGAACCCGCGGCTGCTGAAGGGCAAACGGCGGTCGCCGTTTCTCAAACGGCGGTCGCCGTTTCGGTGTTTTCTTGGCAGCAGCTTGCGGGGGTTCGACGGACATCACGGATCGCTTGTCAAGGGCCCGGGATGATACTCCAGTGGGAGGGGTTCGTCTCTTGGTCCTTAGACGAGTCGGTGATGGACCGAGACCGAGGCGAGCAACGAGACGAAGATCCGAGAAGACGTGCATCGAAGATTTGAAGGCCATAATAATCGGGCCACGTTAAATGCTTTTTGTGTGTTTACGTGCGTTTTTATTGTGCTTTAAATTCATATGCATGCTCGTTAATCCCTTTCGTAAAATACTAAGTGGGAGAGGGATTGGAAACAATCCCGCGGTCTCCATTCTCTGTTTCGAGAGTGATGTGTATTGACTTACGAGTTGGCTTTAGTGTCATCCTCCCTATCGGATAAAGTCGATACACGGAAATCATTTTGATCGAAATTCGAATGAAATTCCAATTTTAAAATTGAACACTTAAGTTTTTCAAAGCAATGCCTAATCTGTCTTTCAAAGACTAATTTCAACTCGACTCATTCTCACCCCGGGGAGTGGAATGGAGCCAAAGCGCTTGGTTATGTCGATGACACAGATTAGAGACATTCGAGTCATTTGATGACTAGATCGATTGTCTGGTTGGCTCCCTCACTTTGTGAGAGATAGGGCTCAATTGCATGATTGATCGCTGGTTAGAAACTTCGAGTTTCACTTACGAGATATCAAGCTTTGATTAACGAAATTGTGAAATTTATTAAACGGAATTCAATTAACAAAGTTGTTTGTTTAGTAAACGTCCACACTATCGTGGCTTACTAGACGGAAACGGAACTTTGGGTTAATTGAGGCTCGACAGTTATAGGAAATCGTAAAGGGACCGCATGTCAACGTAAACGTCCACACTAACGTGGCTTGCGGTGGGCGTGTAGTTTCCGAGCGGTTAACTTAGTACTGAGAAATGGTATACACTTAGGTACGCTTTACAGTATCCTCCCCATCGGAGTCACTGCTGTAATGATGTACGACCAAAGTAAAAGTCCAGTTATAAAATCGTTTGGACTAGTATACGTCCACATGAACGTGGCATGCTAGTCTGATGGGATTTTAGGATTAATTGGTAAATTTAATGATATTAATTAAGGGAGTTAATATCGAATTAAATTTGACAGTTTGATTTGTCTCTTTTATAGATATGGCACTCAACCCGCTGTCCATTATACTAAAAGAAAACAAACTCACTGGTCCGAACTATGTTGATTGGAAACGAAACTTGGACATTGTCCTAACTGCTGAGGAGTACAAATATGTACTCCATGAGGTTTGTCCTGATGAACCTATTGACACCTCCACTCCTGAGGAAAAGGAAGCTCATCGGAAGTGGGTCAAGGCTGATCAGATGGCGCGGTGCTACATTTTGGCTTCTATGTCAAATGTGCTGCAACATCAGCATGAGGCCATGACCACTGCCTATGATATGATGCTTAACCTCAAGGAGATGTTTGGTAGTCAGGATAGGGCAGCCAGGCAAGATGCCATGAGAAAACTCATGACGGCCACTATGTCCGAAGGAACGCCCGTGAGGGATCACGTTCTTAGGATGATAGGCTATCTGAATGAGATAGAGATTATGGGAGGAGCTATCGATGGGGAAACCCAGATCGATATAGTGCTCCAGTCTCTGCCTAGGAGTTTTGAGCAGTTCCGCCTGAACTATAACATGAACAAGAGGTTATATTCGTTGGCGGAGCTCCTGACTGAACTCCAGGCGGCAGAGGGAATCTTTAAGAAATCTCATGCACTTGTGGCTGTGAAACTTCCTGGTCCTCCGGGGACTAAGAGGAAGAAAAAGCAAGGACGGAAACCCAGTGGACCCAGCAATGGTGGACCACGGAATGGAGTGAACAAGCCCAAGGGCAAGTGTTTCCGTTGCAAGCAGTCTGGACATTGGAAGTCTAATTGTCCTCTCAGACAAGGAGGTATGAACTTTTCCTTAGTCACTGAAACATGTTTAGCGGTGTTATCCACCGGTACCTGGTGTGTGGATACGGGATCCACTGATCATGTCTGCAATTCTTTGCAGGGGTTCCAGGAAACCCGGCGGCTTAGAGATGGAGAGATCACTATCTACATGGGCAACGCTACGAAAGTGGCGGCGGTTGCAGTGGGAGATGTTCATTTATCTTTTAATAATAAAGTTTTAGTATTGAATAATTGTCTTTATGTACCGAATTTTAGAAAGAACCTTGTTTCGGTTTCTAAATTGGTTTTGAATAAATATTCTGTTTCTTTTGATAGTTCTGTTATTATCAAAAAGAATGGTGAATATATCTGTTCTGGTACATTGATAGGCAACTTATATATACTGAATCCTGATTATTCCACGATGCAACGAGTAGAGTCAAATAACACATCTAGTACCAATAAGAGAAAGGAGCCTTCTAGGATGAATCAAAAGAACTTATGGCATCTTAGGCTAGGTCATATTAACTTAGGTAGGATTCAAAGGTTGATAACTGATGGAATACTCAGTGGTGTGAAAGATGAGGACTTTCCAACCTGCGAATCATGCCTGGAAGGAAAAATGACCAAGCGACCCTTTAGTGATAAGGGGTATAGATCCAAGGAAGTACTGGAATTGATTCACTCTGATTTGTGCGGGCCTTTATCTGTCCAAGCGAGAGGAGGTTATGAATATTTCGTAACCTTCACTGATGATTACTCAAGGTATGGTTTTATATACCTGATGCGCCGCAAGAGCGAGTGCTTTGACAAGTTCAAGGAGTACAAAGCTCTTGTGGAGAACCTTCATGGTAAAACCATAAAGACTCTACGATCTGATCGTGGAGGAGAGTACCTCTCGGGAGAGTTTAAGGCGTACTTATTAGAGAATGGGATTGACTCCCAGATGACTGCACCATACACGCCCCAGCAGAATGGTGTAGCAGAAAGAAGGAATAGGACTCTTATGGAAATGGTAAGATCTATGATGAGTTACTCAGACCTACCAGTTTCGTTCTGGGGATATGCCTTGGAAACAGCGGCGTATATCCTGAACTTAGTTCCTTCTAAATCAGTCCCTAAGACGCCCTCGGAATTGTGGACCGGGCGAAAGCCGAACTTGAAACACATTCGGATCTGGGGTTGTCCAGCACATGTGCTGAAGCATGGGGCTGATAAGTTGGAATCTCGTTCAGATATTCGGTTGTTTATAGGATATCCTAGAGGAACGAAAGGTGGTCTGTTTTATAGTCCTAAGGATCAGAAGATCGTTGTTAGCACCAACGCTCGGTTCTTGGAAGAGGATTATATAATGGACCATAAGCCCAAGAGTGAGATAATACTTAACGAACTGAGAGGGGACGATCAAGGCTTAGATCCAACCGAACCGGGTGATACGCCACCACAGTCTGCACCTGTAGTTACTGAGGTTACACCGGAGCCTCGTCGTAGTGGGAGGGTTGTTCGACAACCCGATAGGTTCATGTTTATAGGTGAGTCTTCGGACTTGTTACCTGGAGAACATGAAGCCGATCCCTGGACCTATGGCGAGGCGCTTAAAGATCGAGATGCTCAGTCTTGGCAAAAGGCGATGAAATCTGAGATTGAATCAATGGATTCAAATCAGGTCTGGAATCTTGTAGCACCGCCCAAAGGTGTAAAAGCCATTGGTTGCAAGTGGGTGTACAAGAGGAAAAGAGGGTCTGACGGGAAGGTTGAAACCTTCAAGGCTAGGCTTGTTGCGAAGGGGTATACTCAGAAAGAAGGGATCGATTATGAGGAAACCTTTTCGCCGGTAGCTATGCTAAAGTCGATCCGGATTCTTTTGTCTATAGCAGCTCATATGGATTATGAGGTGTGGCAAATGGACGTCAAGACAGCATTCTTGAATGGGAATCTTGACGAGACCATTTACATGAGACAGCCAGAAGGTTTCATTAAGAAAGGCCAAGAGCATCTAGTGTGTAAGCTAAACCGATCCATTTATGGATTGAAGCAAGCTTCTAGATCTTGGAACATGCGGTTTGATGAGGTTATCCAGTCTTATGGATTCATTCAAAGCATGGACGAGTCGTGTTTATACCGGAGATGTGACGGAAACAGTGTGGCGTTTCTCGTGCTTTATGTAGACGACATCCTTCTAATTGGCAACAATGTGAAGATGTTGTCGGACATAAAGGGATACTTGTCCAAGCAATTCGATATGAAAGACTTAGGACAAGTTGGGCATGGGATCAAGGTTATAAGGGATCGCCGGAAAAGAACATTAAGCTTGTCCCAGGCTTCATATATTGATACGATTCTGGCTCGTTTCAACATGCAGAATTCCAAGAGAGGTGCTCAACCTTTCTGCCATGGAATTCATCTATCTAAAGATATGTGTCCCAAAACACAAAAGGAGATAGATTACATGAAGAAGGTTCCTTATGCTTCGGCAGTAGGAAGTCTAATGTATGCCATGTTGTGCACGAGACCTGATATCTGCTATGCCGTGGGCATGGTAGCTAGATATCAGAGTAATCCTGGACAGGGTCACTGGACTGCTGTAAAGAACATACTTAAGTACCTGCGAAGGACTAGGAATTATGTTCTGAGTTACAAAGCGTCCGAGTTGATTCCTATTGGTTACACAGACTCGGATTTCAAATCTGATAAGGATCAGCGAAAGTCTACATCAGGCTATGTGTTCACATTGGGAGGTGGAGAAATTTCATGGAAGAGTGTTAAGCAGAAATGCATTTCGGACTCTACCATGGAAGCCGAATATGTAGCAGCCTCTGAGGCAGCTAAAGAATCGGTGTGGCTCCGGAACTTCCTTATGGACTTGGATGTGGTTCCTAAAATGCCTAGAGCTATCACAATTTATTGTGACAATAGCGGTGCAGTGGCAAATGCAAAGGAACCACGAGCCCACAATGCGAGTAAACACATAGATCGCAAGTACCACCTGATTAGAGACATCGTCAGGAGAGGCGATGCGGTTGTCACCAAGATTGCATCAGCGGATAACCTGGCTGACCCCTTTACGAAGGCACTTCCAGCGGAAGCGTTCAAGAGACACGTGAAGGGGATGGGTATCGGATGTATGGTAAAGGGCAACTAGAGATTTAGTATAAGTGGGAGATTGATGGAGTTATATTCTAAATGTCTAGTTTAGTGACAATATGGAACTCCTTATCTGTGTTTTACATTATCTATTAATCAAACTGTCGGCGTCTTGTCTATCTTGTACTTGAATGCAATAGTCCTAGATATATACGTTGTAGACAGTATGGCGTGAGGAGACACGCGGAAGATCATACTGTCGGTTACTCGTATACTATCGAACAGGAGCTCACGACTTAGATGGACAGGGACAATCCATCGGTACGTCGTAGTGTGACTGGGTAATAGTTGGTCTTGACTATTATGTTACACTTGTACACTTGGTGTATTGAGCAGGACCACGGGAGGGCGTTCGATTTATACTAATCGACGTAATCGAACTAGACCTCAGAATTACGGATATACGAATTCTTAATCCCTATATAATTATAGGTGCGTGTGTCCAATTCTCGGTTCTTTAACTTGCCAATGAGTGAGACTATTTGATTAGTCGAGATACTCGGTAAATTGGGAATCGTAATTGTACTCACGGCATGCTATAGATTATAGACAGGAAACCGTGTCCCGTTTATCGGGTTGATAACGTCCCCGAGATGAGCTCATAAAGTTTATCATGTAAACCCTGCAGGTGGATTTGTTCCACATGATAATAAGGATGAGTGGTACTAGTCTCGGATAATAAGAAACAAATTAATTTAATTATTAGTAATTAAATAAATTCGTGGACGTTCGATATCTTAAACACGGGGAAAGTCGTATATGTAATTTCGGCGGATTTATTATTGTTGAAATAATATTAAAATTAATTTCGGGAATTCAATTATTATTTTATAGTGGAGTTAATAATAATTAAAATTGAAATCGATTAATTAAGGAATTGCGTTTACGTATTCCAAGTTAATTAATATTTCAATTTAGCCCTTAATTAATTTGTCCTAAGGTCCCTAACGTAACTCTATATAATCCCCTCCCGTACTCTCCTAAAACCTATCATTCGCCGCTATTTCATTTTACTGAGAAAAACAATTGCGTTAACGTAATTATAATTTTTCTCTGTAAAATTAAATTAGTTTGCGCTAATATTTTTCTCTCAGAGAGAAAAAGATATATTAACGCTGTTGATAGAGAAAGTACAGAAGGGAGAACTCCAGCGGATCGTTGCCCACACAACGGCTGGAGAAAGGATCTGAGGCATACGTTAGAAGCATCTAAGGTCTCAACAATCGACCGAGAGGTATGAGATCGAATTCTCTATTCCGCTATTTATTCGATCTAATTTCTCGTTGAAAATATATGAACGTGGATCGGGTTCCGGGGTCGTGGATCGTGTTCCTCGACTACTGGGGGTTCTAGGACCTCCGGAACGGTAGTCGGATGAGGAAAAACGACCCGGAAACGAGCCCGGAACAGCAACGTCGCGTTGCTGTTCGCGGACAAACAGCGGTCGCCAAAGGGCAAACGGCGGTCGCCGTTTGCAGTTCCTTTCAGCGACCGCTGGACTGCTTTCGGCGGTCGCCGAATTGATGCAGTCCAGTCCCGTTTCGCGCGGTTGTCCTCCGGGGCGATGGCTGGGCGTGATTCGGGATAAGGGCTGTTAAGCGAACGAAGTAGCGACTTCGGAGGTCGACTGGGATGGTTCGGAAGTTCGAGCGATCGAACGAACGCATCCCGGAGAGTCGAAATCCAACACAATCGACTCAACACCACCTCAACGACATTAACCAAAGTCAACGATCACCAAAAGTAAGTAATCGTTGAACCTTATATATATATATATTGGATGTGTATATATATATATGTTTATATGTGTTCTTATACACATTTAGTGTGCACTAAGATCATGGCATAGTAAATCTATCGCTTTACACGCTTCCGCACACACGGTATATCGATTGGATCGGTATACCGGAACCTTCAATTGGTATCAGAGCCTAGGGCTCGTGCATACTTTTGTGTTGGACACGAAGGTTAAATCAACATAATTGGATTATATGTTTAATTGTGATTATGTGATTAGATGTAAGGCCGGCCACCGTTAGTGGTCGGGTGAATGAAATTGTCGTTTTTTACGTACGATTGGCCATAGTTTTGGAGGGCTGCGTCCCTTGGAATCATTTGTAATAGATAGGTTTTCTATTTCAATATGTATTGTTCAAACTTGTAAGCGATGGACTTGGTCCATGGTTCGATGGTGGATCTCGGCTCTCCGGCGAAAACGAGAAGAAACGAAGCAAAACGAAGCGAAACGGGCGAAAACCGGGCTGCTGGAGCAAAACGGCGGGCGCCGTTTGTGCTCCGGCGGGCGCCGAATGGATTCGGCGGGCGCCGTTTTGGAAACGGCGACCGCCAGTGGTGTTCGGCGACCGCCGTTTGTAAAACGGCGGGCGACGTTCGTGGTTTTTGGGGTACGGACTAAGGTTGACCTAAATCGGCGAGCGCAGAACTGAAACGGCGGGCGCGGACCAGTCCAGAAGATGTTCAAGGCCTATTTTGTTGCTTTTAATCTTTTCGTTTGAGAGTTGTGAGGTTCTAGGGGCCTTTCGATTACGTATTTATTTGCTTTGCTAGTTATAGGTTGTTTTATGTTATAAATGTTCAACTTACATATAAACAAACCTATACATGCAAGTTCCCAAAAATAATGAGTATAATGTCTTGTCCAAAACGTCACACTCATGAAGCCCTCGATCATAAGTTGGTAGGTCCGCCTCAGCGGGGTACTACTTGTTATCTTGGGATAAGTGGGAGTAAGGGTTAGACCCTTACACGTGAGTTTGGTTTTCTCATCGATAGATCCACTGCAGGCGTGGCTATAGAGACATGAGATGAGAATGGGACTCTCATCGACCGAGAGTGACATTAGATGTCATTGACATGGAATGTCTACCTATCTTGGAGTTCTTAAGTGCGGACTCAGTCGGCTTAAGGATTCGCAAGATGAGGGTCTTGGGATCGTTTTGTTCAAGGGAACAACGATATTAGATATCGATTGAACAAAATGGAATAAATAAGTAACTTGTTAGACAACCTTATTTGTTTACCGCTTTGTGAATGTTTACATACTTTATTTATCTTTCTTTTGTAGTTTATCATGTTAATTTCAACTCGATTCAAGTTTGGTTCAATTCTTGATTATGAAAATTGAACAACATAAATTTTCTTGATTCACAACGTAATTTGAGGATGGTCCTCAAATACGAAGACAATGAAAATGTGTTAGATAACCACATCCTAAGATATCATTGAACAACTCAATAGCATGTTCGGGGAATATGCTAAGATTGAGCGGTTCGGTATGACCAGGGTCATTGCTTCAGCTAGGCTGGAAAAATGGAAATCTATGGAATCACATGTGCAACAAATGATTGGATTATTTGCTTCAAGTGACCGCCTAGATTTTTCCTATGATGATTATTTGGCAACCGATTTCATACTTCAATTTCATGATGGTTATAATGCCTTTAGGCTAAAATTTCCATATGAATGGTTTGAAGAAATCGCTTCGTGAGCTCCACGGGATGCTCAAGGCTCCTGAGCCGGCGATAGAGAAGGACCCTAAGAGGGAAATTCTTATGATATGGGATAGGGTATTCAAAAGAGCATGGGCAAGAAGGCTACTAGGGTTCCTAGGGAATCTCAATGCGTCTACTGCAAAAGTGTTGGACACTACTTGCAAACATATAAAATTTCATATTTTATTCAATTTCAAAACAAATGCCTAATTTGTCTTTCATTTGATGGATTATAAGGTTAGGATTATTTACACCTCGGGGAGTGATTTAATCCAAAACACTTAAGTTCATCAATGACACAAATTAGAGACTTTTGAGCCATTGGATGGCGTGAATCGATTGTCTGGTTGGCTCCCTCATATTTTATGAGAGATAGGGCTTCAGTTGCATGATAATATCGCTGGTTAGAAAACTTCAATTTTTCACTTACGATTTATTACGTTTTGACATTGAGATAATTTTGAATGAAAATTTGAATGAGATTCAATTATTGGGAATAATTGAATTTGCCCAAAGTTCAAAGAAGATGTGAAGAACGGGGTTGCTTCATCTTCAAGTATTAATGATATAGACATTAAACTTCACAAATTCTACTTCTTGGGTATTGGATGTCAAATGTGGTTCTCACATTTTTATGTGGAGGAACTACATAGAAGTATAAGTTTGGTGAATAGAGATGTCGATCTACGGGCATGAAATGGAGCGAAGGTCGCTGCATTAGCCGTATGATCATATGATGTTGTTTTGCCTTAGGGCCTTGTTTTAGTATTATAACTATGTAATTTCGTACCTTCAGTAAACAATGAATATTGGTTCAGTATTGGATACTGATGGATTAGTTTTTCACTATTAAATAGTTTGGTAACTATTTTAATTGTGAACTATTCTTTGTTTTGGTACGATTATTATATTGTTTATGTATACTTTAAACTTGACAAATCATATATATCATTAAGACCAAAGGCCAAATCGAATAAGTATCGATGAGACATAACTGAAACATTGTTGATTAGATCAAATCAAAATCTAAACATGTAACGAAGCTTCTTTTAGAAGGAATTTTAGAATCATTTGACTTGGAGTCATTTGATACATGTGAATGATGTGTGATTGAAAAGATAACAATGTCATCTTTCTTGGAGAAAGGAGAACATGTGAGTAATTAGGGATGATCCATACTGATGTATGTGGAACCTATCAGTTCACAAGCACATGAAGGTTATGTTTCGGAAAAGAGAAAACAAACTATATTAGATATAGTTCGACCATTCGATGAGAGGTCTAAATGAACTACTGGTCTCTTTTGGGAACACACAATTCTTGACTTCAACTTATACACTGAATAGGACGCTGTCAAAAGCTGTTGATAAGACACCATACTAGGTATGGAAAGGGAGGGTCCCTAAATTGTTTTCATCAAAATTTGAGGTTCTAAAAGCTTCTCTGATGAGATTTATCTCTATAGAGCTTGAACTCAAATGGGATAAAAGTTTCTTTATGGTATCCATAAGAAACTCGAGGGTACAACTTCTACGATCTATCTGAGAACAATATTTTGTTGCTCGAGATAGTGATTTTCTTGAAAAGAGTTATCTTTCCTAGAAATTCAGTGGGAGCTCGGTTGTTTTGAACGAGGTTCAAGTGAAACAACCAATGATGAATACTCAAGACTGGGTTGAGAGTATTCTTATGGTTTTGAAAGCCATACCAGCCCTCGTAGGTCCGAAAGGCATAAATTTATCTATATTATTCAAATACTTAGATATTGTGACCAATGAGAGATATGAATTCATGCTTTTGGAAAGCGGTGAACCTTCGACCTAATTCCAAACTATGACGAGTCCAGCTACTGAAAATTGGCATGGTGCCATGAAATCTGAGATGATATCAATATCTGATAATCAAGTTTGGAACTTGATATATTTGCATCACAGGGTTAGACCCAATGAATGCTAATAGATCTTTAAGATCTAAACAGACAGATGGAAAACCTAGGGTTTTCAAAGCAAGTTTGATGGTAAAAGTTTTATTCACGAGGTGGATTGTGGAAAAACTTTCACCAGTTGCTTTGATTAAATCATTCAGATTATCTTAGCCATTGCTACTCATCTTGATAATGAGTTATGGTAATATTGGATGTTAAAACTAACTTCTTGAATTGGATTCTAGAAGAGAATGTGTTTTGACACAGCCAAAGAGTTTTATCGATCCTAATAAGGCTGAGAAATTATGCAATCTTATAATTCCATTTATGGAATAAAGCAAAGCATATCGGAGTAGCAATCTTCAGTTCAATGAATCCATACTAGGTTTTGGATTTCAGAGGAACTCGGAAGAGTCTTGTTTTACAAGAAGATCAGTGGGAGTTACGTTGTATTAATTGTGTTGTATGTCGGTGACATACTCCTTATTGGAAACAATGTTTCTATGCTTAATTCTATTAAAGAATGGCTTGGAAATTGTTTTTCAATAAAGGATCTTGGAGAAGCACAATACATATTGGGCATCAAGATCTGTCGGAACAGATCGAAAATGATGTTTGGACTTAGTCAAGTGACCTATATTGATAAGGTACTTGATAAGTTCAGAATGAAAGACGCCAAAAAGGGTCTCATTCCAATGAGTCATGGCACATCTCTTAGCAAGATGCAAGGCCCTACGGGACTTGATGAGCAAAAGAGGATGAAAAACATTCCTTATGCTTTGGAAATATGGTCTATAATGTATGCCATGATATGTACACGACCGGACGTATCGTATGCTTTGAGCATGACGAGTCAGTTTCAAGGAAATCCAGGTGAGGCGCGTTAGCTGCGACCAAGAATATTCTTATGTACCTTAGATGGACAAAAGAATTTTGTTGTCTTTGGAAGACAAAAAGAGTTGATATTAACAAGCTGTTTGAATGCTAACTTCAAAACAGACTAAGATAATTTCCGATTTTAATCTGGTTATATCGTTTGTCTGGTTAGAGGTGATATTTGCTGGAATAGTTCCATGCAATATAGCTGATTAAACTACAGAAGCTGAGCACAGTATTGCATTGGATGCAGTAATGTTGGCAGTTAGGATTTGAAAGTTCTTGAATGAACTAGGTGGCGTAATTAGCTCGGCCCATCCGATAGTTCTCTATTTATAGTAGGGCTATCGCGCAAGCCAATGAGCCAAGGGAGCACCACAAGTCTAAACTGGTGCTCAGGAAGTTCTACATTATCTAGGAGATAGTTTTGTGGAGACATCGAGGTAATAAAGTTGCAACTTTTGGTAAGGTTGCAAACCCGCTTTCTTAACCTCTCCAGCAGTTTAAGCTTGAGGCTTTCACGACTGCAATAGAGATCAGACATCTTAGAGATGAGTTGTGATTTCTATTACTGTATTAGATACTTTTGGAGATTTGGTAGACATTCACTCATATGTATAATACATATTTCTTCATATAAATATGGTTTAATTTATATGAATTGTCCAAATGATTAAGTTATATCAATTGGGTTATGAGGTCGACTTACCGCATAATGAAGTCCCAATGGTTGAACTGATATACTTAAATCATATAGTTGTTCCTGGTTCGTATAATCGAGTACGGACAAACCGATAATACAATGAACTAGTTTGTAATGTGTACTATAGCGCCGCTTCATGGGCTAGTGATGTGGGACATCAAGTACAATTACATAGATATTAGCTGGGAGCTAATGATCGAACAGACCCGACTGGAATAGTATTTGAGATTTCGAGTCATAATACTATTTCATTGACTGTCGAGCAATTTCCTCTGACCTGAGTAGTCCAGAGTAATTCCATTGTGAAATGGTATACTTTGATATAAGTAAAGGCCTTTCGTAAAAGGAGGTTATAAAACTTGTCATTGGGTATATCAGGAAGCAAGTGGGAGAGCTTGGATTGACAAGATGGGATTGTCCTCCATTTTATAATGGGATACATGTCTTACCGGCCACTTGGAGAGTCGAGACTGTGGAAAATACGTGGCCACGTCCAGATTCGTATCATAGTGATAAATCTGGTTTTACAGTCTGTCTCAAAGTCCAAGAAAGGTTTGAACCGATTGAGGATGACTCGAGTCTTGCCTCAAGTTCAAACTTAGACATAAAGTGACAACAGGAAGTTGGCAGCACACTGGCTCTGAAGGCCAAGTGGGAGATTGTTGGGATATGTCCTTCGATCCTACGTGTGCAATCGATAAAGTCATAAGGTCGTCTATGGATGTTAAATGATTATTTGATAATATTAATTGTTGGGAACAATATAATATTGATCAATTAAATCATACCTACAGGGTCACACACGGACTCGAAGATAATGTACGATGATTGATATATATATTGATTTAGAATCAATATTTACGTGGATTTAATTCCCATGCATGTGATGCATGGCTTGCATGGATGCATGTCACATAGTGTGACATGGCATGCCACACAAGCAAGTGGGACCACATACAATGCATAGTGGCATGTGTATGTGGCATGACCTTTCACCTCCTTTGTAACCTCTTTTGCATGTTAATGGTGCATCTTTATGCACATTAAGATGGAGGTTACAAAGAGGTGTAATGGTGTGAATAATGGTGTGTTTATATAGATGAAAATCTGATTTTCATCACACACAAGCATCAGCCACGAAAATCCACACAAATAGAGAGAAAAGAGGTGATCTTGGAGATCCATTCTCAAGCAATCAAAGGTGTTCATTATCCGGGTTCGTGTGCAACACGTAGAGGCCGGGCCATTTGTGCGGCTTCCACATCCGGGCGATCTAAAGGAGTGACGAGGTCATTCACAAGGAGAGTTTCGAGAGGCTGATCCATTTGAGGTGGTTCAATCGACTCAACACCACCTCAACGACATTAACCAAAGTCAACGATCACCAAAAGTAAGTAATCGTTGAACCTTATATATATATATATTGGATGTGTATATATATATATGTTTATATGTGTTCTTATACACATTTAGTGTGCACTAAGATCATGGCATAGTAAATCTATCGCTTTACACGCTTCCGCACACACGGTATATCGATTGGATCGGTATACCGGAACCTTCATCTCCCACTTAGTATTTTACGAAAGGGATAACATGCATAATAAATAAAGCATAATAAAAGCACGTAAACACACAAAAAGCGTTTAACGTGGCCCCGATTATTATGGCCTTTAAATATCTTCCATGCACGTCTTCTCGGATCTTTGTCTCGTTGCTCGTCTCGGTCTCGATCCACCACCGACTCGTCTAAGTGCCAAGAGACGAACCCCTCCGACTGGAGTATCGTCCCAGCCCTCGACGAGCGACCCGTGGTGTCCGTCGAACCCCCGCGGCGCTGCTGCCAAGCCTAGGGCAGCGGGCGCTGCCCTATATCCAGCGCTCGCTGGAGAAGCTCCGGGCAGCGGGCGCTGCCCCAGCTCCAGCGGGCGCTGTTCGTGCACAGCAGCCTGCGGGTTCGACTTCTCAACCCTCGTTCGTCCGGCCTTCGATCTTCTCTCGATTCACCAAGTAGCAGCAACATTACATAGGTAAGACTAACTACTTCCGGCATCGATCCTATACAGGTTGATCGATCCTATACAATCCGGATTTAACGAAAACGAAAAAAATAGAACCTAAACGACTCAACCCGTCATTTTAACTATTACAAACATGCAACGATTCAAAACAAAAGATCTCGACAATCCCGAGAGTTTAATCAAACCACAAAACATACAGCACAATCACATGGCCATAATAATCGGGTTCGAACCTGCAAAACAATTCTCGCAAAAATACCAATTGTTGGAAATCGACTACCCGGGACGCGTTCGTTCGATCACTCGAACATCCGAACACTCCCAGTCGACCTCCAGGTAGCACTGCTCCGTTCACGTAACAGCCCTCGTGCCGATTCACGCCCATCCATCGCCCCGAAGGACAACCACGCGAATCAGCCGCTGACCTGAATCAAACAGCGGGCGCTGCTAGTCAATCAGCGGCCGCTGAATAGGCCCCAAACAGCGGGCGCTGTTTGGCCTTCAGCGGGCGCCGTTCGTCCGCGAACAGCAGCGCGACCTGCTGTTCCGAGCGCGTTTCCGGGTCGATTTTCCTCTTCCGACTACCGATCCGGAGGTCCTAGACCCCCCAGTAATCGAGGAACATGATCCACGACGCCCGGAACCCGATCTTAGATCCGATGTATTTTCAACAAAATAAGAGATCGAAGCCTTCCGGTGTATGTCTCTATCCCCGACGTTCAGCCGTTGAGTGGGCAACGATCCGCTGAACCTTCCTCTTCTACTTTCTCTCTTGAACCCACCGTGAGAATTTTATTCTGTCTCCAGAAATATATTTGCGCTAGCAAATTAATTTCTACAGAATAAGTTATTGCGCAAACTAAATTAATTAAGTAGAGAAAAAAGATTAATTGCGCTAACAATTATTTTCTCTCCACAGAATTAATTATTGCGGCGAAACTTAGGTTTAGAGAAAGAGAGGGTGAGGTATTTATAGAGCTACACCAGGGACCTTATGGAAATTAATTATTAGGATAAATTGCAATTTAATTAACTCGGCGTCCCAAAAGGCAAACCTTAATTAAATTCCACAATTTTAATTATAATTAATTCCACTATAAAATTATAATTGAATTCCCAATAATTAATTTATATTATTTCAACAATAATAATTCCGCCGAATTACATATACGACTTTCCCCGTGTTTAAGATATCGAATGTCCACGAATTAACTTTAATTACTAATAATTAAATTAATTCGTTTCTTATTATCCGAGACTAGTACCACTCATCCTTATTATCATGTGGAACGAATCCACCTGCAGGGTTTACATGATAAACTTTATGAGCTTATCTCGGGGACATTATCAACCCAATAAATGGGACACGGTTTCCTGTCTATAATCTATAGCATGCCGTGTGTACAATTCCGATTCCCAATTTACCGAGAATATTGACTAATCAATTAGTCTCACTCACTAGTAAGTCAAAGAACCGAGAACTGGACACACGCACCTATAATTATATAGGGATTAGGAATTCGTATATCCGTAATATCTGAGGTCTAGTTCGATTACTGCGATTAGTATAAATCGAACGCCCTCCCCTGGTCCTGCTCAATACACCAAGTGTACGAGTGTAACATGATAGTCAAGACCGACTATCTACCAGTCACACTACGACGTATCGATGGATTGTCCCTGTCCATCTAAGTCGTGAGCTACTGTTCCATAGTATACGAGTAACCGACAGTATGATCTTCCGCGTGTCTCCTCACGCCATACTGTCTACAAAGTATACATCAAGAACTATTGCATTAAATGCAATCATGCTTGAATCATATCTCAAATTAAGGTATAGATAAGGAGTTCCGTATTTGCACTAAACTAGACATTTAGAATACAACTCCATCACTTTTCCTATTAGAATTCCATTTCTTATTTCCGACACACCATTTCTACACGTGAGTGTATGGTGCAGTCATCTGGGATCCATTCCCATTCTTTGATTATGCTATGTGTTATCTAGATAGGTGGTAGCCTCCGCAACCAAGTCGCAGGCTTCTAATGGATATACTTTGAAGGTTCCCCATAATAGCTTTGTGTCCATTGACTAGTCAAAACACTTTGCGTTTATGGCACATCAAGTATTCTAATCCATCCTTCGAGTATTCTTGAAAGAATCACTCGCACCTTGCTAATTACACATACGTCTGCATATATCAGTATTTAATCAATCTCAATACTTGTCTGAATTCTACCCTTTACCAAAAAGGTTTGCTTAGTTGTATTATCTTCCAAATTCAATTCTTAGGTCGGAAGGTCCATTCCTTCAAATATAATTGATCAAATCAATTTCGACCTTTTGAATCTTATTTGAACAAATATTACTAAACCTTTCGATCTCATGATCGATCCCGAGCCCTAGTTCTCCCTCTCATCTTCTCCTTCGTCACACGTGTTCTCTGGCGGTCGTCTCGGCATCGATCCAACGTAAATAAATTACAAATAATAAATTTACAATTCCGGTATAGATTCTATACATGAAATCGACCCTATACAATTTCCGAAAAAACATAGAACAATAATAATAACCTTAAATTCGGCCAACCCCCGAATTTTTACTATTACAAGCATTCATCCACACAAAACGAATCTCGACATGTCTGAGAGTTTAATAAACGAATAATCATGGTAAATAATTAACAAATAATTAAACCATGATAGTCGGAATCCCTGCAAAGTAGAACGATAATTGAACACATACATGAACACGAAACCAACTCTCTGATACCAATTGTTGGAAATCGATATCCCGGGTTATCAAAAATTGCGGAAACCGACAACCCGACCAAAATCCCGTCGCCGGAAATCGATCGCGAACACCGCACGACCCGGAGCACGACCAAGGCGTCACCGCGGGCAAGCCCGCGGCTAAACCCTAGCCACGCCCCCGCCGGGGCTCGCGGTCGCCGTGCATGGCGATCGCATGGGGCAGCCCCCGGCGGTGAGTCCGGCGACTCACCGCCACTGCCAGGAGGGGCGGTCAGCCCGGCTGACCTACCGCGGCTCCAGCCGCGGTCTACCCTCGGCGATCGATCTCACGATCGATCGCCCACTCCGACCCAGCCGGGGTGCATTTCTCTACGCACGCCACCGTTGAGGCGGGGATCCGCCGTGGCGTCCCCACCGATCGACCCTAGGTCGATCGCATGCCCCGGCGTCCAGCCGGGGCGTTTCTTGCGCGCACGCCGGCGGTCGAACCCTAGGGTTCGGCCGCCCCCTTCGACCCCGACGGGGATCACGACGATTCCCGTATCCCGGTCTCGACGTTCTCCGGATCATGCTTTCATGTATGTATCACAATTATTCACATAAATTCATACAATGGAGTTTATGATTTTACCTTTTGATTCGTTGTGCGGAGAAACGAAATCAAATTGAAGACCTTTGAATCTTCCTACGTATTCCTTGCACCTCGTTCGAACGTCGTGTGGGCGACGATCCTCCGAACTCTATGGATCTACTTCACGAACTCTCTAGAATATCAAGTATGATACTCTTATATTGTGTATTGAATTGTGAAGACCATGTAGTGCTTTTATAGGCTACGTAGGGGATCTAAAGGAGGTGGAATATTGGGCTTCCAATATTGAAGATTAAATTGAGCCCAATGCTCAAGTCCATTAATCCTTATCAATATTAATTAATTTATTTTCCACTATATAAATTAATTGCACTCCCAATATTAAACCATATTATATCAAATAATATTTCTCCGGTAGTATTATTTATTCCGTGTATTTAAGATTTAAATATCCATGAATAAAATTAATTTATTGCTAATTAATTTATTCATCTCTTGTATCCGAGAATAGTACCATTCAACCTTAATTATTGTGCGGAACAAATCCACTCATGAGGTTTACACAATAATTCCTTATGAACTCATCTCGGGGATATTATCAACCCTTACGGGATACACTTTCCTGTCAAGTATTCACGGCATGCCATATATAAAATATAGTGACCCAACTTAACCGGTAATTAACCCAATAATTAAATCGGTTAATTCCTTTGGTAAATCAAAGTCACTTATATTAAATATACACACCCGCAATAGTATCGGGGATTAAGAATAAAATACTCTGAGACTTAAATCAATTATCAAAGGAAATCCTAATTGATAAATCTCAAGCGATCCGCCCAATACACCAAGTGTACAAGTGTGATAAAATAATTAAGACAAATTATTTTCTCTCTCACACAACGACTATACCGATGGCTTGGTCCCTGTCCATCTAGGTCGTGAGCAACTGTTCGATTAAATACGAGTAACCGATAGTATGATCTTCCGTGTGGTCCCGCCCACCATACTAACTACAACGTATATAATCTAGGACTATATTTTGAATATATTTAATTATCGAATAATTAAAAGCAAACAATTGTTTATTAATTAAATAGATTAAATGCTATGACCGGGAGTTACCGTTACTTAAATCTAGACATTAAGTACACAACTTCAACAGTAGTTACTATGGTGTGCGACGTCACACGGAAGATCATACTATCGGTTACTCGTATTTAATCGAACAGTTGCTCACGACCTAGATGGACATGGACCAATCCATCGGTATAGTCGTTGTGTGAGAGAGAAAATAATTTGTCTTAATTATTTTATCACACTTGTACACTTGGTGTATTGGGCGGATCGCTTGAGATTTATCAATTATGATTGCTCTTGATAATTGATTTAAATCTCAGTGTATTTTATTCTTAATCCCCAATACTATTGCGGGTGTCTATATTTAATATAAGTGCCTTTGATTTTCTAAAGGAATTGACCGATTTAATTATTGGGTCAATTACCGGTAAAGTTGGGTCACTATATTTTATATATGACATGCCGTGAATTCTTGACGGGAAAGTGTATCCCGTAAGGGTTGATAATATCCCCGAGATGAGCTCATAAGGATTTATTATGTAAACCCCGCGAGTGGATTTGTTCCCGCATAATAATAAACTTGAGTGGTACTAATCTCGTATATAAGAGATGAATAAATTTATTAAGCAATAAATAAATTTTATTCATGGATATTTAAATCTTAAATACACGGAATAAATAATACTACCGGAGAATATAATATGGTTTAATATTGAGAGTGCAATTAATTTATATAGTGGAAAATAAATTAATTAATATTAATGGGATTAACAGATTTGGGTTTGGGCTCAATTTAATCATTAATATTGGAAGCACAATATTCCACCTCCTTTAGATCCCCTATGTAACCTATAAAAGCACTACATGGTCTTCACAAATCATAAGACAAGATTATCATACTTGATATTCTAGAGAGTTCGTGAAGTAGATCCATAGAGTTCGGAGGATCGTCGCCCACCCGACGTTCGAACGAGTGCAAGGAATACGTGGGAAGATCCTTAGGTCATCGATTAATTTCGTTTCTCCGAACAACGAATCGAAGGTATAAAATCTAAACACCCTTTGTGATTTTATTCGATAATTATTGAAAATACCGTAGAACGCAAGATCCAAAGTACGAACACCGGAGTAGACGGACGAACGCGTGGTGGTGGTGAAACCACCAGACCACGCGAACCGCCCGCCTAGGGTTTGTACGCGCGAAGGGGGCGAACCCCGGCTGGGAGCCGGGGACGCGATCGATCACCCCGATCAATCGCAAGCCACGAGGGCTGGGCCCCGCGGAGGTCCGCTGATCGGACTTGCCACCCCAGGCGCGGCGAGTCGCCGGACTCGCCGCGGGGGGCTGCTGAGCAGCCCCATCGATCACGATGATCAACGCGATCATCGATCGCGTGAGCCCTAGCCGCGGGGGCTTGCCTGGGCGTGCACGCGTGGCTTCGGCTACGCCGTGCATTCGGTCATGCTCCGGTTTGCATGGCGGTGTTCGCGTGATCTCCGACGAAGGTTTTTGATCGGGCTATTGTTTCCGCAAATTTTAATAGCCAGGGATATCGAATTCCAACAGAATTCATTAGAAAGATACTTACACGAAAATCCTGTATGGATTTTAAGATTCCTGAAATGAAAGGAAATGAAAATCAGAACATGTATAGAGTATCATATTTCATATGTCATTATGGACAAAAATGATATTAAAGAAAGGGTCCCGAAGACCAGTGATTGGTCCCAAGACCAGTGATTGCACTATTTTTCCCTCTACTAAGTTTTTCCCACGGAGTATTCTTAGTTATAGGTTTTTAACGAGACAATCACTACAATATAAATGTGAATGTCATGTACTCTTTTCCTCGAGTAATTTTTCCTACAGGGTTTTATAACGAGGTTTTTAACGAGGCATGTACATCACTCGATAATAATGAGGACATCAGAATGTTCCATATGAGTTTATTTTCGAGATAAAGTGAGATATTGAACCTGAAGTTCAAATGATTGTGAATTGAAGTTCACATTATTGTTCATTTGTTAAGAAATGTATATTGAACACTAGAAGCATTTAATATACTCCAGAAGAGTTACCGGCCGGTTATAGCAATTGCGAATGCTCTAGTCAATATAGATGTCTGGTAATGGCATGTCCCTGAAGGACGAAAAATATACAATAATACAAATGAATGTGAAACTCAGCAATTCGAAGATTGGGTTCTGAAGACCAAAATTTATATTTGAATAACTATGTTTTTCCTATATGGTTTTATTAGTTACAGGTTTTAATGAGACTGATTGATCACAAAGTCAAAGATCTTCCGTGATTACAATCAGGGGGAGCATGTTGTACTCTTTTTCTTTCGTCGAGGTTTTATCCCACTGGGTTTTTCTTGCAAGGTTTTAACGAGGCAACAATCCTGTAAATAGTCATTCAATGGGGAGTGTTATGAATATTATTAATTAGTGAATGACTAGTTTACCCTTTCTTGGTGAATAAGACAGAAACCCTACTTTGTATCCTATATAAAGTGGTCTCCCCATATGAATGAAATACAAGAATTCACAAGAATTCTATTCTCCTCTCATATTGTCTCTCTTTCTACTATATTATTCTCTCACAATTCTCCTGAGTTTATAACATGTTAGTTATATTTTCATAATTTTTGCATATTATTTATTATATGTGTTGGACGAACAATTTATAAAAAGTAGATTAAATTTTAATTAACGAAGAGATTTAAAAGTTATTAATGGGATTTTAAAGGTACATGTTTACACTGTTTATTAAGCAGTAATTTTTTGCTATGCAACGCCCCTCAAATACTGGCCAAGGTAAAAGGTTGTTAGCTCAGTTGGTTGATCACTCGAATCGAGGATCAAATGTTCTAGGTTCGAACCTAAGACATTGCAATTGATCTATACCATAAAAAATAATACTGACCAAGAGTTCTAATTTAATCATAGGGAATTAAAAAAAATTGTAAAATATATAATATAGAATTACATATAATAATATATATTTTAATATTAAAATATGCATCACTAAAAATAACTAATACTGGCCAAGGGTTCTAATTTAATCATAGGAAATTAAAAAAATAATTGTAAAATATATAATATAGAATTACATATAATAATATATATTTTAATATTAAAATATGCATCACTAAAAATAACTGTTGAATACTGTTTAAATTTATCAACCAATTTTATCACTCTATAATTATCGATCCATTTTTTGACGTTTAATATAGACCTATTTATCGACCAATTGGCATGTTAATAGCACAAAAAGTCTATTAAAAAAAGCTTACAACACCAAGTTTTAGAGGAGAAAAAAAATAGTACAAAGAGAAAAATATTATTGAAATTTGAAAGTGAAAGTGAATCTGCGTACAAAGTGTAAACCTAAAAATACAACAAAAGAACATATTATCAATGTGAAAACAAAATAAAAGTGGAATATTTGATTGGTTGAACATTAAAATTTTATTCTAATTTTATAGATATATATAGATGTGAAAATTTAGAATTAAAAGCATTGATCAAATAATATTCACTCAATTTTAAAATATTAATTATGTAACGTATGATTGGTAATCGAGTCGGCCCATTAGGGTCGGGCTTCGACCACTCAACGAACCGGGGCATTACAAATGATATCAGAGCAGGTGTCGATTGGAATTACGGGAACTAAGTGTCTTGCGGGCCAAGTGCTCTACTCAGAAGTTGATGAGAGTACCCGCAAGAGCATTCCTGCACGGATGGTAGGTCCTTGCAAGTAAAGCGCACAACGAGAACGTTGTGCATAAAAGGTAGGGTGATTGTAACGCCCCGGGAAATTCAAAGGCTTAAAGGAATTGAATATGCTACTCATACCAACAAATGAATCTTCTTTTCTGAGCATCCTTCTATAAGAACTCTAAAGTTAAGCGTGCTGGCTCTGGAGTAATTCTAGGATGGGTGACCCCCTAAGAAGTGTCCAAGTTGCGCACGAGTGAGGACAAAGTGCGCTGGAAAAGACAAGTGTTGGTACAGTGTGACCAAAATATCACTCCCAAAAGCAGTCATTGGTAACCGAGCCGACCCTATTAGGGTCGGGCTTCGACCCCTCAACGGGCCGAAGCCTTACAAATTAACACTCTTTAACATTGTCACTTTATAATATATATTTTATTTTTATTTTATTTAAACATACTTTTTGAATTTACTCACAAATATTTTAATTTTTAACTTAAAAACATATGTATTTTTTTTTTCAAAAAATCAAAAATAAATCTACGTATCCATCAACAATATAAAGATTTATTATTATTTTATTAAATTTTGTGGCCAGTGACACCAAATAAAAAATAAGAAGGGCCCTTAAATATATTATCTATGTCTCAAAACAATAGTCCTACTTTTTTCATAAATAACAAATGATGTGTTGTTGGAGTCGGAATTAATTAATTTAATTAATTTTGACTTTGACTAATTTTGACTTTCTTTGGTGGAATATTTATTTTGGGAATATTTAATTATGGGGAGGAGAATCCAAGATATAGAGGAAAAGATATTCAAGATCTACAAGATAAGGTACAAGATCTTCTAATTATGGAAGAAGTCCTTTTACCATAGAAGACTTATTACTTGGAGGAGAAGACTTGTCTCTTATAAATAGAAGACTCACGTGGATTGAAGATTAAGAAGCTGAGCGCCATATTTTTAGAGAGAAAAATATTTTCACCACACGTTTTATTTTTTACTTATTTATCTGAGTATTAACTATTCAATCTTGTGATTGTTTAGTCTTTATTTATTTTTCTCGGATTATTTTGTATTCACGATTATAGTGAAAGTTTATTGCTTTTGAAGCAGCTTGGTAGGTTGTATTGATTAATACAACTTACGAAGATTATATCTTTGTTCTTTACGATTTCCAGTTGCTGTACTTTTTACTATTTCCGCTGCATAACTCAATCTGTTGTTCTGTGACAGCAGTACTCAATCTGTTGTTCTCTGGACAGCAGAACTTAAACTCGTTACAGCGACTGACTTTTCTTTTTTAGTACGTGAACTGCGAGTCGACCGCATTTTCAATTGGTATCAGAGCGGGTCACTTGACATACGAAGTGAGATCCGTGGAGTCGACTCAAGATGGATTCACGTTACCAGATTCGTACTATTGTGCTTGACGGATCCAACTACTCTCAATGGAAGGTACGTACTCGTTTAAAAATTAAGTCTATTGACTCACGTGCTTGGGATGCAGTTGAAGACGGATGGGAACATCCGATGTATGATTACCGTGGGGACCAAGTTCGCAAGCCCTCTAAACTATGGACGAAGGATGAACGAGAAGCTGCTTTCGCTAATGAAAGTGCGTTGACTGAACTCTTCAGTTCAGTTGACACACACATGTTCAGACTGATCAAGAACTTCAAATCAGCAAAGGAGGCTTGGGACACATTGCAGAACCACTGTGAAGGAAACAAATCCGTGAGACAGTCTCGACTGAAAGTTCTCACAACTAAGTTCTAGAACATCAGAATGGGAGAAGACGAAACTGCAACAAGTTACTTCAAGGCGATGTACGACATTGCCAATGAATGTGCTGAACTGGGAGAACTAATTTTGAACAAAACTCTTGTGTCCAAAGCTCTGCGGACGTTGTCATCAAAGTTCCTTGACCAGGTAAAAATTATCGAAAGTACTAACGTTGCAGGTGACATCGAGTTTTCTGAGTTGGTGAGCAAGATCAAGTCATATGAAATGACAGTACTAGAACGAGATAGAGACTCGACAGTTTCAGGACTTCCCTTAAACGTTACAGTACTAAGACAGAATGTTGAATCCAAGGGTGTCTCAACACGTTCAGGAGGCTCCAAGTCATCAAGTCAGGAGACTGAAGATGAAGATGAAGATGATGATGCAGAGTTGCTGGAGTTAATGAACTCAAAAACTGATGACAAACTTGATCTATTGACTAGACAGATGACTTATTTGTTTAAAAAGCAATTGCAGGACCGGCGAAATCAAAAGAGACAAATGCGAGAATGAAGCCTACAACCAAGTTCATACCCTTAGCAAACGACTCCTAAAGGACCTAGACGTTCACTCAGCATCTCAGGTCAGAACAGTCACCCAACCATCAAGTGCAGAGCGTGTAAAGGCTCTGGTCACATTGCCAACGAGTGTCCCAACACATTGCGCAAGCATGGGAAACCCGTGAGTTTCATAACATTTAGTGATGGTGAAGCATCTTCTGATGAAGAACTGTTAAGTCCTACGACTAGAGAAAGTGCACTGATTGCTCATGTTGGTGAGAGAACACTGTCCGATGATGAATGGTCTAATGACTCAACAATATCAAAAACTTGTGGCAGGTATGATGATGACTACTCAAAACTATTTTGCTTAAATGCTGCTTGTGATGAATCAAGTGATGAAAAAGAAATTTCTCAAGAGAAGACGGTTCATATTCTTTTTGAACTCAAAGAATTGCATGATAGTCTTCGAGAAAGGTATAAACAACAATGTAAAGATTTTTTATTGCTTCGGTCTGAGAACACATCACAAAAAGAAACTCTATCAAGACTTGAAAGCATGCTGACAAAAAGGGATTTTTAGTTGACAAGGAAGGATCAAGAACTGAACAAGACTAAAAACAAGTTGGAGAAAGCAAATACAACATTCAAGAAGATGAACAAAGGTAAAACCACTCTTGATGAATTGCTAGTTATGAGTCATGATGATAAATGTGGTTTAGGTTTTAAAAAATATGATGATGAAGTACAAATTCAAAAACCTTCAAACTTTGTTTTCTCAAAAGTTGTCTCAGCAAGTGGAAAACCGTTTGTAAAAGCTGGTACTAGTACTTCATCTGACATAACTAGTCCTAGTACTTCTGAACTTGTTAATGAAAAACAACAAGTTGTACCTAAACAAATCATAAAGAAAAAGAAGTACATTTGTCATTACTGTTTTGTACAAGGACATATTAAGCTATATTGCAGGATAAGGATGAGAGACAGTAGACAAAGATTTGTGAACAAATCTGGTTCATGTACCAAAACTGCAATGAGTACAGGACATGCCAACAAAGCCTCAATGTTGGAGTTGTGTACTTAATGTCTAGATTTAAGTAACGGTAAACTCCCGATCATAGCATTTAATCTATTAAATTAATAAACAATTGTTTGCATTTAATTGTTATTAATATGGAAATCAAAGTCCTAGATTTTATACGTTGTAGTTAGTATGGTGTGCATGGGCGCACAGAAGATCATACTATCGGTTACTCGTATTTAATCGAACGGTTGCTCACGACCTAGATGGACCCGGACCAATCCATCGGTATAGTCGTTGTGTGA
Source organism: Euphrasia confusa (assembly GCA_954870475.1). Lineage (NCBI taxonomy): Eukaryota > Viridiplantae > Streptophyta > Magnoliopsida > Lamiales > Orobanchaceae > Euphrasia > Euphrasia confusa. The sequence continues at coordinate 25,204,381 of OX940964.1, forward strand.
GAGAGAAAATAATTTATCTTAATTATTTTATCACATTTGTACACTTGGTGTATTGAGCGGATCGTTGAGATTCATCGATTAGGATTGCCGGCGATAATCGATTCGAGTCTCAGTGTATTTTATTCTTAATCCCCGAAACTATTGCGGGTGTGTATATTTAATATAAGTGACTTTGATTTACCAAAGGAATTAACCGATTTAATTATTGGGTTAATTACCGGTTAAGTTGGGTCACTATATTTTATATATAGCATGCCGTGAATACTTGACGGGACAGTGTATCCCGGAAGGGTTGATAATATCCCCGAGATGAGTTCATAAGGAATTATTGTGTAAACCTCATGAGTGGATTCGTTCCACACAATAATTAAGGTTGAGTGGTACTAGTCTCGGATTCAAGAGATGAATAAATTAATTAGCAATAAATTAATTTTATTCATGGATATTTAAATCTTAAATACACGGAATAAATAATACTACCGGAGAAATATTATTTGATATAATATGGTTTAATATTGGGAGTGCAATTAATTTATATAGTGGAAAATAAATTAATTAATATTGATAAGGATTAATGGACTTGAGCATTGGGCTCAATTTAATCTTCAATATTGGAAGCCCAATATTCCACCTCCTTTAGATCTCCTACGTAGCCTATAAAAGCACTACATTGCCTTCATAACTAAAAAAAAAAAAAAATAAGACAAGAATATCAATACTTGATAGTTCTAGAGAGTTGAAGGAGATCCATAGGAGTTCGATAGATCGTCGCCCACCCGACGTTCGAACGGAGTGCAAGGAATACGTAGGAAGATTCAAAGGTCTTCAATTGATTTCGTTTCTCCGCACAATGAATCAAAAGGTATGATCATAAAACTCCTTGTGTGATTTTATGTGATATTAATTGTGATACATACATGAACGCACGATCCGGGAAAACGATGAGCCTCGGGGACGGGGATTCGAGATCCCCGGCGAGGATCGAAGGGGCGGCCGAACCTAGGGTTCGACCGCCGATGTGCCGCGCAAGGAAGCCCCGGCTGGACGCCGGGCATGCGATCGACCTAGGGTCGATCGCTGGGGATGCCACGGGCTGGTGCCGTGGCGGATCCCCGCCGCCTCCACGGCGGCGTGCGCGAGAAGGCGCCTCGGCTGGGCCGAGGCGGGCGATCGATCGGGCGATCGATCGCCGGGGGAAAACCGCGGCTGGAGCCGCGGTAGGTCAGCCGAGCTGACCGCCCCTCCTGGCGGTGGCGGTGAGTCGCCGGACTCACCGCCGGGGGCTGCCCCATGCAGCCCCATGCGATCGCCATGCACGGCGATCGCGAGCCCCGGCGGGGGCGCGGCTAGGGTTTAGCCGTGGGTTCGCCCGCGGTGATGCCTTGGTCGTGCTCCGGATATCGTGGTGCTCGTGATCGGTTTCCGGCGATGGGATTTTGGTCGGGGTTATCGGTTTCGCAATTTTTGATACCCCGGGATATCGATTTCCAACAATTGGTATCAGAGAGTTTGGTTACGTGTTCTTGTATGTGTTCAATTGTGTTCTTCCTTGCAGGGATTCCAACTATCATGGTTTCATTAATTTTTAATTATTCGTTTAATTAATTGTTGTTTAATTCTACCATGATTATTCGTTATTAAACTCTCGGACATGTCGAGATTCGTTTTGTGTGGATGAATGCTTGTAATAGTAAAAATTCGGGGGTTGACCGAATTTAGATTTATTAGTAATGTTCTATGTTTTCCGGAAAGTGTATAGGGTCGATTTCATGTATAGAATCGATACCGGAATTGTAAATTTATTTCTTGTAATTTATTTACGTTGGATCGATGCCGAGACGACCGCCGGAGAACTCATGTGACGAAAGAGAAGTTGAGAGGGAGGACCGGGGATCGATCACGAGGATCGATCCCATAAGGATCAATCGAAGGGGCGCGAGGGGGCTGCCCGCGGGAACCCTTGGCCACGCCGGCCACCGGTGGTGGTGGCGCGTGGGCCGAGGTGGCGGCGGCGCTCCTCCCCGGCCGGCGATCGATGATGGGGGACGTGGGGTCCTCGTGATCTCGTGTTCTCCTACCAAGATACTACTTTCCTAATTAATTCGGTTTTCCTATTTGAGTTTTCCTATTTTTGGGAATTCTAATGGATTAGGAAAAGAATTAATTGGAATTAATTTTATTTCCTTATTCTATTATGGAAGTCTTCTAGAGTATTCCGAGTTCTACTTGGAATAGGATCCTAGAGATTTAATAGAATTGGAAAGGAATAAAAATTAATTTAGGATTGATTTATTTCCTAATTGATTATTCCTATTTTATGGGAACTTTCATGGACATGGAAATTAATTATTCTTGGATAGTAGAAGAGTCCTAATTTATTTTATTTCCTTATTCTATTATAGAAGTCATCTAGAATATTCCAAGTTTTACTTGGATAGATTATTCTAGAGATTTAATAGAATTAGATGGGAAAATAAATAAATAAAAATATTAATGATATTTAATTTTATTTTTGATTTATTCGATTGACTTAATTTTCGAATTGAGTATCTTTTGGATTTATTAAAAATAAATAGATTTAAATATTGGGATTAATATTCTCGTCACATGGAGCATTCAAGAACGAAGACTGAAGACTAGAAGACGCATACGGAGAAGGAATAAAGCCATGATAGTCGGAAAATAATTTTTCTAGCGTTATTTTGACTATGTGCTATGTGCTTTATTACTTGTATGCATGCTATATGTGTTTACTTTATGCACTAGATAGCGTATCCCTTTTGTTATAAAAAGCTAAGTGGGAGAGGGGATGGAAACATTCCCATGGTCTCCATTACTGTTCTCTTGGTGAATTTTATGGACTTTTGAAGTTCGTATAGATAAGTCATTGGAGGAGAATTCTTGTAATTCCTTTTACAAGAAACATTGATTAAGTTTATCAAACAATGCCTAATTTGTCTTTCTGAAACTGACTTCAAGTCGACTCATTCTCACCCCCGGGGAGTGGAATGGAGCCAAAGCCACTTGGTCATGTGGATGACACAAATTAGAGACATTCGTACCATCCTTTTGAAGGTGGATCGATTGTCTGCTCGGCTCCCTCATCTAATGAGAGATAGGGTTTTTTGCATGGTGAATCACTGGTTAGAAACTTCGAGTTTCACTTATGATTCTCCACGTCTTGATTTACGAAAATCGAATGGATCTTGTAACTGGGAGTCAATTATAAAAGTCTCTTAGTATAGTAAACGTCCACACCACGTGGCTTGCTATACTGACGGATTTTGGATTAATTGATGTAGACAGTTGTAAGGAATTGTGAAGAGTTGTAAAGTTGTCGTAAACGTCCACACCACGTAGCTTGCGGTGATGTAGCAATTCCAAACGATTTACTTTGGTACTGAGTAATGTTTTACACTTAGATACGCATTATAGTATTCCTCCCCACGAGGTTCCGCTATAAGTGATGTATGACCGAAGAAAATCTAATTGCTAAATCATTTGGGTGGGTAAACGTCCACACCACGTGGCTTGCCTTACCTGATGGGATTTTAGATGTGATTAGTAATTTAATGATATTATTTGGGGGAGATAATATCGGATATTAAATTGATTGTTTGTTTAAATGTGCTTATAGGTTTAGAGAATAGCTATGAACCCACTTTCTGTGATACTCAAGGAGCATAAACTCACTGGCCCCAATTATATTGATTGGAGGAGAAATTTAGACATTGTCCTGACTTCTGAGGAGTACAAGTTTGTACTCCATGAAGTATGCCCTGCTGAGCCCACGCCTGCCTCAACTGATGAGGAAAAACTGGCATATCGGAAGTGGAAAAAGGCTGATGAAATGGCTAGGTGCTATATTTCGGCTTCCATGTCAAATGTACTCCAAACCCAACATAAGTCAATGGAAACTTCCTATGATATGTTGTTTAACCTCAAGGAGATGTTTGGAGAGTAAGATCGTGCGGCAAGGCAAGAAGCCATGAGAGTCCTCATGACAACTACTCAGTCTGAAGGAACGCCCGTAGGGGAGCACGTTCTTAAGATGATGAGTCTGTTGAATGAGCTTGAGATCCTAGGAGCTCAAATTGATGCTGAGACGCAAGTCGACATCATACTCCAGTCTCTGATCCCTAGTTTTGAGCAGTTTCGCATGAGCTATAATATGGGTAAACTATCTTATTCTCTTGCGCAACTCCTGACTGAACTAAAGGCGGCAGAGGGGATCTACAAGAAGGGCAAGTCTCAAGCGCTTGTAGCTACCAAGTCCAAGGGCTTCAAGCCTGTTGGAGGTAGGGGCAAGAGAAGGAAGCAAGCCAAGAAACCCAGTGGTGCCAAGAGGAATGGACCACGAGTGGGGGCTGCAAAGCCAAGGGGCAAGTGCTTCCGATGCAATAAGTCTGGACACTGGAGGTCTGAATGTCCTCTCAAAGGTACGAATTTTTCTTTAGTCGTAAAAACATAATCAGCGGTATTATCTACCAGAAATTTGGTGTGTAGATATGGAACCACTGACGGTATGTGCATTTTGAATGCAGGGGTTCCAGAAAACCCGGCGACTTAGAGAAGAAGAGTTCGAGTCTACACGGGCAAAAGCTGTAGAGGAGGCAGCTGTTGCGGTGGAAGACATTTATCTGCTTTAGTAGTTAAATAGGATTTCATTTCAAGTTTATTGCATTATGTACCCTCTATTTTAGAAAGAACGTTTTATTCTGGATTTCTATTATTAATGAATGGATATTTTATTTCTTTAATCATTGGATGATTTTGATAAGAAATAATGGCATTATCTATTCTGGTACATTAGATAGCAATATATGAATGATAGATCCTAAGTCTACCACGATGCAACGAACCGTTCTATAACTTGTTTTACTTGATTAGATATTTCTTTATTAAATCATTATACTTGTGAATTCTTATGTTTAGTAGTATTTTCAAATAAGATTCAAACGGTTGAAATTGATTTGATCAATTATAGTTGAAGGAATGGACCTTCCAACCTAAGGATTGAATTTGGAGGATAATACATCTAAGCAAACCTTTCTGGATAAAGGATAGAATTCGGACAAGTATTGGGAATGATTAGATATGCAGACATATGTGTTTATAAGAAAGGTTCGAGTAGTTCTTCCAAGAATACTCGCTGATGGATTAGAATACTTTATGTGCCATAAAAGCAAAGTGTTTTGACTAGTCAATGGACACAAAGCTATTATGGGGAACCATTAAAGTATATCCATTAAAGAGCCTGCGACTGGGTCGCGGAGGCCATCACCTATCTGAATAACACATAGCATAAATCGGAGACTTCACCATACACTTGCGTGTAGAGATGGTGTGTCAAGTATAAGAAATGGGAATCTAATAGTAAAAGAACAAGTTGTTCGGAACTACCTATGTTCTATGGATATTCCTAGAGACAACGGGCACATTATATGTGGTTGTAGGATATCCTAGATGAACAAAGATCTGTGTGTTCTATAGTACTATGAACCAGAAGGGCGTGGATCGCCCGGTTCTTAGAAGAAGACTATTAGACGAACCACAGAACCCGGACTGACATAATACCTTGGAATGAGAAAAAGGACAAGAGACTAGGAACCAGCCAAACCGAGTAAAAGTACACCACACACTGCACCTACTGTTATTACTGTTTATTCACTGGAACGCCATTGCAGTGGGAGGTTGTTGGACAACCAAAGATGTTCATAAGACTAGAGGAGTTCGGACTCCGGATCTAGTAAAGATGAAATCGATCCCTAGCTCTGCATAAGGGCAGTACTAGATCTAAATGTGCCTGCTTGGAGAACAATAATATATTATTGTTAAGAGGCAAGATCATTTAGAGTACAAGCTTAGTAAATCCATTTATGGATTGAAACAAAGCTATGAATCGTGGTACTTGCGAATTGATGAGATAGTCCATTTAATGGATTCATCAAAAAGGCAAAGATGAATGGTGTATTGGAAACGTGATGGAAACAAGGTGGTGTTTCTCGGATTTTTATGTAGATAGCATTTTATCATTGGCAACGATGAGAAGATGTTGTCAGACATAAAATAATGGTTGTCTAAATAAATCGGGATATAAGATTGAGTAGAAGTTGGAACATGTTCTTGAGATCTTTTGATCTGAGGATAAGAACATTGTACTTCTCCTAGATATCTTATACGATTATGGTTTGTTTTTAAACATGCATGATTCTGAGAAAGGTTATTACCTATCAGATAAAGAATATATATCTATCTAAGGGTATGTGTTTCGAACACATGAAGAAGATAGATACAGACAAAGCAATTTCCTACACTGTAAGTGCGGAAAAGCTTGGTAAATGCGATGTTGAAAAACGAGAACCTGATATCAACTATGCGGTTTGCGTAATGGGAGGATATCAAAGTAATCTAGATAAGAGACATTCGAATGCTGTAATAAGTACTTGCGAAGTACTGGATTACTAAGCAAGACGAAGTCCTCTTTGATTACAAATTCTCAGATCTCAAAATCAGAGAAGGACCAGTGTAAGTCGATATCAGGCTATGTGTTCACTTTTAGAAAGAGGTGGAACCATGAAATGTAAGAGTGATAAGCAGGACGCTTATCAGACTCTATCATAACCGAATAGCAGCCTCAGAGGCAGCGGAAGTTCTGGTTAGGTTCCAGGATAACCTCTTGACTTAGATATGACTCTTAGTTTACCGAAGGCTATTTGGATAGCGGTGCACGATAAACTGAAAGAAGTCATTAGTCAAAAGTGATGATAACACATAGAGCGAGTACCACCTGATACGAGTCATCGTCAAGGGAGACGACGTAGTAGTCACCAAGATTACTTCAGAGCGGCAACCTAGAGTGCTCATTCACATAGTACTTCTCGAATGTACACCTTAAGCACGTGATGAGTATGGGAACCGGGAGTTTGGAGGAAATGACTAGACCTTAGTACAAGTGGGAGATTGTTGGAGTTGTGTACTTAATGTCTAGATTTAAGTAACGGTAAACTCCCGATCATAGCATTTAATCTATTAAATTAATAAACAATTGTTTGCATTTAATTGTTATTAATATGCAAATCATAGTCCTAGATTTTATACGTTGTAGTTAGTATGGTGTGCATGGGCGCACAGAAGATCATACTATCGGTTACTCGTATTTAATCGAACAGTTGCTCACGACCTAGATGGACCCGGACCAATCCATCGGTATAGTCGTTGTGTGAGAGAGAAAATAATTTATCTTAATTATTTTATCACACTTGTACACTTGGTGTATTGAGCGGATCGTTGAGATTCATCGATTAGGATTGCCGGCGATAATCGATTCGAGTCTCAGTGTATTTTATTCTTAATCCCCGAAACTATTGCGGGTGTGTATATTTAATATAAGTGACTTTGATTTACCAAATGAATTAACCGATTTAATTATTGGGTTAATTACCGGTTAAGTTGGGTCACTATATTTTATATATGGCATGCCGTGAATATTTGACGGGACAGTGTATCCCGGAAGGGTTGATAATATCCCCGAGATGAGTTCATAAGGAATTATTGTGTAAACCTCATGAGTGGATTCGTTCCACACAATAATTAAGGTTGAGTGGTACTAGTCTCGGATTCAAGAGATGAATAAATTAATTAGCAATAAATTAATTTTATTCATGGATATTTAAATCTTAAATACACGGAATAAATAATACTACCGGAGAAATATTATTTGATATAATATGGTTTAATATTGAGAGTGCAATTAATTTATATAGTGGAAAATAAATTAATTAATATTGATAAGGATTAATGGACTTGAGCATTGGGCTCAATTTAATCTTCAATATTGGAAGCCCAATATTCCACCTCCTTTAGATCCCCTACGTAGCCTATAAAAGCACTACATGGCCTTCATAACTAAAAAAAAAATAAAATAAGACAAGAATATCAATACTTGATAGTTCTAGAGAGTTGAAGGAGATCCATAGGAGTTCGATAGATCGTCGCCCACCCGACGTTCGAACGGAGTGCAAGGAATACGTAGGAAGATTCAAAGGTCTTCAATTGATTTCGTTTCTCCGCACAACGAATCAAAAGGTATGATCATAAAACTCCTTGTGTGATTTTATGTGATATTAATTGTGATACATACATGAACGCACGATCCGGGAAAACGACGAGCCTCGGGGACGGGGATTGGAGATCCCCGGCGAGGATCGAAGGGGCGGCCGAACCTAGGGTTCGACCGCCGATGTGCCGCGCAAGGAAGCCCCGGCTGGACGCCGGGGCATGCGATCGACCTAGGGTCGATCGTTGGGGATGCCACGGGCTGGTGCCGTGGCGGATCCCCGCCGCATCCACGGCGGCGTGCGCGAGAAGGCGCCTCGGCTGGGCCGAGGCGGGCGATTGATCGGGCGATCGATCGCCGGGGGAAAACCGCGGCTGGAGCCGCGGTAGGTCAGCCGGGCTGACCGCCCCTCCTGGCGGTGGCGGTGAGTCGCCGGACTCACCGCCGGGGGCTGCCCCATGCAGCCCCATGCGATCGCCATGCACGTCGATCGCGAGCCCCGGCGGTGGCGCGGCTAGGGTTTAGCCGTGGGTTCGCCCGCGGTGATGCCTTGGTCGTGCTCCGGATATCGTGGTGCTCGTGATCGGTTTCCGGCGATGGGATTTCGGTCGGGGTTATCGGTTTCGCAATTTTTGATACCCCGGGATATCGATTTCCAACACTCAAACCCTGTTCAGAGACCAGAATTTGTTTGGGTACCAAAGTCCCAGATTTTGTGTAATAGTGCACTGACATTTTCTAAATCAAAGTTTGCAGGTGCATGGTACTTTGACAGTGGTTTTTCTAGTCACATGACTGGTAACAAAAATTGTTTAGTGGACTACACTCCTTACAACGGAGGCTATGTGACTTACGGTAGTGGTGGTAAGGGTAAGATTGTTGGTAAAGGAGTTTTGAATGTTCATGGTTTACCAAACTTGACCAATATATTTCATGCCAAAGGACTAAAATCAAATCTTATAAGTGTTAGTCAACTTTGTCATGATGGTTTGCATGTGAAGTTTAACAAAGAGTCTTGTGAAGTTTTTGATAAAGGTTCTAAGTGCATTATGAAAGGTGTTAGGTCATTGAATAATTGTTATTATGCTGGAAACACCATGTCTACTATTTTGCAGGTAGTTGATACAATAGTTGGAGAAACTGTTCCAGTACCTGTTGTAGAACATGTTCTAGTACCTGTACCTGTACTTGTTGCGAAACTTGTTCCAGAACATGTTGCAGAACCAGTTGGTGACTCACCTAATGCAGTACATGACGCTTCATATGACGACTCAACTGATGAGGAACCAAAATCATCGTCTCAAGAACTCGATGCTACTGATAGTCACTTAACTGCAGATTTAGTGTGTGAAAATGTCCTGAAGGGAAAACAAGTTCGAGTACCAGACACTGTAGACTCAACCAGGAGGACAACGCTGATGTGTACTACTGAAAATTTCACGAGACATGAAGGTGGTACTGACACCGACAGAACACTGTTCAGACAGAAGACTAGAACGAACACTGAATCCACGAAAATCAAATCAAGTTCCAGGACAGAACATTTGAACGTTGTCAACCGAACAAGCAACTATAGTACTTCAGAAGTCAACAACCGACGTCACTTCATCAGAGATAGGGTTGTGAAAAAGGTAATCAAATTAGAATATGTCAATACGGAAAAACAATTTGCTGATATTCTAACAAAGCCTTTAAGTTTTGAGAGGTTTTCTACACTAAGGAAATCTCTTTGTCTTTGCAACACATGAAGTGATCGAGGAGGTTGAGTCAACATGAGTACTGACTGGTATGTATTCTGGTCTAGTGACTAATCAATTTTTATGTTCAGTTCAGTTGAGAATTAGAGGTCTTCAAAATTTCGCAAAGAGATGAAAGTGTTATTATTTCACTCTTGATGTATAATTTGCTTGCATATCATACTTCTACACCGTTCGGTACCAGAGACCAAAAAAAAAAAAAAAAAAAAAACAAAAAAAATCAAAAAAAAAAAAAATCAAAAAAAAAAAAAAGTCTCTGAAAAACCGAGTGTAGAATTAAATTTATGTATTGACAAGCATCAGAGTTGATTTTCTCGCTTATTGGACTATTCACCATTCAATATGCTGAACTCGACATAACTATTGTTTAGTTGCTGAACTAGCATCATTTGGTTTTCGGCCATTGTTGACTCGACATGGAATGTGGTGTGTTGTGTGTGCTCTGATAACTGAGTTCTCTCTAAGTGTTTAACACTCTTGATCTTCTTGATTGCCACGTTAGTTGTCTTCAATTTTATTTCTGTTTGGTATATTTGATATTTGATTATTCGATTTCTCTTCATTATCTCCTAACCCATGTTTCGTGAAGTGTGTTCGACCAGTCTCACATCAAGGGGGAGTAATTTTTTCATGAGTTTTGTGACTGGTTTCCCAGTTCCTGTTTTTCATGTGTTGTGCGACTGGTCTGCCACCAGTTCCTGTTCTGACTCACCTGATGAGAGCACTGTTCCTTTTTAGTACACTTAGTGTATATTTCCCGTTGAGTACAGAGACTGCAGTTCATACAGAGTTCAAGTTCCAGTACTCAGTTCCCAGTTCCCTGTTCCCAGTTCAAGACCTGCTGCATGAGTTCCCAGTTCCAAGTACCAGTACTTAGTACAACGCCAGCTTTGCAGGGGGAGTTTTACGACTTCACATGAAGTTTATTTTCGTAGGGGGAGCATTTGCCAAGAGAGTTCATATCTGTTGGAAATCGATATCCCGGAATTAATAAATTTAAATAAATAAATTATCTAATTAATTCCGACCGAAATCCTTTGGAGATAGAATATCCGGATTGTCAAAATTGCGGAACGACAACTCCAAACGAAATCCCGGTTGCCGGAAACCCGCCACGAACCACCACGCGAAGCCGGACTCAACCAAACCCTAACCACGGGGATAGCCCGGGCTGTTCGGTCGAGCCCTCTCATGGGGCTCGCGGCTCTCCTTGGCAGCCGCCTAGGGCTGCCCTTGGCAGCCCGCTGGGCATCCCAGCCACGCCTCCGCTGATCGCCCTCAAGCCACGGTTGAACTGTGGCTAGCGATCAGCCCGCAACCACCGCCGCGCGAGCGGCGGTCCAGCCGCGCGAGCGGCTGCCCCTCCGCGTGAGCGGAGGCAGCCCCGCGCGAGCGGCGCTCGGCGTCCAGCTGGGCTTCACGCCCTCGACCCATCCCGTCGAGCCGTTGAGCCGCCGGCGGTCCGGTGGTCTTCGACCACCACCGCCCGGTTCAACCTCGTCTTGGGTCGCGTTCTCGGATCTTGGTTCATGATAATTTCACGATAATTAAACGATAAAATCATAAAGAGGGTTTTACGATTTACCTCGTTCTCGTTGTTCGGAAAAACGAAGAACTCAATTTGACGACCTTGAGATCTTCCGACGTATTCCTTGCACTAGCCCGGACGTCGTGTGGGCGACGATCTACCGAACTCCATGGATCCTCCTCTCTACTTTCTTTCTCTAGAGTTGTGATCTTCAAGTTATGAACTTATGAGAATAGAGAAGACCATGTAGTGCTTTTATAGGCTACGTAGGGGATCTTAAGGAGGTGGAATATTGGGCTTCCAATAATAGTGGTTAAATTGAGCCCAAGCCCAAATCTATTAATCCTTACTATTATTAATTAATTCTATTTTCCACTATATAAAATTAATTGCACTCCCAATATTAAACCATATTATATCAAATAATATTTCTCCGGTAGTATTATTTATTCCGTGTATTTAAGATATAAATATCCATGAATAAAATTAATTTATTGCTAATTAATTTATTCATCTCTTATTTCCGAGACTAGTACCATTCAACCTTAATTATTATGCGGAACGAATCCACCTGCAGGGTTTACATAATAATTCCTTATGAACTCATCTCGGGGATATTATCAACCCTTACGGGATACACTTTCCCGTCAAGTATTCACGGCATGCCATATATAAAATATAGTGACCCAACTTAACCGGTAATTAACCCAATAATTAAATCGGTTAATTCCTTTGGTAAATCAAAGTCACTTATATTAAATATACACACCCGCAATAATATCGGCGATTAAGAATAAAATACACAGAGACTTAAATCGATTATCGCCGGCAATCCTAATCGATAAATCTCAAGCAGATCCGCTCAATACACCAAGTGTACAAGTGTGATAAAATAATTAAGACAAATTATTTTCTCTCTCACACAACGACTATACCGATGGATTGATCCGTGTCCATCTAGGTCGTGAGCAACTGTTCGATTAAATACGAGTAACCGATAGTATGATCTTCTGTGTGACGTCGCACACCATACTAACTACAACGTATATAATCCAGGACTATAATTTGCATATATTTAATTATAAATAATTAAACGCAAATAATTGTTTATTTAATTAAATAGATTAGTGGCAATGGATCGTGAGTTTCCGTTACTTAAATCTAGACATTAAGTACACAACTCCAACAATATCCCACTTGTACTAAGGTCTAGTCATTTCCTCCAAACTCCCGACTCCCATACTCATCACACACTTAAGTTGTACTTCCAAGAAGTATTATGTGAATGAGCACTCTAGGTTGCCGCTCTGAAGTTATCTTGGTGACTACAGCGTCGTCTCCCTCGACGATGACTCGTATCAGGTGGTACTTGCTCTATGTGTTATCTTACACTTATGGACTTGTGATTTCTTACCATTTGTCATCGCACCGCTATTTACATAGCCTTTGGCAAATTAGGAATCACATCTAAGTCCCAGAGATTATCCCGGAGTTATACCAAAACTTTCGCTGCCTCTGAGGCCGCTATTTGGTTACCCATGGCAGAGTCCGAAAAGCCTCGTGCTTATCACTCGTCCATGTTAAAACTCCTTCTCCTTCAATAGTGAAACACATAGCCTGATATCGACTTACACCGGTGCTCATTCGATTAGAAATCTAAGAGAATGTAACCCAAAGGAAATGCTCGTCTGCTCCGTAATCCAGAACATAGTTTCTAGTACTTCGAAAGTACTTAAAATGTTCATTACAGTAGTCGAGTATTCCTTTCCAGGATTACCTTGATATCCTCCCACTATGCTAACCGCATAGCCGATATCAGGTTCTCGTTTTCAACATTGCATTTATCAAGCTTTCCTCACTGTAAGTGTAGGAATCCGCTTTCATTGCTTCTATCTCCTTTTGTGTTCCAAAACACATATCCTTAGATAGATGCATTCCGTGTCTGAAAGGTAACGAACCTTTCTCGGAATCTTGCATGTTAAAACGAACCATAATCATTTATGTAAGATGTCCAGGAGAAGTACAATGTTCTTTCTAGAGATCCAAGATCTCAAGAACATGTCCAACTTCTTCCTTTATCTTTCATGATGATTCATCTAGACAACCATCATTTTATGTCTGATAACATCTTTACATTGTTGCCAATGATAAGAGTGTCATCTACATAAAACCTCCGAGAAACACCACCTTGTTTTCCATCACGTTTCCAATACACACAATTCGTCTATGCTTTTGATGAATCCATAAAATGGACTATCTCATCAATTTGCAAGTACCACGAACTCAACGCTTTGTTTTAATCCATAAATGGATCAACTAAGCTTGTACTCTAAATGATCTCGCCTCTTAGCAATAATCCTTATTGCTCTCCAAGAAGGCACATTTATATCTAGTACGGCCTTCATGTAGATCTAGGGATCGATTTCATGTATACTAGGTCCAGAGTCTGAAGACTCTCCTAGTCTTATGAATATCTCCGGTTGTCCCACAACCTCCCACTACAATGGCGTCCCGGTGTATAAACAGTGATAACAGTAGGTGCAGTTAGTGGTGTACCGCTACTCGGTTCGGCTGGTTCTAAGTCTTAATCTTTCTCTCTCATTTCAAAGTATCATGTCACTTTAGGCTTGTGGTTCATCATATAGTCTTTCTCTAAGAACCGGGCGTTAGAACTTATAACGTCCTTCTGGTTCATAGTACTATTGAACACACATCTTTTTTTCTTCTAGGATATTCTACAACCGCATTTGAATGCGCCGTTGTTTCCAGACATATCCATAGAACATAGGTAGTACCGTATAACTCATAATTTTACTATTTCTATAAGAGTTCCATTTCTTGTTTACGACACACCATTTCTACACAACAGTGCATGGTGTAGTCATTTGGGATCAAATCCCAAACTCTGATCAGTATGCCTTGCATTCCTCAGACAGGTACTTGCCTCCGCGATCAAATCGCAGGCTACAAATGGATATACCTTGATGGTTCTCCACAATTGCTTTGTGTCCATTGACTTGTCAAAACACTTGCTTTTGTGGCACATCAGGTATTCTAATCCATTTCTCGAGTAATCATCAAATGAAGCACTCGTACCTTATTGTCTGAGTAGGCATAGGTCTGCATACATCAGAGTCAATCAATTCTTATACTTGTCCGGATCTTACATCTTATATCCATAAAGGATTGCTTAGTTATATTATCTTCCAAATTAGATTCTTAGGTCGGAAGGTCCACTCCTTCAACTTAATTGATCAAAGATCAATTTTCGACCTTTGAACTTCTTATTTGAATAAACATGACTCAGCATAAGAATCCACAAGTATAATTGATTTAATAAAGAAATCTCTTATTAGTAAAACGAGTTTCATAAAACGGTTCGTTGCATCGTGGTGGACTCAGGATTCATCATTTATATATTGCTAGCCAATGTACCAGAATAGATAATATCATTATTTCTCCATAACCATCAAATGATTAAAAGAAATAAAATATCCATTTATTAGAAATCCAAAACAAAGTTCTTTCTAATATGAAAGGTACATAAAAGCAATAACCCAAAATGAAATCCTATAAAATGTCCTCCATTGCAACAGCTGCTTCCTCCACAGCATTGCCCATCTAGACTACGATCTTTTCTTTTCCAAGTCGTTAGGTTTTCTGGAACCTCTTGCATTTAAAATGCAAATACCGTCAGTGGTTCCATATCTACACACCAGGTTCCGGTAGATAATACCACTGACTATGTTTTACGACTAAAGAAAATTTCGTACTTCCTTTGAGAGGATAATTAGACTTCCAGTACCCAGACTGTTTGCATCGAGAACATTTGCCTATTGGCTTTCTCGTCCCATCTCGTGGTCCAAGAAACTTAGGACCACTGGGTTTCTTTGCTTGCTTTTCCTTTCCCCGGATCTTACCCTTAGGTTCGAAACCTATGGCATTGGCTACAAGAGCTTGCGATTTCCGTTTCAACTCGTCTAAAAGGTCAATCATCTCAAAAACGTGTTTAAGCGTTTCCTTGAATCGACTGGCCTTTATGAGTATCCACATCGCCTCTTGTCTAGCCTCTACATCATGTCTAAACATCTCCTTGAGTTTGAACATGATATCATAATCAGTGGTCATTGCAAAAGCATTTTCCCACTTCTTAAAATCAGTTCTTTCCTCATCAGTTGAGACATTAGTAGGTTCGGGAGAACAAAGCTCACTGAGTAAAAACTTGTACTCTTTAACAGTTTGGGTAATGTCTAGATCTCTATTCCAATCATTACATTTAGGGACCAGTGAGTTTAAATTCCTTAAGTATCACAGAAAGTGGGTTCAAAGCCATATCCTAATCTATGAGCACATATAACAACAAACAATCGATTTAATCTCCAATATTATCTCCCTCAAATAATATCATTAAACCACTAATCGCATCTAAAATTCCATCAGATATGGCAAGCCACGATAGTGTGGACGTTTACCTATCCAAATGATTTAGCAATTAGATTTGCTTCGGTCGTACATCATCATTAGCGTTACTTCGATGGGAAGAATACTAAGAAGCGTACCTAAGTGTAAACCATTACTCAGTATCTAAGAAGATTGTTTGGGATACGTATATTCACCGCAAGCCACGATAGTGTGGACGTCTACGTTAACATACGCTCCTTTACTCCCTTCTATAACTGTCTACATCAATCGTTCCAAAATCCCATTCAATGTAGCAAGCCACGATAGTGTGGACGTTTACTACACCAAAAGACTTTTACAATTGACTCCCAATTACTTGATCCATTCGATTTTTGTAAATCAGGACGCGGAGAATCATAAGTGAAACCCGAAGTTTCTAACCAGTGATTCACCATGCGAACGACCCTATCTCTCATAAAATGAGGGAGCCGAGCAGACAATCGATCCACCTTCAAAAGGATGGTACGAAGGTCTCTAATTTGTGTCCTCGACATGACCAAGTGGCTTTGGCTCCATTCCACTCCCCGGGGTGAGAATGAGTCGACTTGAAATCAGTTTTGGAAAGACAAATTAGGCATTGTTTGATAAACTTAATCAATGTTTCTCGTAAGAGGAATTACAAGAATTCTCCTCCAATGGCTTATCTATACGAACTTCAAAAGTCCATAAAAGTCACCAAGAGAACAGCAATGGAGACCATGGATATGTTTCCATACCCTCTCCCACTTAGCTTTTTACAATAAAGGGATACGCTATCTAATGCATAATTAAATACACATAAGCATGCATACATGAAATAAAGCACATAGAATATTATCACATAATCAAAATAATACTAGAATATTATTTTCCGACTATTATGGCTTTATCGCATCCCCGTATGCTTCTTCTAGTCTTTAGTCTTCGTTCTTGAATGCTCCATGTGACGGGAATATTAATTCCAATATTTAAATCCATTTATTTTTAATAAATCCAAAAGTTACTTAATTCGAAAATTAAGTCAATCGAATAAATCAAAAATAAAATTAAATATTATTAATATTTTTATTTATTTTATTTTCCATTTCTACTTCATTAAATCTCTAGAATAATCTATCCAAGACCCACTTGGAATATTCTAGAAGACTTCCATAATGAAATAAGGAAATAAAATAATTTAGGACTCCTAGTCCTTCCAAATTAATTCCTTTCCTAATCCATTAAAAATTCCATAAAGAAATAATTAAATAAGGAAAAATTAATTTAGGACTCCTAAACTTTCTAAATTAATTATTTTCCTAATCCATTAAAAATTCCATAAAGGAATAATTAAATAGGAAAAATAAATTAATTATAAATTTATTCCTTTTCCTAATATATGAAAATTCCCAAGAATAGGAATAATCAATAAGGAAAAATAAATTTATTCTAAATTTATTCTTTTCCTATTCCATGAGAATTCCCAAAAATAGGAATACTCAAAATAGGAAAATCGAATAATTTAGGAAAGTTGGATCTCGGTAGGATTAGCACGAGATCACGAGGACCCCGCGCCACCCACCATCGATCGCCGGTCGAGAGGGCACGCCACCGCCGCCGCCGCCCAGCCGGCGCACCACCTCCCATGGTGGCATCGCGCTCGCCCGAGAGGCTCGAAGGGCAGCCCCTTCCCCTCGATCGATTGATCATACGGGATCGATCATGGGGTTGATCGATCCCCGATCCTTCCCTCTCTTCGTCTCCTCCGTCACACTTTTCCGGTCGTCGTTTCGTCCTCGATCCAACGTAAAATAAATTAAAAATTTATTACTACGTTATCCGGTATCGATTCTAAATGAAATCGACCTCATACAATTTCCGGAAAAATTAAGAACAAGCATTCACCACACAAGAAATAATATCGACATCACCGAGAGTTTAATAATCAAGAGAAATATTATGACATTAATTAACAATAATTAAATCTAACCATAATAATCGGAAACCCTGCAAGGTAGAACAATTTATCGAAAAATACCATGAACTAAAACCAACGCTCTGATACCAATTGTTGGAAATCGATATCCCGGAATTAATAAATTTAAATAAATAAATTATCTAATTAATTTCGACCGAAATCCTTTGGAGATCGAATATCCGGATTGTCAAAATTGCGGAACGACAACTCCAAACGAAATCCCGGTTGCCGGAAACCCGCCACGAACCACCACGCGAAGCCGGACTCAACCAAACCCTAACCACGGGGATAGCCCGGGCTGTTCGGTCGAGCCCTCGCATGGGGCTCGCGGCTCTCCTTGGCAGCCGCCTAGGGCTGCCCTTGGCAGCCCGCTGGGCATCCCAGCCACGCCTCCGCTGATCGCCCTCAAGCCACGGTTGAACCGTGGCTAGCGATCAGCCCGCAACCACCGCCGCGCGAGCGGCTGCCCCTCCGCGTGAGCGGAGGCAGCCCCGCGCGAGCGGCGCTCGGCGTCCAGCTGGGCTTCACGCCCTCGACCCATCCCGTCGAGCCGTTGAGCCGCCGGCGGTCCGGTGGTCTTCGACCACCACCGCCCGGTTCAACCTCGTCTTGGTCGCGTTCTCGGATCTTGGTTCATGATAATTTCACGATAATTAAACGATAAAATCATAAAGAGGGTTTTACGATTTACCTCGTTCTCGTTGTTCGGAAAAACGAAGAACTCAATTTGACGACCTTGAGATCTTCCGACGTATTCCTTGCACTAGCCCGGACGTCGTGTGGGCGACGATCTACCGAACTCCATGGATCCTCCTCTCTACTTTCTCTCTCTAGAATTGTGATCTTCAAGTTATGAACTTATGAGAATAGAGAAGACCATGTAGTGCTTTTATAGGCTACGTAGGGGATCTTAAGGAGGTGGAATATTGGGCTTCCAATAATAGTGGTTAAATTGAGCCCAAGCCCAAATCTATTTATCCTTACTATTATTAATTAATTCTATTTTCCACTATATAAAATTAATTGCACTCCCAATATTAAACCATATTATATCAAATAATATTTCTCCGGTAGTATTATTTATTCCGTTGACGAGCCCGTATGCTTGTCGTTAGGGGCAAACAAGCTGTCAAAATGAAATTTATATTTAGCCAGTACTCTTATTACTACAAAACGTAGATAATGGCAAGTACGTGGGGTCGGTCCCACAAGGAGGCAATTACAGTAGGTGATCTCGGCTTTGCCCAAGGGGTTGTCACAAAAAGATTTTGGTTTGGGGTGCTGTGGGCACAGCGGTTTTGCAATAATTTCAAACTTTGACCTACTACGGCTAACCAAACTATCATGCAAATAAATAAAACTAAAAGTAAACAAACCAAACACTCAGATCTAACAGAATACTAAAAGCAAAAACTTAAATCGAATAGGAAACAAAGCATCCGGGCAGACGACTTCACTCAGGTTCGCTAGGGCAAACTACCGTTCATTGGCACTAAGGATTTTTACCAGCGGTTTGTTAGCAGTTATGGGGTGCAAAAACAAAAGTGGTCCTATTGCGTCACGCCCAGCAATTGCCCCACCCCTTATCTATCCTTACTGTGTAAAGAGAAGGCTAGTTATCACTATGCCTAAACCCCCTGGATCTGAACAACTCGATAACCTATGCGACCAAACATGGATCTAGTTTGCCCAAACCCGCATTACCCTCTAGACAGACCCGCTCGGCCAATAGCATGCTCGAAACATACGACCGCATCTCCTGCAAGTTCTAGTGCTATGCCCGCAACAATACTACAAGGTACATCTATGCGGTTTGCCAATCACCAGTATCCCAGATTGTAAAGGTTCACTAGTGGTCGTCCTAGTTTGCCCAAACTCCCCAGAAATAAACCTCAACCAACTTTGCCTCGGGAACAAACACCCAACCGGTTAGTTCAGCCCCTCCAGCCTCACGGCCTGACTAAACCCTAATTTCACCTTCGATCTGCCTTTGCCCAGACGCTAATAATCCATCAACAAATAATTAAAATAAATAAATAAAGCAACAACGAAATTGAAATCAAATACTAAAAAGAAAAGCTTTTAATAAAATAAAGAAAAAACATAATATACAATTTCGCCCAAACGGGCTGCCCCAAAGGGCAGTGTTTCACCTCTCGACTCTCAAAACAAATATATAAGAACCCTCATAAATTTCGTATATTGTGCTCTATATATTTCTTCTCGTGTGTAGCGTAGTGTGTTGTCTTCCTTCTTTTGCTGATCAGCGATCCCTTCTTTATATGTGCGGTCTCTAGGGCATCAGATTTGTATTAATGGTCTGGTGGGCTGATGGGCCTGGGCCGTTTGGGCGTAGTCCGTCCAGAGTTTATTTTTGCTGGGACTCTTGGCGGTCAAAGAAAGTCCTGGTCTTTAGGGATTCTTTCCTTATCAGCTGACCGGATAAAGATGGGGGATTAGGCAGAATCCCTCAACTTTCGGAATCTGTTACTCTGGTATGCCCGATACTCGTCGTTTGGCCAAACTGGGCACCTTCTGCCCTTTGCCCAAAGTGATGCTGTTGCTTTCTTCATGCCTCTTTGATCTTGGACTTTTCCTTCCAGTTGGTTGAACCATGCGCGATGCTTGTTACGCGGTTGACTCTTACGCATAGTGACTTTGCCCATAGTGACGTCTTTGCCTCAAAGTGGCGACTTTGCCTTATTAGGCCCAACTGCCTTAGTCACCTCTGCTTCAGAATCCCGCGTTTGCCCAAAGTGGACCATTAATTTGACTTTTTCGCACAATCTCCACCTGCTGACATGAATACCTGCATACTTTGCCCAAACATTCCAATGTGCCCTCCCAGACACAATACTGACTCAAACTGACTCAATAAAAGGTGTAAAAATGCTCTAAGATGAGCAAATAAAATGGCTCATCAGAACCGCACACACTTGGATACGCTTGTCCCCAAGCGTGGGCTCTGATTTGCCTGACTCAAGACCAAAGTGAAAACAGAAATGAAAGAAGTAGGGAGAAATAAAACAAAGGACTTTAGCATGATCAGTACAGGGCATAGTACATACAGATAACACAAAATTCAAGTAGAGATAAAAATAAGTCAAGAGTTTGTTTTAGGTCTTTGGGTTCACTCCCTCACAGTGTTTCTCTCTTTTTAGTGTATTGGTTCAATGACACTCATTTTCTGCTGTGACTCCACTTTGCCTAAATTTGTCGTATTGCTAACCTTAGTTTGTTTTAACTAAGTAGGAGAATTATCAGAGGGACTTTTATTAGGTTGTAGTGTTGGGCTCGTATGGGTAGATTTTGAGGAGTAGGCTCTATTTGGGCAGAGGGCTTTTTGAGTTAGCCTTTTCTCTGCTACTTTGCCCCTTTCTTACGGGCCTTAGCACAACAACTTTTTTATTCTTCTCTTTTTTGTTCTTTTTTTTTCTCTTTTTTTCTTTTTTTTTTTTCTTTTTTTTTCTTTTTTGAACACTATGCCCTAACTCCCTCTCTTCTCTCTGGCTGCCTATGTAATGTGGGCATAATACCAGATGGGTTCACAAAAAAAATATTCAATCAGGCTCAAAGGGCTAGCAAGGGGCAGTGTTATTTATTCAAGCAAAATGAAACAAGAAAATGCCCTAATCATTTAACAACCCTACTCAGTCAAACTACTCATTTCAGCAAACAGGCAAAGGCAAGCATCGTTGGATATCACAGCAGACTCTCAAAGAAAGAAATCATATATCAATGTTGGCTCAATTCTCACAGTTTGCCTAGAACAGTTCCATCATCCCTATTTCATGCATCTTAACTATGAAGTTTGAGTTACTGTATGTATGTTTGCCCAAAGTGATCACAGAATCATGCTGACTCGATTAGAAACAGGGGTTTGCCCTTTCCCTTTCCCCCCTCACACACTTTGCCTTGGCAAAGTGTGCAAAAGTAATAAGATTGGTAGGGGCTACCCACGACCAGACTATGACTCTAAAAGTTTGGCGCACCTGCCCCCTCACACACTTTGCCTGGGCAAAGTGTGTCAGCAGGGAGATCGACCTAGTCACCAGAGTCAAAGTGACTCGAGGTGACTTTCAGAAAATAAAAAAAAAACAAAAAACTAAAAACTACAACAATTGGGAGGGAACAATTAGGAGGTGGAGTCAGGTGAGTACCTAAATCCAGTGTGGGCAAAGTGGGCCATTAACTTGTTCAGCAGCTCCGCAAGACTTTTTTACATGTTGCCCTGTCGTCTTAGAACTTTTCCCGGAATCAGTAGCGTGAGCACGTCTGCCCAGACCTTGACTTCGTTCCATGGGTCATCCTTGCAACTTCAGGGGGCTTGTTGTCCGTCTAGAACACACTGTCGTTTGAACAAGTGGTCTTTTAGTATGCCCACACAGCTACCTCTGGTCAGTCTCTTTGCCCATAATCTGCAATACAAAGCACACTACCTTTCGAGGAGAACACTGCTCAAGGCTTATTTATTAAACAAAATAAAAAGAGATAAAGAAAATACCAGGTTGCCTCCTGGCAAGCGCCTTAGTTATTGTCATGGCAGGACATTTGTTTCTGGGCAGCGCGTGCTCTTTGCCCTGCTCCTCTCGTTCTGCCCCTCCTTTGCCCTGTACGGTCCAGCTAGAGCAAAAACAAAAAATCACAGGTCAAATAGCACAGAAGACTTACTGCTTGAATATTGCCTCCCCGGCAACGGCGCCAATTTTGACGAACCCGTATGCTTGTCGTTAGGGGCAAACAAGCTGTCAAAATGAAATTTATATTTAGCCAGTACTCTTATTACTACAAAACGTAGATAATGGCAAGTACGTGGGGTCGGTCCCACAAGGAGGCAATTACAGTAGGTGATCTCGGCTTTGCCCAAGGGGTTGTCACAAAAAGATTTTGGTTTGGGGTGCTGTGGGCACAGCGGTTTGTTGGAGTTGTGTACTTAATGTCTAGATTTAAGTGACAGAAACTCACGATCCATTGCCATTAATCTATTTAACTAAATGAACAATTGTTTGCGTTTAATTATTTATATGCAAAACATAGTCCTGGATTCTATACGTTGTAGTTAGTATGGTGTGTCGGGCCCCACACAGAAGATCATACTATCGGTTACTCGTATTTAATCGAACAGTTGCTCACGACCTAGATGGACACGGACCAATCCATCGGTATAGTCGTTGTGTGAGAGAGAAAATAATTTGTCTTAATTATTTTATCACACTTGTACACTTGGTGTATTGAGCGGATCGTTGAGATTCATCGATTAGGATTGCCGGCGATAATCGATTCGAGTCTCAGAGTATTTTATTCTTAATCCCCGATATTGTTGCGGGTGTGTATATTTAATATAAGTGACTTTGATTTACCAAAGGAATTAACCGATTTAATTATTGGGTTAATTACCGGTTAAGTTGGGTCACTATATTTTATATATGACATGCCGTGAATACTTGACGGGAAAGTGTATCCCGGAAGGGTTGATAATATCCCCGAGATGAGTTCATAAGGAATTATTATGTAAACCCTGCAGGTGGATTCGTTCCGCATAATAATTAAGGTTGAATGGTACTAGTCTCGGATAAAAGAGATGAATAAATTAATTAGCAATAAATTAATTTTATTCATGGATATTTATATCTTAAATACACGGAATAAATAATACTACCGGAGAAATATTATTTGATATAATATGGTTTAATATTGGGAGTGCAATTAATTTTATATAGTGGAAAATAGAATTAATTAATATTAATGGATTAATAGATTTGGGCTTGGGCTCAATTTAATCATTAATATTGGAAGCCCAATATTCCACCTCCTTAAGATCCCCTACGTAGCCTATAAAAGCACTAGATGGTCTTCTCTATTCTCTCATAAGTTCATAACTTGAAGATCACAATTCTAGAGAGAGAAAGTAGAGAGGAGGATCCATGGAGTTCGGTAGATCGTCGCCCACACGACGTCCGGGCTAGTGCAAGGAATACGTGGGAAGATCTCAAGGTCATCATAAGATCTCGTTTCTCCGCACAACGAATCGAAAGGTGAATTAAATTTCCGCAATTTAATTCTAGTTTATTGATCAATTATCGAAAAACAAGATCCGAAGGATCGAACCCGGATTAGACGAGGGACCACGCGGTGGTGGCGAAGCCACCGGACCGCGTGGACCGCACGCCTAGGGTTCGGCGCGCGAAGGAGAACCCTCGGCCTCGGTCGAGGGGGCGATCGCTGGGAGCGATCGCCGGCGGTGACGGGCTGGTGCCGTCACCTCCCCACCGCGACGGTGGGGGCTCCTCGACGGCGGGCAGCAGGTCGCCGGACCTGCTGCTGGGGGCTGCCGGATGCAGCCCCATCGAACGCGATGTTCGATCGCGTGAACCCGGCTCGCGGGGGTTCGGGTGGGGGCGGATTGCGTGCCTTCGGGTGCGTGGTCTCCAAAGGCTGGACTCCGGCGGATGAGTCGGCGTTCATGTGATCTCCGGCGAAGGGTTTGATCGGGTTATTGGTTTCCGCAAATTTAAATAACCCGGGATATCGAATTCCAACAATTGGTATCAGAGCGTACGGTTACGTTTTTTCGTTAATTGTTTCGATAATCGATTCTCGATGGATATAGCCATAGATTAATTTATTTTGTTAAATTATTGTGCTATATTGTTCTACGTACTTGATTTTATCTCTCGTATGAATTGTGTTTGTCGGAAAAATTAATTATTAAAAATCGAGGGTTTTCGGAAATCGAACCGGATCGACCGTGGGCTCGGTGCGGGCTGCCGGAGGGAGCTGGAAGCACGGGCTATGCGGTGAGGTGGCACGGGCTGGGCTGTTGGCAGGGATCGACGGCATGATCGCCGGATGTCGATCGCCGACGAGCTGGAGCTCCCCGCTGCTGGTACGCCTTCGGAGCGGGCTGCTGGGGCAGCGGCATGAGCTGCTCGTGCGAGCTATGGCGAAGTCGATGGCATGGGACGTCGAGGCTGGAAGTCGGCTGCTCCAGGGATAGACGCCGTGCCGGAGACGATCGATCAAGATGCGACTCCTGGTAAGTTGCAGACGGTTTCGGCCGAGAGACGATCGAACAATATGCGGCATGGTATGTTTTATTAATTACCCATTCGTTGCTAATTAGTTGGAGCCATGCATTGCATGGTCTTATGACGCATGCTGGACATGCATGAGCTAGTGGATTCATAATCACGTGGGTTAATTGATGGAGCATACGCATGTGCATGGCCGGGCTCGAGTGGGTTCGATTGGGATGACCGGAATCTCGTTGTTTCGGTTCGTCCCGGTAAATCCGATCTTTCCGGAAATAATTTAATCTTTCTAATTTTATTTAATTTAATTTTGGAATTAATTCAAATTCTATTTGGATTAGATTTCTTAATTATGGAATTAAATAATGGAATTAGATGGAGAGTTAAATTAGGAAAGAAAATCCTAGTTTCTCTAGATATCCTATACCTACTTGGATTAGAAGTCTTAAGAAGAATCAAAATTCGATTTTGATTAGGATTCTTGACATCTAATCTAAATAGGATTGAGAAATTACTAAAATATTGATTTTATTTAATTTAAGTATTTTATTTAAAATCATTAGATTAATTCAAAATTTATTTTGGATTGGATAATCTTGGATTTTATTTAGAATAGAATTAAATATGGAAATCAATGGATTTTTTAATAATATTGATTTTATTTAATTTAAGTATTTTATTTAAAATCATTAGATTAATTCAAAATTTATTTTGGATTGGATAATCTTGGATTTTATTTAGAATAGAATTAAATATGGAAATCAATGGTTTTTAATAATATTGATTTTATTTAATTTAAGTATTTTATTTAAAATCATTAGATTAATTCAAAATTTATTTTGGATTGGAAAATCTTGGATTTTATTTAAAATAGAATTAAATATGGAAATCAATGGAATTGATTTTATTTAATTGGAGTAAAATTAAATATGAGAATCAAAGAATTTTTCCGTCGCTCGGCAAAGTATTCAAGACGTAGAATGAAGACTCAAGGCAAGCATGCAGGAATTCATCAAGGTACGAATAGTCGAGAAATAATTTTACTTGAGTAATTATTTGATTATTTGTGAACGTACTTGCATGAAATGTATGTTTGTTATTATGCTTATGTGTATTTAATTATGCATTAGATAGTGTATCCCTTTGTTATAAAAAGCTAAGTGGGAGAGGGTATGGAAACATATCCATGGTCTCCATTGCTGTTCTCTTGGTGACTTTTATGGACTTTTGAAGTTCGTATAGACAAGTCATTGGAGGAGAATTCTTGTAATTCCTTTTACGAGAAACATTGATTAAGTTTATCAAACAATGCCTAATTTGTCTTTCCAAAACTGATTTCAAGTCGACTCATTCTCACCCCGGGGAGTGGAATGGAGCCAAAGCCACTTGGTCATGTCGAGGACACAAATTAGAGACTCTCGTGTCATTTGATGACTAGATCGATTGTCTGCTCGGCTCCCTCATTTTATGAGAGATAGGGTTGTTCGCATGGTGAATCACTGGTAAGAAACTTCGAGTTTCACTTATGATTCTCCGCGTCTTGATTTACAAGATTAAATGATTCAAGTAATTGGGAGTCAATTGTAAAAGTCTTTTGGTGTAGTAAACGTCCACACTATCGTGGCTTGCTACATTGAATGGGATTTTGGAACGATTGATGTAGACAGTTATAGAAGGGAGTAAAGGAGCGTATGTTAACGTAAACGTCCACACTATCGTGGCTTGCGGTGAATATGCGTATCCCAAACAAACTTCTTAGATACTGAGTAATGGTTTACACTTAGGTACGCTTCTTAGTATTCTTCCCATCGAAGTAACGCTAATGATGATGTACGACCGAAGGAAATCTAATTGCTAAATCATTTGGATAGGTAAACGTCCACACTATCGTGGCTTGCCATATCTGATGGGATTTTAGATGCGATTAGTGGTTTAATGATATTATTTAAGGGAGATAATATCGGAGATTAAATCGATTGTTTGTTGTTATATGTGCTCATAGATTAGGAGATGGCTTTGAACCCACTTTATGTGATAACTAAGGATTTTTTAAACTCACTGGTCCCTAAATGTAATGATTGGAATAGAGATCTAGACATTACCCAAACTGTTAAAGAGTACTAGTTAGTGCTCAGTGATCTTTGTCCTCCCGAGCCTATTGACATAGGCGGCTAGACAAGAGGCGATGTGGATACTCATAAAGGGCAGTCGCTTCGAGGAAACGCTTAAACACGTTTTTGAGATGATTGACCTTTTAGACGAGTTGAGACGGAGATCGCAAGCTCTTGTAGCCAATGCCAAAGGTTTCGAACCTAAAGGCAAACGGGGAAAAGAAAAGCAAAGAAACCCAGTGGTTCTTTTTGGACCACGAGATGGGACGAGAAAGCCATGAGGCAAGAGTTCTCGATGCAATCAGTCTGGGTACTGGAAGTCTGATTATCCTCTCAAAGAAAGTACGAAATTCTTCTTTAGTCGTAAAACATAGTCAGTGGTATTATCTACCGGAACCTGGTGTGTAGATATGGAACCACTGACGGTATGTGCATTTTAAATGCAAGGGTTCCAGGAAACCCGACGACTTAGAAAAGAAGAAATCGTAGTCTACATGGGCAATGCTGTAAGGAGGCAGTTGTTGCAGTGGAGGACACTTTATAGGATTTCATTTTGAGTTATTGCTTTTATGTACCTTTAATGTTAGAAAGAACTTTGTTCTGGATTTCTAATAAATGGATATTTTATTTCTTTTAATCATTTGATGGTTATTAGAAGAAATAATGATATTATCTATTTTGGTACATTAGCTAGCAATATATAAATGATGAATCCTGAGTCCACCACGATGCAACGAACCGTTTTATATAACTCGTTTTACTAATAAGAGATTTCTTTATTAAATCATTTATACTTGTGGAATCTTATGCTAAGTTATATTTATTCAAATGAGAAGTTCAAAGGTCGAAAATTGATTGTAAGATCAATTAAGTTGAAGGAGTGGACCTTCCGACCTAAGAATCTTATTTGGAAGATAACATGACTAAGCAATCCTTTATGGATATAAGATATGAGATCCGGACAAGTATTAGAATTGATTGACTCTGATGTATGCAGACCTATGTCTACTCAGACAATAAGGTACGAGTACTTCATTTGATGATTACTCAAGAAATGGATTAGAATATCTGATGTGCCACAAAAGCAAGTGTTTTGACAAGTCAATGGACACTAAGCAATTGTGGAGAACCATCAAGGTATATCCATTTGTAGCCTGCGATTTGATCGCGGAGGCAAGTACCTGTCTGAGGAATGCATAACATACTAATCAGAGATTGGGATTGGATCCCAAGAGACTACACCATACAGTCCTCTGTAGGATTGGTGTGTCGGAAATAAGAAATGGAACTCTTATAGAAATAGTAAAAGCATGAGTTAAACGGAACTACCTATGTTCTATGGATATGTCTTGGAAACAACGGCACATTTAAATGTGGTTGTAGAATATCCTAGAAGAACAAAAGGTGTGTGTTCGATAGTACTATGAACCAGAAGGACGTTATAAGTTCTAACGCCCGGTTCTTAGAGGAAGACTATTAGATGAACCACAAGCCCAAAATGACATGATACGTCTGATAAGAGAGAAAGCGATTAAGACTTAGAACCAGCCGAACCGAGTAGCGGTACACCACTGACTGCACCTACTGTTATTACTGTTTATACACCGGAACGCCGTTGTAGTGGGAGGTTGTATGACAACCGGAGATATTCATAAAACTAGGTGAGTCTTCGGATTCTGGACCTAGTATACATGAAATCGATCCCTAGATCTACATGAAGGCCGTACTAGATCTAAATGTGCCTTCTTGGAGAGCAATAAGGATTATTGCTAAGAGGCGAGATCATTTAGAGTACAAGCTTAGTTGATCCATTTATGGATTGAAACAAAGCATTGAATTCGTGGTACTTGCAAATTGATGAGATAGTCCATTTTATGGATTCATCAAAAGCATAGACGAATCGTGTGTATTGGAAACGTGATGGAAAACAAGGTGGTGTTTCTCGGAGGTTTTATGTAGATGACATTTTATCATTGGTAACAATGTAAAGATGTTGTCAGACATAAAAATGATGGTTGTCTAGAAAAATCGATATATGAGATGAAGAAGAAGTTAGAGCATGTTCTTAAGATCTAGGATCTCAAGAAAAGAACATTGTACTTCTCCTGGACATCTTGCATATATATGATTATGGTTCGTTTTAACATGCATGATTCCGAGAAAGGTTCGTTACCTTTCAGAGACGGAATGCATCTATCTAAGGATATGTGTTTTGGAACACAAAAGGAGATAGAAGCAATGAAAGCAATTTCCTACACTTGGAGTGTGGAAAGCTTAATAAATGCAATGTTGAAAAACGAGAACCTGATATCGGCTATGCGGTGAGCATAGTGGGAGGATATCAAGGTAATCCTGGAAAGGAATATTCGACTGCCGTAAAAGTACTTTCGAAGTACTGTTCTAGACTACGAAGCAGACGAGCATTTCCTTTGGATTACATTCTCTTAGATTTCTAATCAAATGAGGACCGGTGTAAGTCGATATCAGGCTATGTGTTTCACTATTGAAGGAGAAGGAGTTTTAACATGGAAGAGTGATAAGCACGATGCTTTTCGGACTCTGCCATGGGTAACCAAATAGCGGCCTCAGAGGCAGCGGAAGTTTTGGTATAACTCCGGGATAATCTCTGGGACTTAGATGTGATTCTTAATTTGCCAAAGGCTATGTAAATAGCGGTGCAATGGCAAATGGTAAGAAATCACAAGTCCATAAGTGTAAGATAACACATAGTGCAAGTACCACCTGATACGAGTCATCGTCGAGGGAGACGACGCTATAGTCACCAAGATAACTTCAGAGCGGCAACCTAGAGTGCTCATTCACATAGTACTTCTTGGAAGTACAACTTAAGCACGTGATGAGTATGGGAGTCGGGAGTTTGGAGGAAATGACTAGACCTTAGTACAAGTGGGAGATTGTTGGAGTTGTGTACTTAATGTCTAGATTTAAGTGACAGAAACTCACGATCCATTGCCATTAATCTATTTAACTAAATGAACAATTGTTTGCGTTTAATTATTTATATGCAAAACATAGTCCTGGATTCTATACGTTGTAGTTAGTATGGTGTGTCGGGCCCCACACAGAAGATCATACTATCGGTTACTCGTATTTAATCGAACAGTTGCTCACGACCTAGATGGACACGGACCAATCCATCGGTATAGTCGTTGTGTGAGAGAGAAAATAATTTGTCTTAATTATTTTATCACACTTGTACACTTGGTGTATTGAGCGGATCGTTGAGATTCATCGATTAGGATTGCCGGCGATAATCGATTCGAGTCTCAGAGTATTTTATTCTTAATCCCCGATATTGTTGCGGGTGTGTATATTTAATATAAGTGACTTTGATTTACCAAAGGAATTAACCGATTTAATTATTGGGTTAATTACCGGTTAAGTTGGGTCACTATATTTTATATATGACATGCCGTGAATACTTGACGGGAAAGTGTATCCCGGAAGGGTTGATAATATCCCCGAGATGAGTTCATAAGGAATTATTATGTAAACCCTGCAGGTGGATTCGCTCCGCATAATAATTAAGGTTGAATGGTACTAGTCTCGGATAAAAGAGATGAATAAATTAATTAGCAATAAATTAATTTTATTCATGGATATTTATATCTTAAATACACGGAATAAATAATACTACCGGAGAAATATTATTTGATATAATATGGTTTAATATTGGGAGTGCAATTAATTTTATATAGTGGAAAATAGAATTAATTAATATTAATGGATTAATAGATTTGGGCTTGGGCTCAATTTAATCATTAATATTGGAAGCCCAATATTCCACCTCCTTAAGATCCCCTACGTAGCCTATAAAAGCACTACATGGTCTTCTCTATTCTCTCATAAGTTCATAACTTGAAGATCACAATTCTAGAGAGAGAAAGTAAAGAGGAGGATCCATGGAGTTCGGTAGATCGTCGCCCACACGACGTCCGGGCTAGTGCAAGGAATACGTGGGAAGATCTCAAGGTCATCATAAGATCTCGTTTCTCCGCACAACGAATCGAAAGGTGAATTAAATTTCCGCAATTTAATTCTAGTTTATTGATCAATTATCGAAAAACAAGATCCGAAGGATCGAACCCGGATTAGACGAGGGACCACGCGGTGGTGGCGAAGCCACCGGACCGCGTGGACCGCACGCCTAGGGTTCGGCGCGCGAAGGAGAACCCTCGGCCTCGGCCGAGGGGGCGATCGCTGGGAGCGATCGCCGGCGGTGACGGGCTGGTGCCGTCACCTCCCCACCGCGACGGTGGGGGCTCCTCGACGGCGGGCAGCAGGTCGCCGGACCTGCTGCTGGGGGCTGCCGGATGCAGCCCCATCGAACGCGATGTTCGATCGCGTGAACCCGGCTCGCGGGGGTTCGGGTGGGGGCGGATTGCGTGCCTTCGGGTGCGTGGTCTCCAAAGGCTGGACTCCGGCGGATGAGTCGGCGTTCATGTGATCTCCGGCGAAGGGTTTGATCGGGTTATTGGTTTCCGCAAATTTAAATAACCCGGGATATCGAATTCCAACAATTGGTATCAGAGCGTACGGTTACGTTTTTTCGTTAATTGTTTCGATAATCGATTCTCGATGGATATAGCCATAGATTAATTTATTTTGTTAAATTATTGTGCTATATTGTTCTACGTACTTGATTTTATCTCTCGTATGAATTGTATTTGTCGGAAAAATTAATTATTAAAAATCGAGGGTTTTCGGAAATCGAACCGGATCGACCGTGGGCTCGGTGCGGGCTGCCGGAGGGAGCTGGAAGCACGGACTATGCGGTGAGGTGGCACGGGCTGGGCTGTTGGCAGGGATCGACGGCATGATCGCCGGATGTCGATCGCCGACGAGCTGGAGCTCCCCGCTGCTGGTACGCCTTCGGAGCGGGCTGCTGGGGCAGCGGCATGAGCTGCTCGTGCGAGCTATGGCGAAGTCGATGGCATGGGACGTCGAGGCTGGAAGTCGGCTGCTCCAGGGATAGACGCCGTGCCGGAGACGATCGATCAAGATGCGACTCCTGGTAAGTTGCAGACGGTTTCGGCCGAGAGACGATCGAACAATATGCGGCATGGTATGTTTTATTAATTACCCATTCGTTGCTAATTAGTTGGAGCCATGCATTGCATGGTCTTATGACGCATGCTGGACATGCATGAGCTAGTGGATTCATAATCACGTGGGTTAATTGATGGAGCATACGCATGTGCATGGCCGGGCTCGAGTGGGTTCGATTGGGATGACCGGAATCTCGTTGTTTCGGTTCGTCCCGGTAAATCCGATCTTTCCGGAAATAATTTAATCTTTCTAATTTTATTTAATTTAATTTTGGAATTAATTCAAATTCTATTTGGATTAGATTTCTTAATTATGGAATTAAATAATGGAATTAGATGGAGAGTTAAATTAGGAAAGAAAATCCTAGTTTCTCTAGATATCCTATACCTACTTGGATTAGAAGTCTTAAGAAGAATCAAAATTCGATTTTGATTAGGATTCTTGAGATCTAATCTAAATAGGATTGAGAAATTACTAAAATATTGATTTTATTTAATTTAAGTATTTTATTTAAAATCATTAGATTAATTCAAAATTTATTTTGGATTGGATAATCTTGGATTTTATTTAGAATAGAATTAAATATGGAAATCAATGGATTTTAATAATATTGATTTTATTTAATTTAAGTATTTTATTTAAAATCATTAGATTAATTCAAAATTTATTTTGGATTGGATAATCTTGGATTTTATTTACTAAACCCTAATTTCACCTTCGATCTGCCTTTGCCCAGACGCTAATAATCCATCAACAAATAATTAAAATAAATAAATAAAGCAACAACGAAATTGAAATCAGATACTAAAAAGAAAAGCTTTTAATAAAATAAAGAAAAAACATAATATACAATTTCGCCCAAACGGGCTGCCCCAAAGGGCAGTGTTTCACCTCTCGACTCTCAAAACAAATATATAAGAACCCTCATAAATTTCGTATATTGTGCTCTATATATTTCTTCTCGTGTGTAGCGTAGTGTGTTGTCTTCCTTCTTTTGCTGATCAGCGATCCCTTCTTTATATGTGCGGTCTCTAGGGCATCAGATTTGTATTAATGGTCTGGTGGGCTGATGGGCCTGGGCCGTTTGGGCGTAGTCCGTCCAGAGTTTATTTTTGCTGGGACTCTTGGCGGTCAAAGAAAGTCCTGGTCTTTAGGGATTCTTTCCTTATCAGCTGACCGGATAAAGATGGGGGATTAGGCAGAATCCCTCAACTTTCGGAATCTGTTATTCTGGTATGCCCGATACTCGTCGTTTGCCCAAACTGGGCACCTTCTGCCCTTTGCCCAAAGTGATGATGTTGCTTTCTTCATGCCTCTTTGATCTTGGACTTTTCCTTCCAGTTGGTTGAACCATGCGCGATGCTTGTTACGCGGTTGACTCTTACGCATAGTGACTTTACCCATAGTGACGTCTTTGCCTCAAAGTGGCGACTTTGCCTTATTAGGCCCAACTGCCTTAGTCACCTCTGCTTCAGAATCCCGCGTTTGCCCAAAGTGGACCATTAATTTGACTTTTTCGCACAATCTCCACCTGCTGACATGAATACCTGCATACTTTGCCCAAACATTCCAATGTGCCCTCCCAGACACAATACTGACTCAAACTGACTCAATAAAAGGTGTAAAAATGCTCTAAGATGAGCAAATAAAATGGCTCATCATCCGTGTATTTAAGATATAAATATCCATGAATAAAATTAATTTATTGCTAAGTAATTTATTCATCTCTTATTTCCGAGACTAGTACCATTCAACCTTAATTATTATGCGGAACGAATCCACCTGCAGGGTTTACATAATAATTCCTTATGAACTCATCTCGGGGATATTATCAACCCTTACGGGATACACTTTCCCGTCAAGTATTCACGACATGCCATATATAAAATATAGTGACCCAACTTAACCGGTAATTAACCCAATAATTAAATCGGTTAATTCCTTTGGTAAATCAAAGTCACTTATATTAAATATACACACCCGCAATAATATCGGGGATTAAGAATAAAATACACAGAGACTTAAATCGATTATCGCCGGCAATCTTAATCGATAAATCTCAAGCAGATCCGCTCAATACACCAAGTGTACAAGTGTGATAAAATAATTAAGACAAATTATTTTCTCTCTCACACAACGACTATACCGATGGATTGGTCCGTGTCCATCTAGGTCGTGAGCAACTGTTCGATTAAATACGAGTAACCGATAGTATGATCTTCTGTGTGACGTCGCACACCATACTAACTACAACGTATATAATCCAGGACTATAATTTGCATATATTTAATTATAAATAATTAAACGCAAATAATTGTTTATTTAATTAAATAGATTAGTGGCAATGGATCGTGAGTTTCCGTTACTTAAATCTAGACATTAAGTACACAACTCCAACAATATCTGTAGGGGGAGTCGTCTCGACAGTATTTCAAGAGGAGGATTGACATCAAAGAGTTGACGACACCTTCAGAAAGACAAAAAGGGGGAGTTTGTTGGAGTCGGAATTAATTAATTTAATTAATTTTGACTTTGACTAATTTTGACTTTCTTTGGTGGAATATTTATTTTGGGAATATTTAATTATGGGGAGGAGAATCCAAGATATAGAGGAAAAGATATTCAAGATCTACAAGATAAGGTACAAGATCTTCTAATTATGGAAGAAGTCTTTTTACCATAGAAGACTTATTACTTGGAGGAGAAGACTTGTCTCTTATAAATAGAAGACTAACGTGGATTGAAGATTAAGAAGCTGAGCGCCATATTTTTAGAGAGAAAAATATTTTCAGCACACGTTTTATTTTTTTACTTATTTATCTGAGTATTAACTATTCAATCTTGTGATTGTTTAGTCTTTATTTATTTTTCTCGGATTATTTTGTATTCACGATTATAGTGAAAGTTTATTGCTTTTGAAGCAGCTTGGTAGGTTGTATTGATTAATACAACTTACGAAGATTATATCTTTGTTCTTTACGATTTCCAGTTGCAGTACTTTTTACTATTTCCGCTGTATAACTGAATCTGCTGTTCTGTGACAGCAGTACTCAATCTGTTGTTCTCTGGACAGCAGAACTTAAACTCGTTACAGCGACTGACTTTTCTGTTTCAGTACGTGAACTGCGAGTCGACCGCATTTTCATGTGTGACTATCAAAATACATGGATAGTAATCACTTTAAACCACACCACAAACAACCAATTAAGGGGTTGATATTTAAACATATAATGACCTAGATCTTGAAACACGTACATTTTGAAAAAAAAAACAAAAACAAAAACAAAAACAACAATAATATGAAATCTTTAAACATAGCTAGGCATCAGTTGAGTCCCCATTTTTGGTCTTATTGTTTGCAGCAGTCTGCACCTCTTATTTCCTTGCGTGGCATTGGTGATAGAATACACAATTGTTTGCGCATATCTTTGTTCTTTACGATTTTCAGTTGCCGTACTTTTTACTATTTCCGCTGCATAACTGAATCTGCTGTTCTGTGACAGCAGTACTCAATCTGTTGTTCTCTGGACAGCAGAACTTAAACTCGTTACAGCGACTGACTTTTCTGTTTCAGTACGTGAACTGCGAGTCGACCGCATTTTCATGTGTGACTATCAAAATACATGGATAGTAATCACTTTAAACCACACCACAAACAACCAATTAAGGGGTTGATATTTAAACATATAATGACCTAGATCTTGAAACACGTACATTTTGAAAAAAAAAAACAAAAACAAAAACAAAAACAACAATAATATGAAATCTTTAAACATAGCTAGGCATCAGTTGAGTCCCCATTTTTGGTCTTATTGTTTGCAGCAGTCTGCACCTCTTATTTCCTTGCGTGGCATTGGTGATAGAATACACAATTGTTTGCGCAACCCGATTTATCTCGGTTCATGAAGCACATAGCCACGCACTGATTATGGCACGCTACATTTATATATAATAATATTAAATAGTATATAATAAGTATATGCATTGTTTAAAATTAGATAAAACTCGTATATATATATATATATATATATACTTTTTTTTTGGTATAGGTCAATTACAATGTCTTGAGTTCGAACCTAGGATTTTTGATCTTCAATTCGAGATCTCAACCAACTGAGCTAACAACCCTTGACATATATATATATACTTGAATTTCACAAACATTGTTTAAGAATATATTTTTCTATTCAAAATATAAATTATATGTAATACTCCAATAATTAAGCTAATTTAAACATATATTAAAAAATATTAACTCTTTATTCTGTCAATCATTAATTATTTTGGAATTTTAAATTATATATTAAATTAATTAATAATTAAATAAATTTAATTAATTTTAAAAGTAATTAAAAAATATATATATTTAATTTACATTTAAAAATTCTAAATGACATAAATTTAACGGAAACTCAATTTTAAACACGCACGCACACACACAATTAACTTCTTACTTTGGGCATCGACGACCTTTTGACCCTGCAATGTGAATAAATAAAAAAGGCATGAAAATAATGATAAAAGAAACCAATATTTGGTCATTATTGTGTACAAACATTATAATTAATATTTAAAGAATAAAAAAAAGCTTAAATTCAGAATGGTTGCCTGCAGCACAAAAATCACAACTAGGGCAACGAGAACGAAAGCAAATAATTTGGCCATTCTCACACTTAATGTTAATTAGTACTCTACTATAGTAGAAGCAAATGTACTAAGACGAAGTGGTTATTTTTGTTGTGGAATGGTTGTGTATAAATACAAGTAATTTGTGTGCAGTGTGAATTCATTTTGAGAAATAAAATACCGGTCAAAGGCTCCAATTGATTTCTCAAGAAAATGAAAGCAACATTAGTACAATTTTCCAAAATCAATATTATTATATTATCCACTATTTTTGACATTTTTTACCCGAACCGATGACCAATCGCATTACAAATTTACACTATTTTTGACATTTTTTACCCGAACCGATGACCAATCGCATTACAAATTTACAAATGCAATGCTCTAACCTCTGTATAGAAATAAGATAAATTATTTATGTATAGATATTCAATACATTATAGTATATAGTAAGTATACAGAGTGTCTCTAGAAAAATATAATTTTTAACTTTAAATATAGTCTATATTATAGTTTATATTATAGACTATAATTGTTAAAATGTACACGAAAATCATCTCCGGACGCAAAATCGACAAAATGCACTTCAGGGGCAAATTGGTAATTTTGCCAGAATTTGAATTTCGCGCAAGACTGAAACGGCGTCGTTTTGATGCTGAAATGGCTGCGGGTGCAGCGGTCTAGGGCGGACGATTTCTCAGCGGATTCTTCACCAAAATGGATGATTCTTGAAGCTACATGATCCTTGCCAGCTCATCTTGGAAACGCACATGGAATTGTCGCACATCATCGCACGGTTGAGATTTGCGAGGTTGTTACGGCTCGATGGCTAGGATGTGTTCATCGATTTTGTGCATTTCTGTTTTAGCATATAATCACTCGTGTTTGTGATGAATATGCAAGCATTGAGCTAGAGAGAGCTTTGTACGATTGTTTTTGAGCTTCATATAATACCAGAACGCCCCTCCCTCCACCGTGCACGTAGATTACCTTTCCGGTGATCGAAGCACGTAAAATCGTTTGTTGTGTGTTTGTTTTGCTTCGTGTTTGAGTTCGATTATTCATATACAAACTTTCTACGGCGTGAGTTTGAGTGTTTATCGACACGAGTGTGATTTTAGTGTTCAGTCCAGTGGTTCAGTGTTAAATCTTGCTGTTCAGTGTTATTTGTGATGTTCAGTGTTATTGTGAGGGATTCAGTGTCGACAGAGCTCGCGTTTGTTTCTGTCTGATCTGAGCGGCTTACTCCTCTACAATTGGCGCCGTCTGTGGGAAGGAGAATCACTGGAGATGAAGACTGGATCTGCCAAATTCGAGGTGGAGAAATTCACTGGGAAAAATGATTTCAGTTTATGGAGGATCAAAGTGAGGGCTGTGCTTGTTCAACAAGGGTTGATATCTGCACTTTCACCACCAGATCCAGAAGCTAAGGCTAGGAGGAAGGAGAAAGCACCTGTAGATTCAAGTTCTGTGGCCGGTTCAGAGGAAGATTTTGAGGTAATCTCCATGAAGGCACACAGTGTGATTATCCTGAGTCTGGGTGATAAGGTATTGAGGGAGGTATGTAGAGAGGTTACTGCCTATGGTTTATGGAAGAAACTGGAATCTCTATATATGACAAAATCCCTGGCTAACAGATTGTACATGAAACAAAAGCTCTACTCATTTAAGATGCTTGGTGATAAACCAGTGTTAGATCAGATGGATGAGTTTGTAAAGATCCTTGATGATTTAGAGAATATAGATAAGAAACTTGATGATGAAGATCAAGCTCTCTTGCTGTTGAGTTCTCTGCCTTCTTCCTTTGATCAGTTCAGAGATGCCATGATATATGGAAGGGAACATGCTCTGACACTGGATGAGGTTCAGATAGCCTTGAGGACAAAGGAGTTACATAAGAAGGAGTCATCTAGAAAGGATTCTCATGCCACTGTTTCTGAGGGTTTATTTACTGCAGGGAAGACACCACACAAGAAGAAGCAGTCAAAATCAAAGTCTAACAGCAGTGGAGGTGGAGCTTCTACTTCAGGAGAAAGTAGGAAGTGTTACCACTGCAAGAAGACTGGCCACTTGAAGAAGAATTGTTTTGCTTGGAAGAAACAGCAAGAAAACCAAAATCCTCAACAGCAAGCTGATGTTACATTGGCTGATGATAGCTGTGAAGATGCAGAGGTTCTCAATGTGACAGTAAATAGAAAGGAGAGTGAGTGGATACTTGATTCTGGTTGCACTTTTCATATGAGTCCAAAGAGACACTGGTTTGAACAATTTCAAGAAGTGGATGGTGGCTGTGTTGTGTTGGGGAATAATGTCACCTGCAGGGTTCAAGGAATTGGATCAGTGAGGTTGAAGCTTCATGATGGTTCAGTCAAACTTCTCACCAAAGTCAGATTTATACCAGAGTTGAAGAGGAATCTCATTTCACTTGGGATGATGGATAGTATGGGATTCAGTTTTAGCTCAAAGGGTGGTTGTCTGCAGGTTAAAAGGGGTGAGGTAGTGGTCCTTGAAGGAGTTAAAAGGAATGACCTATACTACCTCAAAGGTCACACTGTGGTTGGTGAATCATCACAGGTTTCTGAGGTGGAGAAGGTTGAACTGTGGCATCAGAGATTGGGTCACCTAGGTGCAAAGGGGTTGAATGAGCTCTATAAGCAAGGCTTATTTGCTAAAGACAAGTTCACAAAGTTGAGATTCTGTGAGACTTGTGCACTGGGAAAAGCAGTGAGGGCTTCCTTTGGCACTGGTAGGCATACCACTAAGGGTGTATTGGATTATGTACACTCTGATCTCTGGGGGCCTGCTAGAACTACTACCAAGAATGGTGGAAGGTTCTTTATGTCAATCATTGATGATTTCAGCAGGAAAGTCTGGGTCATTGTTCTTAAAGCCAAGTCTGAGGCATTTGAGAAATTCAAAGAATGGTTGATTGAAGTAGAGAAGCAGTCAGGGAGGGAGTTGAAGCACTTAAGAACTGACAATGGTCTGGAATTTCTCTCTGAAGAATTCAATGACTTGTGTAAAATCAAGGGCATTGTGAGGCACAGGACAGTTGCCTCTACTCCACAGCAGAATGGGGTTGCAGAGAGAATGAATAGAACTCTATTGGATAGAGTCAGATGCATGTTATTGAGTTCTGGTCTTCACAAGTCCTTTTGGGGTGAGGCAGTGAATTCTGCAGCTTACCTCATTAATAGGAGTCCTGCTGCTGCTCTTGGTATGAAAACACCTCAAGAAGTTTGGACTGGGAGAGTTCCAGAACTTGAGCACTTGAGGGTGTTTGGAAGTTTGTGCTATGCTCACACAAAGGGGGATAAACTGGAGGCAAGGGCACTGAGGTGTGTGTTTCTGGGATATCCAAGGGGTGTGAAAGGGTACAAACTGTGGTGTATTGAGCCTGGTCAATACAAGTGTTTCATCAGTAGGGATGTCACATTTGATGAGCTCACTATGCCTATGCTTTCTGAGAAAAGCTTGAAAGACACTGAGTTGTTTGAAGTTGAGCTTGAAGGCAGGGAGATTGCCTCTCAACAGGAAGAAGGTGGAGTTGAGGATGAGAATGAGCTTGAAAATGATACTTCGAAATTCAGGAAAGCTCTAATGATTATCAACTGGCAAGAGATAGAGCAAGGAGGGTGATACAGCCACCTCAGAGATATGCACATGCAGATGTGATATCCTATGCTCTTACTGTAGCTGAGGATGTGGATTCCAGTGAGCCAAACTCATATTTGGAGGCCATTTCATGCTCTGAGAAGGAGAAGTGGTTGTTGGCTATGCAAGAGGAATTGCAGTCACTGGAAAGGAATCAAACTTGGACCATTGTCAAGAAACCTTCCTCTCAAAGGGTTGTTGGATGTAAATGGATATTCAAGAAGAAGCTTGAAGGTTCAGAGGGTAGAGATGTGAGATATAAAGCCAGATTAGTTGCAAAGGGCTTCACACAGAAAGAAGGTGTTGATTTCAATGAGATTTTCTCACCTGTGGTTAAGCATTGCACTATCAGGATTCTGTTATCCATAGTAGCTCAAAAGGATTTGGAGTTGCAGCAGATGGATGTTAAAACAGCATTTCTACATGGAGAACTTGAGGAGCAAATATTCATGAAAATCCCAGAAGGAGTTGAGGGTGCTCACTGTGAGGACAGGGTGTGTTTGCTGAGAAAATCTCTGTATGGTTTGAAGCAGAGCCCTAGGCAGTGGTACAAGAGGTTTGATACTTACATGCTACATATTGGATTTGTCAGGTGCAAGTATGACTGTTGTGTCTACTTGAAGATGAAATCTGAGAAGGTGGTTACCTACTTGCTACTCTATGTTGATGATATGTTGATTGCTAGTAGCTCAAAGGTTGAGGTGGAGTCTCTCAAGAAGTTGCTAAGAGCAGAATTTGAAATGAAGGATCTAGGTGAAGCTAGAAGGATTCTTGGAATGGATATCAGGAGAAATAGAGCCTCTGGGACATTGAGTTTATCTCAAACACCCTATCTGGAGAAGGTTCTGAAATGATTCCATATGGAAGAGTCCAAAGTCTCATTAACTCCCCTTGCTCAACATATCAAACTCTCAGTTGATCAGTGTCCATCTACACTGTCTGAGAAAAAGTCCATGAGCACTGTTCCCTATGCTTCTGCAGTTGGGAGTGTGATGTATGCCATGGTGTGTAGTAGGCCTGATCTGGCATATGCTATGAGCACTGTTTCCAGATTTATGTCAAATCCTGGAAGGATGCATTGGGATGCAGTCAGGTGGTTGCTCAGGTATATAAAAGGTACTCTGAATCATGGGTTGTTGTTCCAGAGAAGTGATCTCAGTGGAGATGCTTTGGTTGGATTTGTAGACTCTGATTTTGGGAGTAATGTGGATACCAGGAAATCCATCACTGGATATGTGTTTACCCTATATGGTTCTGCCATTGTCTGGAAAGCCACTCATCAGGGTGTTGTTGCTTTGAGTACAACTGAGAGTGAGTATATGGCTATGACAGAGGCAAT
Source organism: Euphrasia confusa (assembly GCA_954870475.1). Lineage (NCBI taxonomy): Eukaryota > Viridiplantae > Streptophyta > Magnoliopsida > Lamiales > Orobanchaceae > Euphrasia > Euphrasia confusa. Next base: position 25,245,953 of record OX940964.1, read on the forward strand.
AAAGGAAGCCATATGGTTAAGGGGAATCCTCAATGAACTTGGAGTTGAGCAAGACACTGTTGTTGTCAACTGTGATAGCCAAAGTGCTCTGCATTTGGTTAAGCACCAAGTATTTCATGAGAGATCAAAGCACATTGATGTGAGGCTGCATTTTGTGAGAGATGTAGTGGAGAAAGGTATCATCAAAGTTGATAAAATTGCAACTGAAGGGAATCCAGCTGACAGTTTCACTAAGGTGTTGCCAGTGGATAAATTCAAGTTGTGTCAGGATCTGGTCCAGTTGGTGGACATTTCACAATCTCTGTGAGGTTGTGGAAGTATAGGCTGCAGCAGGTGTGGGATATCTGTTGTGGTTTTGGAGTTATGCAACAAAATACTCAAACTGGCAGTTTTGGGAATTTTGAGGTGTGACTTGATGATCCTGTTGCTCAGTTGTGTTTCTGAGTGGTGTGACTGTGGCCTGAGGTTCATAGTCATGGGTATGGACTGTGTAGGTTGTGTTTCCTGCATAGTTGTTAAGGATGCTTAAGTCAATGGTTGGAATTGACTGAACAGTGTCTGTTTTGGAATTACTTTGGTGGTGATTCTGTGTTGGAGGATGGTTTGTGGTGTATGAAATATGCAGGGAAGTCACATTTCAGTGTACAAACCTAGTGGAGGTGGTTTCATGCTATTTGGTTCAGAATTGAAGAAGTTGAGTACATGAGTTTTTCAACTAGATCAGTTTTGAGTCATTTAGTCGCATTTGGGTATTGCTGGAGCTCTGGTGGATTATATGATGAGTTTTTGGTATGGATTTGAAGCTAAGGTTACAAGGATCATGATGGGACTGATTAGAGATCCTAATTCCAGCTGTGGAGAGCAGGATATGGATTTGAAGTCTGTCCTGAAATCTGTGTCAGGTCAGTTCTTGAACTGAAGACTGATCAGTGCTTTTTTGGTGTGATCAGTGTTGAGACTGAGTGGGATTTGTCAATGAGATTGCTTGGAGCTGATTTGTTGTGTAAGGTGGAGATTTGTTAAAATGTACACGAAAATCATCTCCGGACGCAAAATCGACAAAATGCACTTCAGGGGCAAATTGGTAATTTTGCCAGAATTTGAATTTCGCGCAAGACTGAAACGGCGTCGTTTTGATGCTGAAATGGCTGCGGGTGCAGCGGTCTAGGGCGGGCGATTTCTCAGCGGATTCTTCACCAAAATGGATGATTCTTGAAGCTACATGATCCTTGCCAGCTCATCTTGGAAACGCACATGGAATTGTCGCACATCATCGCACGGTTGAGATTTGCGAGGTTGTTACGGCTCGATGGCTAGGATGTGTTCATCGATTTTGTGCATTTCTGTTTTAGCATATAATCACTCGTGTTTGTGATGAATATGCAAGCATTGAGCTAGAGAGAGCTTTGTACGATTGTTTTTTAGCTTCATATAATACCAGAACGCCTCTCCCTCCACCGTGCACGTAGATTACCTTTCCGGTGATCGAAGCACGTAAAATCGTTTGTTGTGTGTTTGTTTTGCTTCGTGTTTGAGTTCGATTATTCATATACAAACTTTCTACGGCGTGAGTTTGAGTGTTTATCGACACGAGTGTGATTTTAGTGTTCAGTCCAGTGGTTCAGTGTTAAATCTTGCTGTTCAGTGTTATTTGTGCTGTTCAGTGTTATTGTGAGGGATTCAGTGTCGACAGAGCTCGCGTTTGTTTCTGTCTGATCTGAGCGGCTTACTCCTCTACAATAATGATTTATATAAAGATATAAAATTTTAATTTCCTGATCAGAATTTTAAATTCAAATTGTATTCGAATATTATTATATTCGAGAGTAAATATTAAATATTTTTAATATTAGAGCAATTTATTTTTAAATTATAAATGAATTGTAACAGTTGATATAAGATAGAAAGAATATACTGATTGACCCGTTTTTGGTGCGACTTTCGGTCGATTTGTGGTTCTTTCCGTAGTCTTGTTATGCCCGTTTTCCCCCGTTTTATGAGCTTATAGCATTAATTGCATAAAACGGTGTGATCGAGACATCTTCCGTGTTTTGTAGGCAAAACGGGGTGAAAACGGACAAAATCGGCTTTTCGGGTGGAGAGTACGTTGACTGGAGACCGACAGCCTAAGGCATGGAGGGCGGCACCTCACTGGAGACCGACAGTTGAAGACCTGGAGGGCGACGCCTTCAGAAAGAGCTAAAATTCATAAAGTTCCAGGGGATTGAACCTGCGTCCGCAGGAAATCCCGCGTCCGCAGGAGGGACGTCGCCCGACGCCATACAACCCGTCGACCGACATGACCCTGGAGGGCGACAGTCTTTTAAGCGTCGCCCGACAGCTATTGAGGATCCAAAATGTTGAAGTTCCAGGAGATCGAACCTGCGTCCGCAGGAAATTCCGCGTCCGCAGGAAGGATGTCGCCCGACACCCTGTATCCAGTCGGCCGACGGGTTCGTGGAGGGCGACAGGAATTCAGCCGTCGTCCGACATCTATTGCTGGAAAGTGCAGATTTTATAATTCGTCTTTGACTTTGTTTGACCCTCGTTTTGAAGGGTATAAATAGCATTTTGGCCTGAGAATTGTAACTAACTTTTCATTCCTCACTTTAGACATTACATTTATAGCTTTCTTCTCAAGCAATCCAATTTCCATTTTTATGTTCTTCATTTTGATTGCTCAAAAACTAATTTATAATACCGAAAGATTTACGAACGTAAATCCCCCAAGTCGATCTCAAGGAGCAATGCTATCGGCATGTGAATGTCACTTTGTATATGCTAAGTTCGAGTTTCAAAACGGTAAAGTAAATCATTATCAACTAAGGGGGGTTGCAATTGAGTGTTTGATTAACAACTAGTACGAGTATTTAAAACAAGTAATTAAAGATCGAGTTGTAACAAATGAGTTTTGGAAGCAAGGGTGTATCGATTATTCTTCCTAACGAGCTAGAGTTGACGATATTTATAAAACTCTCGATTAACTAATAATCGGACTAAAGATCACGGTGTTGTCACGTTCTCACTCACCAATGATCACACATCAACCGTATGGTCCACTAGCGATATACCACGAGGTTGTTCGACACGAGACCACAAATCGAGAGGTGTAATTGTCCAATTACTAGAAATCAAGCTACTTAAGAAATCAACTCTAATTCATTGAGGAATTTCATCAAACACCCTTGCAAAAGGTTTAGCTAGTCATGATCAAGCACTCAAATTCACAATCCACAATTGAGTAAGCCATAATCGAGAAGGAAACGAAGAGAATCTCACCACGAGAATGATGGAATCGATGGATGAAAAAGACGATCGAACCGAGCTTACGAAATCGAGAAGGGACTTCAACTTGTCACCCGGAGAAACCGCTCCGATGAAAACGTCGGGCTCGATGAGAGGAATATCGTTTGTGAATGAGATTTAATCGGATTCTCGACGTACGGAATTTAGATCGTGAATTTGTGTAGAGAAATTGAAGAACAAAAATTGGAAATTGGATTGCTTGTAGAGAAAGCTAGAAATGTAATGTGTAAAGTGAAAGTTAGTTACAATCTACAAGCCAAAATGCTATTTATACCCTTCAAAAGCGAGGGTCAAACAAAGTCAAAACGAAATAGAAATATGTGGACCACTCAGCACGAGATGTCGGGCAACGACAGAATCATGTCGCCCGACGAGCCACTTTTCGTCCGACAAGATATGCTGTCGTCCGACAGCTTGGTTTCGGCCGACGGAAAAGTGTTGTCGGCCGACGTCTTCACGATTTAACTCCTTTAAAAATCTGGGTTCTTACTCCGACTTCTCTGGATCTTATCTTCGTCCTCGGAACTAATCTCACCAAAGTGACCGTTGAAAGTGTATCTCTGAAAGTCTTCTACATGCTGTAGAAATTTAAGGACGATCCAACGGCGGAATTGTCGGGGATGGCCATTCTTCTACAACTGCGCAAAGCTGGAAATCGACATGGACCTCTTTGTGTATTTCTTCTCGGTTTTGCTCGAATCTCGTCCAAACTCTACCAAACCAAAACCATGACAACATAAACACATAATCACACTAATAGGATGAATATAAGCACAAAAACAATACAAGAAAGTCACACAAAACAATAGAAAATATCGCACAAAAACGTGCGAAACAACTCCCCCACACTTAAACCATTGCTCGTCCTCGAGCAAACAAAAGAACACAAACAACGAAAACAAGGCAAGTTCTCCAAAAAAGAAGTTAGAAATTAATTCCGGTTGTCGAACAAAGCAAGTACTACCGAGAAAAGTTCAAACACCTCAAAGATCACATCGGGCAAGTTCATAAGCAATCGAGCTACCTCAACAAACCGGCTTTTTCCTCACAAAGGGTGCACTCATTTCTTTTACCTCTCGAAGCATGGGAGCTCTCCAAATAGTCATATGCAAGCGAAAGGAATCAAATCAAGATGAACTTGCACATTTAAGAAAGGATAGATCACAAAGAGCATTATCAAAGAGAGAACTCATGTAATAACCAAAACGTGCAAAAGATAACAACCATAAGAACGTGTACAAGGAAGACTCCACTCATCAAATTTATCAATCTCAAGAATCGGGGATCTCTAATCGATACAAGGTTGTAGTGGGGCTCGGTTAAGGGAAGTTCGGGAAATTTATAGGAAAAGTAACTCAATGGCCATTGTGGCCCCAACCTTATTTCTCCTTTACCTCACCTTCATCACCACACTCAACTCTCAAAAGACACTCAAGTATCAATCTTATACAATGAAACACTTAACCCACTTTTCGGGTCATCAAGGAATAGTAATAATCAAGTACTCACGCTTTGAGATTAAGCTTTGGCTCACTTTTCTTTAACACAACACTCTCTTATTAATAGTGGTAATTCATCACTGTTTTTATGTCATAGAGAGGAAATAATAGCATGGAGCAATATTTGGGAGTACATGTGGTTTAATGTCCACATAATAATGAATCAATCGAAGCAAAGGTGGCTACTAGCAAACACCTCGAGGTACGAAACCCTCATTACACAACACGGAGCTTCTCTCGCAATTATAACATATAACACTCACATTCCAACATCGGCTTAGGGGTGATGAAAGAACGGGTATAACGTAGTCTCAAAGGGGTTAGCTAGGGTGTCCCTCGACGGGCTCGGGGTTATGAAAATCTCCTTGAAAGGGTTTGATCCTAAGTGATTAGTTCCCGTCATTTTCAAGATCATGAATGTTATGATAAAGAGCTTTGAAAACCAAAATACACGAGTTCTAGTTATCACATATCCTCAAACACACCGAGTTAAAGAACAATAAAGCATGAGTCTCAAAGAAGCAACGAGATTTAGAAATTCGCTCAAAGAAAGAAGCTAACAAGGCTCAAGTCTCACGATTCGGCTTTTGAAAAATTCGAATTTGTTAAAGCAACCAAATTACTTACTCACCCACTCAACATTCAACTTTTTAATATCCGAACATTTTCTCAAATTTTTTTGTTATACCGGAAAGAACTTCAATTTTCGATCATTTCAAACTCACCGAGGTTTCGGAAAATCCCCCCCACACTTAGAAATAGAGCATGACCCCATGCGAACAAATAGCATGCATAAGTCAAGAAAAATCGGGCATGACCTCTACGTATATAAAGGAACCGGGGAACAACCAAAACCACACAACAAGAATAAACAACCTAGCACAAAACAAAATAAAACAACACACAATAATAAACATCCCAAGGTAAAATATCCACCAAATAAAAAGGGAACATCCCTACAAACCACAAGCTCACAATCACTACGAGAAGAGCAAAAGGGTTAGAGATCACCGAATTTTCAATTCTCGGGGGTGCGGTGTCTCTCGTAGTCCATGGTCCTCCTAGCATCCATCCTCAAACACAAAATATCAATCCTATCATGGAGCTCGGTCATGGAATGGTAGAAATAGGTGAGAAGAGAGAATCGTCACATCAAAGGGCTTGGTCATAGAGCATCCACACACTAACCTACAAAAAGAAGAACAAACATAAAGGATAATGCCTTGGGTTGCCTCCCAAGAAGCGCTTGTTTTTTTGTCTTTAGCTCGACGTCCGTGGGATTGCCCCCACGTGGCACTCGGTTTATGGCTCCGAGCTATACCATCTAAAGGCTAAAAATATCGAACTATACTTTCTCAAGAAAACTAACTCGGCTAAGGGAGCACGATCCTCGATAGTAGAGAGCATTAGAGCACGTATGGTGAGATATCGAAGAGAAGTGAATGAAATAACGATCTCCCCCACACTTGCATCTAGATGTAAAAATTAAATTCCTTCCATCTCGGGTGCTAAAAATATCGAGCTATATTTCCTTAGATAGAGCATTTCAACCAAAGGAGCTTGATCCTCCAAATAGAAAGAAGTGAAGGCTCTCCATAGATGGGGAAACGGGTCCATCGACCCAAAGTCATGTCTCTCATCCACCGGACCCTCTAAAAATATCGAACTATGTTTCCGGAGGAATACCGTCTCGGGCATTGGCTCATGAGCATCAATATAGAAATCATCACTCAACCGATCAACAAGAAATCCAATCTCCGTCCTCCACACAAGTAAATCCAATAAATTCTCACCTAAATCACAATTAATTTCAATGGACCTATTATCGGGATTAGGTGGCTTAGGAGGGTCGAGATCACCATCATCGTCCTCGTGAGTTTCAATAGACGAGAGTAAGCACACAAGAAATGGAAAATCCAATATCAACTCCCAAATCCTTCAAACCGTAAATTTTCCGACCAAAACTCCATGATTTCCTCTTCTCTTGAATATCCGAAACCTTAGAAGGAATAGACTTTTCAACCATAAAATCAAAATGAACATGTTCTTCCAACACTTTCTCCTCATTTTTGCCTTCATCCTCGAGAATGAACTCAACCGGACAAGGTTCTACCCCGCAATCTAAGAACTCGACATCACACTCTAAGGGAAGCTCTACATGTAAGGTTTCTTTGACCTCATCCACTTCCAACAACATCATGTCCTTATCAAAGAGAGATAGCATCGATGTATCATATTCCGGAGAAATAGGAGCTTTAAGAAGAGACTCACCCGGAATATCTTGTATAGGAAAGACCATCGGGACATTTGATGTCTCTTGACTCTCATCGGATACTAGACCAACTTTCTCTTTCGATGTAGTGATCACCAAGGAAGCTCTATCGAGGTCTTCATTGGAAATCAAATCAAAGCATGAGGATTCTTCCACACAATCGAGAATAACATCAAGGAGCAAGTGATCTAGCTCAACCTCAATCACATCTATTAAAGTATCCAAAGAAGGAGAAAGTGGCATGGGAGATCGTGGTGCCTCTCGAATAAATCGATCAATGAATACCTTAAAAATATCATCCCATGTAGACTTGGAACAAGGTGGCAAACTCGAGAACCAATCCTTAGCTCCATTCCTCATGCAATAGCAAAAACACCACACCTTCAACTCTTCTTTGGCAAAACCGTCCAATGGGAAAGTGCCAACCACAATAGTAAAGTCCTCAATGAACTTAATAGCATTTTCACTCGACATCCCGGAAAATGACGGCAATTGAGAAAAATGATGGGACGTGAGCTTTTCTTCTTGGACCTTTGGTACATGACCTTTGCTAGAGGAATCGGAGCAATACTTCTCATAAGGTCGTTCATCACAATAGCGGCTCCCCGACACATGGAGATGTGGTTTTGAAAAATCGCCTATTGGTCTCCGTTTAACCTCGTGCTCTAAGGAAGATTGATGATGATATGTTTTTCCATTTCCAACATTATCCGTGCGGTAGTGTCTACGGCCTTGATCTCGTGATGTCACTCTTTCTCGACAACAATCCCGAGGAGGTGGGGACATGAACTCCCTCTCGTCATAAGAATCGTCACGATACCCAATATGTTTCCGGTGGCGAGGAGGTGAATAATCTCGGTCATCTTCATATTTAGCATCGGTTTGCCAAGGTCGGCGATATGACTCATGTACCCGTTGATTGTACCGATGACTTGAAGAAGAGCTACCCCTCTCGGATGGGTAATCGTAATTATCAATGTAAAAAGCTCGGTTATCGTTGCGTCTAGCCATGTGACTTAACTCGGTCATTGTAGGAGAGATGGGAGTATGAAAGGGAGAACGTCTTCAACCTTGCATACTCAACACTCAAAGAAAGGGATTACACGCACCGAGTGTAAAATACAACGATAACACGAGAATGAGAATGGTGGGACCCTCCATCATGAATAATGTTGTCGTGGTTCTCCATGGTGATGGCAAGGAAAGGTGTAGTAGGAACAGAGAGTGGTAAGAATGTGAGTAATGGCGGATGCTTGGATGTAGAGGCTAGATTACGAAGAGCCTTAGATTGATTCACGTTGTCAATGTATGGCAAGAGTAAGGGTTGAAGACTCCTTCGACCTTGCATACACAACAACAAACAAAAAGTTCAAAAGGAAACAAGAACTTAACTAACACAAAATTCAATTCACGTCGCCTAAATTTCTCCTCGGCAACGGCGCCATTTTGATTACTCAAAAACTATTTATAAAATCGAAAGGTTTACGAACATAAACCCCCCGAGTCGATCTCAAGGAGCAATGCTATCGGCACGTGAATATCGTTTTGTATTAGTTTTGAACTTTTCTCGGTAGTACTTGCTTTGTTCAACAACCGGAATTAATTTCTAACTTCTTTTTTGGAGAACTTGCCTTGTTTTCGTTGTTTGTGTTCTTTTGTTTGCTCGAGGACGAGCAATGATGTAAGTGTGTGGGGGTTGATTGACCCATTTTTGGTGCGACTTTCGGTCGATTTGTGGTTCTTTCCGTAGTCTTGTTATGCCCGTTTTCCCCCGTTTCATGAGCTTATAGCAGTAATTGCATTAAACGGTGTGATCGAGACATCTTCCGTGTTTTGTAGGCAAAACGGGGTGAAAACGGAGAAAATCGGCTTTTCGGGTGAAGAGTGTTGGAGTTGTGTACTTAATGTCTAGATTTAAGTAACGGTAACTCCCGGTCATAGCATTTAATCTATTTAATTAATAAACAATTGTTTGCTTTTAATTATTCGATAATTAAATATATGCAAAATATAGTCCTAGATTATATACGTTGTAGTTAGTATGGTGTGCGGGACCACACGGAAGATCATACTATCGGTTACTCGTATTTAATCGAACAGTTGCTCACGACCTAGATGGACACGGACCAAGCCATCGGGATAGTCGTTGTGTGAGAGAGAAAATAATTTGTCTTAATTATTTTATCACACTTGTACACTTGGTGTATTGGGCGGATCGCTTGAGATTTATCAATTAGGATTGCCTTTGATAATTGATTTAAGTCTCAGAGTATTTTATTCTTAATCCCCGATACTATTGCGAGTGTGTATATTTAATATAAGTGACTTTGATTTACCAAGGGGATTTACCGATTTAATTATTGGGTTAATTACCAGTTAAGTTGGGTCACTATATTTTATGTATGGCATGCCGTGAATACTTGTCGGGAAAGTGTATCCCGTAAGGATTGATAATATCCCCGAGATGAGTTCATAAGGAATTATTGTGTAAACCTCATGAGTGGATTTGTTCCGCACAATAATTAAGGTTGAATGGTACTATTCTCGGATACAAGAGATGAATAAATTAATTAGCAACAAATTAATTTTATTCATGGATATTTAAATCTTAAATACACGGAATAAATAATACTACCAGAGAAATATTATTTGATATAATATGGTTTAATATTGAGAGTGCAATTAATTTATATAGTGGAAAATAAATTAATTAATATTAATGGGATTAATAGATTTGGTCTTGGACTCAATTTAATCATTAATATTGGAAGCCCAATATTCCACCTCCTTTAGATCCCATACGTAGCCTATAAAAGCACTACATGCATGGTCTTCACAATTCAATACACAATATAAGGAGGGTGTATTCAATCAAGACTCTATAGGATTTTTAAGGACTTTTAAAGTCTACGGGTATTCAATCCGGATTTTTAAAAGTCCACTAATCTTGAGGTATTCAATACGGATTTTAAAAAGTCTTTAAAAATTTACCGGTATTCAAAAGTCAATGGATTTTAAAAGTCTATGGATGTTAATTGATTTCATCTTCAAAATACAAAAGAATGCCATCTTTTGAAATCCCACCTAAATACGTGAGATTTCTGTGGATTTCTATTTTAATTGATTAATTTATTATTAAAAATAATAAAACATAAAAATATATATAAAAACATAATAAAATTAATAATAAAATTAATAATAAAATTAGAAAACATGAAAGAGATAAAAATAAAAAATAAAATTTTCAAAAAATAATACTATAATAAAATTAATATTAAAAATATTAATTTTTTTTTCCAATTTTGTTGGTCCCGATTAGTTCACAAGATTGAAATGTCAATTCTCATCCGAACCCTCAATTGATTGTTTTTCAAAATGTTGAACCGGGTTTGTAAGCCATGTATCTGGGAGGAACTTAAAAAAAAAACTTTCGGTTTTTCAACCTCTTTTGGTTTTGCAGCTATTTCAAAAAAAATCGATTTGTGCGAATTCAAATTAATAATTTATATTTAGTAAAAAATTATATTTGTATAACAATTACAAAAATAATTAAATTTATTTATCAAGTTATTTTAAAAAAATATAACTATTTTTTTAATTATATATTTTACTAGTTTAAAAATTTTAAAAATCCATTTAAATCAATAAATAAAAGATTTAAAAAGTAATTTACAAAATGAAAATTTACATAAATGTATAAAAGAAAGTCTATCAGACTCTACGAAAATCCATATATAAAGTCGGTCAAACTCTGTATAGACTCCATGGATTTTCCAAATCAATGAAACTCCGTAGACTTTTTAAAGTCCAAAAAAATCCAATAAAATCTCAATTGAATACACCCCTCTAAGAGTATCATACTTGATATTCTAGAGAGATCGTGAAGTAGATCCATAGAGTTCGGAGGATCTTCGTCACACGACGTTCGAACGAGGTGCAAAGAATACGTAGGAAGATTCAAAGGTCTTCAATTTGATTTCGTTTCTCCGCACAACGAATCAAAAGGTAAAATCATAAACTCCCTTGTATGATTTTATGTGAATAATTGTAATACATACATGAACGCATGATCCGGAGAACGTCGAGACCGGGATACGGGGATCGTCGTGATCCCCGTCGGGATCGAAGGGGGCGGCCGAACCCTAAGGTTCGACCGCCGGCGTGCGCGCAAGAAACGCCCCGGCTGGACGCCGGGGCATGCGATCGACCTAGGGTCGATCGCTGGGGATGCCACGGGCTGGTGCCGTGGCGGATCCCCGCCGCCTCGACGGAGGCGTGCGCGGAGAAAAGCACCCCGGCTGGGCCGGGGTGGGCGATCGATAGTGAGATCGATCGCCGGGGGTAGACCGCGGCTGGAGCCGCGGTAGGTCAGCCGGCGACGTGGTGGTGGTGAGTCGCCGGACTCACCGCCGGGGGCTGCCCCATGCGATCGCCATGCACGGCGATCGCGAGCCCCGACGGGGGCGTGGCTAGGGTTTAACCGCGGGCTTGCCCGCGGTGACGCCTTGGTCGTGCTATGGTTCGTGCGGTGTTCGCGATCGGTTTCCAGCGACGTGATTTCGGTCGGGTTGTCGGTTTCCGCAATTTTTGATAACCCGGGATATCGATTTCCAACAATTGGTATCAGAGCGTTGGTTTCGTGTTCATGTATGTGTTCAATTATCGTTCTACCTTGCAGGGATTCCGACTATCATGGTTTAATTATTTGTTAATTATTTACCATGATTATTCGTTTATTAAACTCTCGAACATGTCGAGATTCGTTTTGTGTGGATGAATGCTTGTAATAGTAAAAATTCGGGGGTTGACCAAATTTAAGGTTATTATTATTGTTTTATGTTTTCCGGAAATTGTATAGGGTCGATTTCATGTATAGAATCAATACCGGAATTTTAAATTTATTATTTGTAATTTATTTACGTTAGATCGATGCCGAGACGATCGCCGGAGAACACGTGTGACGAAGGAGAAGATGAGAGGGAGAACTAGGGCTCGGGATCGATCATGAGATCGACCCCATGAAGATCGATCGCGGGGGCTGTCCGCGATGATCCTCGTCCACGCCGGCCACCGGTGGTGGTGGCGCGTGGGCTGGGGACAGCGGCGGTGGTGCTCCCGGCCGGCGATCAAGGTGGGGGGGGGGGGGGGGGGGGGCGCGGGGTCCTCGTAATCTCGTGCTTCTCCTACCTAGATACGCTTTCCTAATTAATTCGGTTTTCCTATTTTGAGTATTCTTATTTTTGGGAACTCATGGAATAGGAAAAGAATTAATTAGAATTAATTTATTTTCTTATTCTATTATGGAAGTCTTCTAGAATATTCCAAGTTTTACTTGGATAGGATTCTAGAGATCTAATAGAATTAGAAAGGAAAAATAATTAATTTGGAATTAATTTATTTCCTAATTGATTATTCCTATTTTTATGGGAATTTTCATAGACATGGAAATTAATTAATATGGAAAGTAGAAGAGTCCTAATTTATTTTATTTCCTTATTCTATTAAAGAAATCTTCTAGAATATTCCAAGTTTTACTTGGATAGAATTCTAGAGATTTAATAGAATTAGAAAGGAAATTAAATAAATAAAATATTAATAATATTTAATTTTATTTTTGATTTATTCGATTGACTTAATTTTCGAATTAAGTATCTTTTGGATTTATTAAAAATAAATAGATTTAAATATTGGAATTAATATTCTCGTCACATGGAGCATTCAAGAACGAAGACTGAAGACTAGAAGATGCGTACGGAGATGGAATAAAGCCATGATAGTCGAAAAATAATTTTCTAGCATTATTTTGACTATGTGATACTATGTGTTTTATTACTTGTATGCATGTTATATGTGTTTACTTTATGCACTAGATAGCGTATCCCTTATTGTAAAAAGCTAAGTGGGAGAGGGGATGGAAACATTCCCATGGTCTCCATTACTGTTCTCTTGGTGACTCTTATGGACTTTCGAAGTTCATATAGATGAGTCATTGGAGGAGAATTCTTGTAATTCCTTTTACAAGAAACATTGATTAAGTTTATCAAACAATGCCTAATTTGTCTAACCCTGGGGAGTGGAATGGAGCCAAAGCCACTTGGCCATGTGGATGAAACAAATTAGAGACCTTCGTACCATTTCTTGAAATGGATCGATTGTCTGCTCGGCTCCCTCATCTAATGAGAGATAGGGTTGTTCGCATGGTGAATCATGCTGGAATTCGATATCCCGGGCCATTAAAATTTGCGGAAAATAATAACCCGACCGAAATCCTCGATCGCCGGAGATCCGAACCGCGAACCCCACGTGACCCGAGGCCCGACCGAGCACCACCACGGGCGAACCCGCGGCACCCAGCCGAGCCCCCACGAGGGCTCGCGATTGATCCCGTAGCAATCGCTGGGGATGCACGAGGCATCCCCGGGGCTGCTCGTAGCAGCCCCGCAGCGAGCCCGCGGCTCGCTGCCCAGCGGGGCCTAGCCCCCGCACGCATCCGCTGCGGGCGAACCCGCAGCACGTACGGGGTCGCTGCGGGTGACCCCGCAGCTTACCCGCGATCGATCCTAGGATCGATCGCACCCCTCGGCTTCGGCCGAGGGTTTCTCCTAGCCGCCCCGCACCGGCGGTCCGAACCCTAGGGTTCGACCGCCACCTTCGATCCTCGCCGGGGATCTCGAATCCCCGTCCCCGAGGTTCGTCGTTTACCCGGATCGTGCGTTCATGTATGTATCACAATCAATTCACATAAAATCATAGAGGAGAGTATATGATTTTACCTTTCGATTCGTTGTGCGGAGAAACGAAATCAAGATGATGACCTTACGATCTTCCCACGTATTCCTTGCACTAGCTTGAACGTCGGGTGGGCGACGATCCTCCAAGCTTATGGATCCTCTTCAACTCTCTAGAATATCAAGTATGATAATCTTGTCTTATTGTTATGAAGAAAGTGAAGACCATGTAGTGCTTTTATAGGCTACGTAGGGGATCTAAAGGAGGTGGAATATTGGGCTTCCAATATTAATGATTAAATTGAGCCCAAGCCCAAATCTATTAATCTCCCATTAATATTAATTAATTTATTTTCCACTATATAAATTAATTGCACTCCCAATATTAAACCATATTATATCAAATAATATTTCTCCGGTAGTATTATTTATTCCGTGTATTTAAGATTTAAATATCCATGAATAAAATTAATTTATTGCTAATTAATTTATTCATCTCTTGAATCCGAGACTAGTACCATTCAACCTTAATTATTGTGCGGAACGAATCCACTCATGAGGTTTACACAATAATTCCTTATGAACTCATCTCGGGGATATTATCAACCCTTTCGGGATACACTGTCCGGTCAATCATTCACGGCATGCCATATATAAAATATAGTGACCCAACTTAACCGGTAATTAACCCAATAATTAAATCGGTTAATTCCTTTGGTAAATCAAAGTCACTTATATTGAATATACACACCCGCAACAATATCGGGGATTAAGAATAAAATACACTGAGACTCGAATCGATTATCGCCGGCAATCCTAATCGATGAATCTCAACGATCCGCTCAATACACCAAGTGTACAAGTGTGATAAAATAATTAAGACAAATTATTTTCTCTCTCACACAACGACTATACCGATGGATTGGTCCGGGTCCATCTAGGTCGTGAGCCACTGTTTGATTAAATACGAGTAACCGATAGTATGATCTTCTGTGTGGGCCCGACACACCATACTAACTACAACGTATAGAATCTAGGACTATGATTTGCATATATTTAATTAATAATAATTAAAAGCAAACAATTGTTTATTAATTAAATAGATTAAATGCTATGATCGGGAGTTCACCGTTACTTAAATCTAGACATTAAGTACACAACTCCAACAATCTCCCACTTGTACTAAGGTCTAGTCATTTCCTCCAAACTCCCGGTTCCCATACTCATCACGCGCTTAAGGTGTACTTCCGAGAAGTACTATGTGAGTGAGCAATCTAGGTTGCCGCTCTGAAGTTATCTTGGTGACTACTATGTCGTCTCCCTCGACGATGACTCGTATCAGGTGGTACTTGCTCTATGTGTTATCATCACTTTTGACTTATGACCTCTTCCAGTTTACTGTGCACCGCTATCTAATAGCCTTTAGTAAACTAGGAGTCATATCCAAGTCAAGAGGTTATCCCGGAACCTAACCAAAACTTCCGCTGCCTTTGAGGCCGCTATTCGGTTATGAGAGAGTCTGAAAAGCGTCTTGCTTATCACTCTTTAATGGTTCCACCTCATTCTAAAAGTGAACACATAGCCTGATATCGACTTTCACTGGTCCTTTCTTTGATTTTTGGATCTGAGAATTTGTAATCAAAGAAGATTTTGCCTTGCTTAATAATTCAGTACTTTGCCAGTACTATTACAGCATCCGAAAATCTCTTGTCTAGATTACCTTGATATCCTCCCACTACGCAAACCGCATAGTTGATATCAGGTTCTTGTTTTACAACATTGCATCTATAAAGCTTTCCATACTTGAAGTATAGGAAACTGCTTTGTCTATCTCCTTTATGTGTATAAACACAAACCCTTTAGATAGATGTTTATTCTGTTTCTGAAAGGCAATAACCTTTCTCAGAAGTATGCATGTTTAAAACGAACCTTAATCGTATAAGATGTCTAGGAGAAGTACAATGTTCTTATCTCTAGATCATAAGATCTTAAGAACATGCTCTAACTTCTTCTCAATCTTATATCTCGATTTATTTAGACAACCATCATTTTATGTCTGATAACATTTTTACATTGTTGCCAATGATAAAATGTTATCTACATAAAATCTCCGAGAAACACCACCTTGTTTCCATTACGTCTTCAATACACCTTTCGTCTATGCCTTTTGATTAATCCATCAAATGGATTATCCCATCAATTCGCAAGCTCTACGACTCATAGCTTTATTTCAATCCATAAATGGATTTACTAAGCTTGTACTCTAAATGATCTAGCCTCTCAACAATAATCCTTATTGTTCCAAGCGGGCACATTTAGATCTAGTACCGCCCTTATGCAGAGCTAGGGGTCGATTTCATCTTTACTAGATCCAGAGTCCGAACTCCTCTAGTCTTTATGAATATCTCTGGTTGTCCAACAACCTCCCACTGCAATGGCGTCCCGGTGTATAACAGTAATAACAATAGGTGCAGTATGTGGTGTACTTCTACTCGGTTTGGCTGGTTCCTAGTCTTTTGTCCTTCTTCTCATTCCAAGGTATTACGTCAATTTAGGCTTTGTAGTTCATCTAATAGTCTTCCTCCATGAACCGGACAAGACGTCCCTCTGGTTCACAGTACTATAGAACACACAATACTTCGTTCATCTAGGATATCCTACAACCATTTTCAATATGCCGTTGTATCTAGGAATATCCATAGAACATAGGTAGTTCCGAACGACTTGCTTTATTTACTATTAGATTTCCATTTCTTATTTACAGCGCACCATCTCTACACGTAAGTGTATGGCGCGCCCCTTTGGGATTGAATTCCAATCTTTGATTATGCTATGTGTTATTCAGATAGGTGATGGCCTCCGTGACCGAGTCACAGGCTTCCAATGGATATACTTTGATGGTTCTCCATAATCGCTTTGTGTCCATTGACTAGTCAAAACACTTTGCTTTTATGGCACATCAAGCATTCTAATCCATCACTTTGAGTATTCTTTGAAAGAATTACTCGTACCTTTCTAATATACACATATGTCTGCATATCTAATCATTTCTAATACTTGTCTGAATTCTATCCTTTTTCCAGAAAGGTTTGCTTAGACGTATTATCCTCCAAATTCAATCCTTAGGTCGGAAGGTCCATTCCTTCAACTATAATTGATCAAATCAATTTCGACCATTTGAATCTCATTTGAAAATACTACTAAGTATAAGATTTCATAAGTATAATGATTAATAAAGAAATATCTAATAAGTAAAACAAGTTATAGAACGGTTCGTTGCATTGGGGTAGACTTAGGATCTATCATTCATATATTGCTATCTAATGTACCAGAATAGATAATGCCATTATTTCTTATCAAAATCATCCAATGATTAAAGAAATAAAATATCCATTCATAAATAATAGAAATCCAGAACAAAACGTTCTTTCTAAAATAAAGGGGTACATAAAGCAATAACTTTGAAATGAAATCCTATTTAACTACTAAAGCAGATAAATGTCTTCCACCGCAACCGCTGCCTCCTCTACAGCTTTGCCCGTGTAGACTCGAACTTTTCCTCTCTAAGTCGCCGGGTTTTCTGGAACCCCTGCATTTAAAAATGCACATACCGTCAGTGGTTCCATATCTACTCACCAGAATTCTGGTAGATAATACCGCTGACTATGTTTTTACGACTAAAGAAAAATTCGTACCTTTGAGAGGACATTCAGACTTCCAGTGTCCCATCTTGTTGCATCGGAAGCACTTACCCTTTGGCTTTGCAGCCCCCACTCGTGGTACAGTCCTCTTGACACCACTGGGTTTCCAGGTTTGCTTCCTCTTCTTGCCCCTACCTCCACCAGGATTAAAGCCTTTGGACTTGGTAGCTACAAGCGCTTGAGACTTGCCCTTCTTGTAGATCCCCTCTGCCGCCTTTAGTTCAGTCAGGAGTTGCGCAAGAGTATAAGATAGTTTACCCATATTATAGCTCATACGAAACTGCTCAAAACTAGGGGCCAGAGACTGGAGTATGATGTCGACTTGCGTCTCAGCATCAATAGAAGCTCCTAGGACCTCAAGTTCATTCAACAAACTCATCATCTTAAGAACGTGCTCCCCAACGGGCGTTCTGCTGGAATTCGATATCCCGGGTTATCAAAATTTGCGGAAACCGACAACCCGACCGAAAACCCGTCGCCGGAGATGAAACCGCGAACCACCGTACGAGCCGGAGCTCGACCGAGCACCGCACGGGACGAACCCGCACGCCCAGTCGAGCCCCCGCACGGGGCTCGCGATCGCTAACCCTAGCGATCGCCGGGGATGCACGCGCATCCCCGTGGGGCTGTTCCGAACAGCCCCCTGGCGGTGAGTCCGGCGACTCACCGCCACCGCCGAGGAGGGCGGTGCGCCCAGCGCACCCGCCGCGGTCCAACCGCGGCGCGCCCGGCGATCGACCCCACGGTCGATCGCGTGCCCCGGCGTCCAGCCGGGGCGTCCTCGTGTGGGCCCCGCGATCGACGCCCCTAGGGCTCGATCGCACCCCTCGGCTCCCAGTCGAGGGTCCTTCGAACCTTCGCCGAGGATCTCGAATCCCCGTCCCCGAAGTTCGTCGTTTTCCCGGATCGTGCGTTCATGTATGTATCACAATCAATTCACATAAAATCATAGAAGAGAGTATGTGATTTTACCTTTCGATTCGTTGTGCGGAGAAACGAAATCAAGATGATGACTTTACGATCTTCCCACGTATTCCTTGCACTAGCTTGAACGTCGGGTGGGCGACGATCCTCCAAGCTTATGGATCCTCTTCAACTCTCTAGAATATCAAGTATGATAATCTTGTCTTATGTTGTTATGAAAGTGAAGACCATGTAGTGCTTTTATAGGCTACGTAGGGGATCTAAAGGAGGTGGAATATTGGGCTTCCAATATTAATGATTAAATTGAGCCCAAGCCCAAATCTATTAATCTCCCATTAATATTAATTAATTTATTTTCCACTATATAAATTAATTGCACTCCCAATATTAAACCATATTATATCAAATAATATTTCTCCGGTAGTATTATTTATTCCGTGTATTTAAGATTTAAATATCCATGAATAAAATTAATTTATTGCTAATTAATTTATTCATCTCTTGAATCCGAGACTAGTACCATTCAACCTTAATTATTGTGCGGAACGAATCCACTCATGAGGTTTACACAATAATTCCTTATGAACTCATCTCGGGGATATTATCAACCCTTTCGGGATACACTGTCCGGTCAATCATTCACGGCATGCCATATATAAAATATAGTGACCCAACTTAACCGGTAATTAACCCAATAATTAAATCGGTTAATTCCTTTGGTAAATCAAAGTCACTTATATTAAATATACACACCCGCAACAATATCGGGGATTAAGAATAAAATACACTGAGACTCGAATCGATTATCGCCGGCAATCCTAATCGATGAATCTCAACGATCCGCTCAATACACCAAGTGTACAAGTGTGATAAAATAATTAAGACAAATTATTTTCTCTCTCACACAACGACTATACCGATGGATTGGTCCGGGTCCATCTAGGTCGTGAGCCACTGTATGATTAAATACGAGTAACCGATAGTATGATCTTCTGTGTGGGCCCGACACACCATACTAACTACAACGTATAAAATCCAGGACTATGATTTGCGTATATTTAATTAATAATAATTAAAAGCAAACAATTGTTTATTAATTAAATAGATTAAATGCTATGATCGGGAGTTTACCGTTACTTAAATCTAGACATTAAGTACACAACTCCAACACGTTCCTTCAGATTGAGTAGTCGACATGAGGACTCTCATGGCTTCTTGCCTTGCCGCACGATCTTGCTCCCCAAACATCTCCTTGAGGTTAAACATCATATCATAGGCAGTGTCCATCGACTGATGTTGGGTTTGGAGTACATTTGACATGGAAGCCAAAATATAACACCTAGCCATTTCATCAGCCTTTTTCCACTTCCGATATGTCAGTTTTTCCTCATCAGTTGAGGCAGCCGTGGGCTCAGCAGGGCATACTTCATGGAGTACAAACTTGTACTCCTCCGAAGTTAGGACAATGTCTAAATTTCTCTTCCAATCAATATAGTTGGGGCCAGTGAGCTTATGCTCCTTGAGTATCATAGAAAGTGGGTTCATAGCTATTCTCTAAACCTATAAGCACATTTAAACAAACAATTAATTTAATATCTGATATTATCTCCCTCAAATAATATCATTAAATCACTAATCACATCTAAAATCCCATCAGATAAGGCAAGCCACGTTCGTGTGGACGTTTACCCATCCAAATGATTTAGCAATTAGATTTGCTTCGGTCGTACATCATTATAGCGTTACTTCGTTGGGAAGAATACTATAAAGCGTACCTAAGTGTAAACCATTACTCAGTACTAAGGTGAATCATTTGGAATTGCTACGTCACCGCAAGCCACGTTAGTGTGGACGTTTACGATAACTCACAATCCTTCACAATTCCCTATAACTGTCTACATCAACTATTTCCAAAAATCCCATTCAGCATAGCAAGCCACGTTCGTGTGGACGTTTACTACACCAAAAGACTTTTATAGTTGACATCCAATTACTTGAGGCATTCGATTTCATAAATCAAGACGCGGAGAATCATAAGTGAAACTCGAAGTTTCTAACCAGTGACTCACCATGCGAACAACCCTATCTCTCAATAAATGAGGGAGCCGAGCAGACAATCGATCCATCTATCAAAGAATGGTACGACTGCCTCTAATTTGTGTCATCCACATGACCAAGTGGCTTTGGCTACATTCCACTCCCCGGGGTGAGAATGAGTCGACTTGAAGTCAGTTTCAGAAAAACAAATTAGGCATTGTTTGATAAACTTAATCAATGTCTCTTGTAAAAGGAATTACAAGAATTCTCCTCCAATGACACATCTATACGAACTTCAAAAGTCCATAAGAGTCACCAAGAGAACAGTAATGGAGACCATGGGAATGTTTCCATCCCCGCTCCCACTTAGCTTTTTATAACAAAGGGATACGCTATCTAATGCATATTTAAACACATAAGCATGCATACAAGTAATAAAGCACATAGCACATAGTCAAAATAATGCTAGAAAAATTATTTTCCGACTATCATGGCTTTATTCCATCTCCGTATGCGTCTTCTAGTCTTCAGTCTTCGTTCTTGAATGCTCCATGTGACGAGAATATTAATCCTAATATTTAAATCTATTTATTTTTAATAAATCCAAAAGATACTCAATTCGAAAATTAAGTCAATCGAATAAATCAAAAATAAAATTAAATATTATTAATATTTTTATTTATTTATTTTCCTACCTAATTCTATTAAATTTCTAGAATAATCTATCCAAGTCAAACTTGGAATATTCTAGAAGACTTCTATAATAGAATAAGGAAATAAAATAAATTAGGACTCTTCTACTTTCCAAGATTAATTAATTTCCATCACTATGAAAATTCCCATAAAATAGGAATAATCAATTAGGAAATAAATCAATCCTAAATTAACTTTTATTCCTTTCCAATTCTACTAAATCTCTAGGATCCTATTCCAACTAGAACTCGGAATACTCTAGAAGACTTCCATAATAGAATAAGGAATAAAATTAATTCCAATTAATTCTTTTCCTATCTCCATGAGAGTTCCCAAACTTAGGAATACTAAAAATAGGAAAACTTGAATCAATTAGGTAAGTAGTATCTTGGTAGGATTAGGAGTAGCACGGGTTGGGGATCCCCGCACCACCCCCACCGTCGACCACCACCACCGCCGGGCACCACCGCCGCCGCCCCCTAGCCACGCGCCACCACCACCGGTGGCCGGCGTGGCCGGAAACCCTAGCGGGCAGCCCCGGGCGTGGGGTCGATCGATCCTCATGGGGATCGATCATGGGGTTGATCGACCACCCCGGTTTTTCGTCCTCTTCGTCTTCTTCGTCTCATGAGTTCTCCGGCGGTCGTCTCGGCATCGATCCAACGTAAATAAATTACAAGAAATAAATTTACAATTCCGGTATCGATTCTATACATGAAATCGACCCTATACACTTTCCGGAAAACATAGAACGTAATAATAAATCCTAAATTCGGTCAACCCCCGAATTTTTACTATTACAAGCATTCATCCACACAAAACGAATCTCGACATGTCCGAGAGTTTAATAAACGAACAATCATGGTAAATTAAATAGCAATTAATTAAACGAATAATTAACAATTAATTTCAACCATGATAGTCGGAATCCCTGCAAGGTAGAACACAATTGAACACATACATGAACACGAAACCAAACGCTCTGATACCAATTGCTGGAATTCGATATCCCGGGCCATTAAAATTTGCGGAAAATAATAACCCGACCGAAATCCTCGATCGCCGGAGATCCGAACCGCGAACCCCACGTGACCCGAGGCCCGACCGAGCACCACCACGGGCGATCCCGCGGCACCCATCCGAGCCCCCACGAGGGCTCGCGATTGCTCCCGTAGCAATCGCTGGGGATGCACGAGGCATCCCCGGGGCTGCTCGTAGCAGCCCCGCAGCGAGCCCGCGGCTCGCTGCCCAGCGGGGCCTAGCCCCCGCACGCATCCGCTGCGGGCGAACCCGCAGCACGTACGGGGTCGCTGCGGGTGACCCCGCAGCTTACCCGCGATCGATCCTAGGATCGATCGCACCCCTCGGCTTCGGCCGAGGGTTTCTCCTAGCCGCCCCGCACCGGCGGTCCGAACCCTAGGGTTCGACCGCCACCTTCGATCCTCGCCGGGGATCTCGAATCCCCGTCCCCGAGGTTCGTCGTTTACCCGGATCGTGCGTTCATGTATGTATCACAATCAATTCACATAAAATCATAGAGGAGAGTATATGATTTTACCTTTCGATTCGTTGTGCGGAGAAACGAAATCAAGATGATGACCTTACGATCTTCCCACGTATTCCTTGCACTAGCTTGAACGTCGGGTGGGCGACGATCCTCCAAGCTTATGGATCCTCTTCAACTCTCTAGAATATCAAGTATGATAATCTTGTCTTATTGTTATGAAGAAAGTGAAGACCATGTAGTGCTTTTATAGGCTACGTAGGGGATCTAAAGGAGGTGGAATATTGGGCTTCCAATATTAATGATTAAATTGAGCCCAAGCCCAAATCTATTAATCTCCCATTAATATTAATTAATTTATTTTCCACTATATAAATTAATTGCACTACCAATATTAAACCATATTATATCAAATAATATTTCTCCGGTAGTATTATTTATTCCGTGTATTTAAGATTTAAATATCCATGAATAAAATTAATTTATTGCTAATTAATTTATTCATCTCTTGAATCCGAGACTAGTACCATTCAACCTTAATTATTGTGCGGAACGAATCCACTCATGAGGTTTACACAATAATTCCTTATGAACTCATCTCGGGGATATTATCAACCCTTTCGGGATACACTGTCCGCTCAATCATTCACGGCATGCCATATATAAAATATAGTGACCCAACTTAACCGGTAATTAACCCAATAATTAAATCGGTTAATTCCTTTGGTAAATCAAAGTCACTTATATTGAATATACACACCCGCAACAATATCGGGGATTAAGAATAAAATACACTGAGACTCGAATCGATTATCGCCGGCAATCCTAATCGATGAATCTCAACGATCCGCTCAATACACCAAGTGTACAAGTGTGATAAAATAATTAAGACAAATTATTTTCTCTCTCACACAACGACTATACCGATGGATTGGTCCGGGTCCATCTAGGTCGTGAGCCACTGTTTGATTAAATACGAGTAACCGATAGTATGATCTTCTGTGTGGGCCCGACACACCATACTAACTACAACGTATAGAATCTAGGACTATGATTTGCATATATTTAATTAATAATAATTAAAAGCAAACAATTGTTTATTAATTAAATAGATTAAATGCTATGATCGGGAGTTTACCGTTACTTAAATCTAGACATTAAGTACACAACTCCAACAAATCACTGGGTAAACTTCGAGTTTCACTTATGATTCTTCGCGTCTTGATTTACGAAAATCGAATGGATCATGTAATTGAGAGTCAATTATAAAAATCTCTTGGTGTAGTAAACGTCCACACCACGTGGCTTGCTATACTAAAGGATTTTGGATTAATTGATGTAGACAGTTATAAGGAATTGTGAAGAAATGTGAAGTTATCGTAAACATCCACACCACGTGGCTTGCGGTGATGTAGCAATTCCAAACGATTTACTTTAGTGCTGAGTATTGGTTTACACTTAGATACGCATTATAGTATTCCTCCCCACGAGGTTACCCTATAAGTGATGTATGACCAAAGAAAATCTAATTGCTAAATCATTTGGGTGGGTAAACGTCCACACCACGTGACTTGCCTTACCTGATGGGATTTTAGATGTAATTAGTAATTTAATGATATTATTTGAGGGAGATAATATCGGACATTAAATTGATTTTTTATTTAAATGTGCTTATAGGTTTAGAAAATAGCTATGAATCCACTTTTTGTGATACTCAAGGAATTCAATGCACTGGTTCCATACTGTGTTGGATGGAATAGAGAATTAGACATTACCCAGACTATTGCTGAGTACAAGATGGTACTCAGTGAGCTTTGTCCTCCTGAACCCACAAGTGTCTCGACTAATGAGGAAAGATGACACAGCGAAAAGGCTAGAAAAGAGGCGATGAGGATACTCATAAAGGTCAGTCGCTTCGAGGAAACGCTTGAACACGTTTTCGAGATGTTGGACCTTTTGGATGAGTTAAGACAATCGCAAGCTCTTATAGCCAAAGCCAAAGGTTTCGAACCTAAGGGCATGGACCGGGGAATGGAGAAGCGGACAAGGAAACCCTGTGGTCCTAAAGTACTTGGACCACAAGATAGGGTGAGAAAGCCTTTAGGCAGTCATTCTCAAAGAAAACATTCTGGGTACTGGAAGTCTATTTTTTATCCTCAAGAAGGTGTGAAATTCTCTCCTTAGTCTTCGAAACATAGTCAGCGGTGTTATCTACTAGAAACCTGGTTGGTAGATATGGAACCACTGACGGTATGTGTGCATTTTTAAATGCAGGGGCACCAGGAATCCCAGAGACTTGGAAAGGAAAGAATGGTCAAGGGAAATGCTGTGAAGGAAGCAGCTGTTGCAATAGAGGATTTATCTATGAGTAGTTAAAATAGGATTTCATTTCAAGTTTATTGCTTTATGTACCCTTTATTTTAGAAAGAACTTCTGTTCTGGTTTCTATTATTTATGAATGGATATTTTATTTCTTTAATCATTTGATGATTTTGATAAGAAATAATGGCATTATCTATTCTGGTACATTAGATAGCAATAATGTGAATGATGAATCCTAGGTCTACCACGATGCAACAAACCGTTCTATAACTTGTTTTACTTGTTAGATATATTTCTTTATTGAATCATTATACTTGTGACTTCTTGTACTTAGTAGTATTTATTCAAATAAGATTCAAAAGGTCGAAATTGATTTGATAAATTTTAGTTGAAGGAATGGACCTTCCGACCTAAGAATTAAATTTGTAAGATAATACAACTAAGCAAACCTTTATGGTAAAGGGTAGAATTCGGACAAGTATTGAGATTGATTAAATACTGATATATGCAGACGTATGTGTAATTAGAAAGGTGCGAGTGATTCTTTCAAGAATACTCGAAGGATGGATTAGAATACTTGATGTGCCATATAAGCAAAGTGTTTTGACTAGTCAATGGACACAAAGCTATTATGGAGAACCTTCAAAGTATATCCATTAGAAGCCTGCGACTTGTGCTGGAAATCGATATCCCGAGTTATCAAAAATTGCGGAAACCGACAACCCGACCGAAATCCCTTCGCCGGAATCACGCGAACCACCAAACAGAACCGGGCCCGACGAGATAATCATCGCCGCGGGAAAAACCCCGCGGCTTAGAAACCCTAGCCGAGCCCCTGCCGGGGCTCGCGATCGCTGCCCTAGCGATCGCCAGGGATGCACGCGCATCCCCGTGGGGCTATTCGGAACAGCCCCTGGCGGTGAGTCCGGCGACTCACCGCCACCGCCGAGGAGGGCGGTGCGCCCAGCGCACCCGCCGCGGCCCAGCCGCGGCTGCCCCCGCGATCGACCGCATGGTCGATCGCATGCCCCGGCGTCCAGCCGGGGCGTCCTCGTGTGGGCCCGTGATCGACGCCCTAGGGCTCGATCGCACCCCTCGGCTCCCAGCCGAGGGTTCCTCGTGAGCTTCGCCGGGTATCTCGAATCCCCATCCCCAAAGTTCACACGTTTCCCGGATCGTTCGTTCATGTATATATCACAATTATTTCACATAAAATCATACAAGGTAGTTTATGATTTTTACCTTTTGATTCGTTGTGCGGAGAAACGAAATCAATTGAAGACCTTTGAATCTTCCTACGTATTCCTTGCACCTCGTTCGAACGTCGTGTGGGCGACGATCCTCCGAACTCTATGGATCTACTTCACGAACTCTCTAGAATATCAAGTATGATACTCTTATGATTGGCGTCTTGAATTGTGAAGACCATGTAGTGCTTTTATAGGCTACGTAGGGGATCTAAAGGAGGTGGAATATTGGGCTTCCAATATTAATGATTAAATTGAGCCCAAGCCCAAATCTATTAATCCCATTAATATTTATTAATTTGTTTTCCACTATATAAATTAATTGCACTCCCAATATTAAACCATTTTATATCAAATAATATTTCTCCGGTAGTATTATTTATTCCGTGTATTTAAGATTTAAATATCCATGAATAAAATTAATTTATTGCTAATTAATTTATTCATCTCTTATATCCGAGAATAGTACCATTCAACCTTAATTATTGTGCGGAACAAATCCACTCATGAGGTTTACACAATAATTCCTTATGAACTCATCTCGGGGATATTATCAACCCTTACGGGATACACTTTCCCGTCAAGTATTCACGGCATGTCATATATAAAATATATTGACCCAACATAACCGGTAATTAACCCAATAATTAAATCGGTTAATTCCTTTGGAAAATCAAAGTCACTTATATTAAATATACACACCCGCAATAGTATCGGGGATTGAGAATAAAATACTCTGAGACTTGAATCAATTATCAAAGGCAATCCTAATTGATAAGTCTCAAGCGATCCGCTCAATACACCAAGTGTATAAGTGTGATAAAATAATTAAGACAAATTATTTTCTCTCTCACACAACGACTATACCGATGGATTGGTCCGTGTCCATCTAGGTCGTGAGCAACTGTTTGATTAAATACGAGTAACCGATAGTATGATCTTTTGTGTGGGCCCGCACACCATACTAACTACAACGTATAGAATCCAGGACTATATTTTTGCATATATTTAATTATCGAATAATTAAAAGCAAACAATTGTTTATTAATTAAATAGATTAAATGCTATGACTGGGAGTTACCGTTACTTAAATCTAGACATTAAGTACACAACTCCAACAATCTCCCACTTGTACTAAGGTCTAGTCATTTCCTCCAAACTCCCGACTCCCATACTCATCACGTGCTTAAGTTGTACTTCCAAGAAGTACTATGTGAATGAGCAATCTAGGTTGCCGCTCTGAAGTTATCTTGGTCACTACAGCGTCGTCTCCCTCGACGATGACTCGTATCAGGTGGTACTTGCTCTATAAGTTACCATCACCTTTTGACTCATGACTTCTTTTAGTTTACCATGCACCACTATGAAATAGCCTTTGGTGAACTAATAATCATATCCAAGTCTTAGAGGTTATCCCGGAACCTAACCAAAACTTCCGCTGCCTCTGAGGCTGCTATTCGGTTATGAGAGAGTCCGAGAAGCGTCATGCTTATCACTCTTTCATTTTAAGGTTCCACCTCTTCAAAAGTGAACACATAGCCTGATATCGACTTACACTGTTCCTTCTCTGATTTGAGATCTGAGAATATGTAATCCAAGAAGAATTCGTGTTGCTTCGTGATCCAGTACTTCGCAAGTACTTTTACAGCATCCGAATATCTCTTGCTGAGATTACATTGATATCCTCCCACTACGCTAACCGCATAGTTGATATCAGGCTTTCGTTTTTCAACATTGCATTCATCAAGCTTTCCACACTCAAAGTGTAGGGAACTGCTTTGTCTCATCTATCTCCTTCATGTGTTTGAAACACATATCCTTAGATAGATATATATTCTGTGTCTGAAAGGCAATAACCTTTCTCAGAATTATGAATGTTTAAAAACAAACCAAAATCGTATAAGATATCTAGGAGAAGTACAATGTTCTTATTGATGGAGTTGTATACTTAATGTCTAGATTTATGTATCTTAAAACTCCCGGTCATAGTATTTAATCTATTTAAATGAATAATCGTTTGCTTTTAATTATTTATAATTAAATAAATGCAAATATGGTTCTGGATTATATACGTTGTATTTAGTATGGTGTGCGTCGTCACACGGAAGATCATACTATCAGTCACTCGTATATAATAAAATAGTAGCTCACGACCTAGATGGACAAGAACTAATCTATCTGTATAGTCGTTGTGTGAGAGATTAAATAATTGGTCTTGATTATTTTATCATACTTGTACACTTGGTGTATTGAGCGGATCGCTGGAGATTTATCGATTAGGATTGCCTTGGATAATCGATTTAAATCTCTGAGTATTTTATTCTCAATCCCTGATATTATTGCGGATGTGTGCATTTAATATTAGTGACTTTGATTTTCCAAAGGAATTGATTGATTAGAATAACCGATCAAGTACCGGCAAAGTTGGGTCACGGTATTTTATGTATGACATGCCGTGAATTCTTGATGGGAAAATGTGTCCTCGAAAGGGTTGATAATATCCCCGAGATGAGTTCATAAGGAATTATTATGTAAACCTCATGAGTGGATTTGTTCCGCATAATAATTAAAGTTGAATGGTACTAGTCTCGGATATAAGGGATGAATAAATTAATTAAGCAATAAATTAATTTTATTCATGGATATTTATATCTTAAACACATGGAATAAATAATACTACTAGAGAGAATATTATTTGATATAATATGGTGAATATTGGGAGTGCAATTATATTTATATAGTGGAGTTAATCATATAATTAATATTAATGGATTAATAGATTTGGGCTTGGGCTCAATTTAATCATTAATATTGGAAGCCCAATATTCCACCTCCTTTAGATCCCCTACGTAGCCTATAAAAGCACTACATGGTCTTCACAATTAGAACACACCTACAAGACAAGAATATCATTAGTTGATAGTTCTAGAGAGTTGTGAAGGAGATCCATAAGCTTGGAGGATCGTCGCCCACACGACGTTCAAGCTAGTGCAAGGAATACGTAGGAAGATCCGAAGGTCTTCAAATCAATCTTGTTTCTCCGCACAACGAGATCAAAGGTAAAATCGTTCAACCCCATCTATGATTTTATGTGAATTAAATCGTGATATATACATGAACAAAGATCCGGGTAACGAACGATTCCGCGGATGGGGATGGACCGCGAGGTCGACATCCCCGCGGACATCGAGAACACCCTCGGCTGGGAGCCGAGGGGTGGCGATCGAACCCTAGGGCTCGATCGCCGAGCGTGACGGCGAAGGAACCCCGGCTGGACGCCGGGGTGTGCGATCGACCGTAAGGTCGATCGCTGGGGTCTGCCGCGGGCTGGTGCCGCGGCGGTGCCCCCTCCCTCCTTCGATGACGGCGGTGAGTCTCCGGACTCACCGCCGGGGGCTGCCGGAGCAGCCCCACGCGATCGCGGCTGGCGCGCGATCGCAAGCCTCCCGGCGGGGGCTCTGCTAGGGTTAGCCGTGGGTTCGCCCACGGCGACACTCCGGTTGAGCTCCGGCGTCGTACGGTGGTTCGCGTGTTTCCAGCGATGGGATTTCGGTCGGGGTTATGTTTTCCGCAATTCCGTTAACCCCGGGATATCGATTTCCAACAATTGGTATCAGAGCGTTGGTTCTAGTTCATGTATATGTTCGATTTTATGTTCTACCTTGCAGGGATTCCGACTATTATGGCTTGTTAATTATTTGTTAATTATTGTCATAATTTTTATTAAACTCTCGGACATGTCGAGATTCGTTTTGTGTGGATGAATGCTTGTAATAGTAAAAATTCGGGGGTTGACCGAATTTAGGATTTATTATTATTGTTCTACTTTTTCCGGAAAGTGTATAGGATCGATTTCATGTATAGAATCGATACCGGAATTGTAATTTAAATTTGTAATTTAATTTTACGTTGGTTCGATGTTGAGACGATCGCCGGAAAACGAGACGTGACGAAGGAGACGATGAGAGGGAAGGAACGGGGTCGATCATCCCCATGATCGACCCCATGGATCGATCGAGAGGGAAGGGGCTGCCCGCGGATCCCCTCGGCCACGCCGGCCACCGGTGGTGGTGGCGCGTGGACCGGCGGCGGCGGCGGTGCTCCTCCTCGGCCGGTCGATTGGTGGGGGTGGTGCGGGGATCCCCATCCCGTGCTACTCCTACCATGATTCGCTTTCCTAATTTAATTCGGTTTTCCTATTTTGAGTGTTCTTATTTTTAGGAACTCTCATGGAATAGGAAAAGAATTAAATTGGAATTAATTTATTCCTTATTGAGTGTTCTTATTTATGGGAACTCTCGTGGATAAGGAAGAGAATTAATTTGGAATTAATTTATTTCCTAATTGATTATTCCTATTTTATGGGAATTTTCATGGACATGAAAATTAATTAATTTGAAAAGTAGAAGAGTCCTAATTTAATTTATTTCCTTATTCTATTATGGAAGTCTCCTAGAATGTTCTAAGTTTGACTTGGATAGGATTCTAGAGATTAAATAGAATTAGAAAGGATAATAAATAAATAAAAATATTAATAATATTTAATTTTATTTTTGATTTATTCGATTGACTTAATTTTCGAATTAAGTATCTTTTGGATTTATTAAAAATAAATAGATTTAAATATTGGAATTAATATTCTCGTCACATGGAGCATTCAAGAACGAAGACTGAAGACTAGAAGATGCATACAAGGATGGAATAAAGCCATAATAGTCGGAAAATAATATTCTAGTATTATTTTGACTATGTGATAATATTTATGTGCTTTTGTTTCATGTATGCATGCTTATGTGTATTTAATTATGCATTAGATAGCGTATCCCTTTATTGTAAAAAGCTAAGTGGGAGAGGGATTGGAAACAATACCCATGGTCTCCATTGCTGTTCTCTTGGTGACTTTTATGAGCTTTTGAAGTTCATATAGACAAGTCATTGGAGGAGAATTCTTGTAATTCCTTTTACAAGAGACATTGATTAAGTTTGTCAAACAATGCCTAATTTGTCTTTCTGAAACTGACTTCAAGTCGACTCATTCTCACCCCGGGGAGTGGAATGGAGCCAAAGCCACTTGGTCATGTGAATGACACAAATTAGAGACCTTCGTACCATTTCTTGAAATGGATCGATTGTCTGCTCGACTCCCTCATTTATGAGAGATAGGGTCGCTCGCATGGTGAATCACTGGTAAGAAACTTCGAGTTTCACTTATGATTTACCACGTCTTGATTCACAAGATTAAATATCTCGAGTAATTGGGAGTCAATTATAAAAATATTTTGGTGTAGTAAACGTCCACACAAACGTGGCTTGCTATACTGAATGAGATTTTGGAATAATTGATGTAGACAGTTATAGGAAATTGTGAAGGATTGTGAATTGTCGTAAACGTCCACACAAACGTGGCTTGCGGTAACATAGCAATTCCAAACGATTCACCTTAGTACTGAGTAATGGTTTACACTTAGGTACGCTTTATAGTATTCTTCCCAACGAAGTAACGCTATAATGATGTACGGCCGAAGTAAATCTAATTGCTAAATCATTTGGATAGGTAAACGTCCACACTAACGTGGCTTGCCTTATTTGATGGGATTTTAGATGTGATTAGTAATTTAATGATATTATTTGAGGGAGATAATATCGGAAATTAAATTGATTATTTGTTTATGTGCTTATAGGTTTAGAGAATAGCTATGAATCCACTTTATGTGATACTCAAGGAGAATAAACTCACTGGCCCCAATTATATTGATTGGAGGAGAAATCTGGACATTGTCCTAACTTTTGAGGAGTACAAGTTTGTACTTCATGATCAATGCCCTGCTGAGCCCACAAATGCCTCAACTGATGAGGATCGAACGGCATATAGGAGGTGGAAAAAGGCTGATGAGATGGCTAGGTGCTATATTTTGGCTTCCATGTCAAATGTACTCCAAAACCAACATCAGTCGATGGACACCGCCTATGATATGTTGATTAATCTCAAAGAGATGTTTGGGCATCAAGACCGTGCGGCTAGGCAAGATGCAATGAGAGTCCTTATGACAACTACTCAGTCTGAAGGAACGCCCGTTGGGGAGCACGTTCTTAAGATGATGGGCTTGTTGAATGAGTTGGAGATCCTAGGAGCTCAAATTGATGGAGAGACGCAAGTCGACATCATACTCCAATCTCTGGCCTTTGGTTTTGAGCAGTTCCGCATGAGCTATAATATGGGTAAACTATCTTATTCTCTAGCGGAACTCCTGACTGAACTGACAGCGGCGGAGGGGATCTACAAGAAGGGCAAGTCTTAAGCTCTTGTAACTACTAAGTCCAAAAGCTTTAAGGTTAATGGAGGTAGAGGGAGGAAAAGGAAGCAAGTCTGGAAACCCAGTGGTGCCAAGAGGCAAGCACCGCGTGAAGGGACCAGCAAGCCTAAAGGCAAGTGCTTCCGATGCAAGAAGTCTGCACACTGGAGGTCTGATTGTCCTCTCAAAGGTACGAATTCTTCTTTAGTCATTAAAACATAGTCAGCGGTATTATCTACCAGAATTCTGGTGTGTAGATATGGAACCACTGACGGTATGTGCATTTTAAATGCAGGGGTTCCAGAAAACCCGGCGACTTAGAGAAGAAGAGTTCGAGTCTACATGGGCAAAGCTGTAGAGGAGGCAGCTGTTGCAGTGGAAGACATTTTATCTGCTTTTAGTAACTTTAGGATTTCATTTCAAAGTTATTGCTTTTATGTACCCCTTTATTTTAGAAAGAACTATGCTCTGGTTTTCTATTATTAATGAATGGATATTTATTTCTTTTAATCATTTGATGATTATTGAGAAGAAATTATGATATTATCTATTCTGGTACATTAGTTAGCAATATGCAAATGAAGAATCCTAAGTCTCCACGATGCAACAAACCGTAGTATTTAATTCGTTTTACTTGTTAGAGATGTTTCTTTATTAAATCATTATACTTGTGAATTCTATGCTGAGTAGTATTTATTCAAGTAATATTCTAAGGTTGAAAATTGATTTGATCAATTAAGTTGAAGGAGTGGACCTTCCAACCTAAGAATTGACTTTGGAAAAGAATACGACTAAGCAAACCTTTCTGGATAAAGGATATAGAATCCGGACAAGTATTGAAATTGATTAAACACTGATATGTAAACCTATGTCTACTCAGACAAGAAAGGTACGAGTACTTCATTTGATGAATACTCTAAGTATGGATTGGAATACTTGATATACCACAAAAGCAAGTGTTTTGACAAGTCAATGGACACAAGCTATAGTGGAAGAGTTATCAAAGTATATTCATAAGTATCCTGTGATCTAATCACGGAGGCTAGTACCTGTCTGAAGACATAGCATAATCAGTAATTGGAATTAGATTCCAAATGACTACATCATACACTTCAAAGTGTAGACATGGTGTATAAATAAGAAATAGATCTCTAATGAAATAGTAAAAGAAAGAGTTAATCGGTACTACCTATGTTCTATGAATATTTATGAAGACAACGACACATTCGATGTGGTTGTAAAATATCCTAGAAGAACAAAAAGTTGTGTGTTCAATAGTACTATGAACCAGAAGGACGTTATAAGTTCTAACGCCCGGTTCTTGTAAGAGTACTATTAGATGAAACACAAAGCCCAAAGTGACGAGATACCTTAGGACGAGAGAAAAGGACAAAGACTGGAAACCAGCCAAACCGAGTAGCAGTGCACCACTAACTGCACCTACTGTCATTACTGTTTATACACTGGAACGCCATTGTAGTGGGAGGTTGTGGACAACCAGAGATGTTCATAAGACTGGAAGAGTTGTTGAACTCTGGATCTAGTATACATGAAATCATTCCCTAGATCTACATGAAGGGCAGTACTGAATCTAAATATGTCTTCTTAAGAGAGCAATAAGGATTATTGCTAAGAGACAAGATTATTTAGAGTACAAGCTTAGTTGGTCCATTTATGGATTGAAACAAAGCTAAAATTCGTGGTACTTGCGAATTGATGAGAGGATTCATCAAAAGGCATGAACGAATAATGTGTATTGGAAACGTAATGGAAACAAGGTGGTGTTTCTCGGAGATTTTATGTAGATAACATTCTATCATTGGGAACAATGTAAAAATGCTATCAGACATAAAGTAATGGTTGTCTAAGATAGAATCGATGTATAAGATAAAGAAGAAGTTAGATCATGTTCTTAAGATCTAGGATCTTGTGAAAAGAACATTGTACTTCTCTTAGAAATCTTATACGATTAAGGTCCGTTTTAACTTTCATAATTCCAAGAAGGGTATGTTACTTTTCAAATAGAATGCATCTATCTAAAAGGTATGTGTTGTGAACACATAAAAGGAGATAGAAGCAGTTAAAGCAGTAGGTGTGGAAAGCTTTAAAAATGCAATCTTGAAAAACGAGAACCAGATATCGACTATGCAGTTGGCATAGTGGGAGGATATCAAAGTAATCCTGGAAAGGAATATTCCACAGCTGTAAGAGTACTTTTGAAGTACTATTCTAGACTACGAAGCAGACGAGTTTTTCCTTTGGATTATATTTCTCAGATCTCTAATCAAATCAGGATCAGTGTAAGTCGATATCAGGCTATGTGTTCACTTGTAAAAGGAGGTGAAGCTTTATAATGGAAGAGTGATAAGCACGATGCTTTTCGGACTCAACCATGGGTAACCAAACTACAGCCTCAGAGGCAGCGAAAGTTGTGGTAAAGCTTTGGGATAATCTCTGGACTTGGATATGATTCTTGGTTACCAAAGGCTATTAAGATAGCGGTGCAATGGCAAACTGAAAGAAATCATAAGTCCATAGTGATGATAACACATAGAGCAAGTACCACCTGATACGAGTCATCGTCATGTGAGACGACGCTGTAGTCACCAAGATAACTTCGGAGACGGCAACCTAGAATGCTCATGCACAAGGCACTTCTTTGGAAGTGCAGATTAAGCACGTGATGAGTATGGGAGTCGGGAGTTTGGAAGAAATGACTAGACCTTAGTATAAGTGGGAGATTGATGGAGTTGTATACTTAATGTCTAGATTTAAGTATCGTAAAACTCCCGGTCATAGTATTTAATCTATTTAAATGAATAATCGTTTGCTTTTAATTATTTATAATTAAATAAATGCAAATATGGTTCTGGATTATATACGTTGTATTTAGTATGGTGTGCGTCGTCACACGAAAGATCATACTATCAGTCACTCATATATAATCAAACAGTAGCTCACGACCTAGATGGACAAGAACTAATCCATCGGTATAGTCGTTGTATGAGAGAGAAAATAATTGGTCTTGATTATTTTATCATACTTGTACACTTGGTGTATTGAGCGGATCGCTGGAGATTTATCGATTAATATTGCCTTGGATAATCGATTTAATTTCTGAGTATTTTATTCTCAATCCCTAATATTATTGCGGGTGTGTGCATTTAATATTAGTGACTTTGATTTTCCAAAGGAATTGATTGATTAGAATAACCGATCAATTACCGGCAAAGTTGGGTCACGGTATTTTATGTATGACATGCCGTGAATTCTTGATGGGAAAATGTGTCCTCGAAAGGGTTGATAATATCCCCGAGATGAGTTCATAAGGAATTATTATGTAAACCTCATGAGTGGATTTGTTCCGCATAATAATTAAAGTTGAATGATACTAGTCTCGGATATAAGAGATGAATAAATTAATTAAGCAATAAATTAATTTTATTCATGGATATTTATATCTTAAACACATGGAATAAATAATACTACCGGAGAGAATATTATTTGATATAATATGGTGAATATTGGAAGTGCAATTATATTTATATAGTGGAGTTAATCATATAATTAATATTAATGGATTAATAGATTTGGGCTTGGGCTCAATTTAATCATTAATATTGGAAGCCCAGTATTCCACCTCCTTAGATCCCCTACGTAGCCTATAAAAGCACTACATGGTCTTCACAATTAGAACACACCTACAAGACAAGAATATCATTAGTTGATAGTTCTAGAGAGTTGTGAAGGAGATCCATAAGCTTGGAGGATCTGTTGGAGTTGCGTACTTAATGTCTAGATTTAAGTAACGGTAAACTCCCGATCATAGCATTTAATCTATTTAATTAATAAACAATTATTTGCATTTAATTATATGCAAATCATAGTTCTGGATTTCATACGTTGTAGTTAGTATGGTGCTGCATGGGCGCACAGAAGATCATACTATCGGTTACTCGTATTTAATCGAACAATTGCTCACGACCTAGATGGACACGAACTAATCCATCGGTATAGTCGTTGTGTGAGAGAGAAAATAATTTATCTTAATTATTTTATCACACTTGTACACTTGGTGTATTGGGCGGATCAGCTTGAGATTTATTGATTAGGATTGCCTTGGATAATCAATTTAAATCTCGGAGTATTTTATTCTTAATCCCCGATATTATTGCGGGTGTGTATATTTAATACTAGAGGCTTTGATTTTCCAAAGGAATTAACCGATTTAATTATTGGGTTAATTACCGGTAAAGTTGGGTCGCTATATTTTATATACGACATGCCGTGAATACTTGACGGGAAAGTGTATCCCGGAAGGGTTGATAATATCCCCGAGATGAGTTCATAAGGAATTATTGTGTAAACCTCATGAGTGGATTCGTTCCGCACAATAATAAAGGTTGAATGGTACTAGTCTCGGATATAAGATATGAATATTATTTATTGAGCAATAAATAAATTTATTCATGGATATTTAAATCTTAAATACACGGAATAAATAATACTAATCGGAGAAATATTATTTGATATAATATGGAATAATATTGGGAGTGCAATTTTATTTATATAGTGGAAAATAAATAAAATTTAATATTGATAAGGATTAATGGATTTGGGTTGGACCCAATTTAATCTTCAATATTTAGAAGCCCAATATTTATTCTCCTTATGATCCCCTACGTAGCCTATATAAGCACTACATGGTCTTCACTTTTCAAGAGAGAGAATTAATTGACCTACGGAGTTCATAAAGTCTTGAGAGTGAGGAAGATCCATAAGAGTTCGATAGCTCGTCGCCCACCCGACGTTCGAACGGAGTGCTAGGAATACGTAGGAAGATCGCAAGGTCGTCAACCGATTTCGTTTCTCCGTACAACGAATCGAAGGTATAATCGAGAATCCCCCTTCTATGATTATGTGCGTTGAATAATTGTGATATATACATGAACGCGCGATCCGGGAGAACGACGAACCTCGGGGACGGGGATTCGAGATCCCCGGCGAGGATCGAAGGAGGCGGTCGAACCCTAGGGTTCGGACCGCCCCACCGCGCGACGAGGGACGAGCCACGGCTGGACGCCGGGGCGTGCGATCGACTTCGGTCGATCGCCGGGGATGCCGTGGGCTGGTGCCACGGCGGATCCCCAGCCGCCGTCGTTGGAGGCGCGTGGACCGCGAAGCCCTCGGCTGGAGCCGAGGGGCGATCGAGCCCGTGAGCTCGATCGCGGGTCGCTGCGGGGATGACCCGCAGCTGCCTCGTGCGCGCTACGGGTGTTCCCGTAGCGGATGCGCACGGGGCTGACCCCGTGCGAGCAGCGAGTCATCGCGACTCGCTGCGGGCTGCTACGAGCAGCCCCGGGGATGCCTCGCGCATCCCCAGCGATCGTCCGTAGACGATCGCGAACCCCTCGTGGGGGTTCGGCTGGGCACACGGGGCCTTCGGGTCTCGATGGCGTTCGGTCGGGCCCCGGCTCGTGAGGTGGTTCGCGTTCGTGGATCCGACTCGTAGGAGAAAATCGGCTGGGGGCGGGCTGCATGTCTTCGGGCGTGTAGTCTCCAAAGGTCGGACTCCTGCGGATGAGTCGGGGATCCAATCTTCGGTGATCGAGGGTTTTTGATCGGGTTATCGGTTCCGCAATTTATTTTGATAGCCCGGGACATCGAATCCCAGCAAATGGTATCAGAGCGTTTGGTTTCGTGTTCATGTATATGTTCGATTATTGTTCTACCTTGCAGGATTTCCGGCTATCATGGTTGGATTTAATTAATTGTTTTTTAATTAATTATCATGATTATTAAACTCTCGGACATGTCGAGATTCGTTTTGTGTGGTTGAATGTTTGTAATAGTAAAAATTCGGGGGTTGACCGAATTTAGGATTTATTATTACGCACTTTATTTTCCGGAAAATGTATAGGGTCGATTTCATGTATAGAATCGATACCGGAATTGTAATTTAAATTTTGTAATTTTAATTACGTTGGTTCGATGATGAGACGATTGCCGGAAGACGAAGGAATGACGAGAAGACAAGGGCTTGGGATCGATCACATGATGGTGATCGACCCATGGCCTAGCCGGCGTGGCTAGGCGGCGGCGGCGCTCCTCCCCGAGTGGCCGGCCGATCGATCATGGTGGGATGGCGTGGGGTCTCCTAATCCCGGGCTATTCCTACCAAGATCCACTTTCCTAATTAGTTCGGATTTTTCCTATTTGAGTGCTTTCCTTTTAGGAAACTCTAATGGATTAGGAAAAGAATTAATTTAAATTAATTTTATTTTCTATTGATTTATTTCCTTCATGGAAATATTCATAGATTAGAAATTTAATTAATTTAGTACTAAATTTATTTTTCCTATTTGATTATTCCTACTCATGGGAATATTCATGGATTAGGAATAAAGATAAATTTGGAAAGTAGTAAGTCCTAATTTATTTTATTTCCTTGTTCTATTATAGATATCTTCTAGAATATTCCAAGTTTTACTTGGATAGATTATTCTAGAAATTTAATAGAACTAGATAGGAAAATAAATAAATAAAAATATTAATGATATTTAATTTTATTTTTGATATATTCGATTGACTTAATTTTCGAATTAAGTAACTTTTGGATTAATTGAAAATAAATAGATTTAAATATTAGAGATTAATATTCTCGTCACATAGAGCATTCAAGAAACGAAGACTGAAGACTAGAAGATGCATATGAAGATAAAGCCATGATAGTCGGGGGAAAATAATTTCTCTAGCATTATTTTTGACTATGTGCTATGTGCTTTATTGCTTTCATGCATGCTTATGTGTTTAATTATGCATTAGATAGCGTATCCCTTTGTTATAAAAAGCTAAGTGGGAGAGGGGATGGAAACATTCCCATGGTCTCCATTACTGTTCTCTTGGTGACTCTTATGAACTTTTGAAGTTCGTATAGATGTGTCATTGGAGGAGAATTCTTGTAATTCCTTTTACAAGAAACATTGATCAAGTTTATCAAACAATGCCTAATTTGTCTTTCTGAAACTGACTTCAAGTCGACTCATTCTCACCCCGGGGAGTGGAATGGAGCCAGAGCCACTTGGTCATGTAGAGGACACAAATTAGAGACTTTCGTGCCATTCTTTGATAGATGGGTCGTTTGTCTGCTCGGCTCCCTAATTCGTGAGAGATAGGGTTGTTCGCATGGTGAATCACTGGTTAGAAACTTCGAGTTTCACTTATGATTCTCCGCGTCTTGATTTACGAAAATCGAATGGATCTGGTAATTGGGAGTCAATTATAAAAGTCTCTTAGTGAAGTAAACGTCCACACCACGTGGCTTGCTGCACTGACGGATTTTGGATTAATTGATGTAGACAGTTGTAAGGAATTGTGAAGAGTTGTGAAGTTGTCGTAAACGTCCACACCACGTGGCTTGCGGCAATGTAGCAATTCCAAACGATTCACTTTGGTGCTGAGTAATGGTTTACACTTAGATACGCCTTGTAGTATTCCTCCCCACGAGGTTACGCTATAAGTGATGTATGACCAAAGAAAATCTAATTGCTAAATCATTTGGGTGGGTAAACGTCCACACCACGTGGCTTGCCTTACCTGATGGGATTTTAGATGTGATTAGTAATTTAATGATATTATTTAAGGGAGATAATATCGGATATTAAATTAATTGTTTGTTTAAATGTGCTTATAGGTTTAGAGAATAGCTATGAACCCACTTTCTATGATACTCAAGGAGCATAAGCTCACTGGCACCAACTATATTGATTGGAAGAGAAATTTAGACATTGTCCTAACTTCGGAAGAGTACAAGTTTGTACTCCATGAAGTGTGCCCTGCTGAGCCCACGGCTGCCTCAACTGATGAGGAAAAACTGACATATCGGAAGTGGAAAAAGGCTGATGAAATGGCTAGGTGTTATATTTTGGCTTCCATGTCAAATGTACTCCAAACCCAACATGAGTCGATGGACACTGCCTTTGATATGATGTTTAACCTCAAGGAGATGTTTGGGGAGCAAGATCGTGCGGCAAGGCAAGAAGCCATGAGAGTCCTCATGTCGACTACTCAATCTGAAGGAACGCCCGTTGGGGAGCACGTTCTTAAGATGATGAGTTTGTTGAATGAACTTGAGGTCCTAGGAGCTTCTATTGATGCTGAGACGCAAGTCGACATCATACTCCAGTCTCTGGCCCCTAGTTTTGAGCAGTTTCGTATGACCTATAATATGGGTAAACTATCTTATACTCTTGCGCAACTCCTGACTGAACTAAAGGCGGCAGAGGGGATCTACAAGAAGGGCAAGTCTCAAGCGTTTGTAGCTACCAAGTCCAAAGGCTTTAAGCCTGGTGGAGGTAGGGGCAAGAAAAGGAAGCAAGCCATAAAACCCAGTGGTGCCAAGAGGAGTGGACCACGAGTGGGGGCTGAAAAGCCAAAGGGTAAGTGCTTCCAATGCAACAAGATGGGACACTGGAAGTCTGAATGTCCTCTCAGAGGTACGAATTTTTCTTTAGTCGTAAAAACATAGTCAGCGGTATTATCTACCAGAATTCTGGTGTGTAGATATGGAACCACTGACGGTATGTGCATTTCTTTAAATGCAGGGGTTCCAGAAAACCCGGCGACTTAGAGAAGAAGAATTCGAGTCTACATGGGCGA
This sequence comes from Euphrasia confusa, assembly GCA_954870475.1. Lineage (NCBI taxonomy): Eukaryota > Viridiplantae > Streptophyta > Magnoliopsida > Lamiales > Orobanchaceae > Euphrasia > Euphrasia confusa. The sequence goes on from OX940964.1 coordinate 25,287,137, forward strand.
AGCTGTTGGGGTAGCAGCGGTTGCAGTGGAAGACATTTATCTGTTTTAAAGTTTTCATTTCAGTTATTGCTTATGTACCCCTTTATTTTGAAAAAGAACTTCGTTCTGTTTTTCTTTATTAATGGATATTTTATTTCTTTAATCATTGGATGGTTTGGATAAGAAATAATGGTGATATCCATTATGGTACATTAGATAGCAATATGTGAATGATGAATCCTTAGTCTACCACGATGCAACAAACCGATATATATAACTTGTTTTACTTATTAGATGTATTTCTCTTGTCAATCATTATACTTGTGAATTCTTGAACTTGGTAGTATCTATTCAAAAGGGATTCAAAAGGTCGAAATTGATTTGATCAATTATAGTTGGAGGAATGGACCTCCCGACCTAAGAATCGATCTTGAAAGATGATGCAACTGAGTTAACCTTTCTGGATAAAGGATGGAATTCGGACAAGTATAGAAAATGATGATTAATGCGGTATGTGTAATTAGAGAAGGTACGAGTCATTCCTTCAAGAATACTCGAAGATGGATTAGAATACTTGATGTGCCATAAAGGCAGAGTGTTTTTCAACACAAAGCCATTATGGGGATCCTTCAAAGTATATTCATTGAAAGCCTGCGACTTGTTCGCGGAGGCTATTACCTATCTAAATAACACATAGCATAAATCAAAGACTGAGATTAAGTCTCAAGCGACTACACCATACACTGATGTGTAGACATGGTGTGTCAGGAATGAGAAATGGGATTCTAATGGTAAAAGAACAAGTTTGTTCGGAACTACCTATGTTCTATGGATATTTCTGGACGCAACGGCACATTCTATGTGGTTGTAGAATATCCTAGAAGAACAAGTAATTGTATGTTCAATATTACTATGAACCAGAAGGGTGTTCTCGCCCGGTTCATAGAGGAAAAACTATTAGATGAACTACAATGCCCTAATTGACAAAGTACTTTAAAATGAGGAAAGGGAAAAACTGAGAACCAGCCTGACCGAGTAGTAGTACACCACTAACTGCACCTAATGTTGTTACTGTTATACACCGGGACGCCATTGCAGTGGGAGGTTGTTAAGCAACTAGAGATGTTCATAAGACTGGAGGAGTTTTGAACTCTGGATCCAGTATACATGAAATCGATCCCTAGGTCTGCATAGGATTAGCGAAGAAGGTGTGTTAGAGACGTAATGGAAACAAAGGTGGTGTTTCTCGGAATTTTGTGTAGATAACACTTTGACATTGGCGACAATGTGAAAATGTTGTCAGACATAAAATAGAGGTTGTCTAAATAAATCGAGATATGAGATTGAGAAGAAGTTAGAGCATGTTCTTAAGATCTTATGATCTAGAGATAAGAACATTGTACTTCCCCTAGACATCTTGTACGATTAAGGTTTGTTTTAAACATGCATACTTCTGAGAAAGGTTATTGCCTTTCAAAGACAGAACAAACATCCATCTAAAGGTTATGTGTTTGAACACATGAAGGAGATAGATGAGGACAAAGCAGTTTCCTATACTTCAAGTATGGAAAGCTCTATAGATGCAATGTTGTAAAACAAGAACTTGATATCAACTATGCGGTTTGCGTAGTGGGAGGATATCAAAGTAATCTGGATAAGGGATGTTCGAATGCTGCAAGAGTACTTTCATAGTACTGGCTTGAGCAAGACGAAATCTTCTTAGATTACAGATTCTCAGATCCAAAAAACAGAGAAGGACCAGTGAAAGTCGATATCAGGCTATGTGTTCACTTTTAGAAAGAGGTGGAACCATGAAGTGAAAGAGTGATAAGCGGGACGCTTCTCAGACTCTCTCATAACCGAATAGCAGCCTCAGAGGCAGCGGAAGTTTTGGTTAGGTTCCGGGATAACCTCTTGACTTGGATATGACTCTTAGTTTACCAAAGGCTATTAGATAGCGGTGCACGGTGAACTAGAAGAGGTCATAAGTCAAAAGTGATGTTAACACATAGAGCAAGTACCACCTGATACGAGTCATCGTCAGGGGAGACGACGTAGTAGTCACCAAGATAACTTCAGAGCGGCAACCTAGATTGCTCACTCACATAGTACTTCTCGGAAGTACACGTTAAAGCACGTGATGAGTATGGGAACCGGGAGTTTGGAGGAAATGACTAGACCTTAGTACAAGTGGGAGATTGTTGGAGTTGTGTACTTAATGTCTAGATTTAAGTAACGGTAAACTCCCGATCATAGCATTTAATCTATTTAATTAATAAACAATTATTTGCATTTAATTATATGCAAATCATAGTTCTGGATTTCATACGTTGTAGTTAGTATGGTGCTGCATGGGCGCACAGAAGATCATACTATCGGTTACTCGTATTTAATCGAACAGTTGCTCACGACCTAGATGGACACGAACTAATCCATCGGTATAGTCGTTGTGTGAGAGAGAAAATAATTTATCTTAATTATTTTATCACACTTGTACACTTGGTGTATTGGGCGGATCAGCTTGAGATTTATTGATTAGGATTGCCTTGGATAATCAATTTAAATCTCGGAGTATTTTATTCTTAATCCCCGATATTATTGCGGGTGTGTATATTTAATACTAGAGGCTTTGATTTTCCAAAGGAATTAACCGATTTAATTATTGGGTTAATTACCGGTAAAGTTGGGTCGCTATATTTTATATACGACATGCCATGAATACTTGACGGGAAAGTGTATCCCGGAAGGGTTGATAATATCCCCGAGATGAGTTCATAAGGAATTATTGTGTAAACCTCATGAGTGGATTCGTTCCGCACAATAATAAAGGTTGAATGGTACTAGTCTCGGATATAAGATATGAATATTATTTATTGAGCAATAAATAAATTTATTCATGGATATTTAAATCTTAAGTACACGGAATAAATAATACTAATCGGAGAAATATTATTTGATATAATATGGAATAATATTGGGAGTGCAATTTTATTTATATAGTGGAAAATAAATAAAATTTAATATTGATAAGGATTAATGGATTTGGGTTGGACCCAATTTAATCTTCAATATTTAGAAGCCCAATATTTATTCTCCTTATGATCCCCTACGTAGCCTATATAAGCACTACATGGTCTTCACTTTTCAAGAGAGAGAATTAATTGACCTACGGAGTTCATAAAGTCTTGAGAGTGAGGAAGATCCATAAGAGTTCGATAGCTCGTCGCCCACCCGACGTTCGAACGGAGTGCTAGGAATACGTAGGAAGATCGCAAGGTCGTCAACCGATTTCGTTTCTCCGTACAACGAATCGAAGGTATAATCGAGAATCCCCCTTCTATGATTATGTGCGTTGAATAATTGTGATATATACATGAACGCGCGATCCGGGAGAACGACGAACCTCGGGGACGGGGATTCGAGATCCCCGGCGAGGATCGAAGGAGGCGGTCGAACCCTAGGGTTCGGACCGCCCCACCGCGCGACGAGGGACGAGCCCCGGCTGGACGCCGGGGCGTGCGATCGAATTCGGTCGATCGCCGGGGATGCCGTGGGCTGGTGCCACGGCGGATCCCCAGCCGCCGTCGTCGGAGGCGCGTGGACCGCGAAGCCCTCGGCTGGAGCCGAGGGGCGATCGAGCCCGTGAGCTCGATCGCGGGTCGCTGCGGGGATGACCCGCAGCTGCCTCGTGCGCGCTACGGGTGTTCCCGTAGCGGATGCGCACGGGGCTGACCCCGTGCGAGCAGCGAGTCATCGCGACTCGCTGCGGGCTGCTACGAGCAGCCCCGGGGATGCCTCGCGCATCCCCAGCGATCGTCCGTAGACGATCGCGAACCCCTCGTGGGGGTTCGGCTGGGCACACGGGGCCTTCGGGTCTCGATGGCGTTCGGTCGGGCCCCGGCTCGTGAGGTGGTTCGCGTTCGTGGATCCGACTCGTAGGAGAAAATCGGCTGGGGGCGGGCTGCATGTCTTCGGGCGTGTAGTCTCCAAAGGTCGGACTCCTGCGGATGAGTCGGGGATCCAATCTTCGGTGATCGAGGGTTTTTGATCGGGTTATCGGTTCCGCAATTTATTTTGATAGCCCGGGACATCGAATCCCAGCAGGATCGTCGCCCACACGACGTTCAAGCTAGTGCAAGGAAAATGTAGGAAGATCCGAAGGTCTTCAAATCAATCTCGTTTCTCCTCACAACGAGATCAATGGTAAAATCGTTCAACCCCTCTATGATTTTATGTGAATTAAATCGTGATATATACATGAACAAAGATCCGGGTAACGAACGATTCCGCGGATGGGGATGGACCGCGAGGTCGACATCCCCGCGGACATCGAGAACACCCTCGGCTGGGAGCCGAGGGGTGGCGATCGAAGCCCTAGGATTCGATCGCTGAGCGCGACGGCGAAGGAACCCCGGCTGGACACCGGGGTGTGCGATCGATCGTAAGGTCGATCGCTGGGGGCTGCTGCGGGCTGGTGCCGCGGCGGTGCCCCTCCCTCCTCCGATGACGGCGGTGAGTCGCCGGACTCACCGCCGGGGGCTGCCGCGCGATCGCAAGCCTCCCGGCGGGGGCTCGGCTAGGGTTAGCCGTGGGTTCGCCCACGACGACACTCCGGTTGAGCTCCGGCGTCGTACGGTGGTTCGCGTGTTTCCGGCGATGGGATTTCGGTCGGGGTTATGTTTTCCGCAATTCCGTTAACCCCGGGATATCGATTTCCAACACTTATCCTTAGATCAAAAAGATCTTGAGAACATGTTCTAACTTCTTCTCAATCTTCCGATTCATTTAGACAACCATCATTTTATGTCTGACAACATTCTTACATTGTTGCCAATGATAAAATGTTATCTACATAAAATTTCGAGAAACACCACCTTGTTTCCATTACGTTTCCAATACACCTTTCGTCTATGCCTATTGATGAATCCATCAAATGGATTATGCCATCAACTCGCAAGTTCCACGATTTTCAGCTTTGTAACAATCCATAAATGGATTAACTAAGCTTGTACTCTAAATGATATTGCCTCTTAACAATAAACCTTATTGCCTTCTAAGCAGGCACATTTAGATTTAGTACTGCCCTTGTGCAGAGCTAGGGATCGATTTCATCTTTACTAGATCCAGAGTTCAAAACTCTTCTAGTCTTATGAACATCTCCGGTTGTCCAACAACCTCCCACTGCAATGGCGTCCCGGTGTATAACAGTAATAACAGTAGGTGCAGTTAGTGGTGTACTACTACTCGGTTTGGCTGGTTCTCAGTCTTTGTCCATTTTCTCATTCCAAGGTATTACGTCAGTTCGAGCTTTGTGGTTCATCTAATAGTCTTCCTCTAAGAACCGGGCGATAAAACGTCCTTCTGGTCTATAGTACTATTGAACACACAATATTTTTGTTCATCTAGGATATCCTACAACCACATTAAATGTGCTGTTGTTTCCAGGAATATCCATAGAACATAGGTTGTTCCGAACAACTTGTTCTTTTACTATTAGAATTCCATTTCTTATTTCCGACACACCATTTCTACATGTAAGTGTATAGTGCAGTCATTTGGGATCCAATCTCATTCTTTGATTATGCTATGTGTTACTTGTTGGAAATCGATGTCTTGGGTTATCAAAAATTGCGGAAACCGACAACCCGACCGAAATCCCATCGGCGAAAATCTAATCGCGAACACCACGAAGAACCGGGCCCGACATGAGCATCGCCGCGGGATGAACCTGCGGCTAAACCCTAGCCGAGCCCCATCGTGGGGCTCGCGATCGTGATCGATCGCGTGGGGCTGCCTAGCAGCCCCCGGCGGTGAGTCCGGCGACTCACCGCCACCACCGACCGGGGAGGGAGCCACCACCCGCGGCGCAAGGCCGCGACGGCTCCCAGCGATCGACTCTAGGTCGATCGCTTGCCCCGGCGTCCAGTCGAGGCTCCCCTAGGGATCGCTGCCGGCGATCGATGCCCTAGGGCTCGATCGCCACCCCTCGGCTCCCAGCCGAGGGTCCTTCGAACGTTCGCCGGGAATCTTGAATCCCCGTCCCCGAAGTTCGTCGTTTTCCCGGATCGTGCGTTCATGTATGTATCACAATTAATTCACATAAAATCATACAAAGGGGGTTTATGATTTTACCTTTTGATTCGTTGTGCGGAGAAACGAAATCAATTGAAGACCTTTGAATCTTCCTACGTATTCCTTGCACTAGCTTGAACGTCGTGTGGGCGACGATCCTCCAAGCTTATGGATCCTCTTCAACTCTCTAGAATATCAAGTATGATAATCTTGTCTTATTAAAAAGTGAAGACCATGTAGTGCTATTATAGGCTACGTAGGGGATCTAAATGAGGTGGAATATTGGGCTTCCAATATTAATGATTAAATTGAGCCCAAGCCCAAATCTATTAATCCCATTAATATTAATTAATTTATTTTCCACTATATAAATTAATTGCACTCCCAATATTAAACCATATTATATCAAATAATATTTCTCCGGTAGTATTATTTATTCCGTGTATTTAAGATTTAAATATCCATGAATAAAATTAATTTATTGTTAATTAATTTATTCATCTCTTGTATCCGAGAATAGTACCATTCAACCTTAATTATTGTGCGGAACGAATCCACTCATGAGGTTTACACAATAATTCCTTATGAACTCATCTCGGGGATATTATCAACCCTTACGGGATACACTTTCCCGTCAAGTATTCACGGCATGTCATATATAAAATATAGTGACCCAACTTAACCGGTAATTAACCCAATAATTAAATCGGTTAATTCCTTTGGAAAATCAAAGTCACATATATTAAATATACACACCCGCAATAGTATCGGGGATTAAGAATAAAATACTCTGAGACTTGAATCGATTATCCAAGGCAATCCTAATCGATAAATCTCAAGCGATCCGCCCAATACACCAAGTGTACAAGTGTGATAAAATAATTAAGACAAATTATTTTCTCTCTCACACAACGACTATACCGATGGATTGGTCCGTGTCCATCTAGGTCGTGAGCAACTGTTTGATTAAATACGAATAACCGATAGTATGATATTCTGTGTGGGCCCGCACACCATACTAACTACAACGTATAGAATCCAGGACTATATTTTGCATATATTTAATTATCGAATAATTAAACGCAAACAATTGTTTATTAATTAAATAGATTAAATGCTATGACCGGGAGTTACCGTTACTTAAATCTAGACATTAAGTACACAACTCCAACAATCTCCCACTTGTACTAAGGTCTAGTCATTTCCTACAAACTCCCGACTCCCATACTCATCACGTGCTTAAGTTGTACTTCCAAGAAGTACCATGTGAATGAGCAATCTAGGTTGCCGCTCTGAAGTTATCTTGGTGACTACAGCGTCGTCTCCCTTGACGATGACTCGTATCAGGTGGTACTTGCTCTATGTGTTACCATCACTTTTAGACTTATGACTTCTTCCAGTTTACCATGCACCGCTATGAAATAGCCTTTGGTGAACTAAGAGTCATATCCAAGTCTTAGAGGTTATCCCGGAACCTAACCAAAACTTCCGATGCCTCTGAGGCTGCTATTCGGTTATGAGAGAGTCCGAGAAGCGTCATGCTTATCACTCTTTCATTTTAAGGTTCCACCTCTCCCAAAATTGAACACATAGCCTGATATCGACTTACATTGGTCCTTCTCTGATTTAAAATGCACATACCGTCAGTGGTTCCATATCTACACACCAGATTTCTGGTAGATAATACCGCTGACTATGTTTTTACGACTAAAGAAAAATTCGTACCTTTGAGAGGACATTCAGACTTCCTGTATCCAGACTTATTGCATCGGAAGCACTTGCCCCTTGGCTTGCTAGCCCCCACTCGTGGTCCATTCCTCTTGGCACCACTGGGTTTCCAGGATTGCTTCCTTTTCTTGCCCCTACCTCCAACAGGCTTCAAGCCTTTGGACTTGGTAGCTACAAGCGCTTGAGACTTGCCCTTCTTGTAGATCCCCTCTGCCGCCTTCAGTTCAGTGAGGAGTTGCGCAAGAGTATAAGATAGTTTACCCATATTATAACTCATGCGAAACTGCTCAAAACTAGGGGTCAAAGACTGGAGTATGATGTCGACCTGCGTCTTAGCATCAATTTGAGCTCCTAGGATCTCAAGTTCATTGAACAAACTCATCATCTTAAAAACGTGCTCCCAAACGGGCGTTCCTTCAGACTGAGTAGTTTTCATAAGGACTCTCATGGATTCTTGCCTTGCCGCACGATCTTGATGCCCAAACATGTCCTTGAGGTTGTACAACATATCCTCGGCAGTGGCCATCGACTCATGTTGGGTTTGGAGTACATTTGACATGGAAGCCAAAATATAACACCTAGCCATTTCATCAGCCTTTTTCCACTTCCGATATGCTTCATTTTCCTCATTAGTTGAGGCATCCGTGGGCTCAGCAGGGCATATATCACAGAGTAAAAATTTGTACTCTTCAGCAATCAATGTAATTGGGGCCAGTGAGTTTATTCTCCTTGAGTATCACAGAAAGTGGATTCATAGCTATTCTCTAAACCTATAAGCACATTTAAACAAACAATCAATTTAATGTCCGATATTATCTCCCTCAAATAATATCATTAAATTACTAATTACATCTAAAATCCCATCAGGTAAGGCAAGCCACGTGGTGTGGACGTTTACCCACCCAAATGATTTAGCAATTAGATTTTCTTTGGTCATACATCACTTATAGCGTAACCTCATGGGGAGGAATACTATAATGTGTATCTAAGTGTAAACCATTACTCAATACTATATTAAATCGTTTGGAATTGCTACATCACCGCAAGCCACGTGGTGTGGACGTTTACGACAACTTCACAACCAGTGATTCACTACATCAATTAATCCAAAATCCGTTAGTATAGCAAGCCACGTGGTGTGGACGTTTACTACACCAAGAGACTTTTATAATTGACTCCCAATTACAAGATCCATTCGATTTTGTAAATCAAGACTCGGAGAATCATAAGTGAAACTCGAAGTTTCAAACCAGTGATTCACCATGCGAACAACCCTATCTCTCATTAGATGAAGGAGCCGAGCAGACAGTCGATCCACCTTCAAAAAGATGGTACGAAGGTCTCTAATTTGTGTCATCCACATGACCAAGTGGCTTTGGCTCCATTCCACTCCCCGGGGTGAGAATGAGTCGACTTGAAGTCAGTTTCAGAAAGACAAATTAGGCGTCGTTTGATAAACTTAATCAATGTTTCTTGTAAAAGGAATTACAAGAATTCTCTTCCAATGACACATCTATACGAACTTCAAAAGTCCATAAGAGTCACCAAGAGAACAGTAATGGAGACCATGGGAATGTTTCCATCCCCTCTCCCACTTAGCTTTTTATAACAAAGGGATACGCTATCTAATGCATAATTAAACACATAAGCATGCATACAAGTAATAAAGCACATAGTATCACATAGTCAAAATAATGCTAGAAAATTATTTTCCGACTATCATGGCTTTATTCCATCTCGGTACGCATCTTCTAGTCTTCAGTCTTCGTTCTTTAATGCTCCATGTGATGAGAATATTAATCCAAATATTTAAATCTATTTATTTTTAATAAATCCAAAAGATACTTAATTCGAAAATTAAGTCAATCGAATAAATCAAAAATAAAATAAAATATTATTAATATTTTTTATTTATTTATTTTCCTTTCTAATTTCATTAAATCTCTAGAATCCTATCCGAGTAAAACTTGGAATATTCTAGAAGATTTATATAGTAGAATAAGGAAATAAAATAAATTAGGACTCTTCTACTTTCCAAAATTAATTAATTTCCATGTCTAAGAAAATTCTCATAAAAAAGGAATAATCAATTAGGTAATAAATTAATTCCAAATTAATTATTATTCCTTTCTAATTCTATTAAATCTCTAGAATCCTATCCAAGTAAGACTTGGAATATTCTAGAAGACTTCTATAATAGAATTAAGATATAAATTAATTCCAATTAATTCTTTTCCTATTCCATAAGAGTTCCCAAACTTAGGAATACTCAAAATAGGAAAACCGAATTAATTAGGAAAGTGAATCTTGGTAGGAGTAGCACGAGATCACGAGGACCCCCCCCCCCCCCCCCCCCCACCTTCGACCGGCCGGCCACCGGGAAGGAGCACCGCCGCCCAGCCACGCCGGCCAGCCACCAAACCGGCGGCAGCCCGCGGCTAGGGCGATCGAGCCCCCACCCCAAGCCATCGATCGATCCTCATGGTCATGGGATCGATCCCAATCGATCCCGAGCCCTAGTTCCCTCTCTCATCTTTTCCTTCGTCACACGTGTTCTCCGGCGGTTGTCTCGGCATCGATCCAACGTAAATAAATTACAAATAATAAATTTACAATTCCGGTATCGATTCTATACATGAAATCGACCCTATACAATTTCCGGAAAACATAGAACAATAATAATAACCTTAAATTCGGTCAACCCCGGAATTTTTACTATTAAATTCTATATATGAAATCGACCCTATACAATTTCCGGAAAAAATAGAACAATAATAATAACCTTAAATTCGGTCAACCCCGGAATTTCTACTATTACAAGCATTCATCCACACAAAACGAATCAGGACATGTCCGAGAGTTTAATAACGAATAATCATGGTAAAATAATTAACAATTAATTGAACCATGATAGTCGGAATCCCTGCAAGGTAGAACGATAATTGAACACATACATGAACACGAAACCAACGCTCTGATACCAATTGCTGGAAATCGATATCCCGGGTTATCAAAAATTGCGGAAACCGACAACCCGACCGAAATCCCTTCGCCGGAATCACGCGAACCACCAAACGGAACCGGTCCCGACGAAAGAATCATCGCCGCGGGAAAAACCCCGCGGCTTAGAAACCCTAGCCGAGCCCCCGTCGGGGCTCGCGATCGCTGCCTTAGCGATCGCCGGGGATGCACGCGCATCCCCTTGGGGCTGTTCGGAACAGCCCCTGGCGATGAGTCCGGCGACTCACCGCCACCGCCGAGGAGGGCGGTGCTCCCAGCGCACCCGCCGCGGCCCAGCCGCGGCTGCCCCCATGATCGATCGCATGGTCGATCGCATGCCCCGGCGTCCAGCCGGGGCGTCCTCGTGTAAGCCCGCGATCGACGCCCTAGGGCTCGATCGCACCCCTCAGATCCCAGCCGAGGGTTCCTCGTGAGCTTCGCCGGGGATCTCGAATCCCCATCCCCGAAGTTCACACGTTTCCCGGATCGTGCGTTCATGTATATATCACAATTATTTCACATAAAATCATACAATGGAGTTTATGATTTTTACCTTTTGATTCGTTGTGCGGAGAAACGAAATCAATTGAAGACCTTTGAATCATCCTACGTATTCCTTGCACCTCGTTCGAACGTCGTGTGGGCGACGATCCTCCGAACTCTATGGATCTACTTCACGAACTCTCTAGAATATCAAGTATGATACTCTTATGATTGGCGTCTTGAATTGTGAAGACCATGTAGTACTTTTATAGGCTACGTAGAGGATCTAAAGGAGGTGGAATATTGGGCTTCCAATATTAATGATTAAATTGAGCCCAAGCCCAAATCTATTAATCCCATTAATATTTATTAATTTCTTTTCCACTATATAAATTAATTGCACTCCCAATATTAAACCATATTATATCAAATAATATTTCTCCGGTAGTATTATTTATTCCGTGTATTTAAGATTTAAATATCCATTAATAAAATTAATTTATTGCTAATTAATTTATCCATCTCTTATATCCGAGAATAGTACCATTCAACCTTAATTATTGTGCGGAACAAATCCACTCATGAGGTTTACACAATAATTCCTTATGAACTCATCTCGGGGATATTATCAACCCTTACGGGATACACTTTCCCGTCAAGTATTCACGACATGTCATATATAAAATATATTGACCCAACTTTACCGGTAATTAACCCAATAATTAAATCAGTTAATTCCTTTGGAAAATCAGAGTCACTTATATTAAATATACACACCCGCAATAGTATCGGGGATTGAGAATAAAATACTCTGAGACTTGAATCAATTATCAAAGGCAATCCTAATTGATAAATATCAAGCGATCCGCCCAATACACCAAGTGTACAAGTAGATCCATGGAGTTCGGAGGATCGTCGCCCACACGACGTTCGAACGAGGTGCACGGAATACGTAGGAAGATTCAAAGGTCTTCAATTTGATTTCGTTTCTCCGAACAACGAATCAAAAGGTAAAATCATAAACTCCCTTGTATGATTTTATGTGAATAATTGTGATACATACATGAACGCATGATCCGGAGAACGTCGAGACCGGGATACGAGGATCTACGTGATCCCCGTCGGGATCGAAGGGGGTGGCCGAACCCTAGGGTTCGACCGCCGGCGTGCGCGCAAGAAACACCCCGGCTGGACGCCGGGGCATGCGATCGACCTAGGGTCGATCGCTGGGGATGCCACGGGCTGGTGCCATGGCGGATCCCCGCCGCCTCGACGGCGGCGTGCGAGGAGAAAGGCTCCCCGGCTGGGCCGGGGTGGGCGATCGATCGTGAGATCGATCGCCGGGGGTAGACCGCGGTTGGAGCCGCGGTAGGTCAGCCGGGCTGACCGCCCCTCCTGGCGGTGGCGGTGAGTCGCCGGACTCACCGCCGGGGGCTGCCCCATGCAGCCCCATGCGATCGCCATGCACGACGATCGCGAGCCCCGGCGGGGGCGTGGCTAGGGTTTAACCGCGGGCTTGCCCGCGGTGACGCCTTGGTCGTGCTCCGGTTCGTGCGGTGTTCGCGATCGGTTTCCGGCGACGGGATTTCGGTCGGGTTGTCGGTTTCCCTGGGATATCGATTTCCAACAAAGAGTACGTTGACTGGAGACCGACAGCCTGTTGGAAATCGATATCCCGGGGTTAACGGAAATTGCGGAAAACATAACCCCGACCGAAATCCCATCGCCGGAAAACACGCGAACCACCGTACGACGCCGTAGCTCGACGAGAGCATCACCGTGGGCAAACCCACGGCTAACCCTAGCCGAGCCCCCGCCGAGAGGGGGGCTCGCGATCGCACGCGATCGCCGGGGATGCACGCGCATCCCTGTGGGGCTGTTTGGAACAGCCCCCAGCGGTGAGTCCGGCGACTCACTGCCACCGCCGAGGAGGGCGGTGCGCCCAGCGCACCCGCCGCGGCTCCCAGCCGCGGCTGCCCCGCAATCGACCGCACGGTCGATCGCTCACCCCGGCGTCCAGCCGGGGTTCCTCTTGTGTGCGCCCGGCGATCGAACCCTAGGTTCGATCGCCACCCCTCGGCTCCCAGCCGAGGGTTCGATTCTCCGCGAGGATGTCGACCTCGCGGTCCATCCCCATCCGCGGAGTTCCTCGTTCCCGGATCTTCGTTCATGTATATATCACGATTTTAATTCACATAAAATTATAGAGGGGGTTGAACGATTTTACCTTTGATCTCGTTGTGCGGAGAAACGAGATTGATTTGAAGACCTTCGGATCTTCCTACGTATTCCTTGCACTAGCTTGAACGTCGTGTGGGCGACGATCCTCCAAGCTTATGGATCTCCTTCTCTCTACTTTCTCTCTCTTGAATTATGATCTTCAAGTTATGAGGTTATGAGAATAGAGAAGACCATGTAGTGTTTTTATAGGCTACGTAGGAGATCTAAAAGAGGTGGAATATTGGGCTTCCAATATTAATGATTAAATTGAGCCCAGGCCCAAATCTATTAATCCATTAATATTAATTATATGATTAACTCCACTATATAAATATAATTGCACTCCCAATATTCACCATATTATATCAAATAATATTCTCTCCGGTAGTATTATTTATTCCATGTGTTTAAGATATAAATATCCATGAATAAAATTAATTTATTGCTTAATTAATTTATTCATCTCTTATATCCGAGACTAGTACCATTCAACTTTAATTATTATGCGGAACAAATCCACTCATGAGGTTTACATAATAATTCCTTATGAACTCATCTCGGGGATATTATCAACCCTTTCGAGGACACATTTTCCCATCAAGAATTCACGGCATGTCATACATAAAATACCGTGACCCAACTTTACCGGTAATTGATCGGTTATTCTAATCAATCAATTCCTTTGGAAAATCAAAGTCACTAATATTAAATGCACACACCCGCAATAATATCAGGGATTGAGAATAAAATACTCAGAGATTTAAATCGATTATCCAAGGCAATCCAAATCGATAAATCTCCAGCGATCCGCTCAATACACCAAGTGTACAAGTATGATAAAATAATCAAGACCAATTATTTTTTCTCTCATACAACGACTATACCGATGGATTAGTTCTTGTCCATCTAGGTCGTGAGCTACTGTTTGATTATATACGAGTGACTGATAGTATGATCTTCCGTGTGACGACGCACACCATACTAAATACAACGTATATAATCCAGAACTATATTTGCATTTATTTAATTATAAATAATTAAAAGCAAATGATTATTCATTTAATTAGATTAAATACTATGACCGGGAGTTTACGATACTTAAATCTAGACATTTAGTATACAACTCCATCAATCTCCCACTTATACTAAGGTCTAGTCATTTCATCCAAATTCCCGACTCCCATAATCATCACGTGCTTGATCTGCACTTCCAAAGAAGTGCCTTGTGCATGAGCATTCTAGGTTGCCGTTTCCGAAGTTATCTTGGTGACTACAGCGTCGTCTCACATGACGATGATTCGTATCAGGTGGTACTTGCTCTATGTGTTATCATCACTATGGACTTATGATTTCTTTCAGTTTGCCATTGCACCGCTATCTAGATAGCCTTTGGTAAACTAAGAATCATATCCAAGTCCAGAGGTTATCCCAAAGCTTTACCACAACTTCCGCTGCCTCTGAGGCTGCAGTTTGGTTACCCATGGTTGAGTCCGAAAAGCATCGTGATTATCACTCTTCCATTCTAAAGCTTCACCTCCTTTTACAAGTGAACACATAGCCTGATATCGACTTACACTGATCTTGATTTGATTAGAGATCTGAGAAATGTAATCCAAAGGAAAAAATTCGTCTGCTTCGTAGTCTAGAACAGTACTTCAAAAGTACTCTTACAGCAGTCGATCATTCCTTTCCAGGATTACTTTGATATCCTCCCACTATGCCAACTGCATAGTCGATATCTGGTTCTCGTTTTTCAACATTGCATTTTAAAGCTTTCCACACCCACAGTGTAGGAAACTGCTTTAACTGCTTTTATCTCCTTTTATGTGTTCACAACACATACCTTCAGATAGATGCATTCCATTTGAAAAGTAACATACCTTTCTTGGAATTATGCAAGTTAAAACGGACCTTAATCGTATAAGATATCTAAGAGAAGTACAATGTTCTTTTCACAAGATCCTAGATCTTAAGAACATGATCTAACTTCTTCTTTATCTTATACATCGATTCTATCTTAGACAACTATTACTTTATGTCTGATAGCACTCTTACATTGTTCCCAATGATAGAATGTTATCTACATAAATCTCCGAGAAACACCACCTCGTTTCCATCACGTTTCCAATACACATTATTCGTTCATGCCTTTTGATGAATCCATCAAATGGAATATCTCATCAATTTGCAAGTACCACGAATTATAGCTTTGTTTCTATCCATAAATGGACTTACTAAGCTTGTACTCTAAATAATCTTGTCTCTTAGCAATAATCCTTATTGCTCTCTTAAGAAGACATATTTAGATTTAGTACTGCCCTTCATGTAGATCTAGGGAATGATTTCATGTATACTAGATCCAGAGTTCAACAACTCTTCTAGTCTTATGAACATCTCCGGTTGTCCACAACCTCCCACTACAACGGCGTTCCAGTGTATAAACAGTAATGACAGTAGGTGCAGTTAGTGGTGCATTGCTACTCGGTTTGGCTGGTTTCCAGTCTTTGTCCTTTTTCTCTCGTCCTAAGGTATCTCGTCATTTTGGGTTTTGTGTTTCATCTAATAGTACTCTTACAAGAACCGGGCGTTAGAACTTATAACGTCCTTCTGGTTCATAGTACTATTTTAACACACAACTTTTTGTTCTTCTAGGATATTTTACAACCACATCGAATGTGTCGTTGTCTTTCATAAATATTCATAGAACATAGGTAGTACCGAATAACTCTTTTACCATTTCTTTAGAGATCTATTTCTTATCTATACACCATGTCTACACTTTTAAGTGTATGGTGTAGTCATTTGGAATCTAATTCCAATTACTGATTATGCCATGTCTTCGGACAGGTACTAGCCTCCGTGATTAGATCACAGGCTACTTATGAATATACTTTGATAGCTCTTCCACTATAGCTTGTGTCCATTGACTTGTCAAAATACTTACTATTGTGGTGTATCAAGTATTCTAATCCATACTTAGAGTATTCATTGTTGGAGTAGTATACTTAATGTCTAGATTTGAGTATTATAAACTCCTTGTACACTTTCATTTACCTATTAATAACGAACATTCATTTGCTTTTAATTATTGTTAATTAAATATATGCAAATTATAGTCCTGGATTTTATACGTTGTAGTTAGTATGGTGTGCATGGGCGCACAGAAGATCATACTATCGGTTACTCGTATTTAATCGAACAGATGCTCACGACCTAGATGGACACGGACCAATCCATCGGTATAGTCGTTGTGTGAGAGAGAAAATAATTTATCTTAATTATTTTATCACACTTGTACACTTGGTGTATTGAGCGGATCGAATGAGACTCATCAATTAGGTTTGCTCGGCGATAATTGATTTGAGACTCAGTGTATTTTATTCTTAATCCCCGATACAATTGCGGGTGTGTATATTTAATATAAGTGACTTTGATTTTCCAAAGGTATTAACCGATTTAATTATTGGGTTAATTACCGGTTAAGTTGGGTCACTATATTTTATATATGGCATGCCGTGAATTCTTGACGGGACAGTGTATCCCGGAAGGGTTGATAATATCCCCGAGATGAGCTCATAAGGATTTATTATGTAAACTTCGCGAGTGGATTTGTTCCGCATAATAAATAATGTTGAGTGGTACTAGTCTCGGATAAAAGAGATGAATAAATTTATCAAGCAATAAATAAATTTTATTCATGGATATTTATATCTTAAATACACGGAATAAATAATACTAACGGAGAAATATTATTTGGATATAATATGGTTTAATATTGGGAGTGCAATTAATTTATATAGTGGAAAATAAATTAATTAATATTGATAAGGATTAATGGACTTGAGCATTGGGCTCAATTTAATCTTCAATATTGGAAGCCCAATATTCCACCTCCTTTAGATCCCCTACGTAGCCTATAAAAGCACTACATGGCCTTCATAAATCATAAGACAAGATTATCATACTTGATATTCTATAGAGTTGAAGGAGATCCATAGGAGTTCGATAGATCGTCGCCCACCCGATGTTCGAACGGAGTGCAAGGAATACGTGGGAAGATTCAAAGGTCATCTTGATTTCGTTTCTCCGAACAACGAATCGTAGGTATGATATCTAAACGCCCTTGATATTATTCGATTTTGTTTATCGTAAAATACCGTAGAACAAGATCCGAGGTACGAAACCCCGAAGGAGGATCAACCAGCGATGGTGGTCGAAGACCACGGCATCGCGGCGGTCGAACCATCTAGGGTTTCGGCGGGGCGTGAGGCGGCGACCCTCGGCTGGGCCGAGGGCGCGCGATCGATCTCGGAGATCGATCGCTGGGCACGGGCTGATGCCGTGCCCGACCCCACCACGATGGTGGGGACCTCCCATGCGGCGACGAGTCGCCGGACTCGCCGCGGGGCTGCTGTGAGCAGCCCACCCCAACCGATCGCGGCGGCGCGATCGGGATCGCATGAAACCCTAGCCGCGGGGGCTCGGTTGGGCGTGCATGCATAACTTCGGCCATGTCGTGCGTTCGGTCGTGCTCCGGCGCGTGCAACGGTGTTCATGTGATCTCCGACGAAGGTTTTTGATCGGGTTATTAGTTTCCGCTAATTTTAATAGCCCGGGATATCGAATTCCAACAATTGGTATCAGAGCGTGGTTTACGTTCGCGGTATTTTCGATAAAATTGTTCTACCTTGCAGGGTTTCCGACTATTATGGTTTAATTTATTATTCGTTTAATTTATTTTGTCATGATTGTTGTTTTGATTAAACTCTCGGACATGTCGAGATTCGTTTTTGGTGGTGAATGCTTGTAATAGTAAAAATTAGGGGGTTGACCGAATTTAGGATTATTATTATTGTTCTATCTTTTTCCGGAAAATGTATAGGGTCGATTTCATGTATAGAATCGATACCGGATAGTGTAAAATCAATTTTGTAATTTATTTTGCGTTGGATCGATGCCGAAACTGTTGGAGTTGTGTACTTAATGTCTAGATTTAAGTAACAGTAAACTCCCGATCATAGCATTTAATCTATTTAATTAATAAACAATTGTTTGCTTTTAATTATTATTAATTAAATATATGCAAATCATAGTCCTGGATTTTATACGTTGTAGTTAGTATGGTGTGTCGGGCCCCACACAGAAGATCATACTATCGGTTACTCGTATTTAATCAAACAGTGGCTCACGACCTAGATGGACCCGGACCAATCCATCGGTATAGTCGTTGTGTGAGAGAGAAAATAATTTGTCTTAATTATTTTATCACACTTGTACACTTGGTGTATTGAGCGGATCGTTGAGATTCATCGATAAGGATTGCCAGCGATAATCGATTCGAGTCTCAGTGTATTTTATTCTTAATCCCCGATATTGTTGCGGGTGTGTATATTTAATATAAGTGACTTTGATTTACCAAAGGAATTAACCGATTTAATTATTGGGTTAATTACCGGTTAAGTTGGGTCACTATATTTTATATATGGCATGCCGTGAATAATTGACCGGACAGTGTATCCCGGAAGGGTTGATAATATCCCCGAGATGAGTTCATAAGGAATTATTGTGTAAACCTCATGAGTGGATTCGTTCCGCACAATAATTAAGGTTGAATGGTACTAGTCTCGGATTCAAGAGATGAATAAATTAATTAGCAATAAATTAATTTTATTCATGGATATTTAAATCTTAAATACACGGAATAAATAATACTACCGGAGAAATATTATTTGATATAATATGGTTTAATATTGGGAGTGCAATTAATTTATATAGTGGAAAATAAATTAATTAATATTAATGGGAGATTAATAGATTTGGGCTTGGGCTCAATTTAATCATTAATATTGGAAGTACTACATGGTCTTCTCTTTTCTATACACATCATAAGATGAAGATCATAATTCTTCTAGAGAGAGAAAGTAGAGAGAGAAGTAGATCCATAGAGCTTGGAGGATCGTCGCCCACCCGACGTTCAAGCTAGTGCAAGGAATACGTGGGAAGATCGTAAGGTCATCAATCTTGATTTCATTTCTCCGCACAACGAATCGAAAGGTAAAATCATATACTCTCTTCTATGATTTTATGTGAATTGATTGTGATACATACATGAACGCACGATCCGGTTAAACGACGAACTTCGGGGACGGGGATTCGAGATCCCCGGCGAAGGTTCGAAGGACCCTCGGCTGGGAGCCGAGGGGGTGGCGGTCGGCCTAGGGCACGACCGCCGACGCGCACCGAGGGAAGGCCGCGGCTGGACGCCGCGGCTAGGGGGCGATCGAACCCTAGTTCGATCGCCGGGGACCGTCGCGGCTTCGCGCCGCGGCTGGTGGTCCCCCCTCCGGTCGGTGGTGGCGGTGAGTCGCCGGACTCACCGCCGGGGGCTGCCGGGCAGCCCCACGCGATCGATCGATCGCGAGCCCCGTGCGGGGGCTCGGCTGGGCGTGCGGGTTCGTCCCGTGCGGTGCTCGGTCGAGCTCCGGCTCGTACGGTGGTTCGCGGTTGGATCTCCGGCGACGGGTTTTCGGTCGGGTTGTCGGTTTCCGCAATTTTGATAACCCGGGATATCGAATTCCAGCAATTGGTATCAGAGCGTTTGGTTTCGTGTTCATGTATGTGTTCAATTGTGTTCTACCTTGCAGGGATTCCAACTATCATGGTTTAATTAATTGTTAATTATTCGTTTAATTAATTGCTATTTAATTTACCATGATTGTTCGTTTATTAAACTCTCGGACATGTCGAGATTCGTTTTGTGTGGATGAATGCTTGTAATAGTAAAAATTCGGGGGTTGACCGAATTTAAGATTTATTATTACGTTCTATGTTTTCCGGAAAGTGTATAGGGTCGATTTCATGTATAGAATCGATACCGGAATTGTAAATTTATTTCTTGTAATTTATTTACGTTGGATCGATGCCGAGATGACCGCCGGAGAACTCATGAGACGAAGAAGACGAAGAGGACGAAAAACCAAGGGGGTCGATCATCCCCATGATCGATCCCCATGAGGATCGATCGACCCCACGCCCGGGGCTGCCCGCTAGGGTTTCCGGCCACGCCGGCCACCGGTGGTGGTGGCGCGTGGCTAGGGGCGGCGGCGGTGGTGCCCGGCGGTGGTGGTGGTCGACGGTGGGGGTGGTGCGGGGATCCCCAACCCGTGCTACTCCTAATCCTACCAAGATACTACTTACCTAATTGATTCAAGTTTTCCTATTTTGAGTATTCCTAAGTTTGGGAATTCTCATGGAGATAGGAAAAGAATTAATTGGAATTAATTTTATTCATTATTCTATTATGGAAGTCTTCTAGAGTATTCCGAGTTCTACTTGGAATAGGATCCTAGAGATTTAGTAGAATTGGAAAGGAATAAAAGTTAATTTAGGATTGATTTATTTCCTAATTGATTATTCCTATTTTATGGGAATTTTCATAGTAATGGAAATTAATTAATCTTGGAAAGTAGAAGAGTCCTAATTTATTTTATTTCCTTATTCTATTATAGAAGTCTTCTAGAATATTCCAAGTTTGACTTGGATAGATTATTCTAGAGATTTAATAGAATTAGATAGGAAAATAAATAAATAAAAATATTAATAATATTTAATTTTATTTTTGATTTATTCGATTGACTTAATTTTCGAATTGAGTATCTTTTGGATTTATTGAAAATAAATAGATTTAAATATTGGGATTAATATTCTCGTCACATGGAGCATTCAAGAACGAAGACTGAAGACTAGAAGACGCATACGGAGATGGAATAAAGCCATGATAGTCGGAAAATAATTTTTCTAGCATTATTTTGACTATGTGCTATGTGCTTTATTACTTGTATGCATGCTTATGTGTTTAATTATGCATTAGATAGCGTATCCCTTTGTTATAAAAAGCTAAGTGGGAGCGGGGATGGAAACATTCCCATGGTCTCCATTACTGTTCTCTTGGTGACTCTTATGGACTTTTGAAGTTCGTATAGATGTGTCATTGGAGGAGAATTCTTGTAATTCCTTTTACAAGAGACATTGATTAAGTTTATCAAACAATGCCTAATTTGTCTTTCTGAAACTGACTTCAAGTCGACTCATTCTCACCTCGGGGAGTGGAATGGAGCCAAAGCCACTTGGTCATGTCGAGGACACAAATTAGAGGCAGTCGTACCATTCTTTGATAGATGGATCGATTGTCTGCTCGGCTCCCTCATTTATGAGAGATAGGGTTGTTCGCATGGTGAATCACTGGTTAGAAACTTCGAGTTTCACTTATGATTCTCCGCGTCTAGATTTATGAAATCGAATGCCTCAAGTAATTGGATGTCAATTGTAAAAACCTTTTGGTGTAGTAAACGTCCACACTATCGTGGCTTGCTGCATTGAATGGGATTTTGGATCGATTGATGTAGACAGTTATAGAAGAAAGTGAAGGTTCATGTATTAGCGTAAACGTCCACACTATCGTGGCTTGCGGTAATATATGAGTCCCAAACAATCTTCTTAGATACTGAGTAATGGTTTACACTTAGGTACGCTCTATAGTATCCTTCCCATCGAAGTAACGCTATAGTGATGTACGACCAAAGCAAATCTAATTGCTAAATCATTTGGATGGGTAAACGTCCACACTATCGTGGCTTGCCTTATCTGATGGGATTTTAGATGTAATTAGTAATTTAATGATATTATTTGAGGGAGATAATATCGGATATTAAATTAATTGTTTGTTTAAATGTGCTTATAGGTTTAGAGAATAGCTATGAACCCACTTTCTATGATACTCAAGGAGCATAAGCTCACTGGCCCCAACTATATTGATTGGAAGAGAAATTTAGACATTGTCCTAACTTCGGAGGAGTACAAGTTTGTACTCCATGAAGTATGCCCTGCTGAGCCCACGGCTGCCTCAACTGATGAGGAAAAACTGACATATCGGAAGTGGAAAAAGGCTGATGAAATGGCTAGATGTTATATTTTGGCTTCCATGTCAAATGTACTCCAAACCTAACATGAGTCGATGGACACTGCCTATGATATGATGTTTAACCTCAAGGAGATGTTTGGGGAGCAAGATCGTGCGGCAAGGCAAGAAGCCATGAGAGTCCTCATGTCGACTACTCAATCTGAAGGAACGCCCGTTGGGGAGCATGTTCTTAAGATGATGAGTTTGTTGAATGAACTTGAGGTCCTAGGAGCTTCTATTGATGCTGAGACGCAAGTCGACATCATACTCCAGTCTCTGGCCCCTAGTTTTGAGCAGTTTCGTATGAGCTATAATATGGGTAAACTATCTTATACTCTTGCGCAACTCCTGACTAAACTAAAGGCGGCAGAGGGGATCTACAAGAAGGGCAAGTCTCAAGCGCTTGTAGCTACCAAGTCCAAAGGCTTTAAGCCTGGTGGAGGTAGGGGCAAGAGAAGGAAGCAAGCCTGGAAACCCAGTGGTGTCAAGAGGACTGTACCACGAGTGGGGGCTGCAAAGCCAAAGGGTAAGTGCTTCCGATGCAACAAGATGGGACACTGGAAGTCTGAATGTCCTCTCAAAGGTACGAACTTTTCTTTAGTCGTAAAAACATAGTCAGCGGTATTATCTACCAGAATTCTGGTGAGTAGATATGGAACCACTGACGGTATGTGCATTTTTAAATGCAGGGGTTCCAGAAAACCCGGCGACTTAGAGAAGAAAAGTTTGAGTCTACACGGGCAAAGCTGTAGAGGAGGCAGCGGTTGCGGTGGAAGACATTTATCTGCTTTAGTAGTTAAATAGGATTTCATTTCATAGTTATTGCTTTATGTACCCTTTTAATTTTAGAAAGAACGTTTAGTTCTGGATTTCTATTTATTATGAATGGATATTTTATTTCTTTAATCATTGGATGATTTTGATAAGAAATAATGGTATTATCTATTCTGGTACATTAGATAGCAATATATGAATGATAAGATCATAATTCTACCACGTTGCAACGAACCGTTCTATAACTTGTTTTGCTTATTAGATATTTCTTTATCATTATACTTATGAAATCTTATACTTAGTAGTATTTTCAAATGAGATTCAAATGGTCGAAATTGATTTGATCAATTATAGTTGAAGGAATGGACCTTCCGACCTAAGGAGTGAATTTGGAGGATAATACGTCTAAGCAAACCTTTCTAGAAAAAGGATAGAATTCAAACAAGTATTGAAAATGATTAGATATGCAGACATATGTGTATATTAGAAAGGTACGAGTAATTCTTTCAAGAATACTCAAGTGATGGATTAGAATGCTTGATGTACCATAAAAGCAAAGTGTTTTGACTAGTCAATGGACACAAAGCGATTATGGGGAATCATCAAAGTATATCCATTGGAAGCCTGCGACTCGGTCGCGGAGGCCATCACCTATCTAGATAACACATAGCATAATCGTACATTGGGATTCAATCCCAAAGGGACGCGCCATACACTTACGTGTAGAGATGGTGCGTTATAAAGAAATGGAAATCTGATAGTAAAAGAACAAGTTGTTTGGAACTACCTATGTTCTATGGATATTCCTAGATACAACGGCATATTGAATATGGTTGTAGGATATCCTAGATGAACGAAGTATTGTGTGTTCTATAGTACTATGAACCAGAGGGACGTCTCGTCCGGTTCATAGAGGAAGACTATCAGATGAACCACAAAGCCTAAAATTGACGTAATACCTTGGAATGAGAAGAAGGACAAAAGACTAGAAACCAGCCAAACCGAGTAGAAGTACACCACATACTGCACCTGTTGGAATTCGATATCCCGGGTTATTTAAATTTGCGGAAACAATAACCCGATCAAAAACCATTCGCCGGAGATTACACGAACACCACGTACGAGCCGGAGCACGAGCCGAACGCACGACAAGGCCGAAGCCGCGCGCGCACGCCCAGCCCGAGCCCCCGCACGCGGGGCTCGATGCGATCGAACACCGATCGCATGCTAGCGATCGGTCGGGGCTGCCCAGCAGCCCCCGCGACGAGTCCGGCGACTCGCCGCCGTCTGGAGGTCCCCACCGCCGTGGTGGGGTGGAGCGCGGCACCAGCCCGCGCTCCAGCGATCGATCGGGGTGATCGATCGCTGCCCCGGCTCCCAGCCGGGGTCGATCCTCCTCGCGCGTCGAAACCCTAGGCGGGCGATCCCACGCGGTCCGGTGGCTTCGCCACCACCGCGTGATCGTTCGTCTAATCCGGGTTCGATCTTTGGATCTTGTTTTTCGATAATTGATTTCAATAAAACAAGAATTAAATAGCAATTATTTAATTCACCTTTCGATTCGTTGTGCGGAGAAACGAGATCTTATGATGACCTTGAGATCTTCCCACGTATTCCTTGCACTAGCCCGGACGTCGTGTGGGCGACGATCTACCGAACTCCATGGATCCTCCTCTCTACTTTCTCTCTCTAGAATTGTGATCTTCAAGTTATGAGAATAGAGAAGACCATGTAGTGCTTTTATAGGCTACGTAGGGGATCTTAAGGAGGTGGAATATTGGGCTTCCAATATTGAAGATTAAATTGAGCCCAATGCTCAAGTCCGTTAATCCTTATCAATATTAATTAATTCTATTTTCCACTATATAAAATTAATTGCACTCCCAATATTAAACCATATTATATCAAATAATATTTCTCCGGTAGTATTATTTATTCCGTGTATTTAATATATAAATATCCATGA
Source organism: Euphrasia confusa (assembly GCA_954870475.1). Taxonomy (NCBI): domain Eukaryota; kingdom Viridiplantae; phylum Streptophyta; class Magnoliopsida; order Lamiales; family Orobanchaceae; genus Euphrasia; species Euphrasia confusa. Next base: position 25,312,318 of record OX940964.1, read on the forward strand.
ATAAAATTAATTTATTGCTAATTAATTTATTCCTCTCTTATATCCGAGACTAGTACCATTCAACCTTAATTACTATGCGGAACGAATCCACCTGCAGGGTTTACATAATAATTCCTTATGAACTCATCTCGGGGATATTATCAACCCTTCCGGGATACACTTTCCCGTCAAGTATTCACGGCATGTCATATATAAAATATAGTGACCCAACTTAACCGGTAATTAACTCAATAATTAAATCGGTTAATTCCTTTGGTAAATCAAAGTCACTTATATTAAATATACACACCCGCAATAATATCGGGGATTAAGAATAAAATACACTGAGACTCGAATCGATTATCGCCGGCAATCCTAATCGATGAATCTCAACGATCCGCTCAATACACCAAGTGTACAAGTGTGATAAAATAATTAAGATAAATTATTTTCTCTCTTGTTGGAAATCGACTCTCCGGGATGCGTTCGTTCGATCGCTCGAACATCCGAACCATCCCAGTCGACATCCGAAGTCGCTACTTCGTTCACCCGACAAGCCTTGACCCGATTCACGCCCAGCCATCGCCCCGAAGGACAACCGCGCGAAACGGGACTGGACTGCATCAATTCGGCGACCGCCGAAAGCAGTCCAGCGGTCGCTGAAAGGGACTGCAAACGGCGACCGCCGTTTGCCCTTTGGCGACCGCCGTTTGTCCGCGAACAGCAACGCGACGTTGCTGTTCCGGGCTCGTTTCCGGGTCGTTTTTCCTCATCCGACTACCGTTCCGGAGGTCCTAGACCCCCCAGTAGTCGAGGAATACGATCCACGACCCCGGAACCCGATCTACGTTCAAAGTATGATCAACGAGGAAAAGTGAGATCGAATAAATGCGGAATTGAAAGTTCCGATCTCATACCTTATCGGTCGATTGTTGAGACCTTAGAGCTTCTAACGTATTCTCTGATCCCGTCTCCAACCGCTGTGTGGGCAACGATCCGCTGGAGTTCTCCCGTCTATACTCTCTCTATCTCAACCACGGTATAATTATTCTGAATGAGAGAATAAAATTATAATTGCGTTAACTTTATTTTTCACACAGAGAAAAATATTTTTGCGCTAAGCAAAATAATTATTCTCAGATGAAAAATGAAAATTGCGGCGAATGTTAGGTTAAGAGAGGGTAAGGGAGGGGGTTTAAATAGAGCTACGTTAGGGACCTAAGGATAAATTAATTAAGGGCTAAATTGAAATATTAATTAACTTGGAATACGTAAAAGCAATTCCTTAATTAATCGATTTCAATTTTAATTATTATTAACTCCACTATAAAATAATAATTGAATTCCCGAAATTAATTTTAATATTATTTCAACAATAATAAATCCGCCGAAATTACATATACGACTTTCCCCGTGTTTAAGATATCGAACGTCCACGAATTTATTTAATTACTAATAATTAAATTAATTCGTCTCTTATTATCCGAGACTAGTACCACTCAACTTTATTATCATGTGGAACAAATCCACCTGCAGGGTTTACATGATAAACTTTATGAGCTCATCTCGGGGACGTTATCAACCCGATAAACGGGACACGGTTTCCTGTCTATAATCTATAGCATGCCGTGTGTACAATTACGATTCCCAATTCACCGAGTATCTCGACTAATCAATTAGTCTCACTCATTGGTAAGTTAAAGAACCGAGAATTGGACACACGCACCTATAATTATATAGGGATTAAGAATTCGTATATCCGTAATTCTGAGGTCTAGTTCGATTACGTCGATTAGTATAAATCGAACGCCCTCCCGTGGTCCTGCTCAATACACCAAGTGTACAAGTGTAACATAATAGTCAAGACCAACTATTACCCAGTCACACTACGACGTACCGATGGATTGTCCCTGTCCATCTAAGTCGTGAGCTTCTGTTCGATAATATACGAGTAACCGACAGTATGATCTTCCGCGTGTCTCCTCACGCCATACTGTCTACAACGTATATATCTAGGACTATTGCATTTAAGTACATGAAAGACAAAATGCTGACAGTTTGATTATTAGATAATGTAAAACACAGATAAGGAGTTCCATATTGTCACTAAACTAGACATTTAGAATATAACTCCATCATCTCTCACACAACGACTATACCGATGGATTGGTCCGTGTCCATCTAGGTCGTGAGCAACTGTTCGATTAAATACGAGTAACCGATAGTATGATCTTCTGTGTGGGCCCGACACACCATACTAACTACAACGTATAAAATCCAGGACTATAATTTGCATATATTTAATTATAAATAATTAAATGCAAATAATTGTTTATTTAGTTAAATAGATTAGTGGCAATGGATCGTGAGTTTCCGTTACTTAAATCTAGACATTAAGTACACAACTCCAACAGCACCTATTGTTATTACTGTTATACACCGGGACGCCATTGCAGTGGGAGGTTGTTGGACAACCAGAGATGTTCATAAGACTAGAAGAGTTCGGACTCTGGATCTAGTAGAGATGAAATCGACCCTAGCTCTGCATAAGGGCGGTACTAGATTTAAATGTGCCTACTTGGAACAATAAGGTTTATTGTTAAGAGGCTAGATCATTTAGAGTACAAGCTTAGTAAATCCATTTATGGATTGAAATAAAGCTATGAATCGTGGAACTTGCGAATTGATGGGATAGTCCATTTAATGGATTCATCAAAAGGCATAGACGAAAGGTGTATTAAAGACGTAAAGGAAACAAGGTGGTGTTTCTCGGAGATTTTATGTAGATAACATTTCATCATTGGCAGCAATGTAAAAATGTTGTCAGACATAAAATAATGGTTGTCTAAATAAATCGAGATATAAGATTGAGTAGAAGTTAGAGCATGTTCTTAAGATCGTTCGTTCTAACGATAAGAACATTGTACTTCTCCTAGATATCTTATACGATTATGGTTTGTTTTAAACATGCATACTTCTGAGAAAGGTTATTGCCTTTCAGAGACAGAATATAGATGCAATGTTGTAAAACAAGAACCTCATATCAACTATGCGGTTTGCGTAGTGGGAGGATATCAAGGTAATATAGACAAGAGTTTTTCGGATGCTGTAATAGTACTTGCAAAAGTACTGAATTATTAAGCAAGACGGAATCTTCTTTGATTACAAATTCTCAGATCCTAAAAATCAAAAGAAAGGACCAGTGAAAGTCGATATCAGGCTATGTGTTCACTTTTAGAAAGAGGTGGAACCATAAAAGAGTGATAAGCAGGACGCTTTTCAGACTCTCTCATAACCGAATAGCGGCCTCAGAGGCAGCGGAAGTTTTGGTTAGGTTCCGGGATAACCTCTTGACTTGGATATGACTCCTAGTTTACTAAAGGCTATTAGATAGCGGTGCACAGTAAACTGGAAGAGGTCATAAGTCAAAAGTGATGATAACACATAGAGCAAGTACCACCTGATACGAGTCATCGTCGAGGGAGACGACATAGTAGTCACCAAGATAACTTCAGAGCGGCAACCTAGATTGCTCACTCACATAGTACTTCTCGGAAGTACACCTTAAGCGCGTGATGAGTATGGGAACCGGGAGTTTGGAGGAAATGACTAGACCTTAGTACAAGTGGGAGATTGTTGGAGTTGTGTACTTAATGTCTAGATTTAAGTAACAGTAAACTCCCGATCATAGCATTTAATCTATTTAATTAATAAACAATTGTTTGCTTTTAATTATTATTAATTAAATATATGCAAATCATAGTCCTGGATTTTATACGTTGTAGTTAGTATGGTGTGTCGGGCCCCACACAGAAGATCATACTATCGGTTACTCGTATTTAATCAAACAGTGGCTCACGACCTAGATGGACCCGGACCAATCCATCGGTATAGTCGTTGTGTGAGAGAGAAAATAATTTGTCTTAATTATTTTATCACACTTGTACACTTGGTGTATTGAGCGGATCGTTGAGATTCATCGATTAGGATTGCCGGCGATAATCGATTCGAGTCTCAGTGTATTTTATTCTTAATCCCCGATATTGTTGCGGGTGTGTATATTTAATATAAGTGACTTTGATTTACCAAAGGAATTAACCGATTTAATTATTGGGTTAATTACCGGTTAAGTTGGGTCACTATATTTTATATATGGCATGCCGTGAATAATTGACCGGACAGTGTATCCCGGAAGGGTTGATAATATCCCCGAGATGAGTTCATAAGGAATTATTGTGTAAACCTCATGAGTGGATTCGTTCCGCACAATAATTAATGTTGAATGGTACTAGTCTCGGATTCAAGAGATGAATAAATTAATTAGCAATAAATTAATTTTATTCATGGATATTTAAATCTTAAATACACGGAATAAATAATACTACCGGAGAAATATTATTTGATATAATATGGTTTAATATTGGGAGTGCAATTAATTTATATAGTGGAAAATAAATTAATTAATATTAATGGGAGATTAATAGATTTGGGCTTGGGCTCAATTTAATCATTAATATTGGAAGCCCAATATTCCACCTCCTTTAGATCCCCTACGTAGCCTATAAAAGCACTACATGGTCTTCTCTTTTCTATACACATCATAAGATGAAGATCATAATTCTTCTAGAGAGAGAAAGTAGAGAGAGAAGTAGATCCATAGAGCTTGGAGGATCGTCGCCCACCCGACGTTCAAGCTAGTGCAAGGAATACGTGGGAAGATCGTAAGGTCATCAATCTTGATTTCGTTTCTCCGCACAACGAATCGAAAGGTAAAATCATATACTCTCTTCTATGATTTTATGTGAATTGATTGTGATACATACATGAACGCACGATCCGGGTAAACGACGAACTTCGAGGACGGGGATTCGAGATCCCCGGCGAAGGTTCGAAGGACCCTCGGCTGGGAGCCGAGGGGGTGGCGGTCGGCCTAGGGCACGACCGCCGACGCGCACCGAGGGAAGGCCGCGGCTGGACGCCGCGGCTAGGGGGCGATCGAACCTTAGTTCGATCGCCGGGGACCGTCGCGGCTTCGCGCCGCGGCTGGTGGTCCCCCCTCCGGTCGGTGGTGGCGGTGAGTCGCCGGACTCACCGCCGGGGGCTGCCAGGCAGCCCCACGCGATCGATCGATCGCGAGCCCCGTGCGGGGGCTCGGCTGGGCGTGCGGGTTCGTCCCGTGCGGTGCTCGGTCGAGCTCCGGCTCCTACGGTGGTTCGCGGTTGGATCTCCGGCGACGGGTTTTCGGTCGGGTTGTCGGTTTCCGCAATTTTTATAACCCGGGATATCGAATTCCAGCAGAAACGACCGCTGGAGAAGACGTGTGACGAAGGAGAAGATCTAGGGCTCGGGATCGATGGGATCGATCCCATGATGATCGAAGGGGCAAAGGGGGCTGTCTGTGGTGGTTCTCGGCCACGCCGGCCACCGGTGGTGGTGGCGCGTGGGCTGGGGACGGCGGCGGTGGTGCTCCCGGCCGGCGATCAAGGTGGGGGGCGCGGGGTCCTCGTGATCTCGTGCTACTCCTACCAAGATTCTACTTTCCTAATTAATTCGGTTTTCCTATTTGAGTTTTCCTATTTTTGGGAATTCTCATGGATTAGGAAAAGAATTAATTGGAATTAATTTTATTTCCTTATTCTATTATGGAAGTCTTCTAGAGTATTCCGAGTTCTACTTGGAATAGGATTCTAGAGATTTAATAGAATTGGAAAGGAATAAAAGTTAATTTAGGATTGATTTATTTTCTAATTGGTTATTCCTATTTGATGGGAATTTTCATAGTAATGGAAATTAATTAATCTTGGAATGTAGAAGAGTCCCAAATTATTTTATTTCCTTATTTCATTATGGAAGTCTTCTAGAATATTCCAAGTGGGTCTTGGATAAATTATTCTAGAGATTTAATGAAGTAGAAAGGGAAAATAAAATAAATAAAAATATTAATAATATTTAATTTTATTTTTGATTTATTCGATTGACTTAATTTTCGAATTAAGTATCTTTTGGATTTATTAAAAATAAATAGATTTAAATATTGGAAATTAATATTCTCGTCACATGGAGCATTCAAGAACGAAGACTGAAGACTAGAAGATGCGTACGGAGATGGAGTAAAGCCATAATAGTCGGAAAATAATATTCTAGTAATTATTTTGACTATGTGATAATATTATGTGCTTTATTACATGTATGAATGCTATATGTGTTTACTTTTATGCACTAGATAGCGTATCCCTTTGTTATAAAAAGCTAAGTGGGAGAGGGTATGGAAACATACCCATGGTCTCCATTGCTGCTCTCTTGGTGACTTTTATGAACCTTTAAAGTTTATATAGATAAGTCATTGGAGGAGAGTTCTTGTAATTCCTCTTACGAGAAACATTGATTGAGTTCATCAAACAATGCCTAATTTGTCTTTCCAAAACTGATTTCAAGTCGACTTATTCTTACCCCGGGGAGTGGAATGGAGCCAGAGCCACTTGGTCATGTCGAGGACACAAATTAGAGACCTTCGTACCACTCTTTTAAAGGTGGATCGATTGTCTGCTCGGCTCCCTCATTTATGAGAGATAGGGCTGTTCGCATGGTGAATCACTGGTTAGAAACTTCGAGTTTCACTTATGATTCTCCGCGTCTTGATTTACAAAATCGAATGGATCAAGTAATTGGTAGTCAATTATAAATATCTCTTAGTGTAGTAAACGTCCACACAACGTGGCTTGCTATGCTGAAGGATTTTGGATTAATTGATGTAGACAGTTGTAAGAAATTGTGAAGAGTTGTGAAGTTGTCGTAAACGTCCACACAACGTGGCTTGCGGTGATGTAGCAATTCCAAACGATTTACTTTGGTACTGAGTAATGGTTTACACTTAGATACGCCTTATAGTATTCCTCCCACCGAGGTTCCGCTATAAGTGATGTATGACCAAAGGAAATCTAATTGCTAAGTCGTTTAGGTGGGTAAACGTCCACACACCGTGGCTTGCCTTACCTGATTGGATTTTAGATGTGATTAGTGATTTAATGATATTATTTAAGGGAGATAATATCGGACATTAAATTGTTTGTTTGTTTTATGTGCTTATAGGTTAAGAATGACTGTGACCCCACTTTGTGATATACTTAAAGATGAAAACTCACTGGTTCCATATAGTAATGGTTGGGAACGAAATCTGGACATTGTCCAGACTGTTGAGCCTTCTATATCTGCTGTTGTCCCAACTGATGAGGACATTAAGAATGACCTCAATATGATGTTGAGACATAGCGTGGATACCGCTGAAGAGGTGATTGACATACTCATTGTATTTCATCCACTAGAGGAATCGCTTAAAAAAGATGACTTGAGGATGAAAATCATAAGTGTGATCAGAAAATCACAAGCTCTTATGGCCAAGATGGAAGTGCAAGCAAAGAAGCCCAGTGGTTCCAAACCACGGATTGGGAAAAGCAAGCCACGAGGCAAGTGCTATCGATACAAGCAGTCTGGGCACTGGAAGTCTGATTGTCCTCTCATCAAAGGTACGAAATTTTCCTTAGTCACTGAAACATTATCAGTGGTGTTATCTACCAGCACCTGGTGTGTAGATACGGGGGCCACTGATCATGTCTGCAATTCATTGCAGGGGTTCCAGGAAACTCGGAGACTTAGAGAGGGAGAGATCGTGGTCTACATGGGCAATGCTGCGAGGGTGGCGGCTGTTGCAGTGGGAGACGTTCACTTACGCTTCAGTAGTGATAGGGTTTTAGTTTTGCATAATTGTCTTTATGTACCCAATTTTAGAAAGAATTTAATTTCGGTTTCTAAACTTATTATGAATGGATATTCTGTTTCTTTTGACCACTCTGTGATCATAAGAAGAAATAGTGAGATTATCTGTTCTGGTACATTGGTAGACGATTTGTATGTGCTAAATCCTGAGTCTAACACGATGCAACTAACCGAGAGCAATAACACATCTACGAACACCAATAAGAGAAAGGAACCTTCTAAAATGAATCAATTATACTTGTGGCATCTAAGGCTAGGTCATATAAACTCGAATAGGCTTCAAAGGTTGAAAGCTGATGGTCTAATCAGCGATGTTGAAGGAGAGGACCTTCCATCCTGCGAATCCTGTTTAGAGGGTAAAATGACCAAGCGTCCTTTTTCTGGTAAAGGACGTAGAGCTGAACAAGTGTTGGATTTGATTCACTCTGATGTATGCGGACCTATGTCTACTCAGGCAAGGGGAGGGTACGAGTATTTCATCACCTTTACTGATGATTACTCAAGATATGGATATGTATACCTGATGAGCCGCAAGAGCGAATCCTTTGGCAAGTTCAAAGAATTCAAGGCTCTTGTGGAGAACCTTCAAGGTAAATCTATAAAATGCCTGCGATCTGATCGCGGAGGCGAGTACCTGTCTGGAGAATTCAAGGCATACTTGGCAGAGAATGGGATTGAATCCCAACTGACTTCACCATATACTCCTCAGCAGAATGGTGTGTCAGAAAGAAGGAATATGACTCTTATGGAAATGGTGCGATCAATGATGAGTTACTCGGACTTACCTATTATGTTCTGGGGACATGCCTTGGAAACGGCGGCGTATATCTTGAATAGGGTTCCAACCAAAACGGTACCAACCACACCCATGGAATTGTGGAGTGGGCGCAAGCCTAACTTAAGACACATTCGGATCTGGGGTTGTCCAGCACATGTTTTGCGACAAGGTGCCGATAAGTTAGAACCTAGATCAGAATTACGGCTGTTTGTAGGATACCCGAAAGGAACTAAAGGTGGCATGTTCTATAGTCCTAAGGACCAGAAGATCGTTATAAGTACTAACGCTCGGTTCTTAGAGGAAGACTATATCATGGACCACAAGCCCAAAAGTGACATAATACTTGATGAGATGAGAGGAGACAAGGAAGACTTAGATACAGCCGGACCGAGTAGTAATACACCACTAGAACCTGCACCTACTGTCACTATTAATACACCGGAACGCCGTCGTAGTGGGAGGGTTGTTAAACAACCAGATAGATGGATTGGACTGAGTGAGTCTTCGGACTCTGGACCTGGAGTTCATGAAATCGATCCCTGGCCCTATGATGAGGGGGTACAAGATATAGATGCGCCTTCTTGGAAGAAAGCGATGAAATCCGAAATTGAATCTATGCATTCTAATAAAGTCTGGGATCTTGTAGAACCACCAAGCGGCGTAAAGCCAATTGGGTGTAAATGGGTCTACAAGAGAAAGAGAGGATCTGACGGAAAGGTTGAAACCTTTAAAGCTCGGCTTGTTGCGAAAGGATATACTCAGAAAGAGGGAATCAATTATGAGGAGACCTTCTCGCCGGTAGCCAAGATAAAGTCGATCCGGATTCTCTTATCCATAGCAGCTCATATGGATTATGAGGTGTGGCAAATGGATGTCAAGACAGCTTTCCTAAATGGAAGTCTTGACAAGACGATTTATATGAAACAACCAGAAGGATTCATTGCTAAGGGGCGAGATCATCTAGTGTGCAAGCTTAATCGATCCATTTATGGATTGAAACAAGCCTCGAGATCGTGGAACCTGCGGTTTGACGAAGTAGTCCAATCTTTTGGATTCAGTCAAAGCATGGACGAATCGTGTGTGTATTGGAAACGTGATGGGAAGAAGGTGGTGTTTCTCGTGCTTTATGTAGACGACATTCTTCTCATTGGCAACAGTGTGAAAATGTTATCAGACATAAAGGGATGGTTGTCTAGACAATTCGATATGAAAGATTTGGGAGAAGTGGGACATGTTCTAGGGATCAAGGTTATAAGGGATCGCCGGAATAGAACATTGTATCTTTCCCAGCAATCTTACATAGACACGATTCTGGCTCGTTTTAACATGCAAGATTCCAAGAAGGGTGAACTGCCCTTCAGTAAAGGAACTTATCTTTCTAAGGAGATGTGTCCTCAGACACAAAAGGAGAAAGATGAAATGAAAGCAGTTCCCTACGCTTCGGCTGTGGGAAGCTTGATGTATGCAATGTTATGCACGAGACCTGATATCTGCTATGCAATTGGCGTAGTAGCGAGATATCAGAGTAACCCTGGAAAGGCTCATTGGACTACCGTAAAGAGCATTTTCAAGTATTTGCGAAATACTAGGGATTATGTTCTAAGTTACGGGGCAGACAATCTGATTCCTTTGGGTTATACGGATTCGGATTTCCAAGCTGATAAGGACCGGCGAAAGTCGACATCAGGCTATGTGTACACTTTGGGAGGTGGAGCCGTATCATGGAAGAGTGTAAGCAAAAGTGCATTTCAGACTCTACCATGGAAGCTGAATATGTTGCAGCCTCAGAGGCAGCGAAAGAGTCAGTTTGGTTCCTTAATTTCCTCCAAGACTTAGATGTGATTCCGAGTTTGCCCAAGGCTATGACAACTTATTGTGATAATAGCGGTGCAGTGGCAAACAGTAAGGAACCACGGTCCCATAGTGCTACGAAACACATAGAGCGCAAGTACCACCTGATTCGAGACATCGTCAAGAGGGGCGATGCCATAGTCACCAAGATAGCTTCGGAAGACAACCTAGCGGACCCTTTCACCAAGATACTTCCTAAGGAAGTATATTTCAAGCACTTGGAGGGTTTGGGAGTCAGAAGTTTGGGAGATAAGACTAGACCTTAGTATAAGTGGGAGATTGTTGGAGTAGTATACTTAATGTCTAGATTTGAGTATTATAAACTCCTTGTACACTTTCATTTACCTATTAATAACGAACATTCATTTGCTTTTAATTATTGTTAATTAAATATATGCAAATTATAGTCCTGGATTTTATACGTTGTAGTTAGTATGGTGTGCATGGGCGCACAGAAGATCATACTATCGGTTACTCGTATTTAATCGAACAGATGCTCACGACCTAGATGGACACGGACCAATCCATCGGTATAGTCGTTGTGTGAGAGAGAAAATAATTTATCTTAATTATTTTATCACACTTGTACACTTGGTGTATTGAGCGGATCGAATGAGACTCATCAATTAGGTTTGCTCGACGATAATTGATTTGAGACTCAGTGTATTTTATTCTTAATCCCCGATACAATTGCGGGTGTGTATATTTAATATAAGTGACTTTGATTTTCCAAAGGAATTAACCGATTTAATTATTGGGTTAATTACCGGTTAAGTTGGGTCACTATATTTTATATATGGCATGCCGTGAATTCTTGACGGGACAGTGTATCCCGGAAGGGTTGATAATATCCCCGAGATGAGCTCATAAGGATTTATTATGTAAACCTCGCGAGTGGATTTGTTTCGCATAATAAATAATGTTGAGTGGTACTAGTCTCGGATAAAAGAGATGAATAAATTTATTAAGCAATAAATAAATTTTATTCATGGATATTTATATCTTAAATACACGGAATAAATAATACTACCGGAGAAATATTATTTGGATATAATATGATTTAATATTGGGAGTGCAATTAATTTATATAGTGGAAAATAAATTAATTAATATTGATAAGGATTAATGGACTTGAGCATTGGGCTCAATTTAATCTTCAATATTGGAAGCCCAATATTCCACCTCCTTTAGATCCCCTACGTAGCCTATAAAAGCACTACATGGCCTTCATAAATCATAAGACAAGATTATCATACTTGATATTCTAGACAGTTGAAGGAGATCCATAGTAGTTCGATAGATCGTCGCCCACCCGACGTTCGAAGGGAGTGCAAGGAATATGTGGGAAGATTCAAAGGTCATCTTGATTTCGTTTCTCCGAACAACGAATCGTAGGTATGATATCTAAACGCCCTTGATATTATTCGATTTTGTTTATCATAAAATACCGTAGAACAAGATCCGAGGTACGAAACCCCGAAGGAGGATCAACCGGCGATGGTGGTCGAAGACCAAGGCATCGCGGCGGTCGACCCATCTAGGGTTTCGGCGGGGCGTGAGGCGGCGACCCTCGGCTGGGCCGAGGACGCGCGATCGATCTCGGAGATCGATCGCTGGGCACGGGCTGGTGCCGTGCCCGACCCCACCACGATGGTGGGGACCTCCCATGCGGCGGCTAGTCGCCGGACTCGCCGCGGGGCTGCTGTGAGCAGCCCTCCCCAACCGATCGCGGCGGCGCGATCGGGATCGCATGAAACCCTAGCCGCGGGGGCTCGGCTGGGCGTGCGTGCATGGCTTCGGCCATGCCGTGCGTTCGGTCTTGCTCCGGCGCGTGCAACGGTGTTCATGTGATCTCCGGCGAAGGTTTTTGATCGGGTTATTAGTTACCGCTAATTTGAATAGCCTGGGATATCGAATTCCAACATTCATCAAATGAAGTACTCGTACCTTTCTTATCTTAAGTAGACATAGGTCTACATATCAGTGTTTTAATCAATTTCAATACTTGTCCGGATTCTATATCCTTTATCCAGAAAGGTTTGCTTAGTCGTATTTTTCTTCCAAATTCAATTCTTAGGTTGGAAGGTCCATTCCTTCAACTTAATTGATCAAATCAATTTTCAACCTTAGAATATTATTTGAATAAATACTACTCAGCATAGAATTCACAAGTATAATGATTTAGTAAAGAAACATCTCTAACATGTAAAACAAATTATATACTACGGTTTGTTGCATCGTTGAGACTTAGGATTCATCATTCACATATTTCTGACTAATGTACCAGAATAGATAATATCATAATTTCTTCTCAATAATCATCAAATGATTAAAAGAAATAAATATCCATTCATTAATAATAGAAAACCAGAACATAGTTCTTTCTAAAATAAAGGGGTACATAAAAGCAATAACTTTGAAATGAAATCCTAAAGTTACTCATAGATAAAGCCTCTATTGCAACAGCTGCCTCCTCCACAGCATTTCCCTTGACTATTTCCAGGTCTTTGGGTTTCCTGGTGCCCCTGCATTTTAAATGCATACATACCGTCAGTGGTTCCATATATTTCCAGGTCTTTGGGTTTCCTGGTGCCCCTGCATTTTAAATGCATACATACTGTCAGCGGTGTTATCTACCAGGCTTCTGGTAGATAACACCGCTAACTATGTTTTAAAGACTAAGGAGAGAATCTTATACCTTCTTGGGGAGAAAATACAGACTTCCAGTCCCCAGAATGTTTTCTTTGAGAATGACTGCCCAAAGGCTTTCTCACCCTATTTCGTGGTCCAAGCACTTTAGGACTACAGGGCTTCTTTGTCTGCTTCTCCATCCCTTGGTCTATGCCCTTAGGTTCGAAACCTTTGGCTTTGGCCATAAGAGCTTGTGATTGTCTTAACTCATCCAAAAGGTCCAACATCTCGAAAACGTGTTCAAGTGTTTCCTCGAAGCGACTGACCTTTATGAGTATCCTCATCGCCTCTTTTCTAACCTTTTCGTTGTGTCTAAACATTATCTTGAGTTTCAGCATGACATCATGATTAGTGGTTAGTGCGAAAGCACTGTCCCACTTCTCAAAATCAGCTCTTTCCTTAATAGTTGAGACACCTGTAGGTTCAGGAGGACAAAGTTCACTGAGTACTAACTTTTACTCAGCAACAGTCTGGGTGATGTCTAATTCATTATCCCATCCAATACGGTATGGAGCCAGTGTGTTAAATTCCTTGAGTATCACAGAAAGTGGATTCATAGTTATTCTCTAAACTGTTAAGCACATAAACAAATAATCAATTTAATTTCCGATATTATCTCCCTCAAATAATATCATTAAATTAATAATCACATCTAAAATCCCATCAGATATGGCAAGCCACGTTGTGTGGACGTTTACCTATCCAAACGATTTCGTAATTAGATTTACTTTGGTCGTACATCGATTATAGCGTAACTTCGTTGGGAAGGATACTATAACGCGTACCTAAGTGTAAACCATTCACTCAGTACTAAGGTGAATCGTTTGGTATCGCTACATTATCGCAAGCCACGTTGTGTGGACGTTTACGATAACTTCACAATACTTCACAATTCCCTATAACTGTCTACATCAATTATACCAAAATCCCATTCAGTATAGCAAGCCACGTTGTGTGGACGTTTACTACACCAAACGATTTTTATAATTGACTCCCAATTACTTGAGACATTTAATCTTGTGAATCAAAATGTGGTAAATCATAAGTGAAACTCGAAGTTTCTTACCAGTGATTCACCATGCGAGCGACCCTATCTCTCATAGAATGAGGGAGCCGAGCAGACAATCGATCCAAAGATACGAAAGTCTCTAATTTGTGTCATCCACATGACCAAGTGGCTTTGGCTCCATTCCACTCCCCGGGGTGAGAATGAGTCGACTTGAAGTCAGTTTCAGAAAGACAAATTAGGCATTGTTTGACAAACTTAATCAATGTCTCTTGTAAAAGGAATTACAAGAATTCTCCTCCAATGACTTGTCTATATGAACTTCAAAAGCTCATAAAAGTCACCAAGAGAACAACAATGGAGACCATGGGTATCGTTTCCAATCCCTCTCCCACATAGCTTTTTACAATAAAGGGATACGCTATCTAATGCATAATTAAATACACATAAGCATGCATACATGAAACAAAAGCACATAAATATTATCACATAGTCAAAATAATACTAGAATATTATTTTCCGACTATTATGGCTTTATTCCATCCTTGTATGCATCTTCTAGTCTTCAGTCTTCGTTCTTGAATGCTCCAAGTGACGAGAATATTAATTCAAATATTTAAATCTATTTATTTTTAATAAATCCAAAAGATACTTAATTCGAAAATTAAGTCAATCGAATAAATCAAAAATAAAATTAAATATTATTAATATTTTTATTTATTTATTATCCTTTCTAATTCAATTAAATCTCTAGAATCCTATCCAAGTCAAACTTGGAACATTCTAGGAGACTTCCATAATAGAATAAGGAAATAAATTAAATTAGGACTCTTCTACTTTCCAAATTAATTAATTTTCATGTCCATGAAAATTCCCATAAAATAGGAATAATCAATTAGGAAATAAATTAATTCCAAATTAATTCTCTTCCTTATCCATGAGAGTTCCCATAAATAAGAACACTCAATAAGGAATAAATTAATTTCAATTTAATTCTTTTCCTATTCCATGAGAGTTCCTAAAAATAAGAACACTCAAAATAGGAAAACTGAATTAAATTAGGAAAGCGAATCATGGTAGGAGTAGCACGGGGTGGGGATCCCCGCACCACCCCCACCAATCGACCGGCCGAGGAGGAGCACCGCCGCCGCCGCCGGTCCACGCGCCACCACCACCGGTGGCCGGCGTGGCCGAGGGGATCCGCGGGCAGCCCCTTCCCTCTCGATCGATGCATGGGGTCGATCATGGGGATGATCGGCCCCGGTCCTTCCCTCTCATCGTCTCCTTCGTCACGTCTCGTTTTCCGGCGATCGTCTCAACATCGAACCAACGTAAAATTAAATTACAAATTTAAATTACAATTCCGGTATCGATTCTATACATGAATTCGATCCTATACACTTTCCGGAAAAAGTAGAACAATAATAATAAATCCTAAATTCGGTCAACCCCCGAATTTTTACTATTACAAGAATTCATCCACACAAAACGAATCTCGACATGTCCGAGAGTTTAATAAAAATTATGACAATAATTAACAAATAATTAACAAGCCATAATAGTCGGAATCCCTGCAACGTAGAACATAAAATCGAACATTTACATGAACTAGAACCAACGCTCTGATACCAATTGTTGGAAATCGATATCCCGGGGTTAACGGAAATTGCGGAAAACATAACCCCGACCGAAATCCCATCGCTGGAAAACACGCGAACCACCGTACGACGCCGGAGCTCGACGAGAGCATCACCGTGGGCCCCGCCGAGAGGGGGGCTCGCGATCGCACGCGATCGCCGGGGATGCACGCGCATCCCCGTGGGGCTGTTCGGAACAGCCCCCGGCGGTGAGTCCGGCGACTCACCGCCACCGCCGAGGAGGGCGGTGCGCCCAGCGCACCCGCCGCGGCTCCCAGCCGCGGCTGCCTCGCAATCGACCGCACGGTCGATCGCTCACCGCGGCGTCCAGCCGGGGTTCCTCTTGTGTGCGCCCGGCGATCGAACCCTAGGTTCGATCGCCACCCCTTGGTATACATGAACGAAGATCCGGGAACGAGCCAGCCGATGGTTCGATTCTCCGCAGGGATGTCGACCTCGCGGTCCATCCCCATCCGCGGAGTTCCTCGTTCCCGGATCTTCGTTCATGTATATATCACGATTTTAATTCACATAAAATAATAGAGGGGGTTGAACGATTTTACCTTTGATCTCGTTGTGCGGAGAAACAAGATTGATTTGAAGACCTTCGGATCTTCCTACGTATTCCTTGCACTAGCTTGAACGTCGTGTGGGCGACGATCCTCCAAGCTTATGGATCTCCTTCTCTCTACTTTCTCTCTCTTGAATTATGATCTTCAAGTTATGAGGTTATGAGAATAGAGAAGACCATGTAGTGTTTTTATAGGCTACGTAGGGGATCTAAAGGAGGTGGAGCCCAAATCTATTAATCCATTAATATTAATTATATGATTAACTCCGCTATATAAATATAATTGCACTCCCAATATTTACCATATTATATCAAATAATATTTGTTGGAATTCGATATCCCGGGCTATTAAAATTTGCGGAAACAATAACCCGATCAAAAACCATTCGCCGGAGATCACACGAACGACGACTCATCCGCCGGAGTCCGGCCTTTGGAGACCACGCACCCGAAGGCACGCGGCCCGCCCCCAGCCGAACCCCCGCGAGCCGAGGTTCATGCGATCGCATGGATCGATCGCATCGTGCGATCGATCAGCCGGGGCTGCAGCGGCAGCCCCGCGGTGAGTCCGGCGACTCACCGCCGTCGGGGAGGGGGGCAGCTCGCCCAGCGAGCCGCGGAGGCACCCGCCGCCACCCCGCGATCGAACCTAGGGTTCGATCGCACCCCGGCGTCCTGCCGGGGTTCTCCTCGATCGCGCACCCCCGGCGTCCAGCCGGGGTGTTCTTGGTTCGATCCCCACGGGGTCCTCGAGCCGCTGCGGTCCGGTGGCTTCACCACCACCGCCCGGTTCGACCTCGTTCCGGGGTTCGTCCTCGGATCTTGGTTCTACGGTATTTTCAATAAATAATCGAATAAAATCATCAAGGGTGTTTAACGATTTTACCTTCGATTCGTTGTTCGGAGAAACGAGATCAATCGATGACCTTGAGATCTTCCCACGTATTCCTTGCACTAGCCCGGACGTCGTGTGGGCGACGATCTACCGAACTCCATGGATCTCCTTCACGAACTCTCTAGACTAATCAAGTATGATTATCTTGTCTTGTCTAATTGTGAAGACCATGTAGTGCTTTTATAGGCTACGTAGGGGATCTTAAGGAGGTGGAATATTGGGCTTCCAATAATAGTGATTAAATTGAGCCCAAGCCCAAATCTATTAATCCTTACTATTATTAATTAATTCTATTTTCCACTATATAAAATTAATTGCACTCCCAATATTAAACCATATTATATCAAATAATATTTCTCCGGTAGTATTATTTATTCCGTGTATTTAAGATATAAATATCCATGAATAAAATTAATTTATTGCTAATTAATTTATTCATCTCTTATATCCGAGACTAGTACCATTCAACCTTAATTATTATGCGGAACGAATCCACCTGCAGGGTTTACATAATAATTCCTTATGAACTCATCTCGGGGATATTATCAACCCTTCCGGGATACACTTTCCCGTCAAGTATTCACGGCATGCCATATATAAAATATAGTGACCCAACTTAACCGGTAATTAACCCAATAATTAAATCGGTTAATTCCTTTGGTAAATCAAAGTCACTTATATTAAATATACACACCCGCAATAGTTTCGGGGATTAAGAATAAAATACACTGAGACTCGAATCGATTATCGCCGGCAATCCTAATCGATGAATCTCAACGATCCGCTCAATACACCAAGTGTACAAGTGTGATAAAATAATTAAGACAAATTATTTTCTCTCTCACACAACGACTATACCGATGGATTGGTCCGTGTCCATCTAGGTCCTGAGCAACTGTTCGATTAAATACGAGTAACCGATAGTATGATCTTCTGTGTGGGCCCGACACACCATACTAACTACAACGTATAGAATCCAGGACTATAATTTGCATATATTTAATTATAAATAATTAAATGCAAATAATTGTTCATTTAATTAAATAGATTAATGGCAATGGATCGTGAGTTTCCTTTACTTAAATCTAGACATTAAGTACACAACTCCAACAATCTCCCACTTGTACTAAGGTCTAGTCATTTCCTCCAAACTCCCGACTCCCATACTCATCACGTGCTTAAGTTGTACTTCCAAGAAGTACTATGTGAATGAGCACTCTAGGTTGCCGCTCTGAAGTTATCTTGGTGACTACAGCGTCGTCTCCCTCGACGATGACTCGTATCAGGTGGTACTTGCACTATGTGTTATCTTACACTTATGGACTAGTGATTTCTTACCATTTGCCATTGCACCGCTATTTACATAGCCTTTGGCAAATTAAGAATCACATCTAAGTCCCAGAGATTATCCCGGAGTTATACCAAAACTTCCGCTGCCTCTGAGGCCGCTATTTGGTTACCTATGGCAGAGTCCGAAAAGCATCGTGCTTATCACTCTTCCATGCTAAACTCCTTCTCCTTCAATAGTGAAACACATAGCCTGATATCGACTTACACCGGTCCTCATTCGATTAGAAATCTAAGAGAATGTAATCCAAAGGAAAAACTCGTCTGCTTCGTAGTCTAGAACAGTACTTCGAAAGTACTTTTACGGCAGTCGAATATTCCTTTCCAGGATTACCTTGATATCCTCCCACTATGCTAACCGCATAGCCGATATCAGGTTCTTGTTTTCAACAATGCATTTATTAAGCTTTCCACACTCAAAGTGTAGGAAACTGCTTTCATTGCTTCTATCTCCTTTTGTGTTCCAAAACACATATCCTTAGATAGATGCATTCCGTCTCTGAAAGGTAACGAACCTTTCTCGGAATTTTGCATGTTTAAAACGAACCATAATCATTTATGTAAGATGTCCAGGAGAAGTACAATGTTCTTTCTAGAGATCCAAGATCTCAAGGAGGTTTCCAACTTCTTCTTTTATCTTTCATACTGATTCATCTAGACAACCATCATTTTATGTCTGATAACATCTTTACATTGTTGCCAATGATAAGAGTGTCATCTACATAAAAACTTCGAGAAACACCACCTTGTTTTCCATCACGTTTCCAATACACACAATTCGTCTATGCCTTTGATGAATCCATAAGATGGACTATCTCATCAATTTGCAAGTACCACGAACTCAATGCTTTGTTTCAATCCATAAATGGATCAACTAAGCTTGTACTCTTAATGATCTCGCCTCTTAGCAATAATCCTTATTGCTCTCCAAGAAGGCACATTTAGATCTAGTACGGCCTTTATGTAGATCTAGGGATCGATTTCATGTATACTAGGTCCAGAGTCCGAAGACTCTCCTAGTATTATGAATATTTCCGGTTGTCCCACAACCTCCCACTACAATGGCATTCCGGTGTATAAACAGTGATAACAGTAGGTGCAGTTAGTGGTGTACCGCTACTCGGTTCGGCTGGTTCTAAGTCTTAATCTTTCTCTCTCATTTCAAAGTATTACGTAACCTTGGGCTTGTGGTTCATCAAATAGTCTTCCTCTAAGAACCGGGCGTTAGAACTTATAACGTCCTTCTGGTTCATAGTACTATTGAACACACATCTTTTGTTCTTCTAGGATATTCTACAACCGCATTTGAATGCGCCGTTGTTTCCAGACATATCCATAGAACATAGATAGTTCCGTATAACTCATCTTTTACTATCTCTATAAGAGTTCCATTTCTTGTTTACGACACACCATTTCTACACAACAGTGTATGGTGAAGTCATTTAGGATCAAATCCCAATTTCTGATTAGTATGCCATGCATTCCTCAGACAGGTACTTGCCTCCGCGATCAAATTGCAGGCTACAAATGGATATACCTTGATGGCTCTCCACAATTGCTTAGTGTCCATTGACTTGTCAAAACACTTGCTTTTGTGGCACATCAGGTATTCTAATCCATTTTTCGAGTAATCATAAAATGAAGTACTCGTACCTTATTGTCTGAGTAGGCATAGGTCTGCATACATCAGAGTCAATCAATTCTTCTACTTGTCCGGATCTTACATCTTATATCCATAAAGGATTGCTTAGTCATATTATCTTCCAAATTAGATTCTTAGGTCGGAAGGTCCACTCCTTCAACTTAATTGATCAAATATCAATTTTCGACCTTTGAACTTCTTCTTTGAATAAACATGACTCAGCATAAGAATCCACAAGTATAATTGATAAAGAAATCTCTTATTAGAAAAACGAGTTTCATACTACGGTTCGATTCATCATTTATGTATTGCTAGTCAATGTACCAAAATAGATAATATCATTATTTCTTCTTATAACCATCAAATGATTAAAAGAAATAAAATATCCATTTATTAGAAATCTAGAACAAAGTTCTTTCTAATATGAAAGGTACATAAAAGCAATAACTCAAAATGAAATCCTATAAAATGTCCTCCACTGCAACTGCTGCCTCCTCCACAGCATTTCCCATGCAGACTACGATTTCTTCTTTTCTAAGTCGTCGGGTTTCCTGGAACCCTTGCATTTAAAATGCACATACCGTCAGTGGTTCCATATCTACACACCAGGTTCCGGTAGATAATACCACTGACTATGTTTTACGACTAAAGAAAATTTCGTACTTTCTTTGAGAGGATAATCAGACTTCCAGTACCCAGACTGTTTGCATCGAGAACTCTTGCCTCTGGCTTTCTCGTCCCATCTCGTGGTCCAAGAAACCTAGGACCACTGGGTTTCTTTGCTTGCTTTTCCTTTCCCCCGATTTTTCCCTTAGGTTCGAAACCTTTGGCATTGGCTACAAGAGCTTGCGATTTCCGTCTCAACTCGTCTAAAAGGTCAATCATCTCAAAAACGTGTTTAAGCGTTTCCTCGAAGCGACTGGCCTTTATGAGTATCCTCATCGCTTCTTGTCTAGCCACCTATGTTAATAGGCTCGGGAGGACAAAGCTTACTGAGTACTAACCAGTACTCTTCAACAGTCTGGACAATGTCTAGATCTCTATTCCAATCATTACATTTAGGGACCAATGAGTTTAAAATCCTTACGTATCACAGAAAGTGGGTTCAAAGCCATATCCTAATCTATGAGCACATATAACAACAAACAATCGATTTAATCTCCGATATTATCTCCCTTAAATAATATCATTAAACCACTAATCACCTCTAAAATCCCATCAGATATGGCAAGCCACGTTCGTGTGGACGTTTACCTATCCAAATGATTTAGCAATTAGATTTGCTTCGGTCGTACATCAATTATAGCGTTACTTCGTTGGGAAGAATACTATAAAGCGTACCTAAGTGTAAACCATTACTCAGTATCCAAGAAGATTGTTTGGGACACGTATATTCACCGCAAGCCACGTTCGTGTGGACGTTTACGTTAACATACGCTCCTTCACTCCCTTCTATAACTGTCTACATCAATTAATCCAAGATCCCATTCAGCATAGCAAGCCACGTTCGTGTGGACGTTTACTACACCAAAAGATCTTTATAATTGACATCCAATTACTTGAATCATTTAATCTTGTAAATCAGGACGCGGAGAATCATAAGTGAAACTCGAAGTTTCTAACCAGTGATTCACCATGCGAACGACCCTATCTCTCATAAATGAGGGAGCCGAGCAGACAATCGACCCACCTTCAAAAGATGGTACGACTGCCTCTAATTTGTGTCCTTGACATGACCAAGTGGCTTTGGCTCCATTCCACTCCCCGGGGTGAGAATGAGTCGACTTGAAATCAGTTTTGGAAAGACAAATTAGGCATTGTTTGATAAACTTAATCAATGTTTCTCGTAAAAGGAATTACAAGAATTCTCCTCCAATGACTTGTCTATACGAACTTCAAAAGTCCATAAAAGTCACCAAGAGAACAGCAATGGAGACCATGGATATGTTTCCATACCCTCTCCCACTTAGCTTTTTATAACAAAGGGATACGCTATCTAATGCATAATTAAATACACATAAGCATGCATACATGAAATAAAGCACATAGAATATTATCACATAATCAAAATAATACTAGAATATTATTTTCCGACTATTATGGCTTTATCGCATCCCCGTATGCGTCTTCTAGTCTTTAGTCTTCGTTCTTGAATGCTCCATGTGACGGGAATATTAATTCCAATATTTAAATCTATTTATTTTCAATTAATCCAAAAGTTACTTAATTCGAAAATTAAGTCAATCGAATATATCAAAAATAAAATTAAATATTATTAATATTTTTATTTATTTTATTTTCCCTTTCTATTTCATTAAATCTCTAGAATAATCTATCCAAGACCCACTTGGAATATTCTAGAAGACTTCCATAATGAAATAAGGAAATAAAATAATTTATTTTATTTTCCCTTTCTACTTCATTAAATCTCTAGAATAATCTATCCAAGACCCACATGGAATATTCTAGATGATTTCCATAATGAAATAAGGAAACAAAATAATTTAGGACTCCTAGTCCTTCCAAATTAATTTAGGACTCTTCTACTTTCCAAAATTAATTAATTTCCATGTCCATGAAAATTCCCATAAAATAGGAATAATCAACTAGGAAATAAATTAATTTAATAATTAATTATTTTCCTTTCTAATTCTATTAAATCTCTAGAATCCTATTCCAAGTAGAACTTAGAATATTCTAGAAGACTTCCATAATAGAATAAGGAAATAAATTAATTCCAATTAATTCTTTTCCTATTTCCATGAGAGTTCCCAAAAAATAGGAATACTCAAAATAGGAAAACCGAATCAATTTAGGAAAGTTGGATCTTGGTAGGAGAACACGAGATCACGAGGACCCCGCGTCCCCCACCATTGATCGCCGGCCGGGGAGGAGCGCCGCCGCCACCTCAGCCCACGCGCCACCACCACCGGTGGCCGGCGTGGCCGAGGGTTCCCGCGGGCAGCCCCCATTCCCCCCCTTTCGATCGATCCTCATGGGATCGATCATCATGATCGATCCCCGGTCCTCCCTCTCTACGTCTCCTCCGTCACACTTTTCCGGTCGTCGTTTCGGAATCGATCCAACGTAAAATAAATTACAAATTTATTACTACGCTATCCGGTATCGATTCTCTACATGAAATCGACCTCATACAATTTCCGGAAAAATAAGAACAAGCATTCACCACACAAGAACAAATATTGACATCACCGAGAGTTTAATAATCAAGAACATTATTATGACATTAATTAACAAAATTAAATCTAGCCATAATAATCGGAAACCCTGCAAGGTAGAACAATTTTATCGAAAATACCGCGAACGTAAACCACGCTCTGATACCAATGATTGGAATTCGATATCCCGGGCTATTAAAATTTGCGGAAACAATAACCCGATCAAAAACCATTCGCCGGAGATCACACGAACGACGACTCATCCGCCGGAGTCCGGCCTTTGGAGACCACGCACCCGAAGGCACGCGGCCCGCCCCCAGCCGAACCCCCGCGAGCCGAGGTTCATGCGATCGCATGGATCGATCGCATCGTGCGATCGATCAGCCGGGGCTGCAGCGGCAGCCCCGCGGTGAGTCCGGCGACTCACCGCCGTCGGGGAGGGGGGCAGCTCGCCCAGCGAGCCGCGGCGGCACCCGCCGCCACCCCGCGATCGAACCTAGGGTTCGATCGCACCCCGGCGTCCTGCCTGGGTTCTCCTCGATCGCGCACCTCCGGCGTCCAGCCGGGGTGTTCTTGGTTCGATCCCCACGGGGTCCTCGAGCCGCTGCGGTCCGGTGGCTTCACCACCACCGCCCGGTTCGACCTCGTTCCGGGGTTCGTCCTCGGATCTTGGTTCTACGGTATTTTCAATAAATAATCGAATAAAATCATCAAGGGTGTTTAACGATTTTACCTTCGATTCGTTGTTCGGAGAAACGAGATCAATCGATGATCTTGAGATCTTCCCACGTATTCCTTGCACTAGCCCGGACGTCGTGTGGGCGACGATCTACCGAACTCCATGGATCTCCTTCACGAACTCTCTAGACTAATCAAGTATGATTATCTTGTCTTGTCTAATTGTGAAGACCATGTAGTGCTTTTATAGGCTACGTAGGGGATCTTAAGGAGGTGGAATATTGGGCTTCCAATAATAGTGATTAAATTGAGCCCAAGCCCAAATCTATTAATCCTTACTATTATTAATTAATTCTATTTTCCACTATATAAAATTAATTGCACTCCCAATATTAAACCATATTATATCAAATAATATTTCTCCGGTAGTATTATTTATTCCGTGTATTTAAGATATAAATATCCATGAATAAAATTAATTTATTGCTAATTAATTTATTCATCTCTTATATCCGAGACTAGTACCATTCAACCTTAATTATTATGCGGAACGAATCCACCTGCAGGGTTTACATAATAATTCCTTATGAACTCATCTCGGGGATATTATCAACCCTTCCGGGATACACTTTCCCGTCAAGTATTCACGGCATGCCATATATAAAATATAGTGACCCAACTTAACCGGTAATTAACCCAATAATTAAATCGGTTAATTCCTTTGGTAAATCAAAGTCACTTATATTAAATATACACACCCGCAATAGTTTCGGGGATTAAGAATAAAATACACTGAGACTCGAATCGATTATCACCGGCAATCCTAATCGATGAATCTCAACGATCCGCTCAATACACCAAGTGTACAAGTGTGATAAAATAATTAAGACAAATTATTTTCTCTCTCACACAACGACTATACCGATGGATTGGTCCGTGTCCATCTAGGTCCTGAGCAACTGTTCGATTAAATACGAGTAACCGATAGTATGATCTTCTGTGTGGGCCCGACACACCATACTAACTACAACGTATAGAATCCAGGACTATAATTTGCATATATTTAATTATAAATAATTAAATGCAAATAATTGTTCATTTAATTAAATAAATTAATGGCAATGGATCGTGAGTTTCCTTTACTTAAATCTAGACATTAAGTACACAACTCCAACAATATTCTCTCCGGTAGTATTATTTATTCCATGTGTTTAAGATATAAATATCCATGAATAAAATTAATTTATTGCTTAATTAATTTATTCATCTCTTATATCCGAGACTAGTATCATTCAACTTTAATTATTATGCGGAACAAATCCACTCATGAGGTTTACATAATAATTCCTTATGAACTCATCTCGGGGATATTATCAACCCTTTCGAGGACACATTTTCCCATCAAGAATTCACGGCATGTCATACATAAAATACCGTGACCCAACTTTACCGGTAATTGATCGGTTATTCTAATCAATCAATTTCTTTGGAAAATCAAAGTCACTAATATTAAATGCACACACCCGCAATAATATCAAGGATTGAGAATAAAATACTCAGAGATTTAAATCGATTATCCAAGGCAATCCTAATCGATAAATCTCCAGCGATCCGCTCAATACACCAAGTGTACAAGTATGATAAAATAATCAAGACCAATTATTTTTTCTCTCATACAACGACTATACCGATGGATTAGTTCTTGTCCATCTAGGTCGTGAGCTACTGTTTGATTATATACGAGTGACTGATAGTATGATCTTCCGTGTGACGACGCACACCATACTAAATACAACGTATATAATCCAGAACTATATTTGCATTTATTTAATTATAAATAATTAAAAGCAAACGATTATTAATTTAATTAGATTAAATACTATGATCGGGAGTTTACGATACTTAAATATAGACATTAATTATACAACTCCATCACAGCCTAAGGCATGGAGGGCGGTACCTCACTGGAGACCGACAGTTGAAGACCTGGAGGGCGACGCCTTCAGAAAGAGCTAAAATTCATGAAGTTCCAGGGGATTGAACCTGCGTCCGCAGGAAATCCGGCGTCCGCAGGAGGGACGTCGCCCGACGCCATACAACCCGTCGACCGACATGACCCTGGAGGGCGAGAGTCTTTTAAGCGTCGCCCGAAAGCTATTGAGGATCCAAAATGTTGAAGTTCCAGGAGATCGAACCTGCGTCCGCAGGAAATTCCGCGTCCGTAGGAAGGATGTCGCCCGACACCCTGTATCCAGTCGGCCGACAGGTTCGTGGAGGGCGACAGGAATTCAGCCGTCGTCCGACATCTATTGCTGGAAAGTGCAGATTTTATAATTCGTCTTTGACTTTGTTTGACCCTCGTTTTGAAGGGTATAAATAGCATTTTGGCTTGAGAATTGTAACTAACTTTTCATTCCTCACTTTACACATTACATTTCTAGCTTTCTTCTCAAGCAATCCAATTTCCATTTTTATGTTCTTCAATTTCTCAATACAAATTCACGATCTAAATTACGTACGTCGAGAATCCGATTAAATCTCATTCACAAACGATATTCCTCTCATCGAGCCCGACGTTTTCATCGGAGCGGTTTCTCCGGGTGACAAGTTGAAGTCCGACCTCGATTTCGGAAGTTCGGTTCGATCGTCTTCTTCATCCATCGATTCCATCATTCTCGTGGTGAGATTCTCTTCGTTTCCTTCTGGATTATGGCTTATTCAATTGTGGATTGTGAATTTGAGTGCTTGATCATGACTAGCTAAACCTTTCGTAAGGGTGTTTGATGAAATTTCTCAATGAATTAGAGTTGATTTCTTAAGTAGCTTGATTTCTAGTAATTGGACAATTACACCTTTCGATTTGTGGTCTCGTGTCAAACAACCTCGCGGTATATCGCTAGTGGATCATACGGTTGATGTGTGATCATTGGTGAGGGAGAACGTGACAACGCCGTGATCTTTAGTCCGATTATTAGTTAATCGAGAGTTTTATAAATATCGTCAACTCTAGTTCGTTAGGAAGAGTAATCGATGCACCCTTGCTTCCAAAACTCATTTGTTACAACTCGATCTTTAATTACTCATTTAAATACTCGTACTAGTTGTTAATCAAACACTCAATTGCAACCCCCTTAGATAATAATGTGTTACTTTACTATTTTGGAGCTCGTACTTAGCATATACAAAACGATATTCACGTGCCGATAGCATTGCTCCTTGAGATCGACTCGGGGGGTTTATGTTCGTAAACCTTTCGATTTTATAAATAGGTTTTGAGCAATCATATACATATATGTTTCAACATGGATTAATTATATTTAATGTCTTTTACATTTTTCAATTTCGCCAAAAATTTGTTGCTGATTAGTACATTATATTTAAAGAAATTACACTTTATAACATGTTTGCCGCCGAAACAAAATATATTGAAGAATATTTCCTTCACATCATATATATTTAATTTTTTAATTATATTTTATTAATTTGCACTCAGTCTCACATGCACTAAAAAGATAAATTAAACATAAAAAATTTGGAAGTATTCATTTTCTTCAAAATCGACGTAAAATTAAAAAGTAAAATCTTTTTAGCAACCATTTATCTTCTTCATCTTTTTCGCAAAACACTGTTATATTGTTGGAAAAAGTGATTAAAAACCACTTAAGAAAGAAAAAAATTAGGAGCCGTGTAAAATGGCGTCGATCTACTTACCTGCCGGGTAAAGTCAGCTGTTATATTCTACGCATCGCGTTCAATTTTATTAGTCGCATAGGTCGCAACCATTTTTCTTCGACGCGTGAGCGAATTTTGGGAGGAGGTCGGCCGTGAAACTTCAATGCGGACTATTTAAGGGATAAATATTTTGAATTGTTAACCATACTTGGAGATTTGAGTTATATTAATAAAATAATTTTATTTCTTATTCTTATTTGTTATTTAGGTTATAAATTTTTTACATTTATAAATTAAGATCTACACCTTAATTAAACACATTAATTTGTGCACGTGTGACAGAGAAAATAAAGTGTGAGGTATGATACAGGTGTATCGTGTCTGTGGTACACTGCCAAACAAAATTTGACACGTATCATTATTATATAAATTAATTAAATAAATATTATTTTAATTATTATTAAATTGAGTTACTGTATAAGAAAAAAAATTACGAAAATCTTCTAAAATGTTAAAAAAAAAATCAATATAATTCTTCCAAATATTAAGAGCCTGTAAATACAAGTTTTTTGCATCAACTTTGTATGTTCCATGCGCTGTCCGTCGACTACTGTCATAACTTTTTCATACGAGGTCCGATTGCGTTGATTCAAAGTTCTATGGAATACACACTTCAAGAGATATAAAATAGATTTGACGACTGGAGTCTCCGAATTTAGATCCGGCGACTGGAGTCGCCACAATTTGGATCTGGCGACTACAAGGCTTCACCATGCACACTCCGTCGATTTTGATCATATCTCCTTGGTGCGAGATCCGATTGACTTGATTCAAAATTATTTGGAATCTACACTTCAAGAGCTACAACATGGATCTGGCGACTGGAGTCTCCGCATTTGGATCCGGCGACTGGAGTCGCCACATTTGGATCGGGCGACTAAGGCTTCATCATGTGCAGTCCGTCGATTTCGGTCATATCTCTTTCGTGCGAGCTCCGATTGACTTGATTCAAAATGCTATAGAATCCACACTTCAAGAGATACAAAATCGGCGACTCCTGTCTTCCATGTCAAAAACCGGAGACTCCAATCTTCCATGTCAAAACCGGCGACTCCTGTTTTCCATGTCAAAACCAGCGACTAGAGTCTCCACTTATTGAAACCAGGGACTGGAGTCTCCACTTCTTGAAACCAGCGACTGGAATCTCCACTGATTGAAACCAGCGACTGGAGTCTCCACTTCTTGAAACCAACGACTGGAGTGTTGGAGTTGTATACTTAATGTCTAGATTTAAGTGATATTAACTCCCGATCCATTGCCACTAATCTATTTAATAAATAAACAATTATTTGCGTTTAATTATTTATAATTAAATATATGCAAAATATAGTCCTGGATTATATACGTTGTAGTTAGTATGGTGTGCGGGCCCACACGGAAGATCATACTATCGGTTACTCGTATTTAATCGAACAGTTGCTCACGACCTAGATGGACACGGACCAATCCATCGGTATAGTCGTTGTGTGAGAGAGAAATTAATTTGTCTTGATTATTTTATCACACTTGTACACTTGGTGTATTGGGCGGATCGTTTGAGATTTATCGATTAGGATTGCCTTGGATAATCGATTTAAATCTCAGTGTATTTTATTCTTAATCCCCGATACTATTGCGGGTGTGTATATTTAATATAAGTGACTTTAATTTTCCAAAGGAATTGACCGGTTTAATTATTGGGTCAATTACCGGTTAAGTTGGGTCGCTATATTTTATATATGACATGTCGTGAATACTTGACGGGAAAGTGTATCTCGTAAGGGTTGATAATATCCCCGAGATGAGTTCATATGGAATTATTATGTAAACCCTGCAGGTGGATTTATTCCGCATAATAATTAAGGTTGAATGGTACTATTTTCGGATACAAGAGATGAATAAATTAATTGGCAATAAATTAATTTTATTCATGGATATTTGAATCTTAAATACACAGAATAAATAATACTACCGGAGAATTATTATTTGATATAATATGGTTTAATATTGGGAGTGCAATTAATTTATATAGTGGAAAATAAATTAATTAATATTAATGGGATTAATAGATTTGGGTTTGGGCTCAATTTAATCATTAATATTGTAAGTCCAATATTCCACCTCCTTAAGGTTCCCTACGTAGCCTATAAAAGCACTACATGGTCTTCTCTATTCTCATAACTTGAAGATCACAATTCTAGAGAGAGAAAGTAGAGAGGGAGATCCATGGAGTTCGGCAGATCGTCGCCCACACGACGTTCGAGCTAGTGCAAGGAATACGTGGGAAGATCTCAAGGTCTTCAAATTGAGTTCTTCGTTTTTCCGAACAACGAGAACGAGGTAAATCGTAAAACCCTTTTATGATTTTATCGTTTAATTATCGTGAAAATATTGTGAACAAAGATCCGAGGATCGAACCCCGGAACGAGGGACGAGTCGAGCGGTGGTGGTCGAACCACTGGACCGCGGTGGCTCGTGGATCCCCATGGGGATCGAACCACAAAGCGCCCCGGCTGGACGCCGGGGACGCACGCACGAGGACCCCGGCTGGACGCCGGGGGTGCGATCGAGCACGGGCTCGATCGCTGGGACGGCGGGCTGGTGCCGCCGCTGCTCGCGTGGCGAGCAGCCCCCTCCTCCGCGAACGGCGAGTCGCCGAACTCGCCGTGGGGTTGCCGTGCGCAACCCCGGTGATCGCTTTGTGCGATCGCGAGCCCTAGCGGGGGCTCGGCTGGCCGCGACATGCCTTCGGGTATGTCGTGTGTTTGGTTGAGCCCCGGTCCGCGTGGCGTGCTCGCGTGAACTCCGGCGATCGGGATTTCGATTAGGTTGTCGGTTCCGCAATTTTTGACAATCCGGATATTCGATCTCCAAAGGATTTCGGTTGGAATTAATTAGATAATTTATTTAATTAATTTTATTTAAATTTATTAATTCCGGGATATCGATTTCCAAAAATTAGTATCAGAGCGTTGGTTTTAGTTCACGGTATTTTTCGATAAATTGTTCTACCTTACAGGGTTTCCGATTATTATGGCTAGATTTAATTTTTGTTAATTAATGTCATAATATTGCTCTTGATTATTAAACTCTCGTTGATGTCGAGATTCGTTCTTGTGTGGTGAATGCTTGTTCTTAATTTTTTCGGAAATTGTTTGAGGTCGTTTTTCATGTAGAGAATCGATACCTGATAGCGTAGTAATAAATTTGTAATTTATTTTACGTTGGATCGAGGACGAAACGACGACCAGAAAATTGTGACGGAGGAGACGAAGAGAGGGAGGATTCCGGGGATCGATCATCCCCATGATCATCTCCGAAGGAAGGATCGATCGAAGGGGGAGGGGGATGCCCGCGGCCTTCTCGGCTGTGATGTCGCCGGCGACGGCGGCTGATCGGCTGGGCGGTGGCGGTGGCTCTCCTCTCGGCCGGCGATGGTGGTGGTGGGGCGCGAGGATCCCCAACTCGTGCTCTCCCGCCAAGATCCAACTTTCTTAAATTATTCGGTTTTCTTATTTTGAGTATTCCTATAATTGAGAATTTTCATGGAATAGAAAAAAAATAAATTTAGAATAAATTTATTTTTCCTTATTGATTATTCATATTCTTGGGAATTTTCATGGAATAGGAAAATGAGTAAATTTATAATTAATTTATTTTTCCTATTTAATTATTCCTTTATGGAATTTTTAATGGATTAGGAAAATAATTAATTTGGAAAGTTTTAAGAGTCCTTAATTAATTTTTCCTTATTTAATTATTCCTTTATGGAATTTTTAATAGAAAAGGAAAGGAATTAATTTGGAAGGATTAGGAGTCCTAATTTATTTTATTTCCTTATTCTATTATAGAAATCTTCTAGAATATTCCAAGTTTGACTTGGATAGGATTCTAGAGATTTAATGGAATTAGAAAG
Source organism: Euphrasia confusa (assembly GCA_954870475.1). NCBI lineage: Eukaryota > Viridiplantae > Streptophyta > Magnoliopsida > Lamiales > Orobanchaceae > Euphrasia > Euphrasia confusa. The sequence goes on from OX940964.1 coordinate 25,343,972, forward strand.
GAAAATAAAAATAAATAAAAATATTAATAATATTTAATTTTATTTTTGATTTATTCGATTGACTTAATTTTCGAATTAAGTAACTTTTGGATTTATTAAAAATAAATAGATTTAAATATTGGAATTGATATTCCCGTCACATGGAGCATTCAAGAACGAAGACTAAAGACTAGAAGAAGCATACGGGGATGCGATAAAGCCATAATAGTCGGAAAATAATATTCTAGTATTATTTTGATTATGTGATAATATTCTATGTGCTTTATTTCATGTATGCATGCTTATGTGTATTTAATTATGCATTAGATAGCGTATCCCTTTATTGTAAAAAGCTAAGTGGGATAGGGATTGGAAACAATGCCATGGTCTCTATTGTTGTTCTCTTGGTGACTTTTATGAACCTTCGAAGTTCATATAGATAAGCCATTGGAGGAGAATTCTTGTAATTCCTCTTACGAGAAACATTGATTAAGTTTATCAAACAATGCCTAATTTGTCTTTCCAAAATTGATTTCAAGTCGACTCATTCTCACCCCGGGGAGTGGAATGGAGCCAAAGCCACTTGGTCATGTCGAGGACACAAATTAGAGACCTTCGTACCATTTCTTGAAATGGATCGATTGTCTGCTCGGCTCCCTCATTTATGAGAGATAGGGTCGTTCGCATGGTGAATCACTGGTAAGAAACTTCGAGTTTCACGTATGATTCTCCGCGTCTTGATTTACAAGATCGAATGGATCAAGTAATTGGGGTTCAATTATAAAAGTCTCTTGGCATAGTAAACGTCCACACCACGTGGCTTGCTATACTAACGGATTTTGGATTAATTGATGTAGACAGTTATAAGGAATTGTGAAGAGTTGTGAAGTTGTCGTAAACGTCCACACCACGTGGCTTGCGGTGATGTAGCAATTCCAAACGATTTACTTTAGTACTGAGTAATGGTTTACACTTAGATACGCATTATAGTATTCTTCCCCACGAAGTTACGCTATAAGTGATGTATGACCGAAGCAAAACTATTTGCTAAATCATTTAGGTAGGTAAACGTCCACACCACGTGGCTTGCCATATCTGATGGGATTTTAGATGTGATTAGTGATTTAATGATATTATTTGAGGGAGATAATATCGGAGATTAAATCAATTGTTTTTTGTTATATGTGCTCATAGATTAGGAAATGGCTTTGAACCCACTTTCTGTGATACGTAAGGATTTTTAAACTCACTGGTCCCTGAATGTAATTGATTGGAATAGAGATCTAGACATTGTCCAAACTTTTGAAGAGTACAAGTTTGTACTCAGTGAGCTTTGTCCTCCCGAGCCTGTTAATGTCTCAACTGATGAGGAAAGGACTGATTTTAAGAAGTGGGAAAATGCTTATGCAATAACCACTGATTATGATATCATGTTCAAACTCAAGTTGGTAGGCATGACATGGGCGGCTAGACAAGAAACGACGAGGATACTCATAAAGGCCAGTCGCTTCGAGGAAACACTTAAACACGTTTTTGAGATGATTGACCTTTTAGACGAGTTGAGACGAAAATCGCAAGCTCTTGTAGCCAATGCCATAGGTTTCGAACCTAAGGGTAAGATCGGGGGAAAGGAAAAGCAAGCAAAGAAAACCCAGTGGTCCTAAGTTTCTTGGACCACGAGATGGGACGAGAAAGCCAAGAGGCAAGTGTTCTCGATGCAAACAGTCTGGAAACTGGAAGTCTGATTATCCTCTCAAACAAAGTACGAAATTTTTCTTTAGTCGTAAAACATAGTCAGTGGTATTATCTACCGGAACCTGGTGTGTAGATATGGAACCACTGACGGTATGTGCATTTTAAATGCAAGGGTTCCAGGAAACCCGACGACTTAGAAAAGAAGAAATCGTAGTCTACATGGGCAATGCTGTAGAGGAGGCAGCAGTTGCAGCAGAGGACATTTTATAGGATTTCATTTTGAGTTATTGCTTTTATGTACCTCTCATTTTTGAAAGAACTCTGTTCTGGATTTCTGAAATTTAATGAATGGATATTTTATTTCTTTTAATCATTTGATGGTTATAAGAAGAAATAATGATATTATCTATTTTGGTACATTAGCTAGCAATATATAAATGATGAATCCTGAGTCTACCACGATGCAACGAACCGTAGTATGAAACTCGTTTTACTAATGAGAGATTTCTTTATCAATTATACTTGTGGATTCTTATGATGAGTCATGTTTATTCAAATAAGAAGTTCAAGGGAAAATTGATATTTGATCAATTAAGTTGAAGGAATGGACCTTCCGACCTAAGAATCTAATTTGGAAGATAACATGACTAAGCAATCCTTTATGGATATAAGATATAAGATCCGGACAAGTATAAGAATTGATTGACTCTGATGTATGCAGACCTATGTCTACTCAGACAATAAGGTACGAGTACTTCATTTGATGATTACTCGAGAAATGGATTAGAATACCTGATGTGCCACAAAAGCAAGTGTTTTGACAAGTCAATGGACACTAAGCAATTGTGGAGAACCATCAAGGTATATCCATTTGTAGCCTGCGATTTGATCGCGGATGCAAGTACCTGTCTGAGGAATGCATGGCATACTAATCAGAGATTGGGATTTGATCCCAAATGACTACACCATACACTGTTGTGTAGAAATGGTGTGTCGTAAACAAGAAATGGAACTCTTATAGAAATAGTGAAAGCATGAGTTATACAGAACTACCTATGTTCTATGGATATGTCTGGAAACAACGGGGCATTCAAATGCGGTTGTAGAATATCCTAGAAGAACAAAAGATGTGTGTTCAATAGTACTATGAACTAGAAGGACGTTATAAGCTCTAACGCCCGGTTCTTAGAGAAAGACTATATGATGAACCACAAGCCCAAAGTGACATGATACTTTGAAATGAGAGAGAACGAAGAAGACTGGAAACCAGCCGAACCGAGTAGCGGTACACCACTAACTGCACCTACTGTTATTACTGTTTATACACCGGAATGCCGTTGTAGTGGGAGGTTGTGGGTCAACCAGAGATATTCATAAGGCTAGGAGAGTCTTCGGACTCTGGACCTAGTATACATGAAATCGATCCCTGGATCTACACAGAGGCAGTACTAGATCTAAATGTGCCCTCTTAGAAAGCAATAAAGTTTATTGCTAAGAGGCAAGATCATTTAGAGTACAAGCTTAGTTGATCCATTTATGGATTGGAACAAAGCATTGAGTTCGTGGTACTTGCAAATTGATGAGATAGTCCATTTTATGGATTCATCAAAGCATAGAAGAATCGTGTGTATTGGAAACGTGATGGAAACAAGGTGGTGTTTCTCGGGTTTTATGTAGATAACATTTTATCATTGGCAACAATGTAAAGATGTTGTCAGACATAGAATGATGATTGTCTAGATGAATCATTATGAAAGATTTAGGAAGAAGTTGGACATGTTCTTGAGATCTTGGATCTCTAGGAATGAACATTGTACTTCTCCTGGACATCTTACATATATGGTTCGTTTTAACATGCAAGATTTCGAGAAAGGTTCGTTACCTTTCAGATACGGAATGCATCTATCTAAGGATATGTGTTTTGGAACACAAAAGGAGATAGAAGCAATGAAAGCAGTTTCCTACACTCTGAGTGTGGAAAGCTTAATAAATGCAATGTTGAAAACGAGAACCTGATATCGGCTATGCGGTGAGCATAAATGGAGGATATCAAGGTAATCCTGGAAAGGAATACTCGACTACTGTAATGAACATTTTAAGTACTTTCGAAGTACTAGAAACTATGTTCTGGATTACGGAGCAGACGAGCATTTCCTTTGGATTACATTCTCTTATATTTCTAATCGAATGAGGACCGGTGTAAGTCGATATCAGGCTATGTGTTTCATTATTGAAGGAGAAGGAGTTTTAACATGGAAGAGTGATAAGCACGATGTTTTTCGGACTCTGCCATGGGTAACCAAATAGCAGCCTCAGAGGCAGCGGAATTTTTGGTATAACTCCGGGATAATCTGTGGGACTTAGATGTGATTCTTAATTTGCCAAAGGCTATGTAAATAGCGGTGCGATGGCAAATAGTAAGAAATCACAAGTCCATAAGTGTAAGATAACACATAGAGCAAGTACCACCTGATACGAATCATCGTCAGGGAAGACGACGCTGTAGTCACCAAGATAACTTCAGAACGACAATCTAGATTGCTCTTTCACAAGGCACTTCTTGGAATTGCATATTAAGCACGTGAAGAGTATGGGAGTCGGGAGTTTGGAGGAAATGACTAGACCTTAGTATAAGTGGGAGATTGTTGGAGTTGTATACTAAATGTCTAGATTTAAGTGATATTAACTCCCGATCCATTGCCACTAATCTATTTAATAAATAAACAATTATTTGCGTTTAATTATTTATAATTAAATATATGCAAAATATAGTCCTGGATTATATACGTTGTAGTTAGTATGGTGTGCGGGCCCACACGGAAGATCATACTATCGGTTACTCGTATTTAATCGAACAGTTGCTCACGACCTAGATGGACACGGACCAATCCATCGGTATAGTCGTTGTGTGAGAGAGAAAATAATTTGTCTTGATTATTTTATCACACTTGTACACTTGGTGTATTGGGCGGATCGTTTGAGATTTATCGATTAGGATTGCCTTGGATAATCGATTTAAATCTCAGTGTATTTTATTCTTAATCCCCGATACTATTGCGGGTGTGTATATTTAATATAAGTGACTTTGATTTTCCAAAGGAATTGACCGGTTTAATTATTGGGTCAATAACCGGTTAAGTTGGGTCGCTATATTTTATATATGACATGCCGTGAATACTTGACGGGAAAGTGTATCCCGTAAGGCTTGATAATATCCCCGAGATGAGTTCATAAGGAATTATTATGTAAACCCTACAGGTGGATTTATTCCGCATAATAATTAAGGCTGAATGGTACTATTCTCGGATACAAGAGATGAATAAATTAATTGGCAATAAATTAATTTTATTCATGGATATTTAAATCTTAAATACACGGAATAAATAATACTACCGGAGAAATATTATTTGATATAATATGGTTTAATATTGGGAGTGCAATTAATTTATATAGTGGAAAATAAATTAATTAATATTAATGAGATTAATAAATTTGGGCTTGGGCTCAATTTAATTATTAATATTGGAAGCCCAATATTTCATCTGCTTAAGATCCCCTACGTAGCCTATAAAAGCACTACATGGTCTTCTCTATTCTCATAACTTGAAGATCACAATTATAGAGAGAGAAAGTAGAGAGGGTGATCCATGGAGTTCGGTAGATCGTCGCTCACACGACGTTCGAGCTAGTGCAAGGAATACGTGGGAAGATCTCAAGGTCTTCAAATTGAGTTCTTCGTTTTTCCGAACAACGAGAACGAGGTAAATCGTAAAACCCTCTTTATGATTTTATCGTTTAATAATCGTGAAAATATCGTGAACCAAGATCCGAGGATCGAACCTCGAAACGAGGGACGAGTCGAGCGGTGGTGGTCGAACCACCGGACCGCGGTGGCTCGTGGATCCCCGTGGGGATCGAACCACAAAGCGCCCCGGCTGGACGCCGGGGACGCACGCACGAGGACCCCGGCTGGACGTCGGGGGTGCGATTGAGCGCGGGCTCGATCGCTGGGACGGCGGGCTGGTGCCGCCGCTGCTCGCGTGGCGAGTAGCCCCCTCTTCCGCGAACGGCGAGTCGCCGGACTCGCCGTGGGGTTGCCGCGCGCAACCCCGGTGATCGCTTTGTGCGATCGCGAGCCCTAGCGGGGGCTCGGCTGGCAGCGGCATGCCTTCGGGTATGTCATGTGTTTGGTTTAGCCCCGGTCCGCGTGGCGTGCTCGCGTGAACTCCGGCGATCGGGATTTCGATTGGGTTGTCGGTTCCGCAATTTTTGACAATCCGGATATTTGATCTCCAAAGGATTTCGGTCGGAATTAATTAGATAATTTATTTAATTAATTTATTTAAATTTATTAATTCCGGGATATTGATTTCCACCATGGAGTCTCTACTTCTTGAAACCAGCGACTGGAGTCTCCACTTCTTGGTTCCAGAAGCTGACAGCTTTCAAATCCGGTTTCAGCAGCTGACAGCTTTCAAATCCGGATCCAGCAGCTTCCAACTTTCAAATCCGGATCCAGCTGATTCCAACTCTCAAATCCGGATCCGTCAACTGCCAACTATCAAAGCCATGCACGATCACAAATCCAGCGACAACGGCTCATGACACATATCCGGCGACAGAAGCATCAAGGCACAAATCCAGCGACTAGAGTCGCCGCTTTTGTGTACTTCACCAAATCCGGCGACTCGTGTCTCTTGCACCAAATCCAGCGACTAGAGTCGCTGCTTTTGTGTTCTACACCAAATCCGGCGACAGTGTATTCATGACATGGAGTCGGCGACTATGACTTTCAACAATGATGTTTTTGTTGGAAATCGATATCCCGAAATTAATAAATTTAAATAAATAAATTATCTAATTAATTCCGACCGAAATCCTTCGGAGATCGAATATCCGGAGTTGTCAAATTGCGGAACGACAACTCCAATCGAAATCCCGGTTGCCGGAAATCCGCCACGAACCTCCACGGGGATAGCCCAACCAAACAAACCCTAACCGCAAACGAAGACGGGCTGTTCGGTCGAGCCTCCACGTGAGGCTCGCGGCTGTCCTTGGCAGCCGCCTAGGGCTGCCCTTGGCAGCCCGCTGGGCACGCCGAGAACCCACGCGACCAGCCACGGGGATGCTCAAAGCATCCCGCTGACGCCCCGCGTCGTAGCGAGTCCCGCATGGGCTCGTGGGGCTGATCGCAACAGCCCCGTAGCGCTGCCCGAACGCGGCTCGCATCACGTGCGAGTCCGCTGCGGTAAACTCGCAGCTCGCACGCGAGCCCGTTCGTGGCGATCGAACTAGGGTTCGATCGAGTCTTGGCGTCCAGCCGAGACTCTCGCCCTCTCGACCCTTCCAGCCGAGCCGACGATCCGCCGGCGGTCCGGTGGTCTTCGACCACCACCGCCCGGTTCGTCCTCGTCATGGGTCGCCTCTTTCGGATCTTGGTTCATGATACTTTCACGATAATTAAACGATAAAATCATAAGGAGGGTTTTACGATTTACCTCGTTCTCGTTGTTCGGAAAAACGAAGAACTCAATTTGACGACCTTGAGATCTTCCGACGTATTCCTTGCACTAGCCCGGACGTCGTGTGGGCTCCTCTCTACCGAACTCCATGTATCCTCCTCTCTACTTTCTCTCTCTAGAATTGTGATCTTCAAGTTATATGATATGAGAATAGAGAAGACCATGTAGTGCTTTTATAGGCTACGTAGGGGATCTTAAGGAGGTGGAATATTGGGCTTCCAATATTGAAGATTAAATTGAGCCCAATGCTCAAGTCCATTAATCCTTATCAATATTAATTAATTCTATTTTCCACTATATAAAATTAATTGCACTCCCAATATTAAACCATATTATATCAAATAATATTTCTCCGGTAGTATTATTTATTCCGTGTATTTAAGATATAAATATCCATGAATAAAATTAATTTATTGCTAATTAATTTATTCATCTCTTATTTCCGAGACTAGTACCATTCATCCTTAATTATTATGCGGAACGAATCCACCTGCAGGGTTTACATAATAATTCCTTATGAACTCATCTCGGGGATATTATCAACCCTTACGGGATACACTTTCCCGTCAAGTATTCACGGCATGCCATATATAAAATATAGTGACCCAACTTAACCGGTAATTAACCCAATAATTAAATCGGTTAATTCCTTTGGTAAATCAAAGTCACTTATATTAAATATACACACCCGCAATAGTATCGGGGATTAAAAATAAAATACACAGAGACTTAAATCGATTATCGCCGGCAATCCTAATCGATAAATCTCAAGCAGATCCGCTCAATACACCAAGTGTACAAGTGTGATAAAATAATTAAGATAAATTATTTTCTCTCTCACACAACGACTATACCGATGGATTGGTCCGTGTCCATCTAGGTCGTGAGCAACTGTTTGATTAAATACGAGTAACCGATAGTATGATCTTCTGTGTGTCCATACAACACCATACTAACTACAACGTATAAAATCCAGGACTATGATTTGCATATATTTAATTATAAATAATTAAACGCAAATAATTGTTTATTTAATTAAATAGATTAGTGGCAATGGATCGTGAGTTTCCGTTACTTAAATCTAGACATTAAGTACACAACTCCAACAATCTCCCACTTGTACTAAGGTCTAGTCATTTCCTCCAAACTCCCGACTCCCATACTCATCACGTGCTTAAGTTGTACTTCCAAGAAGTACTATGTGAATGAGCACTCTAGGTTGCCGCTCTGAAGTTATCTTGGTGACTACAGCGTCGTCTCCCTCGACGATGACTCGTATCAGGTGGTACTTGCACTATGTGTTATCTTACACTTATGGACTCGTGATTTCTTACCATTTGCCATCGCACCGCTATTTACATATCCTTTGGAAAATTAAGAATCACATCTAAGTCCCAGAGATTATCCCGGAGTTACACCAAAACTTCTGCTGCCTCTGAGGCCGCTATTTGGTTACCCATGGGAGAGTCCGAAAAGCATCGTGCTTATCACTCTTCCATGTTAAAACTCCTTCTCCTTCAATAGTGAAACACATAGCCTGATATCGACTTACACCGGTCCTCATTCGATTAGAAATCTAAGAGAATGTAATCCAAAGGAAATGCTCGTCTGCTCCGTAATCCAGAACATAGTTTCTAGTATTTCGAAAGTACTTAAAATGTTCATTACAGTAGTCGAGTATTCATTTCCAGGATTACCTTGATATCCTCCCACTATGCTAACCGCATAGCTGATATCAGGTTTTCGTTTTCAACATTGCATTTATTAAGCTTTCCACACTCAAAGTGTAGGAAACTGCTTTCATTGCTTCTATCTCCTTTTGTGTTCCAAAACACATATCCTTAGATAGATGCATTCCGTCTCTGAAAGGTAACGAACCTTTCTCGGAATCTTGCATGTTTAAAACGAACCATAATCATTTATGTAAGATGTCCAGGAGAAGTACAACGTTCTTAGAGATCCAAGATCTCAAGAACATGTCTAACTTCTTCCTTTATCTTTCATAATGATTCATCTAGACAACCATCATTTTATGTCTGATAACATCTTTACATTGTTGCCAATGATAAGAGTGTCATCTACATAAAACCTCCGAGAAACACCACCTTGTTTTCCATCACGTTTCCAATACACACGATTCGTCTATGCTTTTGATGAATCCATAAAATGGACTATCTCATCAATTTGCAAGTACCACGAACTCAATGCTTTGTTTCAATCCATAAATGGATCAACTAAGCTTGTACTCTAAATGATCTTGCCTTTTAGCAATAATCCTTATTGCTCTCCAGAAGGCACATTTAGATCTAGTACGGCCTTCATGTAGATCCAGGGATCGATTTCATGTATACTAGGTCCAGAGTCCGAAGACTCTCCTAGTCTTATGAATATCTCCGGTTGTCCCACAACCTCCCACTACAACGGCATTCCGGTGTATAAACAGTAATAACAGTAGGTGCAGTTACTGGTATACCGCTACTCGGTTCGGCTGGTTCTAAGTCTTAATCTTTCTCTCTCATTTCAAAGTATCACGTCACTTTGGGCTTGTGGTTCATCATATAGTCTTTCTCTAAGAACCGGGCGTTAGAACTTATAACGTCCTTCTGGTTCATAGTACTATTGAACACACATCTTTTGTTCTTCAAGGATATTCTACAACCGCATTTGAATGCGCCGTTGTTTCCAGACATATCCATAGAACATAGGTAGTTCCGTATAACTCATCTTTTACTCTCTCTATAAGAGTTCCATTTCTTATTATCGACACACCATTTCTATACAACAGTGTATGGTGTAGTCATTTGGGATCAAATCCCAATCTCTGATCAGTATGCCATGAATTCTTCAGACAGGTACTTGCCTCCGCGATCAAATCGCAGGCTACAAATGGATATACCTTGATGGCTCTCCACAATTGCTTAGTGTCCATTGACTTGTCAAAACACTTGCTTTTGTGGCACATCAGGTATTCTAATCCATTTTTCGAGTAATCATAAAATGAAGTACTCATACCTTATTGTCTGAGTAGGCATAGGTCTTCATACATCAGAGTCAATCAATTCTTATACTTGTCCGGATCTTACATCTTATATCCATAAAGGATTGCTTAGTCATATTATCTTCCAAATTAGATTCTTAGGTCGGAAGGTCCACTCCTTCAACTTAATTGATCAAAATATCAATTTTCGACCCTTGAACTTCTTATTTGAATAAACATGACTCAGCATAAGAATCCACAAGTATAATTGATAAAGAAATCTCTTATTAGTAAAACGAGTTTCATACTACGGTTCGTTGCATCATGGTGGTCTCAGGATTCATCATTTATATATTGCTAGCTAATGTACCAGAATAGATAATGTCATTATTTCTTCTTATAACCATCAAATGATTAAAAGAAATAAAATATCCATTTATTAGAAATCCAGAACAAAGTTCTTTCTAATATGAAAGGAACATAAAAGCAATAACTCAAAATGAAATCCTATAAAATGTCCTCCACTGCAACTGTTGCCTCCTCTACAGCATTGCCCATGTAGACTACGATTTCTTCTTTTCTAAGTCGTCGGGTTTCCTGGAACCCTTGCATTTAAAATGCACATACCGTCAGTGGTTCCATATCTACACACCAGGTTCCGGTAGATAATACCACTGACTATGTTTTATGACTAAAGAAAATTTCGTACTTTATTTGAGAGGATAATCAGACTTCCAGTACCCAGACTGTTTGCACCGAGAACTATTGCCTCATGGCTTTCTCGTCCCATCTCGTGGTCCAAGTAACTTAGCACCACTGGGTTTCTTTGCTTGCTTTTCCTTTCCCCCGATTTTGCCCTTAGGTTCGAAACCTTTGGCATTAGCTACAAGAGCTTGCGATTTCCGTCTCAACTCGTCTAAAAGGTCAATCATCTCAAAAAATTGTTTAAGCGTTTCCTCGAAGCGACTGGCCTTTATGAGTATCCTCATCGCCTCTTGTCTAGCCGCCTATGTCAATAGGCTCGGGAGGACAAAGCTCACTGGGTACAACCTTGCACTCTTTAACAGTTTGGGTAATGTCTAGATCTCTATTCCAATCATTACATTTAGGGACCAGTGAGTTTAAAATCCTTAAGTATCACATAAAGTGGGTTCAAAGCCATTTCCTAATCTATGAGCACATATAACAACAAACAATCGATTTAATCTCCGATATTATCTCCCTTAAATAATATCATTAAACCACTAATCACATCTAAAATCCCATCAGATATGGCAAGCCACGTTGTGTGGACGTTTACCTATCCAAATGATTTAGCAATTAGATTTGCTTCGGTCGCACATCAATTATAGCGTAACTTCGTTGGGAAGAATACTATAAAGCGTACCTAAGTGTAAACCATTACTCAGTACTAAGGTGAGTCGTTTGGAACCGCAACATCACCGCAAGCCACATTGTGTGGACGTTTACGATAACTCACAATCCTTCACAACTCCCTATAACTGTCTACATCAATTAATCCAAAATCCGTCGATATAGCAAGCCACGTTGTGTGGACGTTTACTACACCAAGAGACGTTTATAATTGACTCCCAATTACTTGATTCATTTAATCTTGTATATCAAGACGCGGAGAATCATAAGTGAAACTCGAAGTTTCTTACCAGTGATTCACCATGCGAACGACCCTATCTCTCATAAAATGAGGGAGCCGAGCAGACAATCGATCCACCTTCAAAAGGATGGTACGAAGGTCTCTAATTTGTGTCCTCGACATGACCAAGTGGCTTTGGCTCCATTCCACTCCCCGGGGTGAGAATGAGTCGACTTGAAATCATTTTTGGAAAGACAAATTAGGCATTGTTTGATAAACTTAATCAATGTTTCTCGTAAGAGGAATTAAAAGAATTCTCCTCCAATGGCTTATCTATATGAACTTCGAAAGTTCATAAAAGTCACCAAGAGAACAGCAATGGAGACCATGGATATGTTTCCATACCCTCTCCCACTTAGCTTTTTACAATAAAGGGATACGCTATCTAATGCATAATTAAATACACATAAGCATGAATACATGAAATAAAGCACATAGAATATTATCACATAATCAAAATAATACTAGATTATTATTTTCCGACTATTATGGCTTTATCGCATCTCCGTATGCTTCTTCTAGTCTTTAGTCTTCGTTCTTGAATGCTCCATGTGACGGGAATATTAATTCCAATATTTAAATCTATTTATTTTTAATAAATCCAAAAGTTACTTAATTCGAAAATTAAGTCAATCGAATAAATCAAAAATAAAATTAAATATTATTAATATTTTTATTATTTTTATTTTCCTTTTCTAATTCCATTAAATCTTTAGAATCCTATCCAAGACCCACTTGGAATATTCTAGAAGATTTCCATAATGAAATAAGGAAATAAAATAATTTAGGACTCCTAGTCCTTCCAAATTAATTCCTTTCCTAATCTATTAAAAATTCCATAAAGGAATAATTAAATAAGGAAAAATTAATTTAGGAATCCTAAACTTTCCAAATTAATTATTTTTCTAATCCATTAAAAATTTAATAAAGGAATAATTAAATAGGAAAAATAAATTAATTATAAATTTATTCCCTTTCCTAATCCATGAATATTCCCAAGAATAGGAATAATCAATAAGGAAAAATAAATTTATTCTAAATTTTATCTTTTCCTATTCCATTAGAATTCCCAAAAATAGGAATACTCAAAATAGGAAAACAGAATAATTTAGGAAAGTTGGATCTTTACCGGAACGAACACGGATTGGGGATCCCCGTGTCCATCCCCGTAGCATCGACCGAGGGTCGCCAACCGCCCGGCTAGCCTCACCGGCGATCCACCACCACCGGTGGAGTCGGCGGTTCCGGCCAGCCACGATTGAGGCATCCCCGCGGCCTTCGATCCTTCATGGTTCGACCATGGGGATGGCCGAACCGAGTCCTCCCTCTCTTCGTCTCCTCCGTCACACTTTTCCGGTCGTCGTTTCGTCCTCGATCCAACGTAAAATAAATTACAAATTTATTACTACGCTATCCGGTATCGATTCTCTACATGAAAACAACCTCATACAATTTCCGGAAAAATTAAGAACAAGCATTCACCACACAAGAACGAATCTCGACATCAACGAGAGTTTAATAATCAAGAGAAATATTATGACATTAATTAACAATAATTAAATCTAGCCATAATAATCGGAAACCCTGCAAGGTAGAACAATTTATCGAAAAATATCATGAACTAAAACCAACGCTATGATACCAATTGTTGGAAATCGATATCCCGAAATTAATAAATTTAAATAAATAAATTATCTAATTAATTCCGACCGAAATCCTTCGGAGATCGAATATCCGGGGTTGTAAAATTGCGGAACGACAACTCCAATCGAAATCCCGGTTGCCGGAAATCCGCCACGAACCTCCACGGGGATAGCCCAACCAAACAAACCCTAACCGCAAATGAAGACGGGCTGTTCGGTCGAGCCTCCACGTGAGGCTCACGGCTGTCCTTGGCAGCCGCCTAGGGCTGCCCTTGGCAGCCCGCTGGGCACGCCGAGAACCCACGCGACCAGCCACGGGGATGCTCGAAGCATCCCGCTGACGCCCCGCGTCGTAGCGAGTCCCGCATGGGCTCGTGGGGCTGATCGCAACATCCCCGTAGCGCTGCCCGAACGCGGCTCGCATCACGTGCGAGTCCGCTGCGGTAAACCCGCAGCTCGCACGCGAGCCCGTTCGTGGCGATCGAACTAGGGTTCGATCGAGTCTTGGCGTCCAGCCGAGACTCTCGCCCTCTCGACCCTTCCAGCCGAGCCGACGATCCGCCGGCGGTCCGGTGGTCTTCGACCACCACCGCCCGGTTCGTCCTCATCATGGGTCGCCCCTTTCGGATCTTGGTTCATGATACTTTCACGATAATTAAACGATAAAATCATAAAGAGGGTTTTACGATTTACCTCGTTCTCGTTGTTCGGAAAAACGAAGAACTCAATTTGATGACCTTGAGATCTTCCGACGTATTCCTTGCACTAGCCCGGACGTCGTGTGGGCGACGATCTACCGAACTCCATGGATCCTCCTCTCTACTTTCTCTCTCTAGAATTGTGATCTTCAAGTTATATGATATGAGAATAAAGAAGACCATGTAGTGCTTTTATAGGCTACGTAGGAGATCTTAAGGAGGTGGAATATTGGGCTTCCAATATTGAAGATTACATTGAGCCCAATGCTCAAGTCCATTAATCCTTATCAATATTAATTAATTCTATTTTCCACTATATAAAATTAATTGCACTCCCAATATTAAACCATATTATATCAAATAATATTTCTCCGGTAGTATTATTTATTCCGTGTATTTAAGATATAAATATCCATGAATAAAATTAATTTATTGCTAATTAATTTATTCATCTCTTATTTCTGAGACTAGTACCATTCATCCTTAATTATTATGCGGAACGAATCCACCTGCAGGGTTTACATAATAATTCCTTATGAACTCATCTCGGGGATATTATCAACCCTTACGGGATACACTTTCCCGTCAAGTATTCACGGCATGCCATATATAAAATATAGTGACCCAACTTAACCGGTAATTAACCCAATAATTAAATCGGTTAATTCCTTTGGTAAATCAAAGTCACTTATATTAAATATACACACCCGCAATAGTATCGGGGATTAAGAATAAAATACACAGAGACTTAAATCGATTATCGCCGGCAATCCTAATCGATAAATCTCAAGCAGATCCGCTCAATACACCAAGTGTACAAGTGTGATAAAATAATTAAGATAAATTATTTTCTCTCTCACACAACGACTATACCGATGGATTGGTCCGTGTCCATCTAGGTCGTGAGCAACTGTTTGATTAAATACGAGTAACCGATAGTATGATCTTCTGTGTGTCCATACAACACCATACTAACTACAACGTATAAAATCCAGGACTATGATTTGCATATATTTAATTATAAATAATTAAACGCAAATAATTGTTTATTTAATTAAATAGATTAGTGGCAATGGATCGTGAGTTTCCGTTACTTAAATCTAGACATTAAGTACACAACTCCAACAGTTTTTCACCCAAGTACTTAAATTGGAGAAATTAAAGATTAGGTCCGTTGTTTACTACTTCAATAATATCGATGGCCATGAAGACGATGAAATACTGAAGATTCAACACTTAGAGTTTTTCACGATAAGTTTGAAGACGAAGTATTGAGATCGATGGAGTCAAGTTTTTGTTGAAGTATGAAATTGAAGAAATTGAAGATTCAAGATTCGAAGATTCAAGATTCCAAGATTCAAGAATCCAATTTTCAAGAAGTGATGTAATCCATGGAAAAGTGATATCATCCAAGCATGTGACCAATCAGAATGTGCCACGTCAACGTTTCACATGTGCGGCTCTACTATATATACCCATGGATTTTCGAGATGTCACTTGACGATTTTGAGAGAACGAAATCTGATTTTTAGAATCCTAATCTACAACTTTCAGCTTAGAGTTTGTGTAGTTGTTTTTGCGCTATGCGCCGATAGTAGAGTTAGGAGATATAACTCTAGGTGCACTTGTGCTAGATTACTTGTGAGTGGGAGTGTTGCGACACTCGGGAAACTTCTTGTAATCATTTTTCCTACCATACTCTTTGTAATAGTTTCGTTTTGTTTTCAATGAAATGAAATATATTACATAAACTTTGTCTTCACTTTTAGTACTCCGAACTTCAGTGAGTGTGTGTGGACTCCGGATCCTTCGACTCTAGGTTCTGGTTTTCTGATTTTAAACTGAAGTTGCTGAAGTTTGTGTTTAAGGCCAATTTCGCGAAAAATTGGTATCCTACGTCGAAGACGTAATTTCAGAGCATGTTTGGCTAAGCTTATAAGCTCCTTAAAACAGTTTATAAACTGTTTAAGAGCTTATAATCTCCTAAAAATTGTTTGGTATACATTTTAAAAAAGATCTTAAAAAACTAAAAAAAAACTGTTTAAAAAAAAGTAAAAGGGAAAGGTACTTGTTTAAAAGTTTATAAGCTGTTTAAGAGCTTATAATATCCTAAAATTTGTTTGGTAAACATTTAAAAAAAGATCGTAAAAAACTTAAAAATTAGCTGTTTAAAAATAAATAAAAGGGAGAGCTACTTTTTTTTAAACAGCTTATAAGCTCTTGTAACTTAAACAATAAAAGACGAGTACCTTTTATATACATACAAAAATTCCAATTTTTTTTATTTAGTTAATATAATTATTTTTAATTATTTTTTTCATATATAACAATTTATTTTTAGTAATTTTATTTATATAAGATCTTAAATTGCCAAACAAAATAGTATCTTATAAGTTTATATATTTTTTATCCAAACGATTTAACAACTTATTTATTAAATAAAATATAGCAGTTTATCATCTCTTAACACCTTATAAGCTCTTTTAAATAAGCTCAAGTGAGCTATAAATATTCTCCAAATCTATTCTACAATATAGATAGTGTTATAAATTCAAGAAAATTGAGAGAGAATAATATAGTAGAAAGAGAGACAATATGATAGGAGAATAGAATTGGTATTTCATTCATATGGGAAGACCCCTTTATATAGGATACAAAGTAGGGTTTCTGTCTTGTTCACCAAGAAAGGGTAAACTAGTCATTCACTAATTAATAATATTCATAACACTCCCCCTTGAATTGCTGCCTTGTTAAAACTATTTATAGGATTGCTTCCTCGTTAAAACCTTGTCAGGAAAACCCAGTGGGACAAAACCTCGACGATGGAAAAAGAGTACAGCTAGCTCCCCCTGATTGTAATCACCGAAGATCTATGACTTCTTGAAAGTAGTTATTGGTGATCAACAATCTCATTAAAATTTGTAACTAATAAAACCATATAGGAAAAACTTAGTTATTCGAATATAAATTTTGATCTTCAGGACACAATTTTCTAATTGTCAAGTTTCACATTCATTTGTATTATTGTATATTTTTCGTCCTTCTGGGACATGCCTTTACCAGACAATTATATTGTCTAGAGCATTCGCAATTGCTATAACCGGCCGATACTGGAGTATATTCAATGCGTATAGTGTTCAATATACATTTTTTGACAAATGAACAATAATGTGAACTTCAATTCACAATCATTTGAACTTCAGGTTCAATATCTCACTTTATCTCGAAAATAAACTCATATGGAACATTCTGATTGTTCTCATTATTATCGAGTGATGTGCATGCCTCGTTAAAAACCTCGTTATAAAACCTTGTAGGAAAAAATACTCGAGGAAAAGAGTACATGACATTCACATTTATATTCTGGTGATTGTCTCGTTAAAAACCTTTAACTAAGAAAACCCCGTGGGAAAAAACTTAGTAGAGGGAAAAAGAGTGCAATCACTGGTCTTCAGGACCAATCACTGGTCTTCGGGACCTTGTCTTCAATATCATTTTTATCCAAAAGACATATGTAATATGATACTATACATGTTCTGATTTTCATTTCCTTTCATTTCAAGAATCTTAAAATTCATCCAGAATTTTCATGTATGTATCTTTCTAATGACTTCTATATGGTCAAATCATACATTCATGCATATCTATATTTATCGTTGTTGCTGCCAGAAGTATGAGGTAGCGGAACTTAAATGTCATCCTTAAAAATATCGAGTTTCTGCGAAAAACTATTGAGCAACTAATCTCGCC
Organism: Euphrasia confusa; assembly: GCA_954870475.1. Classification (NCBI taxonomy): domain Eukaryota; kingdom Viridiplantae; phylum Streptophyta; class Magnoliopsida; order Lamiales; family Orobanchaceae; genus Euphrasia; species Euphrasia confusa. The sequence goes on from OX940964.1 coordinate 25,361,890, forward strand.
TTTATATCTCACCACATCATTACTCGTTTTTCTTACGAACACCCACATATATCCTTCTGGGATAATATTTTGAGGTTTGTACTATAGAGTCAAAATATATCTTTATTTAGCGAGTCATGCAAACCTCAATTGCTCGTTTCTTATTTTTCGAGTGGTGCTGGCACACTATCATTGATTTGAGTTTTGGATCCAAATTTTCTAGAGCAACTCTTGAGGCAATATGTCGTTGACGACTTTTTCCATGTTGATGACAATTCTATCAACCAAATCTTTCATCATTTCCCAACATATTTAATTTGGTTGTTCCGCAATCCCACGATTTTCTATTATCATGTGCACATGCTTTTTCATGGGATTTCTATCTAATTCTCTTCAGGAGATTTTGAGGGTGACTTAATTTCTTTGTTTTTCCGCGGATTTATTTTATATCTTAAGATCGATCTACTACGCTTCAGGCGTATATTAGAATTAACATTTGAGTTAATCTCTTTGTTACTTGAACTCTTATAACTCATTTATCACAAATATATGTGATTTTGTCACACCTTCATTAATTCTGCAGATTACTTGCTAAATATTGCAAGTCACTTATTTTTATGAACTTCAGGTTCAATTGATTGATGCGTAGATCTAGAATTGAAGATCGTTTTCATTCAATGAAACTTCTCGGCATTTATATCTTTTATATTCTTATCTCCCCCTAATGCTGAAATTTGATATTCGTTAAATATGCAAATCGGCGTAATTGCTATAAACCGATCTTCTGGATCGTGATCTTCTGGATCGTGGGCTCGAGATATTTAATATACCTTATATTCTAATATGCCCGTTCATGAAAATACGGTATAGTGGTGTGACGAGCCCGTATGCTTGTCGTTAGGGGCAAACAAGCTGTCAAAATGAAATTTATATTTAGCCAGTACTCTTATAACTACAAAACGTAGATAATGGCAAGTACGTGGGGTCGGTCCCACAAGGAGGCAATTACAGTAGGTGATCTCGGCTTTGCCCAAGGGGTTGTCACAAAAAGATTTTGGTTTGGGGTGCTGTGGGCACAGCGGTTTTGCAATCGTTTCACACTTTGACCTAACTACTGCTAACCAAACTAACATGCAAATAAATAAGACTAAAAAGTAAACAAACCACTCACTCAGATCTAACAGAATACTAAAAGCAAAAACTTAAATCAAATAGGAAACAAAGCATCCGGGCAGACGACTTCACTCAGGATCGTTAGGGCAAACTACCGTTCATTGGCACTAAGGATTTTTACCAGCGGTTTGTCAGCAGTTATGGGGTGCGTAAGACAAAAGTGGTCCTATTGTGTCACGCCCAACAGTTGCCCCACCCCTTATCTATCCTTACTGTGTAAAGAAAAGGCTAGCTAACACTTTGCCTAATCCCCCTGGATCTGAACAATTCGATAACCTATGCGACCAAACATGGATCTAGTTTGCCCAAACCCGCATTACCCTCTAGACAGACCCGCTCGGCCAATAGCATGCTCGAAACATACGACCGCATCTCCTGCAAGTTCTAGTGCTATGCCCGCAACAATACTACAAGGTACATCTATGCGGTTTGCCAATCACCAGTATCCCAGTTTGTAAAGGTTCACTAGTGGTCGTCTTAGTTAGCCCAAACTCCCCAGAAATAAACCTCAAACAACTTTGCCTCGGGAACAAACGCCCAACCGGTTAGTTCAGCCCCTTCAACATCGCGGTCTAACTAAACCCTAATTCCACCTTCGATCCGCCCCTGCCCAGATGCCAAAATAACTTAGCTACTCATACAGAAATTTAGAAACGAAATAATTAAAGGAAAACAAACTATATTAATCATAGCTTCAAATCGAAGAATCGTTTTTGAAGGAATTGAAATTCGGAATTAAAGAAAATTAAAAACGGAAAACATGAAATTGTTTCTCGACCCGAAGGTCGGATCTACTCAAAACAAACAAAGAGACTCGGACGAACAGCTCCGATCTCTTCTCCGGCGACTCCTCCGGCGGCGACGGCGAACTTCGGGACCGGCGGCTCTCTCGATTTCTCGATGCGTATCGTGTTCTCTTTGCTGCCCGTCGCGCCCCGCCTTTATAGACTTCGAATTTGAAATTTGAATCCGCGGCTGTTTCTCGCCCCTTAGGAATAGGAATCCTTGGTCAACGGGTTGGGGGATAAGTCAGATCCCCCGAATCCAGGGATTCTGGTACGCTGCCAGCTTGCCCGCAGCGAATCTCCTGTCACAGCCGCTCTCTGCCCAAATCGAAATCTGCAGGTATTTCTTCTCCTCCACAAGTGGTCGGACCAGGCACGGTACTTGGTATTTCTGGCTCTTCTGCTTCGTGACCTTACCCATTTGCCCGATGTGGTCAAACTGTTGCTTGTCACTACCGCTCCAGAACTTTGCCCAAAGAAGGGGATTTCCTTGCCTCTTTTGCCCAGTGCGCCACCTGTTACCTGCATCACCACACACTCTGCCCAAACACCTAATTGTGCCCTCCCAGACACGTAAACGACTCAAACCGACTCATTAAAGGGTGTAAAAGTGCTCTAAGATGAGCAAATAAAATGGCTCATCATGGTGATACGAATATAAGTTGCATATTAATTCGCAGATGGGAAGTGTTTTTTTCATTTCCACGCATTTAATAATAATCATGATATGCATCATTTTTATTTTTAAGTACATTTGTAGTGCTCGTGGGGATAATTAGTAAAGCTCTTCCGGAGATAATTAGTAAAACTTTTCTTGATCCACTCTTAACATGCCATCATTTGCATAACATTATATATCTTTACCAATGATCATTCGAGATCAAAATATTAGGTTGATCCTTCGGGGATCACAATAAATCTCAATATATAATTTTCTCAGCAATCACATTAATAAATTGGAATCGACTTTTCGATATTCCATGAGTACCCACATAGTACATTTATTCTCGATTTTCAAAAGATATCCTTCAGGGATAATTCATATGACGAGAACAATCATATTTGGCGTTTCTCTACGAGTATCATCATATAACTTTATTCAAAAACATTTAATGTTTGAATTTTGCTTCTTCGGGAGCAATTAATAAAAATATTCTTTCAGGAATACTTTGTATAATATTTAAAATATTTAAAGTTTAACTGTTAAACCAGAAGCAATTTGATTTGATATTTCTGCGGGAATATCATATCACAATGTTCTTCATGACATTTAAAACATAATTGCTACTACGGGAGCAATTTAATTTGATATTTATCTTCTATAATATCATATGATGATATTATCATAATATTTCTTCAGGAATATTCAAATGACAATTTGATTTGTTATTTCTCGAATAATATTAAATCATGATGTTCTTCTAGAACGATCAATATAATATTTAAACCAATAGTACATGTTCTTCAGAAACATTCAATTTAATTGATATATTAAGGATAATTGATTTGATAATACTTCAGTAATATCAAATTTTCATGGGGATTCAAACTCATGTGTTATCCCAATATCCAAGCAAATAACCATCGGGCTATTCAACGAAGTTTGGATTAAGTTTTCCTAAAGTTTCACCCACTTTGGAATTCAGGAAATACCTCAATTGATTCATGGGTCGAGTTCGCACTTACATGACTTGACCACGAAATACTCGCACGATGTTCTTCAGGAACATTTAATTTTGATATTTCTTCAAGAATATCATGTCATAATGTTCTTCAGGAACATTAAATATTTAATTGATATACTAGGCATAATTAATTTGATATCTTCAAAAATATTATATTATAATGTTTTCGGGAACATATAATATTACTTCAGGAATACCAGATTATAATGTTTTTCGGGAACTCATGATATTACTTCAAGAATATCAGATTATAATGTTCTTCGGGAACATATGATATTAAAAAGAAGAGAGGAGAAGTAGATATATTTATAATTATTAATGAATATAAACAAACATATAAATTCTTGCCTTGGAGTTCGGATTTTGGATGAGTAGAACTTAGATGAAAAACGCGGTTGAACTTTCGTGCTGATAACGTGTTATAAACTCAAGAGAATTGAGAGAGAATAATATAGTAGAAAGAGAGACAATATGATAGGAGAATAGAATTTGTATTTCATTCATATGGGAAGACCCCTTTATATAGGATACAAAGTAGGGTTTCTGTCTTGTTCACCAAGAAAGGGTAAACTAGTCATTCACTAATTAATAATATTCATAACATATAGCAAATAAAAATAAATTGATATATATATATATATATATATATATATATATATATATATATATATCACTATATATATAAAGACAAGGGCAATTGCCCACGTACTTGCCCACGTATCATCCTTATGAGTTACGTCTTTGTATGTATCATGTATGTATTTTGTACGTAAATTAGATTTCATTAATTAATGTTAAAAGAAGATAATATGTGTTATGACATGCACAACGACACATACATCGTCATTTATTTAAAGCAGCCCCTTCTCCACCATAGAACATTTGCTTTCCATCGAAGTGGGCTAAACTAAGATATATAAGATAGAAAGGGGTTTTCAATGCTGGATCATAGATCATACTATCTGAAGACTTTTATAGAACGAAAGTGGCGGATTCCTTCTCTCTTTCATTAGTCTTGGTCGGTCTACTTGATTCCACGACCGATCTAGGCCCAACTCAGGGCTATTTCCTCTACAATAATGACACGTTAACGTCTATAACACTTGGCTGACCGATTCAAAAAATGAGTAGCAAACTCAATACCATATTCACCTTATCAGGTAGCGTTCTAAACTCGAACTCCTCCTGCGTCAAGGCTTTTTTGTGAACGAAAGAGTATTCCCGACAAACGAACCTTTTCAGCTACCCAATGATAGTAGGGTCGGGATATCCCCGCCCTCCGAACCGGACGTGAAGGTCTCCCCTCATCCGGCTCTCTGCAGAGGAATCTCCACTCACTGCTTCCCCTAATATCCTCCCTTTACCACATCATGGTGGTTTACAGGAGATCCCAGAGGCTCGCTCGGAAAGGCAGCTATACCATACCTTTTCACTTAACTCTACTCTAGTAGTCACTAGACTAACTATAATAGTCCGTCTGGCTGCTATTGCTGAAATCATTACTCTTCATTCTCCCGGACGCCCCGTCTCGTCGATCGCATAGCACAACTCCACTAAATATATATATATATATATATATATATATATATATATATATATATATATATATATATATATATATATATATATATATATATATATATATAAAAAGACAAGGGCAATTGGCCACGTACTTGCCCAGGTATCATTCTTATGGGTTACATCTTTGTATGTATCATGTATGTATTTTGTACGTAACTTAGATTTCATTAATTAATGTTAAAAGAAGATAATATGTGTTATGAAATGCAAAACGACACGTACATCACTCCACTAATTAATTAATTTGATAACACAACATTATCTAAAAGCCACAAAAAATCGCACTGCTCACTGGCGGCGCCAAAGATTTTTTCTGATTCCTAGAGCTGCTGCAAAACAACGTTGAATCGCCGAGATCTTTGCCCTTCCGAATATCTAACGTCATCGTACCGACTGGAAATTACATCTTCTCGGCGTGCTGACCCAAGTATAGTCTTCTTCTTCTTCAATCACTTTGTCATTGAAATTATTTTATATTTATAAGAATCACTTGTTGTTCAATTTGTCATTGTGTTCGATTATATTGCTCTTTAGGAACTATCTTTGAATTTGAGGGTTAATTTGGGGTTAGGGTTAGGTTGTGGCTGCTTCTATTTCTGGTTTTAAATGCGGAAAGATTTAAAAACGGTCTTAATTGTTGGTCTAGAACAAGATGTTAGAGTTTGTGTTGTGGTGTGGTGTGTAGTGCTGTTTTGGTCTACTGAAATATGTCATGGTATGGCTTGCTTTGCGCTTTGGTTTTCAGGTAACTTGGACGCTCGCAAGATAATTGATAGTATTTTACTTCAATATACGTGGTGTTTGATTGGTGTCCAGTGGCGACGAGAACTTTAGCTTCTGTCATTGTAATTAGTATTAATTTCAGTCCAAGATATTATCAGTTTGAGCAGGCATAGCCTGTAAGTGGCCATGAACATGAACTATGACAATGGGCAAAACATTATTTGTGGAGAAGTGTTTTGGCTGTTTTTTCGTTTTCGAATTTTTATTTTGTAATTTATTGACTTTGTGTTTCTGTTTCTCTTTGGGTGTTAAACGTGGGTAATTGTCATACCAGGCGGGTAGGAGTTAGGAGTTGTGAACTTACACACAATGAAGCGACAATCATTAACGGAGCAATTCTTTTGACGGAGAAGGTGACATGTCGAATTGGAAAGTGTTGGAAATCGACTACCCGGGATGCGTTCGTTCGATCACTCGAACATCCGAACGATCCCAGTCGACCACCAGGTCCGTTACTCCGTTCACGTGCCAGCCCGTGTCCCGATTCACGCCCAGCCATTGCCCCGAAGGACAACCGCGCGAACCAGAGCTGGCTGCCCGAAAAACAGCGAAACGGCGACCGCCGTTTGCCCTCCGGCGACCGCCGTTTGTCCGCGAACAGCAGCACGACCTGCTGTTCCGAGCGCGTTTCCGGGTCGATTTTCCTCTTCCGACTACCGATCCGGAGGTCCTTGACCCCCAGTAGTCGAGGAACATGATCCACGACGCCCGGAACCCGATCTTAGATCCGATGTATTTTTAACGAAATAGAAAACGAAACGTATGCGGAATAAGGGTTTCGATTTCTTATACCTTTGTCGCGTGATTCGGAGAAGCCGAATTGTTGAAACCACGAAGCCTTCCGGTGTATGTCTCTATCCCCGACGTTCAGCCGTTGAGTGGGCAACGATCCGCTGAACCTTCCTCTTCTCCTTTCTCTCTTGAACCCACCGTAGGAATAATATCCTCTGTCTCAGAAATATATTTGCGCAAGCAAAATTATTTCTACAGAATTATTACTACGCTAATCTGAATTAATTAAGCAGAGGAAAATTAATTGCGCAAGCTTTTATTTTCTCTGCAGAATTAATTATAGCGGCGTAGGTTTTGATCTTCTGTCTCAGAAATATAAAATAATTGCGCAACAATTTATTTTTCTCCGCAAAAATAAAATAGCGGCGTTTCTTAGGTTCAGAAGAGAGGGTGAGGTATTTATAGAGCTACACCAGGGACCTTATGGAAATTAATTATTAGGCTAAATTGCAATTTAATTAACTCGGCGTCCTAAAAGGCAAACCTTAATTAAATTCCACAATTTTAATTATAATTAATTCCACTATAAAATTATAATTGAATTCCCAATAATTAATTTATATTATTTCAACAATAATAATTCCGCAGAATTACATATACGACTTTCCCCGTGTTTAAGATATCGTATGTCCACGAATTAACTTTAATTACTAATAATTAAATTAACTCGTTTCTTGTTATCCGAGACTAGTACCACTCATCCTTATTATCATGTGGAACGAATCCACCTGCAGGGTTTACATGATAAACTTTATGAGCTCATCTCGGGGAAATCATCAACCCAATAAATGGGACACGGTTTCCTGTCTATAATCTATAGCATGCCGTGTGTACAATTCCGATTCCCAATTTACCGAGAATATTGACTAATCAATTAGTCTCACTCACTAGTAAGTCAAAGAACCGAGAACTGGACACACGCACCTATAATTATATAGGGATTAGGAATTCGTATATCCGTAATATCTGAGGTCTAGTTCGATTACTGCGATTAGTATAAATCGAACGCCCTCCCGTGGTCCTGCTCAATACACCAAGTGTACGAGTGTAACATGATAGCCAAGACCGACTATCTACCAGTCACACTACGACGTACCGATGGATTGTCCCTGTCCATCTAAGTCGTGAGCTACTGTTCGATAGTATACGAGTAACCGACAGTATGACCTTCCGCGTGTCTCCTCACGCCATACTGTCTACAACGTATACATCAAGGACTATTGCATTAAATGCAATCATGCTTGAATCATATCTCGAATTAAGGTATAGATAAGGAGTTCCGTATTTGCACTAAACTAGACATTTAGAATACAACTCAATCAATCTCCCACTTATACTAAAAGTCTAGTCGCCCTCTCCCAAACATCAGATTCCCATAACCTCATCACGCCTACCCAACGCTTTCGCTGGAAGTGCCTCTGTGAACGGGTTCACCAGGAAATCCTCTCGATGCTATCTAGGTGACAACTGCATCGTCTTACTAGACGATCTCTCGAATCAGGTGGTACTTGCGCTCTACGTGTTATCTCCCAATGTGGACTCGTGGCATTTCATGTTTGCCAATACCGCTATTCAAAATAGCTTTGGGTAAACTAGAAACCACATCTAAGTCCCTTAGGAAGTTCTGGAGCCACACTGACCTTTTAACTGCCTCAGAGGCCGTTATCCTTTCAGTTTCCATGGTAGAGTCCGTAATGCATCGCTGCTTTACATTCTTCCATGTGACTGCTCCACTTCACAGTGAGAACACATAGCCTGACTTCGACTTTCGACTGTCCCTGTTTGATTTGGAAATCCAATTCTATGTAATCCAAAGGAAACAACTTGCTGCTTTGTAACTCAGAACATAATTCCTGGTCCTCTGCAGGAACCTAAACATGTTCTTTACATCAGTCGAGTGATCCTTTCCAGGATTACTATGATATCTCACCACCATGCCCACGACATAGTAGATATCAGTCTCGTGCATAGCATTACATACATTAAGCTTCCCACCATTAAGGTGCAGGGAACTGCTTACTCTTCATCTATCTCCTTTATTGTGTCGGACACAAAACTTTAGATAGACGAATTCCACATCTAAAAGGTGAAGACCTTTCTTTGAATTCTGTATGCTGCAACGAGTAAGAATTGTATTTATGTATGAGGCTCGAGATAAGTTCTATGTTCTTTTCTGGCGATCATTTATTACTTTGATCCCAAGAACATTCCCAACTTCTCCTAAGTCTCTTACATTGAATTACTCGGACAACCATCCCTTTATGTCCGATAACATCTTTCATATTGTTGCCAATTTAAAAGGATGTCGTCTACATAAAGAATGAGAAAACACCACATCTTTTCTGCCACTTCTTTATTACACTTAGGACCTAAACATGCCTTGAATGAATCCATGAAATGGATTTTCTCATAGGTCCGCATGTGTCCAAGATCTTGAAGCTTCCTTCAATCCTAAGATTGATTAAGCTTGCTTACCGAAAGCTCTTGGCTCTTTTCGATGAATCTCTCTGGTTGTCCCACACATATGGCCCCGTCAAGACTTCGATTTAGGAAATCTGTCTTGACTTCCATCTTCCATGTGAAGACAAAAGAATCCGGATCGACTTTTGCCAAGACTGAGCATCTTGATCTTTCAGCGTCTCGTCATAGATCCAGGGTTTCGGCTTCATGTTATCCAGGTAACAAGTCCGAAGACTCACCTATAAACATGAACCTGTTGGGTTGTCTAACAACCCTCCCACTACGACGACGCTCCGGTGTATCTTTAGTGACTAAAGATTATAGTAGTGAACTACTCAGTTAGGCTGGTTCTAAGTCTTGATCAGTCCCTCTAAGCACATTAAGTATTACTCTACTCTTGGGCTTGTGATTCTTGCATATATAGTCCATGTCTAAGAACCGAACGTTGATGCAATCAACGAATACCTGGTCCTATGGACTATATTACATATCTCAATTCGTTTTCTTAGGGTATCCTATAAATAGCCGAATATCTGTACAAGTTTCCAAAGGAATCAAGTTCAGGATAAACGCCGCTGTTTCCAAGGCATATCCCAAAACCGAATTAGGTAACTCCGAATAACTCATTGTCTACTTTCCCATATCTATAAGAGTCCTATTCCTTCTTTACAACACATTATTTTGCCGAGGCATAAATGGTGTAGTCTGTTGGGAGTTAATCCCATTTTCTGATAAGTATGCCTTACTCCTCAAAGAGGTCTGCACATATCAGAGCGAATCAACTCTAGTACTTTCTTGGATCTTTTCCCTTTAACCGTAAAGGGTTGCTTGGTCATTTACACTTCCAAGTATGATTCGAAGATTGGAAGGTCCTTTCCTTCAACCTAGCTGAGTGGTCCATCAGCTTTCATCCTTTTGAATCGTACTTAAGTTAAAATGATTTAGCCTAAGATTCCATAAGTACATTTGATTCATCCTAGAAGGATCTTTACTCTTATTGGGGTTCGACAATGTGTTATTTTCTCCGGTGAGTTGCATCGTGGAAGAACACGGATTTAGTATTAAATTGTCTATCAATGTACCAGAATAGATAATATCCCCGTTTCCTACTCTGAAAAGTATGAAACTATCAGAAGAAACGGAATATCCATTCTAAGACAATTTAGAAATCCGAAATGAAATTTCTTTCAAAATGCCGGCACATAAAAGCAATTTATTAGAACTAAAATCCTACAGTTTAAAACCATTTAACATCTCCCACTGCAACGGCTGTTACCTTAACATTATTGCCCATGTAGGTTATAACTTCTTCTTTTCTAAGTCTCCGGGTTTCCTGGAACCCCCGCATTTAAGTGCAGACATGATTAGTGGTTTCCGTATCCACACACCAGGTACTGGTAGATAACGCCTACTAAACATGTTTCGGTGACTAAGGAGAAGTTAACTACTAGTTGCTTTGAGAGGACAATCAAACTCCCAGTATCCGAACTGCTTACAACGGAAGCACTTGCCCCTTGGGCTTGCTTGTCCCATTCCGTGGTCCAGATATATTAGGCCCACTGGGTTTCCGTATTTGCTTCTTCTTCCTTTTGCCACCCGAAGGCCTAGGAAGAGTCAATTTCTCAGCCATAAGTGTTTTGAGGACCCTTAAAGATTCTCTCAGCCGCTAGAAGTTCAATCAGGAGCTCCGCCAATGAGTAAGACCCCTTATTCATATTATAGTTCAGGCGGAACTGCTCAAAACTTCTCGGCAGAGACTGGAGCACAAAATCAACCTGGGTTACCCCATTGATAATTGTTCCCAGAATCTCTATCTCATTAAGATAGCCCATCATTCTAAGAACGTGATCCCTCACGGGCGTTCTTTCCGACATGATGTCCGTCATGAGTTGCCTCATTTCACTTTGCCCAGCTGTCCTGTCCTGATAACCAAAAACTTCTTGAGGTTAAGCATCATATCATAAGTAATGGTCATGGCATGATCCCGATGTCGCAGCACATTTGACATGAAAGTCATAATGTTGCTCCGCGTCATCTCATAGCCTTGATCCATTTCCAATGAGCTTCCTTTCCTCAGTAGTGGATACATCATTTGGTTCAGCAGGTCAATTGACTTGGAGTACATATTTGTACTCCTCTGCAGTTAGGGCAATGTCCAAGTTTCATATCCAATCCATACAATCATGGTCAGTGAGTTTGTTGACTTTTAATGGGAATAATACCATATAAAACAAACAATGAGTTTAATTCGATATCATTTCCCTCAAGTGATATCATTAAACTACCAATCATTACCAAAATCCCATCAGACATAGCAAGCCACATTCTTGTGGACGTTTACCAGTCCAAATGATTTTATGATTGGATTTTTACTTCGGTCGTACATCATCATAGCAGTGACTCCGATGGGGAGGATACTATAAAGCGTACCTAAGTGTGTACCATTTCTCAGTACTGAGTCCACCGCTCGGGAACCACATGTCCACCGCAAGCCACGTTCTTGTGGACGTTTACGTTGACATGCGGTCCTCCACGACTTTCTATAACTGTCGAGCCTCAATTAATCCCAAAGTTCCGTTTCCATTTAGCAAGCCACGTTCTTGTGGACGTTTACTAAAACAAACAACTTTATTAATTGAATATCACTTATTTAAATGTCATAGAATCTTAATTAACCCAAAGTACCGTTTCCATTTAGCAAGCCACGATAGTGTGGACGTTTACTAAAACAAACAACTTTGTTAATTGATTCTTACATTTATTAAATTTCACAATTTATTAATCAAAGCTTGATATCTCGTAAGTGAAACTTGAAGTTTCTAACCAGCGATCAATCATACAATTGAGCCCTATCTCTCACAAAGTGAGGGAGCCAACCAGACAATCGATCTAGTCATCGAATGACTCGAAAGTCTCTAATCTGTGTCATCGACATAACCAAGCGCTTTGGCTCCATTCCACTCCCCGGGGTGAGAATGAGTCGAGTTGAAATTAGTCTTTGAATGACAGATTAGGCATTGCTTTTGAGAAATACAATTGTTCAATTTTATAAGTGGATTTTAAATTCGAATTTTGATCTAGTGATATCCGTGTGTCGACTTTATCCGATAGGGAGGATGACACTAAAGCCAACTCGTAAGTCAATACACATCACATTCAAAACAGAGAATGGAGACCGCGGGATTGTTTCCAATCCCTCTCCCACTTAGTATTTTACGATAAGGGATAACATGCATAAAAAATTTAAGCATAATAATAAACACGTAAATCACATAAAAAGCAATTAACGTGGCCCCGATTATTATGGCCTGATGAGCCATATTTTTTGGCTCATTTTTAGGTTTTTAGAGTCAAGTAAATCGAGTCTTTAGTTTGTTTTTACTTTGTTTGTGTCTGGGAGGGCACGTTTGGGTACTTGGGCAAGTTTTGCAGATGGGCAGGTAAAGGAGTGAAAAGAGGAGCGCACTGTGTGAAAGAGGCAAGGAAATCACCTTCCATGGTCAAGAGCACTCGTTGAGCAAGCCAGACTGACAAAAAGGGTCCAGCAGAGTTGATCAAGCAACCAGGCCGTCAGCAGGTGGAGCAAGACTTGAGTTCGACCAAGTACCGCACATGGTCCGCTACCTCAATCAGTCAGAGAAGGAAGTACATGGGCAAGCACTAACATTGACGGAGACGGAACGTTGGGCATGCGGTGTACCAGGAGTCCTGAATTCTGTGGAGTCTTTTAAAGAGGACCAGATTCACACTCCCGCCTAAGATGGACTCTCGTCCGGTCTTAGAGGTATTTCCCCCTCACGTCTCTTATCCATCCAAGCCCGTCTATATAAGAAGAGCACTGATGAAGAAAACGACAACACATGAGCAGCGAAGAAGACGGATCGAAGACCTACCTGACCAGCGAAGACGACGGCAGCCGCGTTGTTGGAGTTGTGTACTTAATGTCTAGATTTAAGTAACGGAAACTCACGATCCATTGCCACTAATCTATTTAATTAAATAAACAATTATTTGCGTTTAATTATTTATAATTAAGTATATGCAAATTATAGTCCTGGATTCTATACGTTGTAGTTAGTATGGTGTGTCGGGCCCCACACAGAAGATCATACTATCGGTTACTCGTATTTAATCGAACAGTTGCTCACGACCTAGATGGACACGGACCAATCCATCGGTATAGTCGTTGTGTGAGAGAGAAAATAATCTGTCTTGATTATTTTATCACACTTGTACACTTGGTGTATTGAGCGGATCGTTGAGATTCATCGATTAGGATTGCCGGCGATAATCGATTCGAGTCTCAGTGTATTTTATTCTTAATCCCCGAAACTATTGCGGGTGTGTATATTTAATATAAGTGACTTTGATTTACCAAAGGAATTAACCGATTTAATTATTGGGTTAATTACCGGTTAAGTTGGGTCACTATATTTTATATATGACATGCCCTGAATACTTGACGGGAAAGTGTATCCCGGAAGGGTTGATAATATCCCCGAGATGAGTTCATAAGGAATTATTATGTAAACCCTGCAGGTGGATTCGTTCCGCATAATAATTAAGGTTGAATGGTACTAGTCTCGGATATAAGAGATGAATAAATTAATTAACAATAAATTAATTTTATTCATGGATATTTATATCTTAAATACACGGAATAAATAATACTACCGGAGAAATATTATTTGATATAATATGGTTTAATATTGGGAGTGCAATTAATTTTATATAGTGGAAAATAGAATTAATTAATATTGATAAGGATTAATGGACTTGAGCATTGGGCTCAATTTAATCTTCAATATTGGAAGCCCAATATTCCACCTCCTTAAGATCCCCTACGTAGCCTATAAAAGCACTACATGGTCTTCACAATTAAACAAGACAAGATAATCATACTTGATTAGTCTAGAGAGCTCGTGAAGGAGATCCATGGAGTTCGGTAGATCGTCGCCCACACGACGTCCGAGCTAGTGCAAGGAATACGCGGGAAGATCTCAAGGTCGTCAAATTGAGTTCTACGTTTTTCCGAACAACGAGAACGAGGTAAATCGTAAAACCCTCTTTATGATTTTAATCGTTAATTATCGTAAGAATATCATGAACCAAGATCCGAGGGATGAACCCGGGGATGGGGATCGACCTCGCGGTGGTGATCGAAGATCACCGGACCGCGGGAGGTCGGGAGATCCCCGCCGGGATCACACGAAAACCCCTCGGCTGGACGCCGAGGGTGGCGATCGGTCCTAGGGCACGATCGCCGATCGCGCAAGGGGAGGAGCCCCGGCTGGACGCCGGGGCGTGCGATCGACCACGGTGGTCGATCGCTGGGGCGCCGCGGGCTGGTGCCGCGGCTGTCCGCTGGGCGGACGCCCCTCCTCCACGACGGTGGCGGTGAGTCGCCGGACTCACCGCCGGGGGCTGCTACAAGCAGCCCGCGGGGATGCGCGTGCATTCCCGGCGATCGTGTTCGATCGCGAGCCCCTCGCGGGGCTCGGCTGGACATGCCGTGGGTTTATCCCGCGGCGGTGGTTGTTCGGTCGGGCCCGGTTCGCATGGTGGTTCGTGGTTGTTTTCCGGCGAAAGGATTTCGATTGGGTTGTCGGTTCCGCAATTTAGACAATCCGGATATTCGAAGGATTTCGGTCGGAATTAATTAGATAATTTATTTATTTAAATTTATTAATTCCGGGATATCGATTTCCAACACGCGTGAGCAACACCACTCGCCGGCGTTTATTTTCTGTTAAGCCCTCGGGCTAGAAACAATTTATTTTATGTTTTCATGTTTTAAATTTCGTACTTTGATTTTATTTCCCGTTGAACAATTTCCAGTTTTAATGCATAGTTCAGTTCGTCGTATTTCCTTTGATTTATTTTCTGTTTTAATTATGTCAAGTAGCTAATCTGTTTGTATCTGGGCAAAGACAGAACCTGACCAACCCTAAGACATTACCATGCCGGGAGGCTTATTGATGACAGCAACTAGCTGAGTTTTGTTCCCGATTCAACAGGGTAGTAACTTAAGCATGTTAGGGACTTGGGCAATCCTACAATGACCAGTGGGAACCCCGACTTGCCTAACACAGGAGTACGTGGATCAACGCGACCGGGAGACTGGGCGTCCGCGAAGTACAACATGTTGCTGGAGATGTGGTCGTATGACTTGGGTCTGTCCAGGCATGCTATTGGCCATTCTGGGTTTGCTTGGAGGATGAAGGCGACTTGACCAACTTAGACTCATGCGGTCACATAGTGTCGAATTGGTCAACGTCAGGAGACCTGTCGAGAGAGATCTGGCAGGACTTAAACATAAGAGCGAATAAGGGTTCGGGGTATTAATATGCGTGACGCTATAGGGATGTTAATACTTGGGATCTATAACTGGAAGACAAAACTGTTAGCAAAATGATATACGTACCGATGATCGGCATCACATAGGTCAAGGGGGAAGTCAGAGGAGTCAATGCCTGGATACTTTATTCTTTATTTGTTTCTTATTATTTGGTTAGTCGAGTCTGTTAATTGCTCAGTCTATTAATTAGGTTGCATGCTAGTTGTATTTCTGTTTAAGTTATTTGCTATTTTTCAGTCAAGTAAACACGGTGACCACGGTTCGGCAGTGCCCAACTGCTCTCCAAAACAAAACCTTTTCAAACGTGACAACCCAATTGAGCATTCAAAGCCGGGAAAACTATAAGCTAAATCGCCTCCTCGTGGGATCGACCCTATACTTGCTACTAGTACTTGTGCTAGTGAATAGTTTAGGAACTATAAATATTATTTTGCGCTACTCCACGACGGTAGCGTCAAAATTGGCGCCGTTGCCGGGGAGGCAATATTCCAAGCCAATAGTTTTCCGTGCTAACGCTTGACCTATTTTTGTATGCAGGATTCTGACTCATCGGGAAGCAAGGATACAGGGCTACTATTTGATCCTGAAATCGAGCGAACCGCAAGGAAGAATCGAAAAGCAGCAAGACAAAAGCAAGCATTAGCACGTGCCGCTCAAGTAACTCAGTTGACCATAACTGAGACAGGAGAGTCGATCTCGGACACAGCGAGAGAAGATTCACCGAACACATCCAGGTCACCTACGCGATCAAGGATGGGAGAAGAGAGAGCCAAGACGTTGAGGGACACGATGTTCCCAGAGAACTTGAATCTGAAACCACTGGGCATCACCTTGCCCACGGTTGAAAACAATACTTGGGAGATGAAGCACGGCTTCATCCAGATCTTGCCCAAGTTCAGTGACATGCCCCTGGAGGATCCCCAGAGACACCTCCAAGATTTTGAATTGGCATGTGGCACCATCCGAGCAAGTGAAGGGCTAGGGGAATACATCAGGCTCCTAGCCTTCCCTTTCTCACTGGCCGAAGGTGCCCGAGAATGGCTTTACACTCTACCTGCTGGAGAAGTGACCACCTGGAGTCAGCTTCAGCAGAAGTTCCTTGAGAAGTACTTCCCAGCTGCACGCATCCAGCAGATGAGGAAGAAGATCAACAGCATCAAGATGGGAGGAGGAGAGAATTTCCATGACTACTGGGTCAGGTTCAAGCAGATGTTGGCCAAGTGCCCACAGCATCAGATCCTTGACCATGACTTGGTCCAGTACTTCATCTCTGGACTAAGAGAGACGGAGAGGACATGGATCAATGCAGCTTGTGGAGGATCCATTCTAAACAAGAGGGCCGACGAAGCATTCAAAATTTTCAAGGAAATGGCCGAAGAAACAAGGGAGGATGGCAGTGACCTACCCAGGAACAACTTGCCCGTACCATCTGCAACTGAAGTCAAATTGGACAAGCTGTGTAACATAGTTGAGCAACTGGTGCTCAACCAAAACCCAGGGCTAAAGAGAGGAGTCAAGGCGTGCCAAATCTGCAAGGAAAGTAACCATGCCACTGACGAGTGCCCTGAGCTTTTTGACGAAGAGGTCAAGGTGATAATGCAGAACAATGGGAACGGACAAAGGCCCAATGGAAACACGTACAACTCGAACAACTGGAAAAATCATGACAACAACCGGTATGGAAACAACAACTACCAGGGCGGAGGGAACCAAGGAAATCAAGGCCAGCAATACCACGGCCAGAACAATCATCAGAGGAACAACTACCAAAATCAGGGCAACCAGCAGAACCAGAGCAATGGCCCAACTTTGGCAGATATGATGCAGACCTTGGTCAATGAAAATATCAAAGCCCAGCAGGAGAATGACCGGTACAAGCAAGACAACGAGAAGTACAAGGTTGAGACTCGAGGTAAACTGCAGAATATAAATGCTCAAATGCTTGAGTCGCGCGGGCAATTCCAGAATATCAATGCCCAACTGGCGCACTTGACCCAGGCAATGACTGAGATGAAAAAGAAGACCAGCGGTCTACCTCCCCAAATTGAGCTAAACAACGCCCAACTGAATGCTATCCATCTCAAGAATGGAAAGGTCCTGGCTGAAGCACCCAAAAAGCCCACTCCACCATCTCGAGTGGAAGGGACTATTGAAGAAGTCAATGAAGAAGAAGAATCAGAAGAAGAACTTGAGCTGATACCACCCAAACAGAAGGAAACATCAGTCCCTGCTCAAGCAGTGACACCACCAAAAATCTACCCTCCTTTCCCAGGCAGATTGAACAAGAAGAAGGAAAAAGAGGACACTAATGAGATGTTCCAGATGTTTAAAAAGGTGGAAATCAACATGCCTTTGTTGACCATTCTGAAGTCCATGCCCAGGTGCGCCAAATTCCTCAAGGAGCTGTGCACCAAAAAGGTGAAATATCAAGATGATGCCAAATTCGAAGTAGGAGAAAATGTTTCAGCGGTGCTCCAGAGGAATGTACCAAGGAAATGTGCAGACCCTGGAATGTTCTATATTCCCTGCATAATAGGCAACATGAACATAGAAAAAGCCATGCTCGACTTGGGAGCATCTATCAATGTTATGCCTAAGTCAATGTACGAAGACTTGGGTATAGGGCCGATGAAACCAACAAGGGTAGTTATCCAGTTGGCAGACAGATCAAACGTGTACCCCGAGGGAATTCTGGAAGATGTATTGGTCAAGGTGGAGGAGCTCATTTTCCCTGCCGATTTCTATGTCCTGGACATGGGGAGATCAAGCAAGCAGCCAGTGATGATCTTGGGCAGACCATTCTTGAAGACAGCAAGGACACACATTGACTGCGAGACTGGAAAGCTAACCTGCAAGTTTGAAGGAGAAACGGTCACATTCGACTTGTTCAAGTCAATGATGCACCCAGAAGATACCGAGCAAGTGCACTATGTTGACCAGATTGATGAATTGATCGAGGAGCAAGCTCTGGGATATGGAGTCTCTGACAAAGTAGATCTGGTGATACAAAGGGGATTGACCATAGAAGATGCAGAAGATGAGCAACTTGAAGTCCAACAGATAGTTGAGCAACTGGGAGCTCTGGAAAATCATCCTATGGGCATGAGCAAGCTGCCACCCCAGGAAGTCACGATCATGGTGCCATCCCTGGAAAAACCACCAGAATTGGAACTGAAGAAACTCCCTGCACATCTCAAGTACATGTTTCTTGGGCAAAATGATACGTTGCCCGTGATTATTAGTTCAAAATTGAAGAAGGAAGAAGAGAGTGATGGAGTAATTTACTTAATGTCTAGATTTGAGTATTATGAACTCCTTGTACACTTTCATTTACCTATTAATAACGAACATTCATTTGCTTTTAATTATTGTTAATTAATATATGCAAATTATAGTCCTGGATTTTATACGTTGTAGTTAGTATGGTGTTGCATGGGCACACATAAGATCATACTATCGGTTACTCGTATTTAATCAAACAGTTGCTCACGACCTAGATGGACACGGACCAATCCATCGGTATAGTCGTTGTGTGAGAGAGAAAATAATTTATCTTGATTATTTTATCACACTTGTACACTTGGTGTATTGGGCGGATCGCTTGAGATTTATTGATTAGGATTGCCTTGGATAATCAATTTAAATCTCAGAGTATTTTATTCTTAATCCCCGATAGAATTGCGGGTGTGTATATTTAGTATAAGTGACTTTGATTTTCCAAAGGAATTGACCGGTTTAATTATTGGGTCAATTACCGGTTAAGTTGGGTCACTATATTTTATATATGGCATGCCGTGAATTCTTGACGAGACAGTGTATCCCGAAAGGGTTGATAATATCCCCGAGATGAGCTCATAAGGATTTATTATGTAAACCTCGCGAGTGGATTTGTTCCCGCATAATAAATAAGGTTGAGTGGTACTATTCTCGGATATAAGAGATGAATAAATTTATTAAGCAATAAATAAATTTTATTCATGGATATTTAAATCTTAAATACACGGAATAAATAATACTACCGGAGAAATATTATTCGATATAATATGGGTAAATATTGGGAGTGCAATTTTATTTATATAGTGGAAAATAAATAAACTTAATATTGATAAGGATTAATGGACTTGAGCATTGGGCTCAATTTAATCTTCAATATTAGAAGCCCAATATTCCACCTCCTTTAGATCCCCTACGTAGCCTATAAAAGCACTACATGGCCTTCATAATTCATAAGACAAGAATATCATTATTTGATAGTTCTAGAGAGTTGAAGGAGATCCATAGGAGTTCGATAGATCGTCGCCCACCCGACGTTCGAACGGAGTGCAAGGAATACGTGGGAAGATTCAAAGGTGTTTGATTTCGTTTCTCCGAACAACGAATCGAAGGTATAATATCTAAACTCCCTGGATATTATTTCGGTTTTTGGTTTATTGAAAATACCGTAGAACAAGATCCGGAAGTTCGGACTCGGAGTAGACGGGCGATCACGCGGTGGTGGCGAAGCCACCGGACCGCGTGGACCGCACGCCTAGGGTTCGGCGGCGAAGAGGAGCCCTTGGCTTCGGCCGAGGGAAGCGATCGCGGGGGCGATCGCTGGCGGTGGCGGGCTGGTGCCGCCACCCTCCCCACCTCGACGGTGGGGGCTCCTCCACGGCGGGCAGCAGGTCGCCGAACCTGCTGCTGGGGGCTGCCGGATGCAGCCCCATCGAACGCGATGTTCGATCGCGTGAACCCGGCTCGCGGGGGTTCGACCGGGGGCGGGCTGTGCGTCTTCGGGCGCATGGTCTCCGAAGGTCGGACTCCGGCGGATGAGTCGGCGTTCATGTGATCTCCGGCGAAGGGTTTGATCGGGCTATGGTTTCCGCAATTTCAAATAGCCCGGGATATCGAATTCCAACAATTGGTATCAGAGCGTGGTTTACGTTCGCGGTATTTTCGATAAAATTATTCTACCTTGCAGGGTTCCGACTATTATGGCTTAATTAATTATTCGTTTAATTTATTTTGTCATGAATGTTGGATTGATTAAACTCTCGGACATGTCGAGCTTCGTTTTTGGTGGTGAATGCTTGTAATAGTAAAAATTCGGGGGTTGACCGAATTTAGGATTTATTATTACGTTCTACTTTTTCCGGAAAATGTATAGGGTCGATTTCATGTATAGAATCGATACCGGATAGTGTAAAATTTATTTTGTAATTTATTTTGCGTTGGATCGATGCCGAAACGACCGCCGGAGAAGACACGTGACGAAGGAGATGATCGAGAGGGTGAACGGGACAAGGATCGATCAATCCCCATGATCGATCCATGATGATCGATCGATCGCAAGGTGAGGCGCCGAATTCGCGCCTCTCGGCGGCGATGCCACCGGTGGTGGTGGCGCGCCGGCTGGGCGGTGGCGGCGGTGGACCTCGGCCGGCGATGGCGGTCCGGGTGGGGGCGCGGGGGTCCTTGTGATCTTTGTGCTCTCCGGAAATTTACTTTCCTAATTAGTTCGGATTTTTCCTATTTGAGTATTCCTATTTTTTTGGGAATTCTCATGGATTAGGAAAAGAATTAATTGGAATTAATTTTATTTCCTTATTCTATTATGGAAGTCTTCTAGAGTATTCCGAGTTCTACTTGGAATATGATCCTAGAGATTTAATAGAATTGGAAAGGAATAAAAGTTAATTTAGGATTGATTTATTTCCTAATTGATTATTCCTATTTTATGGGAATTCATAGAAATGGAAATTAATTAATCTTGGAAAGTAGAAGAGTCCTAAGTTATTTTATTTCCTTATTTCATTATGGAAATCATCTAGAATATTCCAAGTGGGTCTTGGATATATTATTCTAGAGATTTAATGAAGTAGAAAGGGAAAATAAAATAAATAAAAATATTAATAATATTTAATTTTATTTTTGATTTATTCGATTGACTTAATTTTTAATTAAGTATCTTTTGGATTTATTAAAAATAAATAGATTTAAATATTGGAAATTAATATTCTCGTCACATGGAGCATTCAAGAACGAAGACTAAAGACTAGAAGATGCGTACGGAGATGAAGTAAAGCCATAATAGTCGAAAAATAATATTCTAGTATTATTTTGACTATGTGATAATACTATGTGCTTTATTACATGTATGCATGCTATATGTGTTTACTTTTATGCACTAGATAGCGTATCCCTTTATTGTAAAAAGCTAAGTGGGAGAGGGTATGGAAACATACCCATGGTCTCCATTACTGCTCTCTTGGTGACTTTTATAAACTTTTGAAGTTTATATAGACAAGTTATTGGAGGAGAGTTCTTGTAATTCCTCTTACGAGAAACATTGATTAAGTTTATCAAACAATGCCTAATTTGTCTTTCCAAAGCTGATTTCAAGTCGACTCATTCTCACCCCGGGGAGTGGAATGGAGCCAGAGCCACTTGGTCATGTAGAGGACACAAATTAGAGGCAGTCGTACCATTCTTTGATAGATGGATCGATTGTCTGCTCGGCTCCCTCATTTATGAGAGATAGGGTTGTTCGCATGGTGAATCACTGGTTAGAAACCTCGAGTTTCACTTATGATTCTCCGCGTCTTGATTTACAAGATTGAATGGATCAAGTAATTGGGAGTCAATTATAAAAGTCTCTTGGTGTAGTAAACGTCCACACCACGTGGCTTGCTATGCCGACGGATTTTGGATTAATTGATGTAGACAGTTGTAAGCAATTGTGAAGAGTTGTGAACTTATCGTAAACGTCCACACCACGTGGCTTGCGGTAATGTAGCAATTCCAAACGATTTGTTTTGGTGCTGAGTAATGGTTTACACTTAGATACGCCTTATAGTATTCCTCCCCACGAGGTTCCGCTATAAGTGATGTATGACCAAAGAAAATCTAATTGCTAAGTCGTTTGGGTGGGTAAACGTCCACACCACGTGGCTTGCCTTACCTGATGGGATTTTAGAGGCGATTAGTGATTTAATGATATTATTTAAGGGAGATAATATCGGATATTAAATTGTTTGTTTGTTTTATGTGCTTATAGGTTAAGAATGACTGTGACCCCACTTTGTGATATACTTAAGGATGAAAACTCACTGGTTCCATATAGTACTGATTGGAAAAGAAATCTAGACATTGTTCAAACTGTCAAGCTTTCTGAATCCACTGTTGTTCCAACTACGTTGAGACATGGTGTGGAAGCTAGGCAAGAGGTGTTTAACATACCCACGGAATCGTTCCTCAATGAGTCCCTTAAAAACGGCTCGGCGAAGGCGATTTTTGTGCGTAAGTTAAGAGAAACACGAGCTCTTGTGGCTAGGCTAAAAGAAAAGCGTGCAAAGAGACCCAGTGGTTTAAAACCACAGATTGGGGAAAGCAAGCGGTTCCGCAGATGCTTTCGATGCAAACAGTTTGGGCACTGGAGGTCTGATTGTCCTCTCATCAAAGGTACGAAATTTTCCTTAGTCACCGAAACATTATCAGTGGTGTTATCTACCAGCACCTGGTGTGTAGATACGGGGGCCACTGATCATGTCTGCAATTCATTGCAGGGGTTCCAGGAAACCCGGAGACTTAGAGAGGGAGAAATCGTGGTCTACATGGGCAATGCCGCGAGGGTGGCGGCTGTTGCAGTGGGAGACGTTCACTTACGCTTTAGTAGTGATAGGGTTTTAGTTTTACATAATTGTCTTTATGTACCCAACTTTAGAAAGAATTTAATTCCGGTTTCTAAACTTATTATGAATGGATATTCTGTTTCTTTTGACCACTCCGTGAACATAAGAAGAAACAGTGAGATTATCTGTTCTGGTACATTGGTGGACGATTTGTATGTACTAAATCCTGAGTCTAACACGATGCAACTAACCGAGAGTAATAACACATCTACGAACACCAATAAGAGAAAGGAACCTTCTAGGATGAATCAATTATACTTGTGGCATCTAAGGCTAGGTCATATAAACTCAAATAGGCTTCAAAGGTTGAAAGCTGATGGTCTAATCAGCAATGTTGAAGGAGAGGACCTTCCAACCTGCGAATCCTGTTTAGAGGGTAAAATGACCAAGCGTCCTTTTTCTGGTAAAGGACGGAGGGCTGAACAAGTATTGGATTTGATTCACTCTGATGTATGCGGACCTATGTCTACTCAGGCAAGGGGAGGGTACGAGTATTTCATCACCTTTACTGATGATTACTCAAGGTATGGATATGTATACCTGATGCGCCACAAGAGTGATTCTTTTGACAAGTTCAAGGAATTCAAGGCTCTTGTGGAGAACCTTCGTGGTAAATCCATAAAATGCCTGCGATCTGATCGCGGAGGCGAGTACCTGTCTGGAGAATTCAAGGCATACTTGGCAGAGAATGGGATTGAATCCCAACTCACCTCACCATATACTCCTCAGCAAAATGGTGTGTCAGAAAGAAGGAATAGGACTCTTATGGAGATGGTGCGATCAATGATGAGTTACTCGGATTTACCTGTTATGTTCTGGGGAAACAGCGGCGTACATTCTGAATAGGGTTCCAACCAAAACAGTGCCAACTACACCCATGGAATTGTGGAGTGGGCGTAGGCCTAGCTTGGGACACATTCGGATCTGGGGTTGTCCAGCACATGTGTTGCGACAAGGTGCTGATAAGTTAGAACCTAGATCGGAATTACGGCTGTTTGTAGGATACCCGAAAGGAACTAAAGGTGGCATGTTCTATAGTCCTACGGACCAGAAGATCGTTATAAGTACTAACGCTCGGTTCTTAGAGGAAGACTATATCATGGACCACAAGCCCAAAAGTGACCTAATACTCGATGAGTTAAGGGGAGACAAGGAAGACTTAGATACAGCCGAACCGAGTGTAGATACACCACTAGTGTTGGAGTAGTATACTTAATGTCTAGATTTGAGTATTCTGAACTCCTTGTACACTTTCATTTACCTATTAAATACAAACATTCATCTGCTTTTAATTATTGTTAATTAAAATTATGCAAATTATAGTCCTGGATTTTATACGTTGTAGTTAATATGGTGTGTCGGGCCCACACAGAAGATCATACTATCGGTTACTCGTATTTAATCGAACAGATGCTCACGACCTAGATGGACACGGACCAATCCATCGGTATAGTCGTTGTGTGAGAGAGAAAATAATCTGTCTTGATTATTTTATCACACTTGTACACTTGGTGTATTGAGCGGATCGTTGAGATTCATCGATTAGGATTGCCGGCGATAATCGATTCGAGTCTCAGTGTATTTTATTCTTAATCCCCGATATTATTGCGGGTGTTTATATTTAATATAAGTGACTTTGATTTGCCAAAGGAATTAACCGATTTAATTATTGGGTTGATTACCGGTCAAGTTGGGTCACTATATTTTATATATGGCATGCCGTGAATAATTGACCGGACAGTGTATCCCGGAAGGGTTGATAATATCCCCGAGATGAGCTCATAAGGATTTATTATGTAAACCTCGCGAGTGGATTTAATTCCGCATAATAAATAAGGTTGAGTGGTACTAGTCTCGGATAAAAGAGATGAATAAATTTATTAAGCAATAAATAAATTTTATTCATGGATATTTATATCTTAAATACACGGAATAAATAATACTACTGGAGAAATATTATTTGGATATAATATGGTTTAATATTGGGAGTGCAATTAATTTATATAGTGGAAAATAAATTAATTAATATTAATGGGAGATTAATAGATTTGGGCTTGGGCTCAATTTAATCATTAATATTGGAAGCCCAATATTCCACCTCCTTTAGATCCCCTACGTAGCCTATAAAAGCACTACATGGTCTTCTCTATTCTCATAACTTGAAGATCACAATTCTAGAGAGAGAAAGTAGAGAGAGAAGTAGATCCATAGAGCTTGGAGGATCGTCGCCCACCCGACGTTCAAGCTAGTGCAAGGAATACGTGGGAAGATTCAAAGGTCATCTTGAATTCGTTTCTCCGAACAACGAATCGAAAGGTAAAAATCTAAACGCCCTTGATTTATTCGGTTTTGGATTTATCGAGAATACCGTAGAACAAGATCCAAAGATCGAACCCGGAGTAGAGGACGAACGCGTGGTGGTGGCGAAGCCACCGGACCACGGCGATCGCCCCTAGGGTTTCGATGGGGGCGACGGGGGCCGAACCCTCGGCTTGGCCGAGGGGGTGCGATCGACCGTGGAGGGTCGATCGCTGGGCACGGGCTGGCGCCGTGCCCAACCCCGCCGTGAAGGCGGGGGCTTCCGGAGCAGCCCCACCCCAAACCGATCGCCGGCGTGCGATCGGTGATTGTCGCGAGCCCCGCGTGCGGGGGCTCGGGCTGGGCGTGCGCGAGGCTTCGGCCTTGTCGTGCGTTCGGCTCGTGCTCCGGCTCGTACGTGGTGCTCGTGTGATCTCCGGCGGATGGTTTTGATCGGGTTATTGTTTTCCGCAAATTTAAATAGCCCGGGATATCGAATTCCAACAATTGGTATCAGAGCGTGGTTTACGTTCGCGGTATTTTCGATGAATTTGTTCTACCTTGCAGGGTTCCGACTATTATGGCTTAATTTATTATTCGTTTAATTTATTTTGTCATGTATGTTGGATTGATTAAACTCTCGGACATGTCGAGATTCGTTTTTGGTGGTGAATGCTTGTAATAGTAAAAATTCGGGGGTTGACCGAATTAAAGATTTATTATTACGTTCTACTTTTTTTTTCCGGAAAATGTAGAGGGTCGATTTCATGTATAGAATCGATACCGGATAGTGTAAAATTTATTTTGTAATTTATTTTGCGTTGGATCGATGCCGAAACGACCGCCGGAGAAGACGCGTGACGAAGGAGATGACGTGAGGGCAACGGGACAAGGATCGACCATCCCCATGGTCGATCCCATGAGGATCGATCGACCCTCACATGGAGGAGCCGCCGGCCACCTCCTAGGCGTGGGTCGAGGGTGGCGCGGGGATCCCCACCCCGTGCTATCCCGGTCCGGAAATTTACTTTCCTAATTAGTTCGGATTTTTCCTATTTGAGTATTCCTATTTTTGGGAATTCTCATGGATTAGGAAAAGAATTAATTGGAATTAATTTTATTTCCTTGTTCTATTATGGAAGTCTTCTAGAGTATTCCGAGTTCTACTTGGAATAGGATCCTAGAGATTTAATAGAATTAGAAAGGAATAAAAGTTAATTTAGGATTAATTTATTTCCTAATTGATTATTCCTATTTTATGGGAATTTTCATAGAAATGGAAATTAATTAATCTTGGAAAGTAGAAGAGTCCTAAGTTATTTTATTTCCTTATTTCATTATGGAAATCATCTAGAATATTCCAAGTGGGTCTTGGATAGATTATTCTAGAGATTTAATGAAGTAGAAAGGGAAAATAAAATAAATAAAAATATTAATAATATTTAATTTTATTTTTGATTTATTCGATTGACTTAATTTTTTAATTAAGTATCTTTTGGATTTATTAAAAATAAATAGATTTAAATATTGGAAATTAATATTCTCGTCACATGGAGCATTCAAGAACGAAGACTAAAGACTAGAAGATGCGTACGGAGATGAAGTAAAGCCATAATAGTCGGAAAATAATATTCTAGTAATTATTTTGACTATGTGATAATACTATGTGCTTTATTACATGTATGCATGCTATATGTGTTTACTTTCATGCACTAGATAGCGTATCCCTTTATTGTAAAAAGCTAAGTGGGAGAGGGTATGGAAACATACCCATGGTCTCCATTGCTGCTCTCTTGGTGACTTTTATAAACTTTTGAAGTTTATATAGATAAGTTATTGGAGGAGAGTTCTTGTAATTCCTCTTACGAGAAACGTTGATTAAGTTTATCAAACAATGCCTAATTTGTCTTTCCAAAGCTGATTTCAAGTCGACTCATTCTCACCCCGGGGAGTGGAATGGAGCCAAAGCCACTTGGTCATGTCGAGGACACAAATTAGAGGCAGTCGTACCATTCTTTGATAGATGGATCGATTGTCTGCTCGGCTCCCTCATTTATGAGAGATAGGGTTGTTCGCATGGTGAATCACTGGTTAGAAACTTCGAGTTTCACTTATGATTCTCCGCGTCTTGATTTACAAGATTAAATGGTTCAAGTAATTGGATTTCAATTGTATAAGTCTTTTGGTATAGTAAACGTCCACACTATCGTGGCTTGCTATATCGAATGGGACTTTAGATCGATTGATGTAGACAGTTATAGAAGGGAGTAAGGGATCCGTGTGTCAACGTAAACGTCCACACTATCGTGGCTTGCGGTGATATACGAATCTCAAACAAACTTCTTAGTACTGAGTGATGGTTAACACTTAGGTACGCTTCATAGTATTCCTCCCATCGAGGTAACGCTATTGATGATGTACGACCGAAGGAAATCTAATTGCTAAATCATTTGGGTGGGTAAACGTCCACACTATCGTGGCTTGCTTTAACCTGATGGGATTTTAGATGTGATTAGTGATTTAATGATATTATTTGAGGGAGATAATATCGGACATTAAATTGTTTGTTTGTTTTATGTGCTTATAGGTTAGAGAATGACTGTGACCCCACTTTGTGATATACTTAAAGATGAAAACTCACTGGTTCCATATAGTACTGATTGGAAAAGAAATCTGGACAATGTTCAGACTGTTGAGCCTTCCGAATCCACTATTGTCCCAACTGATGAGGACATTGAAAATGACCTCAAGGAGATGTTAGGACATAGTAAGGAAGCCGGACTAGAGGTGATTGACATACTCATCAAGTTTAGTCCTCTTGAGGAATCGCTTAAAAACGATTTCAAAAGAACTGAACTGATAAGTATGATCAGAGAATCACAAGCTCTAGTGGCCGAGTTGGAAGTGCAAGCAAAGAAGCCCAGTGGTTTTGAACCACGGATTGGGAAGAGCAAGCCGCGAGGCAAGTGCTTTCGATGCAAGCAGTCTGGGCACTGGAAGTCTGATTGTCCTCTCATCAAAGGTACGAAATTTTCCTTAGTCACCGAAACATTGTCAGTGGTGTTATCTACCAGCACCTGGTGTGTAGATACGGGGGCCACTGATCATGTATGCAATTCATTGCAGGGGTTCCAGGAAACCCGGAGACTTAGAGAGGGAGAGATCGTGGTCTACATGGGCAATGCCGCGAAGGTAGCGGCTGTTGCAGTGGGAGATGTTCACTTACGCTTCAGTAGTGATAGGATTTTAGTTTTACATAATTGTCTTTATGTACCCAACTTTAGAAAGAATTTAATTTCGGTTTCTAAACTTATTTTGAATGGATATTCTGTTTCTTTTGACCACTCTGTGATCATAAGAAGAAACAGTGAAATTATCTGTTCTGGTACATTGGTGGACGATTTGTATGTGCTAAATCCTGAGTCTGACACGATGCAACTAACCGAGAGTAATAACACATCTACGAACACCAATAAGAGAAAGGAACCTTCTAGGATGAATCAATTATACTTGTGGCACTTAAGGCTGGGTCATATTAACTCAAATAGAATTCAAAGGTTGAAAACTGATGGTCTCATCAGTGGTGTTGAAGGAGAGGACCTTCCAACCTGCGAATCCTGTTTAGAGGGAAAAATGACCAAGCGTTCTTTTTCTGGTAAAGGACGAAGGGCTGAACAAGTATTGGATTTGATTCACTCTGATGTATGTGGACCTATGTCTACTCAGGCAAGGGGAGGGTACGAGTATTTCATCACTTTCACTGATGATTACTCAAGGTATGGATTTGTATACCTGATGCGCCGCAAGAGCGAATCCTTTGACAAGTTCAAGGAATTCAAGGCTTATGCGGAGAACCTTCAAGGTAAATCCATTAAATGCCTGCGATCTGATCGCGGAGGCGAGTACCTGTCTGGAGAATTCAAGGCATACTTAGCAGAGAATGGGATTGATTCCCAAATGACATCACCATATACTCCTCAGCAGAATGGTGTGTCAGAAAGAAGGAATAGGACTCTTATGGAGATGGTGCGTTCAATGATGAGTTACTCGGACTTACCTACAATGTTCTGGGGATATGCCTTAGAAACAGCAGCGCACATTCTAAACTTGGTTCCATCTAAAACGGTTCCTTCAACACCCATGGAACGATGGAGCGGGCGCAAGCCTAGCTTGAGACACGTTCGGATCTGGGGGTGCCCTGCACATGTGTTGAAGGTAGGTACCGATAAATTAGAACCTCGTACTGAAGTACGGTTGTTTATAGGATATCCTAGAGGAACAAAGGGTGGCATGTTCTATAGTCCTACGGACCAGAAGATCGTTATAAGTACTAACGCTCGGTTCTTAGAGGAAGACTATGTCATGGACCACAAGCCCAAAAGTGACATAATACTTGATGAGTTGAGAGGTAACAAGGAAGACTTAGATACAGCCGAACCGAGTATAGATACACCACTAGAATCTGCACCTGACACTATCACTGTTAATACACCGGAACGCCGTCGTAGTGGGAGGGTTGTTAAGCAACCAGACCGATGGATTGGACTGGGTGAGTCTTCGGACTCTGGACCTGGAGTTCATGAAATCGATCCCTGGACCTATGATGAGGCGGTACAAGATATAGATGCGCCTTCTTGGAAGAAAGCGATGAAATCCGAAATAGAATCTATGGATTCTAATAAAGTCTGGGATCTTGTAGAACCACCAAGCGGCGTAAAGCCAATTGGGTGTAAATGGGTCTACAAGAGAAAGAGAGGATCTGACGGAAAGGTTGAAACCTTTAAAGCTCGGCTTGTTGCGAAAGGATATACTCAGAAAGAGGGAATCGATTATGAGGAGACCTTTTCGCCGGTAGCCAAGATAAAGTCGATCCGGATTCTCTTATCCATAGCAGCTCATATGGATTATGAGGTGTGGCAAATGGATGTCAAGACAGCTTTCCTAAATGGAAGTCTTGACGAGACGATTTATATGAAACAACCAGAAGGATTCATTGCTAAGGGGCGAGATCATCTAGTGTGCAAGCTTAATCGATCCATTTATGGATTAAAACAAGCCTCAAGATCGTGGAACCTGCGGTTTGACGAAGTAGTCCAATCTTTTGGATTTAGTCAAAGCATGGACGAATCGTGTGTGTATTGGAAACGTGATGGGAAGAAGGTGGTGTTTCTCGTGCTTTATGTAGACGACATTCTTCTCATTGGCAACAGTGTGAAAATGTTATCAGACATAAAGGGATGGTTGTCTAGACAATTCGATATGAAAGATTTGGGAGAAGTCGGGCATGTTCTAGGGATCAAGGTTATAAGGGATCGCCGGAATAGAACATTGTACCTATCCCAGCAATCTTACATAGACACGATTCTGGCTCGTTTTAACATGCAAAATTCCAAGAAGGGTGAGCTGCCCTTCAGTAAAGGAACTTATCTTTCTAAGGAAATGTGTCCTCGGACACAAAAGGAGAAAGATGAAATGAAAGCAGTTCCCTACGCTTCGGCTGTGGGAAGCTTGATGTATGCAATGTTATGTACGAGGCCTGATATCTGCTATGCAGTTGGCGTAGTGGCGAGATATCAGAGTAACCCTGGAAAGGCTCATTGGACTGCCGTAAAAAGCATTTTCAAGTATTTGCGAAATACTAAGGATTATGTTCTCAGTTACGGGGCAGACAATATGATTCCTTTGGGTTATACGGATTCGGATTTCCAAGCTGATAAGGACCGGCGAAAGTCGACATCAGGCTATGTGTACACTATGGGAGGTGGAGCCGTATCATGGAGGAGTGTTAAGCAAAAGTGCATTTCAGACTCTACCATGGAAGCTGAATATGTTGCAGCCTCAGAGGCAGCGAAAGAGTCAGTTTGGTTCCTTAATTTCCTCCAGGACTTAAATGTGATTCCGAGTTTGCCCAAGGCTATGACAATTTATTGTGATAATAGCGGTGCAGTGGCAAACAGTAAGGAACCACGGTCCCATAGTGCTATGAAACACATAGAGCGCAAGTACCACCTGATTCGAGACATCGTCAAGAGGGGCGATACGATAGTCACCAAGATAGCTTCGGAGGACAACCTAGCGGACCCTTTCACCAAGATACTTCCTAAGGAAGTTTATTTCAAGCACTTGGAGGGTTTGGGAGTCAGAAGTTTGGAGGATAAGACTAGACCTTAGTATAAGTGGGAGATTGTTGGAGTAGTATACTTAATGTCTAGATTTGAGTATTCTGAACTCCTTGTACACTTTCATTTACCTATTAAATACAAACATTCATTTGCTTTTAATTATTGTTAATTAAAATTATGCAAATTATAGTCCTGGATTTTATACGTTGTAGTTAGTATGGTGTGTCGGGCCCACACAGAAGATCATACTATCGGTTACTCGTATTTAATCGAACAGATGCTCACGACCTAAATGGACACGGACCAATCCATCGGTATAGTCGTTGTGTGAGAGAGAAAATAATTTGTCTTAATTATTTTATCACACTTGTACACTTGGTGTATTGAGCGGATCGATTGAGACTCATCAATTAGGATTGCTCGGCGATAATTGATTTGAGACTCAGTGTATTATATTCTTAATCCCCGATATTATTGCGGGTGTGTATATTTAATATAAGTGACTTTGATTTGCCAAAGGAATTAACCGATTTAATTATTAGGTTGATTACCGGTCAAGTTGGGTCACTATATTTTATATATGGCATGCCGTGAATAATTGACCGGACAGTGTATCCCGGAAGGGTTGATAATATCCCTGAGATGAGCTCATAAGGATTTATTATGTAAACCTCGCGAGTGGATTTAATTCCGCATAATAAATAAGGTTGAGTGGTACTAGTCTCGGATAAAAGAGATGAATAAATTTATTAAGCAATAAATAAATTTTATTCATGGATATTTATATCTTAAATACACGGAATAAATAATACTACCGGAGAAATATTATTTGGATATAATATGGTTTAATATTGGGAGTGCAATTAATTTATATAGTGGAAAATAAATTAATTAATATTAATGGGAGATTAATAGATTTGGGCTTGGGCTCAATTTAATCATTAATATTGGAAGCCCAATATTCCACCTCCTTTAGATCCCCTACGTAGCCTATAAAAGCACTACATGGTCTTCTCTATTCTCATAACTTGAAGATCACAATTCTAGAGAGAGAAAGTAGAGAGAGAAGTAGATCCATAGAGCTTGGAGGATCGTCGCCCACCCGACGTTCAAGCTAGTGCAAGGAATACGTGGGAAGATTCAAAGGTCATCTTGAATTCGTTTCTCCGAACAACGAATCGAAAGGTAAAAATCTAAACGCCCTTGATTTATTCGGTTTTGGATTTATCGAGAATACCGTAGAACAAGATCCAAAGATCGAACCCGGAGTAGAGGACGAACGCGTGGTGGTGGCGAAGCCACCGGACCACGGCGATCGCCCCTAGGGTTTCGATGGGGGCGACGGGGGCCGAACCCTCGGCTTGGCCGAGGGGGTGCGATCGACCGTGGAGGGTCGATCGCTGGGCACGGGCTGGCGCCGTGCCCAACCCCGCCGTGAAGGCGGGGGCTTCCAGATGGCGGCGAGTCGCCGGACTCGCCGCGGGGGCTGCCGGAGCAGCCCCACCCCAAACCGATCGCCGGCGTGCGATCGGTGATCGTCGCGAGCCCCGCGTGCGGGGGCTCGGGCTGGGCGTGCGCGAGGCTTCGGCCTTGTCGTGCGTTCGGCTCGTGCTCCGGCTCGTACGTGGTGCTCGTGTGATCTCCGGCGGATGGTTTTGATCGGGTTATTGTTTTCCGCAAATTTAAATAGCCCGGGATATCGAATTCCAACAACTAGAACCTGCACCTAATACTGTCACTGTTAATACACCGGAACGCCGTCGTAGTGGGAGGGTTGTTAAACAACCAGATAGATGGATTGGACTGGGTGAGTCTTCGGACTCTGGACCTGGAGTTCATGAAATCGATCCCTGGACCTATGATGAGGCGGTACAAGATATAGATGCGTCTTCTTGGAAGAAAGCAATGAAATCCGAAATAGAATCTATGGATTCTAATAAAGTCTGGGATCTTGTAGAACCACCAAGCGGCGTAAAGCCAATTGGGTGTAAATGGGTCTACAAGAGGAAGAGAGGATCTGACGGAAAGGTTGAAACCTTTAAAGCTCGGCTTGTTGCGAAAGGCTATACTCAGAAAGAGGGAATCGATTATGAGGAGACCTTTTCGCCGGTAGCCAAGATAAAGTCAATCCGGATTCTCTTATCCATAGCAGCTCATATGAATTATGAGGTGTGGCAAATGGATGTCAAGACAGCTTTCCTAAATGGAAGTCTTGACGAGACGATTTATATGAAACAGCCAGAAGGATTCATTGCTAAGGGGCGAGATCATCTAGTGTGCAAGCTTAATCGATCCATTTATGGATTGAAACAAGCCTCGAGATCGTGGAACCTGCGGTTTGATGAAGTAGTCCAATCTTTTGGATTCATTCAAAGCATGGACGAATCGTGTGTGTATTGGAAACGTGATGGAAAGAAGGTGGTGTTCCTCGTGCTTTATGTAGACGACATTCTTCTCATTGGCAACAGTGTAAAGATGTTATCAGACATAAAGGGATGGTTGTCTATACAATTCGATATGAAAGATTTGGGAGAAGTCGGGCATGTTCTAGGGATCAAGGTTATAAGGGATCGCCGGAGTAGAACATTGTACCTATCCCAGCAATCTTACATAGACACGATTCTGGCTCGTTTTAACATGCAAGATTCCAAGAAGGGTGAATTGCCTTTCAGTAAAGGAACTTATCTTTCTAAGGAGATGTGTCCTCGGACACAGAAGGAGAAAGATGAAATGAAAGCAGTTCCCTACGCTTCGGCTGTGGGAAGCTTAATGTATGCAATGTTATGCACGAGGCCTGATATCTGCTATGCAGTTGGCGTAGTAGCGAGATATCAGAGTAACCCTGGAAAGGCTCATTGGACTGCCGTAAAGAACATTTTCAAGTATTTGCGAAATACTAAAGATTATGTTCTGAGTTACGGGGCAGACAATCTGATTCCTTTGGGTTACACAGATTCGGATTTCCAAGCTGATAAGGACCGGCGTAAGTCGACATCAGGCTATGTGTACACTATGGGAGGTGGAGCCGTATCTTGGAAGAGTGTTAAGCAAAAGTGCATTTCGGACTCTACCATGGAAGCTGAATATGTTGCAGCCTCAGAGGCAGCGAAAGAGTCAGTTTGGTTCCTTAATTTCCTCCAGGACTTAGATGTGATTCCGAGTTTGCCCAAGGCTATGACAATTTATTGTGATAATAGCGGTGCAGTGGCAAACAGTAAGGAACCACGGTCCCATAGTGCTATGAAACACATAGAGCGCAAGTACCACCTGATTCGAGACATCGTCAAGAGGGGCGATGCGATAGTCACCAAGATAGCTTCGGAGGACAACCTAGCGGACCCTTTTACCAAGATACTTCCTAAGGAAGTATATAACAAGCACTTGGAGGGTTTGGGAATCAGAAGTTTGGAAGATAAGACTAGACCTTAGTATAAGTGGGAGATTGATGGAGTAATATACTTAATGTCTAGATTTGAGTATTATGAACTCCTTGTACACTTTCATTTACCTATTAATAACGAACATTCATTTGCTTTTAATTATTGTTAATTAATATATGCAAATTATAGTCCTGGATTTTATACGTTGTAGTTAGTATGGTGTTGCATGGGCACACAGAAGATCATACTATCGGTTACTCGTATTTAATCAAACAGTTGCTCACGACCTAGATGGACACGGACCAATCCATCGGTATAGTCGTTGTGTGAGAGAGAAAATAATTTATCTTGATTATTTTATCACACTTGTACACTTGGTGTATTGGGCGGATCGCTTGAGATTTATTGATTAGGATTGCCTTGGATAATCAATTTAAATCTCAGAGTATTTTATTCTTAATCCCCGATAGAATTGCGGGTGTGTATATTTAGTATAAGTGACTTTGATTTTCCAAAGGAATTGACCGGTTTAATTATTGGGTCAATTACCGGTTAAGTTGGGTCACTATATTTTATATATGGCATGCCGTGAATTCTTGACGAGACAGTGTATCCCGAAAGGGTTGATAATATCCCCGAGATGAGCTCATAAGGATTTATTATGTAAACCTCGCGAGTGGATTTGTTCCCGCATAATAAATAAGGTTGAGTGGTACTATTCTCGGATATAAGAGATGAATAAATTTATTAAGCAATAAATAAATTTTATTCATGGATATTTAAATCTTAAATACACGGAATAAATAATACTACCGGAGAAATATTATTCGATATAATATGGGTAAATATTGGGAGTGCAATTTTATTTATATAGTGGAAAATAAATAAAATTAATATTGATAAGGATTAATGGACTTGAGCATTGGGCTCAATTTAATCTTCAATATTAGAAGCCCAATATTCCACCTCCTTTAGATCCCCTACGTAGCCTATAAAAGCACTACATGGCCTTCATAATTCATAAGACAAGAATATCATTATTTGATAGTTCTAGAGAGTTGAAGGAGATCCATAGGAGTTCGATAGATCGTCGCCCACCCGACGTTCGAACGGAGTGCAAGGAATACGTGGGAAGATTCAAAGGTGTTTGATTTCGTTTCTCCGAACAACGAATCGAAGGTATAATATCTAAACTCCCTCGATATTATTTCGGTTTTTGGTTTATTGAAAATACCGTAGAACAAGATCCGGATGTTCGGACCCGGAGTAGACGGGCGATCACGCGGTGGTGGCGAAGCCACCGGACCGCGTGGACCGCACGCCTAGGGTTCGGCGGCGAAGAGGAGCCCTCGGCTTCGGCCGAGGGAAGCGATCGCGGGGGCGATCGCTGGCGGTGGCGGGATGGTGCCGCCACCCTCCCCACCTCGACGGTGGGGGCTCCTCCACGGCGGGCAGCAGGTCGCCGGACCTGCTGCTGGGGGCTGCCGGATGCAGCCCCATCGAACGCGATGTTCGATCGCGTGAACCCGGCTCGCGGGGGTTCGACCGGGGGCGGGCTGTGCGTCTTCGGGCGCATGGTCTCCGAAGGTCGGACTCCGGCGGATGAGTCGGCGTTCATGTGATCTCCGGCGAAGGGTTTGATCGGGCTATGGTTTCCGCAATTTCAAATAGCCCGGGATATCGAATTCCAACAGAGAGCAGGCTGAGATACATCCTTGACCAGTACAAGCAAGCCATTGGATGGACTCTAGCCGACATCAAGGGGATCAGCCCCACCATATGCCAACACCACATATTGCTCGAGGAAGAGTCAAGTCCAGTACGTGACCCACAGAGAAAACTGAACCCTGCCATGAAAGAGGTAGTGCTCAAGGAGATACTCAAGTTGCTCAACTTGGGCATTATCTACCCTGTTTCAGACAGCAAATGGGTAAGTCCAGTACATGTGGTTCCCAAGAAGTCAGGAATTCAAGTGATCGAGAACGAGAAAAAAGAGCAGATAGCAACACGACTTCAAACTGGATGGAGAGAGTGCATAGACTACAGGAAGTTGAACAAGGTAACAAAGAAAGACCATTTTCCCCTACCCTTCATTGACGAGATGCTCGAGAGGCTAGCTGGGAAGACCCATTTCTGCTTCCTTGACGGATACTCAGGCTACATGCAAATTTGGGTGGCCCCAGAAGATCAGGACAAGACTACTTTCACTTGCCCATATAGTACCTTTGCATATCGACGAATGCCATTTGGTCTATGCAATGCCCCAGGTACTTTCCAGAGATGCATGATGAGCATTTTTGCCGATCTGCTCGAGCAAGGAATAGAAGTCTTCATGGACGACTTTACTGTGTATGGCAGCTCGTTCGAGACATGCTTGAACAACCTGGAATTGGCCCTCAGTAGGTGTGTGGAGAAAAGCTTGGTACTTAACTACGAGAAATGTCACTTTATGGTTGAGGAAGGGATAGTCCTTGGGCACGTAGTCTCTGCCAAGGGAATTGAAGTCGACCGAGCCAAAATAGAGACCATATCAAAGCTGCCCTACCCAAGGAACGTTAAGCAAGTCAGAGGCTTCCTTGGGCACGCTGGGTTCTACAGAAGGTTCGTGAAAGATTTTGCCAAGATCGCCCAACCTCTAACCAGGCTATTACAAAATGAGGTTGACTGGAATTTTGATGATGACTGTCAAGCTGCCTTCAACCACCTCAAGGAGAGGTTAGTCACAGCCCCCATTATCCAACCACCAGAATGGGGAATGCCATTTGAGCTGATGTGCGACGCAAGCGGGTACGCCGTGGGTGCTGTACTTGGGCAGATGAAGGGCAAGGAACGACATGTAATCTACTATGCATCCAAGACTTTGAACCCTGCCCAATGCAACTACGCGACCACAGAGAAAGAGCTACTGGCTGTGCTATTTGCATTCGAGAAGTTCAGATCTTACTTGCTCGGAAGCAAAACCATAGTCTACACTGACCATGCCGCGCTGAAATACTTAATGGCCAAGAAGGAGACCAAGCCGCGACTGATAAGATGGATCTTGTTGCTACAAGAGTTCGACATCGAAATCAGAGACAAATCAGGCAACCAAAACTTAGTGGCTGACCACTTGAGCAGGATAATCCAGCGAGAAGAAGGCATGCCCATCACGGAGACTTTTCCAGATGAGTACTTGTACCAGATTTCAACCAAGTCAGAAGAGCCATGGTATGCAGACTTGGCCAACTACATAGTCACAGGAGATATAAGAGAAGACATGACCCTCTACGGCAAGAACAAGCTCAAGCGGGAGAGCAAGAAGTACATTTGGGATGATCCCTACATGTGGAAGAGAGGAGAAGACCAAGTACTGAGGCGTTGCATTCCTGAAGTTGAGCAAGCAGACATTCTGAAGCACTGCCATGAGCAAGCATGCGGAGGACACTTTGGCCACCGACGTACAGCAAGGAAGGTACTTGACTGTGGTTTTTATTGGACAACTCTCTTGAGAGACTGTTTTGAGTGGTGCAGGAGCTGTGACAAGTGCCAGAGAGAGGGGAACGTGACCAAGAGAGATGAGATGCCCATGATGCCCATCATGCCCGTGGAGGTCTTCGACGTATGGGGCATTGATTTCATGGGACCACTGCCCAACTCCAGAGGAAAGGAGTATATACTCTTGGCAGTTGACTATGTATCCAAATGGGTCGAGGCCAAGGCTACAGCAACTAATGATTCGAGAGTGGTAGCCACCTTCCTCAAGGGCGACATATTCAGCAGATTTGGGGTACCCCGCGCATTGATCAGTGATCAAGGGACACATTTTTGCAATTATATAATTGAAAGGTTGCTCAGGAAGTATGGAGTGCACCACAGGATCTCCACAGCTTATCACCCCCAGGCCAATGGGCAGGCCGAGCTATCCAATCGTATCATTAAAACCATCTTGAGGAAGACGGTCAAGCCAGAAGGTAAGGATTGGAGTGACAAGCTCGATGATGCACTTTGGGCCTACAGAACCGCCTACAAAACACCTTCAGGGATCTCTCCCTACCGTATGGTGTTTGGCAAGTCATGCCACTTGCCCGTGGAAATTGAACACAAGGCGCATTGGGCAGTGAACAAGGTCAATTTCGACTGGGATGCAGCCAGTGAAGGACGTAAGCTTGACCTGACTGAGCTGGAGGAGATAAGAATTGAAGCGTATGATAACGCGGTCAATTACAAGGAGCGAACAAAGAGAGCCCACGACAAAATCATCAAGAAAAAGAAGATCGAGCCTGGTCAACTGGTTCTGGTTTACCAAACCAAGTTTAAGTTCAAGGCTAAAAAGCTATCCACCAAATGGGCAGGACCATTCATAGTCCATGATGTTTGCCCAAATGGTTCGGTAGAGCTATTTAAACCAGGTGACGATCAGATCTTTAAAGTGAATGGGCAGAGAGTCAAGGCTTACTATGGGAATGAGGATCTCAAGGGGATGATACCCCCTGAGCCAGCCGCTTGACCAAGTAAAGCAAGAAAAATAAGTCAGGCCCATGACAATAAATAGAGGCAAATACCGAAGGCGAACTCGGTATGTATACTATGCTTTTCCATTATTTCATTTTATTAATAAATTCACCACGCCAAGGAGTAGCCTTGGGCAGGAAAGGTTTTTGGTCTGTCTTTGTTTTCAGGAAACAGGAAAATTGAGTGGGCAACTGCGGTAATTGAGCAATAAGAAGGAGAGGCCAGCTGTGATGATTGCGGGATTATCGGGAATCCGCAAAAGAGTCCTATCAACTCTGAATTTGCAGAGTCCTAACAAATTCAAAATCCTAATTCATCTATACCACTACCCCTCTACTTCAAAAACCGCACAACCCCTCAACTTCCCCCACTACCACCATCACCCCATAACCCTAACTCCCGCAAATCATGGTATCAACCCGTCCCAAAAACACAAAACTCAACAAAATTCCCCACGGTACCAAAA
Source organism: Euphrasia confusa (assembly GCA_954870475.1). Lineage (NCBI taxonomy): Eukaryota > Viridiplantae > Streptophyta > Magnoliopsida > Lamiales > Orobanchaceae > Euphrasia > Euphrasia confusa. Next base: position 25,401,913 of record OX940964.1, read on the forward strand.
TCGATCTCACCAGTCCACAATCGCAACCACCGAAGAAGATGGCCGGAGGAAAAGCATCCAAAGCCGCCGCCGCCGCCTCTGTACCCGCGAAGGAAAAGACACCACCACCACCGGAAAAGGAAAACACCCCTTCGCCGGTCAAACAGAGCCCGATGCGCGAAGCAAGTCCACCACCCCTTAACACTGATTTGGTAGATCAACTGACGGCGGAAATTGAAGCCCCGAAACTGTCCGACCTCGACACGACCCCAAAGCCATCAGAGGAGTCAAACCCGGCGAGCCACAGCGCTGAGCCAAGTGAGGACGTCGTGAAAAAGAGGAAGTTTACGGCGGAGGAAAAAGGCAAGTTCAAGAAGCCCCGTGAAGCTTCGCCGGCCGCCACCATGGAGTCGTCATCTGACGAGAATGCCGACGACATGTCAACTGCCGGCGGCGAAGAAGAAGAAAAAGACGGCGAGGAAGAAACTGAGGTAAAAGAGGAGTCGGAGCACTCTGTCCCGGTCACCCCATCTGAAAAGTTCAAAACGCCGGCGACGACCCGAGTCACCCGTGGCAAGGGCAAGCAGTCAATACCCCCACCTTCAAACATCCAGAAAAGGGCAGTTTTCGTGCCCAAGACGGTATGTTTCGAAACCCTTAAGGATTTGAATATTCTTGATCAAGTTAAGGGGTATTTTGCAGCTATAGGATGGGAGGACTTCTTGACCTGGCCAGGGCAAGTCTCTGAGAAGTTGGTCAAGGAGTTCTATGAAGATCTGGAGGTGAGAACGAGCAAGGATGGTGGGCCGTTGGGCATTTCATTCAAGTTGATGGGATCGTATAATGAGGCAAGCATCTTCGAGATCAACATGGCCATGGGAGCGGCCAGCTTCAAGGATAAGTTCTCAAAAGAGTACCAGGACAGATTGACCACGCCACCCGAGCGCACGCAGAAGGAAAGGAATGAGATCTGGAAGGCCTTGAGCAAGGAGAAAGTGTTCAAATCTCAGGAGGCCAAAAATTTCCAGTTGAAGGACGACGCCTTGCGCATCTGTCACCGTATCCTGGCCTACAACTTTTACGGGAAGAAGGACAACAGCAACACAGTCTCCCTGACCGAGCTTGATCTACTGTGGTGCATGACCAAGAAGATCAAGGTCAACTTTGGAGCTTTCCTGTGCGCGCAACTGAAGAACATCTTGAGCAAGCCAGCACAGAGGTTGTCCCTTGCCCACTTTCCAGGAGTCTATGCCCAGAGAATGGAGTTGAAGCTTGATTTTGAGTTGATGGAGATGATGCCCGAGGAGAAGTTTGACCACGCATGTTTGAATAGGATGGCTGATATCAGAATTGATGGAGAGGAGTGGGTGTTCACAAACCCAGAGGAAGTGAAGGCCTTGGCACTGGCAGCCAAGGCGAAAGTGAAGACCGAGCCTGTGAGTCGACCGAGTGTGAGGGTCGAGTCGCAGAAGGAGGAGATCCTTGAGCAATTGGATGTCCTCGAGGAGAAGCAGGACCGCATTGGAGAGAAGCAGGAAGAGATGCACGCTGCCCTACTTGCCTACTTCGACCACGTTGGTTTCAGGTACCCACCTGAACCCAAACCCTAAATGTACCCTCCCTTTGTTTTTAGTAGTTTAGGATTTTATTTTATTTTATTTTATTTTTATTTGGTCTTGAGTCTGCCCGGCTCATGTCTGATGGGGTCGACCTCTTTATTTGCACACTTTTCCCAAGGCAAAGTGTGTATGTGGGAAGGTGCGCCAACATCGTTGGAGTCGGAGTCAGGGGGGATGCTTGCCCAACTTATTACTGTTTGCACACTTTGCCAGAGGCAAAGTGTGTGAGTGGGGGAATGGCAAGAGCAACCCCATAGTTTGATCGAGTCGCATGCTTGATAAATACCTTGATCAAATTGAACAGTTTTCAAAATTAATAGTCTATGCATGAAAAATATTAGGGACGATGGAATTGCAACTAGGTAAGCTGTGAGGATTTGAGCCTACATCTGTGTGATATATTTCTTTCTTGAGAGTAGCTGTTTAAAATGTTGTGATGCTGAAGCTTGCCCAAGTTCTGACCATTGTGATTATTTGAAAATTGAGTTGAGTAGTAAATGATTTAGGCATTTTCTTTCTGTACTACAAATAAAAAGAAGACCCTTGATTAGCCCCTTGAGCCGAGCCAATAATTCTTGATCACCTGGGGGAAAACTCCCACTGCCCTGACCCAACCTGCATATATGCTCAAGTTCATAAAAAGAGCAATTCAGGGCAAAGTCTTCTCTAGGAAAAAAAAAAAAAAAAGAGAAAAACAAAGAAAAAGAAAAAAATAGATCCACGAATAAAAGGGTGTGCTAAGGCCCGTAAGAAAGAGAAGAAATTAGGAGGAAATTTGCTAAGTAAAATGCATGTCCTACCTAAGATCAATTCTGGGCATTGCCCAAGCTAGCCTATACAGTCACCCTAGAAAGCCCTAATGATATTGCCCAACTCAATTGAAAATGTCACAGGATAGAACTTGGTCAAGCCCAAAGCAGAACTTCTTTTAAAACAGCATTGAGCGAAACACTACCCATCCACTACATAGAGAGAAACACTTAGTGAGAATCCCAAAATCCTGTTGCAAACTCTTGACCGTTTTTTATGCATTCCATTGACTATGATTTTGACTATCTGTTCACTTGATCAACTCTCTGTATTTTGATAAGCATGCTGTCTTTGAGTCTTCTAATTTCTTTCTATCTCTACTCCCCTGTTTGTTTTCTGCTTGAGCAGGCAAGTCACCGTACACGCTTGAGGACAAGCGAAGTAAAGTGTGTGCGTGTGATGAGCCATATTTTTTGGCTCATTTTTAGGTTTTTAGAGTCAAGTAAATCGAGTCTTTAGTTTGTTTTTACTTTGTTTGTGTCTGGGAGGGCACGTTTGGGTACTTGGGCAAGTTTTGCAGATGGGCAGGTAAAGGAGTGAAAAGAGGAGCGCACTGTGTGAAAGAGGCAAGGAAATCACCTTCCATGGTCAAGAGCACTCGTTGAGCAAGCCAGACTGACAAAAAGGGTCCAGCAGAGTTGATCAAGCAACCAGGCCGTCAGCAGGTGGAGCAAGACTTGAGTTCGACCAAGTACCGCACATGGTCCGCTACCTCAATCAGTCAGAGAAGGAAGTACATGGGCAAGCACTAACATTGACGGAGACGGAACGTTGGGCATGCGGTGTACCAGGAGTCCTGAATTCTGTGGAGTCTTTTAAAGAGGACCAGATTCACACTCCCGCCTAAGATGGACTCTCGTCCGGTCTTAGAGGTATTTCCCCCTCACGTCTCTTATCCATCCAAGCCCGTCTATATAAGAAGAGCACTGATGAAGAAAACGACAACACATGAGCAGCGAAGAAGACGGATCGAAGACCTACCTGACCAGCGAAGACGACGGCAGCCGCGTGAGCAACACCACTCGCCGGCGTTTATTTTCTGTTAAGCCCTCGGGCTAGAAACAATTTATTTTATGTTTTCATGTTTTTAATTTCGTACTTTGATTTTATTTCCCGTTGAACAATTTCCAGTTTTAATGCATAGTTCAGTTCGTCGTATTTCCTTTGATTTATTTTCTGTTTTAATTATGTCAAGTAGCTAATCTGTTTGTTTCTGGGCAAAGACAGAACCTGACCAACCCTAAGACGTGACCATGCCGGGAGGCTTATTGATGACAGCAACTAGCTGAGTTTTGTTCCCGATTCAACAGGGTAGTAACTTAAGCATGTTAGGGACTTGGGCAATCCTACAATGACCAGTGGGAACCCCGACTTGCCTAACACAGGAGTACGTGGATCAACGCGACCGGGAGACTGGGCGTCCGCGAAGTACAACATGTTGCTGGAGATGTGGTCGTATGACTTGGGTCTGTCCAGGCATGCTATTGGCCATTCTGGGTTTGCTTGGAGGATGAAGGCGACTTGACCAACTTAGACTCATGCGGTCACATAGTGTCGAATTGGTCAACGTCAGGAGACCTGTCGAGAGAGATCTGGCAGGACTTAAACATAAGAGCGAATAAAGGTTCGGGGTATTAATATGCGTGACGCTATAGGGATGTTAATACTTGGGATCTATAACTGGAAGACAAAACTGTTAGCAAAATGATACACGTACCGATGATCGGCATCACATAGGTCAAGGGGGAAGTCAGGGGAGTCAATGCCTGGATACTTTATTCTTTATTTGTTTCTTATTATTTGGTTAGTCGAGTCTGTTAATTGCTCAGTCTATTAATTAGGTTGCATGCTAGTTTTATTTCTGTTTAAGTTATTTGCTATTTTTCAGTCAAGTAAACACGGTGACCACGGTTCGGCAGTGCCCAACTGCTCTCCAAAACAAAACCTTTTCAAACGTGACAACCCAATTGAGCATTCAAAGCCGGGAAAACTATAAGCTAAATCGCCTCCTCGTGGGATCGACCCTATACTTGCTACTAGTACTTGTGCTAGTGAATAGTTTAGGAACTATAAATATTATTTTGCGCTACTCCACGACGGTAGCGTCATGGCCTTAAATATTTTCCAATGCATGTCTCTTGGAACTTCATCTCGTTGCTCGTCTCGATCTCGGTCCACCACCGACTCGCTCGAGGGTCAAGAGACGAACTCCTCCCACTGGAGCCTCGTCTCGAGCCTCGTTGAGTCGTCCGTGGGGTCGAACGAACCCCAGCCCCGCTGCTGCCCGTCGCGAACACGGGGTGTGTTCGATGGCTGCCCGTTGCCGGTTCGCTCTCCTCGATCCTCGTTTCTCCGGGTTTTGATCTCGTCTCGATCCACCAAAATTAGTAAGAAAAATTACAAGAATAAACTTACTAAATCCGGCATCGATCCTATACAAGGTGATCGACCCTATACATGTCCCGGATACAACGAAAAATAAATAAACCTAACGACTCAACCCATCGTTTTTAATCTATTACAAACAAGCATCGTTTTTCCAAAACAAAAACAATCTCGACAATCCCGAGAGTTTAATCAAAACCACAAATTAAAGCACAACATACAATCACAACGTTGGCCATAATAACCGGGTTCGAACCTGCAAAACAAATCTCGCAAAAATACAACGAATCGACAAAACCGGCTCTGATACCAATTGTTGGAAATCGACTACCCGGGATGCGTTCGTTCGATCACTCGAACATCCGAACGATCCCAGTCGACCTCCAGGTCCGTTACTCCGTTCACGTGCCAGCCCGTGTCCCGATTCACGCCCAGCCATTGCCCCGAAGGACAACCGCGCGAACCAGAGCTGGCTGCCCGAAAAAAAGCGAAACGGCGACCGCCGTTTGCCCTCCGGCGACCGCCGTTTGTCCGCGAACAGCAGCACGACCTGCTGTTCCGAGCGCGTTTCCGGGTCGATTTTCCTCTTCTGACTACCGATCCGGAGGTCCTTGACCCCCATTAGTCGAGGAACATGATCCACGACGCCCGGAACCCGATCTTAGATCCGATGTATTTTTAACGAAATAGAAAACGAAACGTATGCGGAATAAGGGTTTCGATTTCTTATACCTTTGTCGCGTGATTCGGAGAAGCCGAATTGTTGAAACCACGAAGCCTTCCGGTGTATGTCTCTATCCCCGACGTTCAGCCGTTGAGTGGGCAACGATCCGCTGAACCTTCCTCTTCTCCTTTCTCTCTTGAACCCACCGTAGGAATAATATCCTCTGTCTCATAAATATATTTGCGCAAGCAAAATTATTTCTACAGAATTAATCTGAATTAATTAAGCAGAGGAAAATTAATTGCGCAAGCTTTTATTTTCTCTGCAGAATTAATTATAGCGGCGTAGGTTTTGATCTTCTATCTCAGAAATATAATTGCGCTAGCAATCAATTTCTCCAGAAAATAATAACAGCGCTAATCTATTTATTTTTACAGAAAAATAATTGCGCAACAATTTATTTTTCTCCGCAAAAATAAAATAGCGGCGTTTCTTAGGAGAGGGTGAGGTATTTATAGAGCTACACCAGGGACCTTATGGAAATTAATTATTAGGCTAAATTATTGCAATTTAATTAACTCGGCGTCCTAAAAGTCAAACCTTAATTAAATTCCACAATTTTAATTATAATTAATTCCACTATAAAATTATAATTGAATTCCCAATAATTAATTTATATTATTTCAACAATAATAATTCCGCCGAATTACATATACGACTTTCCCCGTGTTTAAGATATCGTATGTCCACGAATTAACTTTAATTACTAATAATTAAATTAACTCGTTTCTTGTTATCCGAGACTAGTACCACTCATCCTTATTATCATGTGGAACGAATCCACCTGCAGGGTTTACATGATAAACTTTATGAGCTCATCTCGGGGACATCATCAACCCAATAAATGGGACACGGTTTCCTGTCTATAATCTATAGCATGCCGTGTGTACAATTCCGATTCCCAATTTACCGAGAATATTGACTAATCAATTAGTCTCACTCACTAGTAAGTCAAAGAACCGAGAACTGGACACACGCACCTATAATTATATAGGGATTAGGAATTCGTATATCCGTAATATCTGAGGTCTAGTTCGATTACTGCGATTAGTATAAATCGAACGCCCTCCCGTGGTCCTGCTCAATACACCAAGTGTACGAGTGTAACATGATAGCCAAGACCGACTATCTACCAGTCACACTACGACGTACCGATGGATTGTCCCTGTCCATCTAAGTCGTGAGCTACTGTTCGATAGTATACGAGTAACCGACAGTATGATCTTCCGCGTGTCTCCTCACGCCATACTGTCTACAACGTATACATCAAGGACTATTGCATTAAATGCAATCATGCTTGAATCATATCTCGAATTAAGGTATAGATAAGGAGTTCCGTATTTGCACTAAACTAGACATTTAGAATACAACTCCATCAGAAAGTACATATATTTTTTGTAGATTTTGTGAAAGAAAGTATATTTGGTAAATAATTTGTCTTCTTTTTCACCGTGAGGCATACTTTTATAACTTCTTATGTTTTGAATTCAGATAGTAGGGGAGGCCATAACACCTATCGAGTCAATGTTTTCCCTCGATGCCAATTCAAAGTTGAATTGGTGAGTTACTTTTATCGTTAATTGTCTCTGATTTTTGCTAAAAGTTAGTGTTAACATGATCTTGTATATTAAGAAATGCATTCAGATGTGAAGGGAAGCTATTGGCAAATTCTCGCACGTGGCAACAGTTGGATTCCTGTCTATAAAAAAATATGAACACAATAATAGTCAACTCCGACAAAAATTAGTGGCACTAGGTCGGCAGTTACTCATCTTGAATACTTTACAAATGTTTTGGATTTTACTCTTCTCGTTATCTTTAACACACTTCGTTGGATAAATTTTCCAGGTAAATAGAACCAAGTCTCCTGAGGCTAATAATGCATAGGTAATGCTGGAGAAGAAATTAATTGATATCCAAGTACCTGACGTTTAAGGTATTTTTTATTTATAAAACTGATCTTTTCTTTTTCTAATTTATAATGGTTTTTCTATGAGATTTAGTCTTTCTTTCATATATTATGTGGATGTTGTATAATTTCAACATGCAGTAGAAACTCTATATAGTAATACTCTATATAGGAATAAACTCCCTATAGTAATAAAAAAATCCAAGTCCCGACTTGGGACCAGTTATAATTAGGAATAAACTCCACATTGTCATAAGTCATACATTTTTCGAGTCCCGCCTTAAGGATTTATACATCTATATAAGAATAAATGATTAATATATAATAAAAAATATTTATTAATAATATTTTTATTTATAAAAATCTATAACATGTTTAAAATGACTCAAAATGTTTATCAAAATCAATAACATATACTATATGGTCAATGTTTATAGTCATTAGATTCATTAGTATTTTATTTGATATATGTTAAACACAATTTTTACATATATATATGGTCAAATACTCATAGTCAAAATTATTAAATTTGTTATATGAAATTAAAGATAGATAAATATAATGTATGTTATTTTTATATTTATATTATTTTTTATTCGAAAAAATTATTTTTATTTTGTAAAACTCTATATAAGAATAAACTCTCTATAGTAATATTTTTTTCTGGTCCCAACGATATGACTGTATAGAGTTTCTACTGTGGTTGTGTACTTCTATCTAGGTTGTGTTGTTTGATTTATAAAGTCATTACACTCTTTAGTATTTAGATTTTAAGAATTTTGGACAAATATTTTTTAAATGTTTTTTCCACTATCATCGACTCATTATCAATACCTGAGTAGATCATAGTTCTCTATAAGCCGTCAATGCCATATATTGTTTTACTTGATTTGCAGTCTTTACTTTGTTGGACATTGATGGAAACCTTCCTATTCCAATAGTTGACAAAAGGTATGGAAGGAAATATCAAAGAAGGAAAGGCACAAATAATCAGGGGATTAATCATTTAATTGATTAATATCAAAGAAGGGAAGAGGCAGAGAATCCGGGGAATTAATTATGTAATTGATTTTTAGATTGTTAACCTTATTATTGCTTGACCTATTTATACAGAGAGAAAAGGTTGTAAGAAGGCATCGAGAAATACAATTTGAAAAGTTACAACATAGTTCGTTGATTACTAGAGTTTTCGTGCATTCATTCAAAATTCGTAACGAGGTTCTATCAATTGGTATCAGAGACAAGTTTTTCACACTTCCGCAACGATGGTTTCGAACAAGAAAAGGTTCGAAGAATTGGAAACGTCCATCAATCGTTTGAGCACCATTGTGCAGTCACTGCAGGTGTGGAATCGCTCGGATGGTGAGGACGGTGAACGCCGAGGCAGGCGTGGTGGGAGAGAGGATCGAAGAACCAGCATTATTGATCAAGGACAGGGTTTGCGTCGTTTTAGACGATGCATGGAGGGGGAGTAAAGCTTCCATGAAGCACACCGAAGAGGACACCAGGATCATGACATTCAGTTTGCACGAAGGCACGGGCGAGAATATAGAAGGACGCAACGGGATGGATCGTTGTTTGAGAACAATATATTCGCCACACATCCTGATCCTTTCCGGCGAGATAGCATTGAGCACAGCCCTGATGAAATTGAGAACGGGCACTGGAGCCAATCATCGACTGAGTCAGAGCATTCAATCCGTACCAAGAGAGAGAAAGCACCTCAAGATTACAGACACAAAGCTCCTCGGGTTGATTTTCCGAAATTCGGAGGAGATGATGCACTTAATTGGGTTGATAAAGTAGAATAATACTTTGAGTGGCAAGAAATAAAGGTACGCGATTGTGTGAAAATCGCATCCTATTACTTGGAAGGGGAAGCTCGACAATGGTGGCGCTGGTTTGAGCAAGTCAATGGAGAAGGCGATATATCATGGAAATCTTTTAAACATGGAGTTCTGGCACGATTTGGGAATGCCCAACATGAAGACGCTACACGATTTGGGAATGCCCAACATGAAGACGCTAATGAGATTATGAGCAAGTTACGTCAAACGGGAAATTTTCGTGATTACTTACGAGAATTTGGGAAAGCCATGAGTCGTGTCCCACATTGGCCTCCAAGTGCGCTGTTGGGCACTTTTATGGCAGGATTAAAATCCGAGATTGCCATAGAACTTAAGATGTGGCGGCCCCATGACTTAGAGAAGCAATCGAACTTGCTACATGAAAGGAAGAACAATTGCGGTTGGCAAGAACATCTATGCTGCCAAATCGAAATTTTTCAACTAGCAGCAAAGGATTTCTACCTCAAAACGCAGCAACTCCTATACGCAGCAACTCGACGACTGAGGCCTCCTTAAACCACGTAGTTCCACCCCAATGATAGGTAGGGGCCGGATACAATTGTCAAATGAAGAAATACATAGGCACCGACAAGCAGGCCTTTGTTTCACGTGTAATGAAAAATACACTTGGAATCACGTTTGTAGCAATGCCAAAATCATGAGTTTAATTGTTGATGATATGATAATCAACAACAATTATAACCAGCCCCTGAATATGACGATGAAAGGATCGAGGAAGCAACTGACCAGAACAAAGAAATCGAGAGCCAAGAAGTAGAGGTCACATTTAATCATTATGGAGGAAATCAGAAACATGCACTGAGGCTACAAGGGTTAATCAACAACCAATCAGTGGTCATATTGGTGGATAGTGGGGCCACCCTCAATTTCATATCTACTGCTCTTTCCAATAAGTTGAACTTACAAGCAACTCAAGAGGGAAAAAGTTTCGAAATTGTGGCTGGAAATGGACAGAGAATGACATGCAATGAAAGGTACGTTCATGTACCTGTGATGGTACATGGAATTTGTTTCAAAATGACATTTCATGCACTTCCGATGCCCCATTTGGACATTATTTTTTGATGGCCGTGGTTTGAAGGTGTGAGTCTGTTGTTATTCGACGCCAAAGAATTATCGTGTAGCTTGTTCTACTTAAAGGCATTGGTTATACACCACCCTACTTGGAAGAATCAATTGCAATGGACAAAGAAATTGCACAAGGAAGGGAATTTTTTTTGCTTACTGCCTTAGGCACAATGCATGAGACAGAGTGGCAGAATAACTTTTCTGATGAAATATCAAAGGAAGTATCAGAATCGACGAGCAAATTACCACCTCCGCGAGAATTCTATCATCGCATTCGGTTAGTCGATGAATCGAAACCAGTTAATGTGACACCTTATCGATACACTCATTTTCAGAAGGAGGAAATTGAAAAACAAGTTCAAGAAATGATGAGCACCGGACTGTATCGTTACAGCACTAGTCCATTTTTCATCACCAGTGCTTTTAGTCAAGAAAAAAGATAACATATGAAGATTTTGTACGGACTTCAGGGCCTTGAACGCAGCGACAATCAAGGATCAATTTCCTATACCGACAGTCGACGATATGCTCGACGAGTTACATGGAGCTATGTTTTTCTCCAAGCTAGATTTACGAGCGGGTTATCATCAAATTCAGATGCATCCGGACGACATTCACAAGGCCGCATTCCGGACACATAGCGGGCATTACGAGTATCTAGTAATGCCATTTGGCTTGAGCAACACACCTTCCACGTTTCAAGCCATTATGAACCACATTTTTCGACCCCACCTACGAAGGTTCGTGCTTGTGTTTTTCGATGATATTTTGGTATTCAGTAAATCAGGAGAGGACCACCTGTGTCATTTGAGAAAGGTGTTGACTATACTACGAGAAAATAAATTCGTAATAAAAACTTCGAAGTGCTTCTTTGGAGTTAGAGAAGTCGAGTATTTAGGTCATTTTATATCTTGCGAAGAATATTCAACAAGGATATTCAACCTGACGACAAGAAGTTCATGCAAGATGTAATGTTCTGTGGCCAATCCTACTTGAATATTGGGTATGTGTTCCGGAGACTTATTCCCTAGGGCTTCAACGTGAAAATGCACGTTCTTCATTACACATTAATACGAGTTCAACATAGATTTACACTTCTATATATATTTATTTATTTGTTTCATTTTTCTCAAGTGCAGGTCAATAAAGTTATGGCCTTTGCCAATGATGAAAGTGCAGCGCTAAGCCGAGTGCACAAGTATTTCTGGAAGAAGGTGAGGTTTGTTTATAAAATCTTGATTAATTCAGGGCTAAGTCACTAACCGGGTTCTTTTTCTTCGTTTTTTCATGTACATGTAGGATCTCTTGAGGACGTATAAAGTGACCAGAAATGGAATGTTGGGACCCGACTACTCGACTAAATTTTCTCCTTAGCTCGCCTCTGGAAGTCTTTCCCCCCGTTTCATTTATGAAGAGGTATAAACAAACCTTCCTACTTCCGTATCTTAAGGAAGACACTGATGCTTGTGAGAACTTGATTTATTTAGGTGAAGAGATTTGAAGAGTTGCCAATGATTCTACGTATTGGTACGTTAACGTCTGATTATACTTTGAGCTACTCGCTGTCTCGGTTTGTCGATTATTGTTTTCAACATATTTTTTAGGGTGTTGTTTACCCCTTCTCAGGTGGTCGTAGGAATGTACAGACGAATTGGAGTCAACCAAATGAGTTTCAATAGTCTCTCCTATGAAGACAAAGAAGTAGATTGGATGCTTGTTGGTGATGTATTGGTTTTCCCTGGGAGTACGTCTTTTATCACATCTTTAGATTGTTTATTATGCTTATTCCATTAAATAAGCATAATCAAAAGCTTCAAATGTGTCTTTTATCACATCTTTAGATTGTTTATTATGCTTATGCCATTAAATAAGCATAATCAAAAGCTTCAAATGTGGGTGCAATTCACTTTCTGCTTGTTTTCATTCGACACTATATGATGTTTGGTTTACATTATTCATTTTTATTTGGACAAAGTTTATTAGAGCATTGGGGTAGGGGTGGAAGAAAGGTGTGTAAGTTGCTATCATATATGCCTTAAGAACCACTTTAGAGTACGCTATTACTGGTTATGAATTTTGTTGTTTGTAATCTCATAATTTATTTTCTTTCAGAATGCTTTTAAACTCGGTGAGGAGACTACTAATCATAAGGGCAGCTGATTCTAATGGACTTGGTGAGTACATAGTACTTGTTGGAAATCGACTACCCGGGAGGCATTCGTTCGATCGTTCGAACATCCGAACACTCCCAGTCGACCTCCACGTCCGTTACTTCGTTCACGTAACAGCTCATATCCCGAATCACGCCCAGCCGTCGCCCCGTAGGACAACCGCGCGAAACGGGGCTAGTCTGCATCAATTCGGCGACCGCCGAATGCAGACCAGCGGTCGCTGGAGGAACTGCAAACGGCGACCGCCGTTTGCCCTCTGGCGACCGCCGTTTTTCCGCGAACAGCAACGCGACGTTGTTGTTCCGGGCTCGTTTCCGGGTCGTTTTTCCTCATCCGACTACCGATCCGAAGGTCCTAGAACCCCCAGTAGTCGAGGAATACAACCCACAACCCCAGAACCCGATCTACGTTCATGTATGATTAACGAGAAATAGAGATCGAATGAAATTGCGGAATAGAGATTCGATCTCATACCTTATCGGTCGATTGTTGAGACCTTAGAGCTTCTAACGTATTCTCTTCCCGACTCCAGCCGTTGTGTGGGCAACGATCCGCTGGGGTTCTCCCGTCTATACTCTCTCTGTCTCAACAAGCGTATGATTATTCTCTATGTGAGAATAAAAATTTTATTTGCGTTAACCTTTTTACTTTTACAGAGAAAAATATATTTGCGCTAACGCAATTATTTTTCTCAGCAAAAATAAATGTTGCGGCGAATTGTAGGTTAAGAGAGGGTAGGGGGGGGGGTTTATATAGAGTTACGTTAGGGACCTAAGGATAAATTAATTAAGGGCTAAATTGAAATATTAATTAACTTGGAATACGTAAAAGTAATTCCTTAATTAATCGATTTCAATTTTAATTATTATTAACTCCACTATAAAATAATAATTGAATTCCCGAAATTAATTTTAATATTATTTCAACAATAATAATTCCGCCGAAATTACATATACGACTTTCCCCGTGTTTAAGATATCGAACGTCCACGAATTTATTTAATTACTAATAATTAAATTAATTCGTTTCTTATTATCCGAGACTAGTACCACTCATCCTTATTATCATGTGGAACAAATCCACCTGCAGGGTTTACATGATAAACTTTATGAGCTCATCTCGAGGACGTCATCAACCCGATAAACGGGACACGGTTTCCTGTCTATAATCTATAGCATGCCGTGAGTACAATTACGATTCCCAATTTACCGAGTATCTCGACTAATCAATTAGTCTCACTCATTGGCATATTAAAGAACCGAGAATTGGACACATGCACCTATAATTATATAGGGATTAGGAATTCGTATATCCGTAATCTCTGAGGTCTAGTTCGATTACTTCGATTAGTATAAATCGAACGCCCTCCCGTTATCCTGCTCAATACACCAAGTGTACGAGTGTAACATAATAGTCAAGACCAACTATTACCCAGTCACACTACGACGTACCGATGGATTGTCCTTGTCCATCTAAGTCGTGAGCTTCTGTTCGATAGTATACGAGTAACCGACAGTATGATCTTCCGCGTGTCTCCTCACGCCATACTGTCTACAACGTATATATCTAGGACTATTGCATTCAAGTACATGATAGACAAAATGCCGACAGTTTGATTAATAGATAATGTAAAACACAGATAAGGAGTTCCATACTGTCACTAAACTAGACATTTAGAATATAACTCCATCAATATCCCACTTATACTAAAAGTCTAGTTGCCCTCTCCCATACATCCGATACCCATCCCCTTCACGTGTCTCTTGAACGCTTCCGCTGGAAGTGCCTTCGTAAAGGGGTCTGCCAGGTTATCCGCTGATGCAATCTTGGTGACAACCGCATCGCCTCTCCTGACGATGTCTCTAATCAGGTGGTACTTGCGATCTATGTGTTTACTCGCATTGTGGGCTCGTGGTTCCTTCGCATTTGCCACTGCACCGCTATTGTCACAATAAATTGTGATAGCTCTAGGCATTTTAGGAACCACATCCAAGTCCATAAGGAAGTTCCGGAGCCACACCGATTCTTTAGCTGCCTCAGAGGCTGCTACATATTCGGCTTCCATGGTAGAGTCCGAAATGCATTTCTGCTTAACACTCTTCCATGAAATTGCTCCACCTCCCAATGTGAACACATAGCCTGATGTAGACTTTCGCTGATCCTTATCAGATTGGAAATCCGAGTCTGTGTAACCAATAGGAATCAACTCGGACGCTTTGTAACTCATAACATAATTCCTAGTCCTTCGCAGGTACTTAAGTATGTTCTTTACAGCAGTCCAGTGACCCTGTCCAGGGTTACTCTGATATCTAGCTACCATGCCTACGGCATAGCAGATATCAGGCCTCGTGCACAACATCGCATACATTAGACTTCCTACTGCCGAAGCATAAGGAACTGTCTTCATGTAATCTATCTCCTTCTGTGTTTTGGGACACATGTCTTTAGATAGATGAATTCCATGGCAGAAAGGTTGAGCACCTCTCTTGGAATTCTGCATGTTGAAACGAGCTAGAATCGTATCAATATATGAAGCCTGGGACAAGCTTAATGTTCTTTTCTGGCGATCCCTTATAACCTTGATCCCAAGAACATGCCCAACTTGTCCTAAGTCTTTCATATCGAATTGCTTGGACAACCATTCCTTTATGTCCGACAACATCTTCACATTGTTGCCAATTAGAAGGATGTCGTCTACATAAAGCACGAGAAACGCCACACTGTTTCCGTCACTTCTCCGGTATACACACGACTCGTCCATGCTTTGAATGAATCCATAAGACTGGATAACCTCATCAAACCGCATGTTCCAAGATCTAGAAGCTTGCTTCAATCCATAAATGGATCGGTTTAGCTTACACACTAGATGCTCTAGGCCTTTCTTGATGAAACCTTCTAGCTGTCTCATGTAAATGGTCTCGTCAAGATTCCCATTCAAGAATGCTGTCTTGACGTCCATTTGCCACACCTCATAATCCATATAAGATGCTATAGACAAAAGAATCCGGATCGACTTTAGCATAGCTACCGGCGAAAAGGTTTCCTCATAATCGATCCCTTCTTTCTGAGTATACCCTTTCGCAACAAGCCTAGCCTTGAAGGTTTCGACCTTCCCGTCAGACCCTCTTTTTCTCTTGTACACCCACTTGCAACCAATGGCTTTTAAACCTTTGGGCGGTGCTACAAGATTCCAGACCTGATTTGAATCCATTGATTCAATCTCAGATTTCATCGCCTTTTGCCAAGACTGAGCATCTTGATCTTTAAGCGCCTCTTCGTAGGTCCAGGGATCGGCTTCATGTTCTCCAGGTAACAAGTTCGAAGACTCACCTATAAACATGAACCTGTCGGGTCGAACAACCCTCCCACTACGACGACGCTCCGGTGTAACCTCAGTAACTGCAGGTGCAGACTGTGGTGGCGTATCACCCGGTTGGGTTGGATCCAAGCCTTGATCGTCCCCTCTCAGTTCGTTTAGTATTATCTCACTCTTGGGCTTGTGGTCCATTATATAATCCTCTTCCAAGAACCGAGCGTTGGTGCTAACAACGATCTTCTGGTCCTTAGGACTATAAAATAGACCACCTTTCGTTCCTCTAGGATATCCTATAAACAACCGAATATCTGAACGAGATTCCAACTTATCAGCCCCATGCTTCAGCACATGTGCTGGACAACCCCAGATCCGAATGTGTTTCAAGTTCGGCTTACGCCCGGTCCACAATTCCGAGGGCGTCTTAGGGACTGATTTAGAGGGAACTAAGTTCAGAATATACGCCGCTGTTTCCAAGGCATATCCCCAGAACGAAACTGGTAGGTCTGAGTAACTCATCATAGATCTTACCATTTTCATAAGAGTCCTATTCCTTCTTTCTGCTACACCATTCTGCTGAGGCGTGTATGGTGCAGTCATCTGGGAGTCAATCCCATTCTCTAATAAGTACGCCTTAAACTCTCCCGAGAGGTACTCTCCTCCACGATCAGATCGTAGAGTCTTTATGGTTTTACCATGAAGGTTCTCCATAAGAGCTTTGTACTCTTTGAACTTGTCAAAGCACTCGCTCTTGCGGCGCATCAGGTATATAAAACCATACCTTGAGTAATCATCAGTGAAGGTTACGAAATATTCATAACCTCCTCTCGCTTGGATAGATAAAGGCCCGCACAAATCAGAGTGAATCAATTCCAGTACTTCCTTGGATCTATACCCCTTATCACTAAAGGGTCGCTTGGTCATTTTTCCTTCCAGGCATGATTCGCAGGTTGGAAAGTCCTCATCTTTCACATCACTGAGTATTCCATCAGTTATCAACCTTTGAATCCTGCCCAAGTTAATATGACCTAGCCTAAGATGCCATAAGTACTTTTGATTCATCCTAGAAGGCTCCTTTCTCTTATTGGTACTAGATGTGTTATACGACTCTACTCGTTGCATCGTGGAATAATCGGGATTCAGTATATATAAGTTTCCTATCAATGTACCAGAACAGATATACTCACCATTCTTTTTGACAATAACAGAACTATCAAAAGAAACTGAATATCCATTCAAAACCAATTTAGAAACCGAAACAAGGTTCTTTCTAAAATTCGGTACATAAAGACAATTATTCAATACCAAAACTTTATTATTAAAAGATAAATGAACATCTCCCACTGCAACTGCCGCCACTTTCGTAGTGTTTCCCATGTAGATGGTGATCTCTCCCTCTCTAAGCCGCCGGGTTTCCTGGAACCCCTGCAAAGAATTGCAGACATGATCAGTGGCTCCCGTATCCACACACCAGGTACCGGTGGATAACACCGCTAAACATGTTTCAGTGACTAAGGAAAAGTTCATACCTCCTTGTCTGAGAGGACAATTAGACTTCCAATGTCCAAACTGCTTGCAACGGAAACACTTGCCCTTAGGCTGGTTCACTCCAATCTGTGGTCCACCATTTCTTGGTCCACTGGGTTTCCGTTGTTGCCTCTTCTTCCTTTTGCCGCCCGAAGGCCTAGGAAGATCCAACTTCACAGCCACAAGTATTTGTGATATTCTTAACTCACTCACAAATTCCATTCTTTTGGAATCATTTTTAAGTAATTCCTTAAGAGGACCGAATTTCTTGAGTAAGTTAATCACTTCTTGTCCAGCTTCCACACTATGTCTTAACATCTTCTTGAGTTCATCTTTAATGTCCTCATCAGTTAAGACGTCAGTGGGAGTAGAAGGTTTAACAGTCTGGACAATGTCCAAGTTTCGCTTCTAATCATTATAATCCGGACCAGTGAGCTTGTTTTCTTTTAGTATAGACAGCGGGTTAAGTTCCATATCTATAAAAGAGACAAATCAAACCGTCAAATTTAATTCGATATTAACTCCCTTAATTAATATCATTAAATTTACCAATCAATCCTAAAATCCCATCAGACTAGCATGCCACGTTCATGTGGACGTATAATAGTCCAAACAATTTTATAACTGGACTTTTACTTCGGTCGTACATCATTACAGCAGTGACTCCGATGGGGAGGATACTGTAAAGCGTACCTAAGTGTGTACCATTTCTCAGTACTAAGTTAACCGCTCGGAAACTACACGCCCACCGCAATCCACGTTAGTGTGGACGTTTATGTTGACATGCGGTCCCTTTACGACTTCCTATAACTGTCGAGACTCAATTAACCCAAAGTTCCGTTTCCGTCTAGTAAGCCACGATAGTGTGGACGTTTACTAAACAAACAACTTTGTTAATTGAATTCCATTTAATAAATTTCACAATTTCGTTAATCAAAGCTTGATATCTCGTAAGTGAAACTCGAAGTTTCTAACCAGCGATCAATCATGCAATTGAGCCCTATCTCTCACAAAGTGAGGGGGGCAACCAGACAATCGATCTAGTCATCAAATGACTCGAATGTCTCTAATCTGTGTCATCGACATAACCAAGCGCTTTGGCTCCATTCCACTCCCCGGGGTGAGAATGAGTCGAGTTGAAATTAGTCTTTGAAAGACAGATTAGGCATTGCTTTGAAAAACTTAAGTGTTCAATTCTATAAATGGAATTGAATTCGAATTTTGATCCAGTGATATCCGTGTGTCAACTTTATCCGATAGGGAGGATGACACTAAAGCCAACTCGTAAGCGACACACATCACTATCAAAACAGAGAATGGAGACCGCGGGATTGTTTCCAATTCCTCTCCCACTTAGTTTTTACGAAAGGGATAACATTCACATGCATATAAAATAAAGCATAATAAAACGCACGTAAACACACAAAAAGCATTTAACGTGGCCCGATTATTATGGCCTTTAAATTCTTCGATGCACGTCTTCTCGGATCTTCGTCTCGTTGCTCGTCTCGGTCTCGATCCACCACCGACTCGTCTAAGGACCAAGAGATGAACCCCTCCCACTGGAGTATTGTCTCAGCCCTCGACAAGCGATCCGTGGTGTCCGTCGAACCCCCGCGCCGCTGCTGCCAAGAATCCAGCGAAACGGCGACCGCCGTTTAAGAAACGGCGACCGCCGTTTGCCCTTCAGCAGCTCGCGGGTTCGACTTCTCGACCCTCGTTCGTCCGGCCTTCGATCTCCTCTCAATCCACCAAGCAGCAGCAACATAACATAGTAAAGCTAACTACTTCCGGCATCGATCCTATACATATTGATCGATCCTATACATCCGGATAAACGAAAAAATGAAATAGAAAACCTAAACGACTCAACCCGTCGTTTTAACTTTTACAAGCAAGCAACGATAAAAACCAAAAGATCTCGACAACCCCGAGAGTTTAACAAACCACAACATACAGTACATAAACATATGACCATAATAATAGGGTTATCCTGTAAAACAAAACTCGCAAACAATACAAAGAACGTACAAAACCGGCTCCGATACCAATTGTTGGAAATCGACTACCCGGGAGGCATTCGTTCGATCGTTCGAACATCCGAACACTCCCAGTCGACCTCCACGTCCGTTACTTCGTTCACGTAACAGCTCATATCCCGAATCACGCCCAGCCGTCGCCCCGTAGGACAACCGCGCGAAACGGGGCTAGTCTGCATCAATTCGGCGACCGCCGAATGCAGACCAGCGGTCGCTGGAGGAACTGCAAACGGCGACCGCCGTTTGCCCTCTGGCGACCGCCGTTTTTCCGCGAACAGCAACGCGACGTTGCTGTTCCGGGCTCGTTTCCGGGTCGTTTTTCCTCATCCGACTACCGATCCGAAGGTCCTAGAACCCCCACTAGTCGAGGAATACAACCCACAACCCCGGAACCCGATCTACGTTCATGTATGATTAACGAGAAATTGAGATCGAATGAAATTGCGGAATAGAGATTCGATCTCATACCTTATCGGTCGATTGTTGAGACCTTAGAGCTTCTAACGTATTCTCTTCCCGACTCCAGCCGTTGTGTGGGCAACGATCCGTTGGGGTTCTCCCGTCTATACTCTCTCTGTCTCAACAAGCGTATGATTATTCTCTATGTGAGAATAAAAATTTTATTTGCGTTAACCTTTTTACTTTTACAGAGAAAAATATATTTGCGCTAACGCAATTATTTTTCTCAGCAAAAATAAATGTTGCGGCGAATTGTAGGTTAAGAGAGGGTAAGGGAGGGGGTTTATATAGAGTTACGTTAGGGACCTAATGATAAATTAATTAAGGGCTAAATTGAAATATTAATTAACTTGGAATACGTAAAAGTAATTCCTTAATTAATCGATTTCAATTTTAATTATTATTAACTCCACTATAAAATAATAATTGAATTCCCGAAATTAATTTTAATATTATTTCAACAATAATAATTCCGCCGAAATTACATATACGACTTTCCCCGTGTTTAAGATATCGAACGTCCACGAATTTATTTAATTACTAATAATTAAATTAATTCGTTTCTTATTATCCGAGACTAGTACCACTCATCCTTATTATCATGTGGAACAAATCCACCTGCAGGGTTTACATGATAAACTTTATGAGCTCATCTCGGGGACGTCATCAACCCGATAAACGGGACACGGTTTCCTGTCTATAATCTATAGCATGCCGTGAGTACAATTACGATTCCCAATTTACCGAGTATCTCGACTAATCAATTAGTCTCACTCATTGGCATATTAAAGAACCGAGAATTGGACACATGCACCTATAATTATATAGGGATTAGGAATTCGTATATCCGTAATCTCTGAGGTCTAGTTCGATTACTTCGATTAGTATAAATCGAACGCCCTCCCGTGGTCCTGCTCAATACACCAAGTGTACGAGTGTAACATAATAGTCAAGACCAACTATTACCCAGTCACACTACGACGTACCGATGGATTGTCCTTGTCCATCTAAGTCGTGAGCTTCTGTTCGATAGTATACGAGTAACCGACAGTATGATCTTCCGCGTGTCTCCTCACGCCATACTGTCTACAACGTATATATCTAGGACTATTGCATTCAAGTACATGATAGACAAAATTCCGACAGTTTGATTAATAGATAATGTAAAACACAGATAAGGAGTTTCATACTGTCACTAAACTAGACATTTAGAATATAACTCCATCAGTACTAATTATATTGCTCACATTCGCTTGACACGAAACTCAGTGGTGTTTTAAAATTACCAAAACCCATCGATGATTGTTTCTATTTTACAAATTACATCATTTATTGAGAGTGTTTGTTAAACAAATTCAAACCTATGGGGTGTTTTATAATTAGGCTGAACCTTGAGGTTGTTTTTTAGTGTATCCCAGAATTTTGTTTTCTTTTATCGGACAAAGTTGGAACCGATTGCGAGGTTTGTCTTCCGTCTAGATTCTTCTTATTGTTGTTTTATTCAATCAACGATTTCATTTGTTACGTATGTGCTCTTTTTCATCAATATCTATTTATTTTTTGTTGTTGGTTCAAATTTGTAAGTTGTTGGTCTGGATATCTCAAAGGAGCTATTACTGATCGCTGAATCTCGCCAGCACGAGCGATCAGTTTCAAAGCCCTGCTACAAGAGCATTGAGTAAGCATACTATACTACAGTACTAATAATAAATAAATTGAATAAACAAATCTAATAGGACATGATAAAACTCCATAAATAAATAAATAAATAGGTGGATTGAAGGAGATTGATGCATTCATATGGAAACAATATCAGAGCAAAAGAAGGAAGGCCACAAATCAAGCAAATCAAATAAATTAATTCTGGTAAATTGATTGATTGATAATCAAGGATTTGATAATCATGAAGATTGAATTACTTTTAGAATATTGCTTCATTTTCTTTTAGAAATTATTATTTTCCTTTCCTGTTACATTCTTGTAAATCCTATTTAATGGCGGATTGAATAAATAAAAAGTAGACAAGTTTGAAGCAAGAAACAAAGTCTTTGGGAGTTAGAGGGATTCTCAATAAAAAAATCCCACTTGTTAATCAAGTCTTGTCAATTCATATAGTTTTTCCCCTTACTTGCTTAAGTAGCAACCATAGCTAAATCATCTACTCAAAAATCCCCCTTAAACATGGTAGAAGGCCTGTGACGCGCTCCTACTCAAGAGCAACCCACATCAGAGATGCGGTTGTTTTTCCTTTTCTCGACTCCACGTTTGATGCTGCCACCATCGGGTACGGGCTATGAAATGTGTTGTGTCGGATAGGAAAAACGCTTTTCAATAAATAGTTCGGGTTTTTAAACCGGGTGCAAAACTATCTGTTTCTTACTTCAACAAGTCCACTAATTGGTTCCTAAACCAACTTTTATCTTCCCCAGGAAATAAATCTCGTGAGTGGATCGAATTTGAAATCATTCTATTGATGTTTTTGAATTACTTGAGTTTTGTGTGTGATTATTGAGTTAAACTTCTGATGCGGATTGTGAGTTGATTTGGTTACTAAAAAGAATGTTGGTTGATTTTGGGTTTTCATTTCTCCTTATGATTGCGATTGTAATTCTGAGTTGAATTGGTTACTAAAAAGAATGTTGGTTGATTTTGGGTTTTCATTTCTCCTTATGATTGCGCTCAGGTGCCCGCGCGGGCTCCACTGCAGTGGCACCGCCGTCCAAAAGAAACAAGTTGGTATTTTCCAATTTTTTTTCTTTGTTCTTTGTATTTTAATTTGTAGAGGAAATTTGAAAGCCTTTTTTTTGTTTTATTTTCCAGCAATTATTATGGGTGTGGTCCAAAAGCAAAATCAGCTTTTCGTTACTCTGCTACTGTGTAATGCCACTCAATGGAGGTATATATACATACATATATGTATATATATATTTATACGTATATTCCCATAAGAATTTAGAACTCGGTTAGGATTGCTTGCTTAAGTTACGTAAGTTATCGAAAAAAAACTAATGAAATTACATGGGTTGTGTTTAGGCTCTGCCCATATTTTTGGATAAACTATTCCATCCGGTATTCTCTGTGATTCTCTCCGTGACATTTATTCTGGCTTTCGGTGTACAATGTTTTGTTTTTGTACTGCATATGATCGATCTTTAACTCGTTATTGAAACTAAACCGGCAAATGCTTCCTATTTTATTTTTTTGTGCTTGGTTGAATAGATCATCCCGCAGGCTGTTCGCTCCAGACAGGCAACTCCAGTAGGAAGAAGGGGAAAATTGATTTTTTTTGTGCTTGGTTGAATAGATCATTCTGCCGGTTGTTCGCTCGAGACAGGCAACTCCAGCAGGAAGATGGGAAAAATCAAATGAGCTTCGGTAACAGCTCTTATTAAGAATTAAGATCTCGGTTAGGATTCCAACCCACCCTTTTTGCTATGTCGTGTGCATATTTGTAATATTTTGAAACTTCAAACTTCTTTTGCACAATAGGTGAAACTTATAACGTTTGTACCTTATCCTTTGAACATAATCGGTTTTGAAATTTATTTTGCACAACAGGTTAGGCCTGTAAGTTTTGTATCTAAGTGATATGGGCGTTCGTCTTGCCGTGCAAGATGATCGCCCCTAGTATATATATATATATATATATATATATATATATATATATATATATTAAATCTAAAAAACGTAAATAAATTTTTTTTTTTTAAAAAAGAGATTATATATTTCATTTTTTAAAGTATATTTAATAAAAATTGATGTATATCAGTTAATTTAGTTATAAAAATTACATAATCATGATAATAAAAAATAAAGTAAAAATAATTAATTAAATTAATAGAATTTCACAATTTATTATTATTAATTTAAAAAACATTACATAATCAATAATTAAGATAAATTAAAAATAAAATAAAAAATAATTAATTAAATTAGTATATTAGTATAGAAGTTCATAGTTTTTTTAAATTAAGTTAAAAACATTACATAATCAATAATCTAGATGAATTAAAAATAAAATAACTCAAATATTTAAAATATGTGTTAAAAATTATTTTACTTAGTGTTTTTTTTAACATTAATGGATTAATCAAGTTTTAATAAAAAAAACTAACTCATCTAAAACAATAATTTTCAATAATGTTTTTTATTTGATTATTGAAATTGTGAACAAAAATGAATGATATATTTGTATGTAGAAAGTATTATTTAAAAATGATATAGAAAGTTAATAATAATTTAATTTATTAAAATAAAGTTAAGAATTTTTTTAATCAATATATATTTATCAATTTAATAAATATCTAATAAACATAACAATACTTGATTAGTTTTAATTGTATTTATTTTTATTTGATTTAAAACTCACATTTTAATTTGAATGAAATAATGTATTTTTTTAATCAATATATATTTTATTATATTTTTTAAAGATAATATTAGAAAATTATTTTACTTTACGATTTTAGTTAAGTTAATTTTTGCATTTGGCATTTTATGATAATTTTGTTGGTGTCACACAAGATTGAATTATATAATAGTTTCGAGACAGAGTTGTGGTGCTAGGTTTTTCGCGGCGAACGAAACAAAAAAATCATCGGAGGAATCAGATCGCAGTAGAAAAAAATCTTAATTCACTGAATAAGTGAAGACATTTGTGGAATTAAGTTTTCACAACAAAGGCAGATTTTTTTTTTTTTGTTGCAGATCTAGTTTTTTTGGTTTCGTGATTGTGATTGTGATTGTAAAGAGATAATTCATTTGTTAATAATAATTACAGATACAATATTATGTGCAGAATTTGTAAGCAGGTGGTAGCAATTCCTTAGGCCTTCGCATATAAGTACAATGTGACACTTACACACATATATATGGACGTAAGTATGTGAATTGTACACTATCTTAGAAAACGACCCTTTTTCTATATATATATATATATATATATATATAGTGGCGATCGTCTTGTTGATCGTCTTGTCGGGCAAGACGAAAGCCCATATGACTTATTGCACCGACAATGGAAAGCATGTATAAAATACAAAATTAAAACTGAAAGTCTTAAAAAGTATAGGATACTTTAACCTATACTTTAACATACTGTGAAAAAATAGTTTCAAAATATTAGAACTATGAGCAGGGCATAGCAAAAAGTGAGGCTGGTCAGTTGCAGGCCTTATGCAGAACAAAATTTAAACTGTTTAGGAGCAACTATTGAACCTCATTTGGTCTTAACTCCAAATCGTCTGTACATTCATACGACCACCTGAGAAAGGGCAAAAGTATTGTACTCAAGGAATGTACAAAACTCAGATCATTTTAAATTTTAAAATTTTCATCTATATTTAAAAGAGTTCCTTTGTTAGAGAGAAATCAGAAGTAGCACCTCCATATAAGTTCAATCAACACCCTATAAAAAGTTCAAACAACACCCTAAAAATATGTTGAAAACAGTAATAGAGAAACCGAGACGAGTAGCTCATAGTATATCAGCTCATAGTATATCAGACGTTAACGTACCATACGTAGAATCATTGGCTACTCTCTGGTTTTCAAATCTCTTCACCTAAATAAGTCAAGTTACCACAAGCATCAGTGTCTTCCATAAGATATAGAAGTAGGAAGGTTTGTTTATACCTCTTCATAAATGGAACGGGGAGAAAATTTAGTCGGGTCCCATCATTTCATTGTTTGTCACTTTATACGTCCTCAAGAGATCCTACATGTATGTGAAAAAACGAGGAAAAAGAACTCGGTTAGGGACTTAGACCTGAATTTATCAAGGTTTTACAAACAAACCTCACCTTCTTCCAAAAATACTCGTGCACTCGGCTAAGCGCTTCACTTTCATCATCGACAAAGGCCATACCTTTACTGACCTGCACCAGAGAAAATATGAAATAAATAAATAAATATAAAACTGGAAATCTTCGTTGAACCCGTATTAATGTGTAACGAAGATCGTGCATTTTCACGTTGAAGCCCTAGGGAATAAGTCTCCGGACCACATCCCCAATATTCAAGTAGGACTGGCCACAGAACATTACAACTTGCATGAACTTCTTGCAGACAGGTCGAATATCCTTGCTGAGTGTAGCGTTAAACATCATAACTTACTTGTCATGAGGAGGTGTCAATTTGAAAATGTGTTGCACCATCTCTTCTCATATTTGGGACACAAATAAAAGAATTAATAATGGCATTTACCAGGGTGTTACAATGATACAGATTTGTGATTTATACGGGAGGAAGCATACCAAGAGATTCAAGCATCCTGTCATATTCATCAAGAATGAAATGCCTGATATATCTCAAGGGAAGGACTTTGTCTCTCGCAAGAGCAAGTACCCTCCCAAGAGTTCCCACGACAATGTGGGGGCATTCATTTCCCAAGAGATCATTGTGGATTTTGATGTTGAAACCACCATAGAAAACAACTTTGATCAGATCTGTCAAATACGTACTAAATCGCTTAAAATCATGGCAGATGTGCAAATTAAGCAACAAGAAAAAAGTACACAACAATCAGTCATTGATCTTACATAATACTCACAAAGGGTCGTTATAGCCTCTATACGGCGGTGCTCCTCCGCATGAGGCAACCCACAACCCTAACATCCTGTGAAATCCACCAAAAAGAAGGCAAAATAGAAAAACCCAGCCCAACCCTAGCTCACCCTATACGGCCGTGGACCTAGGCATGAAGAAGGGGACAACCCTAAAAGCTGGTAAAATCCCCCAAAATCAAACAAAAAAATCAAGCAGATAGCATGACTAAAACCCTAAAAACAATTGCAGTTCCTACAGAGTAATGACACCGAAAAACAAGGAAGTTTGCACAGTAATTTATTCTCAAATAAAAGGGATATTTTGACCGAGAAATTGATTGGAAAATTCACAGGAATAAACCGGTTGAGCACCTGAAATTACACCATCTGACGGCCTTTGTTGACCTGGAAGACGCGGCGGCAGAAGAAAGGTGTCGTGGGTTCAAGAATCTGCAGCCCACTCTATTGAATTGCTTATACCTAGGGTGAGAATCATAAAAGAAAAGAAATATTTTTTAGTGTTCTGAAGTGAGATTATTTTGTAATTTGACTGATATGATTTTGCAGATTGAAAAATTAGTTTGGGAGGTGAGGGTTGTGGGGTGGGAAGTGTCTTATGGAGCTGAGATTGAGCCGAGTGTCTGGAGCGGATAGACGTGGATAGTGCAGAAGGCAAAAAAAGTTAGAGCCACCGATGAACAGGTTGTATCATGCAGCTTTATGGCGCCAATTATCCCGATGGAACCGTCCGAAACAACCATGCACCCGGAGAAACAATCTCGACGGGATTCAACGGGCAATCGCAGCGGTTTTTCAGGTATTATCTCATTCCCCTTGTGTCTAACATTGGGAATTCGTCGAATATTGTGTGGCACAGGTTCTCGAGAAGAGCGATCAGTAAGAATTGCTCTATCAGAAGGGTCGTGTCAATTGGATCACCGGTCTAAGAGGATCCGGTTCGTTAACGATTCGGATATCGTATTGTGATTTGAAATACCCATTATGTTTAGTTGATCACTTGATCATATGATTATGGTGTGACTGAATAATTTTAGTTAACTTGATTAGCTCAAAATGTTCATAATTAACATTTCACTCTTAAAAGGTTAATATCTACATATGTAATTTGGGCCATTATTATATGTATATTTCATTAGATTGCAAAGGTTTCTTTTGATTTTGAAAAGTGTAAATAAACTATATGAAAAATAATTTATAACTTAGTTTTTATTTCTATTTGACTAATTGTTTCACAATCAAGTTTCTTAAAACTAAAAATTTAAATGATTTGATACAAAAATATGCAGGTGTATATGGATGTCTCTATAGAAGTCTGCGAGACGATGGATCCAGATGGGGACTATACAACTGTGTAGCTTTTATGATGATTCGGATTCTAAAACTGGTTCATTTTCCTCTTTTTGCCAGTTTTTCTTGATGTATATAATTTGTATATAATTGCGCACTGTACAATTTTTATATGTTGAATTTGGACATCTATTGTGTTTCTTTTTAGTTTTTCTTGATGTTAATTTGTATATAATTGGCTTACAGTTTTTATTTGTTGAATTTGGACATCCCTTATGTTTCTTGTTCTGTGTTATTTTTTAAGTACATACTTAGTTCACATGATTTTGCTCAGTTATTGGTTTTTACTTATTCAGTAGGTTAAAATTATGACCTATGTATCTTGTACATTGAACACTATCGATTTTGATTTTGCCTTGTTCATACGCTAAGTCACATGGGCCTTCGTCTTGCCTGGCAAGACGAGCGCCCCTAGTATATATATATATATATATATATATATATATATAATATATATATATATATATATATATATATATATATATATATATATATATATATATATATATATATATATGTTAAAATATGACTCGAATCCGTAGGAAATTTGTTTCCTTATTTAGGATAATTAGAATTATATTGTATTCAATATAATTCTATTCCTTATGGATTTAGGAGTCATATATTAGGAAAAAGGTTTATTCCTATTCCTATTGGTTACCTAATTTATGGGTTTTCTACACCTATAAATAGGGATCTCCATAGACACTATTATATGTGTAGAACACGAGTTAATACCATCATAAAGAGAGATAATATTATGTGAGATTAGAGGTGTTTTGGTTGTTTTTGTCTTTGTCGGTAGTATTTGCTGGTAACAGCGGGATTTGGAAACAACACAAAATGGTAAATTTGTTATAGGTAAGCTAGCAAGAGGATTAAGTTATAGCAGAAGTCATAAGTAGAACATGGATGCTCAAGGCACCTCTTTATTCATATATTCATACTTAGAATTCATATTAAAATACAAGGTTTGCATGTCCCCTTTCCTCTCTTACATACCCTCTATATATAATACTCTATGCATGGCTAGATTATGCCACCTAATGCCCACATATCGGCTTCTTATTGGACCTCTAGTCCACTAATATGATGCATTAAATATCCACTAATTTCCCTTAGTTCTTAATATGTCCCTTTCCCCGTGAGGTTCCAGCTTACTGCCTGGTATTTTTGAAGTCTTCTCGGGCGATTTTCTCGTGAAAGGAATCTGACTCTACCGTGCAATCTTTCTTGTCCGAGCTTCTTGTCTTCTCCTTTAAAGTGCCTTTGAAGGTCTTTATGACTGTCTTGAATAACTTTCTCTCTCAATGACGTGGCCTTCTGATTCATGACACGTGTCGGTGACCGTTTTCTCGGGTATAACAAGAGGGTTTTAGAGTGAATATCAATCCTTGTAATCGTCGGCAATATTATAGTGAAAGTTCTCGTCGTTCCTCCCGTGGTTTTTCCCGATTTGGGTTTCCACCTAAATTCCTTGTCGTCTTTACTTGTCTCCTTCTATTTTATTATTGAGTTATTTTCGGGGTTCCGCATTATTATTCCTACTATACATCGTCGATCTGCAACAAGTAGTATCTAGTGGCACCGGTCTTGATCGTGTGGCGTTCA
Source organism: Euphrasia confusa (assembly GCA_954870475.1). Lineage (NCBI taxonomy): Eukaryota > Viridiplantae > Streptophyta > Magnoliopsida > Lamiales > Orobanchaceae > Euphrasia > Euphrasia confusa. The sequence goes on from OX940964.1 coordinate 25,431,308, forward strand.
GAGCTTTGTCCCGTAACAAGTGGTGTTAGAGCCAGGTTACGATCCTAAAAGCTAACAAGTGGTATCAGAGCCAGACAACGATCTCGTGACCTTCCAGAGCCACTCTACGATCATACTACCTTCCGGAGCAAGGTTTCGATGGCGAGCGTGAGGTACGATCTACCGAATTTAAGTCTCAACACGAGGTTTCCTATTTGGCAGTACAAGATGAGGTTAGTCCTCAGATCTCTTAAGAAAGAGATTGTTCTACTTGGTATTGACAACAAGCCGAAAAACATGAAGCATGACGAGTGGGTGGAGCTCGATCAGATGGCTATGGCGACCATAGGGCTTCATGTTTCAGATTCTTTGACCGAGGAAACGACAGAGGCGAAGACCGCAAAGGAATTATGGGAGTTGTTGGAATCGATGTGCGTTGAGAAAACGGTGTCCAGCAAGCATCACTTGAAGAGAAGTCTCTACTTCCTCAAGATGGCGAAGGGGTCTTCGATTCAAGACCATGTAGCGAGATTCAAGGAGCGTGTAGCTGACCTTGGAAAAATTGGCGTGAAGATCGAAGATGATGATCTTGCGTTTTTGATGTTATGCTCGCTACCCCCCTCCATGGCGGCTTTTCGGGACACGCTTCTCTATGGACGAGATAGTCTCACGTTTAAAGACGTAACTTCGGCTCTCTCGTCAAGGGAAAACGTACAAAGGATGGAGTCCAACAAGGATGGTGTGCCCGATGTGGGTGAAGGACTTAATGTCCAAAAGAAGTACCGTGATAAAGGGAGCGACTCGGGAAATTCGAAGTCGCGACACGGAATAAGATGTGTTTCTATTGCAAGAAGAAGGGACACATAAAGTCGGAGTGCTACGCGTCGAAGAATAGGGAGAGCAACAACAATAATTCCGGAAATCGGAATTCCGGTGACGTTGGATTAGTAGATGGGAATTACTATGGGGAACTACTAATTGCTCTAGGCGAGAACTCCAACTTTTGTGGTGATCGGATCTTAGACTCGGGTTGCTCGTTTCTGATGGAGTTGTATACTTAATGTCTAGATTTAAGTAACATCTGAACTCCGTCTAAAACATTTATCCTATTTAATAATAAACAACCATTTGCATTTAATGAAAACCATAGTCCTAGATTATACACGTTGTAGTTAGTATGGTGTGCGTCATCACACGGAAGATCATACTATCGGTTACTCGTATATAATCGAACAGTTGCTCACGACCTAGATGGACAAGGACCAATCCATCGGTATAGTCGTTGTATGAGTGAGAAAATAATTTGTCTTAATTATTTTATCATACTTGTACACTTAGTGTATTGGGCGGACCGCTTGAGATTTATCGATTAGGATTGCCTTAGATAATCGATTTAAATCTCAGTGTATTTTATTCTTAATCCCTTATATTATTGCGGGTGTGTGCATATAATATTAGTGACTTAGATTTTCCAAAGGAATTGACTGATTAGAATAACCGGTCAATTACCGGTAAAGTTGGGTCACTGTATTTTATGTATGACATGCTATGAATTCTTGACAGGAAAGCATGTCCTCGAAAGGGTTGATAATGTCCCCGAGATGAGCTCATAAGGATTATCATGTAAACCTTGCAAGTGGATTATGATCCGCATGATAATAAAATTGAGTGTTACTATTCTCGGAATTATAAGAGATGAATAAATAATATTAGCAATAAATATAATTTATTCATGGACATTTATATCTTAAACATGTGGAATAAATAATACGACCGGAAGAATATTATTTTGATATAATATGGTAAATATTGGGAGTGCAATTATATTTATATAGTGGAGGTAATATATATAATTCATGAATTAATTAATAGATTTGGGCTTGGGCTCAATTTAATTAATTTATGGGAAACTCAATATTCTACTTCCTTAAGGTCCCCTTACGTAGCCTATAAAAGCACTCTTATGGTCTTCTCTTCTTTCATAAGTCTCAAGACATGAATTATTCATAACATAATTCTAGAGAGAGAAGGTGATCCATGGAAGCTTGGAAGATCGTCGCCCACCCCGACGTTCAAGCTAGTGCAAGGAATACGTGGGAAGATCTCAAGGTCATTAAGATCTCATTTTTCCGGACAACGAGAACAAGGTAAAATCATGAGAACCCCCTCGATGATTTTAATATTTATTATCGTGAAAATACCTTGAACCAAGATCCGAGGGACTAGCCCGGACCGAGGTCGAGTCGGGCGGTGGTGGTCGAAGACCACCGGACCGCCGGCGGATCGAGGAACCCCAGTGGGGATTTCGTGCGGGAGCAATCGAGCCTAGGGTTTGTTGGAAATCGATATCCCGGAATTAATAAATCTAAATAAATAAATTATCTAATTAATTCCGACCGAAATCCTTTGGAGATCGAATTTCCGGAGTTGTAAAATTGCGGAACAACAACTCCAATCGACTCCCGGTTGCCGGAACATCTCGCCACGAACCACCACGCGAAGCCGGACTCAACCAAACCCTAACCGCGGATAAATCCACGGCTTGTTCGGTCGAGCCCTCGCATGGGCTCGCGGATGTCCTTGGCAGCCGCCTAGGGCTGCCCTTGGCAGCCCGCCGAGCACGCCCGAACCCTCCCGGACAGCCCCCCCGTCGAACCCTAGCAGCGGCACGAGCCGCCGCTGTTCAACCGAGGCATGCGCACGTCACCGGACGTGCGCTAGGGTTCAGCCCGTACAGCCGTGCGGGGCTGCCCAGCCACGCACCGGGTGATCGCCCTCCAGCCACGGTCGAACCCGTGGCTTGCGATCGCCCCGGCTGCCGCCAGCCGCCGCCGCGCGAGCGGCAGCCCCTCCGCGTGAGCGGAGGCAGCGCCGTGCTTGCGGCGCCTCACGGGCAGCAAGGGTTTGCGCCCCTCGACCCATCCGATCGAGCCGACGAGCCGCCGGCGGTCCAGTGGTCTTCGACCACCACCGCCCGGTTCGTCCTCGTCATGAGTCGCGTTCTTGGATCTTGGTTCACGATATTTTTACGATAATTAAAACGATAAAATCATAAAGAGGGTTTTACGATTTACCTCGTTCTCGTTGTTCGGAAAAATGAAGAACTCAATTTGACGACCTTGAGATCTTCCGACGTATTCCTGGCACTAGCCCGGACGTCGTGTGGGCGACGATCTACCGAACTCCATGGATCCTCCTCTCTATTTTCTCTCTCTAGAATTGTGATCTTCAAGTTATGAGATATGAGAATAGAGAAGACCATGTAGTGCTTTTATAGGCTACGTAGGGGATCTTAAGGAGGTGGAATATTGGGCTTCCAATAATAGTGATTAAATTGAGCCCAAGCCCAAATCTATTAATCCTTACTATTATTAATTAATTCTATTTTCCACTATATAAAATTAATTGCACTCTCAATATTAAACCATATTATATCAAATAATATTTCTCCGGTAGTATTATTTATTCCGTGTATTTAAGATATAAATATCCATGAATAAAATTAATTTATTGCTAATTAATTTATTCATCTCTTATATCCGAGACTAGTATCATTCAACCTTAATTATTATGCGGAACGAATCCACCTGCAGGGTTTACATAATAATTCCTTATGAACTCATCTCGAGGATATTATCAACCCTTACGGGATACACTTTCCCGTCAAGTATTCACGGCATGTCATATATAAAATATAGTGACCCAACTTAACCGGTAATTAACCCAATAATTAAATCGGTTAATTCCTTTTGTAAATCAAAGTCACTTATATTAAATATACACACCCGCAATAATATCGGGGATTAAGAATAAAATACACAGAGACTTAAATCGATTATCGCCGGCAATCCTAATCGATAAATCTCAAGCAGATCCGCTCAATACACCAAGTGTACAAGTGTGATAATCAACAACAACTATACCGATGGATTGGTCCGTGTCCAGCTAGGTCGTGAGCAACTGTTTGATTAAATACGAGTAACCGATAGTATGATCTTCTGTGTGTCCATACAACACCATACTAACTACAACGTATAAAATCCAGGACTATGATTTGCATATATTTAATTATAAATAATTAAACGCAAATAATTGTTTATTTAATTAAATAGATTAGTGGCAATGGATCGTGAATTTCCGTTACTTAAATCTGGACATTAAGTACACAACTCCAACAGGGTTCGATTGTACGGGATCGCTACGGGTGAACCCGCAACATCACGCTGGTCGCTACGGGTGAACCCGCAGCATCTCGCTGGTCGCTACGGGAGTTCCCGTAGCAGCCCAGCAGCAGCGAGTCAGGCGACTAGCTGCGGGTCGCAACGGGGAAACCCGTGCGTGCTACGAGTTCTTCTCGCAGCGGCTCGCACGGGCTCGCACCAGTGAGTTCCCAGCAGCCCGCTACTAGAGTCGTACGGGTGCTGCGCGAGAGCTTTACGGGATTTGTGGATTCACGCGAGTTCTCTCGTTTTTTTCCCGCGTAAGTCTCGTATAACTTTTTCGTATGGTCATGTACGTGTTCCGGGAGTCGATTGGAGTTGTTGTTCCGCAATTTTGACAACTCCGGATATTCGATATCCAATGGGATATCGGTCGGAATTAATTAGATAATTTATTTAATTAGTTTTGTTTAAATTTATTAATTCCGGGTTGTCGATTTCCAACAATTAGTATCAGAGCGATGGTTTTAGTTCACGGTATATTTCTCGATAAATTGTTCTACCTTGCAGGTATTCCGATTATTATTGCTAGATTTAATTATTGTTAATTATTGTCATAATATTGTTCTTGATTTTAAACTCTCGGAAAAGTCGAGATTCGTTTTTATGAGTGGTGAATGTTCCGGAAACGTGTGACGGAGGAGACGAAGAGAGGGAGGGCTCGATCGGCCATCCCCATGGTCGATCTCATGAGGCTGGATCGACCACCATGAGGAGTTCGACTACTCTAGGTGGGTGGTCGATCATGATGGGCGCGGGGATCCCCACCCCGTGTTTATCTTGGCCCGAGATCCACTTTCCTATTTCGATTCGGTTTTCCTAATTTGATTATTCCTATTTTTGGGGATTTTCATGGATTAGAAAAAGAATTGATTTGGAATTAATTCGGTTTTCCTAATTGATTAATCCTATTTTTGGGAATTTTCATGGATTTGGAAAAGAATTAATTTGGAATTAATTTGTTCTTCCTAATTGATTAATCCTATTTTTGGGAATTTTCATGGATTAGGAAAAGAATTAATTTGAAAAGTTTAGGAGTCCTAAATTAATATTTTCTTATTTAATTATTTCTTTATGGAATTTTTAATGGATTAGGAAAATAATTAATTTGGGAAGTTTTGAAAGTCCTTAATTAATTTTTCCTTATTTAATTATTCTTTTATGGAATTTTTAATGGATTAAGAAAGGAACTAATTTGAAAGGATTAAGAGTCCTAAATTATTTTATTTCCTTATTTCATTATGGAAATTTTCTAGAATATTCCAAGTGGGTCTTGGATAGGATTCTAGAGATTTAATGGAACTAGAAAAGGAAAATAAAAATAATAATAATATTAATAATATTTAATTTTTGATTTATTCGATTGACTTAATTTTTATAATTAAGTAACTTTTGGATTTATTAAAAATAAATGGATTTAAATATTGGAATTAATATTCCCGTCACATGGAGCATTCAAGAACGAAGATTGAAGACTAGAAGATGCGTACGGGGATGCGATAAAGTCATAATAGTCGGAAAATAATATTCTAGTATTATTTTGATTATGTGATAATACTATGTGCTTTATTTCATGTATGCATGCTTATGTGTATTTAATTTATGCATTAGATAGTGTATCCTTTTTTTATAAAAAGCTAAGTGGGAGAGGGATTGGAAACAATCTCATGGTCTCCATTGTTGTTCTCTTGGTGACTTTTATGGACTTTTGAAGTTCATATAGATAAGCCATTGGAGAAGAATTCTTGTAATTCCTCTAACGAGAAACATTTATTAAGTTTATCAAACAATGCCTAATTTATCTTTCTGAAACTGATTTCAAGTCGACTCATTCTCACCCCGGGGAGTGGAATGGAGCCAAAGCCACTTGGTCATGTCGAGGACAGAAATTAGAGACTTTCGTGTCATTTGATGACTAGATCGATTGTCTGCTCTGCTCCCTCATTCTATGAGAGATAGGGTTGTTCGCATGGTGAATCACTATGATTCTCCGCGTCTTGATTTAGAAGATTGAATGAATCAAGTAATTCGGAGTCAATTATAAAAATCTCTTGGTGTAGTAAACGTCCACACCACGTGACTTGCTATACTAATGTGTTTTGGATTAATTGATGTAGACAGTTATAGGAAATTGTAAAGGATTGTGAGTTATTGTAAACGTCCACACCACGTGGCTTGCGGTGATGTCGCAATTCAAAACAATGTACCTTAGTACTGAGTAATGGTTTACACTTAGATACGCTTTATAGTATTTTTTCCCACGAAGTAACGCTATAATTGATGTATGACCGAAGCAAATCTAATTGAAAAATCGTTTGGGTAGGTAAACGTCCACACCACGTGGCTTGCCATATCTGATGGGATTTTAGATGTGATTAGTGATTTGATGATATTATTTAAGGGAGATGATATCGGAGATTAAATCGATTCTTTGTTTTATGTGCTTATAGGTTAGAAATGACTTTGCCTACTATGTGATATACGATAAGGCAATTATACTCACTGACCCTTAGAATGTTAATTGGAATCGAAATCTGGACAAGGTCCTAACTGCTGAGAAGTACAAATGTGTACTTCATTATCTTTGTCCTCTCGTGTCAAGAAATGGTTTTGAACCTATGAACGGGTAGATGGAAAAGAAGAAGCAAGATACGGAAACCCAGTGGTCCTAGTTTTGAACCACGAGATGGGGTATGCAAGCCGCAAGGCAAGTATTTTCCGTTGCTAGCAGTGTGGGCACTGGAAGTTTGATTGTCCTCTCATAAAAACGAGTAGTGAACTTTTCCTTAGTCATTGATACATTTTCAGTGGTGATATTTACCAGCACTTGTTTGGTAGATACGGAGGCCATTGATCATGTTTTGCATTTGTATGCAAGGGTTCCAGGAAACCCGACGACTTAGAAAGGAAAAGATCACCATCTACATGGGCAATGCTGCGAAGGTGGCGGCTGTTGCAGTGGGAGAGATTCATTTACTTTTGAGTAATGAATGGATTTTATACAATTTCTTTATGTGCCTAGATTTAGAAAGAATTTGATTTCAATTTCTAAACAAATGGATATTCTATTTCTTCTGATCATTCGATGATTATAAGAAGAGTAGATGATAATATATGTTCTGGCACATTGGTTGACAATATGTACATATTAAATCCTGAGTCTACCACGATGCAACGAACCGAAACTAGTAACGCATTATCTAAAACTAATAAGAGAAAGGAAACTTCTTGGATGAATCAACTATACTTGTGGTATCTTAAGCTAGGTCATAGTAATCCAAATGGGATTCAAAGGTTGAACAACTGATGGACTAATTAGTGGTGTTGAAGGAGAGGGACTTTCTACCTGTGAATCGATTTTGGATGGTAATAAATGACCAAGTAACCTTTTAAGGTTAAAAGCTATAGATCCGGACAAGTATTGGATTTGATTCACTCTGATGTATGCGGACCTATGTCTACTCAGACAAGAGGAGGGTACGAGTATTTCATCTTTGATGATTACTCGATACATGGATTTAGGTACCTGATGCGCCACAAAAGCAAGTACTTTGACTAGTTCAAGGAGTACAAAGCTCTTGTGGAGAACTTTCATGGTAAATCCATTGAATGCCTACGATCTGATCGTGGAGGCATATACATGTCTGGAGAATTCAAGGCATACTGATCGGAGAATGGGATTAACTCCCAACTGACTGTACCATTTACTCCTCTAAGGAATGGTGTGTCATAAAGAAGGAAAAGGACTCTTATGGAAATGGTGAAAACAATAATGAGTTATTCGGACTTACCTTATGTTCTATAGATATGCCTTGGAAACATCGGCGCACATTCTGAACTTGGTTCTCTTTAGAACCTCGTACGAAAATACGGTTGTTTGTAGGATATCCTAGAAGAACTAAAGTTGTGTGTTCTATAGTCCTAAGGACCAGAAGGTCGTTATGAGTTCTAACGCCCGGTTCTTAGAGGAAGTCTATGTGATGAACCACAAGCCCAAAAGTAATGTGATACTTGATGGAATAAGAGAAAACGATCGAGACTTAGAACCAGCCGAACCGAGTAGTACACCACTAGAACCTGCACCCTGTTATCACTGTTAATATACCGGAATGCCGTCGAAGTGGGAGGGTTGTGAGACAACCGGAAAGATTTGTGGGACTGGGTGAGTCTTCGGACTCGGCACCTGGAGTACATGAAATCGATCCCTGGACCTATGAATAGGCAGTACAAGATCTAAATGCGCCTTCTTAGGTAAGGCGATGAACTCCGAAATGGAATCTAAGGATTCTAATAATATCTGGGATCTTGTAGAACCACCGAAAGGCGTGAAGCCAAATCGGGTGTAAATGGGTCTACAAGACAAAGAGAGGATATGACGGGAAGGTCGAAACCTTTAAAACAAAGCTTGTTGTGAAAGAATATACTCAGAAAGAAATGGATCTAGTATGAGGAGACCTTTCGCCGGTAGCAATGCTAAAGTCAATCTGGATTCTCTTAGCATCTCATATGGATTATGAGGTGTGGTAAAATGGTTGTCGAGACAGCTTTCCTATATGGAAGTCTTGACGGAACCATTTATGAAGTAACCAGAAGAATTCATTGCAAAGGGGCGAGAGCATTTAGTGTGCAAGCTCAGTCGATCCATTTATGGATTGAAGCGAGCTACAAGATCGTGGAACATGCGATTTGATAATCCGTTATGGATTTATTCAAAGCATGGACGAATCGTGTGTGTATAGGAAACGTGATGGAAACAAAGTGGTTTCTCGTGCTTTATGTAGACGATATTTTCTAATTGGCAACAATGTGAAAATGTTATCAGACATAAAGGGATGGTTGTTCTAGACAATTCGATATGAAGGACTTAGGAGAGGTTGGACATGTTCTTGGGATTAAAGTTATGATTGATCACAAGATAAGAATATTGTACCTATCCCAAGTTTCATACATAGACACGATTCTGACTCGTGTAACATACAAGATTCCTAGAAAGGTTTTTACCTTTCAGAAATGGAATCTATCTATCTAAAGATATGTGTCCAAACACAAAAGGAGATAGAAGAAATAAAACCAGTTCCCTACGCCTCGGCTATGGAAGCTTAATGTATGTTATGCACGAGACCTGATATCTGCTATGCCGAGAGCATACTGGCGAGATATCAAAGTAACCCTGGAAAGGAACATTGGACTGTTGTGAGCAGTCGAGCAATTTCTTGTGGGTTACACAGATTCGGATTTCTAATCGCAGAGGGAAAGTTGAAAGTCGAAGTCAGGCTATGTGTTCACACTAAGAAATGGAGATCTCACATGGAAGAGTGTAATGCAGTACATTACGGACTCTACCACGGAAACCGAATAGGTAGCATCCTTTGAGGCAGCTAAAGGATCGCTGTGACTCCGGAGATTCCTCCAGGACTTAGATGTGGTACCTTGTTCGCCCAAATGCTATTGTGACAATAGCGGTGCAGTGGCAAACTTAAAGGAACCACAAGTCCATAGTGTGAGAAAAAACATAGAGCAAGTAACACCTGATTCGAGATATCGCCAGGCGATATAGTCGTTACCTAAATAGCATCGGGGACACCCTAGAGTACTCGTTCACTAAGTCCCTGCGAGCGAAAGCATTAAGTAGGCACGTGGATGGTATGGGCGTCAGATGTTTGGGAGAGAGCGACAAGACCTTAGTATAAGTGGGAGATTGATGGAGTTTTATACTTAATGTATAGATTTAAGTAACATCTGAACTCCGTCTAAAGCATTTATCCTATTTAATAACAAACAATCATTTGCATTTAATGCAAACCATAGTCCTAGATTATACACGTTGTAGTTAGTATGGTGTGCGTCGTCACACGGAAGATCATACTATCGTTTACTCGTATATAATCGAACAGTTGCTCATGACCTAGATGGAAAAGGACCAATCCATCGGTATAGTCGTTGTATGAGTGAAAAAATAATTGTCTTAATTATTTTATCATACTTGTACACTTGGTGTATTGGGCGGACCGCTTGAGATTTATCGATTAGGATTGCCTTAGATAATCGATTTAAATCTCAGTGTATTTTATTCTTAATCCTTGATATTATTGCGGGTGTGTGCATATAATATTAGTGACTTTGATTTTCCAAAGGAATTGACTGATTAGAATAACCGGTCAATTACCGGTAAAGTTGGGTCACTGTATTTTATGTATGACATGCTGTGAATTCTTGACGGGAAAGCATGTCCTCGAAAGGGTTGATAATGTCCCTGAGATGAGCTCATAAGGATTATCATGTAAACCTTGCAAGTGGATTATGATCCGCATGATAATAAAGTTGAGTGATACTATTCTCGGAATTATAAGAGATGAATAAATAATATTAGCAATAAATATAATTTATTCATGGACATTTATATCTTAAACATGTGGAATAAATAATACTACCGAAAGAATATTATTTTGATATAATGTGATAAATATTGGGAGTGCAATTATATTTATATAGTGGAGGTAATATATAATTCATGAATTAATTAATAGATTTGGGCTTTGGCTAAATTTAATTAATTTATGGGAAGCCCAATATTCTACTTCCTTAAGGTCCCCTTACGTAGCCTATAAAAGCACTCCTATGGTATTCTCTTCTTTCATAAGTCTCAAGACATGAATTATTCATAGCAATTCTACAGAGAGAAAGTAGAGAGAGAAGGTGTTCCATGGAAGCTTGGAAGATCGTCGCCCACCCCGACGTTCAAGCTAGTGCAAGGAATACGTGGGAAGATCTCAAGGTCATCAAGATCTCGTTTTTCTGGACAACGAGAACAAGGTAAAGTCATGAGAACCCCCTCGATGATTTTAATATTTTTTATCGTGAAAATATCTTGAACCAAGATCCGAGGGACGAGCCCGGGCCGAGGTCGATCCGGGCGGTGGTGGTCGAAGACCACCGGACCGCCGGCGGCTCGAGGAACCCCAGTGGGGATTTCGTGCGGGAGCAATCGAGCCTAGGGTTTGATTGTACGGGATCGCTACGGGTGTACCCGCAGCATCACGCTGGTCGTTACGGGTGAACCCGCAGCATCTCGCTGGTCGCTACGGGAGTTCCCGTAGTAGCCCGTAGTAGCCCAGCAGCAGCGAGTCAGGCGACTCGCTGCGGGTCACTACGGGGAAACCCATGCGTACTACGAGTTCTTCTCGCAGCGGCTCGCACCAGTGAGTTCCCAGTAGCCCGCTACTGGAGTCGTACAGGTGCTGCGCGAGAGCTGTACGGGATTTGTGGATTCACGCGAGTTCTCTCGTGTTTTTCCCGCGTAAGTCTCGTATAACTTTTTCGTATGGTCATGTACGTGTTCCGGGAGTCGATTGAAGTTGTTGTTCCGCAATTTTGATAACTCCGGAAATTCGATCTCCAAAGGAATATCGGTCGGAATTAATTAAATAATTTATTTAATTAATTTTATTTAAATTTATTAATTACGGGTTGTCGATTTCCAACAGTTTCATATGTGTCCGGATAAGTCGTTGTTCAAGACTTATGAATCTTTGGAGCATGGTGCGGTGTTCATGGCTAATGACACCTCGTGCAAGCTCGAAGGGAATGGAAATATCTGCTTGAAGATGTTCGATGGCACGGTGCGCACGTTAGGCGAAGTAAGACATGTCCCTAACTTGAAGAGGAAATTTGATTTCCTTGAGTACCCTTCATATGAAGGGCTATAAACTCACTTGCAAAGGTGGAGTTTTAAGAGTTACCAAAGGTGGTTTGGTAATATTGCGGGGAAAGAGAAAGGCGAGTCGCCTTTATGTCCTCGATGGAAGCTCGGCGAAAGAAGTAACCGAGGTTGATACAAGCTACACCGGAGAAGGTGGAGTTTATGAGGCTACCGAAGAGGCTTTGGTGGTGTTGGGAGGAGACAAAAAGGCAAGAAGACCTTATGTCCTCCAAGAAGGCGCGGTGAAAGAAGTAACTGGCCGAAACTCGACTCTTGGTAGAAGAGTCTATCCGGCATAGAGGCATGCAATCGAAGGCCGTAGTGACCAAGCTTAAAGATAAAGCGGTGAACGAAGTAACCGTGAGAAAAACTAGGCTCTTGGATGAAGAGTCTACACGACTAGACCATGTGCAGCTTGGGCATGTGAGGAAAGTTGATTTGAAGGATCGAGTGTTTCTCGATCTATGGAGTGTTTCTAAACCTGGTGAGCCATGTGCGCTTGGAAAGCGGTCGAGAGGGTATATCTCGAATTGGGCTCACAACTCGAAGAAGACACTCGGGTATGTACGTTCCGAGTTATGGAGACCATTGAAGGTCCAAACTTCTAGGAACTAGCTAGGCCCGTTGGGGCATTTGGAGGAAGACGAGGGACGAGACTATGGAGTGCGATGGGATTTCGCGGTTTCTCGTCAAGGTGGAGATTGTTAAAATATGACTCGAATCCGTAAGAATTTTGTTTCCTTATTTAGGATAATTAGAATTATATTGTATTCAATATAATTCTATTCATTATGGATTTAGGAGTCATATATTAGGAAAAAGGTTTATTCCTATTCCTATTGGTTACCTAATTTATGGGTATTCTACACCTATAAATAGGGATCTCCATAGACACAATTATGTGTGTAGAACACGAGTTAATACCATCATAAAGAGAGATAATATTGTGTGAGATTAGGGGTTTTAGAGTGGATATCAATCCTTGTAATGGTCGGCAATATTATAGTGAAAGTTCTCGTCGTTCCTCCCGTGGTTTTTCCCGATTTGGGTTTCCACGTAAATTTCTTGTCTTCTTTACGTGTCTCCTTCTATTTTATTGTTCAGTTATTTTCGGGGTTCCGCATTATTATTCGTATTATACATCGTCGATCTGCAACAAGTAGTATCTAGTGGCACCGGTCTTGATCGTGTGGCGTTCAGAGCTTTGTCCCGTAACAAGTGGTATTAAAGCCAGGTTATGATCCTAAAAGCTAACAATATATATATATATATATAACTTCTATAATTTTCTTGTGTGTGTATGTTGTGTATATATAGAGGTGTATTCGAATCATGTATGAAAAATACTTATTTAGAAAAACTTAAAAAAGAAAGAGGAATAAAATCATTTTCTTGAAGTAACACACCACACCACCAACAACTGAGGGTTTGAAATTAAAACATACAACGACGTAGGTTTACTCTTGAAAATACATGATGAAAATAATAAATTAAAAAAGAAAACACGCAACAACGAATATGAAATCTTGAAGCATATAGCTAGGCATCGATCAATTGAGACGCCATTTTTTGTCTTATTGTTTGCAGCATTCGATCGACGCCTCTTATAATTTCCTCGAGTGGCATTGGTGATAGAATACACAACTGTTGGCGCAATCCTCTTGATCCCGGTTCACGCCGCACATAGACACACACTGATTCCAGCATGCTGCATACAATAATATTAAATATACATGCATGGTGTATAGTAATAGCATTAGATAAAACTCATATAAAATATATATACACTTCATTTATGTTATTCTCTAAACTTCTTCACACGGTACTATGTTTAAAAATATACTAGCTAGTGTGTAAAAATATGGGACAAAAATAGTACTATATCCTATATATTCAAAATATAAGTCATGTTAATTAAACTAATTTACGCGTATAAAAAAAATATTAACTCTTTATTTTTTCATTCATTAATTATTTTGGAAATTTTAATTATATATTTAATTAATTAATATTTAAATAATTTAATTAATGTCAAATGTAATATAAGTTTGGAAAAAAATACATTTAATTTCAATTTAAAATTTGAAAACGAAAATAATTAATAAAAATAACATGCAATTAACTTCGTACTTTGGGCATCGACTTCTTGACCCTGCAATATGAATAAATAAAGAGCATTAAAATAATAATAAAAGAAAACAAAATTTTGTTTGTGTACATACATATACATTATTATTAATATTTGAAGAATAATGCTCACATTGAGAATGGTTGCCTGCAGCACAAAAATGACGACTAGGGCAATGAGAACGAGAGCAAATAATTTGGCCATTCTTACACTCGTAAATTAGTAGAAGCAATTGTACTAAGAAGATGTGGTTATTTTTGTTGTTGGAATGGTTGGGTATAAATACAAGTAATTAGTGTTCATTAATACAAGTAATTAGTGTGCATTCGTTTTGACTTTTGAGTAATAATTATTTGTCAAAGGCTTCAATTGATTCCTCAAGAAAATGAAGGCATACCGAGTGGTTGGTTATTTTGTTATTTTTATAGCATTACGAGTATGTTTTATGGTGGTTGTTTGGTAAAATAATTTGTTAGCTAGTGTGGGAGTAAAGATTTTCTTATGCGCTTTGTTGTACATTTATTTTTCTTTTTATACTTCATTTGACCTTTAAAAAAAAGACATAAGTATACTCCTGTTACTTATGTTTTGGGAATCAATATTTTATAGTTAAATAATTTTCTTTTTGACTAAATGCATGTAGTTTCGCTACGCTTCAACCTTCGCGTGTGATTACAGTACATCAGCAATACATATTAAATCATAACATGAATTAAAATTAATTTTCGTCCTCTCAAGAATTTAGGCCTTAACCATTCGGCTGAGTTTAACTTTTGTCGCAATTTAAAATATTATTGCTAAGTACTCGTAAGTTATAGTACTTATAATATTTTTTATTTATTTTTACAATTGTATCTATTTAATAGTAACATTACCACTTTTCTTAAATAAATATTTTGCAATAATATGACTCCCAAAAAAAATATTATTATTTTTAAATTTTTAAATAAAATTTCACTTCTACTATATTCATCTACATTTTCAACTATACTCTAATTACTATACTTTTTAATATAAAAATAATTTTTTTCTTAATTTTTATGTATGAAAAAGTGGTCTTTTATTTAAAAATGAAAGAGTAGCTAAATATAAGATAATATATTATTATTATTATTATTACGATTATTATAATTTTAAACTAACTCTAATTTATTTGTTTATATTCATTTATATTATTTAGTATAATTTTTTTAATCATTTAATCAATAATTTATCTTTACTAATATTCTACAATTATATTATTACGTATATAAATAATTTATAAAATATGTTAGTACGTTTATTTATTTTTAGTTTATACAAATATATCTCATTATGAAATTTAATATATGTTAAAAAGTATGATTGAAATCAGAATAAAAACAGAACAAAAATAAAATATGGTATCGGTCGAAAATCACGGATGATTCCCATTCAGATTGATGTAATTGTGAGTGGGGTGTAACGTGGCCACCTATTATGACATCATCAATGATGCAGGATGATTCCATTCAAATTGATTTAAATAATTAACTAATTGTGAATGGGGTGCCAAGTGGCCACGTATTATGACATCGCCAATGATACAGCTGGGCCGAATAACAGGGAAGTCGTGACGTGATTTTAATGGGTCCAGTTTTCTTTGTTTGATTTTATTGGGTGTCGATTTTTATTTGTTTATACTCTCTCTCCTTCATTTTAAGTATCATTTAAGAGTTTTGCGCAGTTATTAATCACATAAACACAAAATTTAAAAGAAATAATGAGTTTCACAATAACCCTAATTATAAGAGATACACAATGAGAGAAAACTTTTGTTCGTCTCTTAAAAGTGGTCAAGTCTCGATTTGGTCCACTAAAAAAAATCGATTTCAATTTTCTCTTTTAAATCACAAAAATGTGGTCGATTTAGTTCAATTTGATCGGAAAATTCAAAATTTCGCCGGAAAAAGACACGTTGATTTCTTTTCGGTAAAATTCGTTGACCAAGTGACACGTGGATCTGCCACGTAACCATCACCTTGATCGATTTGGTCCATTAAAAAACGTTAGTTTCAGTTTAGTCCCTTAAATCACAAAAAATTAGTTAGTTTAATCTAATTTAATCGTAAAATTTAAATTTCCACAGAAAAAAAATATTGTATACAAAAATGATTTAATCAGTTTTGTTTTTTAAAAGAGATGAGTTTAACCAAGTAGATCACTTACTACAATCGAAACCATATTGTCATTAAATAGTATTAATTTTAGTTACATATAGTCCCCAGGGGCATAGCCGAGTGGTAAAGCCTGTGATGATGTGGGTGAGATATTCCCAGCGACGCAAGGTTCGAACCTCGAGTGGGACAAATTTTCATTGAAATATTATGAAGGTTTGTCTTGGAGTTCGACCTGTTGGCTTTCTCGCACAGGTGTCTAATACTCGGGCACATCACTCGATTTACATCCTACCCTATCGAGGGACCTCCGATTGGGTAGGAGTGGAGTTTCTCGTCTCTCCTCCTTATTAAAAAAAATTAGTTAAATATAAATAAAAAATTTTAAAAATTACATTTTAAATTTAAAAATGAATTTTTTTTATTAAGTATTGTAGTAATTATTATTCAGAGTTATTGAAAATTATATTTATTTAGAACTTATATTAATTATATTTATTTAGAACTTATATTTTATAAAACACGTTTTCCAATTAAGTGTTTTATTGTTTTTTTATTAATTTATATATATATATATATATATATATATATATATATATATATATATATATATATATATATATATATATATATATATATATATATATATATATATATATATATATATATATATCTTAATTTTTTTTAATAAATTGAAATCGATTATTAATAATTAATAAAATTTAATTATAAATTAATAAAAAATTACTAATTATAATTAATAAAAAACTAGTTATTAATAAAGAACTGATAATTGAAAAGAGTGTTTTATGTGTTATAAGTTTTAAATACGCGAAATTTTCAATAAATTTTAAAAATAATTAATCTTATTTGAGAAAAAAGAAGAAGTTCAATTCTTCTAGTATAAAATGTCTTTTTAACAGTAAAAGATTGAATTTTACGATCAAATTGAACTGAATTGACTACATTTTTTTATTTAAAAGACTAAACTGAAACTGTCATTTTTTAGTGAACCAAATCGGTTAAGCTGATGCTTACGTTGGCTAATCCACGTGTCGCATTGTCATCAAATTTCACTGGAAAGAAGTCCACGTGTCTTTTTTCGGCGAAAATTTGAAATTTTCGATCAAATTGGACTAAATTGACTACATTTTTATGATTTAAGAGACTAAATTTAAACTGACTCCTTTTAGTGGACAAAATCAAGACTTGGCCCATTTTAAAGGACCAACAGAATTATTGTCTCGATACACAATTAATCATCATTCTAAACTAGTAATATATTATTTTTATTTATTTATTGGATAATGGATTATTGTAATATAAAAAATTAAAATAAATCTAATAAATTGGTTAAGCAGGTTAATTTTGAGTTCGCAGGTCGATCCGCAGTTAACCCGTTTAATTAATGGCTCATGGCGAGTTGACCCGCTGTAGACCTGCTTTGTAATCGTGCGGATTCAACCCACTTTATTTCGTGCGAGTTTCGAGTCGTGTTATCGGGTCGTGTCTAAATTGACAGGCTTGCACCCACCTATACCCTCCTCCCCCAAATCCCATACCACCCAAACTCTCCCACCCAGTCCACCACCGCAAACCCGCCGCCGTCCTCCTCCCTCACTCCCTCAAATTCACCACCCCATCCCCTCCTCACCTCCGTCTCCCACTCCCGGCACACACACCCACCCTCAAATTCGAAGTCGCCGAAATCCGTCGCGCCTCCCTCGGAAGCTCGAAGCCCTCTCGACGCCGACTCCAGCCCGACTCACCACACCCTCCGACGGCTCGACCCGTTGACCCTGGGCGAGGAGCGGAACCTAGAGCTGGCCTACAGTCGAGTGGCCACAATCTGCGAGCGCAGCTCGGAGGCCCGAGTCCCCCTGCTGATCGGCGCGGAGGACACGAGGATTTAACCAGCGATCGATCGATTACTTGGCGTACTCGAGGTTCCGCGGGGCCCACCTAATCTTCAACATGATCCAGGCGTACCTGAAGGACGCGAGGGATCGGCTGGTGAAGGCGAAGAGGGCGACGAGGCGGGGGTGCGATTCAGGTTCAAGCTCGTCGGGGGCGCCTACATGGCGAGCGAGAGGCGCGCGGCCTCGCGCCTGGGGGTGGAGTCCCCCGTCCACGACACAATCAAGGGAATGCACGCGTGCTTCGACGAGTGCACGACGTTTATGCTGGAGGATATCTTGAAGGGGTCAAGCTCCGTGGTTCTGGCTACACATAATCTCGAATCAGGTAGACTCGTTAATTAGTTGCGGCAATATTTAGTTGCAATTATTTGTAAGGTTTGATTACAAAATAACCCACTGTTGTGTTGTATTTGCAGGAAGGAGATCTTGTTGGATATTTTGTGATTGTAACTTTTGAGCATTACTCTGAATTTTTTAGCAGAAGGTGTTCAGGGGGTTCATGGTGCGGAAATGCTTGAAGAAGATCAAAGATATCAAATCCCCGGTGGATGAGATCGAGGAGAGGCTATCCAAGGGCGAGGTGGGAGCTGGTTCGGAGGGGTTCGAAGGAGCGATTGAGGATGAACGAGGAGCTGATGTCTCTTCTCTTGAAGATGGACTCGATTTGCAGTGTGGATTTCAGTGTCAGGGTTGCAGGAAGATTTTGAGGTCGGTTTCACCTGTTGTAGTCGATAATGAAAATGAAGGAATAGGTAATTGATTTTGGATTCTTGAATTTATGTTGTATGATCAGAATACTATAATGTGTTTTCTTGAACTTTGTTAATGATGTTGTCATGCAGCAGAAGTAACAGGGAATGAGAACAAGATTCTGACTAGAGAAGTATCGTTGATTAGGGAGAGGTTGAGAGTGATCGAAGCGGACAGTGGATTCTTAAAGTACGCTGCGATAACATTGCAAAGAGGCGACGAAGGAGCTAAACTCTTGACGGAGATAGCTCAGCTTCTCCGGAGGCTAAGCCCCCGACCGATAAATCTCCCTCGGAGGACTACCAGATAGATAGCTAGCTAGTACAAACACAATGAGTTGAAAGTTTGAAATGTTCATTAGTAGAAACAGATTTTGAAATTGTGTACGTTTTGTACTTGGGTCTACCTACAATACGGATGAGTGGGGTAGACCAGGAATACTTAACACGATACGAGATTCTAAAAATTTTTCTTGTATATATCTTGTAATGGGTGGAACCACTTAAAAAAACATCTACAAAATTCTAGTGAATCTTGTAGAAAGGTCACACAACCAAAAACTAAGACTATGAAGAACTATTCTAGCGAAGCGTCCTACGAAGTCTAAAATAGAGGATAGATACGGATCTTTCTAGCAAAGTCTCTCGGTCACAATATTTCTCTCTCTAGAAATTCCGGAATGAATAGTTGAAGAATGAAAATAGTCTAGCGACTATTTATAGACTTCATAAATTAGAGTTTTCGGAAATCACGCTTAAAGGGCCGAGCCCAAAGCATCTTCATGGAATATTCAAGATTCCATATTTCCGTACTTCTCGAAACGCAGCTATACGCACTCCACACTAGCGTGTGTTCATGCTTCAAGCTTGTCGCAGGCACAACAGGTATACTTGATGATTTCTTCTTGAACTTGAATCCTTCTAGCGAAGTCTTCTAGTTACACCCGCAGCTGGCTTCATTCCGTATCTTCCGGCCGCAGCTCTACGCAGTCGCACACTAGCGTGTCTTTGCGCTTCAAGCTTGTCGCAGGCACAGTAGGTTACTTGTGTTTTTCTTCATGACCTTGAATAATTTTAGCAAAGTATTCTAGCTACAACCGTAGCTGGATTCATCCCTTAGCAGGTCTACCCCCAGCTCCACGTCTACCTGTGCTTGCCCCGCGTCCGATAAGGTGAGTACGTAGCTCTGCGCGCTTCAACACTAGCGTGTCTTCGCGCTTCAAGCTTGGTGCAGGCACAACAAGTTTACTTGATGATATCTTCTTGAGCTTGAATCCTTTAAGCAAATTCTTCTAGCTCCATCGTAGGTGGCTTCATCCCTTAGCAGGTCTACCCCCAGCTCCACGTCTACCTCTGCTTGCCCCGCGTCCGGTCAAGTGATAGCGCTGATTCAAGGACTTCACGGTAAGCCTTGAACTCTCAATGTGACGTTGACTTGATGTGCCATCCAAGTCAGCCCGGTTGCACGTTGGCCTAAGAGCATGATAACGTAGCTCCACGTTGGCGCGAGTGCTTGTCCAACGTTGGCGCAACCGACAAACTCTATGTTGACGCAGGGACCAACTCCGCTAACTCCACGCTGAGCCAACCCTGCATAACGTTGTCCCACGTTGGCGCACATTGTAACACGCAGTCCCACGTTGGCGCAAGTGCTACCTCCACGTTGGCGCACTTGTATTTTCACACGCGCTTAGCTAACTCTACCAAGTCCTAAGAGACTTTGTTAAATTAATTATATAAAGCATAACTCCTGCCAACATAGTTGTATTTTAGGTTTGGCATGCCTTCGAAGTCATTCCAACTATACATTGGCCAAGGTGCATTTTCACGCCATGCGTAGCTAACTCTACTACCAGCAAGGCCTCTCTCTACCTTAAACAAGAGCTAACTCTACAACCAGCAAGGCCTCTATCTACCTTTAGCAGGAGCTAACTCTACCAACAGCAAGGCCTCTCTCTACCTTCAGCATGACCTAACTCTACCACCAGCAGGGCCTCTCTCTACCTCCAGCAGGAGATAACTCTACCACCAGCAAGACCTCTCTCTACATTTAGCAGGAACTAACTCTACCACCAGCAGGGCCTATCTCTACCTACAACAAGAGCTAACTCGACCACCAGCATAGATATACTTTCAGCTCACTCTACCTCCAGCAAAAGCTAACTCTACCACACTATGAAGTGAGTAAAAAACAAGGTGTATAGTTTAAGTTAACTTTTCGACAAACTCGATCGAACTATACACCAACAATCTCCCCTTTTTTTAGTCAACTTCATAAGTAGTGCTTCATCGTTGTCTTTCCCTCCATTATGAAGTTATTCAAAACAAAGTGTATAGTTAGGTTCACCAAAGAGTTGGTACTCTACGTTGAACCGACCAAACTATACACTAACATTCTGTTGGAAATCGATATCCCGGGTTATCAAAATTTGCGGAAACCGACAACCCGACCGAAATTCCGTCGCCGGAAACCGATCACGAACACCACTTCACCGGAGTCCGACGAGAGAATCTTCACGAGGACGAAACCCTAGCCGAACCCCACGCGGGGTTCGCGATCGCTGTGCATGGCGATCGCCAGGGATGCGGGGTGCATCCCCGCGGGGCTGTTCGACCAGCACCCGCCGGCGGTGAGTCCGGCGAATCACCGCCACCGCCACACGAGGAGGAGGGCGCCCAGCCGCAGCACCAGCCCGCGGCTGCCCATCGCGATCGAGCCAAGCTCGATCGCCCGCCCCGGCTTCAGCCGGGGCTCCCCGTGCGCACGCCGCCGTCGAAGGGGCGGCTGGGATCCGCCGCGGCACCAGCCCGCGGCATCCCAGCGATCGACGGGAGTCGATTGCATGCCCCGGCGACCAGCCGGGGCTCCCCTTTTGTCGCGCGGTACCGGCGGTCGAACCCTAGGGTTCGGCCGCCCCTTTCGATCCCGACGGGGATCACAACGATCCCCGTATCCCGGTCTCGACGTTCTCCCGGATCGTATGTTCATATATGTATTACAATCAATTCACATAAAATCATACGAGGGGGTTTATGATTTTACCTTTTGATTCGTTGTGCGGAGAAACGAAATCAAATTGAAGACCTTTGAATCTTCCTACGTATTCCTTGCACTAGCTTGAACGTCGTGTGGGCGACGATCCTCCAAGCTTATGGATCCTCTTCAACTCTCTAGAATATCAAGTATGATAATCTTGTCTTATTAAAAAGTGAAGACCATGTAGTGCTTTTATAGGCTACGTAGGGGATCTAAAGGAGGTGGAATATTGGGCTTCCAATATTAATGATTAAATTGAGCCCAAGCCCAAATCTATTAATCCCATTAATATTAATTAATTTAATTTCCACTATATAAATTAATTGCACTCCCAATATTAAACCATATTATATCAAATAATATTTCTCCGGTAGTATTATTTATTCCGTGTATTTAAGATTTAAATATCCATGAATAAAATTAATTTATTGCTAATTAATTTATTCATCTCTTGTATCCGAGAATAGTACCATTCAACCTTAATTATTGTGCGGAACGAATCCACTCATGAGATTTACACAATAATTCCTTATGAACTCATCTCGGGGATATTATCAACCCTTACGGGATACACTTTCCCGTCTAGTATTCACGACATGTCATATATAAAATATAGTGACCCAACTTAACCGGTAATAAACTCAATAATTAAATCGGTTAATTCCTTTGGAAAATCAAAGTCACATATATTAAATATACACACCCGCAATAGTATCGGGGATTAAGAATAAAATCCTCTGAGACTTGAATCGATTATCCAAGGCAAACCTAATCGATAAATCTCAAGCGATCCGCCCAATACACCAAGTGTACAAGTGTGATAAAATAATTAAGACAAATTATTTTCTCTCTCACACAACGACTATATCGATGGATTGGTCCGTGTCCATCTAGGTCGTGAGCAACTGTTTGATTAAATACGAGTAACCGATAGTATGATCTTCTGTGTGGGCCCGCACACCATACTAACTACAACGTATAGAACCCAGGACTATATTTTGCATATATTTAATTATCGAATAATTAAACGCAAACAATTGTTTATTAATTAAATAGATTAAATGCTATGACCGGGAGTTACCGTTACTTAAATCTAGAAATTAAGTACACAACTCCAACAATCTCCCACTTGTACTAAGGTCTAGTCATTTCCTCCAAACTCCCGACTCCCATACTCATCACGTGCTTAAGTTGTACTTCCAAGAAGTACCATGTGAATGAGCAATCTAGGTTGCCGCTCTGAAGTTATCTTGGTGACTACAACGTCGTCTTAGAGGTTATCCCAGAACCTAACCAAAACTTCCGCTGCCTCTGAGGCTGCTATTCGGTTATGAGAGAGTCCGAGAAGCGTCATGCTTATCACTCTTTCATTTTAAGGTTCCACCTCTCCCAAAAGTGAACACATAGCCTGATATCGACTTACACTGGTCCTTCTCTGATTTGAGATCTGAGAATATGTAATCTAAGAAGAATTCGTGTTGCTTCGTAATCCAGTACTTCGCAAGTACTATTACAGCATCCAAATATCTCTTGCTGAGATTACTTTGATATCCTCCCACTACGCTAACCGCATAGTTGATATCAGGTCCTTGTTTTTCAACATTGCATTCATCAAGCTTTCCACACAAAAGTGTAGGAAACTGCTTTGTATCATCTATCTCCTTTATGTGTTCAAAACACATGACTTTAGATAGATATATATTCTGTTTCTGAAAGGCAATAACCTTTCTTAGAATTATGCATGTTAAAACAGACCATAAACGTATAAGATATCTAGGAGAAGCACAATGTTCTTATCCTTAGATCAAAAGATCTTAAGAACACGTTCTAACTTCTACTCAATCTTATATCCCGATTTATTTAGACAACCATCATTTTATGTCTAATAACATCTTTACATTGTTGCCAATGATAAAATATTATCTACACAAAATTTCCGAGAAACACCACCTTGTTTCCATCACGTTTCCAATACACCTTTCGTCTATGCCTTTTGATGAATCCATCAAATGGACTATCTCATCAATTCGCAAGTTCCACGATTCACTGCTTTCTTTCAATCCACAAATGGATTTACTAAGCTTGTACTCTAAATGATCTTGCCTCTTAACAATAAACCTTATTGTTTTCTAAGCAGGCACATTTAGATTTAGTACTGCCCTTGTGCAGAGCTAGGGATAGATTTCATCTTTATTAGATCCAGAGTTTTAAAGCTCTTCTAGTCTTTATGATCATGTCCGGTTGTCCAACAACCTCCCACTGCAATGGCGTCCCGGTGTATAAACAGTAATAACAGTAGGTGCAGTTAGTGGTGTACTACTACTCGGTTTGGCTGGTTCCTAGTCTTTGTCCTTTTTCTCATTCTAAGGTATTACATCACTTAGGGCTTTGTGGTTCATCTAATAGTCTTTCTCTAAGAACCGGGCGATAAAACGTCCTTCTGGTTCATAGTACTATTGAACACACAATATTTTGTTCATCTAGGATATCCTAAAACCACATTGAAAGTGCCGTTGTTTCCAGGAATATCCATAGAACACAGGTAGTTCCGATCAACTTGTTCTTTTACTATTAGAATTCCATTTCTTATTTCAGACACACCATTTCTACACGTAAGTGTATGGTGCAGTCATTTGGGATCCAATCCCTATTCTTTGATATATTCTATGTGTTATTTAGATAGGTGGTAGCCTCCGCGACCAAGTCACAGGCTTCTAATGGATATACTTTGAAGGTTCCCCATAATAGCTTTGTGTCCATTGACTAGTCAAAACACTTTGCTTTTATGGCACATCAAGTATTCTAATCCATCACTGAGTATTCTATGAGAGAATTGCTCGTACCTCTCTAATTACACATACGTCCGCATATGTCAGTACTTAATCATTCTCAATACTCGTCTGAATTCTATCCTTTATCCAGAAAGGCTTACCTAGTTGCATTATCTTCCAAATTCAATTCTTTAGGTCGGAAGGTCCATTCCTTCAACTTTAATTGATCAAATCAATTTCGACCTTTTGAATCTTATTTGAATAAATACTACTAAGTATAAGAATTCACAAGTATAATGATTCAACAAAGAAATACGTCTAATAAGTAAAACAAGTTATAGAACGGTTTGTTGCATCAGGGTAGACTTAGGATTCATCATTCACATTATTGCTATCTAATGTACCAGAATAGATAATGCAATTATTCCTTATCAGAATCATCAAATGATTAAAGAAATAAAATATCCATTCATAAATAATAGAAATCCAGAACAAAAGTTCTTTTTAAAATAAAGGGTACATAATGCAATAAAATTGAAATGAAATCCTTTTTAACTACTAAAGCAGATAAATGTCTTCCACCGCAACAGCTGCCTCCTCTACAGCTTTGCCCATGTAGACTCGAACTCTTCTTTTCTAAGTCGCCGGGTTTTCTGGAACCCCTGCATTTAAAATGCACATACCGTCAGTGGTTCCATATCTACACACCAGATTTCTGGTAGATAATACCGCTGACTATGTTTTTACGACTAAAGAAAAATTCGTACCTTTGAGAGGACACTCAGACTTCCAGTGTCCAGACTTATTGCATCGGAAGCACTTGCCTCTTGGCTTGGCAGACCCCACTCGTGGTCCATTCCTCTTGGCACCACTGGGTTTCCAGGCTTGCTTCCTTTTCTTGCCCCTACCTCCAACAGGCTTCGAACCTTTGTACTTGGTAGCTACAAGCGCTTGAGACTTGCCCTTCTTGTAGATCCCCTCTGCCGCCTTAAGTTCAGTCAGGAGTTGCGCAAGAGTATAAGACAGTTTACCCATATTATAACTCATGCAAAACTGCTCAAAACTAGGGGTCAAAGATTGGAGTATGATGTCGACTTGCGTTTCCCCATCAATTTGAGCTCCTAGGATCTCAAGTTCATTCAACAAACTCATCATCTTAAGAACGTGCTCCCCAACGGGCGTTCCTTCAGACTGAGTAGTTGTCATAAGGACTCTCATGGCTTCTTGCCTTGCCGCACGATCTTGCTCTCCAAACATCTCTTTGAGGTTAGACAACATATCATAGGCAGTGGCTATCGACTCATGTTGGGTTTGGAGTACATTTGACATAGAAGCCAAAATATAACACCTAGCCATTTCATCAGCCTTTTTCCACTTCCGATATGCCTCTTTTTCCTCATTAGTTGAGGCATTCGTGGGCTCAGCAGGGCACACATCATAGAGTACAAATTTGTACTCTTCAGAAGTCAGGACAATGTCCAAATTTCTCCTCCAATCAATATAATTGGGGCCAGTGAGTTTATTCTCCTTGAGTATCACAGAAAGTGGGTTCATAGCTATTCTCTAAACCTATAAGCACATTTAAACAAACAATCAATTTAATGTCCGATATTATCTCCCTCAAATAATATCATTAAATTACTAATTACATCTAAAATCCCATCAGGTAAGGCAAGCCACGTGGTGTGGACGTTTACCCACCCAAATGATTTAGCAATTAGATTTTCTTTGGTCATACATCACTTATAGCGTAACCTCGTGGGGAGGAATATTATAATGCGTATCTAAGTGTAAACCATTACTCAGTACTAAAGTAAATCGTTTGGAATAGCTACATCACCGCAAGCCACGTGGTGTGGACGTTTACGACAACTTCACAACTCTTCACAATTCCTTATAACTGTCTATATCAATTAATCCAAAATCCGTTAGTATAGCAAGCCACGTGGTGTGGACGTTTACTACACCAAGAGACTTTTATAATTGACTCCCAATTACATGATCCATTCGAATTTCGTAAATCAAGACGCGGAGAATCATAAGTGAAACTCGAAGTTTCTAACCGGTGATTCACCATGCGAACAACCCTATCTCTCATTAGATGAGGGAGCCGAGCAGACAATCGATCCACCTTCAAAAGGATGGTACGAAGGTCTCTAATTTGTGTCATCCACATGACCAAGTGGCTTTGGCTCCATTCCACTCCCAGGGGTGAGAATGAGTCGACTTGAAGTCAGTTTCAGAAAGACAAATTAAGCATTGTTTAATAAACTTAATCAATGTTTCTTGTAAAAGGAATTACAAGAATTCTCCTCCAATGACACATCTATACGAACTTCAAAAGTCCATAAGAGTCACCAAGAGAACATTAATGGAGACCATGGGAATGTTTCCATTCCCTCTCCCACTTAGCTTTTTATAACAAAGGGATACGCTATCTAATGCATAATTAAACACATATAGCATGCATACAAGTAATAAAGCACATAGTCAAAATAATGCTAGAAAATTATTTTCCGACTATCATGGCTTTATTCCATCTCCGTACGCATCTTCTAGTCTTCAGTCTTCGTTCTTGAATGCTCCATGTGACGAGAATATTAATCCCAATATTTAAATCTATTTATTTTTAATAAATCCAAAAGATACTTAATTCGAAAATTAAGTCAATCGAATAAATCAAAAATAAAATTAAATATTATTAATATTTTTATTTATTTATTTTCCTTTCAAATTCCATTAAATCTCTAGAATCCTATCCAAGTAGAACTTGGAACATTCTAGGAGACTTCTATAATAGAATAAGGAAATAAAATAAATTAGGACTCTTCTACTTTCCAAGATTAATTAATTTCCATGTCCATGAAAAATTCCCATAAAATAGGAATAATCAACTAGGAAATAAATTAATTCCAAATTAATTATTATTCCTTTCCAATTCCATTAAATCTCTAGAATCCTATCCAAGTAAGACTTGGAATATTCTAGAAGACTTCCATAATAGAATAAGGAAATAAAATTAATTCCAATTAATTCTTTTCCTATTCCATGAGAATTCCCAAAAAACAGGAACACTCAAAATAGGAAAACCGAATCAATTAGGAAAGTAGGATCTTGGTAGGAGACACGAGATCACGAGGACCCCGCGTCCCCCACCATCGACCACCGCCGGGAAGCCACACGCCGCCGCCCCCAGCCCACGCGCCACCACCACCGGTGGCCGGCGTGGCCGAGAGCCTTACGGGCTGCCTCCCTCGGGTCGATCGATCCTCATGGGGATTGATCAACCCCCCCCCCCCCCCTTTTCCGGTCCTCCCTCTCTTCTTCTCCTTCGTTACACGTTCATCTTCTCCGGCGGTCGTTTCGGCATCGATCCAATGTAAATAAATTACAAGAAATAAATTTACAATTCCGGTATCGATTCTATACATGAAATCGACCCTATACAATTTCCGGAAAAACATAGAACAATAATAATAAATCTAAATTCGGTCAACCCCCGAATTTTTACTATTACAAGCATTCATCCACACAAAATGAATCTCGACATGTCCGAGAGTTTAATAACGAATAAACATGGTAAAAATTAATTAACAATTAATTAAAATTAAACCATGATAGTCGGAATCCCTGCAAGGTAGAACGATAATTGAACACATACATGAACACGAAACCAAACGCTCTGATACCAATTGTTGGAAATCGATATCCCGGGTTATCAAAATTTGCGGAAACCGACAACCCGACCGAAATTCCGTCGCCGGAAACCGATCACGAACACCTCGTCACCGGAGTCCGACGAGAGAATCGTCACGAGGACGAAACCCTAGCCGAACCCCACGCAGGGTTCGCGATCGCCGTGCATGGCGATCGCCGGGGGTGCGGGGTGCATCCCCACGGGGCTGTTCGACCAGCACCCGCCGGCGGTGAGTCCGGCGACTCACCGCCACCGCCACACGAGGAGGAGGGCGCCCAGCCGCGGCACCAGCCCGCGGCTGCCCATCGCGATCGAGCCAAGCTCGATCGCCCGCCCCGGCTTCAGTCGGGGCTCCCCGTGCGCACGCCGCCGTCGAAGGGGCAGCTGGGATCCGCTGCGGCACCAGCCCGCGGCATCCCAGCGATCGACGGGAGTCGATTGCATGCCCCGGCGTCCAGCCGGGGCTCCCCTTTCGTCGCGCGGTACCGGCGGTCGAACCCTAGAGTTCGGCCGCCCCTTTCGATCCCGACGGGGATCACAACGATCCCCGTATCCCGGTCTCGACGTTCTCCCGGATCGTGTGTTCATATATGTATTACAATCAATTCACATAAAATCATACGAGGGGGTTTATGATTTTACCTTTTGATTCGTTGTGCGGAGAAACGAAATCAAATTGAAGACCTTTGAATCTTCCTACGTATTCCTTGCACTAGCTTGAACGTCGTGTGGGCGACGATCCTCCAAGCTTATGGATCCTCTTCAACTCTCTAGAATATCAAAAAAGCTTATGGATCCTCTTCAACTCTCTAGAATATCAAAAAAGCTTATGATAATCTTGTCTTATTAAAAAGTGAAGACCATGTAGTGCTTTTATAGGCTACGTAGGAGATCTAAAGGAGGTGGAATAATGGGCTTCCAATATTAATGATTAAATTGAGCCCAAGCCCAAATCTATTAATCCCATTAATATTAATTAATTTATTTTCCACTATATAAATTAATTGCACTCCCAATATTAAATCATATTATATCAAATAATATTTCTCCGGTAGTATTATTTATTCCGTGTATTTAAGATTTAAATATCCATGAATAAAAATAATTTATTGCTAATTAATTTATTCATCTCTTCTATCCGAGAATAGTACCATTCAACCTTAATTATTGTGATGAACGAATCCACTCATGAGGTTTACACAATAATTCCTTATGAACTCTTCTCGGGGATATTATCAACCCTTACGGGATACACTTTCCCGTCAAGTATTCACGGCATGTCATATATAAAATATAGTGACCCAACTTAACCGGTAATAAACCCAATAATTAAATCGTTTAATTCCTTTGGAAAATCAAAGTCACATATATTAAATATACACACCCGCAATAGTATCGGGGATTAAGAATAAAATACTCTGAGACTTGAATCGATTATCCAAGGCAATCCTAATCGATAAATCTCAAGCGATCCGCCCAATACACCAAGTGTACAAGTGTGATAAAATAATTAAGACAAATTATTTTCTCTCTCACACAACGACTATACCGATGGATTGGTCCGTGTCTATCTAGGTCGTGAGCAACTGTTTGATTAAATACGAGTAACCGATAGTATGATCTTCTGTGTGGACTCGCACACCATACTAACTACAACGTATAGAATCCACGACTATATTTTGCATATATTTAATTATCGAATAATTAAATGCAAACAATTGTTTATTAATTAAATAGATTAAATGCTATGACCGGGAGTTACCGTTACTTAAATCTAGACATTAAGTACACAACTCCAACACATTCTCCTCTTTTTTTGAGTCAACTTCATAAGTAGTGCTTCATCGTGGTCTTTCCTTCCATTATGAAGTTATTCAAAACAAAATGTATAGTTGGGTTCACCAAAGAGTTAGCACTCTATGATGAACCGACCAAACTATATACGAACATTCTCCCCCTTTTTGAGTAACTTCATAAACAACACCTCATCATGTTACTCACCTTCAAAGCTATAATACCGCCACTACCTCCTTCAATAGTGCAACACATAGTACCACCACAACCTCCTTCAACAATGCAACACTTCAATTATACCGTCGTCGAACTCCAAGTATACCGTCGTCGAACTCTTCAATCTTTCTCCCCCTCGACGAGACGGCTAAGTGCATTAGGCGTGTCGGAGCCACGAGATAGAGTTCGTCGATTTTTTATTTTTTTAAAGAAAAAAAAGGAGCCTTCAGACTCGGCAGGGAAGACCAGGGTCAATAGTGCTTCTTCTTTTCCATACACGCTTCGTTGAGGTATGTCAAGAGACCTTAGTTGAAAATTCAACCATAGTCTTGATACCATTGAGTTAAAGTACGATAGTTAGGATCTTGCTTTAATTTTGCTTCATTCGTTGTCGGTTTCATATGATTCCTTTAAGAATACGATTCTATATAGTATTAAGACCCCAAAGCCTTGAAAATTTGGTCGATGCTTTGCGATCAAAGGAGAAGATGAAGGAGGTTGTGAGAGGTTAAAACCCATGGGAAAGTCTTAATGTCCAGGGTGGGGCAAAGAAAAAAAAATTGAATAGGGTTTGTCACTACTACAAAAAAGAAGGCCACATGAAGAGGGTCTCTCAAGCCCTGAAAAATCGGAGAGAAGAATCAAATGTGGTCGATTTCAGAGTAGGAGGTTCCACCGATGAGAAACTCCAGGTTGTATCTGGATGTTCATATCACATGTGTCACAACATGGATTTGTTTGACACGTTTGATGAGAGTGTCGGTGGAACGGTGGTTATGGTCAATGACACATCGTGTCAGATACGCGACACGGGAATGGTGAGAATCAAAATGTTCGATTGGCATATTCATACCCTCGATAATGTAAGGTATTTTCCGGACCTGAAGATGAATCTTATCTCTCTCAGCACCTTAGACCAGAAGGGTACTGATACTTCTGTAAAGGTGAAGTGTTGAAACTAAGTCGGGGTAGATGCCTTATCAATGAATTGCGTTTAAGAGATGGTAGAGATGGTTCTTAAGTAGATTTCTTAGGAGATGATTTCAGAATTGGAATTGAAAGTTTACCGGATAATTTCATTTAAAAGATAGTCCTAAAGTAGATTTCTTAAGAGATGATCTCGGAATTTGAATTGAATGTTTACCGGAGTTTATTTTGGTTGGACTTTACTTTATGGGTTAGAAAACGAAATAATCGGATTTATATATATTGGGTTGTTGGTAAAGTATAATTGAATGGAATGAAAATGAGCTAAAATTCAAGTGGGCTTGGATTTAGTTTATGCTAAGTGTTAAAGTTGGGTCAATAACACCTTAAAAGGCCTTGTTAAAGTGTTAAGGTTGTCCAACTTATATTTGAGCTTTAGGATCGATATCCAACCGATGTGGGATACTTAACACGCCCCCTCACGAGTAGGCTCGGTTTTGTCGGCTCTACTCGTGGACATAGTGCCATCTTTGGGCAAGTCGGAAATTTCATCGGCTGGGGCTCCATCATCGTGTTGGGCCTGCTCTGATACCATGTTAAAGTTGAGTCAATAACACCTTAAAAGGCCTTGTTAAAGTGTTAAGGTTGTCCAACTTATATTTGAGCTTTAGGATCGATATCCAACCGATGTGGGATACTTAACACTAAGCTTACTATTTATTAAAGAAATTTTTGAAAATCAAAATAATTAAAACGGTTCGCTACAAAATATATATATATATATATATATATATATATATATATATATATATATATATATATATATATAAATTTATTTTATTTGTTATCTATATTGTAGAAAAAAAATCTAATAGATTTTGTAAAATATTTAATATTTGAAAAAGTTATATTGATTTTTATTCAATACTTATACTATGCTCCTAGGAGCATAATTCGTTGTTGTGCTCTCGGCCTACTAATGAATGAAGCCAAAATCAATATACTCATTATTTAAATATTCATTGTCTAAAAGAAAAAAAATGATCATATAAATCATCATTCCGTGTAGATAAAATCTTCATCTTCGAGGAATCAACATCTTGAGGCTATAGACATCTTGAAGATGCTTTTGTCGCACTAATAAAAATCACTACCTTAAGCACAACAATATAAAATTAGCGTGCTTCAGACTAAAAACTTTATCACATAAGTAAGTAATAATCTTTCACAAAAATAAATTACACATTAAAATTAAATAAATTTATTGATTTAATCACATAAGTAAATAATCATCTTTTGCAAAAATAAATTACACATTAAAATTAAATAAAAAAATTTTAACGTATCAAATCCTCCTTACTTATAATTATAATTTTCCTCAAATAATTAATAAATCAACATTAATATATTTTTGTATGAATGTTTGATTATCAAAATACTTATTGTTAAACGCGATATATGTAAGCTCAAAATAATTCATTGATTTTAATCAAAAATTTGGGTTGTGAAATATACATATACACTTGTACTAATATGAGAGAACAAAAATAAAAAAAATTGAGAGAGAGAAAAAAAAAACTTAAAAATAATTTATTTTTAATTTTATTTTTTATAAGAGGGAGTGGGGAGAGACAAAACAATTTGGGAGAGAGAAAGAAAAATTTAGGTTGAACAATTGAACTGAGGATTAAATGTTCTAGATTAAAACCCAAAACATTGGAATTAACATAAAAAACTTAAAAATAATTTTTATTTTATTTTATTTTTTATAAGAAGAAAAAGTACACTGTTCTCATTTTACTCCTAAGTATGAGTTATAAATTGCCCCTTTACACACCTAGTGTAACTGTATTAATACAATAAAAAACAATCATGATTCTCATTTTACTTCCTAGGTAGGAGTTATAAATTGCCCCTTTACACACCTAGTGTAAGTGTATTAATACAATAAAAAACAATCATTTTTATCAACTAAATTTTAGAAACGAGTCCCTTCTCAATCACTAATCCTCCTATTTCTTTGGGATTCGATTAAGCCTCCGTCCAAAAGCAGTTCAACTTAATCCCATAATTAAGACTAAAACACCCGATAATTACGGCGGTGCCCTCCTTTCTCCTGAAACAAAAACAAGAGAAATTCATCTCCCCAAAATTGACTCTCATTCTCTCCTCTCTTGGAACCCAAAGGGAGCAGAAACTAAGTTGTCCATTCATCAATTTTTTTTTATTTCAATATAGAATAATTATTCATTGCCTTTCAACATAGAATATTTATTCTATACAATTTTTCTTGTTAATATCTTCAAAAACAAAAAATAATAAATCAAAAAACTGGTCAATTGCCATGTTCAACAAATATAACCGTTTTTTGTTTTTTTGTTTTTTCTTTTGAAGAAGACTCGGTGAAAAAAATTGTGAATAAATATTAAACAAGGGAAATGTCAGCTGGGGCATTGTGTGGTGCGGCACCTTTCTTTTTCCGCAAGAAGCATTCTGTATTCGAGGTGTGACGATTTTCAATCGCGTTGTTTTCTTCGTATTGTCGAATGAATGTTGATAGTAGCTAGATATATTGTTTTCTTCATATTCGTAGAGAAAACTACGGGGCGATCATGCAAGTACTAAAGTCTTCAAAGGCGCGAAGAAAAAGAAGAGCTCGAATGCGAGGAGCTCGTGTCGTGTAGCCGGAATTCTCGTAACCATGACAGAGCTCAGGAACAAGGTTTCCACCCTCAGGGAGTTGCTCGATTTCTCTCCTTGTGCCGGTTCTGTTTCCGTGAATGAGGTAGAGCTAGCTAGATATATTGCTTTTGATTGTTTCTTATTGGAGAATATATTCACCTCCATATAAATGTCAAGTCGCCAAAGTTCTTTAAAAGTTCGAGCTTTTAACATGGTATCAGACCATTGGCTATGTCGAGGTCTAGGGTTCGACTCCTGCCAGAGGCGACACAACCCGTGTTAAATATCAACTTGTTGAATTTCCCCAAAAAGGTTGAAATTACTTGTTAGATTTTCTCAATAAAGTTGAAATCGGCCCACAAGTGAGAGTTATTGAAAATATAGTCGCCCAACTTCTATAAAAGTTTGAGCATTTAGATGAAATCGTCCCACAAGTGATTATTGACTGATTATTCGTGTGTGTATTGAATTATGATTTGTTTCTTGCAGATGCTGATATTGACACGGAATGATCTTTTCAAACGGTATCCTAAGATCAGAAAGTCGAAAACTAAGGATGTGCCCATGCATAAGGTATTGACACCTCTAAATTCGACTAGACCGAATCTGAGGATTTTGTTTTTATATCTTCATATCTGATGTGCCCAGGCTCTCAAACTTTTCTGTGATACTCTGAAATCGCTTGGAGACATGTGGACAACCGACGAGTGGATGACCCAATGCAAATATGATTCGTCCAAGAAATTAGAACAACTCGATTTGGAACATATAGGTATTATATATATATATAAGTCGTATTCGATTCTTTAGAACATATAATGTAAACTACGTTACCTTCTAATTATCGACTATCTCATTCTTAGCACTTGGATTGCTCGACGAAATAATCAAGCTAGCAAGAGAGAGACTATTCGACGAGCTGGATGATAATGACGACAACAACAGCCGCCCGTCGAATGCGTTTGGAAAGGCTCTTACCGACTCATGCTCGGGCAGTCCAATGTCCCTATCCTCTCCGTTGACTCCGACTTCAGTCCTTCCGGAAGCTCGGAAATCCTTCCGAGAAAAGGGATCGTACTCGTACTCTCCCCCCATGCTTTTGCCTCTACGAGTCCAAGCAATCGAGAAACTCAACCCTATCGACATCAAACGCCTCTCGTTCCACATCTTCCCTCACACAATCGCCCTAACACAACAAGAAAACACTCAAGATTCGAAAAGTTACGATATGGATATGCAAGAAGACGAGGAGGGTGTTGAATTCCCTGTCGAGAAAATGGATGAAATCGTAAGGAAATGGATTGGCCTAATACAACGAAAATGTAATGACAGTAATTCACCGGTTGTTCCCGATAGGGATGTAATTACTCAAATACCCCCACCACCGCCACCGCCACCACCACCACCACCACAAGCGCCTCCAATTCCGGCCACCAATCCGATTACACCACCACCAACTACAAATAATGTACCAACATTATCATTTCCTCCTCCTCCTCCTCCACCGCCTCCACTTCCGGCCACCAATCCGATTACACCACCACCGCCGCCACCACAAACGCCTCCACCAACGCCGCAAAATGTGGCGGCATCCCCACCACCACCACCGGCATCGGCCCCACCTCCTCCGCCCACGAGCATACCGAGGGGATCTCCGCCGGTCCCACCACCGCCGGGATCGAAAGGGGCGGCCCCACCACCGCCGGTCCCGTCGGGAGCCAAGAGAGGTGGTGGGCCGCCTCCGCCGCCGGGGTTCGCGATCCTTCAGGCGAAGAAATGCGCGACCAAGCTGAAGAGATCGTCGCAGATGAGTAACCTGTATCGGGTCTTGAAGGGGAAGGTTGAGGGGTCGAGTGTGAACGGAAAGCCGACGGGAGGGAGAAAGGGTAAAGTCGGAACGGCGGCCGCCGGGGGAAAACAGGGAATGGCTGATGCATTAGCAGAGATGACCAAAAGGTAATCCACCTTCAACTCTGTTACTTTTAAAGATAATTATGGAAACGACCCTTGATTTCAACATAATTACTAAATAGCCCCTGAACTTTGTGATAAATTGTAAACTGGATGAGTTATTTGTGATTTTGAAATATAATAATTAGTACATGTTCTTTTGAATTAAAATTGGCTAAACAGAATTGAATTAATTTGAATTGAAAAAAAAAAAATAATATTTTTTATAAATTATTAAATATGATTTTTTAAATATTAATATAACTAAAATTATTGATTCAAATTAATTTTTATTTATTTTATTTTAAAATATTTTGATAGAAACTTAATAAAGAATAAGTCTGAATTGAAGTGAAACATCCAACTAAAATGAATTGAAATTAAGTCAAAAGAATAAATTTTAAAGTAGTACTACTTCTGTCTCATAATTATAGTCACACTTTTTTTGTTATTTGTGAAGGAGGTGTGACTATTAATTTGGGACAGAGGTAGTATTTGAAATTATTGTAATATATATGAAATGAATATCTTAAAATCGTTGTCTCGTCGTGGCATCAGGTCTGCATACTTCATACAAATTGAAGAGGATGTGAAGAATCATGCAGGAGCAATTAATGACCTCAAGATCAAGATAAGTACTTTTGAGACATCTGACATGGCTGAGCTCCTCCAATTCCACAAATACGTGGAATCTCGCCTTGAGAAGCTGACAGACGAAACTCAGGTTGAATTCTT
This sequence comes from Euphrasia confusa, assembly GCA_954870475.1. Classification (NCBI taxonomy): domain Eukaryota; kingdom Viridiplantae; phylum Streptophyta; class Magnoliopsida; order Lamiales; family Orobanchaceae; genus Euphrasia; species Euphrasia confusa. Next base: position 25,467,946 of record OX940964.1, read on the forward strand.
CGCTCCAACATTTTTTGCGGTCGTTCGACATTATTAATATATATATATATATCTATAGTGACGTATACTCGATTAAGGAAATATATATCTATAGGTACTAGCAAGATTTGAAGATTTTCCCTGCAAGAAATTGGAAGCAGTAAGGATGGCAACATCCTTGTACTCCAAGTTAGACTTGATTGCTACTACTTTACACGAGTGGCCAGTTGTTACCCCAGTCAGCAAACTTTTGGACAAAGCCGAGTCATACTTCAACAAAGTTAGTACTTAATAATAAACATTGTTTTTTGTTCGATTTAGAGTTAATGATTGATGAAACACATACAGATTAAGGTGGAAATGGATGCGCTTGAGCGAACCAAAGACGAAGAGCTAAAGAGATTTAAGGCTCAGAAGATCAACTTCGACTTCGGCATCCTTTTACGCATCAAAGAGTCGATGGTGGACGTCTCTTCAAACTGCATGGAGATGGCACTGAAGGTTAATTTTCCAAAACAATATATGGATTAATTAGAAGCTAATTATAACCAATTTAATAAGGGTGTCTGAATTTAGGAAAAAAGGGAAGCCTTGGCTAAAGAAAACAATGAACCTAACAAACCGGACGAGAAAAAGAGCGGGTCTCAGAAAATGCTGTGGAGGGCCTTCCAGTTTGCATTCCGGGTATACACATTTGCCGGTGGGCACGATGATCGGGCCGACAAGCTTACGAGAGAACTTGCGAGGGAAATCGAGACTGAACATTAATCCATTTAACTATACTTTTGTCATCAAATGAACTCTAAAAATTATAATAAAAATAAGCATGTAACCTTTTAAAGGAAAATGAATTATAAGGAAACGTAAAGAACAAATAGATATTTGAGAGGTCCATGTTATTGAATGAACTAAAAGCAGTTATGGGCTTATTTGGCCAAGTATGTGTTGGAAGTGATTTTTTTTATTTTTTTTACATTTGATACTACTACACATAGATACGAGTAGGGAGATTGTGCATGTGGTTGAAGACTAAGCTAATAAACTACTAATATTTAGCTTCTGCTTTTTTTGGCCTTTGCCACTTATGGTTATATAAAGCATGTTTTTATTGTTTTTGTTGATAAGTCTGTCAAACTTAAGGATGTTATTGTTAGAAAAAATCACTTATCAATCCAATTAATGTCAAAAATAATGCCATCAATCTTTGACAACCACAAATCATGTCTGTCATGTTCATTAACATTTTATTCATACATACACACTTTTAGTTTGTCCATACTTCTAAGCATTGAATTAGAGTCTTTAAATGAACTTATTTAAAATAGCTTATAAGATATTCCCTCCCATTTTTAATACTTGTCGTTTTACAGTTTTTATTTTCTACTTTTTATTTGTCGTTCTAGCTTTATATCCCTATTATACCCTCTTTGTCATTAATGGTGAGAATTCAATTCTCCTCTCTTCTTCTTCTCTCCCCTAGCGACTTTTTACGTCTTGTTAAAATTCCAAATTTTGATGGATCGTATTCTTCTCTTCTCTTATATACTTTCAACTTCTATCAAGCTTATTCAGATTGTAGAGACCAAAAAAATTAAAACGGTAAGTTATCTTCTCTATATTTGTGAATGAATCCATATATACCTATTTTTTTTCTTTTTATGATTACCTTAATTTGAAATTAGGTTTTCTCTTAGTGTTTTTTTTAATTAAAATTGGGAAGGAATTCTCAAAATCGTATGAATTTGTGATCAAATTATTTGATTTTCATGAACTAGAGAAAATCTTATTTATTTTAGAAGGGCTATGGATAGTATATTTACATGGTTTTAATTTAGACATTTTTTTTTATGTTTTGAGTTGCAGGCCGGGAATACATTTATTTTTGTAGAGCTACTACAATTAAGTGGTCTATATCATGGATGATGCGGATAGAGCAGTAATATTAATGGAGAAAGCTATTCAAGAGGCAAAAGCATCAGTGGCAAAACTTGAAGAAATTGCTTTGAAAATTCGGGATGCAGAGTTGAGTAATATGGTCGTGTCTGATTCCGACGTTGAAGACGATGTTCACCGATCTTCTACTCCTTGCATTCGCCGTGGTGCAATTAAAGTAGAAGAAAAATCCACCAAAGTTGAAAAATCCAGCAAATATAACGAAATGCTTAGGGTTGATTCCGACGTTGAAGACGATGTTCACCGATCTTCTACTCCTTGCATTCGCCGTGATGCAATTAAAGTAGAAGAAAAATCCACCAAAGTTGAAAAATCCAGCAAATATAACGAAATGCTTAGGGTTCTTCTTCCCTCGATGTTTGAGAAGAAGTAGAAAAAATAATTGCTTCTCTTGTTCAGTTATGATTAGTCGATATTCATGCGGTTTTAATAATTGAATTTTATCATGTAATGTTATTCAGTTATGATTAATCGATATTCTCTTCTCTTCACTTATATACTTTCATATGCCTTGTTAATTTTCTGTTAATGCTTTAGATATGAATACAAAGCAGGTTGAAGAAAGGATGTTGATGTTGTATTTTTCTCCATATTTATCATAAGAGAATTTCATTGTATTTGCCCATATTTATCAGAAGTAAAACTGAACTAACAAATCCATAGAAAGCAAAGTAGTATCATCATCATCACCAAATCAGTTTATCATATAAATACTCGTTCTCAATGAATAATTATAAAGAGCACCAAAAAAACCTCATTCAAGTATTGCTCTAAAAAATACACAAGTCAAATTTAATCGAAAGGTAACACCAATTTATGTATCCTCTTTGCCGCTTATAATCAACAACCCTGCAAAGGAAAAAACACAAAACATACCATATTAATAAATTTTAAACCAATCTAGTTATTTTGTCCGAAAGAAACAATGTAACCTGTATCTCTCAACATATAGCTTCACTTATTCATTTGTTCCTTCTACAGTATACCAAAAACATATTTAAAAATATCAGTAATAACAGTTATTGGGTATAAAGCAATGTTTCTCATCTCATACATGCAAGAAAAAAATACAGTATTAAAAAATAACTTACCAAGTCCATTCGCTAAGAAGTTTGTCGTCATTTGCACCAAGGTAGTCTGACATGAAATTTGTGTAGGAAGACAACCTAGCCTTTGAAGTCGACCTTTGTTAATGTGGGGGATTTTATATCGATTTCCTCCGTATAATTTCATGGACTCTTTGATGCAGATATAAAAGTCAAAGATTGTGTCTTACTCTCTAAGTTATTACTATTATTTTATTTATTTTAATTTATTCTATTAGGGTTTTAGTAGTACTATTTATATGTCGTTTTTCTTGTTTAGTTGAAGAGATGTTTATGATGAAATAAAAAGGTTCCTCTGTTGAGGTTTTTTATCACGTTTCGGTATTCTTCGGAATCAACGAAAGTTTGATATTTTAATTCTCGGGTATTCTCAATGATGCAGAGACAAATAAGGAAAAGATTGTGTCTTCTTGCCCAAGCTATTAACATTATTTTTATTTATTATTTAAATTTATTTTATTAGTGTTTCAATACTTATTTATATGTCGTTTTTCTCATTCAATTAATTAGTTGATTATTGATATGAAATAAAGTTTGTTCCTCAGTTGAGGTTTTATCAGATTTCGGTATTCTTAGGAATCAACGAAAGTCTTGATGTTTTAATTCTCGGGTATTCTTAGAATCAACGAGTTTTAATCTTGTTCTATTGCTTCCCTGCGTCAGTTGGTATCAGAGCCGAAACGATGTCATCTCGTCATCAGCCTATCCCCGACGCCGCCGTCAGCGTGGAGTCGTCATCGACCTCGGCCATAGTATGCTGCTTTGAGTGTGGCGCGACTAGCCCCCGTCATGAGACTTGCCCGTTCTCTCACCCTCACACGTTATGTGTGGATGAAGAGTTATCCATGTATGATGGTCCCCCTAAATTTGATGAAGAGACATTTTCTGAAATCCCCGTGGCACTTGTGCTGAGTTTTGATGTTGTTACCCCTGCACCACATCAACATGTTTTTGCTCTTGCGCTGAAAGGAGATGATACTACCCCTGCACCATATCCGCATGCTCATGTTCTTGTGCTGCATCCCGATGTCGTTGCCGTTGATTTTGCGTTGCTTCCTCAAGTTGTTGCCCCTGCGCCGGTTCTTCCAGCCATTGTCCCTACGCCACGTCAAAGTGTCGCTGTTGCCCTTGCGTTGTGCCCTCAGGATTGCCGACGATTGGTGTTTTATCCCAGCATCTTCGTGCTCGATTTTCATGTTCGCGGTCGAACCTTCTCCAAGAGGGGGAGAATGATGCAGAGACAAATAAGGAAAAGATTGTGTCTTCTTGCCCAAGCTATTAACATTATTTTTATTTATTATTTAAATTTATTTTATTAGGGTTTCAATACTTATTTATATGTCGTTTTTCTCATTCAATTAATTAGTTGATTATTGATATGAAATAAAGTTTGTTCCTCAGTTGAGGTTTTATCAGATTTCGGTATTCTTAGGAATCAACGAAAGTCTTGATGTTTTAATTCTCGGGTATTCTTAGAATCAACGAGTTTTAATCTTGTTCTATTGCTTCCCTGCGTCAGTTGGTATCAGAGCCGAAACGATGCCTCCCCGTCGTCAGTATGCTCGCGAAACCGCCATTGAGGCCGCAGCCCGTCGCGACGCCGACGTTGCCGCCTTAAGCCGCCAAATCGCAGTCCTTGCTGTCGAACTTGAGGAGCTCCGCTTAGCTATCACCACTGGTCTAACAAAATCTATCCCCGTGGCGCACCGATTCATCCCCGTGGCGCTGTTGGCACGTGAACCACGATCCATCCCCGCATCGATGGATGTGAATTTCGATTCAGAAGACGAATCGGTCCCGATCTGGGATGATGAGCCGATCTGGAACGACGAACCAATCCAAGATGACGAGCCGATCTGGGACGACGAACCAATCCAAGATGACGAGCCGATCTGGGACGAAGAGCCGATCTGGGACGACGAACCAATCCAAGATGACGAGCCGGTCTGGGACGACGAGTCGTTGCCTCAAGTCGCCGACCTGACGTTGATTCCTGATGCTACATTGTCGTCGCTTCATCTGACCACTGCTCCAATGCCACATCCTAAATCTGCTGCCCCCGTGATGCATCTGTTGGAGTAGTATACTTAATGTCTAGATTTGAGTATTCTGAACTCCTTGTACACTTTCATTTACCTATTAATAATGAACATTCATTTGCTTTTAATTATTGTTAATTAATTTATGCAAATTATAGTCCTGGATTTTATACGTTGTAGTTAGTATGGTGTTGCATGGGCACACAGAAGATCATACTATCGGTTACTCGTATCTAATCAAACAGTTGCTCACGACCTAGATGGACACGGACCAATCCATCGGTATAGTCGTTGTGTGAAAGAGAAAATAATTTATCTTAATTATTTTATCACACTTGTACACTTGGTGTATTGAGCGGATCGCTTGAGACTTATCAATTAGGATTGCTCTGTGATAATTGATTTAAGTCTCGGAGTATTTTATTCTTAATCCCTGAAACAATTGCGGGTGTGTATATTTAATATTAGTGACTTTGATTTTCCAAAGGAATTAACCGATTTAATTATTGGGTTAATTACCGGTTAAGTTGGGTCACTATATTTTATATATGGCATGCCGTGAATTCTTGAAGGGACAGTGTATACCGGAAGGGTTGATAATATCCCCGAGATGAGCTCATAAGGATTTATTATGTAAACCTCGCGAGTGGATTTGTTCCGCATAATAAATAAGGTTGAGTGGTACTAGTCTCGGATAAAAGAGATGAATAAATTTATTAAGCAATAAATAAATTTTATTCATGGATATTTAAATCTTAAATACACGGAATAAATAATACTACCGGAGAAATATTATTTGGATATAATATGGTTTAATATTGGGAGTGCAATTAATTTATATAGTGGAAAATAAATTAATTAATATTAATGGGAGATTAATAGATTTGGGCTTGGGCTCAATTTAATCATTAATATTGGAAGCCCAATATTCCACCTCCTTTAGATCCCCTACGTAGCCTATAAAAGCACTACATGGTCTTCTCTATTCTCATAAGTTGAAGATCATAATTCTTCTAGAGAGAGAAAGTAAGAGAGAAGTAGATCCATAGAGCTTGGAGGATCGTCGCCCACCCGACGTTCAAGCTAGTGCAAGGAATACGTGGGAAGATTCAAAGGTCATCTTGATTTCGTTTCTCCGAACAACGAATCGAAAGGTAAAAATCTAAACGCCCTTGATTTATTCGATTTTGGTTTATCGAGAATACCGTAGAACAAGATCCGAAGATCGAACCCGGAGTAGAGGACGATCGCGTGGTGGTGGCGAAGCCACCGGACCACGGGCGATCGCCCCTAGGGTTTCGACGGGACAAGGGGGCCGAACCCTCGGCTGGGCCGAGGGTGTGCGATCGACCGCAAGGGGTCGATCGCTGGGCACGGGCTGGTGCCGTGCCCAACCTCGCCGTGAAGGCGAGGGCCTCCAGGCGGCGGCGAATCGCCGGACTCGCCGCGGGGGCTGCTGGAGCAGCCCCACCCCAACCGATCGCCGGCGTGCGATCGGTGATCGCATGAAACCCTAGCCGCGGGGGCTCGGCTGGGCGTGCGTGCATGGCTTTGGCCATGCCGTGCGTTCGGTCGTGCTCCGGCTCGTACGTGGTGTTCGTGTGATTTCCGGCGAATGGTTTTTGATCGGGTTATTGTTTCCGCAAATTTTAATAGCCCGGGATATCGAATTCCAACAATTGGTATCAGAGCGTGGTTTACGTTCGCGGTATTTTCGATAAAATTGTTCTACCTTGCAGGGTTCCGACTATTGTGGCTTGATGATTATTCGTTTAATTATTTTGTCATGTGATTGTTGGATTGATTAAACTCTCGGACATGTCGAGATTCGTTTTTGGTGGTGAATGCTTGTAATAGTAAAAATTCGGGGGTTGACCGAATTTAGGTTTATTATTATTGTTTTATTTTTCCGGAAAATGTATAGGGTCGATTTCATGTATAGAATCGATACCGAATAGTGTAAAATTAAATTTGTAATTTATTTTGCGTTGGATCGATGCCGAAACGACCGCCGGAAAAGACGTGTGACGAAGGAGATGATCGTGAGAGTGAAGGGCTCGGATCGACCGCCCCATGGTCGATCCCACGAGGACGATCGACCCACGCCCAAGAGGGGCTGCCCGCGGGAGCTCCGGCCACGCCGGCCACCATGGGAGGTGGCGCGTGGGCTAGACGGCGGCGGCTTGAAGGCGGCGGTCGAGGGGTGGCGCGGGGATCCCCACCCCGTGCTATCCCGGTCCGGTAATTCGCTTTCCTAATTGGTTCGGGTTTTTCCTATTTGAGTGTTCCTATTTTTGGGAACTCTCATGGATTAGGAAGAGAATCAATTTGGGATTAATTAGGATTCCTAAATTGATTATTTCTATTTTATGGAAATATTCATGGATTAGGAATCTAATTAATTAAGAAAGTAGAAGAGTCCTAAATTATTTTATTTCCTTATTTCATTATGGAAATCATCTAGAATATTCCAAGTGGGTCTTGGATAGATTATTCTAGAGATTTAATGAAGTAGAAAGGGAAAATAAAATAAATAAAAATATTAATAATATTTAATTTTATTTTTAATTCATTCGATTGACTTAATTATTATTAATTAAGTATCTTTTGGATTTATTAAAAATAAATAGATTTAAATATTGGAAATTAATATTCTCGTCACATGGAGCATTCAAGAACGAAGACTGAAGACTATAAGATGCGTACGGAGATGGAGTAAAGCCATAATAGTCGGAAAATAATATTCTAGTATTATTTTGACTATGTGATAATACTATGTGCTTTATTACATGTATGCATGCTATATGTGTTTATTTTTATGCACTAGATAGCGTATCCATTTATTGTAAAAAGCTAAGTGGGAGAGGGTATGGAAACATACCCATGGTCTCCATTGCTGCTCTCTTGGTGACTTTTATAAACTTTTGAAGTTTATATAGATAAGTTATTGGAGGAGAGTTCTTGTAATTCCTCTTACGAGAAACATTGATTAAGTTTATCAAACAATGCCTAATTTGTCTTTCCAAAGCTGATTTCAAGTCGACTCATTCTCACCCCGGGGAGTGGAATGGAGCCAGAGCCACTTGGTCATGTCGAGGACACAAATTAGAGGCAGTCGTACCATCTTTTGAAGGTGGATCGATTGTCTGCTCGGCTCCCTCATTTATGAGAGATAGGGTTGTTCGCATGGTGAATCACTGGTTAGAAACTTCGAGTTTCACTTATGATTCTCCGCGTCTTGATTTGCAAGATCGAATGGATCAAGTAATTGGATTTCAATTATATAAATCTTTTGGTATAGTAAACGTCCACACGAACGTGGCTTGCTATACTGAATGGGATTTTAGAATAATTGATGTAGACAGTTATAGGGAATTGTGAAGGATTGCGAGTTGTCGTAAACGTCCACACGAATGTGGCTTGCGGTGACGTAACAATTCTAAACGATTCACCTTAGTACTGAGTAATGGTTTACACTTAGGTACGCTTTATAGTATTCTTCCCAACGAAGTAACGCTATAATGATGTACGACCAAAGAAAAATCTAATTGCTAAATCATTTGGGTGGGTAAACGTCCACACGAACGTGGCTTGCTTTACCTGATGGGATTTTAGAGGCGATTAGTGATTTAATGATATTATTAAAGGGAGATAATATCGGTTATTAAATTGTTTGTTTGTTTTATGTGCTTATAGGTTAAGAATGACTGTGAACCCACTTTGTGATATACTTAAAGATGAAACCTCACTGGTTCCAAATAGTACTGATTGGAAAAGAAATCTAGACATTGTTCAGACTGTCAAGCTTTCTGAATCCACTGTTGTTCCAACTACGTTGAGACATGGTGTGGAAGCTAGGCAAGAGGTGTTTAACATACCCACGGAATCGTTCCTCAATGAGTCCCTTAAAAACGGCTCGGCGAAGGCGATTTTTGTGCGTAAGTTAAGAGAAACACGAGCTCTTGTGGCTAGGCTAAAAGAAAAGCAAGCAAAGAAGCCCAGTGGTTTTGAACCACGGATTGGGAGGAGCAAGCCGCGAGGCAAGTGCTTTCGATGCAAGCAGTCTGGGCACTGGAAGTCTGATTGCCCTCTCATCAAAGGTACGAAATTTTCCTTAGTCACCGAAACATTATCAGTGGTGATATCTACCAGCACCTGGTGTGTAGATACGGGGGCCACTGATCATGTCTGCAATTCATTGCAGGGGTTCCAGGAAACCCGGAGACTTAGAGAGGGAGAGATCGTGGTCTACATGGGCAATGCCGCGAAGGTGGCGGCTGTTGCAGTGGGAGACGTTCACTTACGCTTTAGTAGTGATAGGGTTTTAGTTTTACAAAATTGTCTTTATGTACCCAACTTTAGAAATAATTTAATTTCGGTTTCTAAACTTATTATGAATGGATATTCTGTTTCTTTTGACCACTCTGTGATCATAAGAAGAAACAGTGAGATTATCTGTTCTGGTACATTGGTGGACGATTTGTATGTGCTAAATCCTGAGTCTAACACGATGCAACTAACCGAGAGTAATAACACATCTACGAACACCAATAAGAGAAAGGAACCTTCTAGGATGAATCAATTATACTTGTGGCACCTAAGGCTAGGTCATATTAACTCAAATAGAATTCAAAGGTTGAAAACTGATGGTCTCATCAGTGGTGTTGAAGGAGAGGACCTTCCAACCTGCGAATCCTGTTTGGAGGGAAAAATGACCAAGCGTTCTTTTTCTGGTAAAGGACAAAGGGCTGAACAAGTGTTGGATTTGATTCACTCTGATGTATGCGGACCTATGTCTACTCAGGCAAGGGGAGGGTACGAGTATTTCATCACTTTCACTGATGATTACTCAAGGTATGGATTTGTATACTTGATGCGCCGCAAGAGCGAATCCTTTGACAAGTTCAAGGAATTCAAGGCTTTTGCGGAGAACCTTCAAGGTAAATCCATTAAATGCCTGCGATCTGATCGCGGAGGCGAGTACCTGTCTGGAGAATTCAAGGCATACTTAGCAGAGAATGGGATTGATTCCCAAATGACATCACCATATACTCCCCAGCAGAATGGTGTGTCGGAAAGAAGGAATAGGACTCTTATGGAGATGGTGCGTTCAATGATGAGTTACTCGGACTTACCTACTATGTTCTGGGGACATGCCTTGGAAACAGCGGGGGCTGCTGGAGCAGCCCCACCCCAACCGATCGCCGGCGTGCGATCGGTGATCGCATGAAACCCTAGCCGCGGGGGCTCGGCTGGGCGTGCGTGCATGGCTTTGGCCATGCCGTGCGTTCGGTCGTGCTCCGGCTCGTACGTGGTGTTCGTGTGATTTCCGGCGAATGGTTTTTGATCGGGTTATTGTTTCCGCAAATTTTAATAGCCCGGGATATCGAATTCCAACAGCATCATCATGTCTTTGCCCTTGTGTTGTATCCTGACTTCGTTGCCGCTGCCCTTGCGCTACTTCCTCACGTTGCTACTCCTGCGTCGATTCTTTCAGTCACTACCCTTGTGCCACATCAACGTGTGGATGCGCTTGCGCCGTGCCCTCTGGTTTGCCGACGATTGGTATTTGATCCCGGCATCTTCGTGCTCGATTTTCAGGTTCGAGGTCGAACCTTCTCCTAGAGGGGGAGAATGATGCAGATATAAAAGTTAAAGATTGTGTCTTGCTCTCTAAGTTATTACTATTATTTTATTTATTTTAATTTATTCTATTAGGGTTTTAGTAGTACTATTTATATGTCGTTTTTCTTGTTTAGTTGAAGAGATGTTTATGATGAAATAAAAAGGTTCCTCTGTTGAGGTTTTTTATCACGTTTCGGTATTCTTCGGAATCAACGAAAGTTTGATATTTTAATTCTCGGGTATTCTCAGAATCAACGAGTTTTAATTTGTGTGTTCTTGCTTCCCTGCGTCACTCTTTCAAACACAATTGCAATGTCAACCATACATAATTCAGTTTGACGGGTGAATAGTCATCAAATGCTTTCTCTACCGCATAGACAAGCTCCGTGATAGTTCTCGCTCGCATTTTTTGTTGCAATGAATGTATGCCTCTGAAAAAACCAAGGTCGAGTATATTGAAATCGGGAGAGTTTGGAGGTTGACAAACTAACTTAATGTCAAGTCCACTCTGTGATGTTGCGACTATAAAATCCGGGTCACTGGGAATAACATGCGTCCTAGCATTGTCTTGTTGGATAAATATAGTTTCTCTTTCTCTTGATCTTGGCCACTTTTGTTGAATTGCTGGAATCACCTTTTCGATTAAAAATTTTCTAATGGTCTCTCTCTTCACCGATGTAATCGGCTTCATCTCCATAGTACCGGCATCTCTATTTCTACTACTTCTCTTGGCTGGTTGTATAGTGACTAAAGGCCAGCACCCAATTTTACCTTCAAATAACACTCTTCCTTCATCATCAAATCTGGGACGAGCTGTAGCCGCTAAGAACATAACTTTCTCAATGAAATTTTTACTTTGACATGTCCTATCAGGGTCGTTTTCATCATTGAGCAAGTAATATGTCTGGTCCTTTTTGGTCATATAAAACCATTTCTCGTCGATATGCACATAATTGTACATTCCATTAAATTTAGGATCATCCAACACTGAACTTTCATCAAGCATCGACAAACAGAATTGAAGTCGAGATATTTTATTTACCTCTTTCAAATGTGGTTTAATGGCACTTGAGTGACAACGAAGGACGCCTTGCTTAAATAGGCGATGCAACTTTGAGTAGCTAACTCCTAAAGCATCTAAGAGAGATGTCAGCGTTGTTCGTTTATGTAACTCTATCTCCCGGACTTGATTTAGATCAATGTCAATTCGTTTACGACCACAATTTTTTGCTTTTCTTGACGAAACATCGACATCTATGCCTGGTGGAGTTCTCTTGTGAATTTTCCATATCCTCTGCACGGTCCGCAAAGAATCGATATTAAATAAATTCTGCACTTCTTTTGTCGTGTTCTTCGTTAATTTGCCGTTCACACTTTTCTCTAATAGGGCACGATATATTGCCCATCGTTCAACGTCAGTCAAGAACTTGTTTTTTCTTGCTCCAGCAGTCCCTAAATAAATTAATTTGTTACAACACCAATAAATAATAATTCTCCACAAAAAATACTAGACCAAACATAAAAAAAACACTACTCCACCAAAAACACACAGGATAGTTTTACCATAAATTCAAGAAAAAAACTTCTCCACATAATTTTTTTGTTTATTTATGTTTTCAGAACTGAGAAGATAAGATCAAAAGCAGACAAAACTAATCAAAGAAAAACACTATTTACTTGAAATTACTCATTGGATCCATTCACTTTAAATCATCGAAATCAAATAACTACATCACATAAACAAAGCAATATATCTCAGGTTGTTAACTGACATTTCGTCTTCAAAATAATTTACCATTAGAGGTTAGAATCGAATTTCATTTTGGTTCATTGAAGCTTTCCACTTGTCTAAAAATATTTAACAAAAATATGAACATAATACCTTGGTATGTTGGCGGAGAAACGATAACTTCTTCTTCCGAAGAATCTGAATTTTCCTCAGAATTATTTACTTCAAACTCTTGTAGGTCGAGTTCTATAATCGGACATTCAATCTCATGATTATCTCCGTTTAATTCTATTATCAAATTTCCGGAAGAAGAATTTGATACGGTAATTGAAATTTCACCTTCTCCTTCTCCAATATATGATTCATCTTCAGAAATTGGAGGAGGTTGATTAAAATCGATTATAAATTCGGAATTCATATATAAGAAATTGAAATTTAGAATATGTAATCGTCATATTTGTAGAAAAAAATGATGAGAATTTGAATTTCAATTTGAATTTTCCTCAAAAATTTGGCTCCAACTAAAAATTTTGGAACCAAAACTTTTTAAAAGATTAGATTTTTGGAAGAGGAAGACCAAAGATTTTATTTTTTTAAATTAAGAACACTGCAAATTTGAAATTTCTTTGGAAGAGAACGATTTACACAGACGAGGGAGGAAGAGGAAGAACGGAGAGAGAATTCTACTGTCCTAAAATTTTAGAATTAAAAGGAGGTTAATTTGGGTATAAAATAAATTCAATCTTTTGAATAAAATAATTATATAAACTTATAAGATGTTAATTTGCTTGACACTTTAAGATCTTATATAAATAAAATTACCAGAAAAGACTTGTTATATATAAAAAAATTAAAAAAATTAAATTAACAAAATAATAAATTTGAAATTTTTGTTTATATATAAATTATAATAATTTTAAGAATATTTTGGTATTTTATTATTTAAGTTAGTAGAGCTTATAAACGGTTTTAAAAAAAGTACTTTTCATCCTACTTTTTTTAAAACAGCTTATAAGCTATCAAACATCTTATTTTTAAGTTTTAGAAGATTTAAAAAAAAAATTATCAAACAAATTTTAAGAGCTTATAAGTTCCGTCAAACACCATTTACTCTGTCTCATTATACTTTATATATTGGCCTTTTAATTATCGTTTTAATTATCGATGGATATCGCAACATCGAACTCGAGTTTTTTTCAAGACTATCACATGTCGTGTAAATCGATTAACTCTCATCGATCAGGGAGCGTTGACATCTTCATGTTCATCGTCCATCGCCAATGATATTCACTGATAGCCTCCGACTTTCACTTGCTCAATTCTCTGTCCCACATTGCCTCTTCTCAACTATTTAAATTACACTTATATTTTATGACAAAAATACTATTTCACTATATATTTTAACAAGTTTTAAAATAAAAAGTAGCCGTTTAATATATTCACGTGGTGAGTGTAAAAATATGTAAACATTGTGTATGTTTGTGTAATATTCCCTAATTTAGTTAGGTGAGTGTAAAAATATGTGTTGAATAGGTTTGTGTAATATTTCCTAAATTATATATTCACTTTCATGCCTTTTTAACTACTATAATAACTTAAAGTACAACCCACAATTAAAAACACATAATTATCAAAATTAAAAAAACTAAGGATGGAAGTTGTCTTCATCTTGATCATTTTTTTGACGTGGCTTGTCTAGGCACAAAGAGATAAAATTTGTTACAAAGATTGTATTGCATCATAGTATGAATAAAAGAACAAAAATAGAAGGAGATATCAAGTACATTTTAGATAAAACAAAACGAGATTTGATTTTCCATTAACTTAAAAGACTAAATGTGGAATCGGACTATGTTACATAACGTTTTTTGATATTATCGTCGCACATAATTTTATTTATGGAGATCCCTAATTATTTATAAGTGTAAAATACTTATAAACTAGGTAACCAAATAGTAATAGAAAATAAATCATAAACCTAATATAACTCAAAAATCTCAATAAATAAGGAAAAAAAATTATATTTCTTCTTTAATTCTAATCTCCTTAAATCCAAAAACAAATCAGTAAAAAATTTATACAGATTCGAGTCATATTTTATCAACTACTATAATTACTTAGAGCACAACACACAATTGTTCGAAAACACACAATTATCAAAATGAAAAAACTAAAGATGGAAGTTGTTTTCATCTTCATTTTTTTGACGTGGCTTGTCTCGGCACAAGGAGATAAAATTTGTTACAAAAATTGTTTGTATCATTCTATCATGAATAAAAGTACCAATTTGTTTTATAAGGCCGTGTGTAAAGCATATTGTGCTTTGTCGGAATCGGCCTCACCGGGGATCTTCCCCGACAAAATATTCGAGTTTAAAAGTAAAAGCGCAAGCGGTGAGAAAAAAAACAAAAATCGATGAAGGCGATAACTGATTAATTATAGTATTATTGTATTGTGTAAGAAACTTGAAGTATGTTATGACTAAGGTGAAAATTAAATTGTTATTGTTATTTCAATTTAATTAAATAATATGATTTTCAATGTTTTGATTACCCGAATATTAGAAACCGTTTTTTATTAATTATTTAATAGATGGAATAACATTATGAATCACAAGTTAATTATGAATCACAAGTTAAATGAAATAACATTAAAATTGAGTTGTTCCATTCCAATTGTTCTTGTCATAAATTAGATTTTCTATAGCAAGTTATAAGTCTATAAATTGTTCATCCAAAAATTGTATGATTACATTTTTTTATGGGTAGGTGGAATTATTGAGTTTCAACAATGTATGAACTCGCCACAAAATATGAGAGGTTGTTTTTAAGACATGTTCTTTTGGACTTAATTTCAGTCTAGTTCAGTTCAGTTCAGTTCGCTTAAGTTCAGTTCAGATCGCTTCAGTTCAACTCATTAAGTTCGTTTCAAAATAAATTAAAATAAAATAAATAAAAAATAATTTCAATCTATAATTTTAAATATACAATGTTAAGTATCCCACATCGGTTGGATAACGATCCTAGAGCTCACATATAAGTTGGACAACCTTAATATCTTAACAAGGCCTTTTAAGGTGTTATTGACTCAACCACTGCCGCCGGGAAGGAGAACGCCGATGCTGCTGCCCCACCACTGCCGCCGAGAAGGAGACCAAACCACTACCGAAGCCCGCTTTTCGCCTACCACTGTTGAAAGTCCCCACAACCGAAAATTTTAATTTGAACCCAAAGAGAGGTAATACTCCATGGGTATCATATGAAGTTCGAGACGAAAAACGTGACGATCAAAACCGATAGTTACTACGGAGGCGCGCGACGATCGAAATTGCGACGACCAAGTGGCGCGCGGCGATCGAATTTGCGACGACTGAAACCGATAGATACTACGGAGGCGCGCGAAGATCTCGAAGATTATTTAATTTATTTTATTAATATTATTATTATTATTTTTTTATTTTTTTTCGGGACTTGAAGGTTTTCGACAGTGACGTGAAAAGTCGGCGGGATGGTGGTTTAAGAAAATAATCGATTGTTTTTATCTTCTTCTTCAAGATGGAATACGAATTTCGTATTCTCATCTCGAGCTTTTAGATGAATCGGTTTCTAACATGGTATCAGAGACGGCCCAACACGATGATGGAGCCCCAGCCGATGAAATTTCCGGCTTGCCCAAAGATGGCACTATATCCACGAGTAGAGCCGACAAAACCGAGCCTACTCGTGAGGGGGCGTGTTAAGTATCCCACATCGGTTGGATAACGATCATAGAGCTCACATATAAATTGGACAACCTTAATACCTTAACAAGTCCTTTTAAGGTGTTATTGACCCAACTTTAACATACAATATAATTACAATATAATTACTGTCATAATATTATGCTTAAGCTCAGATCAGTTCAATTCAGTTTAGTCAGATTCAGTCTAAAAGAACAAGTCTTAGTTCCAACTCTCTAACTTTCAAGAAATTTTGGGTAATATTTGGTAGTTCAAAGTTTTATAAAATCTACTGGCTTATCAAATGTTTAAAAAAAGTAATGGATGAGATATTTTAATGCACTATTAATGATTAAAAAAATAAAAATATTCAAATATTATTGACCCTCTTGCAATATTTAAACTACCTAAAATTATTTATATATTTAAATTTTATAAATTTATATATGCATTGTATATTTATATAAATTATTATATTTTATTTGAAAACAACACTTCAATCTCTTCCTAAAATAGGATATCATCTTGCATATCATTTTAATTACCGTTTTATTCCTTATTCTTTTGCATGTATAATTCAAATTCCTTCACATGTTAAATAACAATAAAAAAATTTGATATATTTCTTGATAAGGAGGAGAAACGAGAAATTCCACACCCACCCGATCGTAGTCCCTTCGATCAGATATGATGTAAATCGAGGGATGTGCCTGAGTAGCAGACACTTGTGCGAGAGAGCCAACATGTCTCACTCCGGAACAAACTTCATAATATTTTAATGAAAATTTGTCACACCCGAGTAATTTCGAACTCTACGTCGTCGAAGAATTACACCCATATTATTACATGTCTTACCACTCGATTAAGCCTGTGAGCAAAAAAAATGATATCTTTTACAAACTGAGCTTGTAAGAACACAACAAAAAAATAGAAAAATACAACTACTCTCATGATTGATGATGCATATTTCAAAATAAACAATTTAGTTAATGTGCCCCACTCATGATTTTATTCCAAAAAATAAATAAATGTATTTGTATAAAGTCCTTGTGGGGTGATATAATGTTGGAAATCGATATCCCGGGACCGTCGGAATTGCGGAATACACGACCCCTATTAGTATTCCCATCGCTGGAGTTTGATCGCGAGCACGCCACGCGGACCGGGGCCCGACCGAATGCGCCACGCACCCGAAGGCACGCTGCGCCCAGCCGAGCCCCCGCGAGGGGGCTCGCGATCGCATGATGCGATCGCTGGGGCTGCTACGAGCAGCCCCCGGCAGCAAGTTCGGCGTTTTCCGCGAGCCGCTGCGGGCGCACCAGCCGCCCGCCCGACGATCTTTCCCTAGGCATCGATCGCCCCCTCGGCTCCTAGCCGAGGGCTCCCATGCACGCGCGATCCCCAACGGAGATTCGACCGCGGCGGTCCGGTGGTCTTCGACCACCACTGCCGGTCGTTCCTCGTTCCGGGGTTCGTCCTCGGATCTTTGTTCATCGGTATATTCGATAATATATAATTAAAATCATAAAGGGGTTTTCATGATTTTACCTTGTTCTCGTTGTCCGGAAAAACGAGATCTATTGAAGACCTTGAGACCTTCCCACGTATTCCTTACACTAGCTTGAACGTCGGGGTGGTCGACAATCCTTCAAGCTCTATGGATCTCCTTCTCAATTCTCTAGACTAATCAAGTATGATTTGCTGGAATTCGATATCCCGGGCTATTAAAATTTGCGGAAAATAATAACCCGACCGAAATCCTCGATCGCCGGAGATCCGACCACGAACCACCGTACGAGCCGGAGCTCAACCGAGCACCACCACGGTCCGCCCGTGATGCCCAGCCGAGCCCCCGCACGGGGCTCGCGATCATCTCGCGGATGATCGCTGGGATGCCTCACGGCATCCCCGAGGCTGCTCGTAGCAGCCCCCCGCGATCGAGCTCACGGGCTCGATCGCCCCTCGGCTCCAGCCGAGGGCTCCCTTGCGACGCGCCGCCGACGAGGTGGCCGGGAGGATCCAACGCGGCGCCAGCCCGCGGCATCCCCGGCGATCGACCGAAGTCGGACGCCGGGGCTTCCCCTTGTCGTGCGTCGCGGCGGTCCGAACCCTAGGGTTCGACCGCCACCTTCGATCCTCGCCGGGGATCTCGAATCCCCGTCCCCGAGGTTCGTCGTTTTCCCGGATCGTGCGTTCATGTATGTATCACAATTAATTGAACATAAAATCACACAAGGAGTTTCATGATCATACCTTTGATTCGTTGTGCGGAGAAACGAAATCAAGTTGAAGACCTTTTGGATCTTCCCACGTATTCCTTGCACTCCGTTCGAACGTCGGGTGGGCGATGATCTATCGAACTCCTATGGATCTCCTTCAACTCTCTAGAATATCAAGTATGATAATCTTGTCTTATTATTTATGAAGGCCATGTAGTGCTTTTATAGGCTACGTAGGGGATCTAAAGGAGGTGGAATATTGGGCTTCCAATATTGAAGATTAAATTGAGCCCACTGCTCAAGTCCATTAATCCTTATCAATATTAATTAATTTATTTTCCACTATATAAATTAATTGCACTCCCAATATTAAACCATATTATATCAAATAATATTTCTCCGGTAGTATTATTTATTCCGTGTATTTAAGATTTAAATATCCATGAATAAAATTAATTTATTGATAATTAATTTATTCATCTCTTTAATCCGAGACTAGTACCATTCAACCTTAATTATTGTGCGGAACGAATCCACTCATGAGGTTTACACAATAATTCCTTATGAACTCATCTCGGGGATATTATCAACCCTTCCGGGATACACTGTCCGGTCAATCATTCACGGCATGTCATATATGAAATATAGTGACCCAACTTAACCGGTAATTAACCCAATAATTAAATCGGTTAATTCCTTTGGTAAATCAAAGTCACTTATATTAAATATACACACCCGCAATAATATCGGGGATTAAGAATAAAATACATTGAGACTCGAATCGATTATCGCCGGCAATCCTAATCGATGAATCTCAACGATCCGCTCAATACACCAAGTGTACAAGTGTGATAAAATAATTAAGACAAATTATTTTCTCTCTCACACAACGACTATACCGATGGATTGGTCCGGGTCCATCTAGGTCGTGAGCCACTGTTTGATTAAATACGAGTAACCGATAGTATGATCTTCTGTGTGGGCCCGACACACCATACTAACTACAACGTATAAAATCTAGGACTATGATTTGCATATATTTAATAAATAATAATTAAAAGCAAACGATTGTTTATTAATTTAATAGATTAAATGCTATGACCGGGAGTTTACCGTTACTTAAATCTAGACATTAAGTACACAACTCCAACAATCTCCCACTTGTACTAAGGTCTAGTCATTTCCTCCAAACTCCCGGTTCCCATACTCATCACGTGCTTTAGAGTGTACTTCCGAGAAGTACTATGTGAGTGAGCAATCTAGGTTGCCGCTCTGAAGTTATCTTGGTGACTACTACGTCGTCTCCCTCGACGATGATTCGTATCAGGTGGGACTTGCTCTATGTGTTATCATCACTTTTTACTTATGACCTCTTCCAGTTCACTTTGCACCGCTATCCAATAGCCTTTGGTGAACTAAGAGTCATATCCAAGTCAAGAGGTAATCTCGGAACCTAACCAAAACTTCCGCTGCCTCTGAGGCTGCTATTCGGTTATGAGAGAGTCTGAGAAGCGTCCTGCTTATCACTCTTTCATTTCATGGTTCCACCTCTTTCTAAAAGTGAACACATAGCCTGATATCGACTTACACTTGTCCTTCTTTGATTTTTTGGATCTGAGAATCTGTAATCTAAGAAGATTTCGTCTTGCTCCGTAAGCCAGTACTATGAAAGTACTCTTACAGCATTCGAACATCCCTTATCCAGATTACTTTGATATCCTCCCACTACGCAAACGACATAGTTGATATCAGGTTGTCTTTTTACAACATTGCATCTATAAGGATTTCTACACATAAAGTGTAGGAAACTGCTTTATCTTCATCTATCTCCTTCATGTGTTCGAAACACATATCCTTTAGATAGATGTATATTCTCTGAAAGGCAATAACCTTTCTCAGAAGTATGCATGTTTAAAGCAAACCATAATCGTATAAGGTATCTAGGAGAAGTACAATGTTCTTATAGTTAAAACGATCTTAAGAACATGCTCTAACTTCTACTCAATCTTATATCTCGATTTATTTAGACAACCATTATTTTATGTCTGACAATATCTTTACATTGTTGCCAATGATAAAATATTATCTACATAAGATCTCCGAGAAACACCACCTTGTTTCCATTATGTCTCTAATACACCTATCGTCTTTGCCATTTTGATGAATCCATAAAATGGACTATCTCATCAATTTGCAAGTTCCACGATTTAAAGCTTTGTTACAATCCATGAATGAATTTACTAAGCTTGTACTCTAAATGATCTATCCTCTTAACAATAAACCTTATTGTTCCAAGCAGGCACATTTAGATCCAGTACCACCCTTATGCAGAGCTAAGGATCGATTTCATCTCTACTAGATCCAGAGTCCGAACTCCTTTAGTCTTATGAATATCTCTGGTTGTCCAACAACCTCCCACTGCAATGGCGTCCCGGTGTATAACAATAATAACAGTAGGTGCAGTGTGTGGTGTACTTCTACTCGGTTTGGCTGGTTCCTAGTCTTTGTCCTTTTTCTCATTCCAAGGTATTACGTCAGTTCAGGCTTTGTGGTTCATCTAATAGTTTTCCTCTAAGAACTGGGCGATAGACGTCCCTCTGGTTCATAGTACTATAGAACACACAATACTTCGTTCATCTAGGATATCCTACAACCGAGGGGATCTACAAGAAGGGCAAGTCTCATGCACTTGTAGCCACTAAGTCCAAGAGCTTAAAGCATATTGGCGGTAAAGGGAAGAAGAAGCTAGCATGGAAACCCAGTGGTTCCAAGCCTAAGGGACCACAAGAAGGGACCAGCAAGCCTAAGGGCAAGTGCTTCCGATGCAAGCAGTCTAGGCACTGGAAGTCTGATTGTCCTCTCAGACAAGGTACGAAATTTTCTTTAGTCATTAAAACATAGTCAGCGATATTATCTACCAGCACCTGGTGTGTAGATATAGAACCACTGACGATATGTGCATTTTAATGCAGGGGTTCCAGGAAACCCGGCGACTTAGAGAAGAAGAGATCGTTGTCTACATGGGCAATGCCGTGGAGGAGGCAATTGCTGCAGTGGGAGACATTTATCTACGCTTTAGTAGTTATAGGATTTTATTTTGAATTATTGCTTTATGTACCCTTTTATTTTAGAAAGAACTTTGTTCTGGTTTTCTGAATTTTAATGAATGGATATTTTATTTCTTTTGATCATTTGATGGTTATGAGAAGAAATTATGATATTGTCTATTCCGGTACATTAGTTAGCAATAAGTGAATGTTAAATCCTAAGTCTACCACGATGCAACGAACCGTTTTGATAACTCGTCTTTAAATACCAATAAGAGATATTTCTAGAATGAATCAATTATACTTGTTGCATCTTAGGCTAAGTCATGTTTATTCAAAAAGAATTCGAAGGTTGAAAACTGATGGATCAGTTAAGTTGAAGGAGTGGACCTTCTGACCTGCGAATCCTGTTTGGAAGATAAAATGACCAAGCAGTCCTTTCTGGATAAAGGATAAAGATCCGAGCAAGTATTGGACTTTATTCACTCTGATATATGCGGACCTATATCTACTCAGACAAGAGGAGGGTACGAGTTATTCATATGATGAATTCTAGAGAAATGGATTAGCATACCTGATGCGCCACAAAAGAAAGTGTTTTGAAAAGTCAATGGACACAAAGCTGTTGTGGAGAACCTTCATGGTAAATCCATTTAAAGCATGCGATCTAATCGCGGAGGCGAGTACCTGTCTGAAAGATGCAAGGCATACTGATCAGAGATTGGGATTAAATCCTAAGTGACTACACCATACACTCCTCAGTAGAAATGGTGTGTCGGAAAGAAGAAATGGAACTCTTATAGAATGGTAAGTTATGAGTTATTCGGACTTATTATGTTCTATGGATATGTTTTGGAAACAACGGAGCATGGTAATGCGGTTGTAGGATATCCTGGAAGAACAAAAGATGTGCGTTCTGTAGTACTATGAACCAAAAGGTCGTTATAAGTTCTAACGCCCGGTTCTTAGAGGAAGACTATGTGATGAACCACAAGCCCAAAGTGACTTGACACTTGATGAAATGAGAGAGAACGATGAGGAATTAGAACCAGCCGAACCGAGTAGCGGTACACCACTAACTGCATCTACTGTTATCACTGTTAATACACCGGAATGCCGTTGTAGTGGGAGGTTGTGAGACAACCGGAAAGATTCATAAGACTAGGTGAGTCTTTGGACTCTGGACCTAGAGTACAAGAAATCGATCCCTGGATTTACAAGGAGGCAGTATTAGATCTAAATGCGCCTTCTTGGAAGAAAGCAATGGAATCAAAGGGTTCATTAATGCTAAGAGGAGAGAACATTTAGAGTACAAGCTTAGTTGATCCATTTATGGATTGAAAAAAGCCTCGAGATCGTGGAACTTGCGATTTGATAAGATAGTCCATTCTATGGATTCATTCAAAGCAAAGACGAATCGTGTGTATTGGAAGCGTGATGGATACAAGGTAGTGTTTCTCGGGCTTTATGTAGATAACATTCTTCTCATTGGCAACAATGTAAAGTTGTTATCAGACATATAGTGATGGTTGTCTGGATGAGTCAATATGAAAGATATAGGAGAAGTTGGATATGTTCTTAAGATCTGGGATCTCAAGAAAAGAACATTGTACTTCTTCCAGACATCTTACATAGACACGATTATGACTCATTTAACATGCAAAATTCCGAGAAAGGTTTGTTACTTTTTCATACTCGGAATGCGTCTATCTAAAGACATGTGTTTTGAAACACAAAAGGAGATAGAAGCAGTAAAAGCAAATTCCTACACTTTGGGTGTGGAAAGCTTTATATATGAAATGTTATGTACGGAACCTGATATCTGCTATGCGGATGACATAGTAGCAAGATATCAAGGTAATCCCAGAAATGAATATTTGACTACTGTAAGGAACATCGAGGAGTACTTTCGAAGTACTGGAAACTATGTTCTGAGTTACGAAGCAGACTAGCTTTTCCTTTAGTATTAAACTCACTCAGATTTCCAATCAGATGAGGACCGGTGAAATTCGATATCAGGTTATGTGTTCACTTATATGAGGTGGAGCTATAACATGGAAAAGTGTTAAGCACGATGCTTTCCAGACTCTACCAGGGGTAACCAAGTAAGTAGCAGCCTCAGAGGCAGCGAAACAATTGGTATGGCTCAAGAATTACCTCTAGGACTTAGATGTGATTATTAGTTTGCCAAAGGCTATGTAAATAGCGGTGCGATAGCAAACTAAGAGAATCACAAGTCCATAGTGTAAGTAAACACATAGAGCGCAAGTACTGTTGGAGATCGATATCCCGGAATTAATAAATTTAAATAAATAAATTATCTAATTAATTCCGACCGAAATCCTTTGGAGATCGAATATCCGGGGTTGTCAAATTGCGGAACGACAACTCCAATCGACTCCCGGTTGCCGGAACATCCCGCCACGAACCATCATGTATATCTGGACTCAACCAAACCCTAACCGCGGCTAAGGAGCGGCTGTTCGGTCGAGCCCATGCAAGGGGTTCGCGGCTTGTCCTTGGCAGCTGCCCCACGGTGATCACACGCCCAGCCACGGTGAACCGTGGCTAGCGATCACCGCCAGCCGCCGACGCGCGAGCGGGGCTGCTCCAGCAGCCCGCTGGAGTCTCGTGCGTGCGTACGGGGCTGCTTGCAGCAGCCCGCTGATCGTGGACGGGGAGGGCTCGGACAGCCCGCGAATCCGCTACGGGAAAACCCGTAGCTCGCGGCCGAGCCCGTGCGATCGAGCCCTCGGCGTCCAGCCGAGGCTCACGCCTCCTCGACCCATCCCGTCGAGCCGTTGAGCCGCCGGCGGTCCGGTGATCTTCGATCACCACCGCCCGGTTCAAGCTCGACATGGGTCGCGTTCTCGGATCTTGGTTCACGATATTTTTACGATAATTAAACGATAAAATCATAAAGAGGGTTTTACGATTTACCTCGTTCTCGTTGTTCGGAAAAACGAAGAAATTAATTTGAAGACCTTGAGATCTTCCCACGTATTCCTTGCACTAGCTCGAACGTCGTGTGGACGACGTTCTTCCGAACTCCATGGATCTCCCTCTCTACTTTCTCTCTCTAGAATTGTGTTCTTTAAGTTATGAGAATAGAGAAGACCATGTAGTGCTTTTATAGGTTACGTAGGGGATCTTAAGGAGGTGGAATATTAGGCTTCCAATATTAATGATTAAATTGAGCCCAAGCCCAAATCTATTAATCCCATTAATATTAATTAATTTATTTTCCACTATATAAATTAATTGCACTCCCAATATTAAACCATATTATATCAAATAATATTTCTCCGGTAGTATTATTTATTCCGTGTATTTAAGATATAAATATCCATGAATAAAATTAATTTATTGCTAATTAATTTATTCATCTCTTGTAACCGAGAATAGTACCATTCAACCTTAATTATTATGCGGAACAAATCCACCTGCAGGGTTTACATAATAATTCCTTATGAACTCATCTCGGGGATATTATCAACCCTTACGGGATACACTTTCCCGTCAAGTATTCACGGCATGTCATTTATAAAATATAGCGACCCAACTTAACCGGTAATTGACCAAATAATTAAACCGGTCAATTCCTTTGGAAAATCAAAGTCTTTTATATTAAATATACACACCCGCAATAGTATCGGGGATTAAGAATAAAATACACTGAGATTTAAATCGATTATCCAAGGCAATCCTAATCGATAAATCTCAAACGATCCGCCCAATACACCAAGTGTACAAGTGTGATAAAATAATCAAGACAGATTATTTTCTGTCTCACACAACGACTATACCGATGGATTGGTCCGTGTCCATCTAGGTCGTGAGCAACTGTTTGATTAAATACGAGTAACCAATAGTATGATCTTCTGTGTGGGCCCGCACACCATACTAACTACAACGTATATAATCTAGGACTATAATTTGCATATATTTAATTATAACTAATTAAACGCAAATAATTGTTTATTTAATTAAATAGATTAATGGCAATGGATCGGGAGTTCATATCACTTAAATCTAGACATTAAGTATACAACTCCAACAAGTACCACCTGATTCGAGACATCGTCAGGAGAGACGACGTTGTAGTCACCAAGATAACTTCAGGAGACAACCTAAGAGACTCTTTCACAAAAGCACTTCTTGGAAGTGCATATTAAGCACGTGAAGAGTATGGGAGTAAGGAGTTTGGAAGAAAAGACTAGACCTTAGTATAAGTGGGAGATTGATGGTGTTGTATACTTAATGTCTAGATTTAAGTGATATTAACTCCCTGTGCATTGCCATTAATCTATTTAATTAATAAACAATTATTTGCGTTTAATTATATTTAATTAAATATATGCAAATTATAGTCTTAGATTATATGCGTTGTAGTTAGTATGGTGTGCGACGTCACACGGAAGATCATACTATCGGTTACTCGTATATTAATCGAACAATCACTCACGACCTAGATGGATAGGGACCAATTCATCGGTATAGTCGTTGTATAATAAGAGAAAATAATTTGTCTTGATTATTTTATTATACTTGTGCACTTGATGTATTGAGTGGACCGCTTGAGATTAATCGATTAGGATTGTCTTGGATAATGGATTTATATCTCAATGTATCATATTCTTAATCTCTGATATTATTGCGGGTGTGTGCATTTAATATTAGTAACTTTGACTTTCCAATGGAATTGATGTTGGAAATCGACATCCCGGGGTCGACGAAATTTCGAAATACACGACCCCGATCAAAATCCCTTCGCCGAAAAACACCGAGAATCACCGCACGCGAAACCGGGCCCGACCGAAGCACCGCCGCGGGATAAACCAGCGGCTGCCCTAGCCGAGCCCCGCGAGGGGCTTGCGATCGCTCACGCGATCGCATGGGGATGCATCGTGCATCCCCGCAGGGGCTGCTCCTAGCAGCCCTGGGCGGTGAGTCCGGTGACTCACCGCCACCGCCGAGGAGAGTGGTGCGCCCAGCGCACCTGCCGCGGCTCTAGCCGTGTCTACCCCCGCGATCGACAGCATGGTCGATCGCATGCCCCGGCGTCCAGCCGGGGCTTCCTCGTGTGAGCCTGGCGATCGACCCGTAGAGTTTGATCGCCACCCTCGGCGCCCAGCCGAGGGTTCCCATGTGTTCGATCCCCGCGGGGATCTCGACCTCGCGGTCTATCCCCGTCCGTGGAGTTCGTTCGTCCCTCGGATCTTGGTTCATATGTATACTCGAATAAAGATTAAAATCATCGAGGGGGTTTTCATGATTTTACCTTTGTTCTCGTTGTGCGGAGAAACGAGATCTTTGAAGACCTTGAAACCTTCCCACATATTCCTTGCACTAGCTTGAACGTCGGGGTGGGCGACGATCCTCCAAACTTTATGGATCTCCTTCATGAACTCTCTAGACTAATCAAGTATGATTATCTTGTCTTTTTCTTGTGTTATGAATTGTGAAGACCATGTAGTGCTTTTATAGGCTACGTAGGGGATCTTAAGGAGGTGGAATATTGGGCTTCTAATAGAATTAATTAAATTGAGCCCAAGCCCAAGCTCAAGTCTATTAATTAATCTATTAATTATATTTAACTCCACTAAATAAATATAATTGCACTCCTAATATTATACTATATTATACCAAATAATATTATCTCTCCGGTAGTATTATTTATTCCGTGCGTTTAAGATATAAATGTCCATGAATAAATTATATTTATTGCTAATTAATTTATTCATCTCTTGTATCCGAGAATAGTACCATATTCAACTTTAATTATTATGCGGAACAAATTTACTCATGAGGTTTACATAATAATTCCTTATGAACTTATCTCGGGGACATTATCAACCCTTATCGGGAAACACTTTCCCGTCAAGAATTCACAGCATGTCATACATAAAATAGCGTGACCCAACTTTGCCGGTAATTGACCGAATATATCTAATTAGTCAATTCCTTAGGAAAATAAAAGTCACTAATATTAAATGCACACACCCGCAATAATATCAGGGATTAAGAATAAAATACACTGAGATTTAAATCGATTATCCAAGACAATCTTAATCGATAAATCTCAAACGATCCGCCCAATACACCAAGTGTACAAGTATGATAAAATAATTTAGACAAATTATTTTCTCTCTCATACAACGACTATACCGATGGATTGGTTCTTGTCCATCTAGGTTGTGAGCTACTGTTCGATAAATATACGAGTAACGGATAGTATGATCTTCTGTGTGACGTCGCACACCATACTAACTACAACGTATATAATCTAGGGCTATAATTTGCATATATTTAATTACCATAATTGAAAGCAAATAATTGTTTATTTAATTAAATAGATTAGTGACAATAGATCGGGAATTAATATTACTTAAATCTAGACATTAAGTATACAACTCCATCAATTGACTAATAAGATATTGGGCAATTACCGGCAAAATTGGGTCACTGTATTTTGTGTATGACATGTTGTAAATTGTTGACGGAAATGCGTGTCCCGATAAGGGTTGATAATGTTCCCGAGATGAGCTCATAAGGAATTATTATGTAAACCTCATGAGTGGATTTGTTCCGCATAATAATTAAAGTTGAGTGGTACTATTCTCGGATACAAGAGATGAATAAATTAATTAGCAATAAATATAATTTATTCATGGGCATTTCTATCTTAAACACGCGGAATAAAATAATACTCCATAAAATATTATTTGATATAATAAAATTTAATATTGGAAGATGCAATTATATTTATATAGTGGAATTAAATATAATTAATTGAATAATTAATAGATTTGTGCTTAGGCTCAATTTAATTATTACTATTGGGAGCCCAATATTCCACCTCCTTAAGGTCCCCTTTGTAGCCTATAAAAGCACTACATGGACTTCTCATAAAGTTAAGACAAGATTATCATACCTGATATTCTAGAGAGTTGGAGAAGGAGATCCATAGAGTTCGGAGGATCGTCGTCCACCCCGACGTTCGAGCTAGTGCAAGGAATACGTGGGAAGGTCTCAAGGTCTTCAATAGATCTCGTTTTTCCGGACAACGAGAACAAGGTAAAATCATGAAAACCCCGTTTTATGATTTTAATCGATGATTATCGTATATCTTCATGAACAAAGATCCGAGGGACGAACCCCGGGGACGGGGATCGACCTGCGGTAGTGGTCGAAGACCACCGGACCGCGGCGATCGAAGATCTCCGGCGGGGATCGTATGCATGGAAACCCTCGGCTGGGAGTCGAGGGGTGGCGATCGAAGCCCTAGGGCTCGATCGCCGGGCGCACACGAGGAGCCCCAGTTGGACGCCGGTGCATGCGATCGAGCTCGGCTCGATCGCTGGGCAAACCGCGGGCTCGACCCGCGGTGGTCCGCTGGGCGAACCACCCTCCTCATCGATGGCGGCGAGTCGCCGGACTCGCCGCGGGGGGCTGCTACGAGCAGCCCCGGGGGGATGCTGGGGCAGCTGCGGGTTCATCCCGCGGCACTGCTTCGGTCGGGCCCGGTTCTGTGAGGGGGTTCGCGTGTTCTTCGGCGAACAAGATTTCGGTCGGAGTCGTCAATTCTGCTTTTTCCGGCGACTCAGGGATATCGATTTCCAACACTTATCACTTGCTATCTTGTGTTGAGTTTAGGAACTTTATAAATTTATTTGACCACGTTAGCTTCCACGACAAAGTTTTCGCTTCGTCAAATCCCCATCATCGCGAGAATACTAGAGTGCTAGAATAGACGAGAGGGTGAGAATAGTGAGATACGTGTGTGCGTTTGTAAACTCCCTGGAGTTGTTTATAATTATTCTAGTGAAATATCTGCAGCGGCGAGAGTGGACGTAGCCTATTTGGGTGAACCACTATAATTCTCGTGTCATTTATTTTCTCGTCTATTTTTTGTTCATGTATCGTATTCGTTTATTGCAGCGACGGAATTGGGCGCAAATTCCAACGAGTGCTGGAATTGCAGAAAAATCAGTCACTTAAAGAGGCATTGTGGAGAGCTTTCGGGGATCGGAGGCGGGACAAATGCGGTGACGGAAAAAGAAGAGAGTGGAGATGTCTTGCTAACATATTATGAGTCTCTCAGATGTTGGGATTTGTATGGATCTCATCCATACCCCAATAGATGGAGTTTACGTATTTTCACAAGCATGAAATAAGAGCGGAAAGAACAACATGCTTAACACGTAAAATCCTAAACATGGATTTAATGCGCACGTAGTAGTAAGAACAATTATTAAGTTAGTTTAAGAATTGTGTACCTTGTTATTCTTCGTATATAGTCGATGCCCGGACGTAGATAGATCAGCCGCGAAAGTACCCAACCTCAATTCGTTGCACGAACCCTTCGTTGATCCTTGAAACGCGCTTGAAACGAACCTCGTTCGATTCTTCGATTCCTCCGGCCTCTCCACGAAATTCTCTCATGAATATATGATGTTGTAGTATTTTTCGTGGTCTTAGGGTCCCCTTATTTATATAGGAGTAATCCCATAGGGTTTCCTAGTTGGCATAAGAGTCCAAAAAGGAAGGAAATTGGAAAATTTCCAAATTTCCGCTATCTGGAGGACCAAGCGCCCGCTTGGGGGTCAAGCGGCCGCTTGGTCCACCGACTTACCCCAAGCGCCCGCTAAGGGAGGTGTAGCGGCCGCTTGGCTGTCCAGAAAACGATTTCTCTCCATTTTCTTCGTCGTTTAACCCCGGTTCTCAACCAGAGTTGGTTAGAAACACTGAACCAACTCCACCTTGAATCGACATGCAGAGAACTGCATGATCCGATCTAACACCGAATATCAACCTTCGTCACCATCTCCCAAAAATATTCTCGAGCTCCACCTGAATCTAAAAACACCAATAGTCGCAACGCCCGCCTCATGAAGATGGATTCCGCGTCCGGTATCCTCCAACCAAAGTTCTGGATAGAAGGTCACATGATCGTAATCTAGCTCTGATACCACTTGTTGGCTTTTTATGATGCTCTAATACCAACTGTTATGATATTCATGTCCAAGAAAAGGCCCTGATACCACTTGTTTCGATATTGAAACTAAATCGCTCATGGCTCTCGAAATATATATAAGATGCTGTTGAGGATTCGAACAAGGACAAACAAACACACAAACAATCACAGCCGAGGGAGCCACAAAAGCTTGGCGCCGGAAGCTTCGAGCTCAAATGGTGAAATCGGGATACGAAGACAAACGCTCGATCTAAGGATCCTAAAAGTATCTCTGAACTTCCAGGAACACAACACAATAGAAATCACACGAAATGACACACGATTTTACGAGCTTCGATCGATTGAAAACCGATCTACGTGCTCGGGGAGGGAGGTGGTTCTAGCGTGTTATTCAAGCTCTCAAGGCTATAAATATGAGTTCAGTATCAGCTCTACATCACACACACACGGTGAATTACATTTATACTCACGCACACAAAAAAACCCCAAATCTGAAATCCGTAAGAACCCTACGATCAAATCAGATTGGGCAAATCCACACCACACATTTCTAACAGAAATTGTGATCGTCATGCTGTGCGTGAGCTGGCGAGGAACTTGGAGCACTTGGAATCTCGCATTTTCATCCACTAACACGTGAGAGAGGGTCGATCCACTGCGCCGCGACATTTCTGTGAACCCAGGTAAAACGGCGTCGTTTTGCCCTGTTGGCGGCAGATTTAAATAAGCTGCTGAAATGGCCACTCTGCCCAAACTCAAACCGCGATGAGATGGTCACTTTGCCCAGACTTCCAGAATGTATAGAAACACTTCTAGAATTCAAATCTTGTGTACATTCTAACAAATCTCCACCTTACACACTATTTGCAATTCCAGCAAACATCATGTATCAACCAATCAACGCCTGATCACTCCCAGAATCAAAATCAAGAAACTAGCCTGTTCTTGAACAAAGATTCAGAATGCCAACTTTGAACCACCCTCCTGGAAGCTCAACCAAGATTCAAACTCTCACAATAGTAAATGCAGATCCCTCTCCTTCTCCTCTTTCTGGCAAGCTATAGACCATGGATTATCTCCAACCACAGCCTCCACAAACAGCAGAAAACCATAGCAAGCCAAACTGGTTTCTCCAGAAAAATTACCCAAGGACACAAACTGGGATTTTCTGAACCAAAACCTCCAATGCCAGAACCTACACACTCCAAACATGTAATGTGACTTCCCAACACACCACCATGTCTCAAACTCCCTCAGCAACTCAGAAACACCAAGTCACTAGACCAAACCAGAAATTGAATCCGAGAACTCCATGCCTCAAAATCCAATTCTCTGAAGTAACCATGCAAACCTCAGTGCATACAGGTCACTATAAACAACATGAACCTCTGGCCATGCCCAAACCACTCAGAAAACCACTGAGTCAAAAAACCATCAAGCCATCACCATGAAATGCTCAAAACTGACCTGTTTGAGTATTTTCTTGGATAACTTGACAACCACAGCAGAACTATCATGCCTGCTGCCACTTCCACACTACCATCTTCACTGAGATTGTGGAATGTCAACCAACTGAACCAGTTGTTGACACAGTTGAAACTTATCACTTGGAATACTCTTGGTCAAACTGTCTGCAGGGTTAATTTCAGTTGCAATTTTCTCCACCTTGACAACACCCTTGTCAACCAGATCTCTCACAAAGTGTAATCTCACATCAATGTGCTTGGACCTGTCATGATAGACCTGGTGCTTGGCCAAATGCACTGCACTTTGACTATCACAATGCACTTATACCCTTTCTTGCAGAACTCCAAGTTCCTCAAGCAATCCTCTCAACCATATAGACTCCTTGATTGCCTCAGTCAATGCAATATACTCTGACTCAGTGGTACTCAAAGCAACCACAGACTGCTGGGATGCCTTCCAGACCACAGCACTACCATACAAGGTAAACACAAACCCTGTGAGTGACTTCCTGGTATCCACATTGCTGGCATAATAAGAATCTACATATCCAGTAAGAGCATCTCCAGAGCTCCTCACTCTTCTAAACATCAAACCAAACTCAGAAGTGCCCCTCAAATACCTCAATACCCATTTCACACCTTCCCAGTGTGACTTCCCTGGATTGGCCATGTATCTTGAGATACAACTTAGAGCATAGGCAAGGTCAGGTCTGCTACACACTATAGCATACATCAAACTGCCCACAGCTGAAGCATAAGGAACCTTACTCATGGCAACCTCCTCAAACTGACTCTTTGGAGACTGATCCACTGAGAATTTTAAGTGAGATCCAAGTGGTGTAGTCACTGCCTTAGCCTCATGCATATAAAACCTTTTGAGAACCTTCTCAACATAAGAAGTCTGAGACAAGAACAAAGTCCCATTTGACCTGTTCCTGGAAATATCCATTCCCAGAATCTTCTTTGCCTCTCCAAGGTCTTTCATCTCAAACTCAGCACTTAGCAATCTCTTCAATGACTCTACCTCCACCTTGGAACAACTGGCAATCAACATATCATCCACATAGAGCAGTAGATAGGTAACAACCCTCCCTGTCTTCAGTTTGAGATACACACAGCAGTCAAACTGGCTTCTCACAAAGCCTATCAACAACATATAGCTGTCAAACCGCTTATACCACTGCCTTGGACTTTGTTTGAGACCATACAAGGACTTCTTCAACAAACACACCTTGTTGACATCAGAGCATCCCTCTAGACCATCAGGCAGCCTCATATAGATCTTCTCCTCCAACTCCCCGTGGAGAAAAGCAGTCTTCACATCCATCTGTTGAAGCTCAAGGTCAAACTGAGCAACAATGGCTAACAGGACTCTGATTGTACAATGCTTCACCACTGGAGAAAAGATCTAATTGAAATCAACTCCCTCCCTTTGAGTAAAGCCCTTAGCAACCAACCTTGCTTTGTACCTTATACCAGATCCTTCCTGCTTCTTCTTAAAGATCCATTTACAGCCAACCACTCTTTGATCCTTAGGTCTCTGCACAACATCCCAGGTATGATTCCTATCCAAAGATTGGAGCTCCTCCTGCATAGCTAGAAGCCACTTTGCCCTATCTGAGGACCTCAATGCCTCAGAATATGAATTTGGCTCATCACTAACCATGTTCTCAGCTACCAACAGGGCATAAGACACTGTATCTGCCTGTGCATACCTCTTAGGAGGTTGTATCACCCTTCTCTCCCTGTCTCTTGCAAGTTGATACCCATCACTGACTTCAGGTTCTTCATCACTGACCTCAAAGTCATCCTCATCTTCAACTTGGGCCTCTCTCTGAGCTCTAATTACATCTCTACCATGTAACTCCACCTCAAACTGATCCATCTC
This sequence comes from Euphrasia confusa, assembly GCA_954870475.1. Lineage (NCBI taxonomy): Eukaryota > Viridiplantae > Streptophyta > Magnoliopsida > Lamiales > Orobanchaceae > Euphrasia > Euphrasia confusa. The sequence goes on from OX940964.1 coordinate 25,501,692, forward strand.
AGTTGATTCTTTCTCAGAGAGCATGGGCATAGTGTCTTCATCAAAAGTCACATCCCTACTGACCACACACTTCTGGTTCCCAGGTTCAATGCACCACAGTCTGTAACCCTTTACTCCCTTTGGGTAACCAAGAAACACACACCTCAGTGCTTTGGCTTCAAGCTTGTCACCCCTCACATGAGCAAAGGCCAAACTGCCAAAGACCCTCAGATTCTCAAAGTTTGGAACTTCCCCTGCCCAAACCTCTTGAGGAGTCTTCATGCTCAAAGCTGCAGCTGGACTCCTGTTGATCAAATAGGCTGCAGTAGTCACTGCTTCTCCCCAAAATGATTTACTTAGCCCAGAGCTCAGAAGCATACACCTTACTCTCTCCAGTAAGGTCCTATTCATCCTCTCAGCAACTCCATTTTGCTGAGGAGTAGAAGCCACAGTCCTATGCCTTAAAATTCCATTCTCAGCACAGAAGGAGTTGAACTCCTCAGAGAGAAACTCAAGACCATTATCAGTCCTCAAGTTTTTAACCTTCCTCTCTGACTGCCTCTCAACTTCAATTACCCAATCTCTGAAATTCTCAAAGGCATCACTCTTATTCTTCAGAATGAACACCCATACTTTCCTTGAGAAATCATCAATGATGGATAAGAAGTACCTGCCTCCACTCTTGGTATTTGTTCTAGCTGGGCCCCATAGGTCAGAGTGAACATAATCCAACACTCCCTTGGTTGTATGCCTTCCCACTCCAAAACTGGCCCTAGTAGCTTTGCCCAGAACACAATACTCACATACTTTGAGCCTGTCAAGTTGACCTCCCTTGAATGCACCCTGCTTAGACAACTCATGAAGACCTTTCTCACTGAGATGTCCAAGTCTCCTATGCCATAGCTCCACCTTCACTGAGGCAGCAGCTAAGGAGTTCTCACCAACAACAGTAGAACCCTTCAAGAAATACAAGTCATTCCTCTTGACTCCCTCAAGTACCACAGTAGTGCCTTTCTTAACCTGAAGGCAACCACCCACTGAACTAAAGCTCATGCCCAAACTGTCAAGCATTCCAAGAGAAATCAAATTCCTCCTGAGGGATGGAATATACCTCACCTTAGTCAGTTTCTTGATTGATCCATTTGAGAGTCTCAACCTCACTGAACCAATACCCTCCACCTGACATGTAAGATTATTTCCAAGAACAACCGAACCACCATCTATGAACTCAAAGTCCTCAAACCAATGCTTCACAGGACACATATGAAATGTACAACCAGAATCAAGCACCCACTCCTCATTTCTAGAGTTAGAAGTAACTGCAAGTACCTCAGCATCCTCCAAATCAGAAGTTGACTCAACCACATCCACGGATTGAGCTGGCTCTTTCCCTTTGCCCTGCTGATTCTTCAACTGGTAACAATTCTTCTTCAAGTGACCTGTCTTATTGCAATGGTAGCACTTCCTAGTTTCTGAGGTTGATGCAGCTGCATCACCACCCCCATGTGGTTTCTTCTTGTTGTCTTTCTTTCCCCATGACTTCTTCTTTGTGACAGTTAGACCCTCTGGACTTTGATGATGTTCCTTGGCCTTAGGATCCTTCTTGTTCAACTCCTTTGACCTAAGTGCAACCTGCACTTCCTCCAGAGTCAAATCATGAACCCTACCATACAACAATGCATCCTTAAACTGATCATATGATGAAGGCAAAGAGCTCAACAACAACAGTGCTTGATCCTCCTCCTTCATCTGACCATCTACATTCTCCAGATCATCTAACAACCTCACAAAATCATCCAACTGGTCAACCACAGATCTATCCGAAGACATCCTAAAGGTATACAACCTTTGCTTCAAATATAACCTGTTTGCCAAGGATTTAGTCATATACAAGCTCTCCAGTTTCTTCCACAAACCATAGGCAGTCGACTCCTTGCATACTTCCCTCAACACTTTGTCCCCCAGGCTCAAGATGATCACACTATGAGCACGCATGGAAATTTCCACTGGATCAGGTGTTGATTCTGCAGAGCTCGACTCCTTCGTCTCCTTCCCTTTGCCCTCTGGCGCTGGCGACTGCAACGGGGCATCTAACGCTGAGATCAAACCCTGTTGTACCAGAACCGCCTTCACTTTGATTCGCCAGAGGTTGAAGTCATTTTTCCCCGTGAATTTCTCCAGATCGACCTTCGCGGATCCACCCTTCATCATCTTCACAGCAGCTGGATTTGATTCCCACAGACGGCGCCACTTGTTGAGGATTCTGTTGGAGTTGTGTACTTAATGTCTAGATTTAAGTAACGGAAACTCACGATCCATTGCCATTAATCTATTTAATTAAATAAACAATTATTTGCATTTAATTATTTATAATTAAATATATGCAAATTATAGTCCTGGATTTTATACGTTGTAGTTAGTATGGTGTTGTATGGACACACAGAAGATCATACTATCGGTTACTCGTATTTAATCGAACAGTTGCTCACGACCTAGATGGACACGGACCAATCCATCGGTATAGTCGTTGTGTGAGAGAGAAAATAATCTATCTTGATTATTTTATCACACTTGTACACTTGGTGTATTGAGCGGGTCGTTTGAGATTTATCGATTAGGATTGCCGGCGATAATCGATTTAAGTCTCAGTGTATTTTATTCTTAATCCCCGATACTATTGCGGGTGTGTATATTTAATATAAGTGACTTTGATTTTCCAAAGGAATTAACCGATTTAATTATTGGGTTAATTACCGGTTAAGTTGGGTCACTATATTTTATATATGACATGCCGTGAATACTTGACGGGAAAGTGTATCCCGTAAGGGTTGATAATATCCCCGAGATGAGTTCATAAGGAATTATTATGTAAACCCTGCAGGTGGATTTGTTCCGCATAATAATTAAGGATGAATGGTACTATTCTCGGATATAAGAGATGAATAAATTAATTAGCAATAAATTAATTTTATTCATGGATATTTATATCTTAAATACACGGAATAAATAATACTACCGGAGAAATATTATTTGATATAATATGGTTTAATATTGGGAGTGCAATTAATTTTATATAGTGGAAAATAGAATTAATTAATATTAATGGATTAATAGATTTGGGCTTGGGCTCAATTTAATCATTAATATTGGAAGCCCAATATTCCACCTCCTTAAGATCCCCTACGTAGCCTATAAAAGCACTACATGGTCTTCTCTATTCTCATAACTTGAAGATCACAATTCTAGAGAGAGAAAGTAGAGAGGGAGATCCATGGAGTTCGGTAGATCGTCGCCCACACGACGTCCGAGCTAGTGCAAGGAATACGTGGGAAGATCTCAAGGTCGTCAAATTGAGTTCTTCGTTTTTCCGAACAACGAGAACGAGGTAAATCGTAAAACCCTCTTTATGATTTTATCGTTTAATTATCGTAGAAATATCATGAACCAAGATCCGATGGCGAGACCCATGTCGAGGTTGAACCGGGCGGTGGTGATCGAAGATCACCGGACCGCCGGCGGCTCAACGGCTCGACGGGATGGGTCGAGGGGGCGTGAGCCTCGGCTGGACGCCGAGGGCTCGAACGCACGGGCTCGGCCGCGAGCTACGGGTTTTCCCGTAGCGGATTCGCGGGCTGTCCGAGCCCTCCCCGTGCATGTCCAGCGGGCTGCTGCGAGCAGCCCCGTACGCATAGCACGGGACTCCAGCGGGCTGCTGGAGCAGCCCCGCTCACGCGGCTGGACCGCCGCTCGCGCGGCGGCGGCTTTTGGTGATCGCTAGCCACGGTTCGCCATGGGGCAGCTGGGGCGTGACAAGGGGGCTGCCAAGGACAGCCCTAGGCGGCTGCCAAGGATAGCCGCGAGCCCTACGCGAGGGCTCGACCGAACAGCCCGGGCTATCCCCGTGGTTAGGGTTTGGTTGAGTCCGGCTTCGCGTGGTGGTTCGTGGCGGCTTTCCGGCAACCGGGATTTCGATTGGAGTTGTTATTCCGCAATTATACAACTCCGGATATTCGATCTCCGAAGGATTTCGGTCGGAATTAATTAGATAATTAATTTTAATTAATTTATTAATTCTGGGATATCGATTTCCAACAATTGGTATGAGAGCGTTGGTTTTAGTTCATGGTATTTTTCGATAAATTGTTCTACCTTGCAGGGTTTCCGATTATTATGGCTAGATTTAATTATGTTAATTAATGTCCATAATATTGCTCTTGATTATTAAACTCTCGGTGATGTCAATATTTGTTCTTATGTGGTGAATGCTTGTTCTTATTTTTCCGGACATTGTATGAGGTCGATTTCATGTAGAGAATCGATACCGGATAGCGTAGTAATAAATTTGTAATTTATTTTACGTTGGATCGATTCCGAAACGACGACCGGAAAATTGTGACGGAGGAGACGAAGAGAGGGAGGACTCGGTTCGGCCATCCCCATGGTCGAACCATGAAGGATCGAAGGCCGCGGGGATGCCTCAATCGTGGCTGGCCGGAACCGCCGACTCCACCGGTGGTGGTGGATCGCCGGTGAGGCTAGCCGGGCGGTTGGCGACCCTCGGTCGATGCTACGGGGATGGACACGGGGATCCCCAATCCGTGTTCGTTCCGGTAAAGATCCAACTTTCCTAAATTATTCGGTTTTCCTATTTTGAGTATTCCTACTTTTGGGAATTCTCATGGAATAGGAAAAGAATAAATTTAGAATAAATTTATTTTTCCTTATTGATTATTCCTATTCTTGGAATTTTCATAGATTAGGAAAATGAATAAATTTATAATTAATTTATTTTCCTATTTAATTATTCCTTTATGGAATTTTTAATGGATTAGGAAAATAATTAATTTGGAAAGTTTAGGAGTCCTAAATTAATTTTTTCTTATTTAATTATTCCTTTATGAAATTTTTAATGGATTAGGAAAGGAATTAAGTTGGAAGGACTAGGAGTCCTAAGTTATTTTATTTCCTTATTTCATTATGGAAATCATCTAGAATATTCCAAGTGGGTCTTGGATAGATTATTCTAGAGATTTAATGAAGTAGAAAGGGAAAATAAAATAAATTATTTTATTTCCTTATTTCATTATGGAAGTCTTCTAGAATATTCCAAGTGGGTCTTGGATAGATTATTCTAGAGATTTAATGAAGTAGAAAGGGAAAATAAAATAAATAAAAATATTAATAATATTTAATTTTATTTTTGATTTATTCGATTGACTTAATTTTCGAATTAAGTAACTTTTGGATTTATTAAAAATAAATAGATTTAAATATTGGAATTAATATTCCCGTCACATGAAGCATTCAAGAACGAAGACTGAAGACTAGAAGAAGCATACGGGGATGCGATAAAGCCATAATAGTCGGAAAATAATATTCTAGTATTATTTTGAATATGTGATAATATTCTATGTGCTTTATTTCATGTATGCATGCTTATGTGTATTTAATTATGCATTAGATAACATATCCCTTTGTTATAAAAAGCTAAGTGGGAGAGGGTATGGAAACATATCCATGGTCTCCATTGCTGTTCTCTTGGTGACTTTTATGGACTTTTGAAGTTCGTATAGACAAGTCATTGGAGGAGAATTCTTGTAATTCCTTTTACGAGAAACATTGATTAAGTTTATCAAACAATGCCTAATTTGTCTTTCCAAAACTGATTTCAAGTCGACTCATTCTCACCCCGGGGAGTGGAATGGAGCCAAAGCCACTTGGTCATGTCGAGGACACAAATTAGAGACTTTCGTGTCAATTGATGACTAGATCGATTGTCTGGTCGGCTCCCTCATTTATGAGAGATAGGGTCGTTCGCATGGTGAATCACTGGTAAGAAACTTCGAGTTTCACTTATGATTCCTTGCGTCTTGATTTACAAGATTGAATGAATCAAGTAATTGGGAGTCAATTATAAAAGTCTCTTGGTGTAGTAAACGTCCACACCACGTGGCTTGCTATACTAACGGATTTTGGATTAATTGATGTAGACAGTTATAAGGAATTGTGAAGAGTTGTGAAGTTGTCGTAAACGTCCACACCACGTGGCTTGCGATGATGTAGCAATTCCAAACGATTTACTTTAGTGCTGAGTAATGGTTTACACTTAGATACGCATTATAGTATTCTTCCCCACGAAGTTCCGCTATAAGTGATGTATGACCGAAGCAAATCTAATTGTTAAATCATTTGGATTGGTAAACGTCCACACCACGTGGCTTGCCATATCTGATGGGATTTTAGATGTGATTAGTGGTTTAATGATATTATTTGAGGGAGATAATATCGGAGATTAAATCGATTGTTTGTTGTTATATGTGCTCATAGATTAGGATATGGCTTTGAACCCACTTTATGTGATACTTAAGGATTTTAAACTCACTGGTCCCTGAATATAATGATTGGAATAGAGATCTAGACATTACCCAAACTGTTAAAGAGTACAAGTTTGTACTCAGTGAGCTTTGTCCTCCCGAGCCTACAAATGTCTTAACTAATGAGGAAAGGACTGATTTTAAGAAGTGGGAAAATGCTTTTGCAATAACCACTGATTATGGTATCATGTTCAAACTCAAGGTGTTTAGACATGACATAGGCGGCTAGACAAGAAGCGATGAGGATACTCATAAAGGCCAGTCACTTCGAGGAAACGCTTAAACACGTTTTTGAGATGATTGACCTTTTTGGACGAGTTGAGACGGAAATCGCAAGCTCTTGTAGCCAATGCCATAGGTTTCGAACCAAAGGGTAAAATCGGGGGAAAGGAAAAGCAAGCAAAGAAACCCAGTGGTTCTAAGATTACTTGGACCACGAGATGGGACGAGAAAGCGTGTTCTCGATGCAAACAGTCTGGTACTGGAAGTCTGATTATCCTCTCAAAGAAAGTACGAAATTTTCTTTAGTCGTAAAACATAGTCAGTGGTATTATCTACCGGAACCTGGTGTGTAGATATGGAACCACTGACGGTATGTGCATTTTAAATGCAAGAGGTTCCAGGAAACCTAACGACTTGGAAAAGAAAAGATCGTAGTCTACATGGGCAATGCTGTGGAGGAGGCAGCAGTTGCAGTGGAGGACATTTTATAGGATTTCATTTTGAGTTATTGCTTTTATGTACCTTTCATATTAGAAAAAACTTTGTTCTGGATTTCTAATGAATGGATATTTTATTTCTTTTAATCATTTGATGGTTATAAGAAGGAATAATGATATTATCTATTCTGGTACATTAGCTAGCAATATATATAAATGATGAATCCTGAGTCCACCATGATGCAACGAACCGTAGTATGAAACTCGTTTTACTAATAAGAGATTTCTTTATCAATTATACTTGTGGATTCTTATGCTGAGTCATGTTTATTCAAATAAGAAGTTCAAAGGTCGAAAATTGATATTTGATCAATTATGTTGAAGGAGTGGACCTTCCGACCTAAGAATCTAATTTGGGAGATAACATGACTAAGCAATCCTTTATGGATATAAGATATAAGATCCGGACAAGTATTAGAATTGATTGACTCTGATGTATGCAGACCTATGTCTACTCAGACAATAAGGTACAAGTACTTCAATTGATGATTACTCGAGAAATGGATTAGAATACCTGATGTGCCACAAAAGCAAGTGTTTTGACAAGTCAATGGACACTAAGCAATTGTGGAGAACCATCGAGGTATATCCATTTGTAGCCTGCGATTTGATCGCGGAGGCAAGTACCTGTCTGAGGAATGCATGGCATACTGATCAGAGGTTGGGATGATCCCAAATGACTACACCATACACTTTTAGTGTAGAAATGGTGTGTCGTAAACAAGAAATGGAACTCTTATAGAAATAGTAAAAGCATGAGTTATACGGAACTACCTATGTTCTATGGATATGCCTGGAAACAACGGCGCATTCAAATGCAGTTGTAGAATATCCTGGAAGAACAAAAGATGTGTGTTCAATAGTACTATGAACCAGAGGGACGTTATAAGTTCTAACGCCCGGTTCTTAGAGGAAGACTATGTAATGAACCACAAGCCCAATGTGACGTGAAACTTTGAAATGAGAGAGAACGAAGAAGACTGAGAACCAGCCGAACTGAGTAGCGGTACACCACTAACTGCACCTACTGTTATTACTGTTTATACACTGGAATGCCATTGTAGTGGGAGGTTGTGGGTCAACCAGAGATGTTCATAAGACTAGGAGAGTTTTCGAACTCTGGACCTAGTATACATGAAATCGATCCCTAGATCTACATGAAGGCAGTACTAGATCTAAATGTGCCTTCTTGGAAAGCAATAAAGATTATTGCTAAGAGGCAAGATCATTTAGAGTACAAGCTTAGTTGATCCATTTATGGATTGAAAAAAGCATTAAGTTCGTGGTACTTGCAAGTTGATGAGATAGTCCATTTTATGGATTCATCAAAGCATAGACGAATCGTGTGTATTGGAAACGTGATGGAACAAGGTGGTGTTTCTCGGGTTTTATGTAGAGAACATTCTTATCATTGGTAACAATGTAAAGATGTTGTCAAGACATAGAATGAGGTTGTCTAGATAAATCAATATGAAAGATATAGGAAGAAATTGGATATGTTCTTGAGATCTTGGATCTCTGGGAAAGAACATTGCACTTCTCCTGGACATCTTACACATATATGATTATGGTTTGTTTTAACATGCAAGATTCCGAGAAAGGTTCGTTACCTTTCAGAGACGGAATGCATCTATCTAAGGATATGTGTTTTAAAACACAAAAGGAGATAGAAGCAATGAAAGCAGTTTCCTACACTTCGAGTGTGGAAAGCTTGATAAATGCGATGTTGAAAACGAGAACCTGATATCGGCTATGTGGTTAGCATAGTGGGAGGATATCAAGGTAATCCTGGAAAGGAATATTCGACTGCTGTAAAAGTACTTTCGAAGTACTGTTCTAGACTACGAAGCAGACGAGCATTTCCTTTGGATTACATTCTCTTAGATTTCTAATCAAATAAGGACCGGTGTAAGTCGATATCAGGCTATGTGTTTCACTATTGAAGGAGAAGGAGTTTTAACATGGAAGAGTGATAAGCACGATGCTTTTCGGACTCTGCCATGGGTAACCAAATAGCGGCCTCAGAGGCAGCGGATGTTTTGGTATAACTCCGGGATAATCTCTGGGACTTAGAGGTGATTCTTAATTTGCCAAAAGGCTATGTGTATAGCGGTGCGATGGCAAATGGTAAGAAATCACAAGTCCATAAGTGTAAGATAACACATAGTGCAAGTACCACCTGATACGAGTCATCGTCGATGGAGACGACGCTGTAGTCACCAAGATAACTTCAGAGCGGCAACCTAGAGTGCTCATTCACATAGTACCTCTTGGAAGTACAACTTAAGCACGTGATAAGTATGGGAGTCGGGAGTTTGGAGGAAATGACTAGACCTTAGTACAAGTGGGAGATTGTTGGAGTTGTGTACTTAATGTCTAGATTTAAGTAACGGAACTCACGATCCATTGCCATTAATCTATTTAATTAAATAAACAATTATTTGCATTTAATTATTTATAATTAAATATATGCAAATTATAGTCCTGGATTTTATACGTTGTAGTTAGTATGGTGTTGTATGGACACACAGAAGATCATACTATCGGTTACTCGTATTTAATCGAACAGTTGCTCACGACCTAGATGGACACGGACCAATCCATCGGTATAGTCGTTGTGTGAGAGAGAAAATAATCTATCTTGATTATTTTATCACACTTGTACACTTGGTGTATTGAGCGGATCGTTTGAGATTTATCGATTAGGATTGCCGGCGATAATCGATTTAAGTCTCAGTGTATTTTATTCTTAATCCCCGATACTATTGCGGGTGTGTATATTTAATATAAGTGACTTTGATTTTCCAAAGGAATTAACCGATTTAATTATTGGGTTAATTACCGGTTAAGTTGGGTCACTATATTTTATATATGACATGCCGTGAATACTTGACGGGAAAGTGTATCCCGTAAGGGTTGATAATATCCCCGAGATGAGTTCATAAGGAATTATTATGTAAACCCTGTAGGTGGATTTGTTCCGCATAATAATTAAGGATGAATGGTACTATTCTCGGATATAAGAGATGAATAAATTAATTAGCAATAAATTAATTTTATTCATGGATATTTATATCTTAAATACACGGAATAAATAATACTACCGGAAAAATATTATTTGATATAATATGGTTTAATATTGGGAGTGCAATTAATTTTATATAGTGGAAAATAGAATTAATTAATATTAATAGATTAATAGATTTGGGCTTGGGCTCAATTTAATCATTAATATTGGAAGCCCAATATTCCACCTCCTTATGATCCCCTACGTAGCCTATAAAAGCACTACATGGTCTTCTCTATTCTCATAACTTGAAGATCACAATTCTAGAGAGAGAAAGTAGAGAGGGAGATCCATGGAGTTCGGTAGATCGTCGCCCACACGACGTCTGAGCTAGTGCAAGGAATACGTGGGAAGATCTCAAGGTCGTCAAATTGAGTTCTTCGTTTTTCCGAACAACGAGAACGAGGTAAATCGTAAAACCCTCTTTATGATTTTATCGTTTAATTATCGTAGAAATATCATGAACCAAGATCCGATGGCGAGACCCATGTCGAGGTTGAACCGGGCGGTGGTGATCGAAGATCACCGGACCGCCGGCGGCTCAACGGCTCGACGGGATGGGTCGAGGGGGCGTGAGCCTCGGCTGGACGCCGAGGGCTCGAACGCACGGGCTCGGCCGCGAGCTACGGGTTTTCCCGTAGCGGATTCGCGGGCTGTCCGAGCCCTCCCCGTGCATGTCCAGCGGGCTGCTGCGAGCAGCCCCGTACGCATAGCACGGGACTCCAGCGGGCTGCTGGAGCAGCCCCGCTCACGCGGCTGGACCGCCGCTCGCGCGGTGGCGGCTTTTGGTGATCGCTAGCCACGGTTCGCCGTGGCTGGTCGTGCGATCACCATGGGGCAGCTGGGGCGTGACAAGGGGGCTGCCAAGGGCAGCCCTAGGCGGCTGCCAAGGATAGCCGCGAGCCCTACGCGAGGGCTCGACCGAACAGCCCGGGCTATCCCCGTGGTTAGGGTTTGGTTGAGTCCGGCTTCGCGTGGTGGTTCGTGGCGGCTTTCCGGCAACCGGGATTTCGATTGGAGTTGTTATTCCGCAATTAGACAACTCCGGATATTCGATCTCCGAAGGATTTCGGTCGGAATTAATTAGATAATTAATTTTAATTAATTTATTAATTCCGGGATATCGATTTCCAACAGATTCGAACAAGGACAAACAAACACACAAACAATCACAACCGAGGGAGCCACAAAAGCTTGGCGCCGGAAGCTTCGAGCTCAAATGGTGAAATCGGGATACGAAGACAAACGCTCGATCTAAGGATCCTAAAAGTATCTCTGAACTTCCAGGAACACAACACAAAAGAAATCACACGAAATGACACACGATTTTACGAGCTTCGATCGATTGAAAACCGATCTACGTGCTCGGGGAGGGAGGTGGTTCTAGCGTGTTATTCAAGCTCTCAAGGCTATGAATATGAGTTCAGTATCAGCTCTACATCACACACACACGGTGAATTACATTTATACTCACGCACACAAAAAAACCCCAAATCTGAAATCCGTAAGAACCCTACGATCAAATCAGATTGGGCAAATCCACACCACACATTTCTAACAGAAATTGTGATCGTCATGCTGTGCGTGAGCTGGCGAGGAACTTGGAGCACTTGGAATCTCGCATTTTCATCCACTAACACGTGAGAGAGGGTCGATCCACTGCGCCGCGACATTTCTGTGAACCCAGGTAAAACGGCGTCGTTTTGCCCTGTTGGCGGCAGATTTAAATAAGCTGCTGAAATGGCCACTCTGCCCAAACTCAAACCCGCGATGAGATGGTCACTTTGCCCAGACTTCCAGAATGTATAGAAACACTTCTAGAATTCAAATCTTGTGTACATTCTAACAGATGCGAAGAAAAGATTAAACGAAAGAACGAACATGTTGGAAATCGATATCCCGGAATTAATAAATTAATTAAAATTAATTATCTAATTAATTCCGACCGAAATCCTTCGGAGATCGAATATCCGGAATTGTAGAAGTTGCGGAACAACAATTCCAATCGACTCCCGGTTGCCGGAACATCCCGCCACGAACCACCACGAAGCCGGACTCAACCAAAACCTCAACCACGGGCGAACCCGGGCTGTTCGGTCGAGCCATCGCAAGGGTTCGCGGCTGTTCTTGGCAGCCGCCTAGGGCTGCCCTTGGCATCCCGCTGGGCACGCCGAGAACCCACGCGACCAGCCACGGGGATGCTCGAAGCATCCCGCTGACGCCCCGCGTCGTAGCGAGTCCCGCATGGGCTCGTGGGGCTGATCGCAACAGCCCCGTAGCGCTGCCCGAACGCGGAGGAGGGGCTGCTCGCCGTGCGAGCAGCAGCGGCACCAGCCCGCTGCCCACGCGATCGAGCACGCGCTCGATCGCATCCCCGGCGTCCAGCCGGGGTCCTTCTTGCGTCGCCGGCGGTCGAAGCCCTAGGGCTCGACCGCCACCCTCGGCGTCCAGCCGAGGGTTCGTCCTCTCGATCCCGGCGAGGATCTCTCGACCTCCCGCGGTCCGGTGATCCTCGATCACCACCGCGAGGTCGATCCTCGTCCCCGGGTTCGTACGTCCCTTGGATCTTGTTCATGATATTTTCACGATAATTAAAACGATAAAATCATAAAGAGGGTTTTACGATTTACCTCGTTCTCGTTGTTCGGAGAAACGTAGAACTCAATTTGATGACCTTGAGATCTTCCCACGTATTCCTTGCACTAGCCCGGACGTCGTGTGGGCGACGATCTACCGAACTCCATGGATCCTCCTCTCTACTTTCTCTCTCTAGAATTGTGATCTTCAAGTTATGAGATTAGAGAAGACCATGTAGTGCTTTTATAGGCTACGTAGGGGATCTTAAGGAGGTGGAATATTGGGCTTCCAATATTAATGATTAAATTGAGCCCAAGCCCAAATCTATTAATCCATTAATATTAATTAATTCTATTTTCCACTATATAAAATTAATTGCACTCCCAATATTAAACCATATTATATCAAATAATATTTCTCCGGTAGTATTATTTATTCCGTGTATTTAAGATATAAATATCCATGAATAAAATTAATTTATTGCTAATTAATTTATTCATCTCTTATATCCGAGACTAGTACCATTCAACCTTAATTATTATGCGGAACGAATCCACCTGCAGGGTTTACATAATAATTCCTTATGAACTCATCTCGGGGATATTATCAACCCTTCCGGGATACACTTTCCCGTCAAGTATTCACGGCATGCCATATATAAAATATAGTGACCCAACTTAACCGGTAATTAACCCAATAATTAAATCGGTTAATTCCTTTGGTAAATCAAAGTCACTTATATTAAATATACACACCCGCAATAGTTTCGGGGATTAAGAATAAAATACACTGAGACTCGAATCAATTATCGCCGGCAATCCTAATCGATGAATCTCAACGATCCGCTCAATACACCAAGTGTACAAGTGTGATAAAATAATTAAGACAAATTATTTTCTCTCTCACACAACGACTATACCGATGGATTGGTCCGTGTCCATCTAGGTTGTGAGCAACTGTTCGATTAAATACGAGTAACCGATAGTATGATCTTCTGTGTGGGCCCGACACACCATACTAACTACAACGTATAGAATCCAGGACTATAATTTGCATATATTTAATTATAAATAATTAAACGCAAATAATTGTTTATTTAATTAAATAGATTAGTGGCAATGGATCGTGATTTTACGTTACTTAAATCTAGACATTAAGTACACAACTCCAACAATCTCCCACTTGTACTAAGGTCTAGTCATTTCCTCCAAACTCCCGACTCCCATACTCATCACGTGCTTAAGTTGTACTTCCAAGAAGTACTATGTGAATGAGCACTCTAGGTTGTCGCTCTGAAGTTATCTTGGTGACTACAGCGTCGTCTCCCTCGACGATGACTCGTATCAGGTGGTACTTGCACTATGTGTTATCTTACACTTATGGACTTGTGATTTCATACCATTTGCCATTGCACCGCTATTTACATAGCCTTTGGCAAATTAAGAATCACATCTAAGTCCCAGAGATTATCCCGGAGTTATACCAAAACTTCCGCTGCCTCTGAGGCCGCTATTTGGTTACTCATGGCAGAGTCCGAAAAGCATCGTGCTTATCACTCTTCCATGTTAAAACTCCTTCTCCTTCAATAGTGAAACACATAGCCTGATATCGACTTACACTGGTCCTCATTCGATTAGAAATCTAAGAGAATGTGATCCAAAGGAAATGTTCGTCTGCTTCGTAGTCTAGAACAGTACTTCGAAAGTACTTTTACGGCAGTCGAATATTCCTTTCCAGGATTACCTTGATATCCTCCCACTATGCTAACCGCATAGCCGATATCAGGTTCTTATTTTCAACAATGCATTTATTAAGCTTTACACACTAAAAGTGTAGGAAACTGCTTTCATTGCTTCTATCTCCTTTTGTGTTCCAAAACACATATCCTTAGATAGATGCATTCCGTCTCTGAAAGGTAACGAACCTTTCTCGGAATCTTGCATGTCAAAACGAACCATAATCATATATATGTAAGATGTCCAGGAGAAGTACAATGTTCTTTTCTTGAGATCCTAGATCTTAAGAACATGCTCTAACTTCTTCTTCATCTCATATATCGATTTTTCTAGACAACCATCATTTTATGTCTGACAACATCTTTACATTGTTACCAATGATAAGATGTTATCTACATAAAAGCTCCGAGAAACACCACCTTGTTTTCCATCACGTTTCCAATACACACGATTCGTCTATGCTTTTGATGAATCCATAAAATGGACTATCTCATCAATTTGCAAGTACCACGAACTCAATGCTTTGTTTCAATCCATAAATGGATCAACTAAGCTTGTACTCTAAATGATCTCGCCTCTTAGCAATAATCCTTATTGCTCTCTAAGAAGGCACATTTAGATCTAGTACGGCCTTCATGTAGATCTAGGGATCGATTTCATGTATACTAGGTCCAGAGTCCGAAGACTCTCCTAGTTTTATGAATATCTCCGGTTGTCCCACAACCTCCCACTACAATGGCATTCCGGTGTATAAACAGTAATAACAGTAGGTGCAGTTAGTGGTGTACCGCTACTCGGTTCGGCTGGTTCTAAGTCTTAATCTTTCTCTCTCATTTCAAAGTATCATGTTACTTTGGGCTTGTGGTTCATCGTATAGTCTTTCTCTAAGAACCGGGCGTTAGAACTTATAACGTCCTTCTGGTTCATAGTACTATTGAACACACATCTTTTGTTCTTCTAGGACATTCTACAACCGCATTTAAATGCGCCGTTGTTTCCAGATATATCCATAGAACATAGGTAGTTCCGTATAACTCATCTTTTACTATCTCTATAAGAGTTCCATTTCTTGTTTACGACACACCATTTCTACACAACAGTGTATGGTGAAGTCATTTAGGATCAAATCCCAATCTCTGATCAGTATGCTATGCATTCCTCAGACAGGTACTTGCCTCCGCGATCAAATCGCAGGCTACAAATGGATATACCTTGATGGTTCTCCACAATTGCTTAGTGTCCATTGACTTGTCAAAACACTTACTTTTGTGGCACATCATGTATTCTAATCCATTTCTCGAGTAATCATCAAATGAAGTACTCGTACCTTATTGTCTGAGTAGACATCGGTCTGCATACATCAGAGTCAATCAATTCTTATACTTGTCCGGATATTACATCTTATATCCATAAAGGATTGCTTAGTCATATTATCTTCCAAATTAGATTCTTAGGTCGGAAGGTCCACTCCTTCAACTTAATTGATCAAAAATCAATTTTCGACCTTTGAACTTCTTATTTGAATAAACATGATTCAGCATAAGAATCCACAAGTATAATTGATAAAGAAATCTCTTATTAGTAAAACGAGTTTCATACTACGGTTCGTTGCATCGTGGTGGACTCAGGATTCATCATTTATATATTGCTAACCAATGTACCAAAATAGATAATATCATTATTTCTTCTTATAACCATCAAATGATTAAAAGAAATAAAATATCCATTTATTAGAAATCCAGAACAAAGTTCTTTCTAATATGAAAGGTACATAAAAGCAATGACCCAAAATGAAATCCTATAAAATGTCCTCCACTGCAACTGCTGCCTCCTTTACAGCATTGCCCATGTAGACTACGATCTTTTCTTTTCCAAGTCGTTAGGTTTCCTGGAACCTCTCGCATTTAAAATGCACATACCGTCAGTGGTTCCATATCTACACACCAGGTTCCGGTAGATAATACCACTGACTATGTTTTACGACTAAAGAAAATTTCGTACTTTCTTTGAGAGGATAATCAGACTTCCAGTACCCAGACTGTTTGTGTCGAGAATACTTGCCTCATGGCTTTCTCGTCCCATCTCGTGGTCTAAGCAACTTAGGACCACTGGGATTCTTTGCTTTCTTGTCCTTTCCCCCGATTCATGCCTTTAGGTTCGAAACCTTTGGCATTGGCTACAAGAGCTTGCGATTTCCGACTTAACTCGTCTAAAAGGTCAATCATCTCAAAAAACGTGTTTAAGCGTTTCCTCGAAGCGACTGGCCTTTATGAGTATTCTCATCACTTCTTGTCTAGCCGCCTATGTCAATAGGCTCGGGAGGACAAAGCTTACTGAGTACTAACCAGTACTCTTCAACAGTCTGGACAAAGTCTAGATCTCTATTCCAATCATTACATTTAGGGACCAATGAGTTTAAAATCCTTACGTATCACAGAAAGTGGGTTCAAAGCCATATCCTAATCTATGAGCACATATAACAACAAACAATCGATTTAATCTCCGATATTATCTCCCTCAAATAATATCATTAAACCACTAATCACATCTAAAATCCCATCAGATATGGCAAGCCACGATAGTGTGGACGTTTACCTATCCAAATGATTTAGCAATTAGATTTCCTTCGGTCGTACATCATCATTAGCGTTACTTCGATGGGAAGAATACTAAGAAGCGTACCTAAGTGTAAACCATTACTCAGTATCTAAGAAGATTGTTTGGGACACGTATATTCACCGCAAGCCACACTATCTATAACTGTCTACATCCATCGTTCCAAAATCCCATTCAATGTAGCAAGCCACGATAGTGTGGACGTTTACTACACCAAAAGACTTTTACAATTGACTCCCAATTACTTGAATCATTTAATCTTGTAAATCAAGACGCGAAGAATCATAAGTGAAACTCGAAGTTTCTAACCAGTGATTCACCATGCGAACGACCCTATCTCTCATAGAATGAGGGAGCCGAGCAGAAAATCGATCCACCTTCAAAAGATGGTACGACTGCCTCTAATTTGTGTCCTCGACATGACCAAGTGGCTTTGGCTCCATTCCACTCCCCGGGGTGAGAATGAGTCGACTTGAAATCAGTTTTGGAAAGACAAATTAGGCATTGTTTGATAAACTTAATCAATGTTTCTTGTAAGAGGAATTACAAGAATTCTCCTCCAATGGCTTATCTATACGAACTTCAAAAGTCCATAAAAGTCACCAAGAGAACAGCAATGGAGACCATGGATATGTTTCCATACCCTCTCCCACTTAGCTTTTTATAACAAAGGGATACGCTATCTAATGCATAATTAAATACACATAAGCATGCATACATGAAATAAAGCACATAGAATATTATCACATAATCAAAATAATACTAGAATATTATTTTCCGACTATTATGGCTTTATCACATCCCCGTATGCGTCTTCTAGTCTTTAGTCTTCGTTCTTGAATGCTCCATGTGACGGGAATATTAATTCCAATATTTAAATCTATTTATTTTCAATTAATCCAAAAGTTACTTAATTCGAAAATTAAGTCAATCGAATATATCAAAAATAAAATTAAATATTATTAATATTTTTATTATTTTTATTTTCCTTTTCTACTTCATTAAATCTCTAGAATAATCTATCCAAGACCCACTTGGAATATTCTAGAAGACTTCTATAATGAAATAAGGAAATAAAATAATTTATTTTTTATTTTCCCTTTCTAATTCATTAAATCTCTAGAATAATCTATCCAAGACCTACTTGGAATATTCTAGATGATTTCCATAATGAAATAAGGAAATAAAATAATTTAGGACTCCTAGTCCTTCCAATTTAATTCCTTTCCTAATCCATTAAAAATTCCATAAAGGAATAATTAAATAAGGAAAAATTAATTTAGGACTCTTCTACTTTCCAAAATTAATTAATTTCCATGTCCATGAAAATTCCCATAAAATAGGAATAATCAAATAGGAAATAAATTAATTTAATAATTAATTATTTTCCTTTCTAATTCCATTAAATCTCTAGAATCCTATTCCAAGTAGAACTTAGAATATTCTAGAAGATTTCCATAATAGAATAAGGAAATAAATTAATTCCAATTAATTCTTTTCCTATTTCCATGAGAATTCCCAAAACTAGGAATACTCAAAATAGGAAAACCGAATCAATTAGGAAAGTTGGATCTTGGTAGGAATAGCATGGGTTGGGGATCCCCACGCCATCCCCACCATCGACCGCCACTACCACCGCCGGCCAAGGCTCACGCGCCACCACCCTTGGTGGCCGGCGTGGCCGAGAGCCCTGGGGCAGCCCGGGCGATCGATCCTCATGGGATTGATCCTCGTGATCGATCCCCGGTCCTCCCTCTCTACGTCTCCTCCGTCACACTTTTCCGGCGGTCGTTTCGTCATCGATCCAACGTAAATAAATTACAAATTTATTACTACGTTATCCGGCATCGATTCTACATGAAATCAACCTCATACAATTTCCGGAAAAATTAAGAACAAGTATTCACCACACAAGAACAAATATTGACATCACCGAGAGTTTAATAATCAAGAACATTATTATGACATTAATTACTAAAATTAAATCTAGCCATAATAATCGGAAACCCTGCAAGGTAGAACAATTTATCGAAAAATACCATGAACTAAAACCAACGCTCTGATACCAATTGTTGGAAATCGATATCTCGGAATTAATAAATTAATTAAAATTAATTATCTAATTAATTCCGACCGAAATCCTTCGGAGATCGAATATCCGGAATTGTAGAAGTTGCGGAACAACAATTCCAATCGACTCCCGGTTGCCGGAACATCCCGCCACGAACCACCACGAAGCCGGACTCAACCAAAACCTCAACCACGGGCGAACCCGGGCTGTTCGGTCGAGCCATCGCAAGGGTTCGCGGCTGTTCTTGGCAGCCGCCTAGGGCTGCCCTTGGCAGCCCGCTGGGCACGCCGAGAACCCACGCGACCAGCCACGGGGATGCTCGAAGCATCCCGCTGACGCCCCGCGTCGTAGCGAGTCCCGCATGGGCTCGTGGGGCTGATCGCAACAGCCCCGTAGCGCTGCCCGAACGCGGAGGAGGGGCTGCTCGCCGTGCGAGCAGCAGCGGCACCAGCCCGCTGCCCACGCGATCGAGCACGCGCTCGATCGCATCCCCGGCGTCCAGCCGGGGTCCTTCTTGCGTCGCCGGCGGTCGAAGCCCTAGGGCTCGACCGCCACCCTCGGCGTCCAGCCGAGGGTTCGTCCTCTCGATCCCGGCGAGGATCTCTCGACCTCCCGCGGTCCGGTGATCCTCGATCACCACCGCGAGGTCGATCCTCGTCCCCGGGTTCGTACGTCCCTTGGATCTTGTTCATGATATTTTCACGATAATTAAAACGATAAAATCATAAAGAGGGTTTTACGATTTACCTCGTTCTCGTTGTTCGGAGAAACGTAGAACTCAATTTGATGACCTTGAGATCTTCCCACGTATTCCTTGCACTAGCCCGGACGTCGTGTGGGCGACGATCTACCGAACTCCATGGATCCTCCTCTCTACTTTCTCTCTCTAGAATTGTGATCTTCAAGTTATGAGATTAGAGAAGACCATGTAGTGCTTTTATAGGCTACGTAGGGGATCTTAAGGAGGTGGAATATTGGGCTTCCAATATTAATGATTAAATTGAGCCCAAGCCCAAATCTATTAATCCATTAATATTAATTAATTCTATTTTCCACTATATAAAATTAATTGCACTCCCAATATTAAACCATATTATATCAAATAATATTTCTCCGGTAGTATTATTTATTCCGTGTATTTAAGATATAAATATCCATGAATAAAATTAATTTATTGCTAATTAATTTATTCATCTCTTATATCCGAGACTAGTACCATTCAACCTTAATTATTATGCGGAACGAATCCACCTGCAGGGTTTACATAATAATTCCTTATGAACTCATCTCGGGGATATTATCAACCCTTCCGGGATACACTTTCCCGTCAAGTATTCACGGCATGCCATATATAAAATATAGTGACCCAACTTAACCGGTAATTAACCCAATAATTAAATCGGTTAATTCCTTTGGTAAATCAAAGTCACTTATATTAAATATACACACCCGCAATAGTTTCGGGGATTAAGAATAAAATACACTGAGACTCGAATCGATTATCGCCGGCAATCCTAATCGATGAATCTCAACGATCCGCTCAATACACCAAGTGTACAAGTGTGATAAAATAATTAAGACAAATTATTTTCTCTCTCACACAACGACTATACCGATGGATTGGTCCGTGTCCATCTAGGTCGTGAGCAACTGTTCGATTAAATACGAGTAACCGATAGTATGATCTTCTGTGTGGGCCCGACACACCATACTAACTACAACGTATAGAATCCAGGACTATAATTTGCATATATTTAATTATAAATAATTAAACGCAAATAATTGTTTATTTAATTAAATAGATTAGTGGCAATGGATCGTGAGTTTACGTTACTTAAATCTAGACATTAAGTACACAACTCCAACAGAACACACAATTTAGGTGGACACCCAAAACACGGGAAAAACCACGAGAAGAAAGAAAAACTCACTACATCGTTGAGGCTTACAATAATTCATTCTATAATTTTCGTCTACGGAGAACCCCAATTTATAGGTGTAAAAAACCTATCAAATTGAAATAAAATCTTATTCCTAATATAACTTTCCATATCTCCTAACTAAGAAAATAATTCAATAATAATTCACAAATCAAGTGATCCATAAATAGAGCTCACGGGTCGACAAGTGTTGGAGTAGTATACTTAATGTCTAGATTTGAGTATTCTGAACTCCTTGTACACTTTCATTTACCTATTAATAACGAACATTCATTTGCTTTTAATTATTGTTAATTAATGTATGCAAATTATAGTCCTGGATTTTATACGTTGTAGTTAGTATGGTGTTGCATGGGCACACAGAAGATCATACTATCTGTTACTCGTATCTAATCAAACAGTTGCTCACGACCTAGATGGACACGGACCAATCCATCGGTATAGTCGTTGTGTGAGAGAGAAAATAATTTATCTTAATTATTTTATCACACTTGTACACTTGGTGTATTGAGCGGATCGCTTGAGACTTATCAATTGGGATTGCTCTGTGATAATTGATTTAAGTCTCGGAGTATTTTATTCTTAATCCCTGAAACAATTGCGGGTGTGTATATTTAATATTAGTGACTTTGATTTTCCAAAGGAATTAACCGATTTAATTATTGGGTTAATTACCGGTTAAGTTGGGTCACTATATTTTATATATGGCATGCCGTGAATTCTTGAAGGGACAGTGTATCCCGGAAGGGTTGATAATATCCCCGAGATGAGCTCATAAGGATTTATTATGTAAACCTCGCGAGTGGATTTGTTCCGCATAATAAATAAGGTTGAGTGGTACTAGTCTCGGATAAAAGAGATGAATAAATTTATTAAGCAATAAATAAATTTTATTCATGGATATTTAAATCTTAAATACACGGAATAAATAATACTACCGGAGAAATATTATTTGGATATAATATGGTTTAATATTGGGAGTGCAATTAATTTATATAGTGGAAAATAAATTAATTAATATTAATGGGAGATTAATAGATTTGGGTTTGGGCTCAATTTAATCATTAATATTGGAAGCCCAATATTCCACCTCCTTTAGATCCCCTACGTAGCCTATAAAAGCACTACATGGTCTTCTCTATTCTCATAAGTTGAAGATCACAATTCTTCTAGAGAGAGAAAGTAGAGAGAGAAGTAGATCCATAGAGCTTGGAGGATCGTCGCCCACCCGACGTTCAAGCTAGTGCAAGGAATACGTGGGAAGATTCAAAGGTCATCTTGATTTCGTTTCTCCGAACAACGAATCGAAAGGTAAAAATCTAAACGCCCTTGATTTATTCGATTTTGGTTTATCGAGAATACCGTAGAACAAGATCCGAAGATCGAACCCGGAGTAGAGGACGATCGCGTGGTGGTGGCGAAGCCACCGGACCACGGGCGATCGCCCCTAGGGTTTCGGCGGGGCAAGGGGGCCGAACCCTCGGCTGGGCCGAGGGTGTGCGATCGACCGCAAGGGGTCGATTGCTGGGCACGGGCTGGTGCCGTGCCCAACCTCGCCGTGAAGGCGAGGGCCTCCAGGCGGCGGCGAGTCGCCGGACTCGCCGCGGGGGCTGCTGGGAGCAGCCCCACCCCAACCGATCGCCGGCGTGCGATCGGTGATCGCATGAAGCCCTAGCTGCGGGGGCTCGGCTGGGCGTACGCGTGGCTTCGGCCACGTCGTGCGTTCGGTCGTGCTTCGGCGCGTGCAACGGCGTTCATGTGATCTCCGGCGATGGGTTTTTGATCGGGCTATGATTTCCGCAAATTTTAATAGCCCGGGATATCGAATTCCAACAACAAGCACGCAGAAAAATCGACCCCGATTGAAAAACAGACGCGATGGGCGCGGCGGGCGCGGCGCTCTGGGTTTTCCGCACAACCCGGGCGCGGCGCGCTGGATGAGGTTGAACTTCTGGGGCGCGCGTGCTCCGTTTCAACACAAACATAGCGCGGCGCGCTTGGTCACATCGAACTCTTGGAGCGCGACACGCTGCTCCTCTTCTAGTCCAATTTTACTACGTTTTCAATTTCGTTTCACTCCAATTCTTGATTTGAGTCATATTATAACAATGTCCACTTCATTCACAAAATACAAATGAGAGATACTTATTTCTCTGAGACTGAAGAAGTACAAATAAATTATAGGGATAATTACACTTTACCGATGTTTCAATATTTTTTGCACTTTGATACCTAATCCGAAAAAATGCTCAAGCAAGTTCACGAGGTTTGATTAAATTTGCACTTTGCAACCCTTCTTGGAATAGAATATTTCGGGAAATATTCCTTTTTCTAAGGTTATATTAGTAATTTTTCACATATATAAATATATATATATACATATATATATATATATAATTAAATATTAAAAATTATATAAAATTTAACCAAATAGTGCGCTTTCTTTATTATAGCAATAATTTTGAAAAGTACACAAATTTTGGATTTTAGAAGTGTTTTTACACATTTTGAACGCGAACAAAGTGGTCTTTTCAGTAGATTTGAATTCTGCCGCCAACATCAAAACGACTTCGTATAGCCCGAAAGACCTTACCGCATCAACGAGCTCACAGGCTATCTCTCCGAACAACCAACCGTAACATATAACCCTAGAATACAAAGAGAACAACTACCAAGTTATATGTCACACCCTCTCCCGTATGATTGAAAGAGTATGAGCAGCCACCACCCAGATGATTTCTCACGTGTTAATGCATGTCAATCCGAGATCCCAAGTGCTTCTAGATCCTCGTCAGCTCACGCACAACATGTGCATCACAATTTCGATTAGAAAACAGTGGTGGAGATTCACTCAATTCGTGTTGATCGTAGGGTTCATATGCTATGGGGATTTTGAAGAAATTCGTGTGTGTATATGATAGTTCAATTCACGAGTTGTGTGTTATCCAGAGTTGAAATTGAAAGTTTTTCGATTGCCTTGAGAGGAATGGACCTCCCGACCTAAGAATCGATCTTGAAAGGTGATACAACTAAATCAACTTTTCTGGATAAAGGATGGAATTCGGACAAGTATTAAGAATGATCAAAGATGATATATGCAGATATATGTGTAATCAGAGAAGTACGAGTCGTTCTTTAAAGAATACTCGAAGATGGATTAGAATACTTGATGTGCCATAAAAGCGGAGTGTTTTCAACACAAAGCCATTATGGGGATCCTTCAAAGTATATCCATCGGAAGCCTGCGACTAGTTCGCGGAGGCTATCACCTATCTAAATAACACATAGCATAAATCAAAGGTTGAGATTAAGTCTCAAATGACTGCACCATACACTGAAGTGTAGACATGGTGTGTCAGGAATAAGAAATGGGATTCTAATGGTAAAAGAACAAGGTTGTTCGGAACTACCTATGTTCTATGGATATTTCTGGATACAATGACACATTCGATGTAATTGTAGAATATCCTAGATGAACAAGTAATTGTATGTTCAAATAGTACCACGGACCAGAAGGGTGTCTTCGCCCGGTTCTTAGAGGAAGACTATTGGATGAACTACAATGCCCTAATTGACAAAGTACCTTATAAAGAGGAAAGAGTAGACTGAGAACCAGCCTAACCGAGTAGTAGTACACCACTAACTGCACCTAATGTTATTACTGTTATACACCGGAACGCCATTGCAGTGGGAGGTTGTTAAGCAACCGGAGATGTTCATAAGACTGGAGGAGTTTTAAACTCTGGATCTAGTAGACATGAAATCGATCCCTAGTTCTGCATAGGGGGCAGTACTAATCTAAATGTGCCTACTTAGAAAGCAATGATATTGTTAAGAGGCAAGACCATTTAGAGGTACAAGCTTAGTAAATCCATTTATGGATTATCACAAAGCTGGAAATTGTGGAACTTGCGAATTGATGAGATAGTCCATTATATGGATTCATCAAAAGGCATAGACAATAAAAGGTATATTAGAAACGTAATGGAAACAAGGTGATGTTTCTCGGAATTTTGTGTAGATAACACTTTATCGTTGGCAACAATGTAAAAGTGTTGTCAGACATAAAATAGAGGTTGTCTAAGTAAATCGAGATATAAGATTAAGATGAAGTTGGATCAATGTTCTTAGAAATCTTTCGATCTCTAGATAAGAACACTTGTATTTCTCTTAAGATATCTTATACGATTATGGTTTGTTTTAAGCATGCACAATTCTGAGAAAGGTTATTGCCTTTCGAGAACAGAATGCATCTATCTAAGGTATGTGTCTTGAACACATGAAGGAGATAAATATGGACAAAGCAGATTCTTACACTTCGAGTGTAAAGGGCTTTGTAAATGCGGTGTTATAAAACAAGAACCTGATATCAACTATGCGGTTAGCATAGTGGGAGGATATCAAAGTAATCTGGATAAGAAATATTCGAATGCTGTAAAAGTACTTGGAGGTACAGGATTACCGGCAATACGAAATCTTCTTAGATTACGCTTTCTCAGATAAAAATCAGAGAAAGGACCAGTGTAAGTCGATATCAGGCTATGTGTTCACTTTTAGAAGAGGTGGAACCTAAGAAACCGAATAGCAGCCTCAGAGGCAGCGGAAGTTTTGGTTAGGTTCCGGAATGACCTCTGAACTTGGATATGACTCTTGGTTCACCAAAGGCTATGTACATAGCGGTGCATGGTGAACTGGAAGAAGTCATAAGTTCAAAAGATGATGATAACACATAGAGCAAGTACCACCTGATACGAATCATCGTCAGAGAGACGACGCAGTAGTCACCAAGATAACTTCAGAGCGGCAACCTAGATTGCTCATTCACATAATACTTCTGGGAAGTATAACTTAAGCACGTGATGAGTATGGGAGTCGGGAGTTTGGAGGAAATGACTAGACCTTAGTACAAGTGGGAGATTGTTGGAGTTGTGTACTTAATGTCTAGATTTAAGTATCGGTAAACTCCCGGTCATAGCATTTAACCTATTTAATTAATAAACAATTATTTGCATTTAATTAAATATGCAAAATATAGTTCTGGATTTTATACGTTGTAGTTAGTATGGTGTTGCATGGGCACACAGAAGATCATACTATCGGTTACTCGTATTTAATCGAACAGTTGCTCACGACCTAGATGGACACGAACTAATCCATCGGTATAGTCGTTGTGTGAGAGAGAAAATAATTTATCTTAATTGTTTTATCACACTTGTACACTTGGTGTATTGGGCGGATCAGCTTGAGGTTCATCGATTAGGATTGCCGGCGATAATCGATTCGAGTCTCAGTGTATATTATTCTTAATCCCTGAAACAATTGCGGGTGTGTATATTTAATATAAGTGACTTTGATTTACCAAAGGAATTAACCGGTTTGATAATTGGGTTAATTACCGGTTAAGTTGGGTCACTATATTTTATATATGGCATGCCGTGAATTCTTGAAGGGGCAGTGTATCCCGTAAGGGTTGATAATATCCCCGAGATGAGTTCATAAGGAATTATTATGTAAACCCTGCAGGTGGATTTAATCCGCATAATAATTAAGGTTGAATGGTACTAGTCTCGGATATAAGAGATGAATAATATTTATTGAGCAATAAATAAATTTATTCATGGATATTTAAATCTTAAATACACGGAATATATAATACTACCGGAGAAATATTATTTGATATAATATGGAATAATATTGGGAGTGCAATTTTATTTATATAGTGGAAAATAAATAAAATTAATATTGATAAGAATTAATGGATTTGGGTTGGACCCAATTTAATTTTCAATATTGAAGCCCAATATTTATTCTCCTTATGATCCCCTACGTAGCCTATATAAGCACTACATGGTCTTCACTTTTCAAAAACACAATTAATTGACCTACGCCAATCATAAAGTCTTGAGAGTGAGGAAGATCCATAGGAGTTCGATAGATCGTCGCCCACACGACGTTCGAACGAGGTGCAAGGAATACGTGGGAAGATCGCAAGGTCATCAAAGGTGTTTGATTTCGTTTCTCCGTACAACGAATCGAAGGTAAAATCATAAACCCTCTTTTATGATTTTATGTGATGTTAATTGTAGTATATACATGAACACACGATCCGGATAAACGTACGAACTTCGGGGACGGGGATTCGAGATCCCCGGCGAAGATCGAGAGAACCCTCGGCTTGGAGCCGAGGGGGCGATCGAACCCTAGGGTTCGATCGCGGCATGCACGCGACGGAGGGGGAAGCCCCGGCTGGACGCCGGGGCACACGGTCGATCCTTGATCGACCGCCGGGATGGCGTGGGCTGGTGCCACGCCGGATCCCGACCACCCTCGCCGGTCAGGTGCGCGCACGGGAGGACCCCGGCTGGAAGCCGGGGCGATCGATCGACCGTGAGGTCGATCGTGAGGGGAAGCCGCGGCTGGGCCGCGGCAGGTCAGCTGGAGGCTGACCGCCCTCCTCCGGCGGCGGTGGTGAGTCGCCGGACTCACCACCGGGGGCTGCTGGGCAGTCCCAGCGATCGCTAGGTGCGCGATCGCGAGCCCCCTCGCGGCGGGGGCTCGGCTAGGGTTTTGCCGCGGCTTGTCCGCGGTGGAGCTCTCGTCGGGCCCGGTTCCGTCGTACGGTGGTTCGCGTTCATGGATCCGACTCGCGGGAGAAAATCGGCTGGGGGCGGGCTGCGTGTTTTCGGGCGCGTAGTCTCCAATGGTCGGACTCCTGCGGATGAGTCGGGGATCCAATTTCCGGCGATGAAGGATTTCGTTCGGGTTATTATCTTCCGCAATTTTAATAGCCCGGGATATCGATTTCCAGCATTACATTCCTACAAGTTCGTAGATACTTTTAGGTGTGTTTGATTGCGAGTTTGACGTTCGATTCACAAGTCAAAATTTGATATGAATTGAAAGATTAAGAAAAATATTGTTCTCGTCTTTTTGACCAAAAAAAATTATGAATTTAAAAATATATTTTTGTAAAATAAGTAGTTGTAAATAAAGTTTAAAAAATTTGTAAAAATAATAATTATTAAGTAAGATTGTAATTTTTGTCAAGGGTTTTAGCTCTGTTGGTTGAGCAATTTAATTAAGAACCAAATGTCCTAGGTTCAAACTCAAAACATTGCAATTGATCTATAAAAAAAAATGTATTTAAAAGTAATTATCAATCAATAGATAAACAATCGTAAGTTTTTTAGATTCTTTTTCACAATTTTTTTATTTACTTTTTTTTCCCTCAAATAATATTATTTATACATTTTAATTTTTTTATTACAACACAGAAAAAATCTAGTAGTATTACAATATAATCATTTTATTAACAAGTGTTTATACATTAATTTATTTTTGTTTATAATTATTCAAATAGATTTTTTTGTAAAAGATAATTACATTAACGTTATTTTTTATATAATCAAATAATTAAATAAGTTTGAATCAAGCTTATTTTTTTCAAAATTTATAATGAGGCCCATAGTAATAAATATACTTCAAAATTTTATTAAATTTAACATCTTTCTCATAATTTGATGTTATTTAATTGAAAAACAATAATTAAAACAATAAAAGTTAATTTTTTATATGAATTATATGGAATTATATTATTACTAATATAATTAATATTTTTAATGCTAACGGTATAATTTATTTTTATTTAATTGAAAAACAATAATTAAAACAATAAAAGTTATTTTTTTATATAAATTATATGGACTTATATTATTACTAATATAATTAATATTTTTAATGCTAACGGTATAATTTTTTATAATATATTAATTTATATTTCATTAAAAATATTTATATTGAAAGACATTAAATATTTTATTTATACCAAATAATTATATCATATTAAAAATCAAAACAATTTATAACATGTCAATCAATTATTGACTAGAAAAAATAAGTATCATACATTAAAAACTAAAAAATGTACCTTAAAATTTTTCAGTATTTTTCAGTATTTTTATAGAGAGAAATTTTAAAATACCCTTTTCTTTATAAGTCCATCTTTTCTACACCCACAAATAAAAAAATAATTTGTATATATTTATTTACAAAAATATCACTAAATCAATTGAAATATTATTAATGTATTTAAAATAATTAGTTTTCTTCTTTCTCAAACAAATTAGAGACGATTGCAAAATAAAAAATAAAAATCAAAGCAATCTAAATTTTTTTCACTCTTAATTGCTTTGTATTTCACCAACATATAAACTTCTTCTTTCGTCATTGGTTGCCGAAGAATATGATAGCCCGATGAAAATACTGGAGATTAAGTGATGGAAGAATTACATCATAGCACTTCAGATTAATATTTGATCGTTGATGGAGTTAATATCTTCACTTGAGTAGTCTATTTGAAAAAAAAGAACATTTTCAAAAAGTAATTATTTTAATACATATTATAACATAATCTTATACTTTGTCTAAATTTTAAAAAAGAACCAAATCAACCTTTTTAATGGTATTATACTATCTAATATTTTAAATATAATCTATATTATATAGAATCACTTAATTAATAAGACAATAATACACTTTCCATGTGTGTCAAATACACTACCAAAATAAACAATGATCTCACATATCATCTTACCAAAATTCTAACGTCATACACTCTCTCAAAAGAAACCCACGCAAAGTTGAGTCCCAGCGACAGTGTTCTTAAAAGGTTGCGAAATTGGAACGTTCTCTGATCTTCTTTAAATTCGGTAAGGTTTATGTTTCCGGGTTCGCCCTATTGTGATTTTCGTTTGTTCTCCGTGTGCAATAACTGTAAAATATGATTTCGGTATGGTTTTTACATTTAGAATATGAGAAATAAATAACCCTACGTACAATAAGAATCCCTTCACATATGGAAGAGATTGATAAAAATCTCTAATTATACGGCTAAAAATCTGGAATATATATAAAGGAAATATTTTATTTCCTTCACTCCCCCTCAAGGTGGAGCATGAAGATCTCGAATGCCCATCTTGCCCAAAAGAAACCGAAAACGCTCCGTTCCAAGTGGTTTAGTAAAGATGTCCGCTACTTGATTTTCAGTAGTGATGATGCAAGAAGATATTTCTTTAGACGCGACTCGTTCTCTAACGAAGTAACAATCCATTTCAACATGTTTAGTCCTTTCATGGAAGACCGGATTATTTGCTATGTGTCGTGCGGCCTGATTATCACAGTAAAGCTTCGTAGGCCTATCCTGAGTAGCCTCAATGTCTTGTAATAACCATCGTAACCACAATATTTCACTACAGTGGCAGCCATTGCCCTGTATTCTACTTCCGCCGATGATCTCGAGACAACCGATTGTTTCTTTGTCCGCCAAGAAATAGGAGCACCCCCTAATGTAATTAAATACCTCGTCCTTGATCTTCTTGTAAGTGCACAACCACCCCAGTCGGAATCACAAAAGGCTGACATGATCAACTCACCGGATGATGGCAAAACAATTCCTTGTCCAGGAGTAGATTTTAAGTACCTCAAGATTCTCATGGCAGCGTCCATATGTGGTTGCCTTGGTTGGGATAGAAATTGGCTGAGCATATTAGTAGCAAATGTAATATCTGGTCGTGTAACTTGGAGGTATAACAACCTTCCAATCAATCGTCTATATTGTGCGGCATCGACTAGTGGAGTATTAACCGCATCATCCAAAGTAATATTTTGTTCCATCGGAAATGGACTCGGTCGACATCCCAATAACCCATTTTATTCCAACATGTCCAATGTATATTTTCGTTGGCTAAGTACGAGTCCATCAGGGGTTCGAGCTACCTCAATTCCCAAGAAGTATTTAAAAGGACCCAAATCTTTTATACTAAAAAGCTCATCAAGATGTTTCTTTACTTCAAAGATTTTTACATCAGAATTTCCCAAAATAATTACGTCATCCACATAAATGAGTGCAGAAACATACAAAGTACCTCTTTTATAAATGAAGAGAGAATGATCCGCGCGTGACTAACGAAAACCAACATCTAAGAGGGCTCGAGTGAATTTATGATACCAATTTCTTGAAGCTTGTCGCAAGCCATATAGTGATTTTTGGAGACGACATACTCTTGCGTCACCTTGTTTTGCGAAACCAGGCGGGAGCTTCATATACACCTCCTCGTGTAAGTCTCTATGTAAAAAGGCGTTATTCACATCTAACTGGTGAATTGTCCAATTTTTTTTCACCGCGACGGCAAGCATTGTACGAATTGTGACCAATTTTGCAACCGGTGCGAATGTCTCGTGAAAATCGATACCTTCAATTTGGGTAAAACCCTTCGCCACTAAGCGTGCTTTATATCGTTCCACCTCCCCCGTGGGTTTATATTTGATCTTACATACCCACTTAGAATCAATGGCGCGCTTTCCGGATGGTAAATGTTCAAGAGTCCAAGTTCCATTTTGTTCAAGAGCTTCAACCTCTTTTCTCATAGCTTCTCTCCACTGTGGATACTTTACTGCATGGTGAAAGTATTTAGGCTCATCTTGGGAGGTGATGGCCGATAAGTATGCTTTATGGGAAGGAGAAAATTTTTCATACGACACAAACAAAGATAAGGGGTGTACCGTCGAGGATGCGAAGTTGGTCGTGGACCGCGAATGGTCTATAGAGGGAGGCAAATCTATTTCATATCCTTGAAGCTTCTTTGAAACTGTCCGAGTGCGTCCACCTTTACGTCCCACTTCATTTTTGACGTGAGTTGCTTGTTCTTGTTGAGGTTCGACAGATTCACGATCTTCAAAATTTGCATGCGAAGTATATTCATCACTGGGTAAATTTTCAGTTGATGTTGCAGACTCAATTGTCTCAAGTGTTTCCGAAGTGGTAGGAATGAGTATGAAGTCATCATGCAGCCCACTGTCCAAATCCTCCCCACTGTATACTTCATTTTGAAAAACACATGTTTTAAATGGAAACTCATTTTCAAAAAATCTAACATCACGTGTGGTGACCACCTTTTTTTCTTTCAGATCATAAACTTTGTATCCTTTTTTACCGTTCGGATATCCTAGAAAAACAGAAGGCCTCCCCCTCTCTTCAAATTTATCTATGCCTTTCATGTTGTCTTTCATATAAACCAAGCAACCGAAAATCCGCATTTGATCATATGAAGGCATGCGACCAAATAATAATTCAAATGGAGTCTTGTTTTTAATTACCTTCGAAGGAAGCCTGTTGATAATATAAGTTGCTGTTAAGATACATTCTCCCCAAAAGCCGATGGGTAAATTTGCTTGAAATCGGAGTGCTCGAGCTACTTCGAGTATGTGTCGGTGTTTCCTTTCAACCACCCCATTTTGTTGTGGAGTGTAAGGACATGAGGTTTCGAGAAAAATTCCTTTCTCACCATAAAAGTCGAGCATGAGATTAGATGTGAATTCACCACCATTGTCAATTCTAATTCTCTTAACCTGCTTCTCAAATTGTGTGTTAACCATATTAACAAACGCTCTCAAACAAGTGCTCGCATCAGATTTAAATTTAATCAAATAAACCCAAACGGCACGACTAAAATCATCAACAATTGTCAGAAAATATCTGGCGCCACACACTGATGGAAGTCGATATCCACCCCAAATATCACAATGAAGTAATTCAAAACATCCAGCGATTTTAATAGAACTATCGGAAAATGGTAAACGAGTTTGCTTAGCCTTCAAACAGGAATCACAATGTGCATCGTTTTTATTGCTAATAAAATTACTCAAAAAATCAAGATGACGAATCTTAATATTCGAGGCGTGACCCAACCTTCTATGCCATGTTTCTGTATCCATTGAAGCCGACATTGCCACCCCTCTATTAATCGTCGGCTCCATGTAATATAGACCATCGCGATTCCTACCCACGCCAATCACAGTCCTCGAGTGTGAGTCCTGTATCACACAAAGATCCGACGAAAAGGTTAAAGTACAATTATAGTCCTTGGTAAGCTTGCTCACGGACAATAGGTTACACTTAAAACCCGGTATATGTAAAACATTATTTAATTTCAGACCATTCGGCAGAGTAGAATTTCCAATCCCTTTAATAGGAACTTTATCACCATTTGGTATGGTTAATGGACCCCCATTCACATATTCCTTACCATCAGAAAGTATTTTATTATCATGGGTTATATGTTCGCTCGCTCCGGAATCAATTATCCAAGGCATATTAGAAAGTTTCTTACCAGCCATATTGATCATAGGAGCTGTGGATTGGTAATTAGACCCATCACCTTCGGAATGGTGCTTGAGTACTAGAGCATATTGTTCTGTCTTTATGCCGGATATTGGACTTGCGCCGAAGTTCACATGCGCAGCCCGTGGGTTGTTTGATTTGTCGCCACCTTTGTTTCCTTCTTGTTTCGATTTTTTATTTTGCCACCACTCTGGGAATCCAATGATTTTGAAGCAACCCTCAATAGTATGTCCCCGTCTCTTGCAATGTGTGCATTGAACAACTTGTTCTTAAAAGCTTGTTCGTTTAGCGCCTCCTCTACTTTGTTTAGTGCACATAGCGGCGGAATCACTTTGTGTGGGGATGGACTTTGACTGCATCTGAAAAGCCGAGATCTCTGGAGTTTGTCTTCTTCCATTAGATATCAATTTTTGTCTTTCGTCCTCCGCCACCATGTGATATTCCCCACCTAAAGTAGGAGTAGGTCTTGTGGTTAGGATTTGGGTTTTTACAGTCCCGAATCCATCGTCCAAACCCATCAAGAATTCATACAATTGATCCTTTTCTTTTGCCTCTAGTAGTTTCTTCTCGATCGCACATACGCAGAGACCACATTCACACTTTGGCATAGGTGAGACAGATTGTATCTCATCCCAAAGCCCACGCAACTTCGTGTAGTAAAATCCAACGACTAACGAACTTTGAATTCGATTTGTACCACAACTGCTCATGTTTGCTCTAACACATTTCTTCCTTTTCTTCTTGATCGTTTCAACTCTTTAAAATTGTTGATTTCCTGTCCAAATTGAACCATGCATTAAAAATTCATATGTCAAGCAATTTAGTAACTACCAATGCATTTAAGAAGCGAAAAATATGAACAACGCCCTACATCAACACAAATATCGACCAAGAATTATAACAAAAATGTATGAATCAATGGTACTACTCTCGGATACAAGAGATGAATAAATTAATTAGCAATAAATTAATTTTATTCATGGATATTTAAATCTTAAATACACGGAATAAATAATACTACCGGAGAAATATTATTTGATATAATATGGTTTAATATTGGGAGTGCAATTAATTTATATAGTGGAAAATAAATTAATTAATATTGATGGGATTAATAGATTTGGGCTTGGGCTCAATTTAATCATCAATGTTGGAAGCCCAATATTCCACCTCCTTTAGATCCCCTACGTAGCCTATAAAAGCACTACATGGTCTTCTCTATTCAT
This sequence comes from Euphrasia confusa, assembly GCA_954870475.1. Lineage (NCBI taxonomy): Eukaryota > Viridiplantae > Streptophyta > Magnoliopsida > Lamiales > Orobanchaceae > Euphrasia > Euphrasia confusa. The sequence continues at coordinate 25,536,175 of OX940964.1, forward strand.
ATAACAATAACTTGAAGATCATAATTCTTCTAGAGAGAGAAAGTAGAGAGAAGGAGATCCATAAGGAGTTTGGAGGATCGTCGCCCACACGACGTTCGAACAAGGTGCAAGGAATACGTAGGAAGATTCAAAGGTCTTCAATTTGATTTCGTTTCTCCGCACAACGAATCAAAGGTAAAATCATAAACTCCCTTGTATGATTTTATGTGAATATTAATTGTAATATATACATGAACGCACGATCCGGGAAAATGACGAACTTCGGGGATAGGGATTCGAGATCCCCGGCGAAGGTCGAAGGAACCCTCGGCTGGGAGCCGAGGGGGTGCGGTCGAGCCCTAGGGCTTCGATCTCGACGGCACGCGAGGAAACCCCGGCTGGGAGCCGGGGTGGGCGATCGACCGTGGTGGTCGATCGTCGGGCAGCCGCGGCGGGTTCGCCGCTGGGCGAACCGCCTGTTGGAATTCGATATCCCGGGCTATTAAAATTTGCGGAAATCATAGCCCGATCAAAAATCCGTCGCCGGAGATCACATGAACACCGACTCATCCGCCGGAGTCCGGCCTTTGGAGACCACGCACCCGAAGGCACGCGGCCCGCCCCCAGCCGAACCCCCGCGAGCCGGGGTTCACGCGATCGAAGGATCGATCGCACGCTGGCGATCGATCGGGGTGGGCTGCATGAAGCAGCCCCGCGGCGAGTCCGGCGACTCGCCGCCGCCTGGAGGCCCTCGCCTTCACGGCGAGGTTGGGCACGGCACCAGCCCGTGCCCAGCGATCGACCCCTTGCGGTCGATCGCACACCCTCGGCCCAGCCGAGGGTTCGGCCCCCATGCCCCGCCGAAACCCTAGGGGCGATCGCCCGTGGTCCGGTGGCTTCGCCACCACCACGCGATCGTCCTCTACTCCGGGTTTGATCTTCGGATCTTGTTCTACGGTATTTTCAATAAATCAGAATCGAAATAATATCGAGAGGGTTTAGATATTATACCTTCGATTCGTTGTTCGGAGAAACGAAATCAAACACCTTTGAATCTTCCCACGTATTCCTTGCACTCCGTTCGAACGTCGGGTGGGCGACGATCTATCGAACTCCTATGGATCTCTTTCAACTCTCTAGAACTATCAAATAATGATATTCTTGTCTTGTTCTTTATGAAGGCCATGTAGTGCTTTTATAGGCTACGTAGGGGATCTAAAGGAGGTGGAATATTGGGCTTCTATTATTGAAGATTAAATTGAGCCCAATGCTCAAGTCCATTAATCCTTATCAATATTAATTTTATTTATTTTCCACTATATAAATAAAATTGCACTCCCAATATTTACCCATATTATATCGAATAATATTTCTCCGGTTAGTATTATTTATTCCGTGTATTTAAGATTTAAATATCCATGAATAGAATTTATTTATTGCTTAATAAATTTATTCATCTCTTATATCCGAGACTAGTACCACTCAACCTTATTTATTATGCGGAACAAATCCACTCGCGAGGTTTACATAATAAAGCTTATGAGCTCATCTCGGGGATATTATCAACCCTTCCGGGATACACTGTCCCTTCAAGAATTCACGGCATGCCATATATAAAATATAGTGACCCAACTTAACCGGTAATTAACCCAATAATTAAATCGGTTAATTCCTTTGGAAAATCAAAGTCACTAATATTAAATATACACACCCGCAATTGTTTCAGGGATTAAGAATAAAATACTCCGAGACTTAAATCAATTATCACAGAGCAATCCTAATTGATAAGTCTCAAGCGATCCGCTCAATACACCAAGTGTACAAGTGTTAAGGAAACAACTGTTGCAGTGGGAGATGTTAAATGTTTTTAAACCGTAGGATCTTAGTTCTAATAAATTGTCTTTATGTGCCAGCACTTAGAAAGAAATTTCATTTCGGATTTCTAAATTGGCTTAGAATGGATATTCCGTTTCTTCTGATAGTTTCATACTTTTCAGAGTAGGAAACGGGGATATTATCTATTCTGGTACATTGATAGACAATTTAATACTAAATCCGTGTTCTTCCACGATGCAACAGACCGGAGCTAATAACACATTGTCGAACCCCAATAAGAGTAAAGATCCTTCTAGGATGAATCAAATGTACTTATGGAATCTTAGGCTAAATCATTTTAACTTGAGTACGATTCAAAGGATGAAAGCTGATTGTCCTCTCAGCTAGGTTGAAGGAAAGGACCTTCCAACCTTCGAATCATACTTGGAAGTTTTAATGACCAAGCAACCCTTTACGGTTAAAGGGAAAAGATCCAAGAATGTACTAGAGTTGATTCGCTCTGATATATGCAGACCTCTTTGAGGAGTAAGGCATACTTATCAGAAAATGGGATTAACTCCCAACAGACTACACCATTTATGCCTCGACAAAATAATGTGTTGTAAAGAAGGAATAGGACTTTTATAGATATGGGAATGTAGAAAATGAGTTATTCGGAGTTACCTAATTCGTTTTTGGGATATGGCTTGGAAACAGCGGCGTTTATCCTGAACTTTGTTCCTTTTGAAACTTGTAGAGATATTCGGCTGTTTATAGGATACCCTAAGAAAACGAATTGAGATATGTAATATAGTCCAAAGGACCAGATGTTCGTTGATTGCATCAACGTTCGGTTCTTAGACATGGACTATATATATGCAAGATCACAAGCCCAAGAGTAGAGTAATACTTAATGTGCTTAGAGGGACTGATCAAGACTTAGAACCAGCCTAACTGAGTAGTTCACTACTATAATCTTTAGTCACTAAAGATACACCGGAGCGTCGTCGTAGTGGGAAGGTTGTTAGACAACCCGACAGGTTCATGTTTATAGGAGAGTCTTCGGACTTGTTACCTAGAGAACATGAAGCCGACCCCTGGATCTATGACGAGACGCTAAAAGATCAAGATGCTCAGTCTTGGTAAAAGACGATGAAATATGAGATTGAATCTTTGGATTCAAATCTTGTATAGGATCTTGTAGCACCGCCCAAAGGTGTAAAAGCCATTGGTTGCAAGTGTGTGTACAAGATGAAAAGAGGGTCTGACGGGAAGGTGTGAACCTTAAGGCTAGGCTTGTTGCGAAAGGGTGCACTCAGAAAGAAAGGGATCGATTATGAGTAAACTTTTTCGCCGGTAGCTATGCTAAAGTCGATCCAGATTCTTTTGTCTTCACATGGAAGATGGAAGTCAAGACGGATTTCTAAATCGAAGTTTTGACGGGACCATCTGTGTAGGACAGCCAGAGGGATTCATCGAAAAGAGCCAAGAGCATTCGGTAAGCAAGCTTAATCAATCTTAGGATTGAAGGAAGCTTCAAGATCTTGGACACATGCAGACCTATGAGAAAATCCATTTCATGGATTCATTCAAGGCATGTTTAGTTCCTGAGTGTAATGAAGAAGTGACAGAAAAGATGTGGTGTTTTCTCATTCTTTATGTAGACGACATCCTTCTAAATTGGCAACAATATGAAAGATGTTATCGGACATAAAGGGATGGTTGTCCGAGTAATTCAATATAATAGATTTAGGAGAAGTCGGGAATGTTCTTGGGATCATAGTTATAAAGGATCGCCAGAAAAGAACATAGAACTTATCTCGAGTCTCATACATAAATACAATTCTTACTCGTTGCAGCATACAGAATTCCAAGAAATGTCTTCACCTTTTAGATATGGAATTCATCTATCTAAAGTTTTGTGTCCGACACAATAAAGGAGATAGATGAAGAGTAAGCAGTTCCTCCCACCTTAATGGTGTGAAGCTTAATGTATGTAATGCTATGCACGAGACTGATATCTACTATGCCGTGGGCATGGTGGTGAGATATCATAGTAATCCTGGAAAGGATCACTCGACTGATGTAAAGAACATGTTTAGGCTCCTGCAGAGGACCAGTAATTATGTTCTGAGTTACAAAGCAGTCAAGTTATTTCCTTTGGATTACATAGAATTGGATTTCCAAATCAAACAGGGACAGTCGAAAGTCGAAGTCAGGCTATGTGTTCTCACTGTGAAGTGGAGCAGTCATATGGAAGAATGTAAAGCAGCGATGCATTACGGACTCTACCATGGAAACTGAAAGGATAACGGCCTCTGAGGCAGTTAAAAGGTCAGTGTGGCTCCAAAACTTCCTAAGGGACTTAGATGTGGTTTCTAGTTCACCCAAAGCTATTTTGAATAGCGGTATTGACAAACTTGAAATGCCACGAGTCCACAGTGGGAGATAACACATAGAGCGCAAGTACCACCTGATTCGAGAGATCGTCTAGTAAGACGATGCAGTTGTCACCTAGATAGCATCGAGAGGATTGCCTGGTAAAACCCGTTCATAGAGGCACTTCCAGCGAAAGCGTTGGGTAGGCATGATGAGGTTATGGGAATCTGATGTTTGGGTGAGGGCGACTAGACTTTTAGTATAAGTGGGAGATTGATGGAGTTGTATTCTAAATGTCTAGTTTAGTGCAAATACGGAACTCCTTATCTATACCTTCATTCGAGATATGATTCAAGCATGATTGCATTTAATGCAACAGTCCTTGATGTATACGTTGTAGACAGTATGGCGTGAGGAGACACGCGGAAGATCATACTGTCGGTTACTCGTATACTATCGAACAGTAGCTCACGACTTAGATGGACATGGACAATCCATCGGTATGTCGTAGTGTGACTGGTAGATAGTCGGTCTTGACTATCATGTTACACTCGTACACTTGGTGTATTGAGCAGGACCACGGGAGGGCGTTCGATTTATACTAATCGTAGTAATCCAACTAGACCTCAGATATTACGGATATACGAATTCCTAATCCCTATATAATCATAGGTGTGTGTGTGTCCAGTTCTCGGTTCTTTGACTTACTAGTGAGTGAGACTAATTGATTAGTCAATATTCTCGGTAAATTGGGAATCGGAATTGTACACACGGCATGCTATAGATTATAGACAGGAAACCGTGTCCCATTTATTGGGTTGATGATGTCACCGAGATGAGCTCATAAAGTTTATCATGTAAACCCTGCAGGTGGATTCGTTCCACGTGATAATAAGGATGAGTGGTACTAGTCTCGGATAACAAGAAACGAATTAATTTAATTATTAGTAATTAAAGTTAATTCGTGGACATACGATATCTTGGGAAAGTCGTATATGTAATTCGGCGGAATTATTATTGTTGAAATAATATAAATTAATTATTGGGAATTCAATTATAATTTTATAGTGGAATTAATTATAATTAAAATTGTGGAATTTAATTAAGGTTTGCCTTTTAGGACACCAAGTTAATTAAATTGTAATTTAGCCTAATAATTAATTTCCATAAGGTCCCTGGTGTAGCTCTATAAATACTTCACCCTCTCTTTCTCTAAACCTAAGAAACGCCGCTATTTTATTTTTGCGGAGAAAAATAAATTGTTTGCGCAATTATTTTTCTGTAAAAATAAATAGATTAGCGCTGATATTTCTGAGACAGAAGATCAAAACCTTACTTACGCCGCTATAATTAATTCTGCAGAGAAAATAAAAGCTTGAGCAATTAATTTTCCTCTGCTTAATTAATTCAGATTAGCGCAGTAATAATTCTGTAGAAATAATTTTGCTTGCGCAAATATATTTCTGTAGTAACAATTCGGGGATAGAGACATACACCGGAAGGCTTCATGGTCTCAACAATTCGGCTTCTCCGAATCACGCGACAAAGGTATAAGAAATCGAAATCCTTATTCCGCATACGTTTCGTTTTCTATTTCGTTGAAAATACATCGGATCTAAGATCGGGTTCCGGGCGTCGTGGATCATGTTCCTCGACTACTGGGGGGTCAAGGACCTCCGGATCGGTAGTCGGAAGAGGAAAATCGACCCGGAAACGCGCTCGGAACAGCAGGTCGCGCTGCTGTTCGGGGACGAACAGCGCCCGCTGAAGGCCAAACAGCGCCCGTTGTTTGGGGCCTAATCAGCGGCCACTGATTTACTAGCAGCGCCCGCTTCTTGAGTCAGATCAGCGGCTGATTCGCGCGGTTGTCCTTCGGGGCGATGGCTGGGCGTGAATCGGCACGAGGGCTGTTACGTGAACGGAGCAGTGCTACCTGGAGGTCGACTGGGCGTGTTCGAGTGTTCGAGCAATCGAACGGACACGTCCCGGGTAGTCGATTTCCAACAATTTCTTGTCATATTACTGGTTGTGTTTGAAAACAAACATAATTCTCCTATTCTTGGGAGGGAGGATGCGGTGCCTTTGATACTACGCTGGGATTTGAACGTTCTATAGAGGCTCTTGAAGAAGATGACTTTCAAAGACATATGTGTGAGTTATCGTCTGCTAATTATTGATAGTTTAAGTCATAGTAATAAGACTATATATTTGCAAATTCGATTATTTTTATTTTGGTGTTTACTTACTGGCACAGGCTCAATTCAATGGAAATTGTGATGAAGCGTATGGAATGACAATGGCCGATTTAATTAAAGAAGTTCATGTTTCGAAAAGAGAGATTTTTTCCTTGAAGAAAAAAACTGAGGACCAGGATGTGAAAATCCAGCGTCTAGAACAGTTTATAGAAGATTCGTTTACGAAGAGTGCATGTGGGAAGGAAGGATATGGTGAAGCTGTTATGAACGATCTTGAATCAAAAAGGTATGAGAAAGGTTTGTTGTTAGTTAACCTTAGTACTTTAGTAAACCTCTTTCATATTGTCATCTTCATTTTTTTTTTTAAACTGTGTACTTGGTTTACTCAACAGGTGATATTCCCTCGCAGGATCTCCCAGAAAGAAGGACAAAGCATCATGAACCAACATTTGATTCAAGCCATGATCAAAGTCAGTGTCTATAGGTTTCAATATTTAGTGTGTAAGAAAATTCTTCAACAATCGTGTATTCTGCTTTGTTGTGGTTGTGTTATGTTAAAGATCTTGTCTGTAATTACTATACTATTTAATCGTTTTTGATGTTTAAGATGTTAAATGCGTTTTAATTTAAATGCGCATACATTTTTATTGATTGTTATTAAAATTTTCTTCCTTATTATTTTGGATCTAAATGCACTTAACACTAATGCTTTAAACTACCTTTTTTGGTTCATTATACTGTCTTCCTTAGGTGATCATCCACGGTTGTCAATGATTGTAGGATGCGAATCTGATAGAGGTGGGATCGGATCTCCTATTCACTATTTTGGGAAGCAACTTTCTGGTATTCCACCTTGTATTTATTTTTTATTTTTGCAATATAAACTGATAAATATAAAACTCATGGTATTCCAACTTGTATTTATTTTTTATTTTTGCAATATAAACTGATAAATATAAAACTCATGGTGATTCTCCATCACACTATTTAGAAGAAGAGGAGTTTGATATGCTATGCATACAGGCTGTAACTGAGGATGAAAAATCTGTTGAATCAGCGAAGAATAAGAAAAATGAAGGTATTGTGATTAAATTTGCATACTTAACACAATTTAATTTCGTTGCAAACTGTTTACCTACAAATAAACTAACTAACTCTCAATTTCTGAAGGATCAACGTCAAACAAAGCGTCAACAAGTGAAGACGATGACTCTGCAAGAGCCCAAAACACAGAGAATTGGTCGCATTTTGATTCACCACGCTTTGATTGCTCAGTGACGATTACATGCAGACACCATTAACCTCTAGTTATTCAAAGTTCTGTGGGTCGATCGACTATAATTCCTCTTGACGACATGTACTCGGGCATGACATGGACTTCAATAGGACTATATTCATACGCCGACTTGCCAGAGAAACGAGTCATTAAACCATGAAATTATGATATTTACCATTTTACGGAGGTCAAGAAACAGAGAATGTTGAGGAATAATGCTAGAAACAAGTCAACTCCAGTTTTCATTGATGTGGAAGCCTTGAAGGACACAAAGGAAATGAAGATACAGAAGAATCGCTGGAACATGAAAAAAATTTCCAAGCCTTATTGGACACATCAACGAAGAAAGCACTAAAAGACTTATTGGAGAAGGCACCTCCGGGGTATGTTTCTCCGCTTAAACTTTCTTCGTTAATATTTATTATAATTTTTTATTGAATTATAAACTTGTTATTTTTTAATGAATATTTCTGGCAGGCTAATGAAATGGGACTGACCAACATTATATACCACGAGATTGAAGTCTTGTTGTCAAAGAATGCGTTGAAGAACACCATCATCGATGCATTTTTCAGCGTTTTAGAAGAAGAGGTGAAGTCCAATGAGGAAGTTCTCCTGGACACGAAGTATCTTGTTTCACACGCATGGGTAAGAATTTCAAACTTTGATTACTTGTTTTTCAGTTTACTGTCTCAAATCTACTACATACTCTGATTAGATTTTTTCTATTACAGTAAAAACTCTATACAGTCATATCGTTGGGACCGGGAAAAAATATTACTATAAAGAGTTATTCTTATATAGGGTTTAAAAAATAAAAATAATTTTTTCAAATAAAAATTAATATAAATATAAAAATAACATACATTATATTTATCTATCTTTAAGTTCATATAACAAATTTAATTTTGACTATAAATATTTGACCATATATATATATATATATGTAAAATATATATATGTAAAAATTGTGTTTAACATATATATTAAATAAAATACTAATGAATCTAAAAACTATAAACATTGACCACTCTTATGTAATATTTAAGTTCTTGATTCCTATCGTTTAGCATATCCAATTCCAATATTGGACAGTGTATATTGTAGATAAAAATTCTTCAACTATACTAATAGTTTATGAACAAGTATTGTCTATGTGTAATAGTTTAATTACGAATACTATAACAAACAATGTAACCTATACGGTAGTGTATTTTATAGTTTCAATGGATTCGTTCTTATACAAAATTGTTCACGCACAAATTGTTTACCACAGCTTGTTCATGTAGGAACGTCAAATTAGTGCAAAAATGTTTACCACAGCTTGTTCATGTAACTGTTTAAATTGATTACATATTTGGCTTCGGTGATGACAAATAATTGTTTAAATGCATGTAAGAATTTATTTCACAAAATGAAATCTTATTGTAAAGTGTTGCGAACTTTACGGATGTGGGATTTTAGTTTATGAACAAGTATTGCAGTATCTTAATATTTTAAAATTAGAATCTTTTACAGACACTAATATAATCGCGTAGTGTATTTTGTAGTTTTTTTACTGGTATAAGCTACGTCGTTACACATTTAAGATATATAATTCAGATAGCGACGCAAATAACGTAGTGATGAACAGATTGTCTGATAATTTGTGTGAATGAATAACATCATGACATGTACTTCCGTGTCCATTATAGTTGATAAATTGTGACATGACAAAAATTGTGCAAATATTTGATGGTTTAGACTATTTTGTTTGAAGAGATTTTCCAAAAAATGAGTTACTTATCTTCATCTAATTACATGCCAAACTTATGCAGACTGCAGTCGAGGATATGGATACAGTTGCAATGCATTATTTAATATTTGAGCCTTTGTACGACTATGTGGGGAGCGCGCATCTAATCATGATTCTGCTGACACACAGAGGGAAACACCACTTCACGCTCTTAACCTTTGACACTGTGGAAAATTATTTTTTCCAGTATGACTCTATGTCCTCAAGACAATCAAGTCTCTGAGTATGCTTTAAAGAGGCAGAATTAATGGTATACCTAACTTTATCGTATTTATTTGTTATATATTTTGTTAGTGTATTTTCTATTTTAATACATTTCACCCAAGTGGTATTTAGGTAGTGTTATAAACATTGTGTGCTTTATTGTTTTCTATCAGCAAAAGTGTGATTATTATTATGTATAATCGTAATGGACACATGTCGACGTGATAAATCTGTGGATGAAAGGGGTTTCGTTCCAAGCTGAGGAAATGCTAAGAACACGTGAAAGGATAAATCTAAACAAGCGGGAAAGCACGATTTTTTTGCTGAAGTTGGATATGGATGATTTGACCGTGAAAGAGATCCTCACAATAAAATGGGTGCAGGAGAACTACAAGTCTAATTTCAAACTGGTTGATCAGAAGCAGCTTGTTCCTAAGCAGGCTTTGGGATAGTAAGTTTAATAAATAACATAATACAGTTCAATTTAATTTTAGAATAGACAATGATGTGTTTACATACTAACATTTTATTCCTTAACCACAACCTGGATTACGGTGTCTATGTCATGCACATGGACTTCCTTGCTAATGAAAAGAGCTTGTGTTTAGAGTTTGACGATAACGATGCAATACGTTTCAGAGCTGATATTGTAAACAGATTCGCGAGAAGTTCAAGGTGCTGGAGAGTTGCCAAAGATCATGGAAGCTGATTTTGATTTATGAAAACAATATTAAGTAGCAGCTAGATTTTTATTTCTGAAAACAATAATATGTAGCATCTAGATTTTAATTTATGAAAAAAATATTAAGTATCAGGTAGATTTTGATTTTGAATCTTTGTCAATTCTTTTTTGGATAATGTAGTTGAAGATTTCATAAGGTTTGGTAAATGGGTATTTATTACTGTGGTGGATAATGAAAACAGCAGACACCATTCACAAACATCTTATAATATCCTCACATATAAACATCACAAGTAATATGCTCATATGAGCTCCCTAATGCTCATATTAATATCAAATTGATTTAACAATCTTGTTATATATTGATGTGCTATACTGAGCAGAAACGGAAAGATCTACGGAACAAGTTGTGGGAATAGGTTATTCAGATATAACCAAAAAACAATATGGCTGTTGCCTTTAAGTAATACAACTGAATATATTCATGATGAGAAGTAGTATACCAACCGAACGAACGGCAGTTCAATGTCAATTCTCAGAAAGATAAAATTATGTGCTTGAATAACCGAGTAAGATAACTATCGTTTTGTTGTATATAAAAATAGATCAACATGAGTTGGGACTGTTCAAACATGAGTTACCATGTGGGTCTCAAATATAAATGATCTAACATGAACACGATTGAAGTAACACTAACATCAACTGGAAGTAATCCTCTTTCTGCACAGTATGTACACGACATCTCGAATCACTAACAGCAACATAAACCAGTTTTAATCTGTACTTGTTTCATAATCACAGACTCCAACCCAAATAATGAAAACTATGTAAATTAGACAACACGAGAAATACGATCAAACAAGAGGAAATTAAAGTTCCTGGTGTTTTATTTAACCAATCAACACAAAAATTCATATTCAACCTCGGTTGAAACAAAACCAGTTCAAAACCATTAACAGAAACGAAAATATTAAATAACTTCTTTGCATGTCGTCTTGTTGTGATTTTTTAATTTTTTACAGCGACTACACTTGATTATCCGTTTCACCTCGCTCCTGTTCCTTAACCGAACTTGTCTTGGTCTTCCGGCAGGGCGTTTTGTCTTTGGAGGTTGGATATTGACTGTCTGTGAGAGCATCTGAATTGGATTCGCGATTGTTGGGACCGGATTTATTGTAAAAGAGTACGTCGAACGATACTTGTCCACCTAAATAAGAAATGACACTCATCAGTTAAATTAGAAAATGATAAATACACAGCCCATGGAAATAAACTAAGATAAACAATAAACTGACCTTAAAAAGAGGATCAACAATAGAGTAAATAACTGAACCTTATTTTTGAACAGCAGTAAGAGCATGCGCACATGGGAAACCATTAACTTGCCAGTCACCACAGGCGCAAACTTTATTTTCCAGGTCCACACTTACGTCATTATTTAGTGTGTGAATCTCATAAACAAACTCGTTAGACATGCTAACTCCCCAATGTATTCCTAGTTCGAGATTAGTTGTCAATCTCTTCTCCATTACTGGGCATATTTCAAAAACCCATCCAACAACCATTTGTTTCCGTGTTGCAACAAGATTCATAATTCTAATGCGGAGTTCATGGTTGAAATCTGTGATCGGCAAACCCTTTAAATCTTTAACCCAATTGTTAAAACACTCAGCAAGGTTATTCGTCATTTCATTAAACCTCTCACCATTGAAAAGACATGAAGCCCAAGTAGGAGGCGGTAGTTCCTTCAAAAAGTCTTCAACAATTTGGCCACCTTCTTGTTGGAGTTTCCGTAAATTAATTTCAAAAGTTTCTTCTGTACGAGAATACGCAGCCATCATAAATAAGTAAGTTATCCTCTTTCCATGGGCTGAACCTGTAGGATACTTGTTGAGTATATTAGCCTGCAAATGACGATAAAAAAAGCCGAGCGGGCTGTTGGGAAAGACCTTACGAACGGCAGCTAACAAACCAAGATTATGATTGGAGATAAAGGTAATTGTGCGCCCCGAACCAGTGTCGATACTAGCTTTTAGATTTTCGAGAAAGTACTCCCAGTTGCTCTCGGTTTCAGAATCAACAATGGCATACACAATTGGATACAAACATGTTTTCAATGAAACACTATTGAGCATAAGAAGGTTTTATGTTAATTAAAATCATTAGGCTTAGACTTATAATCAATAGTGTTTGTGACTTTTTTCAACTTCCTGTATTTTACCATGGTTTTATTTGTTAGTAATCCACTGATGTTTTAAACTAACCTTTGATGCAATATTCAAAAAGAAGTTCCTTCAGTAACAACTATAATACTTACGGGAAAAGAACTTGGAAATCACACTAGTTGTCCAAAACTGGAATATATCTGAAAAAAGGGTTATCTTAATATACAATCAAGGTACAATTATATCTTTCGTGTGCGAGTAGCTGCAACGTCTTATACACTGTTCATACATGTGTGATTAAATTATGTTGGTTTATTTGATAAACATCTAATATAATACCATGAAAAGCATCACAAGTGTTTGAAAAACTATTTATAGTGGAACTACACTAAAAATAATATATACTGCTTGATTAGAATGGGGTAATTTCAAGAAGTTTGCAACTGAAAACAGGATGCTAGGTAAATGATCGTACCAAAATTTGCATCCTTAGCCGTTACAGCTAGAAGAATTCCTCTATACTTGTTTGTAATGAAGGTAGCGTCAATATGGAAGACTGGCCTGTAGTGTTGAAATCCGCTAATCACAGCAGCGTATGACACAAACATCCGTTGAAACCTGAACTCAGTGTTCTGAGTTTCTGCCAAAGGAAGACACTGGACATCCACACAAGAGTTGGGGTTCGCTTGTATCGTGTTCTCCCCGAACCATCTTAGTTGGCGATATGAATCAGCCTCAACACCGAGAACGTCATCCCTAGCACGTTCCTTCCCGTACCAGGCCTTGTGTTATGGAATATCTAATCCAAAGTTCAACTTCATATCCTTGAGAATATCAACGGCTTTCGTGTTTGGGTTATCACGAATCTTGTCGACCATTACAGCTTTCACAATATTGCTGGAGAGCATCTTGCTCTTGGAAAGGCGAACAACTAATCTGCACTTATGTTCATTGTCCAAGTAGTATATGTAGAAGAAATCATTATGTCTGTGATTTAAACATTGAATATGTTAGTGTCTAACAGACACAAGTCAGATTGCAAAAAAAAAAAAAAAACTAGGAACAAAGTTTAAATGAATTGAGCAGGACGAGAAATCTTTCTAATACTATTCAGTCAATACTTTTTCCACCTCACATTATTCAAAGGTTAGAAAATGCTACTGCACACATTTTTGAAAACTATCGTGAGCCATTTTTCCATATTCTTGAAAAACAGTAGCATACTACTATGACAAGTAGCATAGATTTTTTAGAACCAAAATATTCATCCCTAGATTTGAAGTTCAGAGTTTAAATCATGATGAATAACAAGATTGTTGTAATTACACTACTACATAAAATGCGTCCAGTGAACCAAAAATACCATGTTTGTAACACGATCCGGCTTGTTAATTAGGTAAGTATATTCAAAACCAACCTCGATGGCATACGAAGCTTCACCCTTAATTCTTTAGCTCCACGTTCAAACATCTGACCTTTATGCTTGATATAACTCTTCCATGGCGAGGGCATATAAGTTCTCGCATATTCCCTTCTAAAGCATTCGAGATATTGGTTTGCATCGTCCCCAAAAATACTATCATGGGTAGTTCCTAGTGCAGGGGGTTTGGTTGTTCCCAATAGTGGCTTCGATTAGTGTTGTGACATTAATATCAACCCAAAACGACTTCAGTTGACCAAGTACCATAAACAACATGGACATGTCGACGTCGTTACATAGACTATAGATTGTTGAATCAGGAAGCACCGAGAATTTGAGTTGCAAAGATTTTTTTCTCAAATCAGGGAATTGGGAACGAATACTCTCGCATAGTTCGGTGAATGAGATTCTAGCCCCAAATGATATTGCTGCGCCCTCACCGGAGTAGACAATCTTAGCAACATATGAAGACATAACACCTGTTGGGAAAACATTCATTTGTTATATTAAGAAACATGTGAAAAAAAAATTACAGTGAACCAAAATATAATTGACGGATGAAACAAAGATTTTCAAACAAAGAAATACACTATGTCGGTTTTAATGTATTCCTCAAGAAGTATTATAAATAGTGACCCAATAACTTAAACCAACAAATAATGACCAATTGCGAATCATAGATTTTCATATATGACATCATGTATATGATGATCGAGCACCGAGTAAAAAAACACTGCATTATTCTTTTTTTCATGTCGCTTTTGGGCTTGATTGATAGACCTGTTAGAGAGACGGAGAGGAGGCGAAGTAGACGAAAAAAACGATCTACCTGAGGGTTACAGAGGAAACACTACACTGATGAAAAAAAGATCAAATACCGTGAATGAGAGAAAAACTATGGCTAGTGAGAAACACTACCTGTGAATTACAGTAGAAAGACCACGGCTAGTTAGTGAAAATTTTTGAAAAAAAAAATCAAATCTCATACTTAAAATACTTATTGAAAAAAGATTGGTGATTGATATGAAAAATCTCCAGCTCAAACGTTTAATAAGGAATGTAATAAAAATCAAATAAAATTTATTTAATACAAAAGTTAAAAATGACTATTCAAATTTAAATACACTACCTTAATTGTGATTATATTAAAGTTTATGGTATTAAATTATATAAATGCTATAAATTAATTACCTTTTTTAATAGAAAGTTAAACTATATTCTTTTTTTTTAAATCTAAAAATTATTCTAATTTTTTCTTTAATTTATCCAAAAAAGAATTAATTAATTATTTAATAAATTGAATTTATGTTGAACCAACCACCAAAATTATTTTCTATGAATTCTTACTCAATTTTAGTTGTTATAATTTGAATTAGAAATTGTAATAATTTAACAAACCATTAAAGTTAATTAAATTGATCATAAATCCCAAAAAGTTGAGTTTGTGTTGTGATGAAATTTATTAAAGTTGGTAACCGACTATGTCCGATAAGTGATAACTACGTGGGTAAAAGAGGTAAACCATGATTTGTAGTTGAGGATATTTGCGTCAACTCACCCTTATTTAGTATATAGAAGTACACAAATTATATTGAAGTGTAAGAAAATTAATTCTTAAATAAAAAGGTTTATAGATATCCATTTATAGGATGACTATTCGGGTTTGTACCGAATACCCGCACCATGGCCATTTTGAGTTTTAGAGTACCCGTACTCAATAAATTTGGATAAATGGCCGAGTTATGGAATTCATTTTTAAACATATTGGGTATTAGGATACCCGATTAATTATTTAAATTAAAATAATAAATATATTAATATCTTAATTAAAATTTTAAAATATTATATATATATATATATATATATATAATAAATGACACTTTTTATTGTTTTTAATTATTTATTTTGTTTTTTATTGCAATTTGGAACTTTAATAAATAATTTTTGCTTATTGATTGGTTGAAAATAAACTATTGAATTTAATTATTATTATTAATTTTGTATTAATTAAAAATTTAGGGTAATTTTGGGTACCCGATTACCGTTTTCGATTACCCAGCCCGAGTATTGGGTATCTGTAAAGAAGTGTATGGGGAAAATTCTGATCGTCTATTCACAATAAAAGTGGTCCTTTAAATAGGACAAGGGTTACAAGATAATTAGGCAAGAAAAACCTACATACCATACAACTAGGAATCCTAAACCAAATACAATACTATATTCAAAATAACATACGCGTCCGCAATACTCTCCCTCGAGTCAGAGCATGGAGGTCATGAATGCCTGACTTGCGAATGAATTCATAAAACAGCGATCGTCCCAATGCCTTTGTCAATATATCCGCGAGTTGTGCACGAGTTCCAATGTATGCTGCAGCGATATTTCTACTCGTAAACTCATCACGAACAAAATGACAATCAATTTCTATATGTTTAGTTCGCTCGTGGAACACCGAATTAGCAGCTATATGCAAAGCTGCTTTACTGTCACAATACAAACGCATAGGCCCCTGATGGTGGATCCCAAGGAAACGCAACAAACCCTTGAGCCACTTTAATTCACAACAAGTGAACGCTATGGCCCTGTATTCCGCCTCAGCAGACGAACGTGAAACCGTATGTTGTTTCTTTGTCTTCCACGCAATCGGTGATTGGCCAAGCAACACATAGTAACCGGTGAGTGATCGTCTTGTGCGTGGACAACTAGCCTAATCAGAGTCACAGTAAGCAGATAATATCAAATCATTATCAAAGCGCATCAGAATTCCTTGACCCGGTTGTCCATTGAGATAGCGTACCACACACAATCCCGCCTCCCATTAGTCCACTCGCGGATGCTGCATGAACTGCGCCAGGATATGAACTGAGTAGCTAAGTTCTGGGCGCGTGATGGTCAGATAAATGAGGCGACCAATCAGTCGTCGATAATTGTCCGGATTTTGCATGTACGGCCTAGTCGATGAAGCTAGCCGATGGTTCTGCTCGATAGCTACCGATGCCGGCTTAGCTCCTAACAAACCAAATTCAGTAATGATATCTGTTGATAGCGGAAAAATTGTGTTCTCCAATGATCAACTAAAAATAGATATTTTGGGGATTGAGTAGTGAACAAGACAATTATGCTCTCTAAGAATTTCTTGGAAAATGTGTAGATGCCCCTAATAAAATATTACACCTACTATTTATAGAGAATACAAATTAGGGTTACTAAAGTAGGTTAATGGGCCAAGCCCATTAACAAATCCTCCATTAGGCCCATCTTTCCTTTTCTGAGCCCAGAAGAAAAAACGCCTGTCCATCTTTTTGTTCGGATCGAGCTCGGCCACGAACTACAAATGAACATATCTCCCCTGGTCGCCTCTTTCTGTTTAAAGGTGTCCTGTAAGCATGATTACTCGTCAATCCCTCCTTCCCCGTATCCGAACATAGGGGTAGCTTCTTCTCTGGGGGCCTTATGCTCGGGGTTTGTTCGGAAATTTCTCCGCATAACAAATGCCCCCCGAGATCGTCCTGTTCGGATGAAAAGGTCGATCTCGGCATGCGGATCGTTATTGATTATCCCGAGCATAAGGTTTATTTTCGACAGTCAGGACGGTTCATTTAATGTAGGGCGGCGGTTACCGCCACTTGTCCCCTTCTGACTGGCCCGTCTCTGACGCAACGCCTCGGTTCCCCTCAACTGTCTTTTCAAATTCAAATTTTGAAAACTGCCGCCTCTTCCCCCTATAAATACTCTCGGGGGTTCTTCATTTCACACTTTCCGCCTCCCAGCTATTGATTTCCGGACATCCTGACCTCCTTGCTCGGCTTTTTCCAGACTGCTCGATCTCACCCGACCACGTAGGTTTCTCTTGCCACTCTATTTACAGTTGTTTGGGGGTGTTTTAGCGGTAGGATTTTCGATATTTTATAAATTTTCGCATTACCATATTCTGAATGAGTGAGAATGAGCGACCACGATAGCTCTGCTACCCTTTCCGATGTCTCCGCGGACAATGATTCCTCGCGCTCGGATACTTCGACTTCTTCTCCATCTGAGGGCGAGCAGGCTCCAATAATCGGATTTTCCGAAGAAGAGAGATTGGAACTGTTCGCCGGGGGAGTCTCCGACTGTTATCGCCGGTTCATCGACATGATGGGCGAGATTCGAGGCCCTCTTCCTCCTTTCATCTTTACCCATTATCTCCACGAAAATCCCTATGTCTTTGTGGAGCGTACGCGATTCGGTGCCCGCCCCGATCCCGATCAAGCGGGGTTTTATGCTAGCAATCGTAATTCGACCATTCTGACTGAGGCGTAGCTGCAATCCATGAGGTCGGTATGGGGGATTCCCTCTGATGTCCACATTTATTGCCCGACTCCTGACGAGCGAGCGAATTTCCCTCCTCCGGGTATGGTCGCCGTCACTGGCATGATGATGGAGGCGGGACTTCGATTCCCCATTCACGACTCTCTAGCCGCTGTGTTGCAAACGTGGGGTATCGCTCCTATGCAACTGCATGCGAATTCTTGGTCTCTGCTCGTCAACCTGAACATTTTGTTCGGCCATTATGGCCTCTATCGCCACCTCTCTGTTTTCGAGATTTCTTTCCTTCTTATCATCAATCACTTCAGAGGCGGGGATCACTACTTGCGAGCTCCGAGCAAGCTTCTCGAAAAGCTGCCCAATAAATTGACGGGCTGGTAGGCCGATTGGTTTTTTGTGGATGGCGCTTGGGGTTCTGAGGCGTTCCCTATCTCGACTTCGTTTGCTCGCCAATATTACCGTTAAGTCTCTTCTTTGTGCTTTCCCCTTTTCTCTGGGCTTTTCTTTATTTGATCTTGACTTTATTCTTGTTCGGACATTTGTTGTTCGGCAAGTCCTCCGACCCCATCTATTTCCGAACTTAGCTGGGACTTCGCTACTGTTTATGAGCGTGTTCGCTCTCTCCCTGATGCTCAACTGTTGATAGAGAACGTGTTCACTAGGGCCCATGTTCGCTCGTCTCGTTTTATTACTATTCCTCATCATGTTCGGGACCAACATCCTTGTGAGTGTGGTGGCCCGTGCTTTATTTCTTTTCTTGTTTAAAACGTTAACAATTTCCATTTTTCTTCTCCCAGTTGTCAGATTTCCTGCCTTTCCTGAACCTCCGCTCGAGATGGCCGGCAATAATGCTCGCGCTCGTTTGGCCGCCATCGCTGACCGTGCTCGCCAAGCTGCCGAAGTAGCCGCCGCCGCGGACGCCGCTAATCCTCCTGCGGTGCCCCCTACCCAACTCGCTCAGCCGGCTCGGTCGGGTAACTCCGAGGCCTCTTCGATTCCTCTGGTGGGAGGGGCTGGTTCGATTCCCGCTACTTCGGTCCCTGCCTCGGAACTCGTGGGTCCTTCGAACCCACGGGCCCCCAAACGCCGTCGGGGTAAGGATCCGATGTCGGAGGTCCCCGAGAGCCATCCTTACAGCAATGTGGCCACCGTTGACGAAGAGGCAATTGCTCGGTACGCTCTTAGTGGATTTTTCCATACA
This sequence comes from Euphrasia confusa, assembly GCA_954870475.1. Classification (NCBI taxonomy): domain Eukaryota; kingdom Viridiplantae; phylum Streptophyta; class Magnoliopsida; order Lamiales; family Orobanchaceae; genus Euphrasia; species Euphrasia confusa. Next base: position 25,555,591 of record OX940964.1, read on the forward strand.
TGTTTTCCTTCTTTCCTAACTCTCCTTACTTCGTCTTTTAGCTTAGGTGGCCCTCGCGCGAACTTATCTACCAGCCTCGCCCAATTTCTGGCCGCCCGCCCGAACGATTTTTCGACTCTCCCCCCTGTGATGCGAGAGGCGATGGAGTGCATTTCTCGCGCCTGGACCATCCCGGCGGAGCTCGCTGCTCAACAGCCCGACCACGCCGAGCAGATGGCCATCATAATGGCCTCTGTTGGAAATCGACTATCCGGGACACGTCCGTTCGAACCCTCGAACATCCGGACGTCCTCAATCGACTTCTGGAGGTCACCTCCGAACAGCCATGGCCGCCCGCCCAAGAGATCGCGCGTCCGCCACAGCCGAGACCGCGGCTCGCAATCTGCCTGGAGCAAGCGGCCGCCTGCCCCCCCAAGCGGGCGCTTGCCTGCCTCGAACAGCAGCGCAATCTGCCCGGAGCAAGCGGGCGCCTGCCCCCCCAAGCGGGCGCTTGCCTGCTCGAACAGCAGCGCGACCTGCTGTTCCGAGCGCGTTTCCGGGCCGATTTTCCTCTTCCGACTACCGATCCGGAGGTCCTTGACCCCCCAGTAGTCGAGGAACATGATCCACGACACCCGGAACCCGATCTAAGATTCGATGCATAATCAACGAGAAAGAAAACGAATTATTGCGGAAATAGGGTTTCGATTTCTTTTACCTTTGATGCGTGATTCGGAGAAGCCGAATAGGCGAACACCCTGAGATCTTCTAGTGTGTATCCTAGCCCTCGACGCCAAACGTTGTGTGGGCAACGATCCACCGGAGTCTTCTCTTCTTCTTCTCTCTCAAACCTACCGTGAGATGTTTTTCTGTCACCAGAAATATATTTGCGCTAGCAAATTATTTTCTACAGAAAAAGTTATTGCGCAAACTAAATTAATTAAGTAGAGAAAAAGTTTAATTGCGCTAACAATTATTTTTCTCCACAGAATTAATTATTGCGGCGAAACTTAGGTTAGGAGAAGAGAGATTGAGGGGTTTATATAGGCCACACTAGGGACCTTTGGACAATTAATTAATTAGGCTAAATTGTAATTTAATTAAACCGGTGTCCTTAAAAGAAAACTTTAATTAAATCCAATTTTAATTATAATTAATTCCACTATAAAATTATAATTGAATTCCCAATTAATTAATCTATATTATTTTACCAATAATATTTCCGCCGAAATTACATATACGACTTTCCCCGTGTTTAAGATATCGAATGTCCACGAATTAACTTTAATTACTAATAATTAAATTAATTCGTTTCTTGTTATCCGAGACTAGTACCACTCATCCTTATTATCATGTGGAACAAATCCACCTGCAGGGTTTACATGATAAACTTTATGAGCTCATCTCGGGGACATCATCAACCCGATAAACGGGACACGGTTTCCTGTCTATAATCTACAGCATGCCGTATGTACAATTACGATTCCCAATTTACCGAGAATCTTGACTAATCAATTAGTCTCACTCATTGGCATATTAAAGAACCGAGAATTGGACACACGCACCTATAATTATATAGGGATTAGGAATTCGTATATCCGTAATATCTGAGGTCTAGTTCGATTACTGCGATTTGTATAAATCGAACGCCCTCCCGTGGTCCTGCTCAATACACCAAGTGTACGAGTGTAACATGATAGTCAAGACCGACTATCTACCAGTCACACTACGACGTACCGATGGATTGTCCCTGTCCATCTAAGTCGTGAGCTACTGTTCGATAGTATACGAGTAACCGACAGTATGATCTTCCGCGTGTCTCCTCACGCCATACTGTCTACAACGTATACATCAAGGACTATTGCATTAAATGCAATCATGCTTGAATCATATCTTGAATTAAGGTATAGATAAGGAGTTCCGTATTTGCACTAAACTAGACATTTAGAATACAACTCCATCAATCTCCCACTTATACTAAAAGTCTAGTCGCCCTCTCCCAAACATCAGATTCCCATAACCTCATCACGCCTACCCAACGCTTTCGCTGGAAGTACCTCTGTGAACGGGTTTTACCAGGCAATCCTCTCGATGCTATCTAGGTGACAACTGCATCGTCTTACTAGACGATCTCTCGAATCAGGTGGTACTTGCGCTCTACGTGTTATCTCCCACTGTGGACTCGTTGCATTTCATGTTTGCCAATACCGCTATTCAAAATAGCTTTGGGTAAACTAGAAACCACATCTAAGTCCCTTAGGAAGTTCTGGAGCCACACTGACCTTTTAACTGCCTCAAAGGCCGTTATCCTTTCAGTTTCCATGGTAGAATCCGTAATGCATCGCTGCTTTACATTCTTCCATGTGACTGCTCCACTTCACAGTGAGAACACATAGCCTGACTTCGACTTTCGACTGTCTCTGTTTGATTGGAAATTCAATTCTATGTAGTCCAAAGGAAACAACTTGACTGCTTTGTAACTCAGAACATAATTCCTGGTCCTCTGCAGGAGCCTAAACATGTTCTTTACATCAGTCAAGTGATCCTTCCAAGGATTACTATGATATCTCACCACCATGCCCCCGACATAGTAGATATCAGTCTCGTGCATCGCATTACATACATTAAGCTTCCCACCATTAAGGTGCAGGGAACTACTTACTCTTCATCTATCTCCTTTATTGTGTCAGACACAAAACCTTAGATAGATGAATTCCACATCTAAAAGGTGAAGACCTTTCTTGGAATTCTGTATGCTGCAACGAGTAAGAATTGTATTTAAGTATGAGACTCGAGATAAGTTCTATGTTCTTTTCTGGCGATCATTTATAACTTTGATCCCAAGAACATCCCCGACTTCTCCTAAGTCTCTTACACTGAATTACTCGGACAACCATCCCTTTATGTCCGATAACATCTTTCATATTGTTGCCAATTTAGAAGGATGTCGTCTACATAAAGGATGAGAAAACACCACATCTTTTCTGTCACTTCTTTATTACACACAGGACCTAAACATGCCTTGATGAATCCATGAAATGGATTTTCTCATAGGTCCGCATGTGTCCAAGATCTTGAAGCTTCCTTCAGTCCTAAGATTGATTAAGCTTGCTTACCGAATGCTCTTGGCTCTTTTCGATGAATCCCTCTGGCTGTCCCACATAGATGGTCCCGTCAAGAGTTCGATTTAGAAATCCGTCTTGACTTCCATCTTCCATGTGAAGACCAAAGAATCCGGATCGACTTTAGCATAGCTACCGGCGAAAAGTTTGCTCATAATCGAACCCTTTCTTTCTGAGTGCACCCTTTCGCAACAAGCCTAGCCTTAAGGTTCACACCTTCCCGTCAGACCCTCTTTTCATCTTGTACACCCATTTGCAACCAATGGCTTTTACACCTTTGGGCGGTGCTACAAGATCCCAGACATGATTTGAATCCAAAGATTCAATCTCATATTTCATCGTCTTTCACCAAGACTGAGCATCTTGATCTTTCAGCGTCTAGTCATAGATCTAGAGGTCGGCTTCATGTTCTCCAGGTAACAAGTCCGAAGACTTTCCTATAAACATGAACCTGTCGGGTTGTCTAACAACCCTCCCACTACGACGAAGCTCCGGTGTGTCTTTATTGACTAAAGATTACAGTAGTGAACTACTCAGTTAGGCTGGTTCTAAGTCTTGATCAGTCCCTCTAAGCAAATTAAGTATTACCCTACTCTTGGGCTTGTGATCTTGCATATACATATAGTCCATGTCTAAGAACCGAAGGTTGATTCAATCAACGAACATCTGGTCGTTTGGACTATATTACATATCTCAATTCGTTTTCTTAGGGTATCTTATAAACAGCCGAATATCTGTACAAGTTTCCAAAAGAATCAAGTTCAAGATAAACGCCGCTGTTTCCAAGCCATATCCCAAAAACGAATCAGGTAACTCCGAATAACTTATTGTCTACTTTCCCATATCTATAAGAGTCCTATTCCTTCTTTACAACACATTATTTTGCCGAGGCATAAATGGTGTAGTCTGTTGGGAGTTAATCCCATTTTCTGATAAATATGCCTTACTCCTCAAAGAGGTCTGCATATATCAGAGCGAATCAACTCTAGTACTTTCTTGGATCTTTTCCCTTTAACCGTAAAGGGTTGCTCGGTCATTAAAACTTCCAATTATGATTCTAAGGTTGGAAGGTCCTCTCCTTCAACCTAGCTGAATAGTCTATCAACTTTCACCCTTTGAATCGTACTCAAGTTAAAATGATCTAGCCTAAGATTCCATAAGTACATTTGATTCATCCTAGAAGGATCTTTACTCTTATTGGGGTTCGACAATGTGTTATTAGCTCCGGTGTATTGCATCGTGGAAGAACACGGATTTAGTATTAAATTGTCTATCAATGTACCAGAATAGATAATATCCCCGTTTCCTACTCTGATAGGTATGAACTATCATAAGAAACGGAATATCCATTCTAAGCCAATTTAGAAATCCGAAATGAAAAAATTCTTTCTAAATACCGGCACATAAAGACAATTTATTAGAACTAGAATCCTACCGTTAAAACATTTAACATCTCCCACTGCAATGGTTGTTACCTTAACAGTATTGCCCATGTAGGTTATAACTTCTTCTTTTCTAAGTCTCCGGGTTTCCTGGAACCCCCGCATTTAGGTGCAGACATGATTAGTGGTTTCCGTATCCACACACCAGGTACTGGTGGATAACACCACTAAGCATGTTTCGGTGACTAAGGAGAAGTTAACTTCTAGTTGCTTTGAGAGGACAATTAAAACTTCCAGTATCCAAACTGCTTAGAACGGAAGCACTTGCCCCTTGGGCTTGCTTGTCCCATTCCGTGGTCCAGATATATTAGGCCCACTGGGTTTCCGTATTTTCTTCTTCCTTTTGCTGCCCGAAAGCCTAGGAAATCTCTCAGCCATAAGTGCTTTGAGGACCCTCAAAGATTCTCTCAGCCGCTTGAAGTTCAATCAGGAGCTTCGTCAATGAATAAGACCCCTTATTCATATTTTAGTTTAGGCGGAACTGCTCAAAAACTTCTCGGCAGAGACTGGAGCACAAAATCAATCTGGGTTACCCCTTTGATAATTTCTCCCAGAACCTCTATCTCATTACGATAGCCCATCATTCTAAGAACGTGATCCCTTACGGGCGTTCTTTCCGACATGATGGCCGTCATGAGTTGCCTCATTTCACTTTGCCCGGCTGTCCTGTCCTGATAACCAAAACTTCTTGAGGTTAAGCATCATATCATAGGTAATGGTCATGGCATGATCCCGATGTCGCAGCACTTTTGACATGAAAGTCATAATGTTGCTCCGCGTCATCTCATAGCCTTGATCCATTTCCAATGAGCTTCCTTTCCTCAGTAGTGGAAGCATCATTTGGTTCAGCAGGTCAATTGACTTGGAGTACATAATTGTACTCCTCTGCAGTTAGGACAATGTCCAAGTTTCTTTTCCAATCCATACAAACAGGTTCAGTGAGTTTGTTGACTTTTAATGGGAATAATACCATATAAAACAAACAATGAGTTTAATTCGATATCATTTCCCTCAAGTGATATCATTAAACTACCAATCATTTCCAAAATCCCATCAGACATAGCAAGCCACGTTCTTGTGGACGTTTACCAGTCCAAATGATTTTATGATTGGATTTCACTTCGGTCGTACATCATTATAGCAGTGACTCCGATGGGGAGGATACTATAAAGCGTACCTAAGTGTATACCATTTCTCAGTACTAAGTCCACCGCTCGGGAACTACATATCCACCGCAAGCCACGTTCATGTGGACGTTTACGTTGACATGCGGTCCTCCACGACTTTCTATAACTGTCGAGCCTCAATTAATCCCAAAGTTCCGTTTCCATTTAGCAAGCCACGTTAGTGTGGACGTTTACTAAACAAACAACTTTATTAATTGAATCCTACTTATTTAAATGTCATAGAGTCTCAATTAACCCAAAGTACCGTTTCCATTTAGCAAGCCACGATAGTGTGGACGTTTACTAAAACAAACAACTTTGTTAATTAACTCTTACATTTATTAAATTTCACAATTTTATTAATCAAAGCTTGATATCTCGTAAGTGAAACTCGAAGTTTCTAACCAGCGATCAATCATGCAATTGAGCCCTATCTCTCACTAGGTGAGGGAGCCAACCAGACAATCGATCTAGTCATCGAATGACTCGAATGTCTCTAATCTGTGTCATCGACATAACCAAGCGCTTTGGCTCCATTCCACTCCCCGGGGTGAGAATGAGTCGAGTTGAAATTAGTCTTTGAATGACAGATTAGGCATTGCTTTTGAGAAATATAATTGTTCAATTTTATAAGTGGATTTTAAATTCGAATTTTGATCCAGTGATATCCGTGTGTCGACTTTATCCGATAGGGAGGATGACACTAAAGCCAACTCGTAAGTCAATACATATCACATTCAAAATAGAGAATGGAGACCGCGGGATTGTTTCCAATCCCTCTCCCACTTAGTATTTTACGATAAGGGATAACATGCATAAATAATTTAAGCATAATAATAAACACGTAAATCACATAAAAAGCAATTAACGTGGCCCCGATTATTATGGCCTTAAATATTTTCCAATGCACGTCTCTTGGAACTTCATCTCGTTGCTCGTCTCGATCTCGGTCCACCACCGACTCCCTCGAGGGTCAAGAGACAAACTCCTCCCACTGGAGCCTCGTCTCGAGCCTCGTTGAGTCGTCCGTGGGGTCGAACGAACCCCAGCCCCGCTGCTGCCCGTCGCGAACACGGGGTGTGTTCGATGGCTGCCCGTTGCCGGATCGCTCTCCTCGATCCTCGTTTCTCCGGGTTTTGATCTTTGTCTCGATCCACCAAAATTAGTAAGAAAAATTACAAGAATAAACTTACTAAATCCGGCATCGATCCTATACAAGGTGATCGACCCTATACATGTCCCGGATACAACGAAAAATAAATAAACCTAACGACTCAACCCGTCGTTTTTATCTATTACAAACAAGCATCGTTTTTCCAAAACAAAAACAATCTCGACAAGCCCGAGAGTTTAATCAAAACCACAAATTAAAGCACAACATACAATCACAACGTTGGCCATAATAACCGGGTTCGAACCTGCAAAACAAATCTCGCAAAAATACAACGAATCGACAAAACCGGCTCTGATACCAATTGTTGGAAATCGACTATCCGGGACACGTCCGTTCGAACCCTCGAACATCCGGACGTCCCCATCGACTTCTGGAGGTCACCTCCGAACAGCCATGGCCGCCCGCCCAAGAGATCGCGCGTCCGCCACAGCCGAGACCGCGGCTCGCAATCTGCCTGGAGCAAGCGGCCGCCTGCCCCCCCAAGCGGGCGTTGCCTGCCTCGAACAGCAGCGCAATCTGCCCGGAGCAAGCGGGCGCCTGCCCCCCCAAGCGGGCGCTTGCCTGCTCGAACAGCAGCGCGACCTGCTGTTCCGAGCGCGTTTCCGGGCCGATTTTCCTCTTCCGACTACCGATCCGGAGGTCCTTGACCCCCCAGTAGTCGAGGAACATGATCCACGACACCCGGAACCCGATCTAAGATTCGATGCATAATCAAAGAGAAAGAAAACGAATTATTGCGGAAATAGGGTTTCGATTTCTTTTACCTTTGATGCGTGATTCGGAGAAGCCGAATAGGCGAACACCCTGAGATCTTCTAGTGTGTATCCTAGCCCTCGACGCCAGACGTTGTGTGGGCAACGATCCACCGGAGTCTTCTCTTCTTCTTCTCTCTCAAACCTACCGTGAGATGTTTTTCTGTCACCAGAAATATATTTGCGCTAGCAAATTATTTTCTACAGAAAAAGTTATTGCGCAAACTAAATTAATTAAGTAGAGAAAAAGTTTAATTGCGCTAACTGTTGGAATTCGATATCCCGAGCTATTAAAATTTGCGGAAAATAATAACCCGATCAAAAACCTCGATTGCCGGAGAAATCACGAGTCCACGCGAGCCGGGGCTCGACCGAACGCACAACGCGCACGAGGACGCGTGCGCGCCCAGCCGCACCCCTGCGGGAACCCGCGATCGCTCCCAGCGATCGCACGGGATGCCTCATGGCATCCCCGCAGCGGATCCGGTGATCCGCTGCTCGCACGGGCTGGGGCTCGTCCCCAGCGAGCCGCTGCGGGTAACCCCGCAGCTCGCTACGAGTCGCTGCGGGTAACCCCGCAGCATCCCCGCGATCGATCCCTAAGATCGATCGCCCCTCCCGCACGCGATCCCCAACGGGATCCTCGAGCCGCCGGCGATCCGGTGGTTCGACCACCATCGCCCGGCTCGATCCTCGTTCCGGGGTTCGATCCTCGGATCTTTGTTCTACGGTATTCTCGATAAATCAAAACCGAACAAATCAAGGGCGTTTAGATTTTTACCTTTCGATTCGTTGTTCGGAGAAACGAATTCAAGATGACCTTTGAATCTTCCCACGTATTCCTTGCACTCCGTTCGAATGTCGGGTGGGCGACGATCTATCGAACTCCTATGGATCTCCTTCAACTCTCTAGACTAATCAAGTATGATTATCTTGTCTTGTCTATTATGAAGGCCATGTAGTGCTTTTATAGGCTACGTAGGGGATCTAAAGGAGGTGGAATATTGGGCTTCCAATATTGAAGATTAAATTGAGCCCACTGCCCAAGTCCATTAATCCTTATCAATATTAATTAATTTATTTTCCACTATATAAATTAATTGCACTCCCAATATTAAACCATATTATATCCAAATAATATTTCTCCGGTAGTATTATTTATTCCGTGTATTTAAGATATAAATATCCATGAATAAAATTTATTTATTGCTTAATAAATTTATTCATCTCTTTTATCCGAGACTAGTACCACTCAACCTTATTTATTATGCGGAATTAAATCCACTCGCGAGGTTTACATAATAAATCCTTATGAGCTCATCTCGGGGATATTATCAACCCTTCCGGGATACACTGTCCCGTCAAGAATTCACGGCATGCCATATATAAAATATAGTGACCCAACTTAACCGGTAATTGACCCAATAATTAAACCGGTCAATTCCTTTGGTAAATCAAAGTCACTTATACTAAATATACACACCCGCAATTGTATCGGGGATTAAGAATAAAATACACTGAGTCTCAAATCAATTATCGCCGAGCAAACCTAATTGATGAGTCTCAATCGATCCGCTCAATACACCAAGTGTACAAGTGTGATAAAATAATTAAGACAAATTATTTTCTCTCTCACACAACGACTATACCGATGGATTGGTCCGTGTCCATCTAGGTCGTGAGCATCTGTTCGATTAAATACGAGTAACCGATAGTATGATCTTCTGTGTGACGTCGCACACCATACTAACTACAACGTATCTAATCCAGGACTATAATTTGCATGTATTTAATTAACAATAATTAAAAGCAAATGAATGTTCGTATTTAATAGGTAAATGAAAGTGTACAAGGAGTTCAGAATACTCAAATCTAGACATTAAGTATACTACTCCAACAATCTCCCACTTATACTAAGGTCTAGTCTTATCCTCCAAACTTCTGACTCCCAAACCCTCCAAGTGCTTGAAATATACTTCCTTAGGAAGTATCTTGGTGAAAGGGTCCGCTAGGTTGTCCTCCGAAGCTATCTTGGTGACTATCGCATCGCCCCTCTTGACGATGACTCGAATCAGGTGGTACTTGCGCTCTATGTGTTTCGAAGCACTATGGGACCGTGGTTCCTTACTGTTTGCCACCGCACCGCTATTATCACAATAAATTGTCATAGCTCTGGGCAAACTCGGAATCACATCTAAGTCCTGGAGGAAATTAAGGAACCAAACTGACTCTTTCGCTGCCTCTGAGGCTGCAACATATTCAGCTTCCATGGTAGAGTCCGAAATGATGGAATTCGATGTCCCGGGGTATCAAAATTGCGGAACCGATAACCCCGACCGAAAACCCGTCGCCGGAGAACCAACCGCGAACCACCGTACGAGCCGGAGCTCGACCGAGCACCGCACGGGACGAACCCGCGCGCCCAGCTGAGCCCCCGCACGGGGCTCGCGATCGCCGTGCATGGCGATCGCATGGGGCTGCATGGGGCAGCCCCCGGCAGTGAGTCCGGCGACTCACCGCCACCGCCAGGAGGGGCGGTCAGCCCGGCTGACCTACCGCGGCTCCAGCCGCGGTCTTCCCCCGGCGATCGATCTCACGATCGATCGCCCACCCCGGCCCAGCCGAGGCGCCTCATCGCGCACGCCGCCATGGAGGCGGCGGGGATCCGCCACGGCACCAGCCCGTGGCATCCCCAGCGATCGACCCTAGGTCGATCGCATGCCCCGGCGTCCAGCCGGGGCTCCTTTGCGCGGCGCACCGGCGGTCGAACCCTAGGGTTCGGCCGCCCCTCTCGATCCCGACGGGGATCTCGAATCCCCGTATCCCGGTCTCGACGTTCTCCCGGATCGTGCGTTCATGTATGTATCACAATCAATCCACATAAAATCATAGAAGGGAGTATATGATTTTACCTTTTAATTCGTTGTGCGGAGAAACGAATCTAAGTTGATGACCTTACGATCTTCCCACGTATTCCTTGCACTAGCTTGAACGTCGGGTGGGCGACGATCCTCCAAGCTTATGGATCCTCTTCTCTCTCTCTCTACTTTCTCTCTCTAGGAGAATTATGATCTTGTGTTATAATGTGTGTTTTGTAGAATAGAGAAGACCATGTAGTGCTTTTATAGGCTACGTAGGGGATCTAAAGGAGGTGGAATATTGGGCTTCCAATATTAATGATTAAATTGAGCCCAAGCCCAAATCTATTAATCTCCCATTAATATTAATTAATTTATTTTCCACTATATAAATTAATTGCACTCCCAACATTAAACCATATTATATCAAATAATATTTCTCCGGTAGTATTATTTATTCCGTGTATTTAAGATTTAAATATCCATGAATAAAATTAATTTATTGCTAATTAATTTATTCATCTCTTTAATCCGAGACTAGTACCATTCAACCTTAATTATTGTGCGGAACGAATCCACTCATGAGGTTTACACAATAATTCCTTATGAACTCATCTCGGGGATATTATCAACCCTTCTGGGATACACTGTCCGGTCAATCATTCACGGCATGCCATATATAGAATATAGTGACCCAACTTAACCGGTAATTAACCCAATAATTAAATCGGTTAATTCCTTTGGTAAATCAAAGTCACTTATATTGAATATACACACCCGCAACAATATCGGGGATTAAGAATAAAATACACTGAGACTCGAATCGATTATCGCCGGCAATCCTAATCGATGAATCTCAACGATCCGCTCAATACACCAAGTGTACAAGTGTGATAAAATAATTAAGACAAATTATTTTCTCTCTCACACAACGACTATACCGATGGATTGGTCCGGGTCCATCTAGGTCGTGAGCCACTGTTTGATTAAATACGAGTAACCGATAGTATGATCTTCTGTGTGACGTCGCACACCATACTAACTACAACGTATAGAATCTAGGACTATGATCTGCATATATTTAATTAATAATAATTAAAAGCAAACAATTGTTTATTAATTTAAATAGATTAAATGCTATGACCGGGAGTTTATCGTTACTTAAATCTAGACATTAAGTACACAACTCCAACAATCTCCCACTTGTACTAAGGTCTAGTCATTTCCTCCAAACTCCCGGTTCCCATACTCATCACGTGCTTTAAAGTGTACTTCCGAGAAGTACTATGTGAGTGAGCAATCTAGGTTGCCGCTCTGAAGTTATCTTGGTGACTACTACGTCGTCTCCCCTGACGATGACTCGTATCAGGTGGTACTTGCTCTATGTGTTAACATCACTTTTGACTTATGACCTCTTCTAGTTCACCGTGCACCGCTATCCAATAGCCTTTGGTAAACTAAGAGTCATATCCAAGTCAAGAGGTTATTCCGGAACCTAACCAAAACTTCCGCTGCCTCTGAGGCTGCTATTCGGTTATGAGAGAGTCTGAGAAGCGTCCCGCTTATCACTCTTTCACTTCATGGTTCCACCTCTTTCTAAAAGTGAACACATAGCCTGATATCGACTTTCACTGGTCCTTCTCTGATTTTTGGATCTGAGAATCTGTAATCTAAGAAGATTTCGTCTTGCTCTGTAAGCCAGTACTATGAAAGTACTCTTGCAGCATTCGAACATCCCTTATCCAGATTACTTTGATATCCTCCCACTACGCAAACCGCATAGTTGATATCAGGTTCTTGTTTTACAACATTGCATCTATAAAGCTTTTCCATACTTGAAGTATAGGAAACTGCTTTGTCCTCATCTATCTCCTTCATGTGTTCGAACACATAACCTTTAGATAGATGTTTATTCTGTCCCTGAAAGGCAATAACCTTTCTCAGAGGTATGCATGTTAAAACAAACCTTAATCGTACAAGATATCTAGGAGAAGTACAATGTTCTTATCTCTAGATCACAAGATCTTAAGAACATGTTCTAACTTCTTCTTAATCTTATATCTCGATTTATTTAGACAACCATTATTTTATGTCTGACAGCATTTTTACATTGTTGCCAATGATGAAATGTTATCTACATAAAATCTCCGAGAAACACCACCTTGTTTCCATTACGTCTTCAATACACCTTTCGTCTATGCCTTTTGATGAATCCATCAAATGGACTATCCCATCAATTCGCAAGTTCCACGATTCATAGCTTTATTTCAATCCATAAATGGATTTACTAAGCTTGTACTCTAAATGATCTAGCCTCTCAACAATAAACCTTATTGTTCCAAGCAGGCACATTTAGATCTAGTACCGCCCTTATGCAGAGCTAGGGGTCGATTTCATCTTTACTAGATCCAGAGTCCGAACTACTCTAGTCTTATGAATATCTCTGGTTGTCCGACAACCTCCCACTGCAATGGCGTCCCGGTGTATAACAGTAATAACAATAGGTGCAGTATGTGGTGCACTTCTACTCGGTTTGGCTGGTTCCTAGTCTTTTGTCCTTCTTCTCATTTCAAGGTATTACGTCAATTTTAGGCTTTGTGGTTCATCTGATAGTCTTCCTCTATGAACCGGACGATAGACGTCCCTCTGGTTCGTAGTACTATAGAACACACAATACTTCGTTCATCTAGGATATCCTACAACCATATTCAATATGTCGTTGTACCTAGGAATATCCATAGAACATAGGTAGTTCCGAACAACTTGTCCTTTTACCATCAGATTTCCATTTCTTTACAACGCACTATTTCTACACGTAAGTGTAAGGTGCGACCCTTTGGGATTGAAACCCAATCTTTGATTATGCTATGTGTTATTCAGATAGGTGATGGCCTCCGCGACAGAGTCGCAGGCTCCTAATGGATATACTTTGATGGTTCCCCATAATCGCTTTGTGTCCATTGACTAGTCAAAACACTTTGCTTTTATGGCACATCAAGCATTCTAATCCACCACTTGAGTATTCTTGAAAGAATCACTCGTCCCTTTCTAATATACACATATGTCTGCATATCTAATCATTTCCAATACTTGTTTGAATTCTATCCTTTTTCAAGAAAGGTTTGCTTAGACGTATTATCCTCCAAATTCAATCCTTAGGTCGGAAGGTCCATTCCTTCAACTATAATTGATCACATCAATTTCGACCATTTGAATCTCATTTGAAAATACTACTAAGTATAAGATTTCACAAGTATAATGATAAAGAAATATCTAATTAGTAAAAAAAGTTATAGAACGGTTCTTTGCATTGGGGTAGACTTAGGATCTATCATTCATATATTGCTATCTAATGTACCAGAATAGATAATGCCATTATTTCTTATCAAAATCATCCAATGATTAAAGAAATAAAATATCCATTCATTAATAATAGAAATCCAGAACAAAACGTTCTTTCTAAAATAAAGGGGTACATAAAGCAATAACTTTGAAATGAAATCCTATTTAACTACTAAAGCAGATAAATGTCTTCCACCGCAACCGCTGCCTCCTCTACAGCTTTGCCCGTGTAGACTCGAATTCTTCCTTTCTAAGTCGCCGGGTTTTCTGGAACCCCTGCATTCAAAATGCACATACCGTCAGTGGTTCCATATCTACACACCAGAATTCTGGTAGATAATACCGCTGACTATGTTTTTACGACTAAAGGAAAATTCGTACCTTTGAGAGGACATTTAGACTTCCAGTGTCCCATCTTGTTGCATCGGAAGCACTTACCCTTTGGCTTTGCAGCCCCCACTCGTGGTACAGTCCTCTTGACACCACTGGGTTTCTGGGCTTGCTTCCTTTTCTTGCCCCTACCTCCACCAGGCTTAAAGCCTTTGGACTTGGTAGCTACAAGCGCTTGAGACTTGCCCTTCTTGTAGATCCCCTCTGCCGCCTTTAGTTCAGTCAGGAGTTGCGCAAGAGTATAAGATAGTTTACCCATATTATAGCTCATACGAAACTGCTCAAAACTAGGGGCCAGAGACTGGAGTATGATGTCGACTTGCGTCTCAGCATCAATAGAAGCTCCTAGGACCTCAAGTTCATTCAACAAACTCATCATCTTAAGAACGTGCTCCCCAACGGGCGTTCCTTCAGATTGAGTAGTCGACATGAGGACTCTCATGGCTTCTTGCCTTGCCGCACGATCTTGCTCCCCAAACATCTCCTTGAGGTTAAACATCATATCATAGGCAGTGTCCATCGACTCATGTTGGGTTTGGAGTACATTTGACATGGAAGCCAAAATATAACACCTAGCCATTTCATCAGCCTTTTTCCACTTCCGATATGTCAGTTTTTCCTCATCTGTTGAGGCAGCCGTGGGCTCAGCAGGGCACACTTCATGGAGTACAAACTTGTACTCCTCCGAAGTTAGGACAATGTCTAAATTTCTCTTCCAATCAATATAGTTGGGGCCAGTGAGCTTATGCTCCTTGAGTATCATAGAAAGTGGATTCATAGCTATTCTCTAAACCTATAAGCACATTTAAACAAACAATCAATTTAATATCCGATATTATCTCCCTCTAATAATATCATTAAATTACTAATTACATCTAAAATCCCATCAGATAAGGCAAGCCACGATAGTGTGGACGTTTACCCATCCAAATGATTTAGCAATTAGATTTGCTTTGGTCGTACATCACTATAGCGTTACTTCGATGGGAAGAATACTATAGAGCGTACCTAAGTGTAAACCATTACTCAGTACTAAGAAGTTTGTTTAAGATTCGCATGTTACCGCAAGCCACGATAGTGTGGACGTTTACGTTAACCTACGTTTCCTTCACTCCCTTCTATAACTGTCTACATCAATCGTTCCAAAATCCCATTCAATGCAGCAAGCCACGATAGTGTGGACGTTTACTACACCAAAAGATTTTTACAATTGACATCCAATTACTTGAAGCATTCGATTTTGTAAATCAAGACGCGGAGAATCATAAGTGAAACTCGAAGTTTCTAACCAGTGATTCACCATGCGAACAACCCTATCTCTCATTAGATGAGGGAGCCGAGCAGACAATCGATCCATCTTTCAAAGAATGGTACGACTGCCTCTAATTTGTGTCATCCACATGACCAAGTGGCTTTGGCTCCATTCCACTCCCCGGGGTGAGAATGAGTCGACTTGAAGTCAGTTTCAGAAAGACAAATTAGGCATTGTTTGATAAACTTAATCAATGTTTCTCGTAAGAGGAATTACAAGAATTCTCCTCCAATGACACATCTATACGAACTTCAAAAGTCCATAAGAGTCACCAAGAGAACAGTAATGGAGACCATGGGAATGTTTCCATCCCCGCTCCCACTTAGCTTTTTATAACAAAGGGATACGCTATCTAATGCATAATTAAACACATAAGCATGCATACAAGCAATAAAGCACATATCACATAGTCAAAATAATGCTAGAAAAAAATATTTTCCGACTATCATGGCTTTATTCCATCTCCGTATGCGTCTTCTAGTCTTCAGTCTTCGTTCTTGAATGCTCCATGTGACGAGAATATTAATCCCAATATTTAAATCTATTTATTTTTAATAAATCCAAAAGATACTCAATTCGAAAATTAAGTCAATCGAATAAATCAAAAATAAAATTAAATATTATTAATATTTTTATTTATTTATTTTCCCATCTAATTCTATTAAATCTCTAGAATAATCTATCCAAGTCAAACTTGGAATATTCCAGAAGACTTCTATAATAGAATAAGGAAATAAAATAAATTAGGACTCTTCTACTTTCCAAGATTAATTAATTTCCATGTCCATGAAAATTCCCATAAAATAGGAATAATCAAATAAAAATAAATTAATTTACTAATTAATTATTTTCCTATCTAATTCTATTAAATCTCTAGATTCCTATTCCAAGTAGAACTTGAAATATTCTAGAAGACTTCCATAATAGAATAAGGAAATAAATAATATTAATTAATTCTTTTCCTATCTCCATGAAAGTTCCCATACTTAGGAATACTCAAAGTAGGAAAACTTGAATCAATTAGGAAAGTGAATCTAGGTAGGAGTAGCACGAGATCACGAGGACCCCGTGCCCCCCCACCTTGATCGCCGGCCGGGAGCACCACCGCCGCCGTCCCCAGCCCACGCGCCACCACCTCCGGTGGCCGGCGTGGCCGAGGAGCCCCGCGGGCAGCCCCTCCGATCGATCTCCATGGGATCGATCCCATCGATCCCAAGCCCTAGTTATCCCTCTCTTCATCTCCTTCGTCACATGAGTTCTCCGGCGGTCGTCTCGGCATCGATCCAACGTAAATAAATTACAAGAAATAAATTTACAATTCCGGTATCGATTCTATACATGAAATCGACCCTATACACTTTCCGGAAAACATAGAACGTAATAATAAATCCTAAATTCGGTCAACCCCCGAATTTTTACTATTACAAGCATTCATCCACACAAAACGAATCTCGACATGTCCGAGAGTTTAATAAACGAACAATCATGGTAAATTAAATAGCAATTAATTAAACGAATAATTAACAATTAATTAAACCATGATAGTCGGAATCCCTGCAAGGTAGAACACAATTGAACACATACATGAACACGAAACCAAACGCTCTGATACCAATTGATGGAATTCGATGTCCCGGGGTATCAAAATTGCGGAACCGATAACCCCGACCGAAAACCCGTCGCCGGAGAACCAACCGCGAACCACCGTACGAGCCGGAGCTCGACCGAGCACCGCACGGGACGAACCCGCGCGCCCAGCTGAGCCCCCGCACGGGGCTCGCGATCGCCGTGCATGGCGATCGCATATGGCTGCATGGGGCAGCCCCCGGCGGTGAGTCCGGCGACTCACCGCCACCGACAGGAGGGGCGGTCAGCCCGGCTGACCTACCGCGGCTCCAGCCGCGGTCTTCCCCCGGCGATCGATCTCACGATCAATCGCCCACCCCGGCCCAGCCGAGGCGCCTCGTCGCGCACGCCGCCATGGAGGCGGCGGGGATCCGCCACGGCACCAGCCCGTGGCATCCCCAGCGATCGACCCTAGGTCGATCGCATGCCACGGCGTCCAGCCGGGGCTCCTTTGCGCGGCGCACCGGCGGTCGAACCCTAGGGTTCGGCCGCCCCTCTCGATCCCGACGGGGATCTCGAATCCCCGTATCCCGGTCTCGACGTTCTCCCGGATCGTGCGTTCATGTATGTATCACAATCAATCCACATAAAATCATAGAAGGGAGTATATGATTTTACCTTTTAATTCGTTGTGCGGAGAAACGAATCTAAGTTGATGACCTTACGATCTTCCCACGTATTCCTTGCACTAGCTTGAACGTCGGGTGGGCGACGATCCTCCAAGCATATGGATCCTCTTCTCTCTCTCTCTACTTTCTCTCTCTAGGAGAATTATGATCTTGTGTTATAATGTGTGTTTTGTAGAATAGAGAAGACCATGTAGTGCTTTTATAGGCTACGTAGGGGATCTAAAGGAGGTGGAATATTGGGCTTCCAATATTAATGATTAAATTGAGCCCAAGCCCAAATCTATTAATCTCCCATTAATATTAATTTATTTATTTTCCACTATATAAATTAATTGCACTCCCAACATTAAACCATATTATATCAAATAATATTTCTCCGGTAGTATTATTTATTCCGTGTATTTAAGATTTAAATATCCATGAATAAAATTAATTTATTGCTAATTAATTTATTCATCTCTTTAATCCGAGACTAGTACCATTCAACCTTAATTATTGTGCGGAACGAATCCACTCATGAGGTTTACACAATAATTCCTTATGAACTCATCTCGGGGATATTATCAACCCTTCCGAGATACACTGTCCGGTCAATCATTCACGGCATGCCATATATAGAATATAGTGACCCAACTTAACCGGTAATTAACCCAATAATTAAATCGGTTAATTCCTTTGGTAAATCAAAGTCACTTATATTGAATATACACACCCGCAACAATATCGGGGATTAAGAATAAAATACACTGAGACTCGAATCGATTATCGCCGGCAATCCTAATCGATGAATCTCAACGATCCGCTCAATACACCAAGTGTACAAGTGTGATAAAATAATTAAGACAAATTATTTTCTCTCTCACACAACGACTATACCGATGGATTGGTCCGGGTCCATCTAGGTCGTGAGCCACTGTTTGATTAAATACGAGTAACCGATAGTATGATCTTCTGTGTGACGTCGCACACCATACTAACTACAACGTATAGAATCTAGGACTATGATCTGCATATATTTAATTAATAATAATTAAAAGCAAACAATTGTTTATTAATTTAAATAGATTAAATGCTATGACCGGGAGTTTATCGTTACTTAAATCTAGACATTAAGTACACAACTCCAACACGAAATGCACTTTTGCTTAACACTCCTCCATGATACGGCTCCACCTCCCAAAGTGTACACATAGCCTGATGTCGACTTTCGCCGGTCCTTATCAGCTTGGAAATCCGAATCCGTATAACCCAAAGGAATCAGATTGTCTGCTCCGTAACTTAGAACATAATCCCTCGTATTTCGCAAATACTTGAAAATGCTCTTTTCGGCAGTCCAATGAGCCTTTCCAGGGTTACTCTGATATCTCGCTACTACGCCAACTGCATAGCAGATATCAGGCCTCGTACATAACATTGCATACATTAAGCTTCCCACAGCCGAAGCGTAGGGAACTGCTTTCATTTCATCTTTCTCCTTTTGTGTCTGAGGACACATCTCCTTAGAAAGATAAGTTCCTTTACTGAAGGGTAGTTCACCCTTCTTGGAATCTTGCATGTTAAAACGAGCCAGAATCGTGTCTATGTAAGATTGCTGGGATAGGTACAATGTTCTATTCCGGCGATCCCTTATAACCTTTATCCCTAGAACATGCCCGACTTCTCCCAAATCTTTCATATCGAATTGTCTAGACAACCATCCCTTTATGTCTGATAACATTTTCACACTGTTGCCAATGAGAAGAATGTCGTCTACATAAAGCACGAGAAACACCACCTTCTTCCCATCACGTTTCCAATACACACACGATTCGTCCATGCTTTGACTAAATCCAAAAGATTGGACTACTTCGTCAAACCGCAGGTTCCACGATCTCGAGGCTTGTTTCAATCCATAAATGGATCGATTAAGCTTGCACACTAGATGATCTCGCCCCTTAGCAATGAATCCTTCTGGTTGTTTCATAATTTCGGATTTCATCGCTTTCTTCCAAGAAGGCGCATCGATTTCATAGGTCCAGGGATCGATTTCATGAACTCCAGGTCCAGAGTCCGAAGACTCACCCAGTCCATGTTGGAAATCGATATCCCGGAATTAATAAATTAATTAAAATTAATTATCCAATTAATTCCGACCGAAATCCTTTGAAGATCGAATATCCGGAGTTGTCAAAGTGCGGAACGACAACTCCAATCGACTCCCGGATGCCGGAACAACCCGCCACGAACCACCACGCGAAGCCGGACTCAACCAAACCCTAACCACGGGGATAGCCCGGGCTGTTCGTTCGAGCCCTCGTGTGGGGCTCGCGGCTGTCCTTGGCAGCCGCCTAGGGCTGCCCTTGGCAGCCCCTTATGCACGCCCAGCCGCCCCCGGTGATCGCACGACCAGCCACGGCGAACCGTGGCTTGCGATCACCACCAGCCACCGCCGCTCGAGCGGCGGTCCAGCCGCGTGAGCGGGGCTGCTCCAGCAGCCCGCTGGTTATGCATGGGCGATCGAGCTCGCCCTCGATCGAGTCTCGGCGTCCAGCCGAGGCTCGCCCCTCGCGACCCTCTCTTGTTCGAGCCGTTGAGCCGCCGGCGGTCCGGTGATCTACGATCACCACCGCCCGGTTCAACCTCGACAAAGGTCGCGTTCTCGGATCTTGGTTCACGATATTTTTACGATAATTAAACGATAAAATCATAAAGAGGGTTTTACGATTTACCTCGTTCTCGTTGTTCGGAAAAACGAAGAACTCAATTTGACGACCTTGAGATCTTCCCACGTATTCCTTGCACTAGCTCAAACGTCGTGTGGGCGACGATCTACCGAACTCCATGGATCTCCTTCACGAACTCTCTAGACTAATCAAGTATGATTATCTTGTCTTGTCAAATTGTGAAGACCATGTAGTGCTTTTATAGGCTACGTAGGGGATCTTAAGGAGGTGGAATATTGGGCTTCCAATAATAGTGATTAAATTGAGCCCAAGCCCAAATCTATTAATCCTTACTATTATTAATTAATTCTATTTTCCACTATATAAAATTAATTGCACTCCCAATATTAAACCATATTATATCAAATAATATTTCTCCGGTAGTATTATTTATTCCGTGTATTTAAGATATAAATATCCATGAATAAAATTAATTTATTGCTAATTAATTTATTCATCTCTTATATCCGAGACTAGTACCATTCAACCTTAATTATTATGCGGAACGAATCCACCTGCAGGGTTTACATAATAATTCCTTATGAACTCATCTCGGGGATATTATCAACCCTTCCGGGATACACTTTCCCGTCAAGTATTCACGGCATGCCATATATAAAATATAGTGACCCAACTTAACCGGTAATTAACCCAATAATTAAATCGGTTAATTCCTTTGGTAAATCAAAGTCACTTATATTAAGTATACACACCCGCAATAGTTTCGGGGATTAAGAATAAAATACACTGAGACTCGAATCGATTATCGCCGGCAATCCTAATCGATGAATCTCAAGCAGATCCGCTCAATACACCAAGTGTACAAGTGTGATAAAATAATTAAGATAAATTATTTTCTCTCTCACACAACGACTATACCGATGGATTGGTCTGTGTCCATCTAGGTCGTGAGCAACTGTTCGATTAAATACGAGTAACCGATATTATGATCTTCTGTGCGCCCATGCAACACCATACTAACTACAACGTATAAAATCTAGGACTATGATTTGCATATATTTAATTATAAATAATTAAACGCAAATAATTGTTTATTTAATTAAATAGATTAGTGGCAATGGATCGTGAGTTTCCTTTACTTAAATCTAGACATTAAGTACACAACTCCAACAATCTCCCACTTGTACTAAGGTCTAGTCATTTCCTCCAAACTCCCGACTCCCATACTCATCACGTGCTTAAGGTTGTACTTCCAAGAAGTACTATGTGAATGAGCACTCTAGGTTGCCGCTCTGAAGTTATCTTGGTGACTACAGCGTCGTCTCCCTTGACGATGACTCGTATCAAGTGGTACTTGCACTATGTGTTATCTTACACTTATGGACTTGTGATTTCTTACCATTTGCCATTGCACCGCTATTTACATAGCCTTTGGCAAATTAAGAATCACATCTAAGTCCCAGAGATTATCCCGGAGTTATACCAAAACTTCCGCTGCCTCTGAGGCCGCTATTTGGTTACCCATGGCAGAGTCCGAAAAGCATCGTGCTTATCACTCTTCCATGTTAAAACTCCTTCTCCTTCAATAGTGAAAGACATAGCCTGATATCGACTTACACCGGTCCTCATTCGATTAGAAATCTAAGAGAATGTAATCCAAAGGAAATGCTCGTCTGCTTCGTAGTCTAGAACAGTACTTCGAAAGTACTTCTACAGCAGTCGAATATTCCTTTCCAGGATTACCTTGATATCCTCCCACTATGCTAACCACATAGTCGATATCAGGTTCTTGTTTTCAACATCGCATTTATCAAGCTTTCCACACTCGAAGTGTAGGAAACTGCTTTCATTGCTTCTATCTCCTTTTGTGTTTTAAAACACATATCCTTAGATAGATGCATTCCGTCTCTGAAAGGTAACGAACCTTTCTCGGAATCTTGCATGTTAAAATGATCCATAATCATATATATGTAAGATGTCCAGGAGAAGTACAATGTTCTTTCCAGAGATCCTAGATCTTAAGAACATGCTCTAACTTCTTCTTTATCTCATATATCGATTTTTCTAGACAACCATCATTTTATGTCTGACAACATCTTTACATTGTTACCAATGATAAAATGTTATCTACATAAAACCTCCGAGAAACACCATCTTGTTTTCCATCACGTTTCCAATACACACGATTCGTCTATGCTTTGATGAATCCATAAAATGGACTATCTCATCAATTTGCAAGTACCACGAATTCAATGCTTTGTTCCAATCCATAAATGGATCAACTAAGCTTGTACTCTAAATGATCTTGCCTTTTAGCAATAATCCTTATTGCTTTCCAAGAAGGCACATTTAGATCTAGTACTACCTTCATGTAGATCAAGGGATTGATTTCATGTATACTAGGTCCAGAGTCCAAAGACTCACCTAGTCTTATGAATATCTCTGGTCGTCACACAACCTCCCACTACAACGGCATTCCGGTGTATAAACAGTGATAACAGTAGGTGCAGTTAGTGGTGTACCGCTACTCGGTTCGGCTGGTTCTCAGTCTTCTTCGTTCTCTCTCATTTCAAAGTTTCACGTCACTTTGGGCTTGTGGTTCATTACATAGTCTTCCTCTAAGAACCGGGCGTTAGAACTTATAACGCCCCTCTGGTTCATAGTACTATTGAACACACATCTTTTGTTCTTCCAGGATATTCTACAACCGCATTTGAATGCGCCGTTGTTTCCAGACATATCCATAGAACATAGGTAGTTCCGTATAACTCATGCTTTTACTATTTCTATAAGAGTTCCATTTCTTGTTTACGACACACCATTTCTACACTAAAAGTGTATGGTGTAGTCATTTGGGATCATCCCAACCTCTGATCAGTATACCATGCATTCCTCAGACAGGTACTTGCCTCCGCGATCAAATCGCAGGCTACAAATGGATATACCTCGATGGTTCTCCACAATTGCTTAGTGTCCATTGACTTGTCAAAACACTTGCTTTTGTGGCACATCATGTATTCTAATCCATTTCTCGAGTAATCATCAAATGAAGTACTCGTACCTTATTGTCTGAGTGGACATAGGTCTGCATACATCAGAGTCAATCAATTCTAATACTTGTCCGGATCTTATATCTTATATCCATAAAGGATTGCTTAGTCATGTTATCTTCCAAATAAGATTCTTAGGTCGGAAGGTCCACTCCTTCAACTTAATTGATCAAATATCAATTTTCGACCTTTGAACTTCTTATTTGAATAAACATGATTCAGCATAAGAATCCACAAGTATAATTGATAAAGAAATCTCTTATTAGTAAAACGAGTTTTACTACGGTTCGTTGCATTGTGGTGGACTCAGGATCCATCATTTATATATTGCTAGCCAATGTACCAGAATAGATAATATCATTATTTCTTCTTATAACCATCAAATGATTAAAAGAAATAAAATATCCATTTATTAGAAATCCAGAACAAAGTTCTTTCTAATATGAAAGGTACATAAAAGCAATAACCCAAAATGAAATCCTATAAAATGTCCTCCACTGCAACTGCTGCCTCCTCTACAGCATTGCCCATGTAGACTACGATTTCTTCTTTTCCAAGTCGTCGGGTTTCCTGGAACCCTTGCATTTAAAATGCACATACCGTCAGTGGTTCCATATCTATACACCAGGTTCCGGTAGATAATACCACTAACTATGTTTTACGACTAAAGAAAATTTCGTACTTTCTTTGAGAGGATAATCAGACTTCCAGTACCCAGACTGTTTGCATCGAGAACACGCTTTCTCGTCCCATCTTGTGGTCCAAGTAACTTAGAACCACTGGGTTTCTTTGCTTTCTTGTCCTTTCCCCCGATTCATGCCTTTAGGTTCGAAACCTTTGGCATTGGCTACAAGAGCTTGCGATTTCCGTCTCAACTCGTCTAAAAGGTCAATCATCTCAAAAACGTTTTTAAGCGTTTCCTCGAAGTGACTGGCCTTTATGAGTATCCTCATCGCTTCTTGTCTAGCCGCCTATGTCAATAGGCTCGGAAGGATAAAGCTCATTGAGTACAATCTTGTACTCTTCAACAGTTTGGGTAATGTCTAGATCTCTATTCCAATCATTATATTTAGGGACCAGTGAGTTTAAAATCCTTACGTATCACAGAAAGTGGGTTCAAAGCCATTTCCTAATCTATGAGCACATATAACAACAAACAATCGATTTAATATCCGATATTATCTCCCTTAAATAATATCATTAAACCACTAATCACATCTAAAATCCCATCAGATATGGCAAGCCACGTGGTGTGGAAGTTTACCAATCCAAATGATTTAGCAATTAGATTTGCTTCGGTCATACATCACTTATAGCGGAACCTCGTGGGGAGGAATACTATAATGCGTATCTAAGTGTAAACCATTACTCAGTACCAAAGTAAATCGTTTGGAATTGCTACATCACCGCAAGCCACGTGGTGTGGACGTTTACGACAACTTCACAACTCTTCACAATTTCTTACAACTGTCTACATCAATTAATCCAAAATCCGTCAGCATAGCAAGCCACGTGGTGTGGACGTTTACTACACCAAGAGACTTTTATAATTGACTCCAAATTACTTGATCCATTCAATCTTGTAAATCAAGACGCGGAGAATCATAAGTGAAACTCGAAGTTTCTTACCAGTGATTCACCATGCGAACGACCCTATCTCTCATCAAATGAGAGAGCCGAGCAGACAAACGATCCACCTTCAAAAGATGGTACGACTGCCTCTAATTTGTGTCCTCGACATGACCAAGTGGCTTTGGCTCCATTCCACTCCCCGGGGTGAGAATGAGTCGACTTGAAGTCAGTTTTGGAAAGACAAATTAGGCATTGTTTGATAGACTTAATCAATGTTTCTCGTAAAAGGAATTACAAGAATTCTCCTCCAATGGCTTATCTATATGAACTTCGAAAGTTCATAAAAGTCACCAAGAGAACAGCAATGGAGACCATGGATATGTTTCCATACCCTCTCCCACTTAGCTTTTTATAATAAAGGGATACGCTATCTAATGCATAATTAAATACACATAAGCATGCATACATGAAATAAAGCACATAGAATATTATCACATAATCAAAATAATACTAGAATATTATTTTCCGACTATTATGGCTTTATCGCATCCCCGTACGCATCTTCTAGTCTTCAGTCTTCGTTCTTGAATGCTCTATGTGACGGGAATATTAATTCCAATATTTAAATCTATTTATTTTCAATTAATCCAAAAGTTACTTAATTCGAAAATTAAGTCAATCGAATATATCAAAAATAAAATTAAATATTATTAATATTTTTATTATTTTTATTTTCCTTTTCTACTTCATTAAATCTCTAGAATAATCTATCCAAGACCCACTTGGAATATTCTAGAAGACTTCCATAATGAAATAAGGAAATAAAATAATTTAGGACTCTTAATCCTTCCAAATTAATTCCTTTCCTAATCCATTAAAAATTCCAAAGGAATAATTAAATAGGAAAAATTAATTAAGGACTCTTCTACTTTTCAAAATTAATTAATTTCCATGTCCATGAAAATTCCCATAAAATAGGAATAATCAATTAGGAAATAAATTAATTTAATAATTAATTATTTTCCTTTCCAATTCTATTAAATCTCTAGAATCCTATTCCAAGTAGAACTTAGAATATTCTAGAAGACTTCCATAATAGAATAAGGAAATAAATTAATTCCAATTAATTATTTTCCTATTTCCATGAGAATTCCCAAAACTAGGAATACTCAAAATAGGAAAACCGAATCAATTAGGAAAGTTGGATCTTGGTAGGAATAGCATGGGTTGGGGATCCCCACGCCATCCCCACCATCGACCGCCACTACCACCGCCGGCCAAGGCTCACGCGCCACCACCCTTGGTGGCCGGCGTGGCCGAGAGCCCTAGGGCAGCCCGGGCAATCGATCCTCATGGGATCGATCCTCGTGATCGATCCCCGGTCCTCCCTCTCTTCGTCTCCTCCGTCACACTTTTCCGGCGGTCGTTTCGTTATCGATCCAACGTAAATAAATTACAAATTTATTACTACGTTATCCGGCATCGATTCTACATGAAATCAACCTCATACAATTTCCGGAAAAATTAAGAACAAGCATTCACCACACAAGAACAAATATTGACATCACCGAGAGTTTAATAATCAAGAACATTATTATGACATTAATTAACAATAATTAAATCTAGCCATAATAATCGGAAACCCTGCAAGGTAGAACAATTTATCGAAAAATACCATGAACTAAAACCAACGCTCTGATACCAATTGTTGGAAATCGATATCCCGGAATTAATAAATTAATTAAAATTAATTATCCAATTAATTCCGACCGAAATCCTTTGAAGATCGAATATCCGGAGTTGTCAAAGTGCGGAACGACAACTCCAATCGACTCCCGGATGCCGGAACAACCCGCCACGAACCACCACGCGAAGCCGGACTCAACCAAACCCTAACCACGGGGATAGCCCGGGCTGTTCGGTCGAGCCCTCGTGTGGGGCTCGCGGCTGTCCTTGGCAGCCGCCTAGGGCTGCCCTTGGCAGCCCCTTATGCACGCCCAGCCGCCCCCGGTGATCGCACGACCAGCCACGGCGAACCGTGGCTTGCGATCACCACCAGCCACCGCCGCTCGAGCGGCGGTCCAGCCGCGTGAGCGGGGCTGCTCCAGCAGCCCGCTGGTTATGCATGGGCGATCGAGCTCGCCCTCGATCGAGTCTCGGCGTCCAGCCGAGGCTCGCCCCTCGCGACCCTCTCTTGTTCGAGCCGTTGAGCCGCCGGCGGTCCGGTGATCTACGATCACCACCGCCCGGTTCAACCTCAACAAAGGTCGCGTTCTCGGATCTTGGTTCACGATATTTTTACGATAATTAAACGATAAAATCATAAAGAGGGTTTTACGATTTATCTCGTTCTCGTTGTTCGGAAAAACGAAGAACTCAATTTGACGACCTTGAGATCTTCCCACGTATTCCTTGCACTAGCTCGGACGTCGTGTGGGCGACGATCTACCGAACTCCATGGATCTCCTTCACGAACTCTCTAGACTAATTAAGTATGATTATCTTGTCTTGTCAAATTGTGAAGACCATGTAGTGCTTTTATAGGCTACGTAGGGGATCTTAAGGAGGTGGAATATTGGGCTTCCAATAATAGTGATTAAATTGAGCCCAAGCCCAAATCTATTAATCCTTACTATTATTAATTAATTCTATTTTCCACTATATAAAATTAATTGCACTCCCAATATTAAACCATATTATATCAAATAATATTTCTCCGGTAGTATTATTTATTCCGTGTATTTAAGATATAAATATCCATGAATAAAATTAATTTATTGCTAATTAATTTATTCATCTCTTATATCCGAGACTAGTACCATTCAACCTTAATTATTATGCGGAACGAATCCACCTGCAGGGTTTACATAATAATTCCTTATGAACTCATCTCGGGGATATTATCAACCCTTCCGGGATACACTTTCCCGTCAAGTATTCACGGCATGCCATATATAAAATATAGTGACCCAACTTAACCGGTAATTAACCCAATAATTAAATCGGTTAATTCCTTTGGTAAATCAAAGTCACTTATATTAAATATACACACCCGCAATAGTTTCGGGGATTAAGAATAAAATACACTGAGACTCGAATCGATTATCGCCGGCAATCCTAATCGATGAATCTCAAGCAGATCCGCTCAATACACCAAGTGTACAAGTGTGATAAAATAATTAAGATAAATTATTTTCTCTCTCACACAACGACTATACCGATGGATTGGTCCGTGTCCATCTAGGTCGTGAGCAACTGTTCGATTAAATACGAGTAACCGATAGTATGATCTTCTGTGCGCCCATGCAACACCATACTAACTACAACGTATAAAATCTAGGACTATGATTTGCATATATTTAATTATAAATAATTAAACGCAAATAATTGTTTATTTAATTAAATAGATTAGTGGCAATGGATCGTGAGTTTCCTTTACTTAAATCTAGACATTAAGTACACAACTCCAACAGTCCAATCCATCTGTCTGGTTGCTTAACAACCCTCCCACTACGACGGCGTTCCGGTGTATTAACAGTGACAGTGTCAGGTGCAGATTCTAGTGGTGTATCTATACTCGGTTCGGCTGTGTCTAGGTCTTCAGTGTTACCTCTCAATTCATCAAGCATTATGTCACTCTTGGGCTTGTGGTCCATGACATAGTCTTCCTCCAAGAACCGAGCGTTAGTACTTATAACGATCTTCTGGTCCTTAGGACTATAGAACATGCCACCTTTAGTTCCTCTAGGATATCCTATAAACAACCGCACTTCAGTACGAGGTTCTAATTTATCGGCACCTACCTTCAACACATGTGCAGGGCACCCCCAGATCCGAACGTGTCTCAAGCTAGGCTTGCGCCCGCTCCATCGTTCCATGGGTGTTGAAGGAACCGTTTTAGATGGAACCAAGTTCAGAATGTGCGCCGCTGTTTCTAAGGCATATCCCCAGAACATGATAGGTAAGTCCGAGTAACTCATCATTGATCGCACCATTTCCATAAGAGTCCTATTCCTTCTTTCTGACACACCATTTTGCTGGGGAGTATATGGTGATGTCATTTGGGAATCAATCCCATTCTCTGCCAAGTATGCCTTGAATTCTCCAGACAGGTACTCGCCTCCGCGATCAGATCGCAGGCATTTAATGGATTTACCTTGAAGGTTCTCCACAAGAGCCTTGAACTCCTTGAACTTGTCAAAGGATTCGCTCTTGCGGCGCATCAGGTATACAAATCCATACCTTGAGTAATCATCAGTGAAAGTGATGAAATACTCGTACCCTCCCTTTGCCTGGGTAGACATAGTTCCGCATACATCAGAGTGAATCAAATCCAATACTTGTTCAGCCCTTCGTCCTTTACCAGAAAAAGAACGCTTGGTCATTTTTCCCTCTAAACAGGATTCGCAAGTTGGAAGGTCCTCTCCTTCAACACCACTGATGAGACCATCAGCTTTCAACCTTTGAATTCTATTTGAGTTAATATGACCTAGCCTTAAGTGCCACAAGTATAATTGATTCATCCTAGAAGGTTCCTTTCTCTTATTGGTGTTCGTAGATGTGTTATTACTCTCGGTTAGTTGCATCGTGTTAGACTCAGGATTTAGCACATACAAATCGTCCACCAATGTACCAGAACAGATAATCTCACTGTTTCTTCTTATGATCACCGAGTGGTCAAAAGAGACAGAATATCCATTCATAATAAGTTTAGAAACCGAAATTAAATTCTTTCTAAAGTTGGGTACATAAAGACAATTATGTAAAACTAAAATCCTATCACTACTGAAGCGTAAGTGAACGTCTCCCACTGCAACAGCCGCCACCCTCGCGGCATTGCCCATGTAGACCACGATCTCTCCCTCTCTAAGTCTCCGGGTTTCCTGGAACCCCTGCAATGAATTGCAGACATGATCAGTGGCCCCCGTATCTACACACCAGGTGCTGGTAGATAACACCACTGATAATGTTTCAGTGACTAAGGAAAATTTCGTACCTTTGATGAGAGGACAATCAGACCTCCAGTGCCCAGACTGCTTGCATCGATAGCACTTGCCTCGCGGCTTGCTCTTCCCATTCCGTGGTTTGGAACCACTGGGCTTCTTTGCTTGCACTTCCATATTAGCCACAAGAGCTTGTGATTTTCTGATCATACTTATAAGTTCAGCTCTTTTGAAATCGTTTTTAAGCGACTCCTCAAGAGGACTGAATTTATAGAGTATGTCAATCACTTCTTGTCCGGCTTCCACGCTATGTCTCAACATCATTCTGAGGTCATTCCAAATGTCCTCATGAGTTGGGTCATCAGTGGATTCAGAAGGCTCAACAGTCTGGACAGTGTCCAGATTTCTTTTCCAATCAGTACTATATGGAACCAGTGAGTTTTCATCTTTAAGTATATCACAAAGTGGGGTCACAGTCATTCCTAACCTATAAGCACATAAAACAAACAAACAATTTAATATCCGATATTATCTCCCTTAAATAATATCATTAAATCACTAATCACATCTAAAATCCCATCAAGTA
The DNA here is from genome assembly GCA_954870475.1 of Euphrasia confusa. Taxonomy (NCBI): domain Eukaryota; kingdom Viridiplantae; phylum Streptophyta; class Magnoliopsida; order Lamiales; family Orobanchaceae; genus Euphrasia; species Euphrasia confusa. Next base: position 25,586,197 of record OX940964.1, read on the forward strand.
AGGCAAGCCACGATAGTGTGGACGTTTACCCACCCAAATGATTTAGCAATTAGATTTCCTTCGGTCGTACATCATCAATAGCGTTACCTCGATGGGAGGAATACTATGAAGCGTACCTAAGTGTTAACCATTACTCAGTACTAAGAAGTTTGTTTGAGACTCGCATATCACCGCAAGCCACGATAGTGTGGACGTTTACGTTGACACACGGATCCTTCACTCCCTTCTATAACTGTCTACATCAATCGATCTAAAGTCCCATTCGATATAGCAAGCCACGATAGTGTGGACGTTTACCATACCAAAAGACTTATACAATTGAAATCCAATTACTTGACCCATTTGATTTTGTAAATCAAGACGCGGAGAATCATAAGTGAAACTCGAAGTTTCTAACCAGTGATTCACCATGCGAACAACCCTATCTCTCATAAATGAGGGAGCCGAGCAGACAATCGATCCATCTATCAAAGAATGGTACGACTGCCTCTAATTTGTGTCCTCGACATGACCAAGTGGCTTTGGCTCCATTCCACTCCCCGGGGTGAGAATGAGTCGACTTGAAATCAGCTTTGGAAAGACAAATTAGGCATTGTTTGATAAACTTAATCAATGTTTCTCGTAAGAGGAATTACAAGAACTCTCCTCCAATAACTTATCTATATAAACTTCAAAAGTTTATAAAAGTCACCAAGAGAGCAGCAATGGAGACCATGGGTATGTTTCCATACCCTCTCCCACTTAGCTTTTTACAATAAAGGGATACGCTATCTAGTGCATAAAAGTAAACACATATAGCATGCATACATGTAATAAAGCACATAGTATTATCACATAGTCAAAATAATTACTAGAATATTATTTTCCGACTATTATGGCTTTACTCCATCTCCGTACGCATCTTCTAGTCTTTAGTCTTCGTTCTTGAATGCTCCATGTGACGAGAATATTAATTTCTAATATTTAAATCTATTTATTTTTAATAAATCCAAAAGATACTTAATTAATAATAATTAAGTCAATCGAATAAATCAAAAATAAAATTAAATATTATTAATATTTTTATTTATTTTATCTTCCCTTTCTACTTCACTAAATCTCTAGAATAATCTATCCAAGACCCACTTGGAATATTCTAGATGATTTCCATAATGAAATAAGGAAATAAAATAACTTAGGACTCTTCTACTTTCCAAATTAATTAGATTCCTAATCCATGAATATTTCCATAAAATAGAAATAATCAATTTAGGAATCCTAATCAATTCCAAATTGATTCTTTTCCTAATCCATGACAATTCCCAAAAATAGGAATACTCAAATAGGAAAAATCCGAACCAATTAGGAAAGTAAATCTCCGGACCGGGATAGCCCGGGGTGGGGATCCCCGGACCACCCTCGACCCACGCCTAGGAGGTGGCCGGCCACCATCGCCGGCGGCGCCTCCATGCATGGATCGATCGATCCTCATGGGATCGACCATGGGGATGGTCGATCCTTGTCCCGTTACCCTCACGATCATCTCCTTCGTCACGCGTCTTCTCCGACGGTCGTTTCGGCATCGATCCAACGCAAAATAAATTTACATAATCTAAATTACAATTCCGGTATCGATTCTATACATGAAATCGACCCTATACAATTTCCGGAAAAAGGTAGAACGTAATAATAAATCCTAAATTCGGTCAACCCCCGAATTTTTACTATTACAAGCATTCACCACCAAAAACGAATCTCGACATGTCCGAGAGTTTAATTAAACCAACAATCACATGACAAAATAATTAAACGAAAAATCATCAAGCCATAATAGTCGGAACCCTGCAAGGTAGAACAATATTTATCGAAAATACCGCGAACGTAAACCACGCTCTGATACCAATTGTTGGAATTCGATATCCCGGGCTATTAAAATTTGCGGAAAATAATAACCCGATCAAAAACCTCGATTGCCGGAGAAATCACGAGTCCACGCGAGCCGGGGCTCGACCGAACGCACAACGCGCACGAGGACGCTTGCGCGCCCAGCCGCACCCCCGCGGGAACCCGCGATCGCTCCCAGCGATCGCACGGGATGCCTCATGGCATCCCCGCAGCGGATCCGGTGATCCGCTGCTCGCACGGGCTGGGGCTCGTCCCCAGCGAGCCGCTGCGGGTAACCCCGCAGCTCGCTACGAGTCGCTGCGGGTAACACCGCAGCATCCCCGCGATCGATCCCTAGGATCGATCGCCCCTCCCGCACGCGATCCCCAACGGGATCCCGAGCCGCCGGCGATCCGGTGGTTCGACCACCATCGCCCGGCTCGATCCTCGTTCCGGGGTTCGATCCTCGGATCTTTGTTCTACGGTATTCTCGATAAATCAAAACCGAACAAATCAAGGGCGTTTAGATTTTTACCTTTCGATTCGTTGTTCGGAGAAACGAATTCAAGATGACCTTTGAATCTTCCCACGTATTCCTTGCACTCCGTTCGAACGTCGGGTGGGCGACGATCTATCGAACTCCTATGGATCTCCTTCAACTCTCTAGACTAATCAAGTATGATTATCTTGTCTTGTCTATTATGAAGGCCATGTAGTGCTTTTATAGGCTACGTAGGGGATCTAAAGGAGGTGGAATATTGGGCTTCCAATATTGAAGATTAAATTGAGTCCATTGCCCAAGTCCATTAATCCTTATCAATATTAATTAATTTATTTTCCACTATATAAATTAATTGCACTCCCAATATTAAACCATATTATATCTAAATAATATTTCTCCGGTAGTATTATTTATTCCGTGTATTTAAGATATAAATATCCATGAATAAAATTTATTTATTGCTTAATAAATTTATTCATCTCTTTTATCCGAGACTAGTACCACTCAACCTTATTTATTATGCGGAATTAAATCCACTCGCGAGGTTTACATAATAAATCCTTATGAGCTCATCTCGGGGATATTATCAACCCTTCCGGGATACACTGTCCCGTCAAGAATTCACGGCATGCCATATATAAAATATAGTGACCCAACTTAACCGGTAATTGACCCAATAATTAAACCGGTCAATTCCTTTGGTAAATCAAAGTCACTTATACTAAATATACACACCCGCAATTGTATCGGGGATTAAGAATAAAATACACTGAGTCTCAAATCAATTATCGCCGAGCAAACCTAATTGATGAGTCTCAATCGATCCGCTCAATACACCAAGTGTACAAGTGTGATAAAATAATTAAGACAAATTATTTTCTCTCTCACACAACGACTATACCGATGGATTGGTCCGTGTCCATCTAGGTCGTGAGCATCTGTTCGATTAAATACGAGTAACCGATAGTATGATCTTCTGTGTGACGTCGCACACCATACTAACTACAACGTATCTAATCCAGGACTATAATTTGCATGTATTTAATTAACAATAATTAAAAGCAAATGAATGTTCGTTATTAATAGGTAAATGAAAGTGTACAAGGAGTTCAGAATACTCAAATCTAGACATTAAGTATACTACTCCAACACTAACAATTATTTTTCTCCACAGAATTAATTATTGCGGCGAAACTTAGGTTAGGAGAAGAGAGATTGAGGGGTTTATATAGGCCACACTAGGGACCTTAGGACAATTAATTAATTAGGCTAAATTGTAATTTAATTAAACCGGTGTCCTTAAAAGAAAACCTTTAATTAAATCCAATTTTAATTATAATTAATTCCACTATAAAATTATAATTGAATTCCCAATTAATTAATCTATATAATTTAGCAATAATATTTCCGCCGAAATTACATATACGACTTTCCCCGTGTTTAAGATATCGAATGTCCACGAATTAACTTTAATTACTAATAATTAAATTAATTCGTTTCTTGTTATCCGAGACTAGTACCACTCATCCTTATTATCATGTGGAACAAATCCACCTGCAGGGTTTACATGATAAACTTTATGAGCTCATCTCGGGGACATCATCAACCCGATAAACGGGACACGGTTTCCTGTCTATAATCTACAGCATGCCGTATGTACAATTACGATTCCCAATTTACCGAGAATCTTGACTAATCAATTAGTCTCACTCATTGGCATATTAAAGAACCGAGAATTGGACACACGCACCTATAATTATATAGGGATTAGGAATTCGTATATCCGTAATATCTGAGGTCTAGTTCGATTACTGCGATTAGTATAAATCGAACGCCCTCCCGTGGTCCTGCTCAATACACCAAGTGTACGAGTGTAACATGATAGTCAAGACCGACTATCTACCAGTCACACTACGACGTACCGATGGATTGTCCCTGTCCATCTAAGTCGTGAGCTACTGTTCGATAGTATACGAGTAACCGACAGTATGATCTTCCGCGTGTCTCCTCACGCCATACTGTCTACAACGTATACATCAAGGACTATTGCATTAAATGCAATCATGCTTGAATCATATCTTGAATTAAGGTATAGATAAGGAGTTCCGTATTTGCACTAAACTAGACATTTAGAATACAACTCCATCAGCCTCGAGGGTGCTCATGCTTTTGGTCACTCTGAGCAAGACTCGGAGCCAACCTGCCACTGCTCCCAACACTGCGGCGGACCGAATGGCCGAGCTGGAGCTCGAGGTTGTCAGTCTCCGGTCCTTGGTGGATCAGTATCAGGAGGCCGAGGTGGCTCTGCGGTCCAAAGTGAACGAGGCGGAGTCGAGTGTCGCGGGAGCGAACAGGGAGAGAGACGCGTGTCGGGAGGAGCTTGATAAGTTGAAATCCGAGATGGCGTCCGAGCAAGATCGACTTTTGGAGATGACGGAGAGGGTGCGGTTGGCTGAAGAGAATCGCAAGACCCTGGATCTCCTGGTCGGAGAAAGCAAAAAGAGATCGGGAAGCGGACCCTCAGCAGGACCTCGACCAGCACAGCGACTATTCTTACTACTTGAGCCATTTCGATTGCATCCGTCGCCATGCTCGTGCCGGTCTACCTTATGACTTGCTCCTTGATGATCTTCGAGCTCGTCGCCTCCAATCCAACCTGGATTCCAGCTTCCTTATGCCCGTTATGGACCTAGTGGAGGTGCACGGGATTGACCTGTCGTGGTGGCCCGACCAGGGTCAAATCGTGGCGGCCGAGGAGGAGGAGGTGGTTGAAGACCCGATTAATGTCGATGACGAATGAACTCTTGCTGGATTATATCTTTTTCTTATTAATGTGGTTGAACAATTTGCCTGTGATTTCCGAACAAACGTTCTTCTGTTTTGGGATTATATTAAATTGTCCTTTTTATTGGTCAGTCATGAATCGTGCGTTTTCTGATGTTCGCTGATTCTTACTCGGGTGGTTCGCATTCTTTTTCGGTTGAGAACAATTCCGGGTTTAGGAGCGGTCTAATCCCTGCTCGGCCTATACCCCCTGGGGTCTTTCACCTTGCTTTTTCATTTAATCGCTCCCTTAGTTTTTTGTCACTTCAATTTGCATACGGCTATTGATATTCTGTTTTCACAACCGAACTACCATTTTTTTGCCCAGGTGATCATGGTTCGCCTCGTCGTTCGTGACCAATATTGTTATGTGGATCAAGTGTTCAACAGTAGGTGGCATAGTCGTCGATTTCCCTTACCGGCGGCCTTCAGGCGAGCTGCCCGTTCGCCCCTTGTGCATTTCGTTGCCGTTCGAGATTCCCAGGGCAATCCTTGGTCATTCGGTCTCTTACGCCATCGGCGGCAGCTCGCTCTAGGGGGTCCCACGTGGAGGCGTTTCGTTCGTGAGAAAGGGCTTTGTCACGGGATGGTTGTTCGCTTTCTGTGGATCGAAGACGAAGGCTTTTCCATCCGCGTATACGATGAGAGGGGCTTTCGCCTAGTCGCTTAAACTATTTTTCACCTTGTTGTTTCATAACGCTTTTTAGATCGAAACGACATTATTTGTTATTCGTATTGAATATTCATCATTATCATGATGTGACCCTTATGCGAACATAATATTTTGTGCTTGATATTCGCGGTGTTTGTTGTTTCTTGCTTTTGTAAGTTGAATCATCCTCTCCGGATCGCTATCCGACCTGCTTTTCTGTGCCCGCGCCGATTGATCGCTGATGGGGTCCAGCGGGATCTTCGCTCGCCTCATTCCCGTTCATTTCCTATCTCCCGGGCCCGAATGACACTTGGTCCGTGCTCGGTTACCATGGATCCGAATTCATATGTCTTCGGCTCGGAGGGATGACACCTGGCCCCCTCCTTGGATTCCTTGAACTTGTCGTTTTGCTCACTTTTCCTGTGAGGATGTGACCCTTCACGAATAAAGCTTATTCGCTGTCCTTTTCCGTGCGCGCCTTTTCATGTGGGGATGGCAGGCCCCCGTGCGTTAGGCCTTGTCTATATATAGCCCTACGATCCATGCACTCATCCCCTATAGGTCATTCTTTTCCAATCGTACATCTATTTCTCCGGTATCACTGTGACCGATCATTCCTATGGTGCGCATCCATGTTAGTTCGACCGGATCCAAGTGGTTCGAGCTTCCGTTCAACGATCGTCGTTATGCAATGAGGCTTCCCCTACCCGTTGAATTTACCGCTGACCTGGACCGTGAGTCCGCACTCCCTCGATTTCTTCCTTTGGTGGATGTGAACGGCGATCGGTGGGTTATGTACGTATCTCGCCGCCGTGGGCAATACCTGTTCGAAGGTCCCTGGTGGAGGGGTTTCGTTCGTCAGTTCGGCCTCCAGGCAACGAACACTGTTCGCGTCCGGTATGACTTTAACCGTGGGTGGGCCGTCGCGGTGTTTGACGCTAACGACCAGCTCGTGACGCTCCCGGTCCAATTTAGGCCCTCGAGGCCCTGATGTGTTCGTTTTCCTTGTTTTATTCGGGATTTTCGGCGAAGATACTCACTCTTCGCCGAAAATGCCCCAATCTTTGTTCGGGAATGATTGTTATTTCATGTAATAAATCGCTGTTTACTTTTAGTGAATCATTTATCTTATTTTTGGGCGGAACGTTATTCGCCCAAAAATGCCCCAGTGTGCCTGGTGACACTTGATGAGTTTTTGATCTCCCGGACTCGAGGGGCGCCTGGCCCATGCTCGGTCATATCGGGCACTGGGGGAGTCGTGACTCTTACCCCTTTTTATTTTACATCTCCCGGACTCGAGGGGCGCCTGGCCCATGCTCGGTCATATCGGGCACTGGGGGAGTCGTGACTCTTACCCCTTTTTATTTTACATCTCCCGGACTCGAGGGGCGCCTGGCCCATGCTCGGTCATATCGGGCACTGTGGGAGTCGTGACTCTTACCTCTTTTTATTTTACATCTCCCGGACTCGAGGGGCGCCTGGCCCATGCTCGGTCATATCGGGCACTGGGGGAGTCGTGACTCTTACCCCTTTTTATTTTACATCTCCTGGACTCGAGGGGCGCCTGGCCCATGCTCGGTCATATCGGGCACTGGGGGAGTCGTGACTCTTACTCCTTTTTATTTTACATCTCCCGGACTCGAGGGTCGCCTGGCCCATGCTCGGTCATATCGGGCACTGGGGGAGTCGTGACTCTTACCCCTTTTTATTTTGTTGTGAGGTCATAAGAGACTCCCGAAATGTTTATTTTATTAAATTCAAAAACGACCCTAGTACAATATCAAAACTTACTGATAGTATTTCCTGAGGTGCGTGGAATTCCAAAAATACTGGTCGGCCACTCCGTTCAGGTGTTCCACCTCGTACGATCCATTCTGTAGGACTTTCCTCACTCGATGTGGTCCTTCCCACGTCGGACCTAGGGCCCCCGTGTTAGCCCCCAGAATTTCCTTCAGCACCAGATCGCCCTGTTTGAATTTCCTCATCCTTACTTTCGAATTGAAATATCTCTCAGCCCTTTGCTTAGCTGCCGCATTTCGGTACACCGAGTTGATCCTCCGTTCTTCTAATAGGTCCAGTTCTATTCGCATCGTTAGATCATTCTGGTCGGTCAACTCTTGCGTTGTCCGGTGGGTGGGTATCTCCACCTCGGAAGGCACGACCGCTTCGCATCCGAAAGCAAGGGCAAAAGGCGTCTCCCCTGTGGCCACCTTGCTCGTCGTTCGGTAAGCCCACAGTACATCGGGCAGTTCGGCCGCCCATCTTCCTTGCCTTTCCTCAATCCTAGCTTTTAGAGTATGTTTCAAGATTTTGTTCACGGCCTCTACTTGCCCGTTTGTTTGGGGGTGATAGGGAGTGGAGAACACCTTCCTTATCTTCCACTTGTCGAAAAACTTCATAATCTCCAGTCCATCGAACTATTTTCCGTTGTCCGAGGAGATGGTGTGTGGTAGCCTGAACCGACATATGATATTTTTCCAAATGAACCGGATGATTTGAGGCTGATCGATTTTATTTAATGGCTCGGCCTCTGCCCATTTGGAGAAATAATCCACGGCAACCACTGCGTATTTGACCCCTCATGGCCCTGTCGGGAGAGGTCCGATCAAATCGATTCCCCAAGTTGCGAACGGCCAAGGGCTGTAGATGGAATTCAAATATTCTGGTTGCGCCCTCATGATCGGCGCCGTTATTTGGCACCGATGGCATTTTCTTGCATATTCTATTGCGTCTTGTCGCAAAGTCGGCCAATAATAACCTTGCCTAATGGTCTTGTGTGCCATGGATTGCCCGCCGGCATGGTTTTTGCACACGCCGTCATGGATTTCTCCGAACACCCTCCTCCCTTCGGCAAGAGTTATACATCGCAACAACGGCATGGCTAAACTCCTTCTATATAGTGCTTCTCCGATCAACGTATATCGAGATGCGCGAATCCGGAGTTGTCGAGCTTCAACTTTGTCGTCGGGCACTTCGCCTGTTCGTAAATAATTCGAGATGGGTCCCATCCAATTCTCTCCACGATCGATCAGCTCGACCCTATTTACCTCGTCTCTGTCCAGTGCTGATCGGCCCTGACTTAACAGAACCACGTTAGACAAGTCGGTCGTTCCCTCTGAAGAAGCCAGTTTGGATAGAGCATCCGCCTGAGTGTTCAGTTCCCGAGGGATTTGTTCGATTTCGACCCGGGGGAATTTGCTTATCATCTTCATCACATGTTCGTAATACTGCTCCATCCTTTTGCTTCTGGTCTCGTATTTTCCCTTTATTTGGTTTACTACCAACAGGGAGTTTGTGAAGATTTTCAACTGCTCGGCGCCGACGGCCAAAGAGAGCTCCAAACCCGCTACTAACGCCTCATACTCGGCTTCGTTGTTGGTGGCGTCGAACTCGAAACTTACCGCGTGCGCGAAGGATTGACCTCCTGGTCCGACCAAGACTATTCCAGCCCCAGCACGGGAACTCGTGGATGACCCGTCAACATAGAGTTTCCATGGTGGGACCGGAAGCGAGGAGTCAATTCGCGGAAAGGTGAGTTCCACAATGAAATCGGCCAATGCTTGCCCCTTGATCGCCGTCCTTGGCGCATAAGTGATGTCATACTGGCCCACTTCTAGACTCCATTTTAGCAGCCGGCCCGTGGTGTCTGGCCGCTGCAACACTTGCCTTAAAGGCATGGTTGTTAACACTTCGACGGGATGATCGAAGAAATACGACCTTAACTTTCGAACGCTCATCACCAAGGCATACGCCAGCTTCTCCAAGGGTGTGTATCTTGACTCGGCTTCTTGCAAGGTCTGACTAACATAATAGACGGGCTTGTGGAGTTTATCCTCTGCTCGCACCAAGACCGAGCTAATGGCGTGTTCGGATGCTGCTAGGTAAAGGAACAATTTTTCTCCTTGGACCGGCTTCGACGGTATCTGCGGATCCTGCAGGTGAAGTTTTAACCTGTCGAAGGCTTCCTGGCTCTCCTTTTTCCACTTGAACTTCTGGTTCTTTATGGCCTGAAAGAAAGGTCGGCTCTTATCCCCTAGTCGGGGTATGAATCGGCTAAGCGCGGCCAGGCAACCGGTCAGACGTTGAACATCCTTCAAACATCGGGGCTCCCTTAGGTCGACTATCGCTTGTATCTTGCTCGGGTTCGCCTCGATCCCCCTGGTGCTCACGATGTGTCCCAGGAACTTCGTCTCGAAAACCCCGAAATGGCACTTCTTCGGGTTCAGCTTCATGTTGTACTTCCTCAAGATCTCACATGTAGTCTCCACGTCTTTCACGTGATCTTCCAGTATTTTGCTTTTGATAATGAGGTCGTCTACGTACACTTCCATGGTTTCCCCAATCTGTTCGGCAAACATCTTATTCACCAACCGCTGATACGTGGCCCCTGTGTTCCTTAACCCGAATGGCATTCGTTTCCAGCTTAGCACCGTTTTTTCCGTGTAGAAAGAGGTGTGTTCGATGTCCTCGGGAGCCATTGGGATCTGATGGTAGCCTGCATAACAATCGCATTTGGAGAGTATCGCATAGCCCGACGTGTTGTCAACGAGGTGGTCGATGTGGGGCATGGGGAAATGATCTTTTGGGCATGCTCGGTTTAGATCGGTGAAATCCACGCACAATCTCCATGTGTTCCCTGTCTTCTTTACGAGCACCGAATTGCATAACCACTGAGGCTCTCCTCGAGCTTCTATCACCAGGTCGTTATCCACTAACTTTTTTACTTCCACGGCCAAAGCCTCGTATTTTTCGGGCCCCATCCTGCGTCGTTTTTGTGCCACGGGCTTCTTCATAGGATCAATCTTGAGGTGATGACACGCGTGTTTCGGGTCGATTCCCGTCATGTCCTTATGTGACCAGGCGAATACGTCCATATTTCTATGCAAACATGCAACTAGTTCCTGCTTCACTTCCTCGGGCAACTTAGCTCCGACCAACACCATTGTTTCCGGTCGACCTGGGTCAAGGCAGATACTTTCTAGATCGTCTATCGCCGAGCATTGAGAAGGGCCCCGGGGATCGATGATCTCTTCGTTTTCCTCGCCTAAACGGGGTTCCAAATCGTCCTCCATCTCTCGGATTTTCCCTACTTCCGAGATAACTGAACTCGCTTGCCCGACCTCTCCTTCTTCCCGGAGAGTGGCTAGGTATTCGCTCTCTTCGACCTCCATCTCCTCTGTGGGATCGATCTCTTTGACTTCGATCCGGCTGTCTTCGGTCATTACTCTAGTGACTTTAGTTCGGGGATCATATTTAACTACCTGCGTGGTTTTTGCCATGCCCTCACCCGAACATAAGTCATAATCAAAACATTTCTTTGCCATATACTGGTCTCCTTTCACGGTCCCAACAGATCCGTTCAGGGTGGGAAACTTAATACAATAATAATGGGACGAGGCCACTGCCTCGAATGCCTCCAGAAACGGCCTACCTAGGAAAGCATTATAAACATTCTCAATATCGACCACGACGAACTCAGTGGTTCGCGTGATTCGAACTGCAACATCTCGATAGTCGACGAGCTCCACAGCCAACTTGATCTTTCCATAGGGCTTCACCTCCACGTCGCCGAAACCCCTCAGCGATCCTTCGTATGACTTCAAATATTCAGCCATGTCCCCCAGCTGATCGAATGTCCTTTTGAACAAAATGTTGCAATGGGCGCCATTGTCGATCAGGATGCGGGCCACTTCGACTCCTTGAATCCGGGCCATCACTACTAGGGACTCCATCTTTGGGTATCTGACCCCTACCCGATCCTGATCGGTAAACTGGATGACCACTCCCTTGGCAATGCTCGGCTCTTTCAATGGGACTACAGCATTGATTCCTTCCCATGTCCGCAGCTCGGCCTTCTTCTGCCTCTTCGATTTCTGGGTTCCGGGGGCTATGCCGCCGACCATATTAATTCTTCCGCCCTCTCTCATGGGTGGCACCTCTCTGTTTCCTCGCGCATCGACCGGCGGAGGTGGTGGGGGCTGTTCGAATGGTAATCTCTGTGGTTCTGGCAACCTTTGATTGTGAGGTACAAATGGCCGATTATGATGACCATTTCCTCGTCTGCCCCTTTCTCTCCCCGGTCTCCTCAACAGTTGTTCCAGTCTTCCCTCTCTGAACAACTGCTTTAGTTGGTCGAGCAATTGCCTGCATTCATCTATGGGGTGCCCAATGTCTTCATGAAACTCACACCATTTATTCGGATTCCTTCTCTCGGGCGGCCCGATGAGAGGTGGGGGTGGCATCAAAGCGAACACGTTGTTATCTCGGAAAATCTCTAGAATTTTTCCCGCCGTCCTTCCGTGGAACGTTCCATTCTCTCCCGGCTCATTATGCTGCTCTCTTCTCGGGCCGTTGAAATTTTTGGGACCCGTGCTCTTTTTCATCCAATCCTTCTTCTCGAAAAAGGGCTTCTCCTTCCTGGCTTGCCCTTCGACCTCTTTCAGCCTCTGCTCGTAAATTCGCTGTTGGACGATCTCTTCTCCGCCGCGTCGGCGGAATTCCGCATAAGTCTTTGGGTATTCGCGCATCATGGGTTTGAACAATTCCGAATTGGGCTTTAAACCCCCGACCACGGCGTGTACGAGCACGTCGTCTATAATAGGTTCTCCGTGAGAGATTATCTTTTCCACTCAATCTAGATATTGTTCGTCGGTCTCTTCGTTTCCCTGCTTGATTCCCATAAGCCTCTGCCGGCTTTCTGGGCGTTGGATCTTGGCAGCGAAGTAAGTAACAAACAGTTCTCCCAGTTCTTCGAAACTGTCCACGGATCGACTTGGGAGACTTGTGTACCATTTGTGCGCAGTGTCCCCCAAGGTGAGAGGAAAAAGTCTACATTTAGTTGCGTCGCTGGCGCCTCGTCTGACCATATAAATATTATACCTGCTTAAATGGACTTCCAGGTCTGCCTTTCCATCGTATATCATATTCATCATCGGGGCGATGTCCGCTTGAGTTCGTCCGATTGATATACGGCGGGAAAGGGGATCCGCCAAGGTCGTTCTTCGGGGCCCTTCGCCCTTTTGCAAGGCAATTTGCCTTTCCATCTCTTCCAGCCTTTTGACAATATCCTCGTTCGGGCGGCCTTCCGGTTGCCTCCTCGGTTGCCGACCACGTCTCTAGGGTTGACGAGGTGCTCCGACCCACCTCTGGTCATCCCACCCTTCATAACTCTCTTCCGACTCTTGTGTTCCGCTGGAATCACCGTCATACTCTTCCTGTCGAACTACTCTCATCCTTCGACCTTTTTTTCGTGGTCGCACCAGGGATACTCTGGGGGTTTCTTGCTCCTCATCAAACACTTCGTTTTGGAAATCTTCGTCCAGATTCCTCACTATGGGTCCCTGGCCCTGATTTCTGTTTGTCTTCTCCATACGGGCTGACCTCTCTTGCAGCAACCGTATGGTTCTTTTGATATCTTCTGGGGTCTGGAGACATTCGAGGTTCAGATCGGGCAGACCCTCGACAGGTCGTCGGTTTCGGATGGCTTCCCTTTTCTTCTCCTGGAGGACTCTCTGTTCGGCCCTTACCTCCCTTTGTTCGGCCCTTAACATTTCAATGTGGTCGAGTTGCTCCATCTCTATCTGGGACATCTCCCCTTCCCTTATCCTGACATCGTTGGGCTCCTCGGGTCCCTTCCCCTTATCTGCCGAGGTGAGGCCCGATGCTCCGGCTGTTACTTGAAGACCCGTGGTGCTGCTCGGATGACTCATGAATCTGCTCGTTCAATATCTACCCAACGCCCGAGGATCACCCCTCCTTCTAGCGCCAATTGTTGATAGCGGAAAAATTGTGTTCTCCAATGATCAACTAAAAATAGATATTTTGGGGATTGAGTAGTGAACAAGACAATTATGCTCTCTAAGAATTTCTTGGAAAATGTGTAGATGCCCCTAATAAAATATTACACCTACTATTTATAGAGAATACAAATTAGGGTTACTAAAGTAGGTTAATGGGCCAAGCCCATTAACAAATCCTCCATTAGGCCCATCTTTCCTTTTCTGAGCCCAGAAGAAAAAACGTCTGTCCATCTTTTTGTTCGGATCGAGCTCGGCCACGAACTACAAATGAACATATCTCCCCTGGTCGCCTCTTTCTGTTTAAAGGTGTCCTGTAAGCATGACTACTCGTCAATCCCTCCTTCCCCGTATCCGAACATAGGGGTAGCTTCTTCTCGGGGGGCCTTATGCTCGGGGTTTGTTCGGAAATTTCTCCGCATAACAATATCCAGCGCATATTTTCTTTGGGACAAGAATATGCCATTTGACCCTCTGCTCACTTCGATCCCGAGAAAGTATTTCAGATCGCCAAGATCCTTCATATGAAAACACCTCCCAAGATATTCCTTTAATTTGTTTATAGCTTCCAAATTGTTCCCCCCAATCACGAGGTTGTCGACATAAACCAATACACTAAGTCTGACCGATCCTCGAACCAAGGAGAAAAGCGAGTAATCAGATTAAGACTGAGCAAAACCGTACCTTTTGAGCGAAGTAGCTAATTTTCGAAACCAGCACCTGGGGGCCTGTCGCAAACCGTAAAGGGATTTATTCAGACGACACACCTGTCTCGAATTTCGAGAACCGAACCCCGGAGGGAGTCTCATATACACCACCTCGTCAAGATCACCATGAAGGAATGCGTTGTGTACATCCATATTATGTAAAAACCATCCCCGCGCAGCAGCCACGGCAAGAAAGGTCCTCAAAGTATCCATCTTAGCAACCGGAGCAAAAGTCTCATTGAAGTTTATTCCTTCTTTCTGATTATTGCCTAGCACGACCAACCGGGTCTTGTGGCGTTCGACGCTCCCATCTGACTTATACTTCACCTTGTATACCCACTTGCTACCAATTGCCTTGTGACCACTAGGCAAAGTAGTCAGAGTCCATGTTTTGTTATTTTCCAATGCTTTGATTTCCTCGCGCATAGCAGCGCGCCACTTTTCACTCTGCATAGCCCCCGAAGAATTTCGTGGCTCAACCTCAACATCAAGTTGAGCCACAAATGATCGATTAATAAGATAACACGAAGTCAGCACGCTTTCACCCAGAACTTAACAGGAAGTGAGGCCTAGAAGAGTAATGCTGCGGTGTATCCACGCACGACGTTTGATGCAAAATTTCGTTTTCCGAAAAATACGACCTCAAAGGTAGAAATTTGGTTCCGTTATCACTGCGAACAATCTGTATTATTCTTCTTGAATTGTCTCTCAACCATAACACAAAATTGTTTTACTGTTTGAGATACTTCAGTATTTTCCAGCAACAAATAAACCCATACAGCTCTGGAAAAATCATCTACTATGGTGAGAAAATATATTGCCCCACAAGTGGAAGGAGTGCGATACGCACCCCATAAATCGACATGTATGAGATAAAAACAATCAGAAGCTCTTTTATTACTTAACGGAAAAGCATTGCATGTTTGCTTTGCTCTAAAGCAAATTTCACAAGTACTACTGCTACTTCTATTATTGACTACTGGAACTAAAGATAAAACTTTCTCAGATGGATGCCCGAGCCGCCGGTGCCACTTATCCCAATCCTCGAGACTCCCGACTTTATTTGCTTGTGCTCGTTGCATTGTCCGGAAAGTGTACACTCTCCCGCGCCGCTCACCCGCTCTAATCAACATCCTCAAAGCTAGGTCCTGTACAACGCACAAGTCATCAGTAAACGTAATGAAACACTTCAATCCATGAGTTAATTTCGACACGGACAAAAGCGTGCAAGTTATATCAGGAACAAACAACACATTCTCCAAAGACATTCCATTGCCTAAAGCCATATTTCCAGACTTGATAGCTCTAGTCGTTTTCCCGTTTGGGAGCTCGACTTGTATAGGATTTAAGTCACAGACATTTGTCAACAATCTCATTTCATCCGTCATATGATGTGACGCGCCAGAATCTATTATCAAAGGATCAAGAAATCTCTTACCGGAAAGCCTTTCAGTGCCTCCTTTGTTCTGACTTAACATGTTAAGCAACATGGACCACTGTTTGTTGCTTAAACCTGGAACCCCGCTCGGAACAGCGCCAATCTGCTGCTCGATGCTCGTGACTCCTTCAGGCTCAACACAGGCTGCATTGGCTCGAACCGGATTCCCGCGGCCAGCACCGCCATTCTGCCGTTTTTGGTTCTTCTCGTTACCTCGTGGGCGATCTCCCCACCATTCTGGATACCCGATGACCTGAAAGCAGTTTTTCGCCTCATGCCCGGATCTCCCACACTGAAAACACGTGCCTTGTTTTTCTTTTCCTTTCCCGCTAACGACACGCGCGGCAAACCCCACTACTTCACGCCGATCATCACTACCTCTAGCCAGATTCCTGTGTCTTTCCTCCTGAATTATCATAGAGTAGGCCCGATTCATGGTCGGCATCGGATCCTGGCTAAGGATATTAGACCTCGTTGTTCCATAAACCGCATCATCCAACCCCATCAAAAATTGATGAAGTCGCTCCTCATCTCGCTTCTTTTCGATCACTTTCGTCACATCACACGCGCAACCTCCACACTTGCACTCGGGAATCGGTTCATAATGAACCAGTTCGTCCCACATCATCTTGAGACGTCCAAAATATGTCATCACCGTCGCCCCTGCCTGTCGGCACGACGCGATATGCGTCTTGAGTTGATGAATACGCGGTCCATTCCCGATCGAGAACCGTTGGCGCAGATCTTCCCATAGATCTGCCACGTTGTCCACATACGAGACGGTGGATCGTAGACTCGGCTCGATTGTGTTAAATATCCATGCCACGATCATAGAGTTCACCATCCACCAGTCCTCCAAATCTACAGAATCATCTTAGGGTTTTCGAATCGTCCCGTCAATAAAACCAAGTTTCTTCTTGGCACGAAGCGAGTTCTTCACAGATCTCGCCCATTCTTCATAGTTCTCGCCCTTAAGTTGAACTGGCGAGATCAAAGATCCGAGATTGTCGGAAGGGAGAAGGTAGTAAGGGGACGTCATCCTGTTGTCTCCACCTGATCCAGCTCCTTCGGTTTTCTTTCCGTCACTCATCACGACGACCTCCCTCTCTTGTATTTTTTTTTGTTTGTTTTTTTGTTTTTTTTTGTTAGGGTTTATCGAGCCAATGTCTCTGATACCATGTGAAGAAGTGTATGGGGAAAATTCTGATCTTCTATTCACAATAAAAGTGGTCCTTTAAATAGGAAAGGGTTACAAGATAATTAGGCAAGAAAAACCTACATACCATACAACTAGGAATCCTAAACCAAATACAATACTATATTCAAAATAATATATGCGTCCTCAATAGTATCCGATTTATTAAAAAAGGTCGGATTATGAGATGTGTTTTTTCGCTTATTATAGTTCGGATACCTGTCCCTACCGAATAATCACCCTTATACATTTACCTTATTTATATATATAGTTATCCACAAGCTTCTATTTAAGGTCGGATTATGAGATGTGTTTTTTCGCTTATTATAGTTCGGATACCTGTCCCTACCGAATAATCACCCTTATACATTTACCTTATTTATATATATAGTTATCCACAAGCTTCTATTTATAGATTATAACTTATATCAGGAATGCTATATGCACATTCCAAGCGACCATTGGACAGTTGCTTTTTTCTTTTTTCTTTTTTATTTTTTTAAATATTTAATTAAAAACACGATTTTCAATAATATTAATTAAAATCGGTTTTTATCGAACGTAAATATTTTTACATTTTTGAAATCTACAAAATATAAACATCAATTTTATGTATGAATTAACTCCGTTTCAACTTACTCGTACACGCAATTAAATTCGTACCCGAATTTCAAAAAGATACTACGTTTTATAGTTTTTGAAAATTGCGCAATAAATATTAACAAATACTACGAGACTTCTAAAGTATAAAATATCGACTGAAAATCGTGAAAACATTGAAACACCTAAACTTAAATAAATCATATTATAAAATACTTATTATACTTTAAAACTTCAGTAAACAATTAAATTTTTAAAAGAAATTTATGATGTTATCCGTTAACATTTTCATATATATTATTTTTAATATATATTTACTTTAGAATTCTTATTAGGGGTGTTCATCGGTCCAAAACCGGATCGAACCGGACCGGAACCGGATTGGACCGGAACCGAAATCATGAAAAAGCATGACCCGGAAATCGGACCGGATTAATACCGGTCCGGACCGAACCGGACCAGTAAATTCGGGTCCGGTCCGGTTTTGAACCGGATAAAACCGGATTAATTAAAAATTTTAATAAATTAAATATAAAATAATAATTAAATTTAATTTTTATATTTATAAATTTTAAATTTTATTCAATAAAAATAAAATATCATTTTTAAATAATAAAATATTTTAAAAATTAAAAAATATATTTTTGTTTAATTATTTATAGATTATGTTGTTATATTAAGTATTAATAATTTAATATATAATGAAAATTTTAGTTAATACAAAAATTATATTTAATAAGTAGAACAATTTTATATTAAAATATAAATAATTTATCAAGTTATTTTATTATTTTTATCAAATATATAAATTTATATATTAATAAATTAAATCCGATCCAATCCGGTCCGGACCGGATTTTATCGATTTTTAACCGGAACCGGACCGGAAACCGGAATCTCACTTTTAGTCGAACCGGAAACCGGTCCGGAATATTACCGGTCCAGACCGAACCGGACCAACCGGTCCGGTTCCGGTCCGGTTTCCGGTCCGGGCCATTTTATGAACACCCCTAATTCTTATTGTAATTTTTTATATTATTGCGCCATTTTCTGCAACAAAAAACGTAATATGTTTTGAAATTGGGACGAATTTAATCGTACAAGTAAGTATAAATGGATGACATAATTGATATTTATATTTTGTGCGCATTTTTTTTTTTTGGTAAAGGTCACTCACATATAAAATAAAAGTAAAGTAGTACAGTAAATCGCATGGGGAAAACCCCACCGCATCACCGAGCTAACAAACTAGCTCTCCAAACATCCAACAAAAAACATATAGCACAAAAGAAACAAAATAAACATTTTGTGCGCATTTTGTAAGTTTCAAAAATGTAAAAAAATTTATATTTTCGTAAAAATAAATTTTAATTAATATTTTATTATAAAATTAATATATTTTTATATATTAGATTTTATAAAAAAAACTTTTATATGAAAATGTTAACCCCTTAAAAGTGTGTAACGCTTTCAACTTCTTTTAGTATTTTAATTGGTTATTAAATATTTTAAATTATAATAAGTATTTTATAATGATTTATTTATATTAAGTTGTTTCAATATTTTTATGATTTTCAATTGCAATTTTATATTTAGAAGTCTCATAGTATTTTTTTATATTTATTGCGCAATTTTGAAACAAAAAATATAGTTATATTTTCAAATTTTGTACGAAAACATAGTATCTTTTCAAATTTTGTACGAATTTAATTGCGTAAATAGAAACACATGACTTAATTGATATTTATATTCACATTTTGTAGATTTCAAAAATATAAATATATTTAAATTTTGAAAAAATGAATTTTAATTAATATTATTAAAAAACGTGTTTTTAATTAAATAATTAAAAAAAAATAGGAACCTTGCACGTGTTAAATGTGCATATAGCATATAGCATGTAAATACACACGAGCTTATACATGTACTACATATTATCTAGAGAGTTGTGGATTTTCAAACACATTTATAACAAATCTAATTATTTTAACCCCTCCCATAACTTCACATTTATTTTAGACAAATTGTAAAGGAATTGTCTAAGTTACCCTTACCTTTTCAAAACAAAACAAAAAAGAATTAAACCTAATTAATAAATACAAAAAAATCATATCGTTCCCCACAAATCTTTTTTTTCACTCCCGTTCGGTCCTCCCATCCAACAAAAACCGCCGTCGATTTTTTGAGAATCAAGAAAAATCCGGCCACTTAAATTCCGGCGAATCGCAATGGCAGACAACAACGAACAACAAGAAGAGCAACAATGGCCGATTCAAGCTCCGGTTAGTGCCGAAACCTAGTTTTTCAATTTCGAAAATTTGATTTTTTTTTCAATAATGTGTTCAATTTGATGCGTTAATTGATATTATTTGAGTGTATTAGAGTTATATATTGTGTTGTAGTTGATCTAGAATCGAAATTCAGTGTTAAATTGCTCGTTAAAATTTTGAAATTTCTGGGTTTGGGCCGCTGTTCCAAGCTACACGGTAGCGCTACACGGTGGCAATTTAGCGCTCACCGTGTAGCTTGGTCACCGTGTACCGGTAACATGCTACATTGTGACCGATAAAATCTCGCTTCACGGTGAGATTTTCTCGGTCACCGTGCACCGGTTATCACCGTGTACCGGATTGTTGGAGTTGTGTACTTAATGTCTAGATTTAAGTAACAGAAACTCACGATCCATTGCCATTAATCTATTTAACTAAATAAACAATTATTTGCGTTTAATTATTTATAATTAAATATATGCAAATCATAGTCCTGGATTTTATACGTTGTAGTTAGTATGGTGTTGTATGGACACACAGAAGATCATACTATCGGTTACTCGTATTTAATCAAACAGTTGCTCACGACCTAGATGGACACGGACTAATCCATCGGTATAGTCGTTGTGTGAGAGAGAAAATAATTTATCTTAATTATTTTATCACACTTGTACACTTGGTGTATTGAGCGGATCGTTGAGATTCATCGATTAGGATTGCCGGCGATAATCGATTCGAGTCTCAGTGTATTTTATTCTTAATCCCCGAAACTATTGCGGGTGTGTATATTTAATATAAGTGACTTTGATTTACCAAAGGAATTAACCGATTTAATTTTTGGGTTAATTACCGGTTAAGTTGGGTCACTATGTTTTATATATGACATGCCGTGAATACTTGACGGGAAAGTGTATCCCGGAAGGGTTGATAATATCCCCGAGATGAGTTCATAAAGAATTATTATGTAAACCCTGCAGGTGGATTCGTTCCGCATAATAATTAAGGTTAAATGGTACTAGTCTCGGATATAAGAGATGAATAAATTAATTAGCAATAAATTAATTTTATTCATGGATATTTATATCTTAAATACACGG
This sequence comes from Euphrasia confusa, assembly GCA_954870475.1. Taxonomy (NCBI): domain Eukaryota; kingdom Viridiplantae; phylum Streptophyta; class Magnoliopsida; order Lamiales; family Orobanchaceae; genus Euphrasia; species Euphrasia confusa. Next base: position 25,607,140 of record OX940964.1, read on the forward strand.
AATAAATAATACTACCGGAGAAATATTATTTGATATAATATGGTTTAATATTGGGAGTGCAATTAATTTTATATAGTGGAAAATAGAATTAATTAATATTGATAAGGATTAATGGACTTGAGCATTGGGCTCAATTTAATCTTCAATATTGGAAGCCCAATATTCCACCTCCTTAAGATCCCCTACGTAGCCTATAAAAGCACTACATGGTCTTCTCTATTCTCATAACTTGAAGATCACAATTCTAGAGAGAGAAAGTAGAGAGGAGGATCCATGGAGTTCGGTAGATCGTCGCCCACACGACGTCCGAGCTAGTGCAAGGAATACGCGGGAAGATCTCAAGGTCGTCAAATTGAGTTCTTCGTTTTTCCGTACAACGAGAACAAAGGTAAAATCGTTGAAACCCCTTCGATGATTTTAATGTTTAATTATCGTGAAAATAACGTGAACGTAAGATCCGAGGTTCGGGATCCTCACCGGGGTCGAGCTGGGTGGTGGTGATCGTAGATCACCGGACCACCGCGGCTGGAGCGACCCGGCGGCGAAGGATCGCGCGGAGGTGCTGACTGCCCAGGCAAGCGGCCGCCTGGGGGGTCAAGCGGCCGCCTGGTATGCCCAGGCAGCGGGCTGCCGGTTTTTCCCGCAGCGGATCCGCACGCCTCCGCGGATCGTGTACGGGGCTATGCGGCTGGAACCCTAGCGCTCGCACGGATGCGAGCGCACGCCTCGATTAGGCAGCCGCGACTCGGGTCGAGGCTAGGGCTTGATTGGGGCGACCCTCCGGGAGGTTTGGGCTGTTCGCGTGAGCTCTCCGGCACATCCGACGGGCTGCCAAGGGCAGCCCTAGGGGGCTGCTGTGATCAGCCTCGAAGTCCCTTGTATGGGCTCGAACGAACAGCCGCGGCTTAGCCGCGGTTAGGGTTTGGATGAGTCCGGATATACGTGGTGATTCGTGGCGGGATGATCCGGCAACCGGGAGTCGATTGGGTTGTCGGTTCCGCAATTTTAGACAATCCGGATATTCGATCTCCAAAGGATTTCGGTCGGAATTAATTAGATAATTAATTTTAATTAATTTATTAATTCCGGGATATCGATTTCCAACAATTGGTATCAGAGCGTTGGTTTTAGTTCATGGTATTTTTCGATAAATTGTTCTACCTTGCAGGGTTTCCGATTATTATGGCTAGATTTAATTATTGTTAATTAATGTCATAATAATGTTCTTGATTATTAAACTCTCGGTGATGTCAATATTTGTTCTTGTGTGGTGAATGCTTGTTCTTATTTTTCCGGAAATTGTATGAGGTCGATTTCATGTAGAGAATCGATACCGGAGAGCGTAGTAATAAATTTGTAATTTATTTACGTTGGATCGATGACGAAACGACGATCGGAAAAGTGTGACGGAGGAGACGAAGAGAGGGAGGACCGGGGATCGATCATGATGATCGATCCCATGAGGATCGATCGAAGGGGGGCGTGGGGGCTGCCCGCGGAACCCTCGGCCACGCCGGCCACCGGTGGTGGTGGCGCGTGGGCTGAGGTGGCGGCGGCGCTCCTCCCCGGCCGGCGATCGATGGTGGGGGACGCGGGGTCCTCGTGATCTCATGTTCTCCTACCTAGATTCACTTTCCTAATTGATTCGGTTTTCCTATTTTGAGTATTCCTATTTTTTGGGAATTCTCATGGAAATAGAAAAAGAATTAATTAGAATTAATTTATTTCCTTATTCTATTATGGAAGTCTTCTAGAATATTCTAAGTTCTACTTGGAATAGGATTCTAGAGATTTAATGGAATTAGAAAGGAAAATAATTAATTATTAAATTAATTTATTTCCTATTTGATTATTCCTATTTTATGGGAATTTTCATGGACATAGAAATTAATTAATTTTGAAAAGTAGAAGAGTCCTAATTTATTTTATTTCCTTATTCTATTATAGAAGTCTTCTAGAATATTCCAAGTGAGTCTTGGATAGATTATTCTAGAGATTTAATAGAATTAGATAGGAAAATAAATAAATAAAAATATTAATAATATTTAATTTTATTTTTTATTTATTCGATTGACTTAATTTTCGAATTAAGTAACTTTTGGATTTATTAAAAATAAATAGGTTTAAATATTGAAATTAATATTCCCGTCACATAGAGCATTCAAGAACGAAGACTGAAGACTAGAAGATGCGTACGGGGATGCGATAAAGCCATAATAGTCGGAAAATAATATTCTAGTATTATTTTGATTATGTGATAATATTCTATGTGCTTTATTTCATGTATGCATGCTTATGTGTATTTAATTATGCATTAGATAGCGTATCCCTTTATTGTAAAAAGCTAAGTGGGAGAGGGTATGGAAACATATCCATGGTCTCCATTGTTGTTCTCTTGGTGACTTTTATGAACTTTCGAAGTTCATATAGATAAAGCCATTGGAGGAGAATTCTTGTAATTCCTCTTACGAGAAACGTTGATTAAGTTTATCAAACAATGCCTAATTTGTCTTTCTGAAACTGATTTCAAGTCGACTCATTCTCACCCCGGGGAGTGGAATGGAGCCAAAGCCACTTGGTCATGTCAAGGACACAAATTAGAGACCTTCGTACCATCCTTTTGAAGGTGGATCGATTGTCTGCTCGGCTCCCTCATTTATGAGAGATAGGGTCGTTCGCATGGTGAATCACTGGTAAGAAACTTCGAGTTTCACTTATGATTCTCCGCGTCTTGATTTACAAGATTAAATGAATCAAGTAATTGGGAGTTAATTATAAAAGTCTCTTGGTGTAGTAAACGTCCACACAACGTGGCTTGCTATATCGACGGATTTTGGATTAATTGATGTAGACAGTTATAGGGAGTTGTGAAGGATTGTGAGTTATCGTAAACGTCCACACAACGTGGCTTGCGGTGATGTTGCGGTTCCAAACGACTCACCTTAGTGCTGAGCAATGGTTTACACTTAGGTACGCTTTATAGTATTCTTCCCAACGAAGTTACGCTATAATTGATGTACGACCGAAGCAAATCTAATTGCTAAATCATTTGGATAGGTAAACGTCCACACAACGTGGCTTGCCATATCTGATGGGATTTTAGATGTGATTAGTGGTTTAATGATATTATTTGAGGGAGATAATATCGGAAATTAAATCGATTGTTTGTTGTTATATGTGCTCATAGATTAGGATATGGCTTTGAACCCACTTTATGTGATACTTAAGGATTTTAAACTCACTGGTCCCTGAATGTAATGATTGGAATAGAGATCTAGACATTACCCAAACTGTTAAAGAGTACAAGCTTGTACTCAGTGAGCTTTGTCCTCCCGAGCCTACAAATGTCTTAACTTATGAGGAAAGGACTGATTTTAAGAAGTGGGAAAATGCTTTTGCAATAACCACTGATTATGGTATCATGTTCAAACTCAAGGTGTTTAGACATGACATAGGCGGCTAGACAAGAAGCGATGAGGATACTCATAAAGGCCAGTCGCTCTGAGGAAACGCTTAAAAACGTTTTTGAGATGATTGACCTTTTAGACGAGTTGAGTCGGAAATCGCAAGCACTTGTAGCCAATGCCAAAGGTTTTGAACCTAAGGGCAAAATCGGGGGAAAGGAAAAGCAAGCAAAGAAACCCAGTGGTCCTAAGTGTCTTGGACCACGAGATGGGATGAGAAAGCCAATAGGCAAGTGTTCTCGATGCAAACAGTCTGGGTACTGGAAGTCTGATTATCCTCTCAAAGAAAGTACGAAATTTTCTTTAGTCGAAATACATAGTCAGTGGTATTATCTACCGGAACCTGGTGTGTAGATATGGAACCACTGACGGTATGTGCATTTTAAATGCGAGAGGTTCCAGGAAACCTAACGACTTGGAAAAGAAAAGATCGTAGTCTACATGGGCAATGCTGTGGAGGAGGCAGCAGTTGCAGTGGAGGACATTTTATAGGATTTCATTTTGAGTTATTGCTTTTATGTACTTTTCATATTAGAAAGAACTTTGTTCTGGATTTCTAATGAATGGATATTTTATTTCTTTTAATCATTTGATGGTTATAAGAAGAAATAATGATATTATCTATTCTGGTACATTAGCTAGCTATATATAAATGATGAATCCTGAGTCCACCATGATGCAACGAACCGTAGTATGAAACTCGTTTTACGAATAAGAGATTTCTTTATCAATTATACTTGTGGATTCTTATGCTGAGTCATGTTTATTCAAATAATAAGTTCAAGGGTCGAAAATTGATATTTTGATCAATTAAGTTGAAGGAGTGGACCTTCCGACCTAAGAATCTAATTTGGAAGATAATATGACTAAGCAATCCTTTATGGATATAAGATGTAAGATCCGGACAAGTATAAGAATTGATTAACTCTGATGTACGCAGACCTATGTCTACTCAGACAATAAGGTACGAGTACTTCATTTGATGATTACTCGAGAAATGAATTAGAGTACCTGATGTGCCACAAAAGCAAGTGTTTTGACAAGTCAATGGACACTAAGCAATTGTGGAGAACCATCAAGGTATATCCATTTGTAGCCTGCGATTTGATCGCGGAGGCAAGTACCTGTCTAAGGAACGCATGGCATACTGATCAGAGATTGGGATTTGATCCTAAATGACTACACCATACACTGTTGTGTAGAAATGGTGTGCCGTAAACAAGAAATGGAACTCTTATAGAAATAGTAAAAACATGAGTTATACGGAACTACCTATGTTCTATGGATATGTCTGGAAACAACGGCGCATTCAAATGCGGTTGTAGAATATCCTAGAAGAACAAAAGATGTGTGTTCAATAGTACTATGAACCACAAGGACGTTACAAGTTCTAACGCCCGGTTCTTAGAGAAAGACTATATAATGAACCACAAGCCCAAGGTGACGTAATACTTTGAAATGAGAGAGAAAGATTAAGACTTAGAACCAGCCGAACCAAGTAGCGGTACACCACTAACTGCACCTACTGTTATCACTGTTTATACACCGGAATGCCATTGTAGTGGGAGGTTGTGGGACAACCGGAGATATTCATAAGACTAGGAGAGTCATCGGACTCTGGACCTAGTATACATGAAATCGATCCCTAGATCTACATGAAGGCCGTACTAGATCTAAATGTGCCTTCTTGGAGAGCAATAAGGATTATTGCTAAGAGGCGAGATCATTTAGAGTACAAACTTAGTTGATCCATTTATGGATTGAAACAAAGCATTGAGTTCGTGGTACTTGCAAATTGATGAGATAGTCCATTTTATGGATTCATCAAAAGCATAGACGAATTGTGTGTATTGGAAACGTGATGGAAAACAAGGTGGTGTTTCTCGGAAGTTTTATGTAGATGACACTCTTATCATTGGCAACAATGTAAAGATGTTATCAGACATAAAATGATGGTTGTCTAGATGAATCATTATGAAAGGTAAAGGAAGAAGTTGGACATGTTCTTGAGATCTTGGATCTCTAGAAAGAACATTGTACTTTTCCTGGACATCTAACATATATGATTATGGTTCGTTTTAACATGCAAGATTCCGAGAAAGGTTCGTTACCTTTCAGAGACGGAATGCATCTATCTAAGGATATGTGTTTTGGAACACAAAAGGAGATAGAAGCAATGAAAGCAGTTTCCTACACTTTGAGTGTGGAAAGCTTAATAAATGCATTGTTGAAAACAAGAACCTGATATCGGCTATGCGGTTAGCATAGTGGGAGGATATCAAGGTAATCCTGGAAAGGAATATTCGACTGCCGTAAAAGTACTTTCGAAGTACTGTTCTAGACTACGAAGCAGACGAGTTTTTCCTTTGGATTACATTCTCTTAGATTTCTAATCGAATGAGGACCGGTGTAAGTCGATATCAGGCTATGTGTTTCACTATTAAAGGAGAAGGAGTTTTAACATGGAAGAGTGATAAGCACGATACTTTTCGGACTCTGCCATGGGTAACCAAATAGCGGCCTCAGAGGCAGCGGAAGTTTTGGTATAACTCCGGGATAATCTCTGGGACTTAGATGTGATTCTTAATTTGCCAAAGGCTATGTAAATAGCGGTGCAATAGCAAATGGTAAGAAATCACGAGTCCATAAGTGTAAGATAACACATAGTGCAAGTACCACCTGATACGAGTCATCGTCGAGGGAGACGACGCTGTAGTCACCAAGATAACTTCAGAGCGGCAACCTAGAGTGCTCATTCACATAGTACTTCTTGGAAGTACAACTTAAGCACGTGATGAGTATGGGAGTCGGGAGTTTGGAGGAAATGACTAGACCTTAGTACAAGTGGGAGATTGTTGGAGTTGTGTACTTAATGTCTAGATTTAAGTAACAGAAACTCACGATCCATTGCCATTAATCTATTTAACTAAATAAACAATTATTTGCGTTTAATTATTTATAATTAAATATATGCAAATCATAGTCCTGGATTTTATACGTTGTAGTTAGTATGGTGTTGTATGGACACACAGAAGATCATACTATCGGTTACTCGTATTTAATCAAACAGTTGCTCACGACCTAGATGGACACGGACTAATCCATCGGTATAGTCGTTGTGTGAGAGAGAAAATAATTTATCTTAATTATTTTATCACACTTGTACACTTGGTGTATTGAGCGGATCGTTGAGATTCATCGATTAGGATTGCCGGCGATAATCGATTCGAGTCTCAGTGTATTTTATTCTTAATCCCCGAAACTATTGCGGGTGTGTATATTTAATATAAGTGACTTTGATTTACCAAAGGAATTAACCGATTTAATTTTTGGGTTAATTACCGGTTAAGTTGGGTCACTATGTTTTATATATGACATGCCGTGAATACTTGACGGGAAAGTGTATCCCGGAAGGGTTGATAATATCCCCGAGATGAGTTCATAAAGAATTATTATGTAAACCCTGCAGGTGGATTCGTTCCGCATAATAATTAAGGTTAAATGGTACTAGTCTCGGATATAAGAGATGAATAAATTAATTAGCAATAAATTAATTTTATTCATGGATATTTATATCTTAAATACACGGAATAAATAATACTACCGGAGAAATATTATTTGATATAATATGGTTTAATATTGGGAGTGCAATTAATTTTATATCGTGGAAAATAGAATTAATTAATATTGATAAGGATTAATGGACTTGAGCATTGGGCTCAATTTAATCTTCAATATTGGAAGCCCAATATTCCACCTCCTTAAGATCCCCTACGTAGCCTATAAAAGCACTACATGGTCTTCTCTATTCTCATAACTTGAAGATCACAATTCTAGAGAGAGAAAGTAGAGAGGAGGATCCATGGAGTTCGGTAGATCGTCGCCCACACGACGTCCGAGCTAGTGCAAGGAATACGCGGGAAGATCTCAAGGTCGTCAAATTGAGTTCTTCGTTTTTCCGTACAACGAGAACAAAGGTAAAATCGTTGAAACCCCTTCGATGATTTTAATGTTTAATTATCGTGAAAATAACGTGAACGTAAGATCCGAGGTTCGGGATCCTCACCGGGGTCGAGCTGGGTGGTGGTGATCGTAGATCACCGGACCACCGCGGCTGGAGCGACCCGGCGGCGAAGGATCGCGCGGAGGTGCTGACTGCCCAAGCTAGCGGCCGCCTGGGGGGTCAAGCGGCCGCCTGGTATGCCCAGGCAGCGGGCTGCGGGTTTTTCCCGCAGCAGATCCGCACGCCTCCGCGGATCGTGTACGGGGCTATGCGGCTGGAACCCTAGCGCTCGCACGGATGCGAGCGCACGCCTCGATTAGGCAGCCGCGACTCGGGTCGAGGCTAGGGCTTGATTGGGGCGAGCCTCCGGGAGGTTTGGGCTGTTCGCGTGAGCTCTCCGGCACATCCGACGGGCTGCCAAGGGCAGCCCTAGGGGGCTGCTGTGATCAGCCTCGAAGTCCCTTGTATGGGCTCGACCGAACAGCCGCGGCTTAGCCGCGGTTAGGGTTTGGATGAGTCCGGATATACGTGGTGATTCGTGGCGGGATGATCCGGCAACCGGGAGTCGATTGGGTTGTCGGTTCCGCAATTTTAGACAATCCGGATATTCGATCTCCAAAGGATTTCGGTCGGAATTAATTGGATAATTAATTTTAATTAATTTATTAATTTCGGGATATCGATTTCCAACACGGATAACATTCTACACGGTGACCGAGAAAATCTCGCTTCACGGTGAGATTTTCTTGGTCACCGTGTACCGGTTATCCGGTACACGGTGACCGTGTAGCAGAAGCAAAAAAAAAAATTATTTTTTTTTTTGAATTTTGAGTTTTGTTATTTAATTTAATGTAATATTTATTTATTTAACTTCATTTTTGCAGGAGGGCTTCAATTGGAGGAGGCCAGAGTTTATACACCAGACGAGGAACATGAATTTGTACGATCGGTACGAATTACTCGGGGAAATTAGAAAAACGCTGATGGACGTCGACCCTACCAATGCAGCTCTCCGGACATTTAGGGACAATTGTTTCGGATATTTGCTCTGGATCAAGAGAAATGGAAGGTCCATTGTGGCGATGCAGCACCTGCTAGCTCGGGACATCGTGGGTCCGACGATACCTCCATTCGAGCATTGGTTTTTCGTCGGGGGCCGGACTATTCGCTTTCGAGCACAAGAGTATGCCCTGATTACCGGACTTCGATTCGGTGGTCACGCTTTTGATCCTTCGGCCACCACCCACACTATTTCTGAGGACTCTATTTACCATAGACACTTCAGACAGACGACGATTATTAGAGATTTCCGTAAGGTATTCACGTCTCTGAGTATGGGTCAAGATCCTGCCGACTACCTGAAGGCGGCCAACTTGTTGATTTACTATTATTTCTTGTTGGGCCGAGACGATGCCAAGATCGACACTTGGGCTTGGGCTTTTGTGGAGGACGTTGCCGGATGGGATTCGTTTCCCTGGGGATCCTACTCCTGGCAGATCATGTCGCACTACATCTCCATAGCTGCGACGATGCCTGGTCAGGTAAACTCGAGGGCATTCCACTTTTACAGCCCAGTTTGGGCCTTTCAGCTATGGTCGTACGAGGCTATACCGAACCTGGGCAATGTCTGCAGAGTCTGAAATGAAAAAAACTTTGAGGCCTTGGTTTTTTAACTGGACTTCGGTTGCATGCAACCTCGATTTCACCCATTTCTTCGAGGACGATGAGGTAAATTTTGTGAAATTAATGTTTTAAATTATTTATTTCCTTTAATTAATGCTTAATAAATTAATTTTCATTTGTTTTCAGCTTGTGGTCCTCTCGACTCTAGAGCCGACACGCAAGGAGGCGAAGACTGAGTACTACACTTCGTTCCTTAACAGAGGAGCAGACGAAGTGAGGTACGTTCCTCCTCTTAGGATTGGAGCATCGAGAGGAGCACCGGCTGTAGAACCGGTGAAGAAGAAGAAGCCGAACTTGATGGAACGCGTGGTCAAGGCGGTCGACAAGATGACGGGCGGTGACTCTCAGACTGGTCGACGCACGCGTGATTCCATCACACCCGATTCATCTGCCGAGCGGCGTGCATCTCAGCGTGGATCTCACCGAAACCGACGAGAGTCCTCTCCTGCAGCTGAGGCACCTGAGGCACCTAATGCTGGAGTAGTATACTTAATGTCTAGTTTTGAGTATTCTGAACTCCTTGTACACTTTCATTTACCTATTAATAACGAACATTCATTTGCTTTTAATTATTGTTAATTAAATATATGCAAATTATAGTCCTGGATTTTATACGTTGTAGTTAGTATGGTGTTGCATGGGCACACAGAAGATCATACTATCGGTTACTCGTATTTAATCGAACAGATGCTCACGACCTAGATGGACACGGACCAATCCATCGGTATAGTCGTTGTGTGAGAGAGAAAATAATTTATCTTAATTATTTTATCACACTTGTACACTTGGTGTATTGAGCGGATCGAATGAGACTCATCAATTAGGTTTGCTCGGCGATAATTGATTTGAGACTCAGTGTATTTTATTCTTAATCCCCGATACAATTGCGGGTGTGTATATTTAGTATAAGTGACTTTGATTTTCCAAAGGAATTGACCGGTTTAATTATTGGGTCAATTACCGGTTAAGTTGGGTCACTATATTTTATATATGGCATGCCGTGAATTCTTGACGGGACAGTGTATCCCGGAAGGGTTGATAATATCCCCGAGATGAGCTCATAAGGATTTATTATGTAAACCTCGCGAGTGGATTTAATTCCGCATAATAAATAAGGTTGAGTGGTACTAGTCTCGGATAAAAGAGATGAATAAATTTATTAAGCAATAAATAAATTTTATTCATGGATATTTATATCTTAAATACACGGAATAAATAATACTACCGGAGAAATATTATTTGGATATAATATGGTTTAATATTGGGAGTGCAATTAAATTTATATAGTGGAAAATAAATTTAATTAATATTGATAAGGATTAATGGACTTGGGCAGTGGGCTCAATTTAATCTTCAATATTGGAAGCCCAATATTCCACCTCCTTTAGATCCCCTACGTAGCCTATAAAAGCACTACATGGCCTTCATAATAGACAAGACAAGATAATCATACTTGATTAGTCTAGAGAGTTGAAGGAGATCCATAGGAGTTCGATAGATCGTCGCCCACCCGACGTTCGAACGGAGTGCAAGGAATACGTGGGAAGATTCAAAGGTCATCTTAATTTCGTTTCTCCGAACAACGAATCGAAAGGTAAAAATCTAAACGCCCTTGATTTATTCGATTTTGGATTTATCGAGAATACCGTAGAACGCAAGATCCGAAGGATCGAACCCGGATTAGACGAACGACCACGCGGTGGTGGCGAAGCCACCGGACCGCGTGGCATCGCACGCCTAGGGTTCGGCGGCTAAGAGGAGCCCTCGGCTTCGGCCGAGGGGAGCGATCGCGGGGAGCGATCGCGGGGAGCGATCGCCGGCGGTGGCGGGCTGGTGCCGCCACCTCCCCACCTCGACGGTGGGACTCCTCCACGGCGAGCAGCAGGTCGCCGGACCTGCTGCCGGGGGCTGCCGGATGCAGCCCCATCGAACGCGATGTTCGATCGCGTGAGCGGCGGCTCGCGGGGGTTCGGCCGGGGGCGGGCTGTGCATCTTCGGGCGCATGGTCTCCGAAGGTCGGACTCCGGCGGATGAGTCGGTGTTCATGTGATCTCCGGCGAAGGTTTTCGGTCGGGTTATTATTTCCGCAAATTTTAATAGCCCGGGATATCGAATTCCAACAATTGGTATCAGAGCGTGGTTTACGTTCGCGGTATTTTCGATAAAATTGTTCTACCTTGCAGGGTTCCGACTATTATGGCTTGATTTATTATTTGTTTAATTTATTTTGTCATGTATGTTGGTTTGATTAAACTCTCGGACATGTCGAGATTCGTTTTTGGTGGTGAATGCTTGTAATAGTAAAAATTCGGGGGTTGACCGAATTTAGGATTTATTATTACGTTCTACGTTTTTCCGGAAATTGTATAGGGTCGATTTCATGTATAGAATCGATACCGGATAGTGTAAAATTTATTTTGTAATTTATTTTGCGTTGGATCGATGCCGAAACGACCGCCGGAGAAGACGCGTGACGAAGGAGACGACGTGAGGGCTAGGGCTCGGATCGACCACCATGGTCGATCCATGGAGGATCGAACCATCGAAGGAGAGGCGCCGAATTCGCGCCTCCCGGCGGCGAAACCACCGGCGGTGGTGGTGCGCCGGCTAGGTGGGGGCGGCGGCGGTCCTCGGCCGGTGATGGCGGTCCGGTGGGGGCGCGGGGGTCCTCGTGATCTTCGTGCTCTCCCGGTAAATTCACTTTCCTAATTGATTCGGGTTTTTCCTATTTGAGTGTTCCTATTTTTGGGAACTCTCATGGATTAGGAAAAGAATCAATTTGGAATTGATTAGGATTCCTAAATTGATTATTTCTATTTTATGGAAATATTCATGGATTAGGAATCTAATTAATTTGGAAAGTAGAAGAGTCCTAAATTATTTTATTTCCTTATTTCATTATGGAAATCATCTAGAATATTCCAAGTGGGTCTTGGATAGATTATTCTAGAGATTTAATGAAGTAGAAAGGGAAGATAAAATAAATAAAAATATTAATAATATTTAATTTTATTTTTGATTTATTCGATTGACTTAATTATTATTAATTAAGTATCTTTTGGATTTATTAAAAATAAATAGATTTAAATATTGGAAATTAATATTCTCGTCACATGGAGCATTCAAGAACGAAGACTGAAGACTAGAAGATGCGTACGGAGATGGAGTAAAGCCATAATAGTCAGAAAATAATATTCTAGTAATTATTTTGACTATGTGATAATACTATGTGCTTTATTACATGTATGCATGCTATATGTGTTTACTTTTATGCACTAGATAGCGTATCCCTTTATTGTAAAAAGCTAAGTGGGAGAGGGTATGGAAACATACCCATGGTCTCCATTGCTGCTCTCTTGGTGACTTTTATAAACTTTTGAAGTTTATATAGATAAGTTATTGGAGGAGAGTTCTTGTAATTCCTCTTACGAGAAACATTGATTAAGTTTATCAAACAATGCCTAATTTTTCTTTCCAAAGCTGATTTCAAGTCGACTCATTCTCACCCCGGGGAGTGGAATGGAGCCAGAGCCACTTGGTCATGTCGAGGACACAAATTAGAGGCAGTCGTACCATTCTTTAATAGATGGATCGATTGTCTGCTCGGCTCCCTCATTTATGAGAGATAGGGTTGTTCGCATGGTGAATCACTGGTTAGAAACTTCGAGTTTCACTTATGATTCTCCGCGTCTTGATTTACAAGATTGAATGGATCAAGTAATTGGGAGTCAATTATAAAAATCTCTTGGTGTAGTAAACGTCCACACCATGTGGCTTGCTATGCCGACGGATTTTGGATTAATTGATGTAGACAGTTGTAAGAAATTGTAAAGAGTTGTGAAGTTATCGTAAACGTCCACACCACGTGGCTTGCGGTAATGTAGCGATTCCAAGCAATTTACTTTGGTACTGAGTAATGGTTTACACTTAGATACGCCTTATAGTATTCCTCCCCACGAGGTTCCGCTATAAGTGATGTATGACCAAAGAAAATCTAATTGCTAAATCGTTTGGGTGGGTAAACGTCCACACCACGTGGCTTGCCTTACCTGATGGGATTTTAGATATGATTAGTGATTTAATGATATTATTTAAGGGAGATAATATCGGATATTAAATTGTTTGTTTGTTTTATGTGCTTATAGGTTAGGAATGACTGTGACCCCACTTTGTAATATACTTAAAGATGAAAACTCACTGGTTCCATATAGTACTGATTGGAAAAGAAATCTGGACACTGTCCAGACTGTTGAGCCTTCTGAATCCACTGATGACCCAACTCATGAGGACATTTGGAATGACCTCAGAATGATGTTGAGACATAGCGTGGAAGCCGGACAAGAAGTGATTGACATACTCTATAAGTTCAGTCCTCTTGAGGAGTCGCTTAAAAACGATTTCAAAAGAGCTGAACTTATAAGTATGGTCAGAAAATCACAAGCTCTTGTGGCTAAGATGGAAGTGCAAGCAAAGAAGCCCAGTGGTTCCAAACCACGGAATGGGAAGAGCAAGCCGCGAGGCAAGTGCTATCGATGCAAGCAGTCTGGGCACTGGAAGTCTGATTGTCCTCTCATCAAAGGTACGAAATTTTCCTTAGTCACCGAAACATTATCAGTGGTGTTATCTACCAGCACCTGGTGTGTAGATACGGGGGCCACTGATCATGTCTGCAATTCAATGCAGGGGTTCCAGGAAACCCGGAGACTTAGAGAGGGAGAGATCGTGGTCTACATGGGCAATGCTGCGAGGGTGGCGGCTGTTGCAGTGGGAGACGTTCACTTACGCTTTAGTAGTGATAGGATTTTAGTTTTACATAATTGTCTTTATGTACCCAACTTTAGAAAGAATTTAATTTCGGTTTCTAAACTTATTATGAATGGATATTCTGTCTCTTTTGACCACTCAGTGATCATAAGAAGAAACAGTGAGATTATATGTTCTGGTACATTGGTGGACGATTTGTATGTGCTAAATCCTGAGTCTAACACGATGCAACTAACCGAGAGTAATAACACATCTACGAACACCAATAAGAGAAAGGAACCTTCTAGGATGAATCAATTATACTTGTGTCATCTAAGGCTAGGTCATATAAACTCAAATAGGCTTCAAAGGTTGAAAGCTGATGGTCTAATCAGCGATGTTGAAGGAGAGGACCTTCCAACCTGCGAATCCTGTTTAGAGGGAAAAATGACTAAGCGTCCTTTTTCTGGTAAAGGACGAAGAGCTGAACAAGTGTTGGATTTGATTCACTCTGATGTATGCGGACCTATGTCTACTCAGGCAAGGGGAGGGTACGAGTACTTCATCACTTTCACTGATGATTACTCAAGATATGGATATGTATACCTGATGAGCCGCAAGAGCGAATCCTTTGGAAAGTTCAAGGAATTCAAGGCTCTTGTAGAGAACCTTCGTGGTAAATCCATAAAATGCCTGCGATCTGATCGCGGAGGCGAGTACCTGTCTGGAGAATTCAAGGCATACTTGGCAGAGAATGGGATTGAATCCCAACTGACTTCACCATACACTCCCCAGCAGAATGGTGTGTCAGAAAGAAGGAATAGGACTCTTATGGAAATGGTACGATCGATGATGAGTTACTCGGACTTACCTATTATGTTCTGGGGACATGCCTTGGAAACAGCGGCGTATATCTTGAATAGGGTTCCAACCAAAACGGTACCAACCACACCCATGGAATTGTGGAGTGGGCGCAAGCCTAACTTGAGACACATTCGGATCTGGGGTTGTCCAGCACATGTGTTGCGACAAGGTGCCGATAAGTTAGAACCTAGATCAGAATTACGGCTGTTTATAGGATACCCGAAAGGAACTAAAGGTGGCATGTTCTATAGTCCTACGGACCAGAAGATCGTTATAAGTACTAACGCTCGGTTCTTAGAGGAAGACTATGTCATGGACCACAAGCCCAAAAGTGACATAATACTTGATGAGTTGAGAGGTAACAAGGAAGACTTAGATACAGCCGAACCGAGTATAGATACACCACTAGAACCTGCACCTACTGTCACTGTTAATACACCGGAACGCCGTCGTATTGGGAGGGTTGTTAAACAACCAGACCGATGGATTGGACTGGGTGAGTCTTCGGACTCTGGACCTGGAGTTCATGAAATCGATCCCTGGACCTATGATGAGGCGGTACAAGATATAGATGCGCCTTCTTGGAAGAAAGCGATGAAATCCGAAATTGAATCTATGGATTCTAATAAAGTCTGGGATCTTGTAGAACCACCAAGCTGCGTAAAGCCAATTGGGTGTAAATGGGTCTACAAGAGAAAGAGAGGATCTGACGGAAAGGTTGAAACCTTTAAAGCTCGGCTTGTTGCGAAAGGATATACTCAGAAAGAGGGAATCGATTATGAGGAGACCTTCTCGCCGGTAGCCAAGATAAAGTCGATCCGGATTCTCTTATCCATAGCAGCTCATATGGATTATGAGGTGTGGCAAATGGATGTCAAGACAGCTTTCCTAAATGGAAGTCTTGACGAGACGATTTATATGAAACAACCAGAAGGATTCATTGCTAAGGGGCGAGATCATCTAGTGTGCAAGCTTAATCGATCCATTTATGGATTGAAACAAGCCTCGAGATCGTGGAACCTGCGGTTTGACGAAGTAGTCCAATCTTTTGGATTTAGTCAAAGCATGGACGAATCGTGTGTGTATTGGAAACGTGATGGGAAGAAGGTGGTGTTTCTCGTGCTTTATGTAGACGACATTCTTCTCATTGGCAACAGTGTGAAAATGTTATCAGACATAAAGGGATGGTTGTCTAGACAATTCGATATGAAAGATTTGGGAGAAATCGGGCATGTTCTAGGGATCAAGGTTATAAGGGATCGCCGGAATAGAACATTGTACCTATCCCAGCAATCTTACATAGACACGATTCTGGCTCGTTTTAACATGCAAGATTCCAAGAAGGGTGAACTACCCTTCAGTAAAGGAACTTATCTTTCTAAGGAGATGTGTCCTCGGACACAAAAGGAGAAAGATGAAATGAAAGCAGTTCCCTACGCTTCGGCTGTGGGAAGCTTAATGTATGCAATGTTATGTACGAGACCTGATATCTGCTATGCAGTTGGCGTAGTAGCGAGATATCAGAGTAACCCTGGAAAGGCTCATTGGACTGCCGTAAAGAGCATTTTCAAGTATTTGCGAAATACTAGGGATTATGTTCTGAGTTACGGAGCAGACAATCTGATTCCTTTGGGTTATACGGATTCGGATTTCCAAGCTGATAAGGACCGGCGAAAGTCGACATCAGGCTATGTGTACACTTTGGGAGGTGGAGCCGTATCATGGAGGAGTGTTAAGCAAAAGTGCATTTCGGACTCTACCATGGAAGCTGAATATGTTGCAGCCTCAGAGGCAGCGAAAGAGTCAGTTTGGTTCCTTAATTTCCTCCAGGACTTAGATGTGATTCCGAGTTTGCCCAGAGCTATGACAATTTATTGTGATAATAGCGGTGCAGTGGCAAACAGTAAGGAACCACGGTCCCATAGTGCTACGAAACACATAGAGCGCAAGTATCACCTGATTCGAGTCATCGTCAAGAGGGGCGATGCGATAGTCACCAAGATAGCTTCGGAGGACAACCTAGCGGACCCTTTCACCAAGATACTTCCCAAGGAAGTATATTTCAAGCACTTGGAGGGTTTGGGAGTCAGAAGTTTGGAGGATAAGACTAGACCTTAGTATAAGTGGGAGATTGCTGGAGTAGTATACTTAATGTCTAGTTTTGAGTATTCTGAACTCCTTGTACACTTTCATTTACCTATTAATAACGAACATTCATTTGCTTTTAATTATTGTTAATTAAATATATGCAAATTATAGTCCTGGATTTTATACGTTGTAGTTAGTATGGTGTTGCATGGGCACACAGAAGATCATACTATCGGTTACTCGTATTTAATCGAACAGATGCTCACGACCTAGATGGACACGGACCAATCCATCGGTATAGTCGTTGTGTGAGAGAGAAAATAATTTATCTTAATTATTTTATCACACTTGTACACTTGGTGTATTGAGCGGATCGAATGAGACTCATCAATTAGGTTTGCTCGGCGATAATTGATTTGAGACTCAGTGTATTTTATTCTTAATCCTCGATACAATTGCGGGTGTGTATATTTAGTATAAGTGACTTTGATTTTCCAAAGGAATTGACCGGTTTAATTATTGGGTCAATTACCGGTTAAGTTGGGTCACTATATTTTATATATGGCATGCCGTGAATTCTTGACGGGACAGTGTATCCCGGAAGGGTTGATAATATCCCCGAGATGAGTTCATAAGGATTTATTATGTAAACCTCGCGAGTGGATTTAATTCCGCATAATAAATAAGGTTGAGTGGTACTAGTCTCGGATAAAAGAGATGAATAAATTTATTAAGCAATAAATAAATTTTATTCATGGATATTTATATCTTAAATACACAGAATAAATAATACTACCGGAGAAATATTATTTGGATATAATATGGTTTAATATTGGGAGTGCAATTAAATTTATATAGTGGAAAATAAATTTAATTAATATTGATAAGGATTAATGGACTTGGGCAGTGGGCTCAATTTAATCTTCAATATTGGAAGCCCAATATTCCACCTCCTTTAGATCCCCTACGTAGCCTATAAAAGCACTACATGGCCTTCATAATAGACAAGACAAGATAATCATACTTGATTAGTCTAGAGAGTTGAAGGAGATCCATAGGAGTTCGATAGATCGTCGCCCACCCGACGTTCGAACGGAGTGCAAGGAATACGTGGGAAGATTCAAAGGTCATCTTAATTTCGTTTCTCCGAACAAAGAATCGAAAGGTAAAAATCTAAACGCCCTTGATTTATTCGATTTTGGATTTATCGAGAATACCGTAGAACGCAAGATCCGAAGGATCGAACTCGGATTAGACGAACGACCACGCGGTGGTGGCGAAGCCACCGGACCGCGTGGCATCGCACGCCTAGGGTTCGGCGGCTAAGAGGAGCCCTCGGCTTCGGCCGAGGGGAGCGATCGCGGGGAGCGATCGCCGGCGGTGGCGGGCTGGTGCCGCCACCTCCCCACCTCGACGGTGGGACTCCTCCACGGCGAGCAGCAGGTCGCCGGACCTGCTGCCGGGGGCTGCCGGATGCAGCCCCATCGAACGCGATGTTCCATCGCGTGAGCGGCGGCTCGCGGGGGTTCGGCCGGGGGCGGGCTGTGCGTCTTCGGGCGCATGGTCTCCGAAGGTCGGACTCCGGCGGATGAGTCGGTGTTCATGTGATCTCCGGCGAAGGTTTTCGGTCGGGTTATTATTTCCGCAAATTTTAATAGCCCGGGATATCGAATTCCAACACCTGAGGCTTCATATGACAGTACTGATCGATGCATTGATCGACGGCTCCACAAGATCCTCAACGATGAGTCTGAGACGGGATTTATGGGCCGATTGACTGCCCGGGTGAGGAGGATACAGAAGGAGGGCAACGACAGTCTGATGGAGCAGATTCGGGGGGTTTTCGGTCGCAGGCGATACTCTCGGAGTCGCCCCTGTCCTTCTGATGCATCTCAAGGCGGTTTTTCGGCTGCTCGGCATTCTCTCAGCGCGCCTCCTCGCTTTCAGGATTCGGAGCCCGAGTTAGTTGATGTTGATCTCAGGGTTTCGTGTGGGGACTAGCCACACGATTTTCATGGTTATCGCAGGTTGCCACTTGTCGAGCCGACCCATGCCGAGTCGACCCATGCCGAGTCGACCCATTTCGAGCAGCCTCAGGTCGAGCAGCCCCAGGTCGAGCAGTCAACCGGTGGCGATAGCTATCGCACACCGCCCTAGATATTCTCGATCGTTGGAGATAGTGGTCATTTTTCGCCACCGAGGGGGCTGCGTGATTTTCAGGCTGTCTTCGCTCCTTTCCCACCGATTCCCACCGACGGCATATTCCCTCCGACTCCTGCTTATCGGCCAGAGTATGATCCTGGTTTTATTATACCGACTGGGGCTGATATACCGCAGGTTATCGTTGATGCAGAGAGTTATTTTCCGACTGCTGAGGTCGAGTTGTTCAAGATGACATCTCCCGCAGAAAATGAACACGAAAATGAGGGTGCATTGTCGGATGAGGTGTTGGTATATGTCCTTCGATCCTACGTGTGCAATCGATATAGTCATAAGGTCGTCTATGGATGTTAAATGACTATTTGATAATATTATTTGTTGGGAACAATATAATATTGATCAATAAATCATACCTACAGGGTCACACATGGACTCAAAGATGATGTACATTGCTTGATAAATATATTGATTTAGAATCAATATTTACGTGGATTTAATAAACATGCATGAGATGCATGGCTTGCATGGATGCATGTCACATAGTATGACATGGCATGCCACACAAGCAAGTGGGACCATCTAATGCCATGTGGCATAATGAGGTGGAAATGTCCATTCAAATTCACCATAATCACACCTTAATGTGTGATAATGATGGGGCATCAATGTCACATCAAGGAGGGGGTTACAAGGTGGTTTTGATGGCATTTTAAGGTGACAAATGCTGATTTTTCACCATACTTTTTGACCCACGAAATTCACAAGAGAAAGATAAAAAAGAGATTGTTCTTGGAGAATCAACTCGATCAAGCAAGCAAGTCATCATCCGGGTTCGTGTGCAACACGTAGAGGCCGGGCCATTTGTGCGGCTTCAACATTCGGGCGATCTAGACAAGAAGAGTGACGAGGTCATTCTCAAGGAGAGCATCTAGTGGCTGATCCATGAAGGTGGTTCAATCGACTCAACACCACCTTCATCAACATCAACGAGGCACGCTACACTGGTTGTAAGTGTTCTCGTTAATCCCTATATATATATATATATATATATATATATATATATATATATATATATATATATATATATATATATATATATATATTGGATGTATATATATATATATATATATATATATAAATATGTGTCTATACATATATATGTGTGCACTAAGATCATGGCATAGTAGATCTATCGCTTTACACGCTTCCGCACACACGGTATATCGATCGGATCGGTATACCGATACCTTCAATTGGTATCAGAGCCTAGGGCTCGTGCACACTTTTGTGTTGGACACAAAAGTTTAAATTAACATAATTGGATTAATTGATTTATGTGATTATGTGCTTAGATGTAAGGCCGGCCACCGATATGTTGGAGTTGTGTACTTAATGTCTAGATTTAAGTGACGGAAACTCACGATCCATTGCCACTAATCTATTTAATTAAATAAACAATTATTTGCGTTTAATTATTTATAATTAAATATATGCAAATTATAGTCCTGGATTTTATACGTTGTAGTTAGTATGGTGTTGCATGGGCGCACAGAAGATCATACTATCGGTTACTCGTATTTAATCGAACAGTTGCTCACGACCTAGATGGACACGGACCAATCCATCGGTATAGTCGTTGTGTGAGAGAGAAAATAATCTATCTTGATTATTTTATCACACTTGTACACTTGGTGTATTGAGCGGATCGTTGAGATTCATCGATTAGGATTGCCGGCGATAATCGATTCGAGTCTCAGTGTATTTTATTCTTAATCCCCGAAACTATTGCGGGTGTGTATATTCAATATAAGTGACTTTGATTTACCAAAGGAATTAACCGATTTAATTATTGGGTTAATTACCGGTTAAGTTGGGTCACTATATTTTATATATGACATGCCGTGAATACTTTACGGGAAAGTGTATCCCGTAAGGGTTGATAATATCCCCGAGATGAGTTCATAAGGAATTATTATGTAAACCCTGCAGGTGGATTTATTCCGCATAATAATTAAGGTTGAATGGTACTAGTCTCGGAAATAAGAGATGAATAAATTAATTAGCAATAAATTAATTTTATTCATGGATATTTATATCTTAAATACACGGAATAAATAATACTACCGGAGAAATATTATTTGATATAATATGGTATAATATTGGGAGTGCAATTAATTTTATATAGTGGAAAATAGAATTAATTAATATTGATAAGGATTAATGGACTTGAGCATTGGGCTCAATTTAATCTTCAATATTGGAAGCCAATTATTCCACCTCCTTAAGATCCCCTACGTAGCCTATAAAAGCACTACATGGTCTTCTCTATTCTCATAACTTGAAGATCACAATTCTAGAGAGAGAAAGTAGAGAGGGAGATCCATGGAGTTCGGTAGATCGTCGCCCACACGACGTCCGGGCTAGTGCAAGGAATACGTGGGAAGATCTCAAGGTCATCATAAGATCTCGTTTCTCCGCACAACGAATCGAAAGGTGAATTAAATATTTCCGCTATTTAATTCATGTATATTGAAATCAATTATCGGAAAAACAAGATCCAAGAGTCGAACCCGGATTAGACGAACGATCACGCGGTGGTGGCGAAGCCACCGGACCGCGGGATCGCCCGCTAGGGTTTGGCGGCGCGCGGAGGAGAGGAACCCTCGGCTGGGCCGAGGGCTCGCGATCGATCACGGGGATCGATCGCCGGGGGCGCGGGCTGGTGCCGCACCCCACCCGCCGTGAAGGCGGGGCTCCTCCAGGCGGCGGCGAGTCGCCGGACTCGCCGCGGGGAGCTGCTGGGCAGCCCCATCGATCGCGAAGATCGAACGCGATCCTCGATCGCGTGAACCCCGTCTCGCGGGGGTTCGACTGGGGGCGGGCCGCGTGCCTTCGGGTGTGTGGTCTCCAAAGGCTGGACTCCGGCGGATGAGTCGGCGTTCATGTGATCTCCGGCGAAGGGTTTGATCGGGTTATTGGTTTCCGCAAATTTTAATAACCCGGGATATCGAATTCCAACAATTGGTATCAGAGCGTACGGTTACGTTTTTCGTTAATTGTTTCGATAATCGATTCTCGATATATATGGCCATAGATTAATTTGTTAAATTATTGTGCTATATTGTTCTACGTCTTTGTATTCTCTCTCGTATGAATCTTGTGAATTTTTATTAAATTAAAAATCGACGGAAAAATATATTAAAAATCGAGGGTTTTTCGGAAATCGAACCGGATCGATCGGACGAGGGCTTGTAGCGGGACCGGGTTGTATGGCGGCTGGAGGTCGACGGCATCAACCACCAGCGGTGGTGGTCGCCGGAGGTCGACCGCTGCCGAGAAGCCAAGCGGTTCAGCCGCTACGCGCGGCGGCTCGTGAGTCGCGGCTTCGGCTTCGTGCTCAGAGCGGGCTGTGTACGGGCTGCTCGTGCGGTGGTGGCAGCGGGTCGATGGCGTGGTTCGTCAAGGGAGACGCCATGCCGGAGATTGACCAAGAGACGCTGCTGGAACGCCCCTCGTCGATGAAGTCGATCGTCGAAGTTGCGCACTGCTGCTGTATTTTGCGAAAGGTGTGGGCCGACATATTCTTTGTGGAGGACGACACCAATGTGAAATGGCTATGCTGCATGTGATGCATGGCCTAGTACACGATATGCATGTGTATACATGCATGGGACCAAAATTCTTTTGGTCCAGCGGGTTCGATGTTGGGTCGACCGGAAATTCGATTTTCGGTTCGTCCCGGTAAATCCGATCTTTCCGGAAATAATTTAATCTTTCTAATTTTATTTTATTTAATTTAATTTTGGAATTAATTCAAATTTTATTTGGATTAGATTTTTTAATTATGGAATTAAATAATGGAATTAGATGGAGAGTTAAATTAGGAAAGAAAATCCTAGTTTCTCTAGATATCATATACCTACTTGGATTAGAAGTCTTAAGAAGAATCAAAATTCGATTTTGATTAGGATTCTTGAGATCTAATCTAAATAGGATTGAGAAATTATTAAAATATTGATTTTATTTAATTTAAGTATTTTATTTAAAATCATTAGATTAATTCAAAATTTATTTTGAATTGGAAAATCTTGGATTTTATTTAGAATAGAATTAAATATGGAGATCAATGGATTTTAATGGTATTGATTTTATTTAATTTAAGTATTTTATTTAAAATCATTAGATTAATTCAAAATTTATTTTTGGATTGGAAAATCTTGGATTTTATTTAGAATAGAATTAAATATGGAAATCAATGGATTTTAATAAAATTGATTTTATTTAATTTAAGTATTTTATTTAAAATCAATAGATTAATTCAAAATTTATTTTGAATTGGAAAATCTTGGATTTTATTTAAAATAGAATTAAATATGGAAATCAATGGAATTGATTTTATTTAATTGGAGTAAAATTAAATATGAGAATCAAAGAATTTTTCCGTCGCTCGGCAAAGTATTCAAGACGTAGAATGAAGACTCAAGGCAAGCATGCTGGAATTCATCAAGGTACGAATAGTCGAGAAATAATTTTTGCTTGAGTAATTATTTGATTATTTATGAACGTACTTGCATGAAATGTATGTTTGTTATTATGCTTATGTGTATTTAATTATGCATTAGATAGTGTATCCCTTTGTTATAAAAAGCTAAGTGGGAGAGGGTATGGAAACATATCCATGGTCTCCATTGCTGTTCTCTTGGTGATTTTTATGGACTTTCGAAGTTCGTATAGATAAGTCATTGGAGGAGAATTCTTGTAATTCCTCTTACGAGAAACATTGATTAAGTCTATCAAACAATGCCTAATTTGTCTTTCCAAAACTGACTTCAAGTCGACTCATTCTCACCCCGGGGAGTGGAATGGAGCCAAAGCCACTTGGTCATGTCGAAGACACAAATTAGAGACTTTCGTGTCATTTGATGACTAGATCGATTGTCTGCTCGGCTCCCTCATTCTATGAGAGATAGGGTCGTTCGCATGGTGAATCACTGGTTAGAAACTTCGAGTTTCACTTATGATTCTCCGCGTCTTGATTTACAAGATTGAATGAATCAAGTAATTGGGAGTCAATTATAAAAGTCTCTTGGTGTAGTAAACGTCCACACAACGTGGCTTGCTATATCGACGGATTTTGGATTAATTGATGTAGACAGTTATAGGGAGTTGTGAAGAATTGTGAGTTATCGTAAACGTCCACACAACGTGGCTTGCGGTGATGTTGCGGTTCCAAACGACTCACCTTAGTACTGAGTAATGGTTTACACTTAGGTACGCTTTATAGTATTCTTCCCAACGAAGTTACGCTATAATTGATGTACGACCGAAGCAAATCTAATTGCTAAATCGTTTGGGTAGGTAAACGTCCACACAACGTGGCTTGCCATATCTGATGGGATTTTAGATGTGATTAGTGGTTTAATGATATTATTTGAGGGAGATAATATCGGAGATTAAATCGATTGTTTGTTGTTATATGTGCTCATAGATTAGGAAATGGCTTTGAACCCACTTTATGTGATACTTAAGGATTTTAAACTCACTGGTCCCTAAATGTAATGATTGGAATAGAGATCTAGACATTACCCAAACTGTTAAAGAGTGCAAGGTTGTACTCAGTGAGCTTTGTCCTCCCGAGCCTATTGACATAGGCGGCTAGAAAAGAAGCGATGAGGATACTCATAAAGGCCAGTCATTCGAGGAAACGCTTAAACACGTTTTTGAGATGATTGACCTTTTGGACGAGTTGAGACGGAAATCGCAAGCTCTTGTAGCCAATGCAAAAGGTTTTGAACCTAAGGGCAAAATCGGGGGAAAGGAAAAGAAAGCAATGAATCCCAGTGGTCCTAAGTTACTTGGACCACGAGATGGGACGAGAAAGCCATGAGGCAAGTATTCTCGATGCAAACAGTCTGGGTACTGGAAGTCTGATTATCCTCTCAAAGAAAGTACGAAATTTTCTTTAAGTTGTAAAACATAGTCAGTTGTATTATCTACCGGAACCTGGTGTGTAGATATGGAACCACTGACGGTATGTGCATTTTAAATGCAAGGGTTCCAGGAAACCCGACGACTTAGAAAAGAAGAAATCGTAGTCTACATGGGCAATGCTGTGGAGGAGGCAGCAGTTGCAGTGGAGGACATTTTATAGGATTTCATTTGGAGTTATTGCTTTTATGTACCTTTGATATTAGAAAGAACTTTGTTCTGGATTTCTAATGAATGGATATTTTATTTCTTTTAATCATTTGATGGTTATAAGAAGAAATAATGATATTATCTGTTTTGGTACATTAGCTAGCAATATATAAATGATGAATCCTGAGTCCACCACGATGCAACGAACCGTTTTATATAACTCATTTTACTAATAAGAGATTTCTTTATTAAATCATTTATACTTGTGGAATCTTATGCTAAGTCATATTTATTCAAATAAGAAGTTCAAAGGTCGAAAATTGATTACAAGATCAATTAAGTTGAAGGAGTGGACCTTCCGACCTAAGAATCTAATTTGGAAGATAATACGACTAAGCAATCCTTTATGGATATAAGATATAAGATCCGGACAAGTATTAGAATTGATTGACTCTGATTTATGATCAGAGCTTGGGATTGGATCCCAAGTGACTACACCATACAGTCCACTGTAGGATTGGTGTGTCGGAAATAAGAAATGGAACTCTTATAGAAATAGTAAAAGCTTGAGTTATACGGAACTACCTATGTTCTATAGATATGTCTTGGTAACAACGGCGCATTTCAATGCGGTTGTAGAATATCTTAGAAGAACAAAAGATGTGTGTTCGATAGTACTATTAACCAGAAGGACGTTATAAGTTCTAACGCCCGGTTCTTAGAGGAAGACTATTAGATGAACCACAAGCCCAAAATGACATGATACTTCTGAAGAGAGAGAAAACAATTAAGACTTAGAACCAGCCGAACCGAGTAGCGATACACCACTAACTGCACCTACTGTTATTACTGTTTATACACCGGAACGCCATTGTAGTGGGAGGTTGTATAACAACCGGAGATATTCATAAAACTAGGTGAGTCTTCGGACTCTGGACCTAGTATACGTGAAATCGATCCCTAGATCTACATGAAGGCAGTACTAGATCTAAATGTGCCTTCTTGGAGAGCAATAAGGATTATTGCTAAGAGGCGAGATCATTTAGAGTACAAGCTTAGTTGATCCATTTATGGATTGAAACGAAGCTAAAGTTCGTGGAACTTGCGCATTGATGAGATAGTCCATTTGATGGATTCATCAAAAGGCATTAACGAATCGTGTGTATGGGAAACGTGATGGAAACAAGGTGGTGTTTCTCGGAGGTTTTATGTAGATAACATTTTATCATTGGTAACAATGTAAAGATGTTGTCAGACATAAAATGATGGTTGTCTAGAAAAATCGATATATGAGATAAAGAAGAAGTTAGAGCATGTTCTTAAGATCTAGGATCTCAAGAAAAGAACATTGTACTTCTCCTGGATATCTTACATA
Organism: Euphrasia confusa; assembly: GCA_954870475.1. Taxonomy (NCBI): domain Eukaryota; kingdom Viridiplantae; phylum Streptophyta; class Magnoliopsida; order Lamiales; family Orobanchaceae; genus Euphrasia; species Euphrasia confusa. The sequence continues at coordinate 25,633,658 of OX940964.1, forward strand.
TATATGATTATGGTTCGTTTTAACAATCAAGATTCCGAGAAAGGTTCGTTACCTTTCAGAGACGGAATGCATCTATCTAAGGGTATGTGTTTTGGAACACATAAAGGTGATAGAAGCAGTGAAAGCAGTTTCCTACACTTGGAGTGTGGAAAGCTTGATAAAATGCAATGTTGAAAAACGAGAACCTGATATCGGCTATGCGGATAGCATAGTGGGAGGATATCAAGGTAATCCTGGAGAGGAATATTCGACTGCTGTAAAAGTACTTTCGAAGTACTGTTCTAGACTACGAAGCAGACGAGCATTTCCTTTGGATTACATTCTCTTAGATTTCTAATCAAATGAGGACCGGTGTAAGTCGATATCAGGCTATGTGTTTCACTATTGAAGGAGAAGGAGTTTTAACATGGAAGAGAGATAAGCACGATGCTTTTCGGACTCTGCCATAGGTAACCAAATAGCGGCCTCAGAGGCAGCGGAAGTTTTGGTATAACTCCGGGATAATCTCTGGGACTTAGATGTGATTCTTAATTTGCCAAAGGCTATGTAAATCGCGGTGCAATGGCAAATGGTAAGAAATCACAAGTCCATAAGTGTAAGATAACACATAGTGCAAGTACCACCTGATACGATTCATCGTCGAGGGAGACGACGCTGTAGTCACCAAGATAACTTCAGAGCGGCAACCTAGAGTGCTCATTCACATAGTACTTCTTGGAAGTACAACTTTAGCATGTGATGAGTATGGGAGTCGGGAGTTTGGAGGAAATGACTAGACCTTAGTACAAGTGGGAGATTGTTGGAGTTGTGTACTTAATGTCTAGATTTAAGTGACGGAAACTCACGATCCATTGCCACTAATCTATTTAATTAAATAAACAATTATTTGCGTTTAATTATTTATAATTAAATATATGCAAATTATAGTCCTGGATTTTATACGTTGTAGTTAGTATGGTGTTGCATGGGCGCACAGAAGATCATACTATCGGTTACTCGTATTTAATCGAACAGTTGCTCACGACCTAGATGGACACGGACCAATCCATCGGTATAGTCGTTGTGTGAGAGAGAAAATAATCTATCTTGATTATTTTATCACACTTGTACACTTGGTGTATTGAGCGGATCGTTGAGATTCATCGATTAGGATTGCCGGCGATAATCGATTCGAGTCTCAGTGTATTTTATTCTTAATCCCCGAAACTATTGCGGGTGTGTATATTCAATATAAGTGACTTTGATTTACCAAAGGAATTAACCGATTTAATTATTGGGTTAATTACCGGTTAAGTTGGGTCACTATATTTTATATATGACATGCCGTGAATACTTTACGGGAAAGTGTATCCCGTAAGGGTTGATAATATCCCCGAGATGAGTTCATAAGGAATTATTATGTAAACCCTGCAGGTGGATTTATTCCGCATAATAATTAAGGTTGAATGGTACTAGTCTCGGAAATAAGAGATGAATAAATTAATTAGCAATAAATTAATTTTATTCATGGATATTTATATCTTAAATACACGGAATAAATAATACTACCGGAGAAATATTATTTGATATAATATGGTATAATATTGGGAGTGCAATTAATTTTATATAGTGGAATATAGAATTAATTAATATTGATAAGGATTAATGGACTTGAGCATTGGGCTCAATTTAATCTTCAATATTGGAAGCCCAATATTCCACCTCCTTAAGATCCCCTACGTAGCCTATAAAAGCACTACATGGTCTTCTCTATTCTCATAACTTGAAGATCACAATTCTAGAGAGAGAAAGTAGAGAGGGAGATCCATGGAGTTCGGTAGATCGTCGCCCACACGACGTCCGGGCTAGTGCAAGGAATACGTGGGAAGATCTCAAGGTCATCATAAGATCTCGTTTCTCCGCACAACGAATCGAAAGGTGAATTAAATATTTCCGCTATTTAATTCATGTATATTGAAATCAATTATAAGAAAAACAAGATCCAAGAGTCGAACCCGGATTAGACGAACGATCACGCGGTGGTGGCGAAGCCACCGGACCGCGGGATCGCCCGCTAGGGTTTGGCGGCGCGCGGAGGAGAGGAACCCTCGGCTGGGCCGAGGGCTCGCGATCGATCACGGGGATCGATCGCCGGGGGCGCGGGCTGGTGCCGCACCCCACCCGCCGTGAAGGCGGGGCTCCTCCAGGCGGCGGCGAGTCGCCGGACTCGCCGCGGGGAGCTGCTGGGCAGCCCCATCGATCGCGAAGATCGAACGCGATCCTCGATCGCGTGAACCCCGTCTCGCGGGGGTTCGGCTGGGGGCGGGCCGCGTGCCTTCGGGTGCGTGGTCTCCAAAGGCTGGACTCCGGCGGATGAGTCGGCTTTCATGTGATCTCCGGCGAAGGGTTTGATCGGGTTATTGGTTTCCGCAAATTTTAATAACCCGGGATATCGAATTCCAACACGATAGTGGTCGGGTGGATGAATCGTGTATTTTACGTGTTGAATGGCCATAGTTTTGGAGGGTTGCATCCCTTGGAATCTTTTGTAATAGATAGGTTTTTCTATTAAAAAATGCATTGTTCAATATGTAAGCTATGGGTTTATCCATGTATCGGAGTTGGATTTCGAAGCCCAAGCGAAAACGAGAAGAAACGAAGCAAAACGGAGCGAAACGAACGAAGCCGGGGCTGCTGGAGACAAACAGCGCCCGCTGTTGTAGCAACAGTGGTCGCTGTTAGAGGTTCAGCGGGCGCTGTTTTGGCAACAGCGACCGTTGTTCATGCAAAATCGTGCCCAAGACGTTCTGCCCTCTTTTCTTGCTTTCAGCGGGCGCTGATGGCAAAACGGCGACCGCTGTTTTCATAACAGCGACCGCTGTTCCGAGTTTTTTGGGGCAGATCTGAGATGACCAAAGCAGCGGTCGCTGCCTTGGAGGCAGCGGTCGTTGACCTGAGCAGAAGCAGCCAATGTCAACCGGATCGAGTCGAGGCGAATTTCAAGACGTTTCGATAGTTTTATTTCGTTTTTCATTTGAGTGTTGTGAGCTTCTAGGGGCCTTCAATGCGTATTTATATGCTTTGCTAATTTTAAGTTATGCATGTTAATTTGTTCAACAACATACACCTTAAAATAGCAAGTTCCCAAAATAATGAGTATAATGTCTTGTCCAAAGCTTCACACCCATGAAACCCTCGATCGTGAGTTGGTGGGTCCGCCTCAGCGGGGTGCCACTTTCTATCTTGGTATAAGTGCGGGTAAGGGTAGTGAAATGCCCTTACACGTGAGTTTGGTTTTCTCATCGATAGATCCACTGCAGGCGTGGCTATTGAGACATGAGATGAGAATGGGATTCTTATCGAACGAGAGTGACATTAGATGTCATTGACATAGGATGTCTTCCTATCTTGGTATTCTTAAGTGAGGACACAGTCGGCTTATGGATTCGCAAGATGAGGGTCTTGGGATCGTTTTGTTCAAGGGACCATAGATATTGGATATCGATTGAACAAAATGGAACAAATAAGTAGTTTTGATAGACAACCTTATTTGTTTACCGCTTTGTGGATGTTTACATATTTTATGTATCTTTCTTTTGTAGTTTATCATGTCAAATATCAACTCAATTCAAGTTTGGTTCAATTCTTGATTGTGAAAAATTGAACAAAACAAATTTTCTTGATTGACAACGTAATTTGAGGATGGTCCTCAAATACGAATACAAAGAGAATGTGTTAGACTACCAATTCCTATGATATCATTGAACAACTCAATAGCATGTTCGGGGAACAGACTATGATTGAGCGGTTCGGTATGACCAGGGTCATCGCTTCAGCTAGGATGGAAAAATGGAAATCTATGGGATCACATGTGCAACAAATGATTGGATTATTTGCTTCAAGTGACCGCCTAGATTTTTCACCGATTTCATACTTCAATCTCATGATGGTTATAATGCCTTTAGGCTAAATTTTCCATATGAATGGTTTGAAGAAATTGCTTCGTGAGCTCCACGGAATGCTCAAGGCTGCTGAGCCGGCGATAGAGAAGGACCCTAAGAGGGAAATTCTTATGATATGGGATAGGGTATTTGCTGGAATTCGATATCCCGGGGTATCAAAATTGCGGAACCGATAACCCCGACCGAAATCCCATCGCCGGAGAACCAACCGCGAACCACCGTACGAGCCGGAGCTCGACCGAGCACCGCACGGGATGAACCCGTGCGCCCAGCCGAGCCCCCGCACGGGGCTCGCGATCGCCGTGCATGGCGATCGCATGGGGCTGCATGGGGCAGCCCCCGGCGGTGAGTCCGGCGACTCACCGCCACCGCCAGGAGGGGCGGTCAGCCCGGCTGACCTACCGCGGCTCCACCCGCGGTCTTCCCCCGGCGATCGATTTCACGATCGATCGCCCACCCCGGCGTCCAGCCGGGGTGCCCTTGTTGCACACGCCGCCGGCGAGGCGGCTGGGATCCGCCACGGCACCAGCCCGTGGCATCCCGGCGATCGACCGAAGTCGATCGCATGCCCCGGCGTCCAGCCGGGGCTCGCCCCTCGTCGCGCGTAACCGGCGGTCGAATCCTAGGGTTCGGCCGCCCCTCTCGATCCCGACGGGGATCTCGAATCCCCGTATCCCGGTCTCGATGTTTTTCCCGGATCGTGCGTTCATGTATGTATCACAATCAATCCACATAAAATCATAGAAGGGAGTATATGATTTTACCTTTTAATTCGTTGTGCGGAGAAACGAATCTAAATTGATGACCTTACGATCTTCCCACGTATTCCTTGCACTAGCTTGAACGTCGGATGGGCGACGATCCTTCAAGCTTATGGATCCTCTTCTCTCTCTCTTTACTTTCTCTCTCTAGGAGAATTATGATCTTGTGTTATGATGTGTATGTAGAATAGAGAAGACCATGTAGTGCTTTTATAGGCTACGTAGGGGATCTAAAGGAGGTGGAATATTGGGCTTCCAATATTAATGATTAAATTGAGCCCAAGCCCAAATCTATTAATCTCCCATTAATATTAATTAATTTATTTTCCACTATATAAATTAATTGCACTCCCAATATTAAACCATATTATATCAAATAATATTTCTCCGGTAATATTATTTATTCCGTGTATTTAAGATTTAAATATCCATGAATAAAATTAATTTATTGCTAATTAATTTATTCATCTCTTGAATCCGAGACTAGTACCATTCAACCTTAATTATTGTGCGGAACGAATCCACTCATGAGGTTTACACAATAATTCCTTATGAACTCATCTCGGGGATATTATCAACCCTTCCGGGATACACTGTCCGGTCAATCATTCACGGCATGCCATATATAGAATATAGTGACCCAACTTAACCGGTAATTAACCCAATAATTAAATCGGTTAATTCCTTTGGTAAATCAAAGTCACTTATATTGAATATACACACCCGCAACAATATCGGGGATTAAGAATAAAATACACTGAGACTCGAATCGATTATCGCCGGCAATCCTAATCGATGAATCTCAACGATCCGCCCAATACACCAAGTGTACAAGTGTGATAAAATAATTAAGACAAATTATTTTCTCTCTCACACAACGACTATACCGATGGATTGGTCCGGGTCCATCTAGGTCGTGAGCCACTGTTTGATTAAATACGAGTAACCGATAGTATGATCTTCTGTGTGACGTCGCACACCATACTAACTACAACGTATAGAATCTAGGACTATGATTTGCATATATTTAATTAATAATAATTAAAAGCAAACAATTGTTTATTAATTTAAATAGATTAAATGCTATGACTGGGAGTTTATCGTTACTTAAATCTAGACATTAAGTACACAACTCCAACAATCTCCCACTTGTACTAAGGTCTAGTCATTTCCTCCAAACTCCCGGTTCCCATACTCATCACGTGCTTTAAAGTGTACTTCCGAGAAGTATTATGTGAGTGAGCAATCTAGGTTGCCGCTCTGAAGTTATCTTGGTGACTACTACGTCGTCTCTCCTGACGATGACTCGTATCAGGTGGTACTTGCTCTATGTGTTAACATCACTTTTGACTTATGACCTCTTCTAGTTCACCGTGCACCGCTATCCAATAGCCTTTGGTAAACTAAGAGTCATATCCAAGTCAAGAGGTTATTCCAGAACCTAACCAAAACTTCCGCTGCCTCTGAGGCTGCTATTCGGTTATGAGAGAGTCTGAGAAGCATCCTGCTTATCACTCTTTCACTTCATGGTTCCACCTCTCTCTAAAAGTGAACACATAGCCTGATATCGACTTTCACTGGTCCTTCTCTGATTTTTGGATCTGAGAATCTGTAATCTAAGAAGATTTCGTCTTGCTCTGTAAGCCAGTACTATGAAAGTACTCTTGCAGCATTCGAACATCCCTTATCCAGATTACTTTGATATCCTCCCACTACGCAAACCGCATAGTTGATATCAGGTTCTTGTTTTACAACATTGCATCTATAAAGCTTTTCCATACTTGAAGTATAGGAAACTGCTTTGTCCTCATCTATCTCCTTCATGTGTTCGAACACATAACCTTTAGATAGATGTTTATTCTGTCCCTGAAAGGCAATAACCTTTCTCAGAAGTATGCATGTTAAAAACAAACCTTAATCGTACAAGATATCTAGGAGAAGTACAATGTTCTTATCTCTAGATCACAAGATCTTAAGAACATGTTCTAACTTCTTCTTAATCTTATATCTCGATTTATTTAGACAACCATTATTTTATGTCTGACAGCATTTTTACATTGTTGCCAATGATGAAATGTTATCTACATAAAATCTCCGAGAAACACCACCTTGTTTCCATTATGTCTTCAATACACCTTTCGTCTATGCCTTTTGATGAATCCATCAAATGGACTATCCCATCAATTCGCAAGTTCCACGATTCATAGCTTTATTTCAATCCATAAATGGATTTACTAAGCTTGTACTCTAAATGATCTAGCCTCTCAACAATAAACCTTATTGTTCCAAGCAGGCACATTTAGATCTAGTACTGCCCTTATGCAGAGCTAGGGGTCGATTTCATCTTTACTAGATCCAGAGTCCGAACTCCTCTAGCCTTATGAATATCTCTGGTTGTCCAACAACCTCCCACTGCAATGGCGTCCCGGTGTATAACAGTAATAACAATAGGTGCAGTATGTGGTGTACTTCTACTCGGTTTGGCTGGTTCCCAGTCTTTTGTCTTTCTTCTCATTTCAAGGTATTACGTCAATTTAGGCTTTGTGGTCCATCTAATAGTCTTCCTCTATGAACCGGACGAGACGTCCCTCTGGTTCATAGTACTATAGAACACACAATACTTCGTTCATCTAGGATATCCTACAACCATATTCAATATGCCGTTGTATCTAGGAATATCCATAGAACATAGGTAGTTTCGAACAACTTGTCCTTTTACTATCAGATTTTCCATTTCTTTATAGCGCACCATCTCTACACGCAAGTGTATGGCGTGCCCCTTTGGGATTGAATCCCAATCTTTGATTATGCTATGTGTTACTTAGATAAGTGATGGCCTTCGCGACCGAGTCGCAGGCTCCTAATGGATATACTTTGATGGTTCCCCATAATAGCTTTGTGTCCATTGACTAGTCAAAACACTTTGCTTTTATGGCACATTAAGTATTCTAATCCATCACCGAGTACTCTCTGAGAGAATTTCTCGTACCTTTCTAATTTACACATATGTCTGCATATCTAATCATTTCCAATACTTGTCTGAACTCTATCCTTTATCCAGAAAGGTTTGCTTAGATGTATTATCCTCCAAATTCAATCCTTAGGTCGGAAGGTCCATTCCTTCAACTATAATTGATCAAATCAATTTCGACCATTTGAATCTTTATTTGAAAATACTACTAAGTATAAGAATTCACAAGTATAATGATTAATAAAGAAATATCTAACAAGTAAAACAAGTTATAGAACGGTTCGTTGCATCGTGGTAGACTAAGGATTTATCATTCACATATTGCTATCTAATGTACCAGAATAGATAATGCCCATTATTTCTTATCAAAATCATCCAATGATTAAAGAAATAAAATATCCATTCATTAATAATAGAAATCCAGAACTAAACGTTCTTTCTAAAATAAAAGGGTACATAATGCAATAATCTTAAAATGAAATCCTATTTAACTACTTAAGCAGATAAATGTCTTCCACCGCAACCGCTGCCTCCTCTACAGCTTTGCCCGTGTAGACTCGAACTCTTCCTCTCTAAGTCGCCGGGTTTTCTGGAACCCCTGCATTCAAAAATGCACATACCGTCAGTGGTTCCATATCTACACACCAGAATTCTGGTAGATAATACCGCTGACTATGTTTTTACGACTAAGGAAAATTCGTACCTTTGAGAGGACATTCAGACTTCCAGTGTCCCATCTTGTTGCATCGGAAGCACTTACCCTTTGGCTTTGCAGCCCCCACTCGTGGTACAGTCCTCTTGACACCACTGGGTTTCCGGGCTTGCTTCCTTTTCTTGCCCCTACCTCCACCAGGCTTAAAGCCTTTGGACTTGGTAGCTACAAGCGCTTGAGACTTGCCCTTCTTGTAGATCCCCTCTGCCGCCTTTAGTTCAGTCAGGAGTTGCGCAAGAGTATAAGATAGTTTACCCATATTATAGCTCATACGAAACTGCTCAAAACTAGGGGCCAGAGACTGGAGTATGATGTCGACTTGCGTCTCAGCATCAATAGAAGCTCCTAGGACCTCAAGTTCATTCAACAAACTCATCATCTTAAGAACGTGCTCCCCAACGGGCGTTCCTTCAGATTGAGTAGTCGACATGAGGACTCTCATGGCTTCTTGCCTTGCCGCACGATCTTGCTCCCCAAACATCTCCTTGAGGTTAAACATCATATCATAGGCAGTTTCCATCGACTCATGTTGGGTTTCGAGTACATTTGACATGGAAGCCAAAATATAACACCTAGCCATTTCATCAGCCTTTTTCCACTTCCGATATGTCAGGTTTTCCTCATCTGTTGAGGCAGCCGTGGGCTCAGCAGGGCACACTTCATGGAGTACAAACTTGTACTCCTCCGAAGTTAGGACAATGTCTAAATTTCTCTTCCAATCAATATAGTTGGGGCCAGTGAGCTTATGCTCCTTGAGTATCATAGAAAGTGGATTCATAGCTATTCTCTAAACCTATAAGCACATTTAAACAAACAATCAATTTAATATCCGATATTATCTCCCTCTAATAATATCATTAAATTACTAATTACATCTAAAATCCCATCAGATAAGGCAAGCCACGATAGTGTGGACGTTTACCCATCCAAATGATTTAGCAATTAGATTTGCTTTGGTCGTACATCACTATAGCGTTACTTCGATGGGAAGAATACTATAGAGCGTACCTAAGTGTAAACCATTACTCAGTACTAAGAAGTTTGTTTAAGATTCGCATGTTACCGCAAGCCACGATAGTGTGGACGTTTACGTTAACCTACGTTTCCTTCACTCCCTTGTATAACTGTCTACATCAATCGTTCCAAAATCCCATTCAATGCAGCAAGCCACGATAGTGTGGACGTTTACTACACCAAAAGATTTTTACAATTGACATCCAATTACTTGAAGCATTCGATTTTGTAAATCAAGACGCGGAGAATCATAAGTGAAACTCGAAGTTTCTAACCAGTGATTCACCATGCGAACAACCCTATCTCTCATTAGATGAGGGAGCCGAGCAGACAATCGATCCATCTTTCAAAGAATGGTACGACTGCCTCTAATTTGTGTCATCCACATGACCAAGTGGCTTTGGCTCCATTCCACTCCCCGGGGTGAGAATGAGTCGACTTGAAGTCAGTTTCAGAAAGACAAATTAGGCATTGTTTGATAAACTTAATCAATGTTTCTCGTAAGAGGAATTACAAGAATTCTCCTCCAATGACACATCTATACGAACTTCAAAAGTCCATAAGAGTCACCAAGAGAACAGTAATGGAGACCATGGGAATGTTTCCATCCCCGCTCCCACTTAGCTTTTTATAACAAAGGGATACGCTATCTAATGCATAATTAAACACATAAGCATGCATACAAGCAATAAAGCACATATCACATAGTCAAAATAATGCTAGAAAAATTATTTTCCGACTATCATGGCTTTATTCCATCTCCGTATGCGTCTTCTAGTCTTCAGTCTTCGTTCTTGAATGCTCCATGTGACGAGAATATTAATCCCAATATTTAAATCTATTTATTTTTAATAAATCCAAAAGATACTCAATTCGAAAATTAAGTCAATCGAATAAATCAAAAATAAAATTAAATATTATTAATATTTTTATTTATTTATTTTCCCATCTAATTCTATTAAATCTCTAGAATAATCTATCCAAGTCAAACTTGGAATATTCCAGAAGACTTCTATAATAGAATAAGGAAATAAAATAAATTAGGACTCTTCTACTTTCCAAGATTAATTAATTTACATGTCCATGAAAATTCCCAAATAGGAATAATCAAATAAAAATAAATTAATTTACTAATTAATTATTTTCCTATCTAATTCTATTAAATCTCTAGATTCCTATTCCAAGTAGAACTTGAAATATTCTAGAAGACTTCCATAATAGAATAAGGAAATAAATAATATTAATTAATTCTTTTCCTATCTCCATGAGAGTTCCCATACTTAGGAATACTCAAAGTAGGAAAACTTGAATCAATTAGGAAAGTGAATCTAGGTAGGAGTAGCACGAGATCACGAGGACCCCGCGCCCCCCACCTTGATCGCCGGCCGGCACCACCACCGCCGCCATCCCCAGCCCACGCGCCACCACCTCCGGTGGCCGGCGTGGCCGAGGAGCCCCGCGGGCAGCCCCTCCGATCGATCTCCATGGGATCGATCCCATCGATCCCAAGCCCTAGTTTTCCCTCTCTTCATCTTCTTCGTCACATGATTTCTCCGGCGGTCGTCTCGGCATCGATCCAACGTAAATAAATTACAAGAAATAAATTTACAATTCCGGTATCGATTCTATACATGAAATCGACCCTATACACTTTCCGGAAAACATAGAACGTAATAATAAATCCTAAATTCGGTCAACCCCCGAATTTTTACTATTACAAGCATTCATCCACACAAAACGAATCTCGACATGTCCGAGAGTTTAATAAACGAACAATCATGGTAAATTAAATAGCAATTAATTAAACCAATAATTAACAATTAATTAAACCATGATAGTCGGAATCCCTGCAAGGTAGAACACAATTGAACACATACATGAACACGAAACCAAACGCTCTGATACCAATTGCTGGAATTCGATATCCCGGGGTATCAAAATTGCGGAACCGATAACCCCGACCGAAATCCCATCGCCGGAGAACCAACCGCGAACCACCGTACGAGCCGGAGCTCGACCGAGCACCGCACGGGATGAACCCGTGCGCCCAGCCGAGCCCCCGCACGGGGCTCGCGATCGCCGTGCATGGCGATCGCATGGGGCTGCATGGGGCAGCCCCCGGCGGTGAGTCCGGCGACTCACCGCCACCGCCAGGAGGGGCGGTCAGCCCGGCTGACCTACCGCGGCTCCAGCCGCGGTCTTCCCCCGGCGATCGATCTCACGATCGATCGCCCACCCCGGCGTCCAGCCGGGGTGCCCTTGTTGCACACGCCGCCGGCGAGGCGGCTGGGATCCGCCACGGCACCAGCCCGTGGCATCCCGGCGATCGACCGAAGTCGATCACATGCCCCGGCGTCCAGCCGGGGCTCGCCCCTTGTCGCGCGTAACCGGCGGTCGAATCCTAGGGTTCGGCCGCCCCTCTCGATCCCGACGGGGATCTCGAATCCCCGTATCCCGGTCTCGATGTTTTTCCCTGATCGTGCGTTCATGTATGTATCACAATCAATCCACATAAAATCATAGAAGGGAGTATATGATTTTACCTTTTAATTCGTTGTGCGGAGAAACGAATCTAAATTGATGACCTTACGATCTTCCCACGTATTCCTTGCACTAGCTTGAACGTCGGGTGGGCGACGATCCTTCAAGCTTATGGATCCTCTTCTCTCTCTCTCTACTTTCTCTCTCTAGGAGAATTATGATCTTGTGTTATGATGTGTATGTAGAATAGAGAAGACCATGTAGTGCTTTTATAGGCTACGTAGGGGATCTAAAGGAGGTGGAATATTAGGCTTCCAATATTAATGATTAAATTGAGCCCAAGCCCAAATCTATTAATCTCCCATTAATATTAATTAATTTATTTTCCACTATATAAATTAATTGCACTCCCAATATTAAACCATATTATATCAAATAATATTTCTCCGGTAGTATTATTTATTCCGTGTATTTAAGATTTAAATATCCATGAATAAAATTAAGTTATTGCTAATTAATTTATTCATCTCTTGAATCCGAGACTAGTACCATTCAACCTTAATTATTGTGCGGAACGAATCCACTCATGAGGTTTACACAATAATTCCTTATGAACTCATCTCGGGGATATTATCAACCCTTCCGGGATACACTGTCCGGTCAATCATTCACGGCATGCCATATATAGAATATAGTGACCCAACTTAACCGGTAATTAACCCAATAATTAAATCGGTTAATTCCTTTGGTAAATCAAAGTCACTTATATTGAATATACACACCCGCAACAATATCGGAGATTAAGAATAAAATACACTGAGACTCGAATCGATTATCGCCGGCAATCCTAATCGATGAATCTCAACGATCCGCTCAATACACCAAGTGTACAAGTGTGATAAAATAATTAAGACAAATTATTTTCTCTCTCACACAACGACTATACCGATGGATTGGTCCGGGTCCATCTAGGTCGTGAGCCACTGTTTGATTAAATACGAGTAACCGATAGTATGATCTTCTGTGTGACGTCGCACACCATACTAACTACAACGTATAGAATCTAGGACTATGATTTGCATATATTTAATTAATAATAATTAAAAGCAAACAATTGTTTATTAATTTAAATAGATTAAATGCTATGACCGGGAGTTTATCGTTACTTAAATCTAGACATTAAGTACACAACTCCAACAGTATTCAAAAGAGCATGGGCAAGAAGGCTACTAGGATTCCTAGGGAATCTCAATGCGTCTACTGCAAAAGTGTTGGACACTACTTGCAAACATATAAATTTTCATATTTTATTCAATTTCAAAACAAATGCCTGATTTGTCTTTCATGTGATGGATTCTAAAGTTAAGATTATTTACACCTCGGGGAGTGATTTAATCCAAAACACTTAGTTCATCAATGACACAAATTAGAGACTTTCGAGCCAGGGGATGGCGTGAATCGATTGTCTGGTTGGCTCCCTCATATTTTATGAGAGATAGGGCTTCAATTGCATGATAAAATCGCGATTTATCACGTTTTGACATTGAGATAATTTTGAATGGGAAATTTGAATGAGACTCAATTATTGGGAATAATTGAATTTGCCCAAAGTTCAAAGAAGATGTGAAGAACGGGGTTGCTTCATCTTCGGGTATTATTGATATAGACATTAAACTTCACAAATTCTACTTCTTGGGTATTGGATGCCAAATGTGGTTCTCACATTTGTATGTGGAGGAACTACATAGAAGTGTAAGTTTGGTGAGTAGAGATGTCGATCTACGGGCGAGAAATGAAGCGAATGTCACTGCATTAGCCGCATGATCATATGATGTTGTTTTGCCTTAGGGCCTTGTTTTAGTATTATAACTATGTAATTTCGTACCTTCAATAAACAATGAATATTGGTTCAGTATTGGATACTGATGGATTAGTTTCTCACTATTAAATAGTTTGGTAACTATTTTAATTGTGAATTATTCTTTGTTTTGGTACGATTATTATATTGTTTATGTATACTTTAAACTTGAAAAATCATATATAACATTAACACTAAAGGCCGAATCGAATAAGTCTCAATGAGACATAACTATAACATTGTTGATTAGGTCAAATCATCATCTAAATATGTAACGAAGCTTCTTTTAGAATGCATTCTAGAATCATTTGACTTTGAGTCATTTGATACATGTGGATGATGTGTGATGGACAAGATAACAATGTCATCTTTCTTGGTGAAAGGAGAACATGTGAGTGATTTATTAGGGATGATCCATACTGATGTATGTGGAACCTATCAGTTCACAAGCACATGAAGGTTATGTTTCGGAAAAGAGAAAACAAACTATATTAGATATAGTTCGACCATTCGATGAGAGGTCTAAATGAACTACTGGTCTCTTTTGGGAACACACAATTCTAGACTTCAACTTATACACTGAATAGGACGGTGTCAAAAGCTGTTGATAAGACACCATACTAGGTATGGAAAGGGAGGGTCCCTAAATTGTTTTCATCGAGATTTGAGGTTCTAAAAGCTTCTCTGACGAGATTTATCTCTATAGAGATTGAACTCAATTGGGATAAAAGTTTCTTTATGGTATCCATAAGAAACTCGAGGGTACAACTTCTACGATCTATCTGAGAACAATATTTTGTTGCTCGAGATAGTGATTTTCTTGAAAAAGAGTAATCTTTCCTAGAAAGTCAGTGGGAGCTCAGTTGTCTTGAACGAGGTTCAAGTAGAACAAACTGATATGGATACTCAAAACTTGGTCGAGAGTACTCCAGTGGTTTTGGAAACCACGCCTAACCCTCGAAGGTCTGGAAGGGTTAGAACTCAACCTGACAGATACTTAGGTATTCTGACAAATGAGAGCTATGAAGTCATGCTTTTAGAAAGCAATGAACCTTCGACCTATACCCAAGCTATGACGAGTCCAGATTCCGAGAAATGGCAGGGTGTCATGAAATCCTAAATGGAATCGATGTCTGAAAATCAAGTTTGGAACTTGGTCGATTTGCTTAAAGGGGCTAGGCCCATTGGATGCAAATGGATTTACAAGATAAAAACAGACATGGATGGAAAACCTAGTGTTTTCAAAGCAAGGTTGGTGACAAAAAGATTTAATCAAATTCACAAAGTGGATTATGATGAAACCTTTTCACCAGTTGCTATGATCAAATCCATTCGGATTCTCTTAGCCATTGCTGCTCATTATGATTATGAGATATGGCAAATGGATGTTAAAACCGCCTTCTTGAATGGGATTCTAGAAGAGGATGTGTTTATGACACAACCAGAGGGTTTTATCGATCCTAATCAGGCTGAGAGAGTATGCAAGCTTAATAGATCTTAATGGATTAAAGCAAGCATCTCGGAGTTGGAATCATCAGTTCAATGAATCCATACCGGGATTTGGATTTCAGAGGAACTCGAAAGAGTCTTGTTTTACAAGAAGATCAGTGGGAGTTACGTTTTATTAATTGTGTTGTATGTCGATGACATACTCCTTATTGGAAACAATATTCCTATGCTTAATTTTGTTAAAGAATGGCTTGGAAGATATTTTTTAATGAAGGATCTTGGAGAAGCACAGTACATATTGGGCATCAAGATCTGTCGGAACAGATCGAAAAGGATGTTTGAACTTAGTCAAGTGACCTATATTGATAAGGCGGTTGATAAGTTCAGAATGAAACACGTCAAAAGGGGTCTCATTCCAATAAGTCATGGCACATCACTTAGCAAGATGCAAGGCCCTACGGTACTTGATGAGCAAAAGAGGATGTAAAACATTCCTTATGCTTCGGCAATAGGGTCTATAATGTACGCCATGATATGTACACGACTGGACGTATCGTATGCTTTGAGCATGACGATTCGGTCTCAAGGAAACCCAGGTGAGGCGCATTAGACTGCGGCCAAGAATATTCTTATGTACCTTAGATGGACTAAAGAATATTTTGTTGTCTTTGGAAGACAAAAAGAGTTGATATTAACAAGCTTTTGACTGCTAACTTCAAAACAAACTAAGATAATTCCCGATTTTAATCTGGTTATATCTTTTGTCTGGTTAGAGGTGAAATTTGCTGGAATAGTTCCATGCAATGCAATATATCTGATTAAACTACAGAAGCTGAGCACATTATTGCATTGGATGTAGTAATGTTGGCAGTTAAGATTTGAAAGTTCTTGAATGAACTAGGTGGCGTAACTAGCTTAGCCCACCCGATAATTCTCTATTTATAGTAGAGTTATCGCGCAAGCCAATGAGCTAGGAAGCACCACAAGTCTAAAACTGGTGCTCAGTTTTGTGGAGACATCGAGATAATAAAGTTGCAACTTTTGGTAAGGTTGCAAACCCGCTTTCTAAACCTCTCCAGCAGTTTAAGCTTAAGGCTTTCACGACTGCAATAGATATCAGACATCTTAGAGATGGGTTGTGATTTCTATTACTGTATTAGATACTTTTGGAGATTTGGTAAACATTCACTCATATGTATAATACATATTTCTTCATATAAATATGGTTTAATTTATATGAATTGTCCAAATGATTAAGTGATATCAATTGGGTTATGAGGTCGACTTACTGCATAATGAAGTCCCAATGGTTGAACTGATATACTTAAATCATATAGTTGTTCCTGGTTCGTATAATCGAGTACGGACAAACCGATAATACAATGAACTAGTTTGTAATGTGTACTATAGCGCCGCTTCATGGGCTAGTGATGTGGGACATCAAGTACAATTACATAGATATTAGCTGGGAGCTAATGATCGAACAGACCCGACTGAAATAGTATTTAAGATTTCCAGGCCCGTTCCTGACATTTTAAGAGCCCTAGGCAAATTATCGAAATTGGGCCCCTTTCATTTTATTATTTTTTAAAAAAATATATTATGATTTTTTTTATTTCAAAAGTACTTAAATATTAAAAGAACTACATATAATTTCTAAAGAATATATAAATAAATTAGATAAAAAAAATTTAATCTTTAAAAATGTTTCTCCAAGCATTTTGAGAAGCAAAATCATTTATAATTATATCAATATCAACATCTTCCAACATATTTTTCTCTATTGATAAAATTGCCAAGCCATTCAGTCTCTCTTGTGACATTGACGACCTTAAATAAGTCTTTATTAACTTGAGCTTTGAAAAACTTCTTTCAGCTGATGCTACAGTAACAGGCACTGTCAATAAAATCCTGTAAGCAATAGATACATTCGGATAACAATCTACAGATGTGACAAATTTAAGAATATCAATTGCAGACATTGTGTCAGATGACAAAGTGAATCGTAAAACTTTTAATTAAGAGAAAAGATCATTTACATCAACATCAGATAAATGTCCATTAGTAAAACTTCTATAAAATTTAACACAACATTCTTTCAATTCATTATCATCAAATTACTTTAACTTTTGAGAATTATATAAAAATCCAAATATACTTTCAAATGTTTTCAATTCTTCAAATCTATTTTTTAAAGAAAGAATGGCCATATCAACAACAGTAAAAAAATAATTTATTTTAAATGATTCTTCCGGTGAAAGATTTACGTCATCTTCATTGTTTTCTCTAAAATATTTTTTCCTAATCACACGAAGTTTAATTGGAAAGATAGGTTCAACATCCATTTCTAGGGCAACATCTTTTGCTATGTCCATACTTTTTGTAAATCCTTCTACTCGATAATTTTTAAAATATGAACATACATCTTGCAGTTGTTTAATAGTAGTATCAATACACATAGACTTGGATTGTATTTTTTTACTCACCATATTAATAGCAAAAAAAATATCATACCAAATAACCATACCAAGCAAAAACTCAAAATTCTCTAATGCATTTATCAAACTTTCTGCTTCACTCTTTGTCTTTGCATCATTTTCACAAGATTTATATAATTTTAATAAAGCACATCTTATTTGGGGACATTGAAATCTAATAGCTTTAACACTTTTAATTCGACTTTCCCAACGAGTATTAGACAAATATTTCATAGTTAAACCAGGAACATTATCAAGCAAAATTTTCCAGCTTTTTGTAGATCCTGAAAATAATGAGTATAGGCGTTGAATAATTCCAAAATATGAAATAGCTTTAACACAAGAATGTGCCATATCACCCAGAGTAAGATTAAGACTATGACAAGCACATGGCATGTATAATGCTTTAGGATTAATTTCAAGAAATCTCGTTTGAACACCTTGGTGTTTTCCTTTCATATTAGAACCATTATCATAACCTTACTCCCTTACATCATCAACACTAAGTTCAAGAGTTTTTAAAACATCTAATAATTCATTAAACAATCCTAAACCTGATGTATCATCAACTTTTAGAAACTCTAAAAAAAATTCCTCAATTTTTATTTTATTATTTGACATATTTACACAACGAATTATAAGTGTCATTTGTTCTTGATGGCTCACATCAGGGGTAAAATCAAGAATTATAGAAAAATATTTTGCTTCTTTAATAATCTTAATAATAGACTTTTTAACACTTTGTGATAAAAGATAAATAAATTCATTTTGAATTTTATGTCCAAGATAATGATAATGAATTTCACGATCTTTAATGCGTCTCACATGATCTTGCATTATCAAATCAAATTCTGCAATCATTTCAATCAATCCAAGAAAATTGTCATTGCTATCTTGATATAATTTTTCATTGGACCCACGAAAGGCAAGATTATTTTTAGCTAGACATTTCACAACTGAAAATATTCTATGTAAAACTTGTTTCCAACGCTCTTTCTCTTTAATGATTTCTTCTTGCAAGTGTTTATCAATTGTTTGATTTTTGTCTAATCTTACTCTCAATTCATTCCAAGTATTCATATTAATCATATGTTCGGCACTATTTTCATGTTGTTTGAGTCTTTGGTTAATATGTTTCCAATCACTTAGGCCCTCATTTGCTAGCAAAGTTGAGTTACTAGAAGATTTAAATAATTTGCAACAAAAACAATATACTCTATCAGTAATTTTAGAATAAACCAACCATTTTCGATCCCTAATCTCACCATTAGTTAATTTTATGGAATAATAAGAATATGAAAAATGTCTATTATTGTTGTCTAAGGGAAAATCAAGATTAATTTCTCTAATAGGCCCCTTCTCAATTAAAATATCTTTCGATTTATTATCAAGATTTTCCCAATTTCTTGGATCATAAATATCAAAATAAAATTTTTTTGCTTCATCATCTTCTCTAGAATCATTAATATTTGATGTATTCAGAATATTATTAAGAACAATAGAATCATTAACTACATCATTTTCATTATTATCTAAATTTTCATCAACTTCATCATTTCCATTCAAATCTAAATTATCTAAATTTTCATTTGATTTATCTTGTGTACTTGATTTTTTTAAAACAATTTCATCACTAGCCCCATGTTGTGATTGTATTAAATCTTCCGTTAATTTTCTTTTTTTTCTTTTTTCACTTCCAGATAAATGTTTTTTAGGCAACATAATAAAACAAATCAAATACTAAGCAAAATAATACACAATTAAAAAAATGAAGCAAAATAAAACACAATTCAAAAATATTAATAAAACACAATTCAAAAATATTACGCAAAATAATACACAATTAAAAAATGAAGCAAAATAAAACACAATTCAAAAATATTACGGTAAAAGAAATAGAGCAAAAAAAACCAACAATAATACACAAATCACAATTAATATATATATATATATATATATATATATATATATATATATATATATATATATATATATATATATATATATATATATATATATATATATATATATTATAGCAGAAATAGAACAATGACACATGTTATTTGTGAATTGATCCGTGAAAGATTGAAAACGCCAGAAACTTCTTTTTCTTTTCTTTGATCCGTGAAAGACTGAAAACGCCAGAAATTCTCTTCTTAAGAATAATATAATAATATAATAATATTTTAAGAATTAAGATGTTTTTTTTAATATTTTGTGTATAATACTAAATAGAAAAAGATGGAATAAATATAGTAAAAAAAGCTGAGAATTTTTAGGATTAACGTTATGTTAACGTTACAATAATAAATATTAACGGCAGATTGCGAAGTACAAAGCGGAACTCAAGAGTCAGTTTTATTTTATATATTTTTATAAAGCGGAACTATTTTTTAATTTATATATTTTTATAAAGCATAACTATTTAATACAAAGACTTTATTTTTATACCCGCATATTGAAAACTATTTTTTAATTTATATATTTTTATAAAGCATAACTATTTAATACAAAGACTTTATTTTTATACCCGCATATTGAAAACGATATTTTACAAAGCGGAACTATTTAATACAGTATATATTAATATATATATATATATATATATATATATATATATATATATATATATATATATATATATATATATATATATATATAAATTGGGCCCCTAGAAAAGTTGGGCCCTGGGCCTAGGACCAGGGCCGGCCCTGAAGATTTCGAGTCATAATACTATTTCATTGACTGTCGAGCAATTTCCTCTGACCTGAGTAGTCCAAAGTGATTCCATTGTGAAATGGTGTACTTTGATACAAGTAAACGCCTTTCGTAAAAGGAGGTTATAAAACTTGTTTTTGGGTATATCAGGAAACATGTGGGAGAGCTTGGATTGACAAGATGACATTGTCCTCCATTTTATAATGGGATATATGTCTTACCGGTCACTTGGATAGTCGAGACTGTGGAAAATAAGTGGCCACGTCCAGATTCGTATCATAGTGATAAATCTGGTCTTACAGTCTGTCTCAAAGTCCAAGAAAGGTTTGAACCGATTGAGGATGACTCGAGTCTTGCCTCAAGTTCAAACTTAGACATAAAGTGACAACAGGAAGTTGGCAGCACACTGGCTCTGAAGGCCAAGTGGGAGATTGTTGGTATATGTCCTTCGATCCTACGTGTGCAATCGATATAGTCATAAGGTCGTCTATGAATGTTAAATGACTATTTGATAATATTATTTGTTGGGAGCAATATAATATTGATCAATAAATCATACCTACAGGGTCACACACGGACTCAAAGATGATGTACGTTGCTTGATAAATATATTGATTTAGAATCAATATTTACGTGGATTTAATAAACATGCATGGGATGCATGGCTTGCATGGATGCATGTCACATAGTGTGACATGGCATGCCACACAAGCAAGTGGGACCATCTAATGCCATGTGTCATAATGAGGTGGAAATGTCCATTCAAATTCACCATAATCACACCTTAATGTGTGATAATGATGGGGCATCAATGTCACCATCAAGGAGGGGGTTACAAGGTGGTTTTGATGGCATTTTAAGGTGAACAAATGCTGATTTTTCACCATACTTTTTGACCCACGAAATTCACAAGAGAAAGAGAAAAAAGAGATTGTTCTTGGAGAATCAACTCGATCAAGCAAGCAAGTCATCATCCGGGTTCGTGTGCAACACGTAGAGGCCGGGCCATTTGTGCGGCTTCAACATTCGGGCGATCTAGACAAGAAGAGTTACGAGGTCATTCTCAAGGAGAGCATTTAGTGGCTGATCCATGAAGGTGGTTCAATCGACTCAACACCACCTTCATCAACATCAACGAGGCACGCTACACCGGTTGTAAGTGTACTCGTTAATCCCTATATATATATATATATATATATATATATATATATATATATATATATATATATATATATATATTAATATGTGTCTATACATATATATGTGTGCACTAAGATCATGGCATAGTAGATCTATCGCTTTACACGTTTCCGCACACACGGTATATCGATCGGATCGGTATACCGATACCTTCATGAGAAAGCCGAGCTTGAGGATGATGTCGCCGAGACTAGTCTCGGACCCCGTGCGGGAGGCCCTCGGCAGCTCTTCGGAGCCCGTACGTCTCGCAGTTCACGTCGACTGGCAACAAGAAGGTTAGGGGGCTCTATTCGATGTTCCGTCGTGACGGGCATGGATTGAGTGTCCATATCCCTTTCAACAGTGTCACTCTGGACCAAAAGCAATTCGACTTGATTGAGACACTACATCATTGGTACTCGGACATGGTAAGTTAATTTGTTGTTAAACTTTAAAATTTATAATGTTAATTTATTTGTGCTTAACTGTGGTATGTATATTTTTCAGGAAATTGATATGTACATGACGTACCTGCGGGACAAGATAAAGAAGAACAAGGGTGTACGAGATGAAGTCACTCCAAAGAAGACTATACTATTGTGTACCGAGTTCTTCGTAAGTTCCAAAGACACGATATCAAATACACGTTTTTTTTTTATCATTTTCCTAATATTAATCGTTTAATTTTATTTTTAATTAACAGTACGCTTTGAAGGCCCAGTACGCTAGGATCTCTGTACCAGCAGCACATGCAAAGAGAAAGAATATGGAGAAGAAACATGAGTCATGGGCACCGCCAGACTACATGGTGAAATACATCACGGGAGACGATAGGCACGAGAGTTGGGACGAGGCACGAGAGGTAATTTAAAGAACCGTACATTTTTATTTTTTTAATTCAATTTAATATCTTAATTTAATTGTAAATAACGTTTTATTTTTTTATTTATTTGTTTTAGGTAATAACGGTGTGTAATGCCGGGAACATTGGATCACGGTACGGATTTGTTGGAATTTGACATCCCGGTTTATTAAAAATTATGCGGAAACCAATAACCCGATCAAACCCTTCGCCGGAGATCACATGAACACCGTCGCACGCGCCGGAGCACGACCGAACGCACGGCATGGCCGAAGCCATGCACGCACGCCCAGCCGCGTCCCGCGGCTAGGGTTTCATGCGATCGAAGGATCGATCGCACGCCGGCGATCGATCGGGGTGGGCTGCACAGCAGCCCCGCGGCGAGTCCGGCGACTCGCTGCCGCATGGGAGGTCCCCACCATCGTGGTGGGGTCGGGCACGGCACCAGCCCGTGCCCAGCGATCGATCCTCGTGATCGATCGCACACCCTCGGCCCAGCCGAGGGTTCGCCCCCTTTCGCCCCGCCGAAACCCTAGCGGGCGTACGCCGTGGTCCGGTGGCTTCGCCACCACCACGCGTTAGTCCGTCTAATCCGGGCTTCGATGTTCGGATCTTCGTCCTACGGTATTCTCGATAATTCAAATCAAAATAATATCGAGAGAGTTTAGATATTATACCTTCGATTCGTTGTTCGGAGAAACGAAATCAAACACCTTTGAATCTTCCCACGTATTCCTTGCACTCCGTTCGAACGTCGGGTGGGCGACGATCTATCGAACTCCTATGGATCTCCTTCAACTCTCTAGAACTATCAATTAATGATATTCTTGTCTCTCTATTTATGAAGGCCATGTAGTGCTTTTATAGGCTACGTAGGGGATCTAAAGGAGGTGGAATATTGGGCTTCTAATATTGAAGATTAAATTGAGCCCAATGCTCAAGTCCATTAATCCTTATCAATATTAATTTTATTTATTTTCCACTATATAAATAAAATTGCACTCCCAATATTTACCCATATTATATCGAATAATATTTCTCCGGTTAGTATTATTTATTCCGTGTATTTAAGATTTAAATATCCATGAATAAAATTTATTTATTGCTTAATAAATTTATTCATCTCTTATATCCGAGAATAGTACCACTCAACCTTATTTATTATGCGGGAACAAATCCACTCGCGAGGTTTACATAATAAATCCTTATGAGCTCATCTCGGGGATATTATCAACCCTTACGGGATACACTGTCCCTTCAAGAATTCACGGCATGCCATATATAAAATATATTGACCTAACTTAACCGGTAATTAACCCAATAATTAAATCGGTTAATTCCTTTGGAAAATCAAAGTCACTTATATTAAATATACACACCCGCAATTGTTTCAGGGATTAAGAATAAAATACTCCGAGACTTTAAATCAATTATCACAGAGCAATCCTAATTGATAAGTCTCAAGCGATCCGCTCAATACACCAAGTGTACAAGTGTGATAAAATAATTAAGATAAATTATTTTCTCTCTCACACAACGACTATACCGATGGATTGGTCCGTGTCCATCTAGGTCGTGAGCATCTGTTCGATTAAATACGAGTAACCGATAGTATGATCTTCTGTGCGCCCATGCGCACCATACTAACTACAACGTATAAAATCCAGGACTATAATTTGCATATATTTAATTAACAATAATTAAAAGCAAATGAATGTTCGTTATTAATAGGTAAATGAAAGTGTACAAGGAGTTCAGAATACTCAAATCTAGACATTAAGTATACTACTCCAGCAGGATTGACCTGGCCCGCTGGACTATACAGTTGTACGACTCGTTGTGGCACCGTTGTCCGGAGGTAAATACCAAGGCTCGTATACTAAATCCGTTGTTGGAGTTGTTGCCTCGTCTGTTGGTAGCTGCAGGATTTTGGACGAGTGATGCAAACTTTTGGCGGAGATCCCACAAGACGACTCTTATGACGGTCGAAGTGCCGACGGAGCAATTTATCCAAGTCGACAACAACAACTGCGGCCCATTCGTGTGCATGTACCTGGATCGTCTCGTCAACAAGCACCTCACTCACCGGGGTAAAGAAATCAACGACGGGTATTTGATACGGTATCGCTGATATGTTGCTCGCAAAATCTTCAGTTTGAGTCATCGCGAGGATTGATTTGTGTTTTGGATGATTAGGGATTTTTTCGAATTGATATTTTTTCTATTTGATTGATTTGTGTTTTGGATGATTTCGAACTTTTTCGAATTGATTTTGTTTCTACTTAACTTGATTTAGGTGTGTTTTGATTGATTTTGGTGAAAAGTGGTTCATAGGTGTATGTTTTGATTGATTTGGGTGAAAAACAGGTAAAAAACTGGTTTCTGCCCTTTGCTACACGGTGGATGCCAGTTACACGGTCGCCACCGTGTAGCATCCCGAGATCACCGTGTAGCCAAGAACTGCTCGGTGAATTTTCTGGGCAGTTACTCGGTTACACGGTGCTTACCGGTACACGGTGTCCTACACGGTGTCTACCGTGTAGTTTAGATCCTTAATTGATTTTAATTGATTTTAAGGCATTTTTTGATTGTTAACTTGTTATTGTAGTATAAAACATCATTTTAATAATCAAAATGAATCAAAAAACACGATCAACCCTTGAATTGGACGAATTAAGTGATTACGCATGAACAATTTAGTACCTATGTAGTTAAGATTGTAACAATATTAGTAGAAAGTTCAAAAAATGGTCAACATCCTAAGCATCTCATCTTTGTAGTCCTAAATTGGATTTGTTATGTTGTTTATTGGATGTTTCTAGTCTTTAAAATGATGTTTCATGCTTAACAAAACAACAAAAAAGCTGGAGAAAGGCTTGAAAATCATAAAAATCTACTTTAGTTCTAAGGTACACGGTGGGCTATGCTACACGGTGGTAAAAATAAGCGTTTTTTTACCGGTACACGGTGCTTTGCTTACCGGTACACGGTGCTTACCGGTACCGTGTAAAAAAATAAAATAAAATGGGGCTCTTCGGATTCGAGCCCCTTACCTCCGGTTTTTCATTTCCGTTTGAAATTTGGGCTGACCAGTCGGGCTAAAACTATTCATTGAACATATTTAGCAAAATTTATATATGTACCTTCCAAATAACATATAAGTAAATCCCCCCTTGCCGGTACACGGTGCTTTGCTTACCGGTACACGGTGCTTACCGGTATCGTGTAAAAAAAATAAAATAAAATGGGGCTCTTAGGATTCGAGCCCCTTACCTCCGATTTTTAATTTCCGTTTTAAATTTGGGCTGACGAGTCGGGCTAGAACTCTTCATTGAACGTATTTAGCAAAATTTATATATGTACCTTCCAAATAACAGATAAGTAAATCCCCCCTTGCCCCGGAAACCTATTTCCCAACCTGTTTTTTCACATATTTCACACTAACAAGATAAATAATCTCCAAAAACAAGCATAATAACCTAAAACAAGCACAATAACCTAAAACTCACCAAATATCCAAAATCCCACGAGAATAGACGATAATAAAACAATATAAGTCTCAAATAGTTAAAAACACCGATAAAACAACCAAACCCAATCTCGAACTCTGTCTGTCACTCCGTGTTCATTGGACATTTTGTTCTCGTGTGTCCCTCGTTTTTGCAGATGTTGCACTTCTTCTTCTGTCTTCTTCGGCTCGACTCTTGCGTTCCCGTCTCTTCTGCAGGGACATTTAAATCAATAGCCTCGGGTGGGATAAAAACCGTGCACTTCCGCATGTTGTGACCTACGCCCTTACATCTCGAACACACTTGCACACGACGACACGATATTAGGTCCAAGCCTGCACACGACGAAATGATATTAATTGTACAAACCTTCCTACGTGGTTTAGAACTCTCAACTGCGGAACGAGCACGAGTCATCCTCGGACGTCCAGCCTGTCTACCCGCTACCGGAGGAAGAACTACGCACGAAGCTAAATCCAGCGGGACCACCCAATCATCATAATGTGGCAACGGCACAATAGGCGTCGCGTACATCTCGACATGGCTGCTCATCTTGAAATAAGGGCTCACGAAATCGTACGGTGAAAATCCGACTCGTCTACATAATAATAACAAACAAGTTAGTGGAATCAACTGTTTAAAATTAAATTTAAAGGTAAAATGATATCATACCTTATAGCGGCACAAGCATGACGACACGATATTAGGTCTAAGTCGAACTCCCGACATTCACAAGTGTGATTCGCGATATCCACAAGATAAGACTTGTCCTCCTCCTGAACTCTGTATAGGGCATTCGCACTGACCTCCCGAACGGTAAAATAACGGCTCAACTCATCCTGACCAGACAACTTCAGGAGTGCCAGTTCGGTCAGCTCATGGCCATTCTGTCTCTCGTTAGCTTTCCTTCGTTTCTCGTCAAACCATCTCTCATCATCGCACGAATGGCCTCGAGCATCGCACAGACAGGTAATCGCCGTGGCCATTTGATAGCACCGTTGAAGACTTCGGACGCATTTGATGTCATGAAATCGTATCATCGTGCAGCACACTTTGACCTCGCCCAGTGCTCAACCCCAATATCAGTAAGGCGCCTATAAGCACTGTCACTGAGTTTCTCCACATCCGAAAGATATTTTTCAAACTCATCCACCCGATAAGAATAAGCAGCATTGCAAAGAGCCTTGATCAGCTGCTGGCCGTACCGTGCTAGATTCTTCGAGAGGTGGTGATAGCACAACGCACGGGCTGCGTGAGGATAGACATTCCGAATAGCATTCGCGATGCTCTTATGCTGGTCGGACACAATGAGCAGATCATCGGTCGCATCGTAGCAAACTCTGACGTGCTGGAGAAACCACAACCACTCCTCGTCATTCTCTATCGGACCGATACCAAATGCAAGCGGGAAAATATTCTCATTCCCGTCTTTTGTGACGGCGACAAACATCACACCAGTGTTTTTCCCTTTCAAATGGGTGGCGTCGACTACTATCACAGGCCTCAGAGTGCCCTGCTCAAATGCACGAATGCACTGCCCGAGCGCAACAAACATGCGGCAAAACACGCCCTGGTCGGTCGTCTGAATATCGTACTGTGTCCCGGGATTATGTTCTCTCAGCATGTACAGATATGAGGGGAGCCTCTGATACGATCCCTCATAGTCGTCGTACGCTATTTCAAGCGCAAGGTTCCTCGTCCGCAGGGCGAATTTGTAGCTGATGTGAACTCCGTACAATCTCCTCAAATCCTCAACCATATCTTTCGGAACCAGTTCCCGACTGCCGACTAACATACGTGCAAAGAAAGTAGCCGCAACCCTGCTCGACACCTGTCGATCCGCAGTCCGCCCCAAATTGTTTCGGCACGTATGATTCAAGTTCAGCTTCGTGATCCTCCAAAGGGTGTCATCGGAACCCGTGGAACACAATTTGAACGTGCATTTTTCACGCCCCGTCTTGCAAACGAACGTCACCAGATTAGTGTTCGAGCGATCAGTTTTGCACTCTACGTTATTCTCCATGTGATACAACCCCACCATCACCTTCAGATCTTGTTTCTTTCGGAACGTGGCTCCGACTGCCATCTGACCATAAATCGGTTGGGGTTCGACAGACTGCAACGGAACAGCGGGGTCAAACCCCGGCAGTGGAATGATCCAATTGCGCTGTAGATTATTCTGTGCATTCTGAGAAGCTTCGGCTTGCTCGGCGCCTCCCGCATAAGAACTCGAGGACATATTACGGCGCGACATTATCTTTTTAACCACGCCCGGCTGTCTAATCCATTCGGTCCACTCCGTGGTCAACGAATCCAAGAGATCGGACTGACGGGCTTCTTCCTCGTCCTCGGAAGTATGTACCGCCTCGTTCTCGTTCTCTTCCTCTGACGGTACGCCCGAATCCTGATTTTCTTCTCCGATATTCACCTCCGGCGCAGCTTGTTGTGCCTCTATTTGGACGACGAACACAAAACACTCATCCCCTTGCTCGTCTAACATGCGGGAGACATCCTCGTCGCAAAGCATAGGAGCTCGCACGCTTCTCGCGTCATAGCCTCGGGTAAAGTAGTACAACATGTACTCGGCATTGGGCGGAGGGCGCAACACCAAACGAATCCGGCTCGTAAGAGCGTCGAGTGTAATTTCTTCCCTCCGAAAGAAGAGTCACATATCTACTCCGTCAACATAGGCCGCTCGATCCCAACGACCACCGTACCGTATCGTGATTCGTTGATTCGACATCTACAATTACAAAACACAGTTGAATTCAGTGGGGGAACCCAAAATATCCATCCAAAAGCATAAACAAAGCCATAATTAGACAATTTAAAAAAAATGAAAAAACGGACTCTGTACACGGTGGCTACACGGTGTATTACCGTGTAGCTTGTCACCGTGTAACCGAGACACTATTCGGTACACGGTGACCGGAAAACACCGTGTAGTGCGAGCACCGTGTAACCGAGACACCGGATAATCTTCATAACTACACGGTGGCTACACGGTAGGTCTCAGTGACCGTGTAGCCACCGTGTAGTTATGATTTTTGACAGAAAATCGAAAAAAAAAAACAGAATCGTCGCTTTTCGACGTACCTTTCGGCCGGCGAACTCGGCTGCCCTTCCCACGTAGATTCAGACGACGATTTTTGTAGAGAGGATATTTGTTTGAGAGAGAATCGAATTTTTGTTTTTGAAATGGGTTAGGGTTGGAGGGTTTGAGTAGGGGAAGATATGTGCATTCATGCATGCAATAAACACACCACCAACCCTCAAATCTGATTTTTGATGTAGTGAGCCCCA
This sequence comes from Euphrasia confusa, assembly GCA_954870475.1. NCBI lineage: Eukaryota > Viridiplantae > Streptophyta > Magnoliopsida > Lamiales > Orobanchaceae > Euphrasia > Euphrasia confusa. The sequence goes on from OX940964.1 coordinate 25,662,893, forward strand.
CAGTTTTTTGTTTTGATTTTTAAGGTTTTTAAATGGTTTTGTATTATTATTTGAGAGAAATTAAAAGTAAGGGTAAAGAGAACTTTTCCAATTGAAATTGTCTAAAATAAATGTAGTCTTATGAGGTAGGACAAAATAAATAGATGTTTTGTAAATGTATTTAAAAAGTTGTATTCCCACTATTATTTATTATGATACAAACACTTTGATGTTTCCCAGTAGCCATTGCCATATTAAATATATTATTAAATATATTATATATAACACCGAACAATTATAATTCAAGTAAGGATCATATAATACAATTTGATAACTAACCACTCTAAATTCGAATATAACTCAATCATGAAAACTTTAAACTCATATGCTGAAAGGACTTTATGAAAATCGACATTCTTTCCTTTTCTTCTCTCCTTATGATGTTTATTCTAAAATTATTGATAGAGTATATTGTTTTTGTTGCAAATTATTTAAATCTTCTAGTAACTCAACTTTGCTAGCAAATGAGGGCCTAAGTGATTGGAAACATATTAGCCAAAGACTCAAACAACATGAAAATAGTGCCGAACATATGATTAATATGAATACTTGGAATGAATTGAAAGTAAGATTAGACAAAAATCAAACAATTGATAAACACTTCCAAGAAGAAATCATTAAAGAGAAAGAGCGTTGGAAACAAGTTTTACGTAGAATATTTTCAGTTGTGAAATGTCTAGCTAAAAATAATCTTACCTTTCGTGGGTCCAATGAAAAATTATATCAAGATAGCAATGGCAATTTTCTTGTTGATTGAAATGATTGCAGAATTTGATTTGATAATGCAAGATCATGTGAGACGCATTAAAGATCGTGAAATTCAATATCATTATCTTGAACATAAAATTCAAAATGAATTTATTTATCTTTTATCACAAAGTGTTAAAAAGTCTATTATTAAGATTATTAAAGAAGCAAAATATTTTTCTATAATTCTTGATTGTACCCCTGATGTGAGCCATCAAGAACAAATGACACTTATAATTCGTTGTGTAAATATGTCAAATAATAAAATAAAAATTGAGGAATTTTTTTTAGAATTTCTAAAAGTTGATGATACATCATGTTTAGGATTGTTTAATGAATTATTAGATGTTTTAAAAACTCTTGAACTTAGTGTTGATGATGTAAGGGGGCAATGTTATGATAATGGTTCTAATATGAAAGGAAAGCACCAAGGTGTTCAAACGAGATTTCTTGAAATTAATCCTAAAGCATTATACATGCCATGTGCTTGTCATAGTCTTAATCTTACTCTTGGTGATATGGCACATTCTTGTGTTAAAGCTATTTCATTTTTTGGAATTATTCAACGCCTATACTCATTATTTTCAGGATCTACAAAAAGATGGAAAATTTTGCTTGATAATGTTCCTGGTTTAACTATGAAATATTTGTCTAATACTCGTTGGGAAAGTCGAATTAAAAGTGTTAAAGCTATAGATTTCAATGTCCCCAAATAAGATGTGCTTTATTAGAATTATATAAATCTTGTGAAAATGATGCAAAGACAAAGAGTGAAGCAGAAAGTTTGATAAATGCATTAGAGAATTTTGAGTTTTTGCTTGGTATGATATTTTGTTTGCTATTAATATGGTGAGTAAAAAATTACAATCCAAGTCTATGTGTATTGATACTACTATTAAACAATTGCAAGATGTATGTTCATATTTTGAGAATTATCGAGTAGAAGGATTTACAAAAAGTATGGACATTGCAAAAGATGTTGCCCTAGAAATGGATGTTGAACCTATCTTTCCAATTAAACGTCGTGTGATTAGGAAAAAATATTTTGGAGAAAATAATGAAGATGACGTAAATCTTTCACTGGAAGAATCATTTAAAATAAATTATTTTTTTACTGTTGTTGATATGGCCATTTTTTCTTTAAAAAATAGATTTGGAGAATTGAAAACATTTGAAATTATATTTGGATTTTTATATAATTCTCAAAAGTTAAAGTCATTTGATGATAATGAATTGAAAGAATGTTGTGTTAAATTTCATAGAAGTTTTACTAATGGACATTTATCTGATATGATGTTGATGTAAATGATCTTTTCTCTGAATTAAAAGTTTTACGATTCACTTTGTCATCTGACACAATGTCTGCGATTGATATTCTTAAATTTGTCAAATCTGTAGATTGTTATCCGAATGTATCTATTGCTTACAGGATTTTATTGACAGTGCCTGTTACTGTAGCATCAGCTGAAAGAAGTTTTTCAAAGCTCAAGTTAATAAAGACTTATTTAAGGTCGTCAATGTCACAAGAGAGACTGAATGGCTTGACAATTTTATCAATAGAGAAAAATATGTTGGAAAATGTTGATATTGATGTAATTATAAATGATTTTGCTTCTCAAAATGCTAGGAGAAACATTTTTAAAGATTAAATTTTTTTTATCTAATTTATTTATATATTCTTTAGAAATTATATGTAGTTCTTTTAATATTTAAGTACTTTTGAAATAAAAAAAAAATTATAATATATTTTTTTAAAAGTAATAAAATGAAAGGGGCCCAATTTCGATAATTTGCCTAGGGCCCTTAAAATGTCAAGAACGGGCCTGATCAAATCCTCCTAAACTTTAATTTCATCTCTCTTACATATTTATGTGTTTTGATTTAATCTATTAATTATTTCAACCCAACAAAATATAATTTGACTAGCCCATAAAAATACAAATTCAGTTCATTAAAAATTAATTACATTTTTTATTAAGATTGATTAAATTAAAAGTTCAACTCATTATACATTAACGTCCAACTAAATATTTAACATTTAAGCACACACATTATTTTAATTAATTAATTTATATTATAAAAATTTAAGTTCTTACAATTATAGATTTATATGTAGAATTAAGTATATAACTATTGAGTTAAAAAACAATTAAAACAAGCTTCTTGTTCCACTTAAATTAATTTGGGCTAAATACGAAATACTCCACTCGACCGGATATCGGAAGAAGGAATGCTTCATCCCGTATCCTCATTCGTAATCGCTGCTCAAACAAGGAATGTCCACCTAAGCACATAGTATATCCCTCGTCGTCCCCCTTTCAATTTAACCGTTGTACTTGTACATGGTCTTTAGCCTCCTCTCTCCGTGTATTTTTTTTTTTTTTTCTTTATTTCTTTTTGAATAATATTGATTTATCGCACCCTTCCGCCCCCCTCACACTCAACCCCCAATTGAGACTCGTCGGCACTCGGCTGAGTGGGCTTATTAACGGCGAGAATTTCCGGTAGTTTCGAATCGCCGGGTGCTTATCGATCTAATTTAGGAGATGTCGTCGGAGGACGAGAAGTTGTTGAAGGAGGCGAAGAAATTGCCGTGGGAGGACCGGTTAACGCATAAGAATTGGAAGGTGAGAAACGACGCGAATATCGATTTGGCGGCGGTTTGCGACTCCATTTCGGATCCCAAGGACCCGCGGCTCCGTGAATTTGGTGAGAACTTTAGCTTGATTCTTGCGTTAGATCTGATTTATTTTGATTTTTGGTCGTGGAGTAGTCGATCTGTTGAAAACGATGAATTAGATAGGTTTCATGTATGTATATATTCATTATTAATGTTGGAGGTTTTGGTTAGGTCCGTTTTTCAGGAAGTCACTGGTGGATTCCAATGCGCCTGTACAGGAGAAGGCTCTGGATGCCCTCATTGCGTTTTTGAAAGCTGCGGATGCTGATGCCGGAAGGTTTATATTTTTCTTTGGATTCATTGTTAATGCTTATTCAATACTCTTTTCTTCGTATCAGTTGTTTTTTTCGAAAATGAGAAGAACATGTTTTTATTTATTGTTTTGCTACTGGTTATAAAGATACGCCAAAGAGATATGCGGAGCAATAGTGGCGAAATGCCTGACCGGTCGGCCTAAAACAGTAGAGAAGGCACAAATGGCGTTTATGCTCTGGGTAGAGTTGGAGGCTGTTGAACCTTTTCTGGTATGTTTCAATTTTAAAACAACACTTTTTCACTATGGTGACAAACACTACATAGCACCTCTTCCTATACCTTTCATATTTTTTTTCTCAGAAGTTGCGTTTCATCTTATCTATTGAGATATCTTTACGTTGTAGGATGTTATGGATAAAGCAATAAAAAATAAAGTTGCTAAAGCAGTTGTTCCTGCTATAGATGTCATGTTTCAGGCATTAAGGTGAGCAATTGATTGCCGTCACCATTTTCTCCTGTTTCCTTTTTCTTTACAATGACATTTTGTTGGATAATGAATCAGTGAATTTGGGTCAAAAATAGTTCCACCAAAAAGAATACTGAAGATGCTTCCTGAACTTTTTGATCATCAAGATCAGAATGTTCGTGCTTCTTCGAAAGGGTTGACACTAGAGCTTTGTCGTTGGATAGGAAAGGACCCTGTAAAATCAATATTGTTTGAAAAGATGCGAGATACAATGGTAAACAAAGTTTAAATATGCAGTTATGCACTAGATTCTTCTTTACATGACTTTCCTGTTTTTGCAAAGTCCTTATCTTTTGGTGTCCTGTTAAATTAAGAAAAAAGAGCTGGAAGCTGAGGTTGCTAACGTAACTGGAATTGCAAAACCAACTCGTAAAATCAGGTATCCCCCTCCCTCTCTATCTAGCACTGCAATTTATACATTACTCCCTTACATCTGGAAACATGTGTGGATAACCCCTTTTTCAAGCTCTCTTTATATTTATTTTTTCTGTTCTTTTGTTGTGGACTTGTGGTAAGGGAGTACAACCTGTAAGTCAGTACATATACGTTAAATAATTAATTAGACTTTCTTGAGAATATTATATTGCATTTCCCATGTTTGGTGATTTCTATGAAGTATGAATATTATTGCTTAAGTATGAAGTATTAATGTGATTTTTATTGCTTAAGTATGAATATTATTGCTTAAGTTTTAAGCTTTAATTGTTGGAAGTGTATGTGTTTGATACTTTTATATTTCAATCTTCATGTTGGCTTTTGAATCTTATACCATTAGATTTCTGAGTTTCTTCTTGTGTATGTTATACCATTTGAATTAAATGTTATAACTATTAGTACTTTATTGTTGTTTAGGGTCCCAAAATTCATTATGCAGTACTTCTGTTTCTTATAATCTTTATATTGCACTTGTTGTATTCAAGGTCTGAGCAGGACAAGGAGCCAGAACCAGAAACTGTTTCTGAGGCTGCAGTATCTGGGCCTGCTGAAGAATCTGTAGCTGAATGTATGTGCTTATTAAGATTAAAATTCCCTTTGATTTAACAGCATCTCAAACTTAGGCTTGATAGTTTGAACCAGTCACAGTCAATTATGATTGCTATTGTCTTACGCACTGTATTACGTACCTGACTATCCTTTCCTTTTCTGATGTACGTGTACACTTTCAGTGCCAAAGGAGATAGATGAGTATGAATTGGTTGATCCAGTTGATATACTGACACTTTTAGAGAAGTCTGGATTTTGGGAAGGAGTGGTAAGTGATCTATGTTTACATATTTACAGTTAGCCCATACTCAGGATATAACTTGGAACCTCGTATTGATATCATATATTTCTGCGTTACTTTATTGATTGTAATGCTAGCTTATTGTGATCTGGAGGATTTATGTGTATTACAGAAAGCTTCCAAATGGTCTGAGCGAAAAGAGGCTGTTGCTGAATTGACCAAACTTGCGTCTACTAAAAGAATTGCTCCTGGAGATTTTTCGGAAGTTTGTCGAACATTAAAGAAGGTTTGTGATCGATCTGCTTCGTGTACACTGTACAACTTTATAGAATCTTCAGTTTGCTGTATGTTAATCAATATTTTGTCTGTATACCAATGTCTGCAAAAAATGAGAGAAAGAACACTGATGATATTTGATGATGAGTTTTATGCTTCATGGTTGTGACTCATAGAATTGTATCCAATGGGGCATAAAAGTAAGTATGATAGTTGATACATATCACAAATTGGGTTTTCAGAGAGGATAAAAGTATATTCCTTGTTACTTTGAGTTTGAGGTGAACTGCTGGAAAAAATGAACATCTGATGAGAATTGATCACAAACACATTTTAACTGACATTTGATTTTGTATAACCATGTAAATGATCCTTAAATTTTGCATCTTATAAAATGCATTTAAAGTAACGTTTCTGTGCATTGCTTGACGACATGATGTGCAGTATACAGTTTTGTATTTTCTATGATCATTTGCTGACTACCTGAATCCGGAATAAAAAATATACATGAAGTTGATATGTGCAGATTGATTACACCATGTTTTCGGAAATTGCAGCTTATTACAGATGTAAACATTGCTGTTGCAGTAGAAGCTATTCAATCACTAGGAAATCTTGCCAGGGGTCTGAGAACCCATTTCTCAAACAACTCACGCTTCTTATTGCCTGTACTACTGGTTAGTATATCATTATTGCTCGTAATTTTAGATAAAATGGGGCTGCTTGTTCAATGAGGAATTTGGGAAGGTTATCTGTAACTTGGTCTTTACAATTTTTCATTTTCTAGTTATTCAGTCGAAAAAGATTCAGAAAAATATTAAAATATTTTTTCCTTGAAATATCACGATGGAGTTCTATGTTATTCTCGTTTACGGCTTACATGAGCTTGATCATTGATGATTTATAGGAAAAACTGAAGGAGAAGAAACCTACTTTGGCCGAGGCACTGACACAAACTCTTCAAGCCATGTACAAATCAGGATGCTTGAACCTCGCTGACATTGTTGAAGGCAAGATTTATATCTGTTTTTAACTCTGTACTGCTCTCCTTGCATTAATTATACAACCTATTCCTGCAAACCTTTCATGAGTGCCTCTTGTTTCTGTTGTGAACCCACATTAGTTTCTCTATGCTTATAACTATAAGCTCTGACATCACTGTTGAGGATACCTTATTGCTGATTGTTTGGTCATATGGCATTTTCATTATATTCATCTTGATTGTTATATTTTTGTCTCAAAAACTTGAGCAGTAATTCCAAAACAGTATAAACGACCCATTATTTTGAACTTTGAAGTCAATAATTTTTTTGTAGTTATTGCTCAAGCTTCTGACATATGTCGATCTCGCTAAATCACTTAGCATTTCTTACCTATTTTCCTCTTGTCGATATTGTTCATTGCTGAAGGTAGCACAAAAATTGGTGAAGGGTGCAAAATGTTTGATTAGCTAGGTATTTTTATCGACAACGAACCTTCTGAATAACTTGTTTTTCTTGCAGATGTTAAGACCTCAGTAAAAAATAAAGTTCCTCTTGTAAGATCATTGACGTTGAACTGGGTTACATTTTGTATTGAGACAAGTAACAAGGCTATCATACTTAAAGTGCACAAGGAATATGTTCCAATATGCATGGAGGTTAGTTGAAAAGATGGCAATAATTGGGTGGAACACAATCTAAAATTTTGAATTCATTTTGCTTCTTTATAATCAGTTGCTTTGTTTTACACAATTTTGCTTGGGATTGCGCACTTGTCTCTGATATGAGTGATATAGGTTTATTTTATGTGCTATTGTTGCCATTTTTGTGTAACTTTTATTAAATCACGAAGCATGTTTTTCTTCCTGTTTTATATTTGGAATGAGTGGTTTCATTTTTAACTTTATCGAACTGTGTGGATTATGCAGTGCTTAAATGATGGAACACCTGATGTTAGGGATGCAGCTTTTTCAGCTTTGGCTGCTGTGGCTAAGGTACCTGTTTTAGGATCTCTGTCAACTTGTCAAATTTCCTCACGTTCTCTTTTTATGTTAATTTTATAAATATTTTATTCATTATCAGATGGTTGGTATGAGACCTTTAGAAAAGTCATTGGAAAAGCTGGACGATATTAGGAAAAAGAAGTTATCTGAGATGATTGTGGGTTCAACAGGAGACCCATCCGCTGTTCCAAGCTCAGGTTTGGAGTTATCTATTATGATTATGTTCATTCACTGTGTACATTTTTAACATAGCCATTCATTATGATATGTCAGCTGCAGTTTCATCATTTGGTGTAGGTATGTCGTGCACAGAGGTAATTTGTTTTTGAATCGAAATATTTTTTTCCCATTATATTTTATTCTTACACTTAATGATGTTCAACAAGAAATTGTAGAAGATAGGTTATTCTGGGATGAATAATAATTCATTTTTGTTTTCATTTTTTTGTTTCTCCTGTTTTTTGGCATTTCATTTGAGGAATAAAATATACTGTTTTAGTCGGCGCAAACTAGCTCTGTAAATTATCTGAGAACTTTATCTACTAGAATTGTTAGCGATTTGTAATTTTGTAGTATTCAATTTCAAGCACGTTGACTCTGAAATTTAGAAATGAGCTTCCCTTTTCCATGTTCTTTCCATTGTACAAATAGCGAAAGAAAAATTTGTAGATTACCTACAGACTTGCACATCTTTTCCAGGTTAACCTTTATGGTGAACATTTTGTCTTCTTTATTCTTGGTGCAGGCCTCCGATGGAGCATTTGTTAAAAGATCAGCAGCTAGCATGCTTAGTGGGAAGAAGCCAATTACCACAGCTGTAAGTTATTACATAACTCGATTCTCTTGTCCTGTTGGACATGGTCGGAAGCTCAAATAAAATTTTATTTTCCATTTGACGCATGATTATATGACTACTCTCTCTTTTCCCTTGTACGTACTATTTTTTTGATTTTTTAGCCTGCCGCGACAAAGAAAGCTGCAGCTGGTAAATCTGCTACCATCAAGAAAGGTGATGGAGGAGGACAATCAAAAGTTCCTAAGGCAGTGGAACAAGAAGATATTGAGGTAGCATTGACATGTCTTCCTTACACAGTTTTCCGTTTCTGTTGTTTCAACTATTACTATTCTGGAAATTCCAATATGTATTTCCTACCTTCACTTTCCTGGCACCTTGTTCTTACAGCCTGCTGAAATGAGTTTGGAAGAGATTGAGACTAGGTTAGGATCCCTTATACAACCGGATACAATTACTCAGCTAAAGAGTGCTGTTTGGAAAGAGCGGCTTGAAGGTTCTCATCTTCTAACTAGCTCTAGACTTTATTAGCTCTACAACATTATCTTAACTTGGTCAAATTTAGTTCCTTTTCATCCCCTTATAAGTTATACTACGTCATTTGCTTTGTTTGTTTACTTAGATTTGAATCCATGTTACTTATCATTACACTGCCTCCCTATTTTCAAATTCTGAGAAAACTGGTGGTGCCTTTACCTCTTAAATATCACTCTTCCCCTCGTTTTGGAAAAAGTGCACTAAGAATTGACTTCTCTGAATAAAGACTACTATTTTATGTAGATCCTTTTTAATTTTCACCTTCTCGATGAAGTCTAGTGTTTCTGATTGTTACTCAATCTTTTGGTAGTTCCAAGTGAGCATGTACCTGGAATCCTTTTAGATTCATCCATGATTACTAATGACCTTTAGCAGTGAAGCAATTTACGAAATGGATTGCCTCTTTGAAATTGTGATTATTCTAGTGATTAACATCAATGTTTCATAAAACGTATGAGTCGTACGTCTTGACTCGCGAGTCGTACCGCCTCGGCACTCGAGTGATGAGGTGCACAACTGCACAAGTCAACACCGTTTTAAAATTTGTATTCTTTGATACATGTCCAAGTCAACTTGTGTGAAGCGGACACCAATTTTTTTCTTGTTTTTTGTTTTCTTGCTGGATTAATCTTCTTCCCATCACTACTAACAACTGCGATCGAAACAGAAATCTCATCTTAAATTTTCATTTTTATTTATCGCTTCCAGATACGGCAATAAGATTTCAAGTAGTCAACATCTCTATTAATGATCCGTTGATTAGATTTGTTGTTACTGCTTAAGTTTTATTTATCGTTAGTCTTTGCTTTACGAATGGCTTTTTTTTAATGATTTATTATTGTTTATTAGTACAATTAATATTATTGTTGACTTGTGTTTTTTCGATAATTATTTACTTTTGTTTTTAAAGTTGAGACGTACGCATCGTGCTGCCCAAGTCACGTATTTTAAAACATTGATTAACATGTGGGTTTTGATTTGGAATTTTTATTATTGTATTGTAGCTATTGTTTCTTTCAAAGAGCAAATTGAAGCACTAAACAACCTTGATCCATATGTTGAGATTTTGATCCGGTTAATATGTGTTGTTCCTGGATGGAATGAGAAAAATGTTCAGGTATAAAATAGTTTGAGCAAACTTATGTTTCTGACGGTAGCTCTTTTGCTGTTAGTTAAATGGATTAGTTAGCTCATCTTCCGCAAGATGTTGTTGAGCAGGTCCAGCAACAGGTTATTGAAATCATTTCGCACATAGCTTCAACGTCGTCGAAGTTTCCCAAAAAATGTGTTGTGCTCTGCTTATTAGGTCAGAAATTCTTGCTATTTCTACTACATTTATATGAAAATAGTATGTTTTTCTTTGATTACCCTTGTATACTACTCCGTATTTATTCTTGCACTTGTTAGCTGCTAACTATGATTATATTTTGATCGAGACGTTTTGGAGATTTAAGTGATGCCCATATTGTTTATAAAATGGGTACGTTTTTTGTCTTATTGATAGGTATTGCTGAAAGAGTTGCTGACATAAAGACTCGTGCTCAGGCCATGAAATGCCTCACTACTTTTTGTGAAGCTGTGGGCCCAGGGTTTATTTTTGAAAGGGTGAGTCTACTTTTGTTATAGATATGCCAATATGTTGATTGTTGAGAATATCACAGGCCTGACGGTTGTGTAGGGTGAGTTATTTTGCTTTACTCTATGAGTGTCTTGTACTATGAAGAGAGAGTTATGTAGCCATGACAAAGCAGAAGAAATGCTGCTATCTTGATGAACCACTGGAATGGAGTGAATTGCACCTGCAATTTCCCCAAATAGAGCAATGAAAACACTTTTTTCTTTTAACATATTCAAGTTGGATATCACAACAATTCTTATGCATATAACTAACAACTACAATTAAAGTCCTCAGTCCTCTGCTTTAAGTTAAAGTAGTTTAATTCATGGCAATGACTTGATTGATCGTGTTGTTAATTGAGCCCAAGGAATAAAAATTTGAATTGAGCAACTTTGGAAAAATTCAATATATTTATCCTATATATTATTTCAAATACATTTTTTTATTAATTAATTAATTTATTATTATTTGACTGCTTTAGATGTATAAAATAATGAAAGAGCACAAGAACCCTAAGGTTCTTAGTGAATGCCTGTTGTGGATGGTTTCTGCTGTGGAGGACTTTGGTTTATCTTATATCAAGCTGAAGGTGCGGATGCTTCTTTGTACAAATTTGTTTTCTTTTAAATAGCATCATGAATATGATATTAATATCTATTATATTTCATATTGCAGGACTTGATTGATTTCTGCAAGGATATTGGTTTACAATCTAGTGCTGCTGCAACTAGAAACTCTACCGTTAAGCTAATTGGTGTTCTACACAAGTTTGTTGGTCCAGGTGATAAAAGTTGCCTTTTGTTGTCTTATCATGCTATTGCTATTCAGATGTTAACAGGGATTATCTGCTACCCTGCTTGTAGATATCAAGGCGTTCCTCTCAGATGTTAAACCTGCTTTGCTTAGTGCTCTTGATGCTGAGTATGATAAAAATCCATTTGAGGTAAGTTTTGGTTTGCGCTAAACCATTTACATTACATTGATCTATTTGGCTTGGCGTTCACTACTTTAATATTATTATCCGCAGGGAACATCTGCCGTTCCAAAGAAGACTGTGAAAGTAACTGATTCTACAACATCCATAGCTGCGGGTGGTGCAGATGGTCTTCCACGTGAAGATATTAGTGAAAAGATCACTCCCACCTTATTGAAGGGCCTGGAGAGTTCGGACTGGAAGGTATGGTAGTATGGTACACAATAAATAGCACATATAGAGATGAAGCCTCTTAACAATTCAAACTCTCTTTAGCAATGTTGACATTATTTTTACCCCTAGATTCGCTTGGAGTCCATTGAAAGTGTGAATAAAATCCTGGAAGAAGCTAATAAGCGTATTCAACCCATTGGAACTGGTATATCATCTACTGGTTCGTTTAACGATATATTATAATTGTATGAAATATATTCACCTATTTTTCATACATCTAGGAGAGCTTTTTGGAGCCCTTCGAAGTCGTTTACATGATAGCAACAAAAACTTGATTATGGCAACACTGTCCACAATTGGTGCTCTTGCATCTGCAATGGGACAGCCGGTTGAGAAGTCAAGCAAGGTTCGTTCCGCAAACTCTCATTTCTGTATACTTTGTATAAGACATACATAATTTACTTTAATGTGGTTCCTGCAGGGCATTTTGTCTGATATATTGAAATGCCTCGGTGACAATAAAAAGAACATGCGAGAGTGCACTTTAAGTACTTTAGACTCTTGGCTTGCTGCTGCTCATCTTGATAAAATGGTCATCATTCACGTACTTCCTTCAAGTCATATTTCATCATCTTGGTTCATGTATTTTTAACGTTGTTCCAGTCTCTTTTTTTCAGGTCCCTTATGTTACAGCGGCTCTTACGGATGCCAAGGTTGGTGCAGAAGGTCGAAGGGATCTTTTTGATTGGTTATCAAGACAACTTGTAGGGTTGACTGATTTTCCTGATGCTATACAGCTGCTAAAACCCACCGCATCTGCTATGACGGTATACAATCTTCCGCAAATCTAAACTTGTTATTAATTCTCACTGTTCTGCATTTTCCCGTATCCAGTTCTTCTCCTTAAATTTGTTTCTGTAACTTCCCAGGATAAATCAGCAGATGTTCGTAAATCTGCTGAAACATGCTTTAGTGAAATATTGAGAGTTTGTGGACAAGAAATGGTATGTATGTTGCTTAGTTTTGAGGATCTATTAGCCATCTCCTACCCTAACTCACTGTTTGATCTTTTTTTTTTTTTTCGTTTTTTTTCCAACTAATAGGTTACAAAAAATTTAAAAGATATACAAGGTTCTGCTTTAGCTATTGTTGTTGAAAGACTGAGGCCACATGGGGCTTTCCAAGGTAGTGTTTCATGTTATGTAGTATGTACCCAGTTATCTGCCTTGAACGTCTTCAGACCCTTCCTGAATTGTTACGCTGCTTGTTGGCTTTTAGAAAATTATGAATCTGGTAGATCAATTTCAGTCAGCACATCATCCAAAAACGCATCAAAGTTGGGAAAATCCAATGGGCGGCAAGGAAACAGAGTTGCACCTTCAGTATGTCTTCGTCTGATTAATTTGCTCTTTTTTCTTTCTTAAACATATATTTCGATTGATATCCTGCTTTTATAGAGAAATGTTCCTACGAAGGGATCTAGACAAGAGGCAATTGTGTCTGTTCAAGACATCAATATTCAGTCACAAGCATTGTTCAATATTAAGGACTCAAACAAGGTATTTTCGTAACAGTAATTGAAAAAAAAAACAGCTTAATTAACCTCTACAGATTCTACAAATATGAACCAAGTAATACTTCTGCAGGATGATAGAGAAAGAATGGTAGTTCGCAGATTCAAGTTTGAGGAGTTACGTTTAGAGCAAATTCAAGAACTTGAGGTTTCTGTCTATTGAGCATTTGTTTCAAATTTTCTGTTCCTATTTTTTATGCATAGTTAAATATTGTGAACCAAACCGTAATAATTTAACTACTATTGCTTCTAATAATTAGTGGGAAATAGATACTTGTCAACCTGAGAAGTAATCCGATCATTCAGTTTCCAGATATGTTGTTTACAGTGTTTACAGTTAATATTAGGATTGAATGAGTTAAATAAGTTTATCATTTGGATGAAATTAGATGTTCCAAAAATTATTGCATATGAAGCTAATATCTTTTTGAGATGTTACTTGTTAGTAAAAGTTAATGGGTATTTTTGACAGAATGATGTACTGAGGTATTTTAGAGAGGATTTGCATCGGAGGTTGTTAAGCACCGACTTCAAGAAGCAAGTTGATGGGATTGAAATGTTGCAGAAGGTATTTTAGTTATAAAACCAAGGTTATCTTAACATGGCTTTTGAATAGGCTCACTTAATCAAGTTCTTTTCATTTTAGGTTCTTTCATCCATGGGAAGAGAGTTCATTGAAGTCATAGATATACTATTAAGGTGGTTTGTTTTGAGGTTCTGCGAATCCAATACTTCATGCTTATTAAAGGTATATAATAATATTACCAATTTGTCAATTATTATTGCCAATGTGCCTCTTGGGCCGCGTGTTTACTTGAAGTTCTGAAGAATTAAAATGATAATGTTGCATACAGGGTGATGCTAGAAAGCAGAAGTATTAGTTTATAAACTATTGAAGTTACATGCTGATTCAATATTTTATATTTAGCCCTATGCAGTGCTGACCTACTGAATTAGATCTTGATGTGTTTTTTTTCTCTATTCTCTATTATTACATTAAAACTGACTTGCCACTCTGTCCATCATTCCTTTTAAAATCATTTATAAGGTGCTGGAATTTCTTCCTGAACTCCTGGACATGTTGACGAATGAGGCCTACACAATGACTGAAGCGGAGGCAGCCATTTTTCTTCCTTGCTTGGTTGAGAAGGTAATAGCCAAACTAACTGATGTATCATACATTCTACCTTTTGTATGATACTTTTTCTTTAGTCGCTGGCATTTGGTACCACCAATTCCTTTTGGTAGCTTCCAACTGAAATAGTTGGTGTGTGTGTGTCTTTAACCTTTTAATATTTATTTTTCTTCGACTTGTTTCCAAATTTTTTTCTGCAGTCTGGACATAACATTGAAAAGGTTCGAGAAAAAATGCGAGAATTGATGAAGCAGATCATACACTCTTATTCCGCTACCAAAACATTTCCTTATATTTTGGAAGGCTTACGTTCTCGAAATAACAGAACAAGGATTGAGTGTGCTGATCTTGTCGGATTCTTACTCGATAATTATGGAACTGAGGCGAGTCTCTCTTTTTTCTTTTGTTTTCTATGGTTGTATACATTAACTTTTGATTTTTCACTGTCTTGACATGTTCTTTTCCTCATCAGATAACCGGACAATTAAAATCATTGCAAATTGTAGCAAGCTTAACTGCTGAACGAGACGGTGATACCAGGAAAGCTGCTCTAAATTCTTTGGCTACTGGATACAAGATTCTTGGTGAGTTTTATATATCTCCATCGTACTGTAGGCAATGACTAGATAACAGCATCAACGTGAGTAATAAAATATTTATATACTTTAACCTTTTTGTTTGATCATTGTGCAAATAATTTGTTTATAAGGCGATGACATTTGGAAATATGTCGGGAAGCTAACGGAGGCCCAAAAGAGCATGTTGGACGACAGATTTAAGTGGAAGGTTTGTACATTGTTGTGCTTTATGTTTAGTTTTAGGTTTTTTATTTTTCTGTTTTCCTTCCCACAACTATATTTATTTGTACTTTTCAGGCTCGGGAGATGGAGAAGAGGAATGAAGGGAGGCCAGGAGAAGCTAGAGCTGCCCTAAGGCGTTCAGTGAGGGATAATGGGTATGGTTCTAATCAAAACTCTCTATAACCTTGGATCAGAAAGTTATATAGTGTTTTGTAATTATCCAGATTTTATTATGTACTATTACATAATGATTATTATGACATACCTAGGAAATCAGTTGAGTATGAGTAACTAAAATGTTTTTCAGCGATAATATTAATTTTATCCAAGCATTCAGGGAGTTATTTTGTCAAAGTCCATGAGTTTCTTTGATGTGCACACTTGATTAGTTCAATCATCATTTGATTAGGTTTTATGCCAACATTGCCCTTTTCTTATATTGATTACATTTTTTTTGTCTTGTGTATACTGTTTACATTTATATTCAATTTGAGTTTCTTTTTGGTTCTTGATTTGAAATCCATTTTATCCAAACAATCATATTTTTAGTAGCTTATACTAAATGTTACTCCTTTTTCCCACTTCTATCTTCACACTTTTTATAGACGTCCCACATATATTCACACCCTAAAAACGGAAATAATTATATATACTTTTCCATTTTAAAATACAATTATACCCCTACCTTTTTACCTACTTTTCCAGCTTTCCCTACAATTACTTATATATTGTAACTTTAAAAGACAATTTTACCCTTATGTTTTATCAACATAATGAAAGTAGTAACATTTTTTCTTAATATTTGTGCTAAAACAAGTGCGAAGATATAATCGGGACAGAGGGAGTATTATTTTTATGGAGAAGTTATGTTTAATTTTTGCATGCTCTAAAATGGAATTATAAAATTATTTACATTAAAGACATTATGTAAATCAGTCTGTTTTGTCATCTCTTTGCAACTTATTTTTCTCAACCTGCAGATTGGATCAAGCTGAGCAAAGTGGGGAAGTTTTGCGGTCTACGAACGCTCCTATATTCAACCGGTAGGTGATCGTTACTTGTTTATTTTACGCTCACACACTCGGATTCACGCTGGCTTCTACACTTTGTTGGGTACATTAAGTTTGTAATAAAGATACTAATTTGCTTCTACATACCATGCGTTACTTTTGTTGTCACAGGGAGAATTATGTTCATTCCGAAGCTCACACAGATAGAATTCAGATGCCTCAGACATATACTGCTGTTGGTCCCGCAGACTGGAACGAAGCTTTGGATATAATACAGCATGGTTCTCCTGAGCAGGTGTGTTTTATGAAGGAATTTCAAATGAGGACCCACGTTTAATTTTATACAACCAATCAATATATGCCCAAATTTTAATAACGTATCAATGTTCATCTTATTTTTATATCTGTTTTAGTTTATTTTCTCTGGTATTCAAACTCGATGTAAAATTAAACTGACAAGGTCATAAGGGTTTGTTGCAAAGCTCAAAAGTTTGAATACCAGAGAAATAGAAAAACTAATAAACAACGATGACATTAATAAAAGAATATATATAAGAAATTAATTATATAACTTAGAATGAGATGTGATAACTGATAACTGATAACAGTACTCGAGTAAAAATGAAATCTGGGAGGGGTTCAAATTTGAGTCTTACATTAACTTATGTGGTCTAAAGTGTTCTGCATATATGTACTCTGGAAGTGCACAGCCTAATTTATCTTTAAATGACCAATACAATTTTAAGTTGATAATAAACCTAATTGGCCAACAATCAATGACAGAATATATTGGGTTAGTACTCTGGAAGTTGCTGAACTGTACTGGCAGCATAGCTATGGTTCTACCATCTGATTATTACCTTATTAATTTTACACGTGTATACTCTGTATGAACTAATGCTAATCCTAATCTTATGTACTTGAGTTCCAAAATAAAAGATGTAACTGAAAATTTTCAAAGTTGCCCAGGTACCTACTTAAAATTAAATTCTTTTATTACAGTGATTGGTTAACTTTGCTTAGTACTGTAATGCTTGTAAGATCTTGCATTTTATCATTGGATCTGAGCTTGCATAGAAAATGAGTTAAAGATTCTTCTGGATCATGAAGCAAGACTTTCTATTATTTTTACTGTACACAACCTAATGCATATATGACTCTTCATCTGCAGTCTGTTGAAGGAATGAAAGTTGTGTGCCATGAACTTGCGCAAGCAACTGCTGATCCTGATGGCAACACATTGGATGACGTACTGAAAGATGCCGATAGACTTGTTTCATGCTTGGCAAATAAGGCAATCAGTTTATTGTTCCATTTTCCCCTGTGGCCTTCTAGTTATTTTTTATCAGGGCTCCTTGCTAAGTATTTTTATTTTATTTTTGGCCTTTTATTTTGTGCAGGTGGCGAGGACTTTTGACTTTAGTCTTACTGGTGCATCTTCAAGGTCTTGTAAATATGTTCTGAACACTCTGATGCAGGTAGAGAATTTTGATTTATGAAGCTTAAATTGGAAAGTCCCAATTAACCTGTATCAACTGAGTTAGGAATTATTATTGATGCAGACTTTTCAGAACAAGAGACTTGCTTACGCAGTTAAAGAAAGCACCCTTGATAGTCTCATTACAGAACTGTTGCTTTGGCTTTTGGATGAAAGGGTTCCGCAGATGGATGATGGCAGTCAACTTTTAAGAGCTTTGAATGTTTTGATGTTGAAGATCCTGGTAATTCCTTTTATTTTATACTTTTTCATCAATATGTTGTACAACATGAGCATGGGAAAGTTCATTACAAAACTTATGCTTGTTTCTTTGGATATCTTGACCATGAGTTCAGGATAACGCCGAACGTACTTCATCTTTTGCCGTGCTTATAAATCTATTGCGGCCCCTTGATCCATCCAGATGGCCATCTCCAGCGACAAATGAGTCTCTCATTATTAGAAATCAGAAGTTTTCAGATTTGGTTGTTAAGTGTTTAATAAAACTTACTAAGGTAGTGTTTCTACACTTTTGGGTCTGTTTTAAATAAATATCATAATATATGTGTACTTATTGTCTTGACTTTTGACGATAAATACTAAACCATGCCCCACTTGTTGCGTGTGTTCTAGGTCCTACAAAATACAATATATGATGTAGACCTTGATAGAATCCTTCAGAGTATCCATATATATCTTCAAGAATTGGGAATGGATGAAATTCGAAAGAGGTATCTACTTCATCGTTAGTTTAAACAAAAAGTATTTCATCGCTTCACTCTTTCTTACATTTTTTGATTTCCTGCTAATTTATTCAAGAGCTGGAGCTGATGACAAACCACTTCGGATGGTTAAAACTGTTTTGCACGAGCTGGTCAAACTTCGTGGTACTGCTATTAAGGGTCATCTTTCCATGGTCCCCATTGACATGCAACCTCAACCTATCATTCTGGCCTACATTGATCTCAACCTTCAGGTATTAATGGCGATAAACTCATTGCCATCCCTCTTTTTCACTTTACTTTTCTTTTCTTCCTAATAAAAAGTTCAAAAAAAAAAATGAACAGACTTTGGCAGCTGCAAGAATGTTGACCCCATCTGGGCCAGTTGGGCAAACACACTGGAGTGATTCAACTGCCAACAACCCAGCGCCGGCAGCACAATCGGCTGATGCACAATTGAAGGTATTGTGTGCGGTCTAAGTTAGTCTCACCATAGTATATTTTAATTCTGCCTATTTCCTATTTTGTCCTTTTTTTTTTTAATTTAATACTTATCTCAGCAAGAATTAGCTGCAATATTCAAGAAAATTGGTGACAAGCAAACTTGCTCAGTTGGGCTGTATGAACTATATCGTATAACACAGTTATACCCTCAGGTACTTGGTTTATATCACCTTTCTACTGTATTCAAATTGCAATCTTAATTTCAGTGCATCATACCTTGTAAATGCACCTATTTGTATCTTTTGCAGTTCTTACAATCACATTTAAGTTTTGTTTGCCCCATCTATTCCCAGGTTGATATTTTCTCCCAGCTGCAAAATGCCAGTGATGCATTTCGGACATATATTAGAGATGGTTTGGCACAGGTCTGCATTTTTTTTAAATAACGGAATATAAGTTATTACGTTTTGCTATAAATTGTAACCCTTTAACAACTGTTAAGTCACTGTGGCAGATGGAGAGAAATGCAGCTGCAGGAAGGACTCCTTCAAGTGTGCCCTTGCCTACTCCACCACCCGCAGCCCTTAACCCGTCTCCGAGATTCGGACCTCTATCCCCCGTACATAATGCAAACCCACTGAATGATTCTAGAAATATAAACCCAAGAGCTGAACCAACAAATTTTATCTTACCACCATCATATGCTGAAAATGATAAACTTGGTAATGCTGTCTCCTCGAAACTGTCCGGTTATGATCAATTGGGCTTACATCAGAACTTTGAGGAGTCGAGAAATGACAGATTATCATCGGGTGGTTAGTTACCATGTTAACAGGGAATAATTGCAAACTATCTTTGAGGCTTAAATTTAATTGCATAAAAAAGGTCCAGCATTAATCCCTTGAGGCATATTTCTAATTTGAAAAACACCTGAATTATTAAGGGTTAGATTTTTGTATGTAAATCTTTTTTTTTTGTTGGGTGTAGCTGCTCGTGTATTTTTCTACATCATGAACTAATAATAACGAATGTTAATATGTTTAAATGCAGTGACAAATGGAACATTAGATGCTATTAGAGAAAGAATGAAGAGCATACAGTTAGCAGCTTCTGGAGTTAATCCCGAGCCAAGAGGCCAGCCATTAGTACATGTAAATGGAAATGCCAATCATCCTTCTGGTGGAGAAGGGCAAACTGGTAATCATACGCATGCCGGTGGGATCCTTCCAAGGGATGAGAAGGCTTTATCTGGTCTACAAGCTCGTATGGAAAGGTTAAAGAGCGGTTCATTCGACTCTCTCTAGGAAAATTCTTGCGTTGTATCTATGAGTTAGTTGTATGCACTTTTAGTGATTGTGAGATTGAAGGAGTGGAGCTATATCTATGTATTGTGTAATTTTTGTTTACGGGAGGCTTTTGACTTGTGAGAAGGTAGAATGAATGACATCGAGATAAAGTGTCATCAGGTACAGTTAATTTAGTTTGTATATTAATTGTGAATCGATTATTAGTAACACGCTCATTCACTTGTTTCCTTGTCGTCTATTACTACAATTTTTTTTGTGGCTGAATTAATCCAGTTGAAGGAATCATTCGAATGTGAAGGACATTTATGCATTACTTATATTAAAGGGACAACTTCTAAACATAATATATCTCGCAAAAGCAATCCAGCAAAAGTAATGTTCTTTGCGACCAAATGGTGTAGAGAATTCGGAAACGTTATATCATACTGCACTGATAATTCGTTATTTTTTTGATAGTTTTCGGTACAGGAAACTTGATATTTTAATATTTTCTACGTATTTCTCACCTTCTCGGGCCCCTATTTCTACATTTTTTAATGAATAATGAGTAGTCGGTTGGATCGGTGCTCGTTTATAAGTGTCTTGATACTACTTGTAGGTTGAGAATCAAAGCAACCCACCAAATTATTATCCCATCCGATGTAGTAACAAAAAGTCGTACCTATTTTCAGGCGATCATCCTATGTCAGCAATTTAATGAGTAAAAAACCAAAAAACAGATTGAGTCTCAGATCAACTAGTAATTTAAGATTTGCATGACTGAACTACTACCACACCACCACATGAGCATGTAACACCAATTTAATTAAAATAATATAATTATAATTGAAAAAAATAAGAAATAAAAAAGGGTGGTAGCAATAATATTTTATTAACATCGGTTAATATTAATTAATATTACAATTACCGATCCAACACATGAAACAATAAGAAGCATTTTAACTAATTATTGATCTCAAACTTGTACTACATCACCTTACCAACAGTTAAGAGTCACATTAGAAAGGAAACTAAAAAGACCATTTTACCCTCACTACAAGGAAGAAGCGTTCGACGATCTTCCTCCCAACACGCTCGAACTAAACAGCAAGTGTTGAATAACGCTTCCTTCCTCCACCTTCAACTTCCTACTCTGCTTGTTCCACAAATGCACCGCGAAACTCCTCGTCGCAATCTCCCTCACCTTCCCGTCCAGCCACCTCGACCTCCTCCCACTCCCGCCCGCAAAAAGGCTCCCAATCCTTCCCCAACCCACCGGATAAAACGCCACCGGGGGCAAAACCGTCAAATCACACCCCCCGACCTCCACACGACTCACCACCCTCGAAACCAAGTAAGGCCCGTTGTGTCCCCACTTGTTCCCATCGAACGTCCTCGCGAACTCCTCGATGAACTCTCGAAGCATCCGATGGCCCTCGTCGAATATCATCACCGCATTATTCAGCCGGCTCCAATTCCCCGTGGTGGGGTCCACCGTCTGGGCCCCAATCACATTCCTGAGCCCACGAAAGCTCTTCAGAAGGATGACGTCAGTGTCCACGTAGACCCCACCGAACCTGTACAGCAGCCCCATCCTCAGCAAGTTCGAGAGGTTCTGCCCCAACGAGACCCCCCCGGGGTTGACTTCCCCTCGCTCGAGCCTTTTGCACCACGCGTGGGCCCCGGTTGACTCGAACAAAAAGTCAAAGTCGGGGGCGATCGAGGTGGCTCTGAACCCTTTTTCGACGAAGGGGAGAAGGATGCGGGCCCCGTTTTTCGAGTCCATCGAGCGAGACGCGATGATGAGGCAACCGGACGGGTGGGCCCGGAAAAGGCTCTCGACGGAAGACTTCTCTCGGCTTCCGAAGGAACTCGACGAGGAAATCCACGTCATGAAAAAACGAAGCTCGCAACTCTTGAAGAACTTCTTGACCCGAGACTCGAATCGACTCGGGGTGTCTTGATCGGACGGCCCGAGGATCTTTAGAGCGCGGCTCTGCCTCTGGCCTTGATTTCTCTTTCTTCTCCGGCGATGGATAGTTAGTGGGGCCCGGTATTGAGAGCCCGGAAGCGAGGTTGTTGTGACTTCTCCGGCGGCATGATCCGGCGAGATAATGTGCAGCTCCGGCGGGGGTTTGGCCGGGAAAGACGGGATGTTGGTGTGGGAGAATATGGTGAGAGTGTTGTAAGCTAAGAGGCAGAGCAAAAGCAGGGGAAACAGAGTATAGGAAGAAGAGCTTTTGATTCTCTTCCAGTAGGTGAGAAGCTCAGATGTAGTAATATTTTTCATGGGTGTTTCTGGAAATATAATTTACAAATGAGAGAATTCGGGTAAGGGTGCAATTTTTATTTTTATCTTCACCTTGAATATTTTGTGTTTGCTTGATGATGATGGCAAAAATAAAAAAGGAAATTTATATATATAGTGGAATAAGTATGCATGTACATCTATTTAGTATGAGTTTCATTTTCTGTTTTTGTTTTTTTAAGTATTTCTTTTTATTTTATTTTTAATAACACAGTAATTATCATAGGTCTAGCGCATTTAAAACAATATACATCAAAGAATTAAAAATAAAATGTCCTTACATAGTAAAAAAAATATTTTGAATTTGATTTTTTATTCCATTTCTTTCATCGCAACTAAATGAGGTTACATCGGAATTTTTTGTTAAATGTTACTCTCGTAGCATTACACCAAATAATAAATTAATTGTAAATACATACATTATACACATCAAAGACGTGATTGTTAATTTTTTGTTAAATGTTACTCTCGTAGCATTCACTTATACGTAATAATTTTGAATTTACAGTAATTGTGCATATATAAAATCGTGTATGCCTAGTGTAATGATTTATGAGGAAGAAAGTTCAAATGTTAATTCAAACCTTGAAGCAAGTTTATTTTTGTAAAAGTATAATGTGTGTAATAGGCTAAATCAAGAAAAAAATGTTCAATCGATAATATCGTGTGTACAAACAATACCTTTTGTAAGACGTGTAAGACGCCTCAAGAGCCAAGAGGTATTATTTTTTGTAGTACACTGTATTGAAAATTTATTTCAAGAATTAGGAATTACAAGTGTTTTTGCCATTAAAAAAGTTTACTACCTCCGTCCAGCGGGGATGGTCATGTGTAATCAAACACTAAAATTAAAAAAATATTGTATTATTAAAATTAAAAGTAAAAATATAATTTTAAATTGATGAAATAGATACTAGTTGAAAATATTATTTAAAAAAAATAAGTAAAAAGATAAGGGTATATATGTATTTTTAAATGAAAAAATATGAATAATTATTTCATGTAATAAGGTGTGACAATTGATATGAGATAACTAGAATAAAAAAGTGTAAAATAAAAAAATGTGACAATTAACCTATGATAAAGAGAGTATATTAGACCTTGAGATTATGTTATTTTAGATTGAATTTATCAAATTTTTGTTAAAATATTAGTTTCGAAAATAATATTTTGATTTACATCGCGTCTTTTCTGTCACACTGTGTTTTTGCAAAATATTTTATCGACTAAGTATCTTCTAAATATATTTTATTTTAAACTTTAATTAACCATCAATTTATACTCCTATATATTAAAATCAATAATATATAGTACAATTTCAAATTCATAAAATTTATCGCTTTGCAAATTACTCATACTAATTATTTAGCTTTTAAAATTATTTATTTTTTATAAAACTTAATTTTATATATGTAAAATTGCTTGCATATTATTTAATAATTATATTTGAAAATATATTTTTATTTTATCATTACGAATTAATTTATATTTTTAACATAAATTTTAGTATTATATTTATATTTTTAACATAATTTATTTATAATCAAATTTACCATTTTTATTAAAGGTTTTCGACCCAGGACCCCTCCCTCGCCTTCATGCTCAGGTAATTTTCCTCTGCGACTTAATCTCCACTAGCGACTCTCGATTTAGGGATTCAATCTATCTCCACCATCTCCACTCCATGGCTCCGACCGCCCCCAAATCCGGTGATGCAATATTCGCCAGTGTTGATCGCGTTGTAAGTAGATCGATCATTTTTATTTTATTTTGTGTATTTTTTTATTGTAGATCTGATCTCAATTTATAATCGCAGAATTCGGAGCTCTTTACTCTTACGTACGGCGCTATCGTGCGCCAGCTGCTCACCGATCTGGAGGAGGTGGAGGAAGTTAACAAGCAGCTCGATCAAATGTGATTGCCCTTTTCACTTTGCTTAAACTTGTGATGTTTATTTCTACAAGTAAATGCCATGATTTTTTGAGTCTGTATGTTCTGAGTACTGGTGTTGTTTCCATGGCAGTGGTTATAATATTGGGGTCCGGCTAGTAGACGAGTTTCTCGCAAAATCCAATGTTACCCGATGTGTTGATTTTCGGGAAACAGCTGAAGTCATTGCTAAGGTCAGATAATTGCGAGCTATATCTCTAGAATCTCTCTTACCCGTAGTGATTGTTGTTTGTTAAAAAAATCGAAAGATAAAAATAGCTTCTTTTGGTGTATTTCGATATTAGTCTAGTCTCCCAAACTCTGAATACTAGAACTAATTGATTGATGATTGAACGGAACGTGTGGATGAAATGATGTTGCTTTGTTTTTAGATTATTATCTACGAGTATTTCAGGGTTATTATGGATATTATATTATATTTCTTTACCTGAATAGGTCGGATTCAAAATGTTCTTAGGGGTCACTGCATCTGTCACTAACTGGGATGCCGAAGGCACAACATGCAGTCTAATTTTGGAGGATAATCCTTTGGTAGACTTTGTTGAGCTTCCGGACACCTGTCAAGGTCTTCATTATTGCAACATCTTGAGCGGAGTTGTCAGGGGAGCTCTTGAGATGGTGAGCTTTCTCTCTCCCCTCTATAAACATTGTAACCTTATGTGCTCTGTTTTATTTCTTTTGAAGTATGACAGGGTGTTAGGGATTATAAACATATTCTTGTGACTTATGTTTCGCATTTGGCCAAGGGGCTAAACTTTTTAATATCCAGAAATATCGTAAAATATATTCTCGTGTATAATGAGGAATTCTTATATGGAAGCGTATGGTCGTGTTTGTTTATGTTTCAACTACTCGTTTTGGACGTGGCTAAGGGGCTAAACTTTTAAAGTATCAAAATATCGTCAAATATATTCTCGAGTATGAGGAAGTCTTATATGGAAGCGTATGGTCATGCTAGTTTATGTTTCAACTACTCATTTGCAGTTTCCAACTCAAAACAATGAATTTTAGTTTTTAATAGTGGTTTCCACTTCAAATTAGAATTTCCAGTTTCTGCCATACATCTATTATCAATCACATTGTGAACCTATCACTTTTTGTTAAAATATTATTTTAAAACTATATCTATCTAAATGCATATGCCATCTTCGACTATTGCAACTGAAGCTTATCTGAGTGTTTAAGAAAGAAGCAACTGAAGCTTATCTGAGTAGGGTTTAAGAAAGAAACAACTGAAAATTAAATCGTGGTACTTCTTAGTCTTGGTATGTAAAATAATTGATTTTTACATGCAATGATCCACTCCTTGCTTTTTGTGGCTTTCTATTGTGAATCTTTTTGTTTGTTCAGAAGATATGACTGGGCTTCAGCTTCTAAGATGAATGCAGTGTCACTTAGTGATATATTGAAGTATTAACATGCAGTTACATTCACTGTACTCTGTTTTTAGGTTTCAATGAAAACCGAGGTCACATGGCTACGTGACATGCTTAGAGGGGATGACGTGTTTGAGCTGCAGGTGAAACTTCTCAAACAGATCCCCGAGGAGTACCCGTATAAGGATGATGAGTGACATGCTTACTTCGATCTTTTTAGTACCTTATCAGCTATGATCCTTGTAATTTCTTTTCCATTTGGATCTTTTACTGTAATCCGACTTTGAACGAAAAAAAAAAAAGGCCATCGCTGGGAAGTGTCAGTCTTATAATTTTCCGTTCTGGTAATGTGGATTATGTTGGATCATTTTTCATTAGAAAAGATGATTTAATAATTTTGAAATACAGTATTTCAACATGTACTCATTGCAACAAAATTCTTGCAGATCATCCTGATCATGTTTTCAAACTAACTAAAGCCATTTATGGCTGATCAAACTCATCCTAATTGTATTTGCGAACTCACTAAAGCCATTTATGGCCTCAAACAAGCACATCATGCTTGGTATCATTAGCTCAAGTTGTTATGGGTTTGGATCCACCATCTTTTACCCCTCTATTCATCTACAAACAACCGAAACAAGAAACAATCTCATTCTACCTCCTCGTTTATGTTGTTGATATTATTGTCACTGGATCTTCCCCTTCTCATCTTACTACATTTATCACCACTTTTGCCTCTCGTTTCTCTTTCAAAGACCTTGGTTGCCTCTTCTATTTTCTCGTTGTCGAAGTTGTCGCTGCTCCCCATGGCATGTTCATTATTTATCAAAGAAAATACATCACAAATATAATCAATCGTTCCAACATGTTCGGCTCAAACCCTATCAGCACTCCCATGAATCCCTCTCCCTCAGCAGCACACTCTTACAATGGTCGTCCCCTTCTGAAACCCACATAATATCGAGCCTTAATTGGTGTTCTCTCTACTCTCTAGTACTTAATTAATTAACCATTAATTAGTAAAAAATTCGGCGATTAATTAATCGTTAGTTTAAATAATGTGACCTTTTTCATTCAATTCTTTATTTCTTTATTTTTCGGACCTACTCCTACTAGGCTACTAATTGTTTTTTTATCTTTATATAATAGGAGTATTTAGTACAATATGATTAAAATTGATTATATATTATCACCAATCAAACAAGCCCCTTCCTTGTCGGATCTACGCACAATTTTATTTAGATAAAATTAGAGTAATATAAAAGGGTAACTCTTTTTCATCTTTTACTCTTTCGTTTTATTTTCTCTCTTCGGGAAAAAAAAAAAAAAAAAAAAAAAAACCACAAATCAGCGAATACGCACGTTCCCTTTGAGTTGGTTTTTCGTTGTACGTGTGTGTGTCGCATTGCATGCATCTATGGTAGCATCCAATCGGCCGTACCCGAAGAGTTGCTGAGACTCTTTTCATGGTATCAAGGTATTCTCATTATCGGTACGTGTTTTCCTTTAAAGTTGTATTGTGGATATTCACTTGTGATTCGTCCCACGTTGAATTGTGTTTGCATGATTTGTGATTTTATAGTCACTTACGATTGATTTGTCCCGCGTTGAATTGTATTTCTACTACTCTTATTACCAATTGATTTTCGTTCTGAATTTTTTGTGTGAAACGGATTCTTAGATAGAAAGGATTAATCAACCTCGCTCAAATTAAGATGAGAGGAGCGGTGCTCGTAGCTTTTTCCGCCGCCATCGGCAACCTCTTGCAAGGATGGGATAACGCTACTATAGCAGGATCTGTGCTCTACATCAAAAGAGAATTCGATCTTCAGAGCCAGCCCACCATAGAAGGCCTGATCGTCGCCATGTCACTAATCGGGGCCACGTTCATCACCACGTTTTCCGGGCCCGTTTCCGACTATCTCGGCCGTCGCCCGATGCTCATCATCTCGTCCGTCCTTTATTTCGCTAGCGGGCTCGTGATGTTGTGGGCCCCGAATGTTTACGTGCTCCTTTTCGGGAGGCTTTTGGACGGATTCGGAGTGGGCCTGGCGGTGACACTTGTCCCGGTCTATATATCCGAGACGGCCCCACCGGAGATAAGAGGGCTATTGAATACCTTCCCTCAGTTCACGGGTTCAGTCGGGATGTTCTTGTCCTATTGTATGGTGTTTTGGATGTCTTTGATGGAGTCGCCGAGCTGGAGGTTGATGCTCGGGGTGCTTTCGATTCCTTCCATGATTTATTTTCTGCTGACGTTGTTTTACTTGCCCGAGTCTCCGAGGTGGCTGGTGAGTAAGGGAAAGATGACGGAGGCCAAGAGCGTCTTGCAGAAGATCCGGGGAAGGGAAGACGTGTCAGGTATACAATATTCTAATGCCTCTTCTGTTCTTTTCAAGTTAATTTCAGTTCAGTTTATAGCTCGGTTAAGTTCGTTTCAAAATAAAATATAATAAATTAAAAATTATTAAAATTAATAATTTCAAGTACACGGTTAGGACGTGATTTTTTGGACTTAAATTGTCTAGACTGAATTTAATAGGTCTGAAATGAACTAAACTGAACTTAATAAGTCTGAACTGAAATTAAGTTCAATATAATTTAATTTAATTTTAAAATATTGAAATATTAATAAAAAAAAAATGAATTAAACTTAATAGGTCTGAACTGAACTTGATGGGTCTGAAATGAACTTAATGGATCAAAATTGAACTGAGAATAAATCTAAAAGAACAAGTCTTTAATGCTAGAAGATTATTAAAAAAAACCAATTTAGTTCAGTTCGAATTCATTCATTTCAATTTAGTCTGAATTTAGTCAGTTTCAGTCCAAAATAACAGACAGTTTTTCATGTAAAAGTAAACGAACCTATCTTTGTCGACAGGCGAAATGGCTCTGCTGCTCGAGGGCCTCGGCGTTGGAGGCGACACCTCCATAGAGGAGTACATAATCAGTGCTGAAAACGACCTCTCCAATACTCACGACGAGCACGTCGTGGAGAAAGAGGGCGGCATAAAGCTATACGGAGCCGAGGAAGGCCAATCCTGGATAGCCAAACCCGCCACAGGACAGAGCACTCTCGGCATGTCCTCTTCCCGCCACGGCAGCATGCTCATGGACCCCACAGTCGCCCTCTTCGGAAGCGTCCACGAGAAGCTTCCGGAAATGGGCAGCATGAGGAGCATGCTCTTCTCCAACTTCGGCAGCATGATGAACGTTCCGGAAAATCAGGCCGGAGGAAAAAACGAGCAATGGGACGAGGAGAACCCTCAGAGAGACGAAAACGACTCTGATCAAGAATCGGACGACGAAAACAACAGCCTTAGAGACCCTTTGCTGATGAGACAAAACACGAATCCAGGCGGAGAACAGGTGAGCGGAATGGGGATCGGAGGAGGTTGGCAGCTGGCGTATAGGAAAGATCAGAAGAGCTCGGGTAAGCTACAGAGGATCTACCTGCACCAGGAGGGTGGGGGTGGGCCAGGGTCGAGGCGAGGCTCGCTGCTTTCGTTAGTCGGAGGGGCTGAAGGGGAATGTGTGCATGCATCTGCTCTTGTGAGTCAGTCTGTGCTTCATCCCGAGGATATTACAGGTCATCAATCTGTGATCGAGACTCCGAAAGATGTGAAAAGGCCCACGGAAGGTCCTAGATGGAAAGATCTGTGTGAGCCGGGAGTTAAGCAAGCGCTGATTGTGGGAGTTGGGCTTCAAATTCTTCAGCAGTTTTCTGGGATTAATGGAGTTCTCTACTATACTCCTCAGATTCTGGAACAAGCAGGTGTGGGAGTTCTCCTTTCGAATCTGGGAATTGGGTCGGACTCTGCTTCGTTTCTGATAAGCGGGCTGACTACATTGCTGATGCTTCCGAGCATCGGGGTTGCGATGAGACTCATGGACATTGCTGGCAGAAGGTAAAACTTTATTATTATTATCCAACAATTCAGTATATGTAGTAAGTAATATTTTCTTTTTGCTGCAGGTGGCTTTTGCTCTCTACTTTACCTGTTCTGTTGGCATCACTCATCTTTCTTGTTCTCGGAAACATAATCGAGTTGGGCTCGGTTGCCCATGCTGTGATCTCGACTGTCAGTGTCATAGTTTACTTCTGCTGCTTTGTCACTGGGTTCGGCCCGATCCCAAACATCCTCTGCGCGGAGATATTCCCTACTCGGGTTCGTGGGCTCTGCATCGCGATATGTGCACTCACCTTCTGGACTGGGGACATTATAGTAACTTACTCTCTGCCTGTCTTGCTCAACTCCATCGGCCTTGCTGGCGTTTTCTCCATGTACGCTGTTGTCTGCACCATAGCGTGGTTTTTCGTGTATTTTAAGGTCCCGGAAACCAAGGGAATGCCGCTCGAGGTCATCACGGAGTTCTTTGCAATGGGGGCAAAACAAAACGAAAACAACTGAAAGAGTCGCATCGAAATCGTCTGTTGTCTTGTGCCATTCTTTAGCTAATTCTGCATAGAATTTCTAGATGCTGGGAGCTTGTTTTTTCAAGTTATTACTGCTAAATAATTTTTTATTTAGAACATTTTCATGTTTTTTATAGTAATGTTTATTTTATTCTATTCTTCTGTTATTCAGATATCAACATTTAAGATTCTATAGGCAGGATCATATAATATACTATATAACAAAAAGATATTTGAAAGATTTGAATGAGAACATGATGACATAATTAATGATGCCATCACATAAATTATCATATGTTTTCTCCTAACATAAGTTCACACACACATTGACATCATCAACAAGTAACACAAAGTTCTAACCAAGTTCATAAGCCACTCCAGCTGAGTTCAGTAACCAATACACAGAAAAAGAAAAGACGAGCGAGTTCGAAACTCACAGAAGCCCCCTCCGTCGCTTATAATCACTCACAGACAAAGTCAGCGCATGCCTCTTTCCATCGTTCTCCAGAACTTGAACCCCATAACTCGCTTCAATCCTCTGTTTCCTAGCCATATACCCTGCAAATGCCCCTCTCGGTCCCCCAAAATTACGAAGCTCGACCAACGAGATGGGAAGCTCAAAATTATGAAGCGAATACGTTTCAGTCCCTTGATCCACTGGAGCACTCGTGTCCACAAGCTTCCCTGCACCAGCAGCAGCTACCAAAGCCTCCTCAGTATTCGGCACAACAGCATTCACACCCCCACCATTAACCCCACCATTAGCCGCCACATAATAATTCCTCGATCGAGTCCATCTCCTCGAAAACGGGTCATACCCAGCCTCCCCATCTTTCAGGCCCGTTTTCACCGGCTTCATCTCTGAAGCATTCTTGAAATTCTCAACCCTGTTCTTCCTGTTCATCTCCGCCAGCTTAATCGCCTTGGAATCCTTCTCCTGGGCCCCGCGAGAAGCCTCGAGCTCCCGCAGCCTCGCATTTAGTCTCTTCACCTCATCCTCGTCATCATTCTCCTTGGCGATCTCGAGAGCCCTTCTCAGCCGGTCCTTCTCCGCCGCCACGTTCAGAGGCCGCCACGTGGCGGACTTCTTCTCCTGCAGCATTTGCTTCACAGTAGCCGCTGAGTAGACGAACGAGTTCGTCTTCTCTATCGCATCCCTCTTCTCTTGCACTTCCTGCCTCGTCAGCATGTGGCCCCCGCCTCGCTCGACCTCCCTGGCCCACTGATCGAACTCCTCCTCCTTAGGGGGAGAGTCAGAGATCATCGCCATCTGCCACCTGGCAGCCGAGCTCTCGTTGCCCCAGACCACGTTCAGGAACTTGTGCGTGGTCTTGTTGTCGAGCTTGTACTGCCGCTCAGGGTCCGAGGCGTCGACATTCCGGACCACGCAGAGCCTGTAAATGGGCCCGGCCCGCGACTTCCCAATCCCGACCCGAACAAAACAGCCCACAATCAGCTCGTCGAAAAAAGGCTCCATGAACCACTTCGCAAGCTTCGACCTTCGGATCGTGATCTCCTTCACGTCCTCAAAAGTCGGCACTTTCGAACGGGACGAGGTCTTTTCATCGTCACTATCGCCTAACCCACCATCACTCTCGCTCCGGCTCGGGCTGCTCAGAGTCGTAGCAGGAGCGAACGAACGTCTCTTCACAGGCGAGTACCTTCCAGAACCAGAGCTTCCTCTCGCTGCATCCCTCCTTCGTTTGACCAACTCGTCCAACGCGCCTGCTCTCTCGGCTCTCGGGCGCATGCTTCGGGTGTTTGCTTTCGGCGGGCTTCCAGTTTTCCTCTTCTTCAGCTTTTCGGTCAAATCCCGGTCAGACCTCTTGGTGGCGCGATCCTCTAGGATCATCTCGCGTTCGAGCTCGGTGAGCTTGGATAGCTTCTGTCGGTCATCTTCGCCCTTGTAGAGATCGCTCCCGACCGAGTCGAGATCGCTCTCGCTTTTGCCATCATCATCATCATCGACTCTTTCGGTGGGGTCCAGACGCTTCTTGAGAGGGACTTGGGAGATCGATGGCCTTCTGTTTGAGTAATGACGGTCTTCGTCTGAGTCGTTGTTTTTAGCTTCGCTTCCGTCGTCTGAATACGAACCTGACCGCCTTCTCCTGTCGGGTTCGTCGGTTCGCCCTGCAGCCTTCAGCATCAAATCTTCTAAGTCCTCCATTACACCTTACTGCCTATTAGGAATGGAGAGCTCAATCAATTATGGTAAATGCAATTTCAACAAAAATCGAAGCGAAATTCGTATCACAAACAAAAACAAATCCATCCACAGGAAGAAGTAAATTTGTATTCCGACTCAAATCGACAGCATTAATTGAAAATCAGATATAATCAAACCCGTAAGCCCTAGAACAACATCAGAACATAACTAGAATTTAGAACACGTTTTTTAAAAAGCCAAAAACAATAATCACAAACCCTCTCCATCGGCATTAAGGAGTAGGGTTTTTTTTCTTGCACCACCATCAATGATAAAAACAGTCAACTCAAATCAAGGAAAAAGTCAACAAATTCAACCCCAAAAACAAAACAAGCGTTAAAACGAAAACCAGGATTCAGGTGTTACCTGAGGATGAAGAATATCGGAAGAGGACAGCGGGGTGAGGAAATTGAGGGAGACGGCTGTTGTACTAAAGT
The DNA here is from genome assembly GCA_954870475.1 of Euphrasia confusa. Classification (NCBI taxonomy): domain Eukaryota; kingdom Viridiplantae; phylum Streptophyta; class Magnoliopsida; order Lamiales; family Orobanchaceae; genus Euphrasia; species Euphrasia confusa. The sequence continues at coordinate 25,695,867 of OX940964.1, forward strand.
GAAGTGAAATGAGTCCCATTTATATATGTATATCCATAACTACTTTTAGGGTATTAAAATAATAATATTATGTATTTAAAAAATCATTAAAAATTAAAAAATAGAGTATTTAATTTATGTTTTAGCATTATTAACTATTATGAACAAATGAACAATATTTTTAAAAAAATTAATATAAAAATTTAACTCTTGTAATTATATATAATCACCCAAAATTTGTATACGGTGCATGCATGAAGATTTGTATAGTTCTCTTTCTTATTTTGTAACCGTATTTTAACACGCTTCGATTACCTGAAGTCGCTTTGAAAACAGTAGTTTACTTTTTTTTATCTAAAGTTATGTCTAATATTTTATCGATCGGCAGATCCGATTGTCATCTGCGATGGGAGAGTTCAGCGTGTATTTAACACGGTTGAGAAAGGTAACCTTCGATTACTTGAAGTCGCTTTGAAAACAGTAGTCTACTTTTTTTTATCTAAAGTTATGTCTAATGTTTTATCGGTCGGCAGATCCGATTGTCATCTGCGATGGGAGAGTTCAGCGTGTATTTAACACGGTTGAGAAAGGTAACATTCGATTACCTGAAGTCACTTTGAAAACAGTAGTCTACTTTTTTTATCTAAATTTATGCATGTCTAATGTTTTATCGGTCACCAGATCCGATTGTCATCTGCGATTGGAGAGTTCAGCGTGTATTTAACACGGTTGAGAAAAGTAACCTTCGATTACCTGAAGTCGCTTTGAAAACAGTAGTCTACTTTTTTTATCTAAAGTTATGTCTAATGTTTTATCAGTCGGCAGATCGATTGTCATCTGCGATGGGAGAGTTCAGCGTGTATTTAACACGGTTGAGAAAGGTAACATTCGATTACCTGAAGTCGCTTTGAAAACAGTAGTCTGCTTTTTTTTTATCTAAAGTTATGTCTAATGTTTTATCGGCCGACAGATCCGATTGTCATCTGCGATGGGAGAGTTCAGCGTGTATTTAACACGGTTGAGAAACTTCGATTACCGGAAGTCGCTTTGAAAACAGTAGTCTATTTTTTTTAATCTAAAGTTATGTCTAATGTTTTATCGGTCGGCATATCCGATTGTCATCTGCGATGGGAGAGTTCAGAGTGAAGCAAATTACCCGATAGGAGATAGCTATTTAGGCCCTGATCTTCGACGGTATCTAGTGAGTATGGAAAAATTGCAAGTATGAAAAGAGATTTACTTTTTATACAACTTTACAAGAGATATTTTTCATAATAATATTGTTAATGGAGTCAACTAGTCAAAGTACTACAATAAAAACTTGTTTCAGAGACGCTCAAAAGTATCACTAAAAATTACTTTTAGAGACGCTTTGAGAAAGCGTCACCTGATTTGACGTTTTAATAGGTCATTGTCATGACACTTGAAAAGTGTCCATAAGTGCGTATTAGTGACATTCACTTTGACGTATCCTAATAACATTATATTACGACACTTGTTTACCACTTGTTTACGTCGTGAGAGCACTATTTTGTGACACTTTTATGTGTTATTATAATTTTATTTGGTAATGTTGGCAAGCGGGACATAGTATGACATTTTTTTGACGCTGTCATTAAAAAGTAGTAACTAACTTAACAAACTCCTATAATTACATTTTTATGTGTAGTAATAATATTATGTCGTGACGTTTATCAACGTCATGATAATGTGTTTTGGTGACGTTTATCGACGTCATTAAAACGACATAACTAACTTATCTACTTCATTTAGTGACATTTATATGTGTTAATTAGCACTATATGATGACTCATACTCACGTCATAACAGTGCGCGTAAGAAATACTTCACCTTATCACGAACTTCTATTATTAATAATAATAATCATTCAATTTCTAATATTAATTCAATCACATTATTCTCTATCTAATATCCAAAATTAAGATATTTACAATAAAATCAAAGAGGTTTGTCAACACACAACTATGAGTGCCAAAAATAATTTTTATGAATTTATCTTGAATTTTCCACTTGAACTTATACAATGAACAATAATAAATATAATTAAATAGGTAGCTTAAATTGTAAAAATGAAACATTAAAAAAAATACTAAAAGCTTCAATCAAGCAATGATTCGCATGTACACCTCCACATTTTGAAGTAACGGTTCTTCATATTCTATCGCCACAAGAACTTTTACATCACACACCAGTCACGTCCTAATAATTATCCATTAACCAACTCAACAGGATTTAGGCTCTCGATAATACCTTGTGCAACATTATTTGAAGCATGCATACATTTTAAAATACCCTTCACTCCAAACTGTTAATGCATATATATTTTATTTTCACTTAATAAATAAAGGTGTTAAAAGAATGTGTAAAGATTATTTTGCCTAAAACTTACTTGAATCGAAGGTTTGACATTTGAGGTCGTGATGATTGACTAAGTTTATAATTGTTGTATGTTAAAGGAGCTTGTGTAACATTTGAATGTTCTCTCAAGTCCTCATTTATCAACAGTTTTTCAATTAACTTGTTCTTTTCTTTAAGTTTTTTTCTCAATTTTTCTTTTTCCTTAGCAATGCGCTGAATATATCATCCTAATCAAGTGAATCATTACCGTATATACCTCTTTTTGCTGCTACTCCATACTCGTACATGCGTACTCGACCACCCTTGTCTTTACCAATGACTTGAGAGTATATACCATCCAGATCTACGTCTTGTTCACCAGGTGGTAGTTGACTCTTCAATTGTTGCATTTTTTCTCCTATTACAAATAATAGATATTATGGAAATAGGTCGAAACAGATTTAACGATAAAATTAAAATTAGAGAAGTTAAGTAATAAGCTTTACCAGTGTTCAAATAGCAGGTCCCACCTAGCCGAGCAACCACCACGTGCCTTGACGTGACAACAAGGAGTGGCCGAATCCATAGGCCGTAACAGAAGTAACATGGCATAAAAGTAACATGGCTCTGATACCATGTTGAAATATAAAGTGTGTGAGTGCGGTCTCACGGTCACGGCTAGCGCACAAAAACGACGAAGGCAGGTGGAATAACTTCTACCCTTATAATATAATTCTTTTTTTCACACAAATTTAACGTGGCAACAACTCATGACCACAATACACAATTTTAACATAATTAACCTTTTTTTATTACTACTCACTCGCGACCGCAATACACAATTTTAACATAATTAATCTTTTTTTATTACTACTTTTTGATATTGATTTAAATTTAGAAGGTAAACATTTTTTTAAGTTGAATATATAATATACTTAGAATAAATTAATAAAAAAATATACTTTAAAAATAAAAAACAAAAACTATTAAATCGAATAAAATCAAAAATAATAAAATAAGAATATTATAGGAGTTAGGACTTAGGACTAATTATTTTGAGGACATATCGAATAAGTATTTCACGTTAATTTCCCAACCCGTTGAAAATGGAAGAAACGGTGGGGCACAGTCACATCAGGGTAAACGGGCTGAAACTTCACGTGGCTGAAATCGGCAGCGGGTTATCGCCGGCGGTGCTGTTCTTGCACGGATTCCCCGAAATATGGTACTCGTGGCGCCACCAAATGATCGCCGTCGCCGGAGCCGGGTTCAGAGCAATCGCACCCGATTACAGAGGATACGGACTATCCGATCCGTCACCCGAACCCGAGAAAACCACATTCTCGGACCTCATTTCGGATCTCTCTGCACTGCTCGATGCTCTTCAACTCCCCAAGGTTTGAACATTGAATTCCCATTCTCCTCTTTTTTTTTGTACTCATTGTGTATCTAAAACCCAACAGGTCGTGCAATTAGATTATTTTTGATTATTTAATTGTTATGAAAATTAAAGTTATGTTATACAGTATGTAACAACTCACAAAATGCTTAATATGAAATATCATTGATCCAGTAATTAGTAATTACAATGTATGTATGGGATAAATTGTTAATGTCCATATGAAGTAGTATAAGCAAACATGAGATTCATCCCTTCTAACTATTGTGCATTGCATTTTATTCTTGGCACTCCACACAGGTTTATTTGATCGGAAAAGATTTTGGATCTCGGATTGCGTACTTATTCACATTACTTCATCCCGAGAGAGTATCCGGAATCATCACACTAGGCGTGCCTTTCGTGCCTCCAAGTCGTCCCACACAACTCAAGCGTCATTCCGAGGGTTCCTACATCTCAAGGTGGCAGGTAAAACAAATAGACGAATCTTGTTCTTTCTACATTAAGAATTGAGCTTATAGCTGTTGTCTGAAAACAACTCATCTTCATTCAGGTGCCTGGAAGGGCAGAGGAAGATTTCAGCCGTTTTGATTGTAAGACAGTGGTGAAGAATATCTACATTCTATTTTCGAGAGATGAAGTGCCTACGGCTAATGTAGACCAGGAGATAATGGACATTGTGGATTCGTCGGCTCCTTTGCCTCATTGGTTCTCGGAGCATGATCTTGCCATGTATGCTTCTCTGTATCAGAAGTCTGGATTCCAAACTGCACTGCAAGTGCCTTATAGGTAAATAAATCTTGATTAAGTCCAAGTTAAGGATGTCAAATTCATCGATGACAAATTTATTGAGTCCTTCATAGTTTGATTTCCGTGGGAAAAATGGCAAAGAATTATGCTTTTATGTTACACAAAAAAATCACAACATGTGATGTCGCCTTATGGCCAATTTTTTACTTGTATTTTACAAACCAGTTGCAGTGGCATTTCTCTAAATTCTGTTTTGCAGATCCTTGGGTTCAAATTTGGTTTCCATTAGTGCAGGTCACTTCACGAGGAGTTCAACATAGAGAATTTAAGAGTGGAAGTTCCTGCATTGGTTATTACGGGAGGGAAGGATTACTCGTTGAAGTTTCCAGGCATCGAAGACTACATAAAAAGTGGGCGGGCGAAGGTTTACGTACCTAATTTGGAGACGTCATACTTACCGGAAGGCTCTCATTTCATGCAGGAACAATTCCCAGACCAAGTGAACCAGCTGATACTCAACTTTCTCAAAAAGTTGCAGATGAATTAAATAGCTGAGACTAAACCTTCTCATTTCAAGAAATAATGTCATTTTTATTTAAAAATATTCTAATATTAGGTAATGCTTTTTCTTTAATCAACATTTTTTTTTCACACCCAGCAATAACTGTATCTCCATCAAAAATTTCCTGTGCTCCTTAATTTCCTACAACCAGCAATAACTGTATCTCCATCAAAAATTTCCTGTGCTCCTTACATACTTTTCTCTCTCGGATCATATTTTCTTTCATCACCTCTCAAAAGCTTTTTTTACTCTTATGATGATGATACCTTGAATTTGAGACAAGTTATGAATTGCAATTGGTAACTTAATAGTTTTGTGTATTTATAATTCAAGTTGTTAATAAGATCTCACCCTTCATTACTTCTAACAGATCTTCAACCAAAATCAGTACATATCTGATAAAAAAAATCGATTTTGAACTCCAACATTGAACACAAAAACAATATAAAATGGAAACGAATATAAATAATAAGTAGGGAAAACGGCGTGCGACAAATAAATTAGATCTGAAACTCTAATAAACCCCTAAATCACATTCGCCCTATACACACACATTCAACTCTTTGAAAGCTTCAGATCCTTGAAGTCGACCCGAAGATGAACGAGGCCGCGACCACGGCGAATACGACGGCGAGCGACGGCGAGGCAACTCCGGCTGACGCTGTGGGAGCTGGCGCTGACGCTGGCCCTGTATACTGAGCCGATGAGCTTCCAATGAGTGCAAGAATCGTCACCATCGACACCAAGACGAGAAGAGCTGTGGCCTGAGACACCGCCATTGCAGGTTTTTTTCTAATCTGTCTGTTTTGAGTTGAATAGAGAATATGGCAGATCTGAGAGGAAAGTGAGAATGGTGAGTGATGCCGCTTTATATACTTAGGGCAGGGTCTCGGGCAGATGCTAGGCTGTACGGGCAGCTAACGTATTTACAGGCTGGACGGCTGGACCTTTCCGCATAATTGTGAAAATTGATTGTTTCACTAATTATTTGGATTAAAATATGCGATTTCTGCGCGTGAAAAATAAAACAAAACACGGGTCAAAGTCTTAAATCCGAACCGGGTCTTATTAAACACGGTTTAGTTATTGAAAAAAAATAAATTATACTACAGTCTATACTACGCATCAATTATCAACAATAAAAAGTAAAATTATTGCTTTGTTGGTGTCCAAGGGAAAGTATTCCGTCCTATCAACAATTATAAAAAGTAAAATTATTGAATTGTTGGTATTTAGGGGTGATTATTTGATACGTATAATACTAGCATTTGATAGTTTATTGCTTTGTTTAGAGGTGATTATTCGATACGTAGCATTTGATAGTTTATTGCTTTGTTTAGAGGTGATTATTCGATACGGATCATACTGTAATCTTGTAACTTGTTTGATATTTTATTGCTTTGTTGGTGTTGGTAACCTGTTTGATATTTTATTTGATATTTCTAGGTACTCGTACACCCGAATAAGAAAAAAAAAATCATCTAAAAAATCGACTCTCTTTGGTATATTAAGTACTCAATACCAGGGCGAAATGTCGGGACAAATAATCAGATACAGTAATTGAGTAACAAAAATTTTAATTACAAAAAATTCCATTACTCAAATTCAATAAAAAAAATCATAATCTTCAAATTTAACAGTAGTATTCTATTGAAAAATCCAATAAAAAGAGATAGGCTACGGAGAATATTAAACAATTGTAATGGAACAAACCAGTAATCACAATTTATATTTACACTACGTCTATTACAGTCAAACCGTAAGAAACTGGCGTTGAAAATGGAGAAGATAGAGCACAAGTACGTCCAAGTGAACGGCCTGAAGCTCCACGTGGCGGAGGTCGGGAGCGAGACTTCCCCGGCGGTGGTCTTCCTGCACGGCTTCCCTGAAATATGGTACTCCTGGCGCCACCAGATGATCGCTGTCGCCGGATCCGGATTCCGAGCAATCGCACCCGAATACAGAGGGTATGGGCTTTCCGACCCGCCGCCGGAACCCGAGAAGACGACGTTCCTGGACCTCGTCGCTGATCTCCTCGCACTTCTTGACGCACTCAACCTCCCCAAGGTACTATTAACCCTAATTCCTGTTTCACTTTTTACCCAATTTCACGCTTGATTTAATCATTAAGTATAATTACTGATTTCTGGAGATTTGGATTGAATTGATTTCTGGAGATTTGGATTGAATTGTTTTCTGCGTGCAGGTTTTTTTGATAGGTAAAGATTTTGGAGCTTCGGTGCTTACCATATTTACCCTTCTCCACCGCCACAGGATTCTAGGGTTTGTGACCCTAGGTGTTCCATTCATGCCTCCTCTCTCGCCCAAAAACTTCCCTAGCCTCCCCGAGGGAAACTACCTTTCAAGATGGAAGGTCCAGCTTTATAGACAAAATCTCAAAATGTGGATTGGTGTATAATGTTATTCTTTGTAACATTTCCCATTCGACAAACTTACTCTTGCAGGAGCCCGGGCGTGCCGAAGCAGAATTCAGTCCGCTAGATGCGAAGACGATCGTTAGGAATGTTTACATCTTGTTCTCAAGGAGTGAAATACCAATAGCAAAAGAAAACCAGGAGATCATGGATTTGGTTGAACCAAACACTCCTCTGCCTCATTGGTTCACCGAGGAAGATCTTGCAACCTATGGATCGTTGTACGAGAAATCGGGCTTTCGAACTGCACTTCAGGTTCCTTACAGGTACCCAAATTAGTCTTGAAGATTACTACTTGAGTCGATTTATGATCGTAATTTGTTGTGTGCTATCGTAGGTCGACGGGTACAGAATATGATATATCTGATCCTATAGTCAACCTTCCGGCTCTGCTAATAATGGGAGAGAAGGATTACGCGATGAAATTTGCAGGGACAGAGGAATACATCAGGAGTGGAAGGGTGAAATCGTTCGCGCCCAACATGGAGGTCGCGTTCTTGCCCGAAGGAAGTCATTTTGTGCAAGAGCAATTTCCTGATGTGGTCAACTCACTTATCCTTAAATTCCTTAAAACCCATACCGATTCAGCAAACTAAATCTAAACCCTGTTCAAAGTGTTATTCTGGGATTGTAATAGAAACAAATTTGTTAGCTCTAGCTAACATAAGTTGTAAGTGTCACTTATTAGAGGTAGTTCAATTGGCATGTAAGATCCATGAGTTAGAGATGGGCTGGAGTTGGTAGCAGATCATTGGTGAGCTTGTAAGGCCAGGTGATGAAATCGGTGATCAGGATTGCCACAAAAATGAGTTGACACGTGATGTGGCTATCAAATTATCGAGGTGATATGGATCCACTAAACTGTCTTTGTGTTGTTGAGTATGAACTGTAATTGTTGACTATGAGTTGATCTCGTCTTCTTGGTTGTTCGTAGTGACGATCTTGTAGATATTGAATATATCCGAGAAATCTCGATACAAGTACATTTTCTTTCTTGCTAATTGTATGATGGTCCTTTGTGCTCACTTATAAAATAAAATATTAGTGTACTTTGTAATTCTTGAATCTTCTTTTGAGATTTTTTTTTCTGAGTTCTTTTCTTTTCAGCTTTGATATACTAATACTCTCTCCGATTCCTTAGGTCTTCATTTATTTGATTGATGTCATTTAATTCATTTGGTTAGTTAGTAGATTTTCTATTGTTAATTGACACCTTTAATTTATCGTTTTCATTTTCATGTATAGCAATTGAACAAGATAGTTCACCTGGAAATGGAATCCAAGTAAAAATAGTCTCCAAGTAACTTTTTTTTTCCGAACGGTTAAATTAAATTGAATTGAAAAATCAAAATTAGATTGAATTGAACTGAATAGATCTGAATTGAACTTGAATAGTGAATTGAACGGAATACACTGAATTGAACATGAATATATCATGAATTAAAGTTTAAAATTAATTTTTTTATAAAAATAATAATATTTTTTAAAAATAGTTAAATATTTTAAAAAAGATATTAATAATATTCTGATAGTAAAAACATCTTATTTGAACTAAACATTTGAACTAAACTAATTAAGTCAAAATACATGTGCTTAGTTTACACACAAACAATTGAACAAGATAATTAGAACTATTCACTGTAGTCACAATTTATACTTACACTACATCCACTAGAGTACAAGATAATTAGAACTATTCACTGTAATCACAATTTATACTTACACTACATCTACTAGAGTAGTAAGAAACTGGAGTTGAAAATGGATAAGATAGAGCACAAGTACGTCCAAGTGAACAGCCTGAAGCTCCACGTGGCGGAGATCGGGAGCGAGACTTCCCCGGCGGTGGTCTTCCTGCACGGATTCCCTGAAATATGGTACTCCTGGCGCCACCAGATGATCGCCGTCGCCGGATCCGGATTCCGAGCAATCGCGCCCGGTTACAGAGGATACGGGCTTTCCGACCCGCCGCCCGAACCCGAGAAGACGACGTTCTTGGACCTCGTCGGCGATCTCCTCGCACTTCTTGACGCTCTCAACCTCCCCAAGGTACTAGTACCCTAATTCCAGTTTCACTTTTTACCCAATTCGACGCTCGATTTAATCGTTAATTATAATTTATTGATTTCTGGAGATTTAGATTGAATTTTATTGGAGAAAAGTATTCAATTGATTTTAGGTTTTTCTGATTGGGAAAGATTTTGGGGCTATGGTTGTTTCCATGTTTACCCTTCTCCACCGGGACCGAGTTTCGGCACTGGCGACTATAGGTGTGCCGTTCATGCCTCCGGTCGGCAGACAGACGTACCAGGCCCTCAGTGAGGGCTTCTACATTTCAAGATGGAAGGTTCACTTTTCTAACTCTTATTTAATTAGTTATGTTATTTATTTATTTATTTATTTATCTTTTTAATAAAACCCAAGTGTATCTATTGTAAGAAATAAAAGTTTCTTATACATGTAGCTATTGTAAGAAATAAAAGTTTCTGATGTTTTTATCAAATTTTGGTATTATTATTTGTTAATTCTCGGGTATTCTTGGAATCTACGAGTATTAATCCTCGAAAGTTTGATTTGTTAATTCTCGGGTATTCTTTATTGGATTTAATCCTCGGAGTCAAACTTGTTGAAATTATGAATGTAGTAAACTTGAATGTAGGTTCTTCTAGAAACCGAAAGGTTACGTATCTAGAAATGAAAGGTTATGTATCTAGTTGAAGAGTCACACACGACATTATAAATAGTCGTGTGGAATAAGAACTCTTTAGGAGTGTTATTCGACACATGAATAATATTTAATAATGTCTTACCCCTCTCTTCAAGAATCACTATACGGGCCATCCTAAAAATTTCTAACAAAACTCTCAACATTATACCCACCCTTGTTCAAGTTTCACTTATAAAGTTCTTGGATAAACTTACTTACTCTTATAGGAGCCCGGGCGTGCCGAAGCCGATTTCGGTCGACTAGATGCAAAGACCGTCGTCAGGAATGTGTATATCTTGTTCTCCAGTAGTGAAATACCCATAGCACAAGAAAATCAAGAGATCATGGACTTGGTGAAACCAAACACGCCTCTGCCACACTGGTTTACCGAGGATGATCTTGCAGTGTATGGATCTTCTTATGAGAAATCGGGTTTTCAAACTGCACTGCAGGTTCCTTACAGGTACTATGATCTCAGGTCCATGAGCACCTTGACTTGAATATTATATCTATATGACTATATCAACGACTTCATTTTGTAGGTCGATGGGTATCCAACATGATATACCAGATCCTAAAGTCGATATTCCAGCTTTGCTGATAATGGGGGAGAAGGATTACGTGTTTAAATTTCCAGGAATGGAGGAATACATTCGCGGTGGAACTGTGAAATCGTTTGTGCCCAATCTGGAGATCAAATACTTGCCTGAAGGAAGCCATTTCGTTCAAGAGCAATCGCCCGATGAGGTTAACAAGCTCATCCTTGATTTCCTTAAAACCCGTATTTGATCATCGGATCGGACAGTCGACTATCGTCATAAATTTGAGAAATCAGATGTGTTGTGTGGGATTGTAATAGTATATGATATGAGAATGAATAAATTAGGGTCGATCTGGAATTAGTTTCACCTGATGAAATTCAGAGGACATTAACCATATGTGAGAGAACCACATGCATAATTCCAATGAAAATGCTTCCAAATTTATTTTATCTACACTAAGTGAATTATTGTTTTCATTTTATACTGTTTTATTCAAAATTCAAAAAAAAAATTATAAATAGAAACATATTGAATATTTTTGTATCACAATTTCATATTCACTTTTCTACTTTCTAAATTATGTAGTATAAACTCTTCTCATTTTTATCATTTCGTCAAACATAATCATATTTTCAATTTTATCTCAATATGAACAAGTTCAAATATCTTAAATTATTTCATGCAATTTATTCCAAGATTTCAATTGAAAAGCTGCTTGGGGTTTAAAAAAAATGTAGCTCTAATGTCTTATTGTATTTTTGTCAGATAAACTTGTGGGTGATATCAAATAAGTTAGCACAAGTGTATAAAATATATTAAGGGTGAGCGTAATTGTGCATGCCTTAAAACCCCGAAGTTGAGCCTAATTTTGTTTTGTTAGAACTGGTCAATGAAAATTTGTATAAAATATAAAATTTGAAAATGATAGTTATTGTTAGCATGCATATATGATTAGTCTAATCATATTAGTTTATTTGATCCGCAGACGGGGACCTTGAATCAAGACTCCGTGCAGTCAAGGGCGGATCTTTTAATGGGCTAGAAGTGGTTAGCCCTCCATAGAATTTGAAAGAGTCCCTAGAGGGAAGCTTTGCAATATATTTTTGCCCCCCCACCCCCCCCACCCCCTCTCCTTTTTAATTTTCAAGATCCGCCCTTGTGTGCAGAAGAAGCGGAAGAACTACATCATGGGGTCGAACAGGCGAGTGCATCGCGTCTCAGATTTCTCAGAAGTCTAAGTGGACAACTCTGTCTTTGAGTTGATTGATGATCACTCTGGTTGGATCAAGATATACAAGATTGATACAAGCTCTTTTGCATTGCATTTACTCATTATAACGGGCTTCATCTATTAATGCAAATCAAAGTTCGGGTTTGTTCATTAGCAATTTTATGATGTGCAAGTTGCAACTCTCGAGTGATAAGAAAATCAATGCATTTAGAAAAATATGTGTGCATTTGTTAACCAAGTCAAGTGCTATTACTCTCGAAAGCTGTCATTGATAATTTAAAAAAAAAATTAGATCTCTTATCGGCTTATGCACGCGCGCCGTGTTTTTTGGGAGAATTAACGACATAATCCGCCAAATGAAATTTAATTGGAAAATTAAGTCAAGTGTATTACTCTCGAAAGCTGTCATTGATAATAAAAAAAAAATAGAACTCTCTTATCGGCTTATGCACGCGCGCCCGTGTTTTTTGGGAGAATTAACTGTTGTAGAACGACGATGTATAGTACGAACAATATGCGGAACCCCGAATATAACTCAACAATAAATAAAGAAGGAGACAAGAAAAGAAGACAAGGAATTTACGTGAAAACCCAAATCGGGAAAAACCACGGGAGGAACGACGAGAACTTTCACTATAATATTGCCTCACGATTACAAGGATTGATATCCACTCTAAAACCCTCTAATCTCACACAATATTATCTCTCTATATGATGGTATTAACTTGTGTTAACTCGTGTTCTAATTGTGTCTATGGAGATCCCTATTTATAGGTGTAGAAAACCCATAAATTAGGTTACCAATAGGAATAGGAATAAACCCTTTTTCCTAATATATGACTCTTAAATCCATAAGGAATAGAATTATATTATATTAAATATAATTCTAATTTTCCTAAATAAGGAAACAAAATTCATACGGATTCGAGTCATATTTTAACAATCTCCACCTTGACGAGAAACCGCGAAATCCCATCGCGCATGCGAAATCTCATCGCACATCAAACCATAAAGCGAAATCACATCGCCCTCAATAGTCTCGTCCCTCGTCTTCCTCCAAATGCCCCAACGGGCCTAGTTCCTAGAAGTCTGGACCATCAAAGGTCCCCATGAATCGGAACGTACATACCCGAGTGTCTTCTTCGAATTGTGAGCCCAATTCGAGATATACCCTCTCGACCGCTTTCCAAGCGCACATGGCTCACCAGGTTTAGAAACACTCCATAGATCGAGAAACACTCGATCCTTCTTGTCGACTTTCCTCACATGCCCAAGCCGCACATGGTCTAGTCGTGTAGACTCTTCACCCGAGAGCTTAGTTTTTCCCACGGTTACTTCGTTCACCGCTTCATCTTTAATCAGCTTGGTCACTCCGGCCTTACTTGGTTGCGCGCCTCTAAGCCGGATAGACTCTTCTACCAAGAGTCGGGTTTCGGCCCCGGTTACTTCCTTCACCGCGCCTTCTTGGAGGACATAAGGTCGTCTCGCCTTTTCGTCTCCTCCCAACACTACCAAAGCCTCTTCGGTAGCCTCATAAACTCCACCTTCTCCGGTGTAGCTTTTATCAACCTCGGTTACTTCCTTCGCCGAGCTTCCATCGAGGACATAAAGGCGACTCGCCTTTCTCTTTCCTCGCAATATTACCAAACCACCTTTGGTAACTCTTAAAACTCCACCTTTACAAGTGAGTTTATAGCCCTTCATATCAAGGGTACTCAAGGAGATCAAATTCCTCTTCAAGTCAGGGACATGTCTTACCTCGCCTAACGTGCGCACCGTGCCATCGAACATCTTCAAGCGGATATTTCCAATCCCTTCGACCTTGCACGAGGTGTCATTAGCCATGAACACCGCACCATGCTCCAAAGATTCATAAGTCTCGAACAACGACCAGTCCGGACACATATGAAACGAGCAACCCGAGTCTAAGATCCAATCACCACAAAAGTTGGAGTTCTCGCCTAGAGCCATTAGTAGTTCTCCATAGAAATTCCCATCTACTAATCCAACGTCACCGGAATTCCGATTACCGGAATTATTGTTGTTGCTCTCCTTTTTCTTCCACGCGTAGCACTCCGACTTTATGTGTCCCTTCTTCTTGCAATAGAAACACTCCTTATTCCCGTGTCGCGACTTCGAATTCCCCGAGTCGCTCCCTTTATCACGGTACTTCTTTTGGACTCTAAGTCCTTCACCCACATCGGGCATACCATCCTTGTTGGACTTCATCCTTTGTACGTTTTCCCTTGACGAGAGAGCCGAAGTTACGTCTTTAAACGTGAGACTATCTCGTCCATAGAGAAGCGTGTCCCGAAAAGCCGCCATGGAGGGGGGTAGCGAGCATAACATCCAAAACGCAAGATCATCATCTTCGATATTCACGCCAATTTTCCCAAGGTCAGCTACACGCTCCTTGAATCTCGCTACATGGTCTTGAATCGACGACCCCTCCGCCATCTTGAGGAAGTAGAGACTTCTCTTCAAGTGATGCTTGCTGGACACCGTTTTCTCAACGCACATCGATTCCAACAACTCCCATAATTCCTTTGCGGTCTTCGCCTCCGTCGTTTCCTCAGTCAACGAATCCGAAACATGAAGCCCTATGGTCGCCATAGCCATCTGATCGAGCTCCACCCACTCGTCATGCTTCATGTCTTTCGGCTTGTTGTCAATACCAAGTAGAACAATCTCTTGCTTAAGAGATCTGAGGACTAACCTCATCTTGTATTGCCAAATAGGAAACCTCGTGTTGAGACTTAAATTCGGTAGATCGTACCTCACGCTCGCCATCGAAACCAAAGCTCTGATACCACTTGTTGTAGAACGACGATGTATAGTACGAACAATATGCGGAACCCCGAATATAACTCAACAATAAATAAAGAAGGAGACAAGAAAAGAAGACAAGGAATTTACGTGGAAACCCAAATCGGGAAAAACCACGGGAGGAACGACGAGAACTTTCACTATAATATTGCCTCACGATTACAAGGATTGATATCCACTCTAAAACCCTCTAATCTCACACAATATTATCTCTCTCTATAATGGTATTAACTTGTGTTAACTCGTGTTCTAATTGTGTCTATGGAGATCCCTATTTATAGGTGTAGAAAACCCATAAATTAGGTTACTAATAGGAATAGGAATAAACCTTTTTTCCTAATATATGACTTCTAAATCTATATTTTAAATATAATTCTAATTTTCCTAAATAAGGAAACAAAATTCATACGAGTCATATTTTAACGTTAACGACATAATCCACCAAATGAAATTTAATTGGAAATCGATCCGTAACTTCATAACTAACCCCGACAAACCACTCAATCTCGTTTGACATTTAAATTTGATGTCAACGTCACGGATGACGTCAATATTTTTAATTTGTTTGATATGAACCAACCCACCACGGCTCTCCCTTTCCTATTTAAAGAAAATCAACTTTGAGAAGAAATACTAAACATATAATTATAGTATCAAAATGATGAAAACAACAACAACCTCCTCCTTCAATTTGTGTATTCTTCTTCTTCTTCTTCTTTTTCTTTCTGCAGCAGAGCTCGATGCCGCTCCACGCAAGTCGTTGTTTGCAGTAACCAATGTTGGCTCGGAGACTCGAAGATACCTGATACGTGGTCCGATGATCCCTCCCGGACCTAACTCGTATACACTGGTGCCACCGAAGCCACACAGAAAATAATTTCAAACGTCGAAAGGTCGCATTTTATTACGATGTCCACGTATACGTACTAATGTAATGTTTAATTATCTCTATATATATGTTATGCATTCATATAAGTATATATGTAATGAATAACACAAATCGAATAAAATCAATTTTCTTAAATGTGTGTTACTGTATTATCTAAATCATTGTAATGTAGTAATTATTTTCAAATTAAATAATATATACCACTCACAAGTCACGATCGATCGCAGCGCGAAAATACATTAATAATTAAAAATTAAAACTTAAAAAGACAAGTTATGATTAAATTAATACATACTAGTATTAGTATTACCCAAATAAACAAAACTGATTCAATATATGTATAACAACACTACGAAGAGCATTAGAGCATAAGAAAAATAAAATCAAGTAATTTAATTCCTATAGTGCATAAGGATAAATATAAAAGTTGTCTTAATATATATGTTTGGTTCGTATGCATTTTAGGAATTAAATTAAAGTACGCGTGGTACTAAATTCCTCCCAAAACTACCGATACAGTTTTATTTTCTTTTTACGTGTACTTTTTTTTTTTATGGGTGAAAATTTGTTTTACCCACATATCTAATTCAAATGGAAAAAATACCAACTTTTATAAAAACAAGTAAATTATACCCAATTTAGTTGATTCCACTACATTACCCTCTAATCATTGCACTTTTTGATATTACTAATGATTTTTTTTTATATATAAATTTTATTTATCTAATTTATTTGCATAAATTTTTATCACTTTTATTTATTAATAAATTATTAAAATTTAAATATTATCGGTAAACAAATATTTATAAAATAAATTATTATTTCAATATCATATTCATAAAGATAGTCGTAGTATAAATATTTTTATTATATAAATATTTACAAAATATTAAAATAAATTATATGAATGATTCACATTATATATATAAAAATCTTAAAAGTAACTGAGAACTTTAATATAAAATATATTTAAATTAGAATATTATTTTTTGATATATTTTTATTTAAATATAATAAAAATGTGATTTTTATTTAATATTATAATATTTAAAGTACATTTTTAAACTGAAACTAATAATAGAATAAATATATCATCATTAATTAATGAATCATTAAAATTAAAATTTTATATTATTAATATTTTTGTTTCTATGTTTTATATTTTCAGAATATTTAATAAATTTAAGAATTCTAATCAATAGAATAAATATATCATCGTTAATTAATTAATTTAATAAATATTTTATTTATTTATGATATTTATTTATGATATCTTGCATACAATTACACATTTTTTTATTAAATACATTTAAAGATATTTTTTTAGTCGCAATTTTTATTATCTTTAATTGAGAGCCTAATTATTCTCAATCGTGGTATAAATATAATCATTGCATTGTTTAAGGGTATCTTAGTCTATTACTTATAAATTGGGTAGTTTTTAAGTGTTTTTATAGAAGTGGTCATTTTTCATTTTTGTGTTTTGTTGATGGGTGTTTTTATGTATTAACTCTTTTTGTATGTTACTTAAATGTACGTACTAAAAGAGTTTTTATATTTTCTCGATCTATATTTGTTTTTTCAACTTACAATAAATGTTAATCTTTTACATTTCTTTTATAAAAATCAAAAAATAATATTTTTTAAATAAAATTCGTGATCGAATAATTATTTTTGTTTTTTCAGAACACAAATGGAGTAGTATTTTAAAATTCATATTACATGCTCAATTTGTACGAAAATAAAATAAAAAATGGTGTTTGTCAATATTTGATTAATTGATTTGAAATTAATTCATTAGAAAATTAATTGATACAATAGTATATATTTAAATTAATTGATACAATAGTATATATTTAAATTAATTAATAAGTGATTAATAAGTGATTAGAGGATAAAAATGAATAAGATCATGCACTGGTCATGATAATTGACATATACATGTCATCAACCACACTCCACACATGCACAACGATCGTTCAGCCGTCTCGTCGTCTCGACGCGACATGACATAGCTCGTGCTGGATTAAATTTGGCCTTTGTTCTTGTTCAATTGAGTTTGGCATTTCGACATGACATAGCTCGTGCTGGATTAAATTTGGCCTTTGTTCTTGTTCAATTGAGTTTGGCATTTGTTAAATTAATTTTGCTAACGAACTAAACTAATTTAAATTAATTAATTGACTACGTAGCGGATCGGAGCTAAATTAATGTTAATATATAGTTGAACTGAGAGGCCTCGGGCCGGCCCCATCAATTAATCTATTCTTGTTTATTCTCCATTCATATTTCAATAGTTTGCTTGGATCTTCATTGCCTATTTCATTTGATTGGTACGTAGATAGATTCTTAAAAAAATATATAGTAAATATAGCATTGTTTCGTTTAGTATACTTTAAAATAATAAAATGAATGTTAAAATTAATATCAAATAATTAAAATAATTATAGAGTATATTATAATTTTAGACATTATACATATTTTGTATCTTTAAACAAATGAGCGTATATACACTATTCTCTTTTTAATATTTCCTTCCAAATATAACAAACATTTCCATTACATAAATTTAATATATAAAAGGTTGTTACGTAGATGAATTTCGATCGGTGATTAATCACTAGTTATTCGAATTGAAATTAAACAAGAAATTAAATGGAAGGCAAATCGGTAGGCAAATCGGTAGGAACCGTTGTTCTTAGGGTATTAGCAGGCGTCTCGTTTCTTGCCTCGATTTTCATATTGTATTTTAGCTCTCAAAAACAAGAGTCGAAGAAGGTTCGGGTCGTCGCCGAGTACCAACATTGGAATGGTTTTGAGTAAGTTTTTTTTTATTGTGTTTTTAAATGAATTTATTAACTGTTTGTTTTTTTAACAATATTGAAATTTATTAATTATTGTATGTACATATAAATTCAGGTTTTCTATGGTTGTTAATGCCATAGGATTAGTGTATAATGTAATCGTCTTTTGTATTCCCGATGGTAGTCGTCTATGGAAGACGGTCGTCGTCACAGACGTGGTGCGTAAAACACACTCTTTCATCTTTTTCTCTAATTAAGTTTTTCACTCTTATTATTTTAAATTATTTGATTAACTAAATTTATTTATGAAAAAAACATTTATAATTTATTTATTGAAACAATTTTATTGTTGCAGATTATGAATATCTTAATAGGTGTGAGCCTTGGAAGTAGTTGGCAAACATATTTCTTGATGAGGCAAGGAAATGCTCATGCTGGGTGGTGTTCAATCTGTAGAATACTTCCATTCTTTTGCAGCAAATTACTTGGATCACTCGTCACTTCCTCCTTCGGCTTTCTCGTTAGTTTTGTGCTTCTAATGTCTATTCTCAATGTTAGTGTAGATCCTTTTCTTATGGCTCAATAATTTTTTTTTAATATTATTATTTGCCTTTTTTATTGTTACTACCTCCGTTCATTAGAGACATTTTTTTTTTGGATTTTGTGAAGGAAAATTGTTTATCCCTATGGACTGAGGGAGTATATTTTTTTGAAAATGAATTGATAGATTTTCAAGCCAAACTATTTGCAAAAAGATTCACAAATATAATTTTTGTTTTTGATTTTGAAATTTAAAATTTTACCCTATTTTGATCTACAAATATGACGAGAATATATCAATGCTCGTATTTTAAAACATGAGTGAAACTTCACAATCTATTTTAAAATATGAAAAAGGAGAAATTCTATTTTTCCGTGTTGATTAATTCTCCGTTGGAAACATTATAATGAACTTAAATAAACTAATAAAGACGAACCTGACGTCAAATGAAAACGAACATTTTGGAGGAAAGAATACATTTAGAAATTCATGGTGGGGCTATAGTTGCTCAACATGCATACAGTATATATTAGCTATGCAATATGACAAACACAAATGAGACCCACGCATATATATTAGCTATGCAATGTGACAAACACAAATGAGACCCACAATTCCACAAACATGTCCATGTATTTGATCTATGCAAATAATAATAATTTCTTCATTTCTATTTATATTAATTTTGTAGTACTATTAAACAATTTATAAGTTAAAAAAAACACTTGTGAATTTTTCATAATCCATTTCTATTTATATTAATTTTGTAGTACTATTAAACAATTTATAAGTTAAAAAAAAACACTCGTGAATTTTTCATAATCCATGACAAATATAAATTTTACCCATAAAAAAGATTAGAATGAAATTAAAATATGAGTTTTTTTTTGTTTTTAATTAAACATCAGTTGAATGAGAATTTAGAATGAAATTAAAATATGAGTTTTTTTTTTGTTTTTAATTAAACATCAGTTGAATGAGAATAAAGAGTTTTGTCATTAAATTATTGTTTTGTCAATAAATTATTATTATTTGTAAAATTATGAATACATTATTTAAAATAATAAACATATTTATTTTTAGCATAATTTAACGTACATACGAAAGAAGTATTATATATTGAAAATAGCTCTAGTTGAGTGGTAAAACTTGTCCTAGTGAAATTTTGAGTCTTAACAACTTCCGGCAAAAATGAATCTGAAATCGGCGGTGGTGTACGACGGCGACCGCGTGCTCGGAGAGGTGCAGGTGCACCTTGTAAAATAATAAGATCAAACAACAAGGAAGAGAATTCCTGACGCAGGGAAGCTATAACACAAGATTAAAACTCGTTGATTCCGAAGAATACCGAGAGTCAATCAATCAAATTCGTTGATTCATAAGAATACCAAATATTGATAAGAAGAACGAGAAAATTCTATTCTTTTATTTAATCTCAAAAAACAACTTCTAACTAAATGAGAAAAACGACATATAAATAATACTACTAAAACCCTAATAGGATAAATTAAAATAAATAAAATAATAGTAATAACTTAGAGAACAAGACACAATCTTTTACTTAATTAAATATATATCCGCATCATTCTCCCCCTCTAGGAGAAGGTTCGACCGCGAACCGAAAAATCGAGCACGAAGATGCCGGGATCAAACACCAATCGACGGTAACCTTGAAGGCGCGACCCAAGGGCAGCAACACATTGAGGCAACACATGAGCAGCATCACAGGATGTCACAAAACCAATAATCTTCGCAACTAGGAAAGAAGTGATGAGTCCTATCATCGGGGGGCTTGAAAGATTATGTCCATCCGCTTGTGCAGCGTTAGTTTCAAAGAGATAACCACCATGAACAAAAGTTCGATCGACACTTTTCTCGTCTTCCCCAATATCACTGGCATGTACAAAAAAATGGGAATCAAACAAAGACAGAAAAATACCGTTTGCGTTCTCGGAAATTTTCTCATCCCAAAGTACGGGCTCTTCATCAAAGTTAGGAGGACCATCATACGTGGATGACTCTTGATCCACACATAGCGTGTGAGGGTGAGAAAACGGACAAGTTTCATGACGGGGGCCGGTCGCGCCACACTCAAAGCAGCATACTACGACCGAGGCCGATGTCGACTCCACATTGACGGCGGGTACTCCAAGCGTCGACGTGGGTAGGTGTTGTTGGCGAGGACGCCAATCGCCAAGGGTGCGCTCAAGCGCGGGGATTGATTGGTGTTGAGCTTTCGTTAGACTTACGGTGATAGCAAGACGGAGATTCTCGATTTCGACGGCAAGGGCTGCAATCTGGCGGCTTAAGGCGGTGACGTCGGCATCGCGACGGGCTGCGGCCTCAACGGCGGATTCGCGAGCATACTGGCGACGGAGAGGCATCGTTCCGGCTCTGATACCAACTGACGCAGGGAAGCTATAACAGAAGATTAAAACTCGTTGATTCCGAAGAATACCGAGAGTCAATCAATCAAATTCGTTGATTCATAAGAATACCGAATATTGATAAGAAGAACGAGAAAACTCTATTCTTTTATTTAATCTCAAAAAACAACTTCTAACTAAATGAGAAAAACGACATATAAATAATACTACTAAAACCCTAATAGGATAAATTAAAATAAATAAAATAATAGTAATAACTTAGAGAACAAGACACAATCTTTTACTTAATTAAATATATATCCGCATCAATTCCTCTTCCTGTGATATCAAGAACAGGAAAGGAAAAGAAGAAAATAGGGTTTTTGTATATATAATTCTTATGATAATGTCGCGTTACATAGCCTGTATATATATAGGCTCAAGAATCATAACCTAGTCCTAACACAATAAGGAAACATGCAGAACCCTAATAATAAGACCTGAAAAGCAATAAAACGAACTATGAAAATAATTACAAAGTGACCCCTTGCGCACTCCATAATTGCAGAATAGTCCCTGCGCATATTTCTGTGAAAATCGCATGCATGCAAGGCATGCATGCTATGATTCTGTGTATATATATATCAATACCCCCCTCAAGATGGGAGTAAAGATCTTTTATTCCCAGCTTGCGCAATAAATGATGAAAAGTGTTTGATCCCAAAGCTTTTGTAAAAAGATCTGCAACTTGGTTAACTGTCTTCATATGAAATATCTTGAATAAACCTCGTTGTAGCCATTCCCTCACAAGATGACAGTCAATCTCTATATGCTTAGTACGTTCATGAAACACGGGGTTGGATGCAATGTGCATGGCAGCAAGATTGTCACAATAAAGGAGGGCTGGCTTATCATGAAGAATACCAAAATCACTGAGTAGTTTCTTAAACCATATTAACTCACACACCAATGAGGCCATAGCTCTATATTCTGATTCTGCAGAGCTCCTAGAAACAGTAGTTTGTTTCTTGGATCTCCATGCTGAAGGTACCGGTATACCGATCCAATCGATATACCGTGTGTGCGGAAGCGTGTAAAGCAATAGATCTACTATGCCATGATCTTAGTGCACACTTAATGTGTATAAGAACACATATAAACATATATATATACACATCCAATATATATATATATAAGGTTCAACGATTACTTACTTATGGTGACGAAGTGATTCGTTGATGTCGTTGAGGTGGTGTTGAGTCGATTGAACCACCTCAAATGGATCAGCCTCTCGAAGCTCTCCTTGTGAATGACCTCGTCACTCCTCTTGTCTAGATCGCCCGGATGTTGAAGCCGCACAAATGGCCCGGCCTCTACGTGTTGCACACGAACCCGGATGATGACTTGCTTGCTTGATCGAGTTGATTCTCCAAGAACAACCTCTTTTCTCTCTTTCACTTGTGAATTTCGTGGGTGGTGATTAAGTGATTGTGAAAATCAGATTTTCACTACTTAATACCTTCATTTCCATCTCCATTACCCTCTTGTAACCCCCATAATGAATATGCACCATTATATCACATAATGGGTGGGTAATGGGGAGATGAAAGGTCAAGTACACATCACTATGCCACAATGGCATAATATGTGGTCTCTCTTGCTTGTGTGGCATGCCATGTCACACTATGTGACATGCATCCATGCAAGCCATGCAATGCATCCCATGCATGCATATAAATTCACGTAAATATTGATTCTAAATCAATATAATTAACAAGCATCGTACATCATCTTTGAGTCCGTGTGTGACCCTGTAGGTATGATTTATTGATCAATATTATATTGTTCCCAACAATTTAATATTATCAAATAATCATTTAACATCCATAGACGACCTTATGACTTTATCGATTGCACACGTAGGATCGAAGGACATATCCCAACAATCTCCCACTTGGCCTTCAGAGCCAGTGTGCTGCCAACTTCCTTTTGTCACTTTATGTCTAAGTTTGAACTTGCGGCAAGACTCGAGTCATCCTCAATCGGTTCAAACCTTTCTTGGACTTTGAGACAGACTGTAAAACCAGATTTATCACTATGATACGAATCTGGACGTGGCCACGTATTTTCCACAGTCTCGACTCTCCAAGTGGCCGGTAAGACATGTATCCCATTATAAAAATGGAGGACAATCCCATTTTGTCAATCCAAGCTCTCCCACTTGCTTCCTGATATACCTAATAACAAGTTTTATAACCTCCTTTTACGAAAGGCGTTTACTTGTATCAAAGTACACCATTTCACAATGGAATTACTCTGGACTACTCAGGTCAGAGGAAATTGCTCGACAGTCAATGAAATAGTATTATGACTCGAAATCTTAAATACTATTCCAGTCGGGTCTGTTCGATCATTAGCTCCCAGCTAATATCTATGTAATTGTACTCGATGTCCCACATCACTAGCCCATGAAGCGGCGCTATAGTACACATTACAAACTAGTTCATTGTATTATCGGTTTGTCCGTACTCGATTATACGAACCAGGAACAACTATATGATTTAAGTATATCAGTTCAACCATTGGGACTTCATTATGCGGTAAGTCGACCTCATAACCCAATTGATATCACTTAATCATTTGGACAATTCATATAAATTAAACCATATTTATATGAAGAAACATGTATTATACATATGAGTGAATGTTTACCAAATCTCCAAAAGTATCTAATACAGTAATAGAAATCACAACCCATCTCTAAGATGTTTGATCTCTATTGCAGTCGTGAAAGCCTCAAGCTTAAACTGCTGGAGAGGTTTAGAACGCGGGTTTGCAACCTTACCAAAAGTTGCAACTTTATTATCTCGATGTCTCCACAAAACTATCTCCTAGATAATGTGGAACTTCCTGAGCACCAGTTTTAGACTTGTGGTGCTTCCTAGATCATTGGCTTGCGCGATAACTTTACTATAAATAGAGAACTATCGGATGGGCTGAGCTAGTTACGCCACCTAGTTCATTCAAGAACTTTCAAATCTTAACTGCCAACATTACTGCATCCAATGCAATACTGTGCTCAGCTTCTGTAGTTTAATCAGCTATATTGCATTGCATGGAACTATTCCAGCAAATTTCACCTCTAACTAGACAAAAAATATAACCAGATTAAAATCGGAAATTATCTTAGTCTGTTTTGAAGTTAGCATTCAAACAGCTTGTTAATATCAACTCCTTTTGTCTTCCAAAGACAACAAAATATTCTTTAGTCCATCTAAGGTACATAAGAATACTCTTGGCCGCAGTCTAATGCGTCTCACCTGGGTTTCCTTGAAACCGAATCGTCATGCTCAAAGCATACAATACGTCCAGTCGTGTACATATCATGGCGTACATTATAGACCCTATTGCCGAAGCATAAGGAATGTTTTACATCCTCTTTTGCTCATCAAGTACCGTAGGGCCTTTCATCTTGCTAAGAGATGTGCCATGATTCATTGGAATGAGACCCTTTTTGGCGTCTTTCATTCTGAACTTATCAAGTACCTTATCAACATAGGTCACTTGACTAAGTCCAAACATCATTTTCGATCTGTTCCGACAGATCTTGATGCCCAATATGTACTGTGCTTCTCCAAGATCCTTCATTGAAAAACAATTCCCAAGCCATTCTTTAATAGAATTAAGCATAGAAACATTGTTTCCAATAAGGAGTATGTCATCGACATACAACACAATGAATACAACGTAACTCCCACTGATCTTCTTGTAAAACAAGAATCTTTCGAGTTCCTCTGAAATCCAAAACCCAGTATGGATTCATTGAACTGAAGATTGCTACTCCGATATGCATTATTTATTCCATAAATAGAACTATAAGCTTGCATAATTCTTCAGCCTTATTAAGATCGATAAAACTCTTTGGCTGTGTCAAAACACAGCCTCTTCTAGAATCCAATTCAAGAAGTTAGTTTTAACATCTAATATTACCATAACTCATTATCAAGATGAGTAGTAATGGCTAAGATAATCTGAATGATTTAATCAAAGCAATTGGTAAAAGTTTTTCCATAATCCACCTCGTGAATAAAACTTTTACCATCAACCTTGCTTTGAAAACCCTAGGTTTTCCATCTGTCTGTTTAGATCTTAAAGATCTATTAGCATTCATTGGGTCTAACCCTGTGATGCAAATATATCAAGTTCCAAACTTGATTATCAGATATTGATATCATCTCAGATTTCATGGCACCATGCCAATTTTCAGTAGCTGGACTCGTCATAGCTTGGAATTAGGTCGAAGGTTCACCGCTTTCCAAAAGCATGAATTCATATCTCTCATTGGTCACAATATCTAAGTATTTGAATAATAGAGATAGATTTATGCCTTTCGGACCTACGAGGGCTGGTATGGCTTCCAAAACCATAAGAATACTCTCAACCCAGTCTTGAGTATTCACCGTTGGTTGTTTCACTTGAACCTCATTCAAGACAACCGAGCTCCCACTGAATTTCTAGGAAAGATAACTCTTTTCAAGAAAATCACTATCTCGAGCAACAAAATATTGTTCTCAGATAGATCGTAGAAGTTGTACCCTCGAGTTTCTTATGCATACCATAAAGAAAATTTTATCCCATTTGAGTTCAAGCTCTATAGAGATAAATCTCGTCAGAGAAGCTTTTAGAACCTCAATTTTTTATGAAAACAATTTAGGGACCCTCCCTTTCCATACCTAGTATGGTGTCTTATCAACAGCTTTTGACAGCGTCCTATTCAGTGTATAAGTTTGAAGTCTAGAATTGTGTGTTCCCAAAAGAGACTAGTAGTTCATTTAGACCTCTCATCGAATGGTCAAACTATATCTAATATAGTTTGTTTTCTATTTTCCGAAACATAACCTTCATGTGCTTGTGAAATAATAGGTTCCACATACATCAGTATGTATCATCCCTAATTACTCACATGTTCTCCTTTCTCCAAGAAAGATGACATTGTTATCTTTTCAATCACACATCATTCACATGTATCAAATGACTCCAAGTCAAATGATTCTAAAATTCCTTCTAAAAGAAGCTTCGTTACATGTTTAGATTTTGATTTGATCTAATCAACAATGTTTCAATTATGTCTCATCGATACTTATTCGATTTGGCCTTTGGTCTTAATGATATATATGATTTGTCAAGTATACATAAACAATATAACAATCGTACCAAAACAAAGAATAATTCACAATTAAAATAGTTACCAAACTATTTAATAGTGAAAAACTAATCCATCAGTATCCAATACTGAACCAATATTCATTGTTTATTGAAGGTACGAAATTACATAGTTATAATACTAAAACAAGGCCCTAAGGCAAAACAACATCATATGATCATGCGGCTAATGCAACGACATTCGCTTCATTTCTTGCCCGTAGATCGACATCTCTACTCACCAAACTTACACTTCTATGTAGTTCCTCCACATACAAATGTGAGAACCACATTTGGCATCCAATACCCAAGAAGTATAATTTGTGAAGTTTAATGTCTATATCATTAATACTTGAAGATGAAGCAACCCCGTTCTTCACATCTTCTTTGAACTTTGGGCAAATTCAATTATTCACAATAATTGAGTCTCATTCAAATTTCCCATTCAAAATTATCTCAATGTCAAAACGTGATAAATCGTAAGTGAAAAATCGAAGTTTTCTAACCAGCGATATTATCATGCAATTGAAGCCCTATCTCTCATAAAATATGAGGGAGCCAACCAGACAATCGATTCACGCAATCCAATGGCTCGAAAGTCTCTAATTTGTGTCATTGATGAACTTAAGTGTTTTGGATTAAATCACTCCCCGAGGTGTAAATAATCATAACCTTATAATCCATCAAATGAAAGACAAATTAGGCATTTGTTTTGAAATTGAATAAAATATGAATTTTTTATATGTTTGCAAGTAGTGTCCAACACTTTTGCAGTAGACACATTGAGATTCCCTAGGAACCCTAGTAGCCTTCTAGCCCATGCTCTTTTGAATACCCTATCCCATATCCTAAGAATTTCCCTCTTAGGGTCCTTCTCTATCGCCGGCTCAGCAGCCTTGAGCATCCCGTGGAGCTCACGAAGCGATTTCTTCAAACCATTCATATGGAAAATTTAGCCTAAAGGCATTATAACCATCATGAGATTGAAGTATGAAATCGGTTGCCAAATAATCATCATTGGAAAATTTTAGGTGGTCACTTGAAACAAATAATTCAATCATTTGTTGCACATGTGATCCCATAGATTTCCATTTTTCCAGCCTAGCTGAAGCGATGACCCTGGTCACACCGAACCGCTCAATCATTGCATATTCTCCGAACATGATATTGAGTTGTTCAATGATATCTTAGGATGTGGTTATCTAACACATTTTCCTTGTCTTCGTATTTGAGGACCATCCTCAAATTACGTTGTGAATCAAGAAAATTTGTTCAATTTTTCATAAACAAGAATTGAACCAAACTTGAATTGAGTTGATATTTGACATGATAAACTATAAAAGAAAGATAACTAAAGTATGTAAACATCCACAAGGCAGTAAACAAATAAGGTTGTCTAACAATTGTACTTATTTATTTCATTTTGTTCAATTGATATCCAATATCATTGTCCCTTAGAACAAAACGATTCCGAGATCCTCATCTTGCAAATCTTTAAGCCGACTGAGTCCGCACTTAAGTATTTCAAGATAGGTAGACACACCCATGTCAATGATATCTAATATCACTCTCGGTCGATGAGAATCTCATTCTCATCTCATGTCTCGATAGCCACGCCTGCAGTGGATCTATCGATGAGAAAACCAAATTCACGTGTAAAGGTCCAACCCTTACTCCCACTTATCCCAAGATAACAAGTAGTACCCCGCTGAGGCGGACCTACCAACTTATGATCGAGGGCTTTAGGGGTGTGATGTTTTGGACAAGACATTATACTCATTATTTTGGGAACTTGCATGCATAGGTTTGTTTATATGTAAGTTGAACATTTATAACATAAAACAACCTATAACTAGCAAAGCAAATAAATACGAAATCGAAAGGCCCCTAGAACCTCACAACTCTCAAACGAAAAGATTAAAATAACAACAAAAGCCTTGAACATCTTCTGGACTGGTCTTCGCCCTCCGTTTTAGTTTCGTGACCTCCGATTTTGATCAAATCTATTCCGTACCCAAAAAACCACGAACGGCGCCCGTCGTTTCACAAACGGCGGTCGCCGAACACCACCGGCGGTCGCCGTTTCCAAAACGGCGCCCGCCAAAAGGGTTTGGAAAAAATCTGCCAAGAATCAGGGCTTTCGGCGGTCGCCGTTTCCAAAACGGCGCCCGCCGAATCAAAACAGCGCCCGCTGGAGCACAAACGGCGCCCGCCGTTTGGCTCCAGCAGCCCGGTTTTGTCCGCTTTGCTTCGTTTTGCTTCGTTTTGCTTCGTTTCTTCTCGTTTTCGCCGGAGAGACGAGATCCTCCATCGAACCATGGACCAAGTCCAACGCTTACAAGTTTGAACAATACATATTGAAATAGAAAACCTATCTATTACAAATGATTCCAAGGGACGCAGCCCTCCAAAACTATGGCCAATCGAAACGTAAAAAACGACGAAATCATTCACCCGACCACTAACGGTGGCCGGCCTTACATCTAATCACATAGATTCAAATAAACAAATAATCCAATTATGTTGATTTAACCTTTGTGTCCAACACAAAAGTGTGCACGAGCCCTAGGCTCTGATACCAATTGAAGGTACCGGTATACCGATCCAATCGATATACCGTGTGTGCGGAAGCGTGTAAAGCAATAGATATACTATGCCATGATCTTAGTGCACACTTAATGTGTATAAGAACACATATAAACATATATATATACACATCCAATATATATATATATAAGGTTCAACGATTACTTACTTATGGTGACGAAGTGATTCGTTGATGTCGTTGAGGTGGTGTTGAGTCGATTGAACCACCTCAAATGGATCAGCCTCTCGAAGCTCTCCTTGTGAATGACCTCGTCACTCCTCTTGTCTAGATCGCCCGGATGTTGAAGCCGCACAAATGGCCCGGCCTCTACGTGTTGCACACGAACCCGGATGATGACTTGCTTGCTTGATCGAGTTGATTCTACAAGAACAACCTCTTTTCTCTCTTTCACTTGTGAATTTCGTGGGTGGTGATTAAGTGATTGTGAAAATCAGATTTTCACTACTTAATACCTTCATTTCCATCTCCATTACCCTCTTGTAACCCCCATAATGAATATGCACCATTATATCACATAATGGGTGGGTAATGGGGAGATGAAAGGTCAAGTACACATCACTATGCCACAATGGCATAATATGTGGTCTCTCTTGCTTGTGTGGCATGCCATGTCACACTATGTGACATGCATCCATGCAAGCCATGCAATGCATCCCATGCATGCATATAAATTCACGTAAATATTGATTCTAAATCAATATAATTAACAAGCATCGTACATCATCTTTGAGTCCGTGTGTGACCCTGTAGGTATGATTTATTGATCAATATTATATTGTTCCCAACAATTTAATATTATCAAATAATCATTTAACATCCATAGACGACCTTATGACTTTATCGATTGCACACGTAGGATCGAAGGACATATCCCAACACATGCTACAAGAGAATCACCAATGAAGACACAATATCCTGTGATGGATCTTCTAGTATCAATGTCAGCTGCCCAGTCAGCATCACAGAAAGATTTAAGATGAATGGTGTTAACTGAGGGATAAAAGAGACCTTGTCCAGGAGAGCCCTTTAAATATCTCACAACCCTGAGTGCAGCAGTCATATGTATGGTGGTAGGTCTCTCCAAAAACTGACTGAGAACTTGGATAGAATAGCAAATGTCTGGTCTGGAAAGTGTCAAATATAGGAGTCTCCCAATGAGTCTCCTGTACTCAGATGGATTGGAGAGGGCATCACCTTCATCCTTGCTTAATTTAAGACCTTGTTCAAGAGGAAATTGAATTGGTTTACTGTTAAGCAACTCACAATCTGAAATAATGTCTAAAGTGTACTGTCTTTGGTTAATAACTAACCCATCATGATTTCTGGCAATTTCTATGCCAAGAAAATACTTTAATATGCCCAAATCTTTGAGCCTGAACTGATTGGATAAATAAGTCTTCAACTTTTGGATAGCATGCTCATCATTTCCTCCAAGAATGATATCATCCACATAGATGAGAAGAAAAGTAATAGAATGACCTTTGGAGAGAATGAAAAGTGAAGAATCAGCTGTACTTTGCTTAAAACCATAAGAGATAATCACAGCTGACAGTTTTTCATTCCATTGTCTGGATGCTTGTTTGAGTCCATACAATGACTTGTGAAGTTTGCAGCACATAGTAGACTGTCCCTTAACTGAGTAACCTTCGGGGAGACTCATGTAGACCTCTTCATGTAAGTCTCCATATAAGAAGGCATTATTTACATCTAACTGATACAAGAACCAATTTGAACAGGAAGCCAAGGCCAAAACAGTTCTGACTGTGGCTATTTTGGCAACTGGAGAGAAAGTTTCAAAGAAGTCCAATCCTTCTTGTTGAGTATATCCCTTGGCAACCAGCCTAGCTTTACATCTCTCAACTGATCCATCAGATTTTCTCTTGATTTTATATACCCACCTACATCCTACTAACTTCTTGCCTGGTGGGAGTGGCATTACAGTCCATGTATGATTTTCTTCTAGAGCATTGACTTCTTCCTGCATAGCTTGTCTCCACTCTGGACTGAGAGATGCAATTTTGAAATTTTTGGGCTCAGAATGAACCACAGTAGACAAGACATATGACAAATATTGTGGTTTTATTTGAGCAAAAGAAAGATGATCACTGAGGGGATATAATGATTCATCTTGAAACTGTATGGATTGATGATTATGAACTTGGTTAATCAGATTACATTGATACTCACGAAGATAACTTGGTGGCCTTGAACTCCTACCAGTTCTTCTAGGAATCACTTCACTGGATGAAGAGTTGGTAGTATCTGTATTGGGATATGAACTTTGTTCCTCTGCAGCAGTGGGATTGATAGTATCAGAATGAGCATCACCTGGTGGCGATCCTGATAGTGAAGTATCACCTGATGAATCTGTGGGTTGACTGCTATCAGTAATAACTTCATTATGGGACTGATCAGAAAATGTTATTGGATCATCAAAGACATCAGTGATAGGTATAGGACCAGTGTTGGGAGAATCAATCTCCTGTTGCTGAAATGGGAACTCATTCTCATAGAATACAACATCTCTTGCTCTAAATAATATCTTCTCCTTTAGGTCATACAAAATATATCCCTTGACTCCCTTTGGGTATCCAACAAAGATGCATCTGTGTGCTCTAGTTGTGAATTTATCCTTTCTAGGATCAACATTGGTAGCAAAACATAAGCACCCAAATGTCCTGATTAAAGAGAGATCAGGTTCTTGTTTATATAATAATTCAAAAGGTGTCTGGTTGTTTATAACTTCTGATGGGGTCCTGTTAATGAGATAGGCAGCTGTGAGGATGCACTCTCCCCATAACTCAATAGGTACACTTGATTCAAATCTGAGTGCTCTTGCTACTTCTAACAGATGTATATGCTTTCTTTCAACCACAGAATTCTGTTGTGGAGTATATACACAACTCATTTGATGTTCAATACCATGATGTCCATAAAATTCATTCATGGAAAACTCCTTTCCTTGATCAGTTCTTATGATTTTTATTCCAATCTGAAATTGATTTTTGACAGATAGAATGAATTCTTGCAATATACCTCTGGCTTGTGATTTTGAATGCATAAGAAAAACCCATGTAAATCTACTGTGATGTTCAACAATAGTCAAGAAATATCTGTATCCATTATGTGAGGTGGTAGAAAAAGGTCCCCATATATCCACATGTACCAGTTCAAATAATGATAATACTTTCTCAGTGTGTTTAGGAAAAGGAACCCTTGTTTGTTTTGATTTATGACATACATCACAGGAGCTTCTAGCAAAGGAATCATGAACAAAAGGAAACTTTTTATTTATCTTATGCATCAAAATCATACGGCTAATAGAGGGATGTCCCATTCTCTTATGCCAAGTACTAACAGAAATATTATTAACTACTTTACTGCTACTGCTGCTATTGTCATCCTTGATAGCTTCAAATAGATATAATCCACCAACTTCCTTAACTGTCCCAATCACACTGGAACTGGTATTTTCCTGCACAATACATCCATTATGAGAGAAAACTAATTTTGCTGCTGCATCCATTAACAGTTTGCTGACAGAGACAAGGTTAAACTGAAAAGATGGAACAAACAAGACATTTTTCAGGACAATATGAGAACTCATAACCACTGTTCCCACATGTGTGACAGTAGTAGTTGAACCATTAGGTAGTTTGAGGATAATAGGGCTTCTAACCCTTACATCTTGCATATACTTCAAAGTATTGGTTATGTGATCACTTGCTCCAGAATCAAGAATCCACATACTACTATTTATACTCAATATACAGTGAGATGCCATAGTAAGAGCATCAAGAAACATACCTGTTCCTTTCTTTTGTTGTGAGTTTTCAGAGGAACTGTTCTGATTAAAATTCTGTAGAACAGAAAGCAGATGTTTGTACTCTTTGGAAGACATCTTAATATCTTGATTTTCTTCTTCGTGTGACTCCACATTATTAGCATTAGATTTTTGTGTCCAAGTCCCTCCAGTTTTATTCACTTCTTTGGAATCTCTTGAGGGAAAACCATGCAGTTCAAAACATCTGTCAACTGTGTGATTTGGCTTCCCACAATGAGTACAATTTGAGCCTCCTTTATTCTGCCCTTGACCACTGGAGTTTCTTGTGAAATATCCAGGTGGATATCCATGTATCAAGAAACATTTATCCACAGTGTGATTGTCTCTTTTACACTTTGTGCATATAACTGAGTTCTTCTTGTTGGATTGGCTTCCAGATTTATTCCAAGCCTGCTGTCCTCCACTCTTCATGTCTTGCCTTAATGCCCTGGCATTGGATTGTATACTATTGGAACCTAGGCTCTTCAGTTCAAGGTTTGATTCCTCCTGAGATACTAAACTGAAGATCTGGTCAAGTGTAGGCAGTGGGTCTTGGAGGAGAATCTGGTTTCTGAGGTTTGCATAATCATCATTAAGTCTCATTAGGAACTGTAATATCCTCCTTTTGTTGGCCTTTTGGCGATTCTCAATCATTGCAGGGCAACTACTTATAGAGCATATGGATGAGGGTTCATGAGTTGTTATCTCATCCCAGATGCCCTTGAGCTTGGCATAGTAAATACTCACCATGTCTCCTTCTTGTCTTGTACCAATCAATTTTTGCTCAAGCATGTAAACCAAATTGTTATTAGTTTTTGAAAATTTTGTATGGAGTTCCTTCCATACTTGTCTGGCTGAGGTTGAGTAGGCTGTAAATCCTGCCAACTCTGGGGAGAGGTTTGATGAAATCCATGTAAGAACCATGATATTACATCTTCTCCAATCAATGTATATGGGATCATCAGGCGAGGGTTCAGGTAAAGAACCATCAACAAATCCATGTTTGTTCTTTGTCATAAGGGCCATCAACATATTTCGACTCCATGACTGGTAATTCTTTGCATGCAAAGGCTCTGGAACTAGCTTCTGACTTGGCGCCTCTCCATAGTGAAGAAAATATGGACTGGAAGGTTTTGTTGGATCTATAGGGTTTGAGGAATCAAGTCCAGATGAACTGCCGTCTCCTCCTTTTTCTTTTTCTTCTGGGTTGACCATATTGCGTGCGGATTAATTAAGATAGCGCTCTGATACCATGTAAAATAATAAGATCAAACAACAAGGAAGAGAATTCCTCTTCCTGTGATATCAAGAACAGGAAAGGAAAAGAAGAAAATAGGGTTTTTGTATATATAATTCTTATGATAATGTCGCGTTACATAGCCTGTATATATATAGGCTCAAGAATCATAACCTAGTCCTAACACAATAAGGAAACATGCAGAACCCTAATAATAAGACCTGAAAAGCAATAAAACGAACTATGAAAATAATTACAAAGTGACCCCTTGCGCACTCCATAATTGCAGAATAGTCCCTACGCATATTTCTGTGAAAATCGCATGCATGCAAGGCATGCATGCTATGATTCTGTGTATATATATCAATACACCTCCAGGACGGCGTCGTTTTGGGGGAGGAGCGCAAGGAAATTCGAAAATCGCACTATTCGCCGCCGAGTGAGAGGTGCCCGCCACTCGCCGTGCTTCTCACCGTTAATTCCGCCGGGGTGTGCTTCAAATTGGAATCTGCCGTCAGGACTAAAGACTCGCCGCTTTCAGTTTTGCATGCCAGCTGTCTCAGAGAAAACTAGGTATTGCTGCGTTGCTCACCAATACAAAAAATACAACAGAAAAACTTTCATGATGTAGTGAAGTAACCCTAAATAATGTTTAACCCTAATTCGTTTTTGGTGTTGAAAGAACCTAATTTACAATTTTTACTGGGAAATTACAATTTCAAATTTTGCCAAAAGTTTAACCTGAATTTAGGAAACTGGAATCCTTACAAGGAAAAAAATGGTACTCTAGACAGTGGTGTCCAGATTTAATTTTGATGCAGTGGAGCTCCACTGTATCAGTTATCACGATTGATATTTTGTGCATTGATATTTTATCTGATCATGTTGTAATTTAGGTTTCAGTATTTTCACCAATCATGTTTCATGTACATATTGACATCTCTCGTTAGTTATTTATTGTCTGCAATCCTGGGATTATATCCTTCAAGGTGAACTCGTTTTTGAATGCCCGTCGTCTTTAGATTCAGCATTTAATCCCTTGTCGTTATCTTTGAAGGCAGCTGTTGCGTCCATTGGAATTGTATTTGATCTCGACGAGACTCTCATAGTTGCTAGCACAATGCGTTCATTTGAGGATAGGATAGAGGCATTGCAGAGAAAGATTAATACAGAGTATGATCCTCAGCGTGCTTCTGGGATGTTAGCCGAGGTTAAATGCTATCAGGAAGACTGCTAATTTTGCAACATGGTCAAGACGTGAGTGAACCTCAGTTTCCTACTGGCCCACCGGTGCAAGTATCGATCTGTTCCAAGAGTTCAGCCCCATGGTTGGTTTCCTGTGGGAGAAGAGGTGAGTCAAATACAGCTGAACAAAGTAGGAGCACCCAATGAGTTCCCTTTGAATGCTGAGTCTCTTCCTATCGACAAGAATCGGGGTCAACATTCCCCTTTTCTCCAGAAGGTCGAACCTTCCATCCCTCCCGGTAGAGTTGTTCTTGAAAACCAGAGGTTTCAAAAGGAGGTAAATGGTTCAAGTTTAAGCGTCCTGCATTTTCGACAACTTTCCTGATACTTGTTTTTTTTTTTTTTAACGCAGGCACTTCCAAGAGAAGATTTATCAAGATTAAATCAATCAGTGCCTGATTTTTTCATTATTTTTCTGGTAAGTCGTGCTGCTTATGTAACCTTGGCATAACTTAATGTAAAGCTACACATAACATATAAAACTGCAGATTTAGTCATAGTTACTTAATACGCTCCTACCCCTCGTACCATGTACTGAGACGTGCATAACGATTTTCATGGTACTCTAGCACTCTGTTAGCTCCTTGGAACTTGAACTTGAACTTTTAGATTGAAATAAATACATATTTGTAGATGAAAGAAGAATATGTAGCTTTCAGATGAAAGATGATGATAGAGGCTAGAGAGTGACTTATTTTGTATTCTATGGGTTTTTAAAGTTGTGTATTCTGATGAAAAAGGATGATGAATTACAGAAGAAGATGAAAGAGAATCGACACGGAGAGGAGTTTTCTTCTAGGTTTTATAAGTGAGAAATGTTTTTTTTTTCTAGGTTTTCGATGGCGTGGGAAGCACTTTGATTGGTGTGTTTTTGGTGCATATTTGGGCCTTTGCTATAGCTCGTTTTATTCCCTTTGGTGCTCTTTTACCCGTTATTATGGCGTTTATGATAATATTTGATTAAACGGGTGATCGAGACAAGTTTCATGACATGTAGGTGAAAATGGCATTAAAATGGAGCTTTGGGAGTAGAGAAGGAGAGACGAAGAAGCGCGGCCGGTGACCAGCACTGCGCAGATTCGGGAGAACTGCCGGTACAACTTCGTTAACCGTCGGATCCGCCCCGAATTTGGACTGTTTGTTCCTAACTTCAACCTATAAAAGATCAACGGTCAAGATTGTGTTTGGATGTTCGAGAAAGATGATATGGTTCGACAAACGTACCAGCACTTTCCTTAGGCGAATTTGAGAAGGAATAAATTGTTTGACTTTTGTTGACCCTTTTATAAGGGTATAAATAGTCTTTTGGCATGAGACTTGTAACTAAATTTCATTCTACAACATTTCATAATTCCATTTCTAGCTTTCTCTCCGAGCTTCATATTTTTCCCAATTGTTCTCCACTTAAACAAATCACAAATCTTAAATCTACTTTTCATATCGACTCCTCTCGATTATGGACTATTCATCTACGGATTATTTGATTGAGTGCTTGATCATGACTAGCTAAATCCTTAGTAAGGGTGTTTGATGAAATTTCTCAATGAATTGGAGTTGATTTCTAAAGTTGCTTGATTTTTATTAATTGGATAATCACATGGTTCGATTTGTGTAGTCTCGTGTTGAACAAACTTCGTGTATATCACTAGTGGACTATGTGGTTGGTCGTGTGATGTCGAAACTTGAGATACCGGCACTCCGAGTAGAGTATCTCGAGAGGTGAAGCTCTTGTGAGTGTCGTGATCCAGTGTAGACGATCATTGGTGGATGTCGTGATAGACAACGCCTTGATCTCTAGTCCGATTAATAGTAAATCACGTGTTTTGTAAATCTCGTCAACTCGGGTTCGTGAGGTAGAGTAGTCGAAACACCCTTATTTTCCAAACCTCATTTGTTACAAGTTACAACTCTCTTTTAATTACTTGTTTTAAGTACTTGCTCTAGTCGATTAATCAAACACTCATTGTAACCCCTTAGTTGATAATAATTTCGTTCACGTGCCGATAGCATTGCTCCTCGAGAGATCGACTCGGGGGATTTACCTTGTAAATCTTTCGGGTTTTATAAATAACTTTTGAGCAATCACACTCGATATCTTGCGCTTATCGTGAACTTCTCGCTGCTCTGATCTATTTTATTTGGCTCGAGAGGAACACGGGAATTCATGAAGCTCGTTCAGTGTCTCATTGAGTGGTGGCCTCTCAGGTGATTTATATCATACAGGAGAGGATCCTCTCGTTACGACTTCCAGATTCTCTTCAGGCACTTGCGCCGAATAGGGTATGACATATAGCTTAGTGATTGTGTTTGTATTCTTTAGTGCTATATATTTAGTTGGTTGGTTGAAAAAATAGTCTGTTAACACGGTGATGCGAGGGTTCATTCCCTATGCGATGTATACTGTATCATACATTTTTTCTTTTCTATCTGATTGACCTTCACAAAAAAAATATTAGCTTAGGCGCAATCTCAACCTCCTTCATTAACAATTTTTGTTGAAATATCTCACAGTATCTCTCAGTCCTCATATCCTACTTAGGAAAGAATAAGATCTTTATGATCTTATATATATTCATGAGGCCGCGAGTGATGATTGTAATTAATGTAAAGAATTTGTGATTGATCACATATTATAAGGTTTACCTTATTTATGCTTTATGATCTTTATTATTTAAGTATCACTCATTCTAAGGATTCAACAAGTCATTTCTGACTAATAAAACAAAAAGTATCTTTTCTAATATGGTATCATAGTATAGGCTCGAATAAAAAATTCTTACAAACTTTAAAAATGAGTTTTAAACGAGCACTCAGTGAGGAAGTTTCCAACCCTATTGAAAAGACCTAAAAAACAGATGGTGCAGATAATTCACTCAATCACCAATCCCCTCTTATTGTGATAGAGTGAAGATAAGTTAAAAAACTAACATATTAAATTATAAAATTAAACGTATTAAATCATTGTATATTCATATTAAATCTTAAAACATACATATATATTAAAATTAATAGTACTATCAATTATCAAATAAAAAATAATCGCATAGTAAAATTGTATCTTTTTTATATAATTGTATATAATAGAATTAAAAGGTGATTTTTCTCAATATATTACTAGAGTAAAAAATTAAATATAATTTTTAAATAGTAAAAAAAATCACAATTTAGTTATAGAACCACGTATTAAGAAAAACGTTTTTTAAAATTAAAATAGAAATAATTTATACATTTATTTTTGTAAAAATGAGTTTATGTATGCATATATAATTACTACAAATGTAATAATTTTAAAAAAAATAGATAGAAGTGTATGATCACAATTTAAGAATAAACTACAAAAATGACTAATGTTTTATTAAATTACAAAAATAAAATAAAAAATTCATCATTGAGTAGTACTAATACCATGGAAATTTTATTTATTTTAAATAACAAATTTCTTTTCTACACTATATTCAATATGTGAATTGAATTGAAAAAAATTAAAATTTTATTCTTAATTTTTTAAATTTTAACAAAAACTGTGTAATCAAGCAATTTTCAATACAATTCATTTTAATTAATTAATTTAATTAATTTTATATGAAATAATTTCTAAATTTATTATATATTTAATACTTATTTAATTAATTAATCAATTATTTAATTAGTACAGAGTACAAACTTTTTAAATTAATTAAAATTTAATTTAATTATTATTTTTATCTAATTGATATATTAATTATTTCTTACCATTATAATAAATTTTATTAATTTTACTTCTATATTAATTTTGATCAATATCTATTAATTAGAAAATATTATTTTAATTGTATTTCTCAGAATTTTTAAAAATTTTAAAATTTATTTTCCTAACTAAAAATTTATTTTAATAATAATTAAAATATTATTTATTTATTTAATTAATTAATTTAATAATGTCAAGTGTCTCATTTTAATTGACGGTGTACCGGAGTCCCGGTATACCTGATGTAAAGGTAGCATTTTTTGATTTTTCGATTTGTTATGTTATTAATTTAAAGTACGTCCGTGGTTCAAGATTACTCCCAAAATGACGGATACAAAATTTTATTTTATTTTTATGTTTTTTTTTTGCACTTAGTAAAAATATTACAACCTCCCACCAAATTTAATGATCACATTTCTTTTACAAATTATAAATGAAATGTGACCATCAACTTTGGGTGGAAGAGTGTATATAAATTACAAATAATTAAGCACGGGAAAAATATAAAAAAAAATTATCAAAAAGAAAAAGAGAATTAATATATTTTCAAGTCAAATAATAATAAATTTATTGATGATAAAAGTCAGTGAGGGAAGTATAATTAATATTATATTTTAAAATAAAATAAAATATTTTTATTTTAATATTAAATAATTGAGTGATATATAAAAAAAGTTGCATAATTCTATAAAGCAAAGATATTTAATTTTTTTATTTTATTTTTAAATATACTTTTAATTAAAAGTTGACTTACTAATAATAATTTATCTTTTAACTTATAAATACATGTTTAACCATTATTATTTTTATCAAAAAGAAAAAAAATATTATTATTTCTAACCTCCATTTTTTAAGAAGTGTTTTATTTTTTTTTTAAATTATAGTAGTATTACATTCAAATTTGTTGGAAAATAAATTCAAAATGAATGTTTCGTTATTTGTCTGATTTGACTGATCATTAAATATTAATATAAAATAAAAATATGGTGATTTTTGAAAAAAGGTATATTTAAATAATTGATTATAATTAAATAAATTAGTTTTTTTAATTATAAATTTAAGTAATATTTTAAAAATACCCTTTTTAGATTTAAACATATGAGTGGTTTTTAAATGTACTGTATCATACATTTTTTCCTTTCTATATGATTGACCTTTACAAAAAAAAATATTAGCTTAGGCGCAATCTCAACCTCCTTCATTAACAATTTTTGTTGAAATATCTCACAGTAGTATCTCTCAGTCCTCATATCCTACTTAGGAAAGAATAAGATCTTTATGATCTTATATATATTCATGAGGCCGTGAGCGATGATTGTAATTAATGTAAAGAATTTGTGATTGATCACATATTTTTTTTTAAAGGTCAATCATATAGAAAGGAAAAAATGTATGATACAGTACATAGCATAGGGAATGAACCCTCGCATCACCGTGTTAACCGACTATTTCTTCAACCAACCAACTAAACATATAACGTTAAAGAATACAAACACAATCATATGTCATACCCTATAAAATTTAAATAATATTTCAAAAATACTCTTTTTAGATTTAAACATATGGGTGGTTATTTATTAACCGTCAAGGGTAAAATAGTAATTATTTTATTTTATTTTATAATTTTAAAATTAGTAATACCCCAAATAATTAAAAAAAAAAAAAAACTATCCTTATTTAAAAACTATTTTACAAAGTTTAATATGTAAATTAATAAATCAATATACCCCTTTTCATAAATATTTCATAAAAATAATCATACTTAATTACAATTTATTACTCCCTCCCACCCACAGCAATAGTCACATGTGGTCAACGTTGACTTTTTTCGTTCGTTCAATATATATGATAAATAGTGTACAAAAATTATGAAAAAAATATTATAATAAAATATAGCTATTATATTTTATTTTAGTATTTTTTTCATAATTTTTGTATAAAAGTTATCATATGTATTGAACGGACAAAAAAATTCAAAGTTGACCCTTGTGACTATTGGTTTGGGCGGGAGGAAGTACATCTCATGTTGGGCTTGATCAATTATTCTTTTCTTGTTTATTCTTCATTCCTTAATTCTTCAATATTATTGTGCTTCGATCTTCGTAACCTAGATTTCAATTGATGTTGGATTTGGAATGGGTCAACATTGGACAACATGAGTTTTAAAATAATAAAATGAATGTCAAAATATTAAACAATGAAAATAATTATAGAGTATATTTTAATTTTTGACTCTAATACTATAGGAATAAAGTCCCAATTATAATAAAAAAAAATACAATTTTTGACTTTTAATTAATTATAAATAAGAATAAACCCCACATTATCATACATCATACATTTTTAAGTCTTAACTTCAAGAATTTATACTTCTATATAAAAATAAATGATTAATATATAATAAAAATATTTATTAATAATATTTTTATTTATCAAAATCAATAACATATTTAAAATGACTTAAAATATTTATCAAAATTAATAACATAGTATATAGTAAAAGCTTATAATCTTTAAATTTATTAGTATTTTATTTAATATATATGTTAAACACAATTTTTTACATATATATTATCAAATTTTATTAGTAAAAACTATTAAATTGATTATGTGAACTTAAAGATATATAATATCTAATGCGTATTATTTTTATATTATTTTTTTTCTCAAAATAAATTTGCGCATATACAGTATTTCTCTTTTTAGATTTTCGTACCAAACATAACAAAAATTTCCATCACATAAATTTATACTATATAAAAGGTTGTTGCGTGAATTAGATGATTAATTACAAGTTAGTCGAAATTAAATGGCAGTCAAATTATCAGTAGGAACAGTATTTGTAGGAACTGTCGTTCTTAGGGTATTAGAGAGAGGGTTGGGCTTAGGACGGGATGAGACGAGATTTGAAGAATCTCGTCCTATCTCGAATATAAATTTTCGAGACGGGACAAAATTCGTATTTTAAAAATTTGTCTTGCATGTTTCAATTTCGGGTTCGGGTTGGGATCGAGAAATCTCAAAATTTTAACTAAAATATAAAAATATAAAATTGAGATAAAATAATAAAATTACCGACTTATATTAAATTAATTAAAAATTTTAATTTTAAAATTAAATTTTTTTATTTTAAAAATAAATTTTTAAATAAGTTAAATAGTACTTATTTTTATTCAATTTAAATAATATTTGAAATGTTAATATTTTTCAAGAAAAATATATAAATAAAAAATAAATTATTTTGAAATGTTATTAGATCGTAAAAATATAATAAATTTAATTAAAATTTTGATTAACATTTTGATATTTTTATTAATTTGTTTGAAAAAATAAAAATATTACTGGTATTTAAAAAATAAACGGGACGAGACGAGATTAAACAGGATCGTCTCGTTGTAAAGTATTTGAAACGAGACGGGACGGGATGAAATTGTCATTTTTAAAATCTATCCCGTCTCATCCCGTTAGTTTTCGAGATGTGATCGAGACGGGATCAGAATTCCGGGACGAAGTGTCCACCCCTAATTAGAAATCGTCTCGTTTTTGTCTCGGTGTTCATATTGTATTTTAGCTCTAAAAAACAAGAGTCGAAGAAGGTCAGGGGTTAATAATTTGTACTCCCTCTGTATCATACATGTGAGCACTTTGATCTTTTTTACTGTCCGATACAAATGATAAATATAAACAGTATACAAAAATTATGAAAAAATAACTAAAATAAAACTTAATAATTAAATGTTAATTTTAGTTATTTTTTTCATAATTTTTGTATATTTTTTATCATATGTATTGAATCGTAAAATAAAGGTCAACGTGCCTATAAGTATGAAACATAAGAATTATATTTTAAATAAAATAAATTGTATCTGTTTTAAATAGATATAATATTGTATAGATAATTTATATCAATTTTAATACATATATAAATTAAATAAAACAAATAAGATTGTTGATTTCACATCCGTTAAAGAAGAACCCATATTTTTTTTATATAATTTTTTTATATAGTTAATATCCACGTTAATAATTTAAATCATCCAAAATTACTACAATACAAAACATAATAAATTGACCATAAAAATAATTATTTCACAAATCAAATCTTACCTAACAAAAATTTACATTAATCTACACGCATCAAAATAACTAAAAATGTTTTACTAATATCTAATACGATAAACATGTTTCATATACAAGTCTGTTCTCAGCGATTTCGTCATCTTCCTCCTCGATTTTCGACTCCATCTCCCAACAATCTCCTACTTGGAGGCGAAACTCGATCACCT
Source organism: Euphrasia confusa (assembly GCA_954870475.1). Taxonomy (NCBI): domain Eukaryota; kingdom Viridiplantae; phylum Streptophyta; class Magnoliopsida; order Lamiales; family Orobanchaceae; genus Euphrasia; species Euphrasia confusa. Next base: position 25,739,384 of record OX940964.1, read on the forward strand.
CCCACTGCAGCGGCATCCCCGGTCCTTACCAACGTCACCCAGTCGAAGTTTCAACCAACTTCGACGCGTCGCGACTTCTCAGGTTCTTCCAGGCCTTCATCAACATGCACTTCGACTTTTTCATAAACTTTCCTCCAGCAGAGACGCAAGAAAGCTTACCCGAATGCATCTCCTTGTTTTCCACGGACAAGGAACCGTGTGACAATAACGAGCTCGCCTCGTTTCTCATTGCCAGCTCCCACTTGCTCGATTTCCCAGCCAACATTGCCTCATCGTCTCGACTTGAAAGCTCGTGACTGGTCTTCAAGATCTCATCCGGTTGGTCTTCTTTCATCGAAAAATCTTCCACGTCACTTCTCAGCTCTCCACTCTTCGACTCTCTTTCGATTACCGAGAATCGAACTTTGCTCTGCTCTTCGAGAACCGAACTCCGATCCATGTGAGACATCCCCGAATTCTCACTCACACGACCCATTTCGCAATGCTCAGGCGCATTGGTGTTTTCGGCTCCACCAATATCAACACGACCTCCAGCCGTAGTGTAAAGAGTGCCCGTCTTTCGACCACGAGCAATCACCATCGCACCCTTCGTCACTTTCCAAGACCCATCATCGAAGGTCACCTTATGGCCGTCTCTTGCAAGCTGACTGACTGAGATCATATTTCTCCTCAGCTTCGGCACATACCTCACCTTCGAAAGCTCTAACGTCTGTCTACGAGACGTCTTCAGTGTCACGTTTCCAATACCACCAACCTTCAAAGTTCGACCATCCCCGAGACGAACTTTCCCACGATTACCAGCAACGAAACTCTTCATGCCATCTCATCTTGTCGTGGTATGAAACGACGCTCCGAATCCAACACCCAGGATTCTTCAGGATTCTCAGAAGATGTTAGCAAGACATCTCCATAATCCTCGTCAGTCACCGCATTGGTTTGAGCCTTCGCAGGCTCCCTGCAATGCCGCTTGATGTGCCCCTCCTTCTTGCAATTCCAACAAACCACCTTCTTGCCTTCTCTCGTCCTTGACCCTCCGCTGCCATAATTAGTGTCACTCCCTCGGCCTCGCCCTCGGCTCTCAGTACTCAGGATAGAACCAGACGGACCAGACGGTGTCTCTAGAAAATCTTTCTTTCGCAGTTCCTCGGCCAGAACGCTATCTCTGACATCAGAAAATTTGAGATTTTCCTTTCCCATGGAGTTACTAATCGCAGCCCTCATGGGCTCTCAGCTGTCCGGCAAAGACGCCAGCAAGATCAATGCACACACCTCGTCGTCGAACGCAATTCCGACCGCCTTCAGCTTGTTAAGGTTCGAGCTCATCTCATGAATATGAGCCGCAGCGTCGAACCTGTCTTTCATCCTCAAGTTGAACAGGCTCTTCATTAGGTGTATCTTGTTGTTGGCAGTGGGCTTCTCATACTTGTTGGCAAGGGCCTGCATCAAGCCTTGAGTGGTCTTCTCATCGGCCACATCATCCGCCACCCTCATCGACAGGGATAACCGAATTATCCCCAAAACCTGTCTGTCGAGCTCAAGCCATTTATCATCTTCCATCTTCTCCGGCTTCGGACTCAATGGTTGATACAACTTCCTCCCGTACAGGTAATCCTCGATCTGCATCTTCCAGTGCCTGTAATTCTTTCCATCGAATCTCGTCACAGAGAAATTCGCAAGATCTCCCATCGCCTCTTCAATCGCCTCCCTTGAAGCTCTGATACCAGTTCTTAGGATTTTCGCCTAACTTCGTCGCTGCAAGAGACGAGTACGAACACAACGAGAAATAAAAACAAAAATAAAGACACAAGGAATTATAGTGGTTCACCCAAATAGGCTACGTCCACTCTCGCCGCTGCAGATCTTTCCACTAGAATACTCAATAGACGACTCCGGGGAGTTTACAAACGCACGCACACGTATCACAATAAACTCACGCTCTCGACTATTCTATGACTCTAGGATTCTCACGATGATTACATAATACATTGTTGGGGGCTTTCTTATATAGACTAAGGATATAAGAAACCCTAAACTTAATTTAGCTAGGAGTCCACGCCGAAAAGGATACCAAAAATCGCGAAACTTGGCGAGCAAGAAAAACATCCGAGCTGCCAGCGCGAAAAACGGCGCCCGCCGAAATGCACCCGCGACCGCCGTTGGTCCAATGGCGCCCGCCAAAAGACCCAAGTCTTGGCAGTCCGCTTTCTCCCGGTTTCGGCGCCCGCCGAAACCCTTTCCGCGACCGCCGTTCTGTCAAATTCCAAATGGGGGTGTTCAAGTGCGGTCTCACGCCTAGCGCACACACGAGAGCGGGAGCTTGAATATGCACTAGAGAGCCTCAATCTATCTCAAAACCATCCCTCCACTTGTGAGTCCTAGTCAAAGGGTGGTCAAACCACTCACAAACAGGATCGAGCTCCCGCTCTGATACAATGTTAAATTCCAAATGGGGGTGTTCAAGTGCGGTCCCACGCCTAGCGCACACAAACGAGAGCGGGAGCCCGAATATGCACTAGAGAGCCTCAATCTATCTCAAAACCATATGATACTAAGTAGGAGAACTCCTTAGGCTTATATCATAGACTCCCCTCTCACAATTATTCGATGTGGAACAACTCACAAGTGGCCTTCAACACGTTCAACTTCCGGCGACCGCCGTTTCTGTTCTCAGCGATTTTGTCCTCTTCGTCCTCGATTTTCGACTCCATCTCCCAACATTGAACTGGAGTTTCAGGCTGCTGTGGCTTTCCCGTGCATTCTGATCAGAAAGTCTTCTTCAGCATTTGCGCTTTTTCTCATCAAATTCACAAAAAACTATGGAACCTTCACAAAAACGGGAAAGACGCCATCAAATTATATCTTGCAAAAATTTGTGCAAATTAGCTTAAAATGTGTTCACATGAAATAAGGAAATTAGAAGATTATACCTGCTGCTGCTGACAAACAAAAGCAAATTGACTGCTCGATTTGTTATTCTTCAGAGTTGTGCATGATGGAGTTGGCATCAAGGGTGGATCATCATGGAGGCTGGGCCGAGCTATAGCCCACCCAGAGTTTTAAGATATTATTAATATATAGTGATAATACTTTCATAATTTATTATTAATTAGCCCAATTGGTGGTGTGGTAACTCTTATTTTTGGAGTCTTCAGCTTATGAATTTTATTTAATTTTTGTTTGTGGAGTTTAATTCCCTCCCAAAATATTCATATGTGTTTTCAACTTTTTTTAAAACTTGTTTTCTAACCTCCGTTTCACAAAGATTAATACAGTATAGAATACTATGATCATTTTTTATTCATATTTTTTAATTTGTTTTTCCAATTTTACTCAAAATAACATTATTTTTTAATTTAAATTATATTTATATTTTTAACTTTTAGTTAAAAAATAACATTTTTTCATAACATTGTACCAAAAAAATAGACATATTGTTAGTAAATAATTTTAGTTAATCGAAAAAAAAAATCATTTAGAGCCCGTTTGGGCGAGCTTATTTAAAATAGCTTATAAGATGTTACGTCTTATAAGTTGTTTTAAGAGCTGATAAGCTATTATGTCTTATTTAATAAATAAATTGTTAAACCGTTTGGATAATATATATATATATATATATATATATATATATATATATATATATATATATATATATATATATATATATATATATATATATATATATATATAACTTATAAGATGTTAATTTGTTTGGCAATTTAAGATCTTATATAATTAAAATTATCAAAAATAAATTGTTATGTATGAAAAAAATATTCAAAAATAATTATATTAACTAAATAATAAATTTGGATTTTTTTATATATATAAAAGGTAATAATTTTAAAGGTATTTTGGTCTTTTATTGTTTAAGTTACAAGAGCTTATAAGCTGTTTAAAAAAAGTACCTCCCCTTACTTTTTTTTAAACAGCTTATAAGCTGTTAAACAGCTTATTTTAAAAAAAATTAAGATCTTTTTTTAAATATTTACCAAACAAATTTTAGGAGCTTATAAGCTCCTAAACAGCTTATAAGCTGTTTTAAGGAACTTATAAGCTTAGCCAAACAGGCTCTTAGTTTAACCCATCTTAAATATTATTTCTAAATCCGTCCTTGGTCGGCATCACAGTAAAAGTGGTGTTGTTCTCAAAATACGTCCGCTTCCCGAGCTACAACTTGATCAACGGCTCCATCGATCCAACGGAAAAAGCCTCCAGAGGCTGAGAGCCTGAGAGTAGTCCATCTTCCTGCTCAGATTCATATGTTAAAGACCTCTTTTGTAGTAATGTAAGTCGAACATAGTTAGAGAATGGGAAAATGTAAATAGCAAAAAACAAACTTAATGAGGACATGAAAAATTTGTTTGCGACAAAGATGAGGCAAGCCTTGTTCCAACTAAAGGCATGACATCGCATCTCTGAGCAAAATGACTCAAAATCCAAAAATACAAATTAAACATATCATTGGCAATTAATAAAAGCAAAACAAACATCCAACACACAAGTAATACCCCTTATATGTACAGTTAAGAGCCTAGGACAATTTCAAACTACCCGTTACAAAAGGAGGCACACATCTCATTTTTTTATAAAAAAAAAAAAAAAAATCAAAAAAAAAAAAAAACAGACAAAACACTAATTTTCTTTGGAATATATATTGTATCGTAGTGTATAGGAAATAACTAAAGAAATTAGATAATCGAAATGACGTACTAACTTTTTAAGTGAAAAAATAAGTAAAATTATTTTATTTTTAATGTGTGAATATATATGTTAGACAACTCAAAAAAATTGAAAAGATATATGTGAGACATATACATATATAGTAATATTTTATAGCTAAACACAAAATTTTAATGTTAATAAAGTAGAAACTCTATACAGTCACATGATTTAAATGGAAAAAAAATATTATTATTATATAGAGTCTTACAAAATAAAAATAATTTTTTCTTATAAAATATATATAAATATAAAAATAATATATATTGAATATTATTTATCTTTAAATATATATAATCAATTTAATAGTTTTGAATTATGAAATTTGATAATATATGTGTAAAAATTATGTTTTACATACATATTGAATAAAATATTAATAAATATAAGGACTATAAACTTTAGTCATATAATATATGTTATTTATTTTGATAAATATTTTAAGTCATAAATAAATAAAAATATTATTAATAAGTATTTTTATTATAAATTAATCATTTATTATTATATAGAGGTATAAATGGAGACTTAAAAATGTATGATTGTGACAATGTGGAGTTTATTTCTATTAAAATCTAGTTCGAATTAAGACTTAAATTTTTTATTACTATATGGAGTTTTATTACTATATAGAGTTTCTATGTTAATTATTTTGTAGTATATATTAAGTAATATATTTTTTATGCTACATAAAAAATGTTTTTTTACTGAGTAAATCATAATAAAATTATAGTATAGTAAAATAATAATTTTTTAGTTATAATAAATATTTGTATTAGTGAGTAATTTGAGTTTAAAATAAGTTTTTATTAATTTATGAATTAATAATAGTAGTTACAAACTTGAAAGTCATAAAGTAATTTAAATAATTAAAAATACATTTACAAAATGATAAAACTAGTTATTTAATAAAAATCATTTGCATAAAAATAATTATTTAATTATAAGTTTTTTATATCATTCTTCATTTAGTTTTATATATTTTAGTAATTATAGCATAAATATTTATATTTACACTATATATATATATATATATATATATATATATATATATATATAATTAATATATAAACTAAACATTAGCTATATTTTAATATATATACACACATTAAATAATTAAATTGATCTCGGTACATGTAATTATGTAAGTGGAGCAATACATAGCAATGTGTATATATATTTAAATAAACATAATATATATTTGACTTTTTTTCTAATTAAGTGGTTTTAAACAAAATATATTTTCCAAAAAAGTAAGTATTAATTATAATATTGTACTCTATATATGTGAAATTATTATATTTTTGAATATTATAATTAATAATTTAATTTAATTTGTTTGGAGTATATATATATATATATATATAATTAATATATAAACTAAACATTAGCTATATTTTAATATATATACACACATTAAATAATTAAATTGATCTCGGTACATGTAATTATGTAAGTGGAGCAATACATAGCAATGTGTATATATATTTAAATAAACATAATATATATTTGACTTTTTCTCTAATTAAGTGGTTTTAAACAAAATATATTTTCCAAAAAAGTAAGTATTAATTATAATATTGTACTCTATATATGTGAAATTATTATATTTTTGAATATTATTAATTATTTATTTTTGAAGTAGTTGGCAAACATATTTGCTTATGAAAAGCAAGGAAATGGTTGCTTCCTGGAGCAAATTACTTGTATCACTCATCATTTTAGGCTTCGAGTAAGTTTTTATTCAATTTAATTAATGCTCCGTGAATTGTTTTTATGAATTAATTATTTGTTTTTGTAACATTAAAATTATTTATCTTATATATTATTAAGTATTTTATGGTTATTATTGTCATAGGATTTGTGTATAATCTATCATCTTATTTATTTAATTTTTGTTTTTCTAACATTATATGTATAATTTATTAAATGTATAATCTCGTCTTATTTATTTAATTCTTTGTTTTTCTAACATTAAAATATTATAGTATGTATTATTCAAATGTATAATCTATTAAATGTATAATCTCGTCTTATTTATTTAATTCTTTGTTTTTCTAACATTAAAATTAATTATCGTATGTATTATTCAGTATTCTATGATTTTTAATATGATAGATTTGCGTATAATTTGATTGTTCTATTTATTCTGTAAGTAGTCAGCTATTCTGATATAAATTTATTTATTAAAAAAGATATTCATAATTTTTTTAGTATTAAAAATGAGTATTATTTTTATTGTGTTGATAAAAAGTAAATATTACTATAATATTATTTTTTAATGTAAAAATAAATATGGTTTTAAAAAAAATATATTCTCTAACCAAGTACAATTATTTATAATATTGTACTCTATATTTGTGTGATTATTATATTTTTGAACATTATAATTAATAATATAATTTAAATAGTTTGGAGATTAAGAATATTTTAATATGAAGAGCCTAGGAAATAATTAGCTAATAAAATAAGGAAATTGTTATGAATATTATTAATTAGTGAATGACTAGTTTACCCTTTCTTGGTGAACAAGACAAAAACCCTACTTTGTATCCTATATAAAGGGGTCTCCCCATATCAATGAATGAACAATTCATAACAATTCTATTCTCCTCTCATATTGTCTCTCTTTCTACTCTATTATTCTCTCTCAATTCTATTGAGTTTATAACACGTTATCAGCACGAAAGCTCAACCGCGTTCTTCATCAACAATCTGAAGTTCTCTAAGAAAGTTCAACCGTGTTCTCCATCGAAGTTCTACTCATCCAAAATCCGAACTCCAAAGCAAGAATTTATATGTTTGTTTATATTTATTAATAATTATAAATATATCTACTTCTCCTCCATTCTTCTTAAATTCATATGTTCTCGAAGAACATTACAATCTGATATTCCTGAAGTAATATCATATGTTCTGAAGAACATTGTAATCTGATATTCATGAACTTTATATTCCTGAAGTAATATCAAATTAATAATCTGATATTCTTGAAGTAATATCAAATTAATTATGCTTAAGTTCCTGAAGAACATTATAATATGATATTCTTGAAGTAATATCAAATTAGTTATGTCTAGTAAATCAATTAAAATTTGAATGTTCCTGAAGAACATTGTGGTATGATATTATAATCCGAAGAAATATCAAAACTAAATGTTCTGAAGAACATTGTGGTATGATATTCAAAATTAAATGTTCCTGAAGAACACCGTGCGAGTTTTTTGTGGCCAAGTCGTGCGAACTCGACCCATGAATCAATTGAGGGACTTCCTGAATTCCAAAGTGGGTGAAACTTTAGGCTAGGTTAATCAAAACCTTATTGAATAGCCTGATGGTTATTTGCTTGAATATTGGAATAGCGCATGAGTTTCAATTCCATGAAAATTTGATATTCCTGAAGTATTATCAAATCTATTATTCTTAATAAATCAATTAAATTGAATGTTCCTGAAGAACATATACTCTGGTTTAAATATTATATTGATCTTTTAAGATCATCCTGATTTTATATTATTCGAGAAATAACAAATCAAATTGTCCTTTGAATATTCCTGAAGAAATATTATGATTATATCATCATATGATATTATTGAGAAAATATCAAATTAAATTGCTCCCGTAGTAGCAATTAAGTTTTAAATGTTCTCGAAGAACATTATGATATGATATTTATGAATAAATATCAAAATATTTTTAAGATAATTATTTTTATTAATTGCTCCCGAAAAAGCAAAGTTCAAACATTAAATGTTTATAATAAAGTTACATCATGATACTCATAGTAGCCAAATTTGATTGTTCTCGTCGAATTATCCCTGAAGGATATATTTTGAAAATCGAGAGTAAATATACCATGTGAGTACTCATGGAATATCGGAAAAAAATCGATACCAATTAAATGTAATTTCTGAGAAAATTATATATTGAGATATATTTTGATCTCCGAAGGATCATTGGTAAAGATACCGTATCCCCGAAAGATCATTGATAAAGATAATGTATCCCGAAGGATCATTGGTAAATACTGTTATGCAAATGATGACATGTTAAGAGTGAGCTCCGGAAGAGTTTTACTAATTACCCCCACGAGTACTACAAATGTACTTAACCATGAAAATGATGCATATCATGATTGTGCGTGGAAATGAATCAAACATTTCCCATCTGCGAATTAATTTGAAATATGCAACTTATATTTATATCACCACTAAAGTGAATGTTTATTAACGGGCATATTAGAAAATAAGGTATATTAAATATCTCGAGCCCACGATCCAGAAGATCACGATCCAGAAGATCGGTTTATATCAATTACGCTGATTTACATATTTAACGAAGATCATTTCCCAGCATTAGGGGGGATAAGAATATATAAAGATATAAATGCCGAGAAATTTCATGGAATTAAAACGATCTTTAATTCTAGATCCACGCATCAATCAATTGAACCCGAAGTTCATGAAAATAAGTGACTTGCAATATTCAGCAAGTAATCTGCCAAATTAATGAAGGTGTGACAAAATCACATATATTTGTGATAAAATGAACTATAAAAGTTCAAATACCAAAGATATCAACTCAAATGTTGATTCTAATATACGCCTGAAGCGTAGTAGATCGATCTCAAGATATAAAATAAATCCGCGGTAATAAAATTTAGTCACCCTCAAAATCTCCTGAAGAGATTTAGATGGAAATCCCATTGAAAAAATATGTGCACATGATAATAGAAAATCATGGGATTGCGGAACAACCAAATTAAATATTTTGGGAAATAATGAAAGATTTGGTTGATAGAATGAATTGTCATCAACATGGAAAAAGTCGTCAATGACATATTTGCCTCAAGGGTTGCTCTAGAAAATTTGGATCCAAAACTAAAATCAATAATAGTGTGCCGGCAGCACTCAAAGAAATAGAAACGAGCAATTGAGGCTGAGCATGACTCGCTGAATAAAAGAGATATTTGACTTTATAGTACACACCTCAAAATATTATCCCAGAAGGATATATGTGGGTGTTTCGTACGAAAAACGAGAAATGATGTGGTGAGATATAAAAGCGAGATTAGTTGCTCAAAAGTTTTTCGCAGAAACTCGATATATTTAAGGATGATGACATTAAGTTCCGCTACTTTATACTTCTGGCAGCAACATCGATAAATATAGATATGCACAAATGTATGATTTGACTATGTAGAAGTCATTAGAAAGATACATGCATGAAAATCCTATATGGATTTTAAAATTCCTGATATGAAAGGAAATGAAAATCAGAATATGTACAATATCATATTACTATGTCATTATGGACACAAATGATATTGAAGACAAGGTCCCGAAGACCAGTGAATCAGTGATTGCACTCTTTTTCCCACTATTAAGTTTTTCCCACAGTGTTTTCTTAGTTAAAGGTTTTTAACGAGACAATCACCACAATATAAATGTGAATGTCATGTACTCTTTTCCTTGAGTATTTTTTTCATACAGGATTTTATAACGAGGTTTTTAACGAGGCATGTACATCACTCGATAATAATGAGGACATCAGAATGTTCCATATTGAGTTTATTTTCGAGATAAAGTGAGATATTGAACCTGAAGTTCAAATGGTTGTGAATTGAAGTTCACATTATTGTTCATTTGTCAAGAAATGTATATTGAACACTGGACGCATCTAATATACTCCAGAAGAGTACCGGCCGGTTATAGCAATTGCGAATGCTCTAGTCAATAGATGTCTGGTAAAGGCATCTCCCAGAAGGACGAAAAATATACAATAATACAAATGAATGTGAAACTCGACAATTCGAAGGTTTTGTCCTGAAGACCATAATGTATATTTGAATAACTAAGTTTTTCCTATATGGTTTTATTAGTTACAGGTTTTAATGAGATGGATTGATCACCAATAACTATTTTCAAAAGTCAAAGATCTTCGGTGATTACAATCAGGGGGAGCATGTTGTACTCTTTTTCCTTCGTCGAGGTTTTATCCCACTGGGTTTTCCTGGCAAGGTTTTAATGAGGCAGCAAATCCTGTAAATAGTCATTCAAGGGGGAGTGTTATGAATATTATTAATTAGTGAATGACTAGTTTACCCTTTCTTGGTGAACAAGACAAAAACCCTACTTTGTATCCTATATAAAGTCCTATATAAAGGGTTCTCCCCATATCAATGAATGAAGAATTCATAACAATTCTATTCTCCTCTCGTATTATATCTCTTTCTACTATATTATTATCTCTCAATTCTCTTGAGTTTATAACAAAAATGCTAATGTTAGGTAGTGCTCAATATGCAGAATAGTTTTCTTATGTGGAGAAAATTACTTCTTCCATTTTTCATTAGCTTTATGTTTCTAATGTCTATTCTCATTCGTATGGACCAATAACCATGCCTAAGTTTATTTTAGTCCAAATTTGAGTTCAATTACAAAGTCAAAACAATTTATTTTAGTTGAAGCTTCAATGAGTATTATTTTTAATAATGAGTATTATTTTTATTGTGTTGAAAAAAAGTAAATATTACTATAGTATTATTTTTTGAATTTAAAATTAAAGTGATTTTAAACCGAATATATTTACTAAAAAAAGAGTTTTAATTATAATATTTATTTTTTGAATTTAAAATTAAAGTGATTTTAAACAGAATATATTTACTAAAAATGAGAGTTTTAATTATTATAGTGTACTCTATATTTGTGAGATTATTATATTTTTCAACATTATAATTAATAGTATAATTTAATTTTTTTCAACATTATAATTAATAGTGTAATTTAATTTTTTTCAACATTATAATTAATAGTATAATTTTTTTCACATTATTATATTTTTTAATATTATAATTAACAGTATAATTAATAGTATAATTTTTCAGCAAATTACTTTATCACTCGTCACTTCATAATTAGATTTGTGCTTCTAATGTCTATTATCATTTCTAATGTCACTAGAAATCCTTTTCGTTAGGCCAAATAACCATTTTCTTATGGCCTAATTGCTTCACTTCATTTTAGTCCAAATTTGAGTTCAATTCATTTTAGTCCAAATTTGACTTCAATCAATTTTAGTAGAAAAAAAATAAACTCAAAAAGTTTTTCTTCTCCTATAAAAAAATATTATATTAGATACTATCAAGTAGTCGGGCGGTGACTAGGGTACTAGCGCCTCTGATTAATTAACCGGGGACTAAACTGGGATTAACTTTTTAAAATTTTTATATTTAATTATTTAATATTATATTTTAAAAATATTTTTTATGTATAATAATTCAATATTTTGAACAAAACAATCAATAAATAATCTAAACATAGTATTAATCATAAGTTTAACATAGTAAAATAATTAAAATAACTCGGACATTTTAAAATTTTAGACCATTTTGATAATGTCTTTAATATTTTTTTTTCAAATTTTGGTCAAATACTCAAAATTTATTATAACACCATTTATTTTATTTGATTTATCACGTTTTTCATTTCAATTAAATTTGCTCGAGAACTTCTGAGCAGGTAAAGACAAAACTAATCGAATTTAGGCGCCCAAAGCGAGTTTAGGCGGTGCTTGGGCAGCATAGGGACCTAGAGCCTAAAATCCAAACGGACAAATATAGCCTAGAGCCTAAGCGGTGTAGGGCCTAGAGCCTAAAATCGAGAGACGAACGAGTATAACCTAGAGCCTAAGCGAAGACTAGACGTAGCTAAGCGAGGATTTTTAGAAGAATGGATACTGCACTACTACTAAATGCAAGTAAATGATAATGCAAGTAAACGTAGATGATTCGATTTGAAGTTTGACCAGTATACCTTTCTTCTGGATGGTTTCTGCTGTAACCCTAGCAGCTACCTTCCGAATTTTCTGAATAAAAATTCTGGAGATACAATCGATCTATATTCGCCGGAAAACCTTTCCATTTCTTTTTTCTTTCTTTCGATTCAATCTGAGATTTCACCACCAATCTACCTGTTAAATTAGCCGGACGGATGAGAACTTCAAACACAACTGGACCGATTTGATTTATTGAATTATATATATATATATATATATATATATATATATATATATATATATATATATATATATATATTACACTGTCACGATTCTCAATTTGAAGTAGTGAAAATTTGATTCTTAACAACTTCCAAAAAAAAACAATGATTCCGAAATTGGCGGTGGTGTACGACGGGGACAGCGTGCTAGGAGAGGTGCAGGTGCACCTCCAAGACGGCGTCGTTTTTGGGGAAGAGCTCAGGGATATTCGGATTTCTCACTATTCGCCGCCGAGTGAGAGGTGCACGCCACTCGCCGTGCTTCTCACCGTTAATTCCGCCGGGGTGTGCTTCAAATTGGAATCTGCCGCCAGGGCTAAAGACTCGCCGCTTTCAGTTTTGCATGCCAGCTGTCTCGGAGAAAACAAGGTATTGCTGCTGCATTGCCCACCAATACAAAGAAAACAACAAAACTTGCTGGCAAAAAACAAAAAACCTTAGTAACCCTAAATAATGTTAAACCCTAATTGGATTTTAGTATTGAAAGAACCCGATTTTCACTGGGAAATTACAATTTCAAATTTGTCTAAAGACTAATCTGTATTTAGTTAAGAAACTGAAATCCTTAAAATGTAAATGGTACTCTATACAGTGGTCCTGATTTAATTTTGATGCAGTGGAGCTCCACTTTATCCGTTGTCACGATGGGCTCGATGTACTGAATTGGATTTCCTCGATAAAACTCGGTTTTGTGTATTGGTATCTTATTTCTGAGAGTTATTATGACATATTGATATGATGAAATCTTATCATGTTGCAGTTTAGGTTTCACCACATTTTGTTTCCATGTACATATTGACATCTCTTGTTGGTTATTTATTGTCTGCAGTCCTGGGATTATACTCGTGCGATATCGTTTTTTAATGCCTGTATTCTTTAGATTCAGCACTTAATCTCTTGTATTATCTTTGCAGGCAGTTGTTGCGTCCATTGGAGGTCGGGAAGTTCATTTAGTTGCCATGCATTCCAGGAAGTTTGAAGGACAGAACCCATGGTTTTGGGGGTTCATTGTGGAATCAAGCCTATACAATTCTTGCCTTGTCATGCTGAATCTCAGAAGCCTTGGCATTGTATTTGATCTCGACGAGACTCTCATAGTTGCTAACACAATGCGTTCATTTGAGGATAGGATAGAGGCATTGCAGAGAAAGATTAATGCAGAGTCTGATCCTCAACGTGCTTCTGGGATGTTAGCCGAGGTTAAAAGCTATCAGGAAGATAAAAGTATCTTGAAGCAATATGCAGAAAGTGATCAGGTGATTGATAATGGGAAACTTATAAAGTCACAGTCTGAGGTGGTTCCAGCTTTATCGGGGGCTCATCAACCTATTGTTCGCCCGCTCGTACGACTACAAGATAGAAACATTATTCTTACTCGCATTAATCCAATGGTAAGCATTCCGTGTTTTCTTGTGGGTTATTAATTTTGGTTTTTGTGCATGTTAAGAACCAAAATCTGAAACTCAGCGGAAAATACTGCTGCCCAAGCCAATAGGCTGTTCTTCAATAATAATTCCCGATCCTAAAAAAAAAACCTAGTCCAGTACTTAAATAGACTAATTAATAATAGAAAAATATAATAAAAATCCTAATAATAATACTAAATAAAATAACATCTATCCAGCCCACGAACTGTGGGCTTCAGCCCGTCCCCGCCTTCGGTAAACCAACAAGGGCCTCGGTCCCGAGTCGGGCCCCTGTTCTCGTTCCATATCAGTGCACTCTGTAGTATTTTTATATGGAATAGTATTTCATTATCAATTAATGGAATTAAATGTTATAGTAATACACTAATACGTGTTAGGCAGTGTTATGTGGTTTTTTCAAGAAACTTGTAATTTTTATAATGATTGTCAGATCATTTAACATGGGAAGATTCTTTGTATTAATGCAGATACGTGATACTAGTGTACTTGTTAGATTAAGACCTGCATGGGAGGATCTTAGAAGTTACTTGACTGCTAGAGGTCGTAAGCGGTTTGAAGTTTTTGTTTGCACAATGGCTGAAAGAGATTATGCTTTAGAAATGTGGAGACTTCTTGATCCAGAATTAAACTTAATAAACTCAAAGGAGCTTTTGGAACGCATTGTGTGTGTAAAGTCTGGTATGTTTTTTAGACTGTAGGCTCAAAGTTTATTTTCTATACAGTTCATCTGTTACAATATGGATGTCCATCAATTTCTATTACAGGCTCTAGGAAATCACTATTCAATGTTTTCCAAAGTGGAAATTGCCATCCCAAGATGGCATTGGTGATTGATGACCGCCTGAAAGTATGGGACGAGAAAGATCAACCAAGAGTCCATGTTGTTCCTGCATTTGCTCCATATTATGCACCTCAAGCTGAGGTACTTCTTTTCACCGCAACTTTTCTACCTAGAAGAAATAACCTAAAAACGTTTACTGACAAGATATGGCATTTATTCCTTATAGGCCAACAACACTGTCCCTGTGCTCTGTGTAGCAAGAAATGTGGCCTGCAATGTAAGAGGAGGTTTTTTCAAGTAAGTTAATGTAAACCCGTTTATTCTCAATTTTCAATACTTCGTCTCAAGTATGTTGTTGGATCTGACTTGTCGTAATCAACTCAGAGAATTTGATGATGGTATGCTGCAACGAGTTTCTGAAGTTGCATATGAAGACGATACTAAAGATGTGCCTTCCTCACCTGATGTGAGCCACTACTTGGTTTCTGAGGTAAATCTATACAATGTTCCCCCCAAATTATAGGCGGACGTATTTGTGAATGCTTTGTTGCATCTGAATTAGTCATCACTCATCTCGAGTTCCAAATTACTACTATTTTAGAAAATTATGTTACTGAAAAAAAAACTGTACATATTTCCATTTTTCATAATACTATTGCTGGAATGCATTACAGCCTACAGGCATAGAAAATTTGAATGATAAGCTAAACCTTTCTATTTGTTAATACTTAGGATGATCCTGCAGCTGTAAATGAAAACAGAGATTCCCTTGGTTTTGATGGAATGGCAGATGCTGACGTGGAAAGAAGACTAAAGGTGAATATATTACTTTAATGTATCTCACCTTGTTCTTTGTTGATGTCAAGGTTTGGGGATTCCTTTATCTCTGGTGCACTCTATGGGTATATATAGTTTTCTCATCTGACGGATCTTACCTGCCTGTTACTATCCTTCTATTTCATAGTATCATAGTTCATATCTTGTGAGAATGTAAACTTTCAGGAGGCCATGTCTGGTACTTCATCTTCCCCTCCTACAAATGAAAATTTAGATCTAAGAATTGCCTCAGCACTGCATTACGTGGTACAATCCTCTTCTCTTACAGTTCCTCCCCTAACAATGCAAGGTGCAGAAATTCCTTTCTCGAATCAGCAATTATCTCAAGTTACCTCGCTTCTTAAACAACCGGTTGCTCAACTTCGACAAGTAGAAACCACCTTGCACAGTTCTCCAGCTACAGAAGAGGGTGAAGTGCGGGAATCAGAATTAGATCCTGATACAAGAAGGAGACTGCTAATTTTGCAACATGGTCAAGACGTGAGAGAACCGCCTGCAAGTGAACCTCAATTTCCTACTGGCCCACCGGTGCAAGTATCTATCCCAAGAGTACAGCCCCATGGTTGGTTTCCTGTGGAAGAAGAGGTGAGTCAAATACAGCTGAACAGAGTAGTGATAGAGGTGAGTCAAATATAGCTGAAGAAGAGGTGCAATGTTCGTGCAGTTCGAAATCTGATGTGAAGTCTGTGCATGGTAGTAGGGGATCTGATCGCTTGATATAGATCATGGATGTCCTATGTGGTTCGTAGTCCCGGAATCTCTGGCCAGAGTTGAACAGTGAGGTGATTAGAGAAATGTGTTTCTCTAGATCAATCACGACTGGATTATACGAAGCCTAGAACGTTCGCAAAGTTGTCAAACACAACAAGAGATCTCGATTGACCAATATCTCTAGTTTGATAAGGACATATGAATCGGAGGGATCGTACTGTACGCTAACTATATTACAAGGTTCTTGCAGGCACTTCATTTGTATCTAGGGAATTAGTGAAGCGTGGTTGCTAGACGCTCGTCACTGATTCGTTGGGTACCGACTTGTTCGGAGATTAAATAATATGATTATTAATCTGAAACTCTCGGGAGTAGTTGATATAAGAACAATATGTTGTTCGAATCACAATGTGTTGTGAGCCCACGGCTAGTTATACACCTGAACCATTGAGGGTCACATTCTCGTGTAAACCAATCCTTGAATACGATCATGTATTAATTAACTGTTAATTAAGTACATATAGTCGGAGGTCAATATGATTGAATCCGAGATTCATAATTGTGATTATGAGTTGGAAATATTAATGAGCAAAAGAAAACGGACACGATGGTGTACACTTTCTATTTTGGGAAATTTCCCGATTTAGCAGTACCCCTGAAATGGGCTTTCCGATTTTGTGAAATTGGAAATTTTTATTATTATCTCATAGCGATGAGAAAATTAAAACGAGAAAGAAAATATAATCGTTATATTTTTCGGAGATCGAATTGATTGTCAATTTGGGAGAAACGTAATGACGGCTAATGAATTGGGCCGGTTAGGCTTAATGGATCCGATCCATTAGGGTTTGAGCCCAAGTAGCTCTTTTCTTCACCTATAAAAGGAGCTTCATAGGCATGAAGAAGAACACGCCAAAACCTAGAGAGCTCTAGCCTAGCCTCTCCTCTCTCCCTCTCTCGCCGCCGCCCCCCTCGGCCGCCTCCCTCGGAGGACCGCCGCCCGGAGCCGCCGCCCGCCGCCGCCCAGCGCCGCCGCCGGCAGCCGCCCGCCTCGCCGGAATCCGATTCCGGCGCCGTTTTTTTGGCCCGTTTTTCCCGTCGTATTCTCCCTCTCGTATTTCTAGTGCAATACGCGAGTGGGATTACCTATACGAGGTGAAACCTGATTTGACGAGAGACGCCGGAGGTTTGAACGAGCAACGCCCGAGCACGACGAGCCAAGCCCGCCCGCGCCCGAGCGCCGCCCCGGCACTCCCCGTGTTCAGCCCGCACGCCCCGCGTGCATCCCCGCGTCGCATCCGCGCGACTTCCGACGAACCTCGTTTCGTCCGACGAATCCCTAAGGTACTCACGATTAAACTTGGATTTAATTGTTTGCGTTAATTGTTTGCGCTAAAGTACTGGGATTATAATTGACAAATAAAATTAATAGAGATTAATTTAATTGTTAATTAAAATCAATTTGATTTGAATTATATAATTGTGATTATGTTAATTGTCAAATTGACGCAATTAATTATGTTTGCATGTTTGCGTAATTAATTAAGTAGTGTAATTAATTTATATGATAAATATATTTGCGCTACAAGTAATTAATTTATATGATAAATTTAATTACGCTAAGATTTAATTTGTGTAGTATGGGATGCATGAATTAAATATTTAATTATTTGATAATTAAATTAAATGGTGGATTATTTATTTAATAGATTTGAATTAAATCAATTAATGCATGTAATATTGAAAATAGGATTTTCAATAAAAATAAAATAAAATAAAAATTTTTGTTTTCCGCTGCGTATACACACGATCCCCAAAGTATCAGAGCGTAGGTTCTGAAATTGATTAATTGTCTATGAATCTAATCACCTTTAAGCATGCTGTTTGTTGAATTGATTGATTTAATGTTATTTGATTGGGACTTAGTTGTTTCTATTAAGATATTTATTTTTATCTAATAGTTCAAACAATGCCTAATTTGTTGTTAAGTAACAATTCAACGTCAAACGTGAATTCACCTCGGGGAGTGTTTCATCTAGACTTGTTTTTGTTAAAACAAATTAGAGATCTTCGAGTCATATGATGACATAAAATCGATGATATGCTCGGCTCCCCCATTTATGGGAGATAGGGTCGTTTGCATGATGAATCGCTGGTTAGAAGCTTCGAGTCTTCACTTACGAGACATCACGTTTGAGTATTGGGATATCAATAAATTGAAATAGAAAAGAAGTATCAATATTTAATTTAGTGAAATTATTTATTGACCAATTAAATAATTGATTTAAATATTCCATCAACAAGGTGATAGATTAATTATTTGATTTAATTGTTAAATCAAGTTAATTAATAGAGCACCAATTTAATTTACATACCTCGTTTTAATTGTGATTAAATGCTATGTGAATTATATGACTTATGTGAGATATATATATTGTGATATATATTATGATCGTATGTACTCCATTAGGATGGCCTATAGAGAACATAGTTGTTAGGAATCAACAATCGATCGCTCACTCAATCTGATGAGATAAATAATCCTGTAGTCCTCCATTCTCTCCCGAGAATGTATATCAAGCCATAAAGAAGAACCGATGTGTCGTTCTTTCTTATTTCCTTCTGCCGACGGTAAATCATGAGAAAGCCACTTGCAAGTAGTATGGTATGCCGTGTTAGCGGGGAGTACTGCTTGTGAGTCAAGCTGTGATTTACCGACATATGATGGAGACGTGTTGGCCACGATTCCTTTAGATTTGTGCAGTCGGATAGATTAACTATGGGCTGTACACGTTTATTGGAATCCAACTTTCACTTCTCATATCGGTGGGTCGGTCTTGACACAAGGTTGACTTTGAAGGGTACGATTAACGTAGTTCATTGTCATGGTGAGGAAAAGCTAACTTTAGGATCACATAGAGATGTGATTGAAAAATAGTTTTCTACCATTGGGTAAACATAACTGGGCTAGATTAACTACGAGTTATGGTTTACGCCTTTGGACCTAAAGCCCATCTAAGGAAAATTGGATTTTCCCGTCTGTTCACTAGAGGATAGTGGAATTCGAAAAATTTAGTGGGAGGCAATTAAAAATTCCTAAAAGTCCTTACAATTTTAATTGCAATCATAATTCGAACTATCACTAATTAATCTTCTTAAAATTTTCTCAGTAATCATGTCTAAGAATCCCCTAGCGTCGATCCTCGACAAAAACAAACTCACTGGCCCAAACTATCTTGATTGGCTACGCAATCTCAAACTTGTGCTGCAACTTGATCACCTTACTTATGTCTTGGATGATAAGTTTGACTTTGACCCGGACCTCGATCATACTGACGAGGAGAAGAAAGACATGGAGATATGGAAAGAGGACAATAATACTGTCCGGTGCTATATGATAGCCGCCATGTCTCCTGAGCTTGCTAGGAAATATGAAACGTATGAATGGGCTCATGAGATCAAGATTCATCTTGATAGCCTGTACAGTGAGAATATTAGGACCGCGAGGTTCACTGTTACGAAGGAGCTGACCACTATGAAACTACGCGAAGGGGCTTCGGTCCACGAGCATGGAATCAAAATGATCGGTCTCATTGAGAAGCTAGTAAATTTCAAGGTCGTCCTACCTGAAGAGCTCTCGGTGGATTTGATCCTCCTGTCTCTCCCAAGTTCGTATGAACCGTTCATAGTGAACTTCAACATGAACAAACTAGCACCACCTCTCGAGGAGCTGCTTAACATGTTGGTCAGTTTTGAAACGACTATCAAAAAGGAGAAATCTGTTCTCATTGCTTCGACTTCTGAGAGGAAGCGTTCCTATCCGAAGAAGAGGAAAGAAAATGTTTCTTCCTCGAGCAAGATGGTCTATAAAAGGAAGAAAGGTGGATCTAAGGACAAGGTCGTCAAATCTGTTGATGACGTTTGTCACCATTGTGGAAAGAAAGGCCATTGGCGCCGTAACTGTAAGGAGTACCTTGACCAGAAACGTTCTGGGAATGGTACGTTTTACATAGAAGTAAATTTATCCTTAAATTCTTCTTCATGGGTATTGGATACCGGTTGTGGCTCACATCTCTGTAATGATTTGCAGCTCATGACAAGAAGTAAGAAGCTCAAGGAAGGTGAGACCTTCTTGAGGATGGGAAACGGAGCAAGAGTTGCTGCTGAAGCCATCGGGACTATTTACTTAGATGTTTCTGATTCTCGTTTTAAATTAGTTTTGAACAATTGTCTTTACGTTCCATCACTTATTCGGAACCTTATTTCTATTCCTGTTTTGGATAATGAAGGTTATTCTTTTGTTTTTGGAAATTCGATTTGCCTTATACAAAAGGACGATAAAGTGATATGTAAGGGACATCTGTCAAACAATTTATATGAACTTAACTTAAACGAGATCCCTGTTAATGTGCTAACAGCAAAACGAAAAGAAATTAGTCTTAACCCCGCACAACTTTGGCATGCCCGACTAGGACATGTTTCCCTAAGACGTTTGAATGAGTTCCTAAAGGAAGGGCTGTTCACACTTGATGATGTGAAATCGCTCCAAGCTTGTGAAGCTTGCCTAAAAGGGAAAATGACCAAGTCTCCCTACAAAGGGACAATGGCACGTGCTGAAGGTCTATTGGATCTGATCTATACTGACGTGTGTGGTCCACTAGGTGTTAGTGCGAGGGGTGGATTCAACTACTTCGTAACCTTTACCGATGATTATTCAAGGTATGGTTGCGTGTACTTAATGAAGCACAAATCGGAGACTTTTGAAAGGTTCAAAGACTTCCGGCATGAAGTGGAGAATCAACTTGGGCTTCGTATTAAGCAACTACGATCCGATCGTGGTGGCGAATACTTAAGCGCTGAGTTTATAGACTATCTAAAAGAGAATGGGATTCTCTCTCAGTGGACTCCTCCTGGAACACCCCAGTTGAACGGAGTGTCCGAGCGTCGTAACCGAACCCTGTTGGACATGGTTCGATCTATGATGAGTGTCACTGAGTTACCGGCGTACTTGTGGGGTCACGCACTCTTGACAGCCGCCTATTTGCTAAATAGACTTAACACTAAAGCAGTTAAATCCACACCTTATGAACTTTGGCATTCCCGACAGCCCACGTTCAAACATATAAAGATATGGGGTTGTCCCGCTTACGTGAAGCGGCTAGTGGGAGATAAGTTGGATAATAAATCCGACTTATGCTACTTTGTGGGATATCCCGTGGATTCCATGGGATATGAATTCTACTATGTTTCTGAGGCAAAAGTGTTTGTCTCGAGAAATGCTGTATTCCTTGAAAAGGAATTCCTAGCGGATGGAAAAGGCAGCATAGTAGATCTCGAAGAGGTTCGAGATGACGACCCACAAATTGAAGTTCATGCACCAGTCCCTGAACCAGAGCCAATTCAACAAACCACTGATACACCTCCACGACCGACAGTCCGTAAATCCGAAAGAGTTCGGAGGTTGCCTGATCGGTTGTTCCTCGTTGATAGTGATCACGAAATCATTGATGATGGATCCGATCCTAGAACCTTCAATGAAGCCGTATTGGATACGGACAAGGGACATTGGCTTACTGCCATGAAATCCGAAATGGACTCCATGTATTCCAACAACGTATGGACGTTGGTAGACCCACCTAAAGGAATCGTTCCCATAGGCTGCAAGTGGATCTATAAAAGGAAAGTTGGAGCTGATGGAAAGGTTGCGACCTTTAAAGCTAGGTTGGTGGCAAAAGGATATACTCAAAAGCAAGGTGTTGACTATGAGGAAACCTTTTCACCAGTCGCTATGCTTAAATCCATTAGGATTTTGCTGGCCATCTCTGCGTGGTACGACTACGAGATATGGCAAATGGATGTGAAGACCGCGTTTCTCAATGGGGACATTGAGGAGGAAATTTATATGGCGCAGCCGGAAGGCTTCATATCTCCTCGAGAAGAGCAAAAGGTTTGCCGACTCCAGCGATCCATTTATGGATTGAAACAAGCATCCCGAAGTTGGAACAAACGTTTTGACAACACAATCAAAGAGTTTGATTTTGTCAAGAACCCGGAGGAACCTTGTGTATACAAGAAGGTTAGTGGGAGCGCCGTGACGTTTTTAGTGCTATACGTTGATGACATACTACTCATTGGGAATGATGTAGGTATGCTGCAGGCAACGAAAGCATGGTTGTCCACACGTTTCTCGATGAAGGATTTAGGCGAGGCATCTTACGTATTAGGAATACGAATCTATAGAGATAGATCTAGAAAGATGATCGGCCTATCACAATCCTTGTACATAGAAACCATTTTAAAACGGTTTAACATGGAAAACTCCAAGAGAGGGTTTTTGCCAATGTGTCATGGAATTCGTCTCTCAAAAACCATGTGTCCAGCAACGGAACTGGAAATCGAGAGGATGAATCGCACACCATACGCATCCGGTATTGGAAGCGTGATGTATGGCATGCTATGTACTAGACCTGATATTGCTCATGCTGTGAGTGTCACGAGCAAGTATCAGTCTAATCCTGGACCGGCTCATTGGAAAGCCGTGAAGGACATTCTTAGGTATTTGCGAAATACCAAAGAGATGTTCTTAGTCTATGGAGGTCACGATTTGAAGATAGAGGCGTTTACGGACTCTAGTTTTCAATCTGACGTGGACGACTCTAAGTCGATATCGGGATACATATTCAAGCTGAACGGAGGTGCCGTCTGTTGGAAGAGTTCCAAGCAGAAAACCACGGCTGATTCCACCACCGAAGCTGAATATGTTGCGGCAAGTGAAGCTGCAAAAGAGGTTGTTTGGATACGGAACTTCATCCAAGAGTAGGGAGTCGTTCCGAGCGCAAGTGATCCAGTAACGTTGTACTGTGATAACACGGGAGCCGTAGCACAAGCTAAGGAACCGAGATCTCATCAGAAATCCAAACATGTACTGAGGAAATATCATCTGATCCGCGAGATCGTTGAGAGAGGTGACGTCTTGGTCGAAAGAGTCACTTCGGGAGATAATATAGCTGATCCCTTTACCAAGCCTTTGTCTAAATCAGTCCACGAGAAACATCGAGAGTCGATGGGACTTAGATACGAGAGCAGTTGGCTTTAGGTCAAGTGGGAGATTGATAGAGTAGGTGACCAACAAGCCAACCTGTGGCTGTGGTCGAACCTAATTTATTATTTAATTAATAAATATTATCAATTTATTTCGAAATTATGAAAAGATTATTAATTATGATTAATTAAGGCATATGCTATATCTACTCCCCATGTTGAATCATAGATATAGTCCTGTACAGTTACACATGTTGTATGAATTCGGTTTTGTGAGAACCGAGAGATAATTCTGTTAACGCAACGTAACTGGTCAAACTCAGTTCCTAGTCGATGGGTTACGCCAATAACAAGGATACCCGGCCTTTCCCCCTTGAGACTAGCACTTAGTGTATGTGGGATAATCTCGAGCCTCGGTGTTGGGACATCGACATACATGAGTGGGTGCTCACTGTTGATGAGTTCACTGAACCCCCTCTCCCTGGAATCTCTAAGTGGTTATCACTGATCGAGTAGAGAATTCCATAATATAGTTGTACACAATTAATCCTTAAGACCCAGACATCACCGTGACTTCATCAGAAGACTAGCTGTATCGTAACGTGTTTCTGATTCCCTGGAAAGGGAGTAAGTCGAAAAAGGAGGCAATGTTCGTGCAGTTCGAAATCTGATGTGAAGTCTGTGCATGGTAGTAGGGGATCTGATCGCTTGATATAGATCATGGATGTCCTATGTGGTTCGTAGTCCCGGAATCTCTGGCCAGAGTTGAACAGTGAGGTGATTAGAGAAATGTGTTTCTCTAGATCAATCACGACTGGATTATACGAAGCCTAGAACGTTCGCAAAGTTGTCAAACACAACAAGAGATCTCGATTGACCAATATCTCTAGTTTGATAAGGACATATGAATCGGAGGGATCGTACTGTACGCTAACTATATTACAAGGTTCTTGCAGGCACTTCATTTGTATCTAGGGAATTAGTGAAGCGTGGTTGCTAGACGCTCGTCACTGATTCGTTGGGTACCGACTTGTTCGGAGATTAAATAATATGATTATTAATCTGAAACTCTCGGGAGTAGTTGATATAAGAACAATATGTTGTTCGAATCACAATGTGTTGTGAGCCCACGGCTAGTTATACACCTGAACCATTGAGGGTCACATTCTCGTGTAAACCAATCCTTGAATACGATCATGTATTAATTAACTGTTAATTAAGTACATATAGTCGGAGGTCAATATGATTGAATCCGAGATTCATAATTGTGATTATGAGTTGGAAATATTAATGAGCAAAAGAAAACGGACACGATGGTGTACACTTTCTATTTTGGGAAATTTCCCGATTTAGCAGTACCCCTGAAATGGGCTTTACGATTTTGTGAAATTGGAAATTTTTATTATTATCTCATAGCGATGAGAAAATTAAAACGAGAAAGAAAATATAATCGTTATATTTTTCGGAGATCGAATTGATTGTCAATTTGGGAGAAACGTAATGACGGCTAATGAATTGGGCCGGCTAGGCTTAATGGATCCGATCCATTAGGGTTTGAGCCCAAGTAGCTCTTTTCTTCACCTATAAAAGGAGCTTCATAGGCATGAAGAAGAACACACCAAAACCTAGAGAGCTCTAGCCTAGCCTCTCCTCTCTCCCTCTCCCTCTCTCGCCGCCGCCCCCCCCCCCCCCCCCCCCCCGACCGCCTCCCTCGGAGGACCGCCGCCCGGAGCCGCCGCCCAGCGCCGCCGCCGGCAGCCGCCCGCCTCGCCGGAATCCGATTCCGGCGCCGTTTTTCTGGCCCGTTTTTCCCGTCGTATTCTCCCTCTCGTATTTCTAGTGCAATACGCGAGTGGGATTACCTATACGAGGTGAAACCTGATTTGACGAGAGACGCCGGAGGTTTGAACGAGCAACGCCCGAGCACGACGAGCCAAGCCCGCCCGCGCCCGAGCGCCGCCGCCGCGACCAGCCGAGAGCCGCCCCGGCACTCCCCGTGTTCAGCCCGCACGCCCCGCGTGCATCCCCGCGTCGCATCCGCGCGACTTCCGACGAACCTCGTTTCGTCCGACGAATCCCTAAGGTACTCACGATTAAACTTGGATTTAATTGTTTGCGTTAATTGTTTGCGCTAAAGTACTGGGATTATAATTGACAAATAAAATTAATAGAGATTAATTTAATTGTTAATTAAAATCAATTTGATTTGAATTATATAATTGTGATTATGTTAATTGTCAAATTGACGCAATTAATTATGTCTGCATGTTTGCGTAATTAATTAAGTAGTGTAATTAATTTATATGATAAATATATTTGCGCTACAAGTAATTAATTTATATGATAAATTTAATTGCGCTAAGATTTAATTTGTGTAGTATGGGATGCATGAATTAAATATTTAATTATTTTATAATTAAATTAAATGGTGGATTATTTATTTAATAGATTTGAATTAAATCAATTAATGCATATAATATTGAAAATAGGATTTTCAATAAATATAAAATAAAATAAAAATTTTTGTTTTCCGCTGCGTATACATGCACGATCCCCAACAAGTAGGAGCACCCAATGAGTTCCCTTTGAATGCTGAGTCTCTTCCTATCGACAAGAATCGGGGTCAAAATTCCCCTTTTCTCCAGAAGGTCGAACCTTCCATCCCTCCTGGTAGAGTTGTTCTTGAAAACCAGAGGTTTCAAAAGGAGGTAAGTGATTCAAGTTTAAGCGTCCTGCATTTTCGACAACTTTCCTGATACTTGTTTTTTTTTTTTAATGCAGGCACTTCCAAGAGAAGATTTATCAAGATTAAATCAATCAGTGCCTGATTTTCATTATTTTTCTGGTAAGTCGTGCTACTTTTGTAACCTTGGCCTAACTTAATGGAAAGCTACACATAACAGGTAAAACTGCAAATTTAGTCATAGTTACTTAATATGCTCCTACCCCTCGTACCATGTACTGAGACGTGCATAACGATTCATGGTACTCTAGCACTCTGGTAGCTCCTTTGAACTTGAACTTGAACTTTTAGATTGAAATACCTATTTTCAGATGAAAGAAGAATATGTAGCTTTCAGATGAAAGATGATGATAGAGAGTGACTTATTTTGTATTCTATGGTTTTTTAAAGTTATGTATTCTGATGAAAAAGGATGATGGGTGATAGAAGAAGATGAAAGAGAATCGACACTTAGCGGATTTTTTTATTCTAGGTTTTATAAGTGAGAAATGGTTGTCTCGTATAGTAAATATTAATTGGGAAATAGAGATTTATTAGCTTAGGCGCAATCTTCTACCTCTTTCATTAATAATGTACAGTTAAATCTTAAATAAATCTAATATTAAATTCCCAAACATGAATAATGTTCTTACCATTTCCCAATTCACTACCAACTAAGACTACCCACAACGTACCAAAAAACTAAATGTGTATCTCGTACCCTTTTTTTATGTATGACGTTCCATGTAACTAGGATTTAGGTTTCCATTATAATCTTAAAAAACTGGAGTATCAGGACTAATTGAAATTCTGAATCTCGCGTATTGAGTATTGAGAGCCTGTGAATAGTAAGAATCTTTGTTTGTTGTATGATCCGAATCCTCTACTTTTTAAACATTCATATTAGAGTCTCCCGGGATGTTTGTACTAGGACTAGTTTGAATTCCGAATCATGGGTATTTATTTATCCAAGAGTCTAGTGAAATGTAAGAACCTTTGTTTGTTGTAGGTTCAGAATCTTCTACTTCTACTTTGTAATGTAGATGTCAAAACATGTTGTAAAAGGGTATAGATATTCACACTCTAGGTGTAAAACCATGTCAAAAGGTTGTGGATGAGGGTTGAATATTTTAATTCCTAGTGGAAAAGGGTATATAGAGATTCAGGATCCAGATTCAGAAATTTGAGTTCTAGCACAATCATTTGACAAAATATTGATCTTGCTTGATTCTTACCAATATGGTATGATATTTGCTTGGAATGGTTTTGAGACATGTTTCAATCAAAGTTAAAAAAAACAAGTTTTATTCACTTCCATTCAGTTGAGCAATATTTTATTTTGTTATCCATATTTTAAAGGTGGGGATGGCGCTATGGCTCAGCAATCTTCAGCAACTAAAGATCTCGATCTTGAAGCTGGACAGATTGATACCTACACTGAAACGTGTACTGGAGCATTACAGGATATTGCATTTAAGTGTGGAACAAAGGTATGAAACAGCAGTCGATGCTTTTTGTTTGTCTCATTTCCACCTCCTCAAATGTTCGCCTTAAATACCTGTAGGTGGAGTATAGGCAATCTCTAATAGCAAGCACGGAACTGCAGTTTCTTGTAGAGGTGCTTTGGGATTTCCATTGACTAAGAAAGAGACTAATTAAGAACTAGATACTAAAGAACTGATGTCCAACCTACTCTCTCCCTCTTTCTCAGACATCATGCACATTATTTAGCTGTTCTTATTTTGTCTTCCTTTCTTGCAAATTGTAGGGATACTTTGATGCTCAGGACACTTTGTGTACCTCAAGTATTTTGTAGGACCAATGCAATTGTATTATGTTTTTCTTTCGCAGGTCTTTTTCGCAGGGGAGAGAATTGGTGAAGGAATTGGTAGAACAAGAAGGGAAGCACAACTTCAGGCTGCTGAAGGGTCACTTTTATATTTAGCTGGTATGATACAATATTGCCTTTCTGATAGTTGAAATAAACAGGTTGTTGTAGAATTCCTTTAGATTGCGTTTGGGAACCAACAATTCATTTCAAATACTTAATTTAGAATTAAGATTTTGAAATTAAAATGAAGAAAACTCAAATCCGTATTACAAATCCAAAACTAATGTTTGGAAATAATTATGAGTTGGTGAGTTGGGTAAGTGGGTGGGCTGTGGATTTGCAAATGAGGGTGTAAAGGGTGGGATTCTAAATGGGCTCTTTTTGGTAAGGTGGAAATTTCGTGGGATTTGGGCCAAATACCAAATCAAAATCCGTGTATTTGTCAAACATCTAATTTAACCCTAATCCGAATTGTCAAATGAAATTGCGCCATCCAAACAGACCATTATGTTGCTTTTCTGGCATTGTCGGTTGTTATAGTACCCACTTTTCCAATAAACTTACTGAAGTGGGATCTGTTGGGGTTTAGAAAAACCTAGAATATCCCACTACTGGAATCTATAGTTTCAAGTTAGTTGGTTAGAGTGGCCATAGGTTAATGTGGCAATGTGTTTCCATGCTCAGTTGGATCATGTCATGCTTCTTGAGCTAATTCCGACCGGGACAAAACTGCTCCATTGTAGATAAATACTTATCTCAGCTTAGACTTGATTCCAGCTACGGGTCCGGAGATGGGAGTAGATTTGGTAATCAGCGAGATAATGGTTACATTAGTGATGTTCATTCCTTTGGATATCATTCATTCCCTAAAAAGGAGGGTGCCTTTTCAACTGGAGCACCATCACCAAGGATTCTAGACCCAAGAATGGAGGCCTCCAAGAGGCAGATGGGACCAATTTCTGCACTTAAAGAATTGGTAAATATCTTAAATTGATACCATTAGTCTGGAAATGTTTCATTTGTTTGTATTTGAAGGTTCTTCGGATCTTCAAATTCCATTAATTTCATTAACATTTCCTTTGTCAATTGCCAATTCTTCAGTGCATGATGGAGGGCTTTGGTGTAGCATTCCAAACTCAACCTCAGTTTTCAGCTAATCGTGGCCTGAAAGATGAAGTGTATGCTCAGGTCCAAATTACTGCCCCTCTTTTTTTTTTTTTTTTTTTTGTGGACAACTACTGCACAACAATGTTATTTTATATTGATTATATAAATAATTATATGAAATTTCAGTTTCCTGATAATCAACAAAATTCAATGCTTAAACGCCTCATATTTTGAAACCAAGTATGATAAAGATTTTTCATTCGAGTAAAAATTAGTAAAACAGGAACAGGCTGAAATCATATACAATTCATCTATATTGGAAGGGTTTTATATCTGAGTTTGTGTTTTTCTCTTTTACTTATCATTAAAATTTTGAGACATTACTTTTATTAATTGTTCCAACTTCCAAGTCTATCTCTATTATTGCTGGTATCTGTGTCTTTTGTGAGTCACTTGCGAGACCTAAAACGCAGTCTCTTGATGGATTTAACAGTGTGCTTGAGAGATATGCTGTTCGTTTCACTTAATAAACTTACAGGTGGTTTAAAGTTTGGAATTCTTGTTATGTTAGAAATAGAGTTGTACATGTTGTGGGAATGGGAAGATGAAATGATGTTTGGTAACATGTTCGTTCGTGTAACTGGCTGTATATATTTCTGTATTACTTAATTATTGCCGTGATGGCGTGATCTGTATTACCCATCGAAGGAAAAACATAACAAACTTGATACTAAAGAATTTTGTGTTAATTTTCTGCCCTTCTGTTTTGGAATTTAGGTTGAAGTTAATGGTCAAGTACTAGGCAAGGGAATTGGGCTAACTTGGGATGAAGCTAAATCAGAGGTAAAACATTTTCCTACGACTTTATTTCCTTTATGCACCCTTAAAAATAAAATTCACATGGTAATTATACGTTCTCTGGTTGTAATTCACTTCACTTTACATGTTATATTTGTTTATTGGATTTTCAATTTTCTCGGGTTGAACTCAAAATTGTTCCCATTAGGCTGCTGAAAAGGCTCTTGTGGCCTTGAATAACATGCGTGGTGGTCAGATTCCTTATAGACATCAAGGTTCTCCAAGGTGAGTCTTTATGTTATATATGTATTTATTCGTTTTTTTTATATATGGCTCTTTTTTATTTTCTTATTTTTTTTATAGGCTATAATTCTCCCAAAAAAAAATCCCGATTTGTTGCTTCGATCTCAATTCAATAGTTTAATACTATTTGTTTGTTTTATATGAAGTGATTCGTTCCTGCATGTGCCATTGATGAAATGCGCCGGCCGGATATCATTCTACCATATCATAGTTGTCCCAGTATATATTTAACATTATAGTACATTGTTATTCAATTGTTAATAACTGTGCTGGTTCAGATCTATGCAGAGTATACCTAGCAAAAGAATGAAGCAAGAGTTCCCCCGAATCCCTCAACGCATGCCATCTTCTGGCAGATAATGAGACTTACTACACAGTTTTTCTGCTTCTGTTGTATAGCGTAATTTCAACACAGTCCGTTAGGAATACATTGATTCCGTGACAGGTGTGATACGTTCAAATATTTCTGGAATCCCATTTTGTTTTTAGTAATTGAATCGGGAAGCCACTTTTCTTTTTGTGGTTAAATATGATATGTTTTGATGAAATGTAGGGATGCAAGTTCTGCATCGTGATCTTTTGATGTTTGTGTTTGTTACTTCCCCGGGAGTACTATATATATAGAAAATGTTGAGGTACATTTCTCGTTTTTAAAGGTATCATATTCCTATATTTCATAATCTATTTGTAATAGAAAAAAAAAACTTTAAATTTCCAAACACTGAAAACAAGTTTTCATTCTTTTAGTTAGTTCAGAATTGAAATAATGAAAATGATTTATAATAAATGTTGAATTCATCATTTAAATACACAAATAAAATTGTCAATGTAATACCATAATTAAGGTAAGTATTAGGTCTATAATATAGACAAAAATACAAACATTTCAAATCATATTAAATTTTATCAAACTCTTCCAAATATTCTTAATACGTTGAAGATACCGTACTAATATTTAGCCACTTATTTAGTTTATCAAACTATGGTAACCACTGTGAAAGATCATTGATAACCACTAACCACTATGAAAGAGAAAGAACATGGTAACCAAACTTTTTTACCTCACTTTTCTTATACTGTATGTGATTTTGAATGTCATATTTACACAAAAACTCATACAAATAATATAGTTGTACTCATTTTAAGTGATCAAATAATTCACTCACGGACTGCATAATCCACACTCATTCCACGTGAAGTATATAAAAGAATCGAATATCTTACTACTTAAATTTGTATTCTTAATATATATATGTATTTGTATTTGTATTAATTAGTATTCATTTAAATATTAAATTTTGATTGTAAATTTAATATTCGTTCATTTAAAAAATATTAAATTTATTACTATTATAATGCAAATAATTATTACAAAAAATAAAAAAAATGAGTTACATTCCTATTAGTACAAATATATTGTTATAAGGTAAAAAGAGAAATAAATCAACACTTAAAATTCAAAAATATAAAAATAAACGATAAATATTTTTTCATCTTGTCATGTAAAATATTAAAAACAAATAATTATAAACTTTAAAATAAAATTAAAATTTAATTTGAGAATCAATCTTTGTAATTGAACTGAACTTAAGCAATGAACTGAATTGAACTGAATTTAAACGATGTGAACTGAACTGAATTGATTTTTTTATAAAAATAATAATAATTTTTATAAATTATTAAATATTGTTCTTAAAATATTAATAATATTATGATAGATTTTATATTTAAAATTATAGATTGAAATTATTTTATATTTATTTTATTTTAATTTATTTTGAAGCATGAACTGAACTAAAGCGATCTGAACTGAACTGAAATTAAGTCCAAAAGAACAGATCCTAAATTAGTAAAGTGTTAACACTAATTTTAATATAATATTCTCGAAATATAAAAAATTATTTATATTAATAATTGTATTTATTTTTTCGAATAAGAATCAATAAAATTCAAATCGAATAAAATTCGATTCATTTTCATTCTCAACACGTTTCAAAATAATATTTCACACACATAAAAAATTGTTTTCTTAATTTCAAAAAATAAAATTATTCAGTAATGTTTTAATTTATTTTTCATTATAAAATTGAATGTTTTATCTAATTAGAGAAAAACCATTTTCTTAAGTCGCGTTCTCTGTTTCTGGCATGCAACAGACGCGACTACTAAAGTAGACGCGCTTCACATAGACACTGTATACTGTATATATAATATATATATACAAGTATATTGTAGTCTTACAGATAGAGATTAGAGAGGAGAGGAGAAGAAAAGAGAACTAAGTAGAGAGAGAAAAATTGACAATTAAACTGTTTTAGAGAGAGAGAGATGTCTTTCGACGCGTCTGCGCGTTCATTTGACGACGGAGGGTACACCACAGGCTACGACGATTCCTACGCCGCCTTCTCCTCCGCTGACACTCCGCCGTACTCAGCTCCAGGCTTCGGAGAGGCCGAGGAGGTGACGGTGGACCACGCCAACAGCCCCGATCCGTTCGGATTCGGATCTGAACCTTCTCAGCCATTCGGGTCATCCGACTCGATTCCGATCTCTAATGGCAACAATGGCGATTCTCCTTATAACGTTGGGGAAGATTCGGAAGGAATCTTCAGATCGGACGGCCCTGTCCTTCCCCCTCCTAGTGAAATGCAAGAAGAAGGGTTTGCTCTTCGCGAATGGCGCAGGTGAGATTTTCTTGAGCTGTTCAACTGTGATTTGAAATTAATTTCAATTATCTAGCTTCAGACCTAAATCTCCGGATGATTTTTTTTTAACTTTCTATTTTTAGTAAATAGCTTGAATCTCGATGTAAAAATCTTTCTATCACAACTGTTATAAAGATCCCTCCATCTCCATCAAAATCTATAGATTATGATTTATTATAATTTCAAGAATGAGGTGAACACCAATGGTAATTAAAGAAGCCATATTTTTAAGTGTTAGATTCGTAAGAAATTATTTGAATTTAGTGTACTCACTTAATTTTATTTAGTTTGAGACTGCCATTAGATTGTGTTGTGCGACCTTAATTGCATTCCTCGCATAATTAAACATTGAATATGGATTTTGAGAGAAGCATTATATATAATTGACTGTTTTCTAAATGTTAAATACGTCAATAAATCCTCCATATGCCGTCTCGCCTCACAGATAATAAATCTGATCAGGGAATGTGTTAGGATTTTAGAGTAGTCAGCCTGCTCTAATATTCATTTTCATAATAATCTTATCCCGGACACTCAATGGAAGTGTGTTATCATTCTTTGCCACTTTCCATGTTTATATCTTAGTTTAACTAGTAATTGGAGTATGCATTTCTTGTTGGGTATTCTTTACATGAAGGGTTGTATGGTTGAAACTGAAAGACTATTTCTTGTGATTATGCATTTACGCCAATTTTCTTATAGTTCGTGGGTTTTGCGTTCAGGCTAAATACCATTCGGCTAGAGGAGAAGGAGAAGAAGGAAAAAGCAATGCGAAACCAAATCATAGAAGAAGCTGAAGAGTTTAAACAAGCTTTCTATGAGAAGCGAAAGCTTAATGTAGAGACTAACAAGAATATCAACAGAGAGAGAGAAAAGGTTTGAGTTTCAACACAATATGTATTTATTCAAGGCCTGGTAAATGTATTTTATTACATCAATTACTGAGATCTATTAAAAAAAGTCATTTTGACCTCTTTTTTTTCCATGATGTTGAACAGCTATTCCTGGCTAATCAAGAGAAATTCCATAAAGAGGCCGATAAACAGTACTGGAAAGCCATATCAGACCTGATTCCTAATGAGGTGGTCAATATCGAGAAGAGAGGAAAGAAGAAAGATCAAGATAGGAAACCATCTATAATGGTCGTCCAAGGGCCCAAGCCTGGTAAACCAACCGATCTCTCGAGGCTGCGTGGTATATTGGTTAGGCTAAAGCACAATCCCCCATCTCACATGTTGCCGCCCCCACCTGCTCCACCTGCCAAGGAAGTAAAAGATGGGAAATATACTGTAGAAGCAAAGGATGGAACTCCAAAAGAGGCAGCAGCTCCAACTGCCAAAGGATCTTCTACAAGTGGTGTTGATCTACGCACGGCGGAGCCTGTTGCTCCGGCCAATGAAGGTCAGGCTTAGCTAATGCCGGAGAAATTTTGATTGCATGGTTTTACTTTTTCTTTTCTTATCATCAAGATTATCCGCTCTGTCCATGCATGATACTTTGCGTTTGTTGATGAATGTGTATGATAAACTAAATTTGGCTGGTGTGTCATTTATGTTCCTGACTTTTAAACAGTGGAGATTCATATTGTTTGTGATGTAATTGTTTGTTTAATGTTTTGTTTGTAATTATTTTGTGTTCCCTTTGGTGTGGGTAGGGAGCTATTTATTTTATTTAGTCAATTTATAAATGGTATGAACAATATATATCATTTATATCAATCAGTACTGTTGGTAATCTAATTAATTGGTAGGTTTATATAGTTTGTAATGATTGATATTTAATGATCCAATTGTGGTGATTGAAGAATGATTCTCCTTTGATGATGTTGATGATGGTCTTGGAAGGTGTAGAGTATGGTATTGGTGATAGATGATTCGGTAATTATAAATGGGCAGGATCTGCCCATGGGCAGAATGCTCAAATATATTTATTTTTTTTATTTTTTATTTTTATATAATGATAAATATTATTAAGTTAATAATTATTTTAAAATTTAAATTTTATCTTTTATTATTATATATAGAAATATATTTTTTCTATTTAATTATTTTTTTTAACATAAATATGAAGATATGCATTATTTTCCAAGAAAAAAATTATTTTATATTTTTTTTGTGCGGTTATTTTGAAGGTATTCTGGCTTAGGCAGAATCTGCCCATTTATCATTTTTACAAGAAATAGTTCTTGTCCAATAAGAAAGTACACAAATTGACTTAGATCAATCTCAATTCACAAAGAATATTCCACGGCGAAACATAATTTGAAAATTTCTTTGATTAGCAAGATGAGCAAAGTGAGGGCATACCTTAAATATGACATTATAAATGAATTATCAACTATATAAGTATAGCAAAAACAACCTTTAAAGCATGGGCCCGCAAAGACGATGTCATCTCTCTTAATAGGGATTGAAGCTCATTCGAGCTTGAGATGTCAAAATGTTGTGTGAGGTAACTTACAATTATTTTTTGTTTCATTTTTCAGGAACTTTATGCAAACTTAACTCAAAATTAGAAAAAAAAATTAAAAACTTAAACCTTACACATCAATATCGATATCACCAAAACATAAATAAAGTTACTTTACTCATATATGTTTCTTAGATTATTCAATTTGTTAAAATGCTGCTTAACAACCTTGCCTTCTAGCATGAAAACAAATCTATCATGAAGACAATCAATTCTTTGTGAAAACAATTATAGTTGGCACATGAGAAATTTTACTTGCAATTTCTTTAATAATGTCTGCTCGAAATCTAAGACGCGACCAAATTAATATAAGCACAAAACAGTTTATTAGTCTATACCACTTTTTTTTTAACTAAGATGATCATGTTTGATATATACTGGCTTGTTTTTTGAAAAAAATGGTATTCTATAAAGTGCATATACCTACCTCTTATTATAACATCAAAATTGGAAAAAATAATTTGTTTTTAGGAACACACATTTTTTTTAATAAACTTGTAATAGTACTTTTTTCTTTTGTCTTAAAACTTTGCACTCTCTTTGTAATTTGCAAAAAAAAGTGTATTTACGAATTATAAAGAAATACTATGCAATACTACAATATTAAAAAAAAACAGAATTTATAAAGAAACATTCACGAATTAGAAATCAAACAAAAACACCATTTATAAAGAAACATTCATCAATTAGAAATCAAACAAATATTAATAATTTGATATAAAAATTTAAGCAAAAAAAAAAAAACGGTAAAACCACCATCCGGACCTGGAATCACTTTCTTTTGTCTTTAGAAAACAAGAAATCCCTAAAACAAAGAACAAAGTGAAATCTCCCCAAATCAATATCATCCCTCTTTCCCTGTCTCTCTCTCTCTGTCACCCATTCCTGTCGCCTTCACATCTCTCTACACGCACACATTTATACACTGTACACAATATTTAATTAGGGTTTTTCGTCATTCGGCTAAATGTCTAACACGACCAATAGTACCAATTCCAACCAAACCCCACAAGCACCACCCGCGCGAGCTTCTGGTGATAAGGAATTCGAAGAGGAATCGCCTTCTCCTGGATCGTCGTCTTCTCCGAAGAATTCGGCGGAAAAACCAGAATCCGGGGAAGGGGAAGAGGACGTCGTGATGGCGGAGAAGGACTCTGCACCTGCGAGTGTTAATTCGACCGATGATCCGATGGATGAGGATTCTAGAAACCTAGCCACCGTTTTCTGCATCAAGCTTAAGCAGCCCAAGTCTAGTTTGCTGCATAAAATGAGCGTTCCCGAGCTCTGCCGGACTTTCAGGTGTGTTTCGATTTACTATATGCTATCGATGTTGAGTTTGTACTTTTATAATCAGCTGGGGTTGAGTTGGGTTTTGATAGAATATTGTGCGGGTTGTTAGTTTTGTTTGGCCTAGTTTTGTCAGGGTTTGCAACCTTTCAAGAATGTGTTTTGACTTATGGAAATGACTTTAATTCTTTGATCTTTACCATCTGGTAAGAGTTCATCTACTTTTGAGTTGCAACTGCTGATGAGATCACTTTTTTACGGCTTACAACCATAGAACCATCGAGCTTACAGGATTCTCGGTTTACTTAGTCGAGTCAATTATATTATATTTCATCAGTTTTCACTTTAGAAGAGTACACGAATCTAGCGATCCTCGTGGGAGTAAAATTGTCAAGGATTATTCTTGTTTAACATTTGCAGGGATTGAGTTATTATATTTGCATGTTGTTGAAACAATAAATGTCGATTTTCTGAGGTCTATTTGTATAACTAGAATATTTTCAAACGATATAAAGATTGCTAGGGAAGAAAGATATATTTTCAGCCACTGTAAAGCCACTACTATAAAATTCTGTTTAAAGAATGTAGTTTGACTTTAAAGTAGGCTATTATTAATATATAGTTTATTATTTGAGAATCCCTCTTGTTGCAAATAAGTAATCATATCTATTGCTTGCATGATGTTGTAATGTGAAACGCATTGCTGATTTTGCTTAGTATTCTTGATTTTTTTTACTTTATAATTGAGTCTTTTTGCTGATGCTGGGTTTTCATGTGATAATTATTCTTGTACCTCTTACTCTGCAGTGCTGTTGCTTGGTGTGGGAAGTTGAATATCCTAGCTTGTGCATCAGAAACATGTGCAAGGATCCCAAGGTATGACCATTGGAGTATGTTAATTCACACATCACAGTTGATAGTGTAGTTGGATTATCCTCTGCCTCCTAGGGTCTCCTACTCTCTTACTTTTCAGTATTTAAATATTTATTAATTTTTATTTGATACTCGTAAGCTATTATGTTTTTTAAATATATATATTCCATACTATTTCCCAATTCCCACCAAATTCATTGCACAAAAACAGTCTACTATATTAGGATGAAATCTATAACATACTGTGACGGTGACCTTCTTAAATCTTAATTGATGAATGTTACACATTCTATAATCCATATTTTCCTTATTGTTCTTGAATTGTTTCAATCTTTCATATAGGAAGTCGGAAGTATCTTATACAATCCATGGTTGTAAAATGTAGGAGTATCATATTTTCTGCTATTTTGTTTATATAGTTAATTATGTTATTTGCATAATTAACTTATTCATTTTTATTTTCTTGTAGTTCAACTAGCAACCCTCCATTTTGGATCCCAATACATTTAGTCATACCAGAACGACCAACCGAGTGTACAGTTTTCAACGTTGTAGCAGGTATCATCTACAACTTGGTACTGATATTTATTACAGTGCTAACTGATTTCGTATCCACATTAGTATGAACATTCCTAATGTTTTTGGCTGCATATTCATCTTTACATTAAGTGGGGTTTTGAGATTACCTCTGTCATTTTAATGTTGTTATGATTGAGAAAATGGTACCAAATGTCTATTAAGAGTGATAGTTTCAGTGCCTTTCTCTTCTGACAGAGATGCTATCTTGTTTTTGTTTTTTTGGCATTTGATGTTATGACAGATTCTCCTCGTGACTCTGTTCAGTTCATTGAGTGGTCCCCTACTTCTTGTCTCCGTGCTCTGCTCATAGCTAATTTTCATGGCCGGATAACCATTTGGACTCAGCCTTCCCAGGTTTGCAAGTCCTTTGAACTAAGCAGTTGTAAAAATCAAGCAGCTTCATTTACATCTGTAGTATTTAAATGTAAAATGAGAACCTTTTACTTAAATCAGACTTCATTTTTCTTTTTCTTGTTGGGTTAATTTTTCCCTGGTCAATCAGGGCCCATCAAATCTTGTCAAAGAAGCTAGTTGCTGGCAACTGGAATATGAGTGGCGTCAGGATATCGCAGTTGTTACTAAGTGGCTGTCTGGAGCTTCTCCAGTATGTACTTGCTTAATACTAGTATCCTGTATTGTTAAGGCAACACATGATGAAGATTTGTTTTATGCTGACTTGTTATGCCATAAATTAGTACAGGTGGCTCTCAGCTATATCCAGTGGCTCCACAGAGTCTACCTTGGAGGAGAAATTCCTCTCGCAGCAGGCATATACTCCAGGTTCATCTTTGCTTGTATTCCTTCCTCATTATTAAGAGGAGCTTTCTTCTCATGCTTTGTTAATTATTTTGGGTTACACTCTATCCCCTTTAGTTCATTATATACATCTTCACGTTTTGGTCTCCTTCCTACATTAAGCCTGAGCAATTTGTTTTGCATCTGGTGACAGCTGGTTGGCCAAATTTTCTTTGTGTTTGTTCTGTTTTCTCTTCGGGTTCTGTTCAGCTCCATTGGTCTCAATGGCCACCTAATCAGAGCAGTACACCAGTGAAGTGGTTTTCTACAAGTAAAGGGCTCTTAGGAGCTGGCCCCAGTGGCATCATGGCTGCTGATGCTATTGTTACTGATTCTGGAGCCCTGCATGTAGCTGGTGTTCCCATAGTCAACCCGTCGACTGTTGTTGTTTGGGAAGTCACACCTGGCCCTGGAAATGGTTTTCAAGCCACCCCAAAGGCAAGTGTGAATAATGAAATTCCGCCATCGCTTAACCCTCCTTCCTGGGATGGTTTTGCTCCATTAGCCGCATATTTGTTCAGGTGGCAAGAGTATTTGTTATTAGAATCAAAACATTGGGAACAACAGATAGAACATGGATACAGTGATATGGTAGCACTTCATTGTTCTCCAGTTTCGAACTTTTCTGCTTATGTGAGTCCTGAGGCTGCAGCTCAATCTGCAGCAACTACAACTTGGGGTTCTGGTGTTACTGCAGTTGCCTTTGATCCGACACGTGGTGGTTCGGTGATATCAGTTTTGATAGTTGAAGGTATTACTGTTATACTGTACAAATGGGATTTTCATTCACTTCACATATCTGATTAAATCTTCATCATTTTTTTGAGTACCTAACCCGCTTAGATTTTGTACGGCGACTTGCAATTGTTGTCAGTTCTAACTTTTAATTTGGAATTGCGAACTTTTTCCTCATCCATATCTTTGTGTGATTGTCATTGTGTTATTGAGTGGTGAGAGGAAATGGTTCACTTGGTTGAGTCAGCACATCTGTAGCTCAAGAACATTAATGTGCCTTAATTATATATTAGAGATTGTAATCCACTGTGATTTAATAGATACTATATTATACATCTTTAGTGTGCAAATAAATATTATTCCAAGTTCAAGAGAAGGCGAACATAAAAACATGGCTTAGGTTCAACAACATTGAAAAAGAATAGTTATTAACCAACATCTTAGAGAACGTATACGCAGTGAATGAGAGTTGTAACCTCAAAACTATTTATATTTAAATCTTAATAATGACTTCTTGTTTACTGGCCTTGAGATCATGGGCTTTTGAACTCTGAAATGTGTATTTTGCTGTGACCATTAAGATCCCTCCCATTTATAATAACGTTTATGGTATGCAGACACAAGTACCAATTAATTTATCATATATTATTTGGGATGACTGTACAAGGAGCTTGGAATAGATAGCCAACCCAAGTATAACTACATCCAAAATAGTTACTTTGATTGTTGTCCTTTTGACTTCCCAAGTAACACTGCTATAAAGTTTTTCCTTTAGAAGTGTATATTGAATTTAATGGATCTACTCTTTTTGGGCAGGTCAGTACATGTCCCCTTATGATCCTGATGAGGGCCCTTCAGTCACAGGCTGGAGGGTTCAACGTTGGGAATCATCCGTTGAGAATGTTGTGATCCACCAGATATTTGGGAACCCTAGTTCTAACTTCAGCGGACAACCACCACAACAAACAGTTTGGGTGAGCAAAGTGATTAAGTGCATCCCTGCTGCTTTCGAGGATAAGTGTCATGGTGGAGCCGCAGCCATCCCACCAACCTGTGATGTCAAAGTCACTCATGAATCCGGTGCCGAAGTTTCTAGAAGGGTCAGTTTTGATCCTTTTGATCTGCCCAGTGATGTTAGAACTCTTGCTCGGATTGTCTATTCTGCTCATGGAGGTGAAATTGCTGTCTCCTTTCTAGGGGGAGGGATTCATGTGTTCTCTGGTGTGAACTTCACAGCTATTGATAATTATCAGATTAGTGTTGGGTCTGCAATTGCTGCTCCTGCTTTCTCTTCTACTAGTTGCTGTTCAGCTTCTGTTTGGCATGACACTAGCAAGGATTGTACTATATTGAAAATTATAAGGGTCCTTCCCCCTGTTCCAAATAGCCGAGCAAAAGCCAACTCTGCAACATGGGAGCGAGCTATAGCGGAGAGGTACACTGGTTAAATAATTAACATACGGTTGCAACTAGAGTTTGACTAATGGCATGTTCTAATATATCTAGAATATATTGCTATTAAGTTGGTTCATACTTCATAGAATCATAATTCATAGTATAACGCCTCAGCTACTGAATGTGGTTTGCTTTTGTGTCTTGGTAGATTCTGGTGGAGTCTAATGGTGGGTGTTGATTGGTGGGATGCTGTTGGCTGTACACAGAGTGCTGCGGAGGATGGCATCGGTAAGTTCCTCAATTTTTGTTTAGAGGAAGAAAACATATCTGCCTGAGTTTAGGTTATAACTTGAGTTGAGTTTTCTCCGATCTTGATCGAATAAAATTCTTTGAGGAGCAAATAAACTAGCAGAGCATGGCTTGCTTATGTTTCAGAAAGCAATATGCAGCTGTTTTAAGAAATATATCACTGTAACTTGGTATTTGCAGCTTGCTGATGACATTAATGTTTTATACAGTTTCACTGAACAGTGTTATTGCTGTATTGGATGCTGATTTCCACTCCCTCCCTTCCACTCAGCACAGACAGCACTACGGACCTGTAAGTTGGTTGATTTATTCATCCATTCCTTAGGTATGCCCCTTTTGGTCATGATTTTGCCTAAAATTCTGATACATTTATGTGGAAACCAGTGTTTGGACAGAATAAAATGTAGACTGCTAGAAGGAACTACTGCTCAAGAAGTTAGGGCTATGGTCCTGGATATGCAAGCAAGGCTTTTGCTTGACATGCTTGGTAAAGGAATCGAATCAGCTTTAATAAACCCTTCAGCGTTGGTGCAAGAACCCTGGCAAGCATCTAGTGAGACATTATCTGTGATTGACCCTGAAGCAATGGCTGTTGAATCGGTGCTTGTTCTTAGCATCCAGGTTTACTTTGTGGCATCCCTTGCCTAATTTTCTTTCTTTGCACAACACTATTTTATTTTAAAGCATATGTCTACAACCCCTTAACTCTGAATTATGGTGCAGGCTTATGTTGATGCAGTTCTTGATTTAGCTTCACATTTCATTACACGTTTGCGACGTTATGCAAGTTTCTGCCGTACATTAGCAAGCCATGCTGCTACAGCTGGGATAGGTGGTAGCCGTAACTTAGCGACACTCCCCACTCAGAATGCTTCTACTCCTGCTACTACTCAAGGTGAGGTTTCCATGTAGTTACTGATTTGATGAAATGTAAGATGCTGATAAAAATTTATAACCCTTTTAGTTTTATCTAATTTCTACTTTTAATTTTTGTGTGCATGTGGATGTTAAACGGACTTCATCTTCAGGAGCCCAAGCTGGAAGTGCGAGCTCCACTGGTAGCACTCAAATTCAAGCCTGGGTACAAGGAGCTATTGCCAAGATTAGTAGTACAACCGACGGTGTTCCGAATTCAGTTTCAAACCCCATTAGTGGCCCCTCGACATTCATGCCAATTAGTATCAATACCGGAACATTTCCAGGAACTCCAGCTGTTAGGCTTATTGGAGACTGTCATTTCCTTCACCGTTTATGTCAGCTCCTGCTCTTTTGTTTTTTCTTCCGGCGAACCCAATTACCCCGCTTTATTGGAGCTTCTCAAAGAAATGCTGACTCGTCAATCCAAAAGCCCCAGCCTGGT
The DNA here is from genome assembly GCA_954870475.1 of Euphrasia confusa. NCBI lineage: Eukaryota > Viridiplantae > Streptophyta > Magnoliopsida > Lamiales > Orobanchaceae > Euphrasia > Euphrasia confusa. Next base: position 25,782,225 of record OX940964.1, read on the forward strand.
CTGCCAGGCAAAACAGACGAAACCAACTCAGTCGCCGCAAAAGCAGCATCTAATGGGATGAGATCAGAAGAGTCACAAGTTTCAAGGTCTGGACAGGTTGGAAATGGTGCAAAAGGGCCTGAAGAAGGTCCAACTAGCCGATCAAGATTAGGTTCTGGCAATGCTGGTCAGGGTTATACATTTGAAGAGGTAAAAGCAATTCTAATTTAACATTTTTTTCATCCTTGTGGAATATGGTGATCAAAGTAATTAGATTGTGTGGCTAGAAAGGCATAACAGTAACGCTATTTCGTAAAAACATGATAAATTATTGCTGAAATTTGTCACTTGAATTAGATACTGTACTAAGTATAGGGTATAGGATCATCCAGAGTCTGTATAATATTTATCGCTTACCTCACCTCCCCCCCCCCCCCCCCCCCCTTTTCATTGATTGAGATCACTTTTAATCTTTAAGGTTGTCACAAACATTTATTTACTCTGATATTAAAATGAACGGATTCCAACATCATGAAATTTAATGGTCATATTTTAAGCGTTGATTAATTAGATCAACAGTAGAAAGTGACTTTCCCATTGCAATTAGATATTGTAAGTTTGTAACTACTTTACATTACATGTGTGCCATTTCTTTGGAACTTATTATCATCTTACATTATTACTTTTTCTTACAAAATCTAAGGGTCATTTGGACTTTCCTTGCAGGTGAAGGTCCTTTTCCTTATACTTATGGATCTTTGTCGGAGGACATCAAATTTGGGACACCCACTACCTGTTTCCCAGGTTGGGAGCAACAACATCCAGGTCCGCCTTCATTACATTGATGGGAACTATACTGTGCTGCCAGAGGTTGTAGAAGCATCACTTGGCCCTCACATGCAGGTTTTTATCTTACGATGAAGTAAAATATATTTGATTACTATTTGTACCATTGACCTGCTCTTTCTGAGTTTTCCACTCGAAAAAATCATTGACCATTATGTTGTAAGCATTCTCATTCCTCTCTTTTTATTCTCTTCTATATTTTTTTCCTTCTCTCTCAGAATATGCCTCGGCCTAGAGGTGCTGATGCGGCTGGTCTGCTTCTCCGGGAGCTGGAACTCCATCCTCCGGCCGAAGAATGGCACAAGAGGAATATGTTTGGTGGGCCTTGGTCAGATCCGGACGATACAAGTCTTTCAGATGATGCTTCTAAATTTGGCAGCTCGATGGATCTACTTGACACAGGTTCATATGAAAATGCTGATGTGCCTAATGGAACCCACACCTTGTGGCCGAGAAAGCGTAGGTTGTCTGAACGAGATGCAGCTTTTGGGTTGAACACTTCAGTGGGCTTAGGAGCATATTATGGTATCATGGGGTCCCGAAGAGATGTTGTGACTGCTGTCTGGAAAACAGGTCTTGATGGGGCGTGGTACAAGGTAGTTTTTTTTCTCTTCTTTTCATTTATTTCTGTATTATGTATTTTCATGGGATCATTTGCCTTGTTATAAATTTGACGACCATCTAGAGCTTGAAATGTCTGGCCCGTCTAAATTGTTGCCTAATATGCTCTTCGATTTTCATTATCTTTAGGACTTGTCATAACTCACAAGTGATGCAGTGATTGAATGATCATAAATAAAGGTTGAATTACAAAAACTACCCCTGAGGTTTAGGGGTTTGGGGTACTTATGAAAATCGTATGAGAAGTTTCACAATTACAAATGTTTAAGGGTAGGGTCTGTTTGTTTTTACTTTTTAGACCCCATATACCAAGAGTTGGGCCCCTTTTTTTTTTACTTAATTATAGTTTATTTATTTTCTTTTGATTTCAAATTTAACGCTATTGTTTTTGGTGATGGGTGATGATGAATGTGATATTTTTTGTTCATTAATTATACACATGATATCTTATATTCTTATTAAATTATTTTCGCAACGCATGCTAATACATCTCATCTTTTGCCTCTCAGCCGATTTTTTTAATTTGGTATAGATTGTTTTTTCTATATAATTGTTTATTATGTGTTTCAAATTTAGTTCAGTTTTTCAGTCCAAAAGAACAGACCCTTAAACTTTCAATGTCAATACTCAAAAGAACAGACCCGTTTTTATTGGAACTCTAAACCTGTCCACTTATCCTGTATATAACCTATTTTTGTTCTGTCTCAAACCTTTACCATCCTCTCTTTTCTTTCTATAGCCTATTTTTTTTTTCTCTCTAATCTCTAATCTCTTACCTCTACAATATATAAAAAGGAAAAAAATCAAATAAACAAGGATTCTTACTATTTACACAATTCTAAATATTCAAGATTTGAATACTAGATTCAGTGGGTTCTGAAAAAACACGCCCTTGGGTTTTCTAAATGCTGTGAATTGGGATGTTAATTTGATTCTGTCATCCAGTATAGTTTCAAAACTGTAAGCTTTGTCCTGAAATTTGAAATATACTATATTATACTTCTCGTAATGACTTTGATATAATAAAGTACTCCACTTAATAAATATACTTAGCATTTTTGGGTTCTCGTGTATGCAGTGCATAAGATGCTTGCGGCAGACTTGTGCTTTTGCTTCACCTGGTGCTGGCAATGCTCCTAACCAGAACGAGAAAGAAACGTGGTGGATCAGCCGCTGGGCGTACGGATGCCCAATGTGTGGAGGAACATGGGTTAGAGTAGTGTAGAATACAATTATATTGTTATTTTCAATCCTGATCCGTACAACCCAACGGAATACGTTTACATGGTTTAATCTGTCCTTGTGTATAAAAGTCCTCAACTTTTATCTGAGATATATTACTTGTGCTAGGTAGAGATGCTAATTGGATAGTGTCGTGAACATAGTGTTTCCTTGCGAATGATCCCATTCTGCTCCCTTGCAGATAATGTGCTATATACACTAGTGTGATTAGGTTGGGTGAATGTTGAAAGTCGGGGAGGGTGTGGAGGAAGTTTATTAATATAGACATGGAACTCTGGGGCATATAATGAGCATAATTATTAAGTACACAGACAATATTGTTACCGATACGAAAGTTCTCAAGTTGCTCAAGAGGAATGGTTTTTATCTTCTTTTGAAGGTACAACCGAGCAAACCTAGTAATGAATGTGACAATAGTACAAGCATATAAAGAGGGAATATCGACCCCATACATAGACATTCACAAGATCAAAGGGACTATGATTACATGTTACAGACATTGAAAATGGTCTGTTGTTGGTGCAAACCTTGGATGGAACTCAATTTATAAAAAATGCATGTTTGCCCTTCTGTTTGAGTCTAATCTTCTTCCTCGATTGTTCTTTCCTGAATTCAGGGACGATCCAACAGCTGGATTAGCGGGTAAGCTTCCACCAAACAATTGGACTTCTTTGATATTAAGTTAAATATGAGGGTGGTTTTAGTAATTAATTAATATCTGGAGGAAAAAAGATAGAATTTACCAACACTTGTAACTTAAAAGCATATGACATTTCTCAGGTAGAGATAAAACCCTCAGAGATCAAAATTTACATGGCTGAGGGTTACAAAAAAGAAAGTAAACCAACAATACATCAATTGAAAAATTACAAAATAAATCATTAGAAAAAGAAAAGAAAAAAACTCAAAAGTCAGCCGATGAAGGTGAAGCCCAGAAGGTGTGATCAGCCCCAGGTGGCCCAATTAGCTGCACTCCCGACCCTTGGCATGCTATTAACCTTAGAATAAGCATCCACTGCAAAATATGCTCCACACATTGCCCCTTCGCTATCAATCCTCGGCATTGCCTTCATCTTATGCATCGGATGCTCAAAGCTCATTAACCCTCGATCACTGTGGTACAAGCACCCTGTCCAAAAAACAATTATAAGAAAACGATTTTAATTCAATTGTTCCAACTTCCAATTAAGGAGAGCATTGTATTACCAATAATCATATTTCATATTCTTTTTTTCTGATTGCACTTCACACATATAATCATGAACCAATTTGGATAAAATCATAAAAACAAATTCATCATACCGGGAGGGAATGGGGCGAATGACTTCATGCAGCTTGCTTTTACAAGGTCAACATTGTCCGAGATCATAACAGAGCCATCGGCAGCCACACCCCACGAGAGATTTATCGCCTTATCAGTACCCTAAACAAAAGCAATATCAGAAATCTAAAACTCCAAGGTTTTAGCACACATACAAAAACACACACACAAAAAAGATTCGATCTTGACAATGCACTTACAAGGGCGGCAAACACAATTCCGTACTTGTGATCGTACACCACAAACCCGAAACTTCCCTCGAAATCACTAAGGACCTGATGGGCCGGAATCGGGCTCCGATCGCGGAGGGTCCGATAGGCCTCGATCACAAACAGAGCCTCGTTCCCACCCTTGGAAAGCCCATACTGCTTGTTGAGGGTGCAGAGGTTGTTCAAGTTCCCCAAGAAAATGCAGTACACGTCATCCACACCACAGAACAATCTGACCACCCACACAAAACACACAAATCATATAAATACATGATTAATTACATGATTCGAGAAAAAGGCCCAAAAAGATGTTACCTTTGGTGGGGCACGCCCGGAATCTGAGGTGGCGCGAAAGCCAAAACGGCCTTATCGACGAAGCCGAGAGAAGAGGCGTTTGTGGGGTTTGAAGCTAAGAATTCTTTGAGGGTTTCGTCTGGGGATTTGGATTTGCCGAGAACCTGGGTTGATGCAGGGCTGTGTAATTCCTTTGGTGGGCTGATAACACCGTTCTTGAATATGGCCAACATGTTTTCTTGATTCGGAGGATTTGGGGAGATGTTTTAGGTATATGAAAATTGAAATGAATGGATAAGATATTTGGAGTGGGAATTCAGAGAGTATTTATAACGGATGCATAATTAGGATTTATTAGGAGAGAAAAAGTCGGGGTGGGGTTGGCAATCTTATCCAAACAAAAAGAATGAGATTCTCTATCTTTTCTTTTTCTTTTCATTTTATTTTTTTCAATTAATTAAGATGAGATCCAAATCCAAATCTCGTGGTCATCTTGAAATAATTGTGAAGTAAATACTTCATAAATTAAGTTATTTTCAAAATCAGAAAGATAAGTTTTAAAAAATTATCTTAGGTCTAGTCATCACGCCGTATGATCTGATTTTGAAAGCTAGGAGTACTTATTTTTGTCATGAAATATTATCCACTGTGATATTTGTAAATAACAAATAACTAATGCATATGGAGAATTGTGGATAATCTAAAATACTAACAAAATATTTAAAATTACTTAAATATAATTACTTTTATTTAATCTTTTGTTTTAAGTATGGGCATTGGTGGTTATTCTTATCCAGTTTAAATATAATTACTTTTATTTAATCTTTTGTTTTAAATATGGGCATTGGTGGTTATTCTTATCCAGTAAGTGAGGTGACACTGACATTGATCCTACTCAGCTAATCCAAATTTATACTTTGTTAATTAGTACTACTCTAGTAATTTAGTACCCTGCCATTACTACCTATAAACATTTATCACTTTATTAATTTTTAATGATAACTGACTTTATCTTCATTATATTTTTTATTATTAGTAATTATTATATTTATAATATTTAAATTGTATGAAATGTAAGCTACTTAACATATACGGAGAAAATCATATAAAATAATTTGATATTAAATTTTAAATTAATAAAAATGTAATTTGATAGAATCATATAGTGTATTTATAATAAAGTATATATTTTTATTTTAAAAAATAAAGATTTATTTATATTTTTGACCAGCAGTTGTACTATTTATCAATAATTATTATGTGTAGAGGATAAAATTGTGTTGACGATCGGACGATGTATAGTATGAAGAAATCAAGAATATCGAAGAAAAGAAATCAACAATAAAATAGAGAAGACAAGAATTTACGTGGAAACCCAACTGGGAAAAACCACGGGAGGAACGACGAACAATTCACTATAGTATCGTTTCACGATTACAAGGATGATATACGCTCTAAACCTTCAAATCTCACACAATAGCTATAGAATTATAATTTTTCTCTCTCATAATGCCTATGGAGAAGCTCTCTTATATAGGGGAGACTCCTAATTAATGTATGGAAACATTAATTCTCGCCCATAGTATGCCTAGTAGGAGAAGGAAACCAAAAACGGACCAAAATAGGATTTTCCAAAAAAATCTCGCGCCTGACATATTTGGCGACCGCCGTTTGCAACCGGCGGTCGCAGAACTGATTCGGCGGTCGCCGAATCCCTTTCGGCGGTCGCCGAAACCCCGAATTTTATGCAGTCCCGACTTCGTCCAATCGACCTTTTCGGCGGGCGCGGGTCCATAAACGGCGGTCGCCGTTTCCATTCGGCGGGCGCCGAATCTTAACGGCGGGCGCCGTTTTCCTCCTCGCTCGGTTTCGTGGCAAACTCAACAAATCTCCACCTTGGCACTAAACCGCGAACTTCCTTCGCCTTCCGTCTTCCTCCAAAAGCCCCTAAGGGCTTAATCTCTCGATCGAAGTCCAACCAAGCTAGAGCAAAGCTCAAACTTGGTTGCGGGTAAACTCTTTGTCAACATGTCCGCCGGATTGTCGTGAGTACTAATCTTACTCACCTTAATGTCGCCTCGGGCGATTACCTCACGAACAAAATGATAACGAATATCAATGTGCTTTGTTCTCTCATGGAACACTTGATCTTTTGTGAGACAAATAGCACTTTGACTATCACAAAAGATTGACGTCGTCTTAGAACTCTTCGAGAGTTCTCTAAACCAACCTCTCAACCATAGTGCCTCCTTGCAAGCCTCGGTGACTGCCATATACTCCGCCTCGGTAGTCGATAAGGCCACCGTACTTTGCAAGATAGCTTTCCAACTTATAGCACACCCACCAATGGTAAAAACATACCCGGTAAGAGATCTTCTTTTATCTAGATCACCGCCATAGTCGGAATCCACGAACCCCCGAACATCTTCTTGATTCCTCCCGAACACTAGCTTCTTGTTGGACGTACCTCTCAAATAGCGCAACACCCACTGCACCGCCTTCCAATGCTCTCTTCCGGGATTCGCCATATACCGACTCACGGCACTCACGGCGTGGGCCAAATCCGGACGAGTACACACCATTGCATACATCAAGGACCCAACGGCATTGGAATAAGGGACTCGAGCCATATCCTCGATGTCCTTCTCCGTAGTCGGAGAGTAAGCAGAGGTAAGTCTAAATTGTGTTCCAAGGGGAGTACTTACCGGGTTCGCCTTCTCAAGGTTGAAACGACGTAGCACCTTCTCTATGTACCCCTTTTGGCCAAGATACAACTTGCCATCTCTTCGATCTCTCGTGATTTCCATTCCTAGGATCTTCTTTGCCGCACCTAGATCCTTCATCTCGAACTCCTTGCTTAGTTGTGTCTTGACTCTCTCCACCTCCGACTTATCCTTAGCCGCTATCAATATATCGTCGACGTAGAGGAGAAGATAAACTAAAGACCCATCACGGCCCTTTTGGAAATACACACAACTATCGTATGAGCTCCTTCGGAAACCATTCTTGATCATAAACGTGTCGAAACGTTTATACCATTGTCTAGGAGACTGTTTCAAACCGTATAAGGACTTCTTGAGAAAACACACCTTGTTTCCTTGGTTCGAACCCTCGAACCCCTCGGGTTGGACCATGTAGATATCTTCATCGAGCTCCCCATGTAGAAAGGCCGTCTTCACATCCATTTGCTCAAGCTCCAAATCATGCATTGCCACAATGCCTAGAATTGCCCGAATCGAGCTATGCTTGACCACCGGTGAAAACACATCATTAAAGTCTACTCCGGGAATTTGACTAAAACCTTTAGCCACCAATCTCGCCTTATATCTCTCCTCCTCAACCCCAGGGATGCCCTCCTTCTTCTTGAAGATCCATTTGCACTTGATGGCTTTCTTGCCTTTAGGGAGATCAACCAACTCCCAAGTGCCATTCTTATGAAGAGACTCCATCTCTTCTTGCATAGCTAGCATCCACTTGCCCGAGTCATCACAAGTAACCGCCTCGTCATATGAGGAAGGCTCCTCATACGAATCAACATCATCGGCTACACTCAAGGCATAAGCGACCAACTCATACTCGGCTAACCTTCTAGGTGGTCGAGTCTCTCGCCTTGGCCTATCTCTAGCTATGCATTGCGGCTCCACCTCTTTTGGATCTTCCGGAGTAGTCGAACTACTCGTCTCATCGGTCGGGGAACTTGACCCATCATCTTCCTCTTGCACCCTGTCCGGCTCCACCTCAACAGGAGTACTTGGAACCTCGAGATTCCCTTTAGACGCCCGATCACCAATCACAGAAGCCTCATCAAAGACTACATCACGGCTTAGAATGATCTTCTTCGTCTCTGGACACCAAAGCTTGTATCCTTTAACTCCTTCCTTAAAGCCAACGAATATGCACTTCTTAGATCGTGCACTCAATTTCCCGTCGTTGACATGCATGTAGGCCGGACACCCAAACACCCTCAAGTCCTCATAATTAGCCGGAGATCCCTTCCACAACTCTTGTGGAGTCTTCTTATTAATCGCCATGGACGGGGATCGGTTGATAAGGTAACATGCTAAAGAAGCCGCTTCAGCCCAAAAACCTTTACTCAACCCAGAAGTTGCCAACAAGCAACGTACCTTGTCCATAATCGTGCGATTCATTCTCTCGGCTACTCCGTTTTGCTGGGGCGTGTATCTCACAGTGTGGTGCCTCACAATCCCCGAACCTTTACAAAACTGGTTGAATTCTTCGGACACAAATTCTAGGCCATTGTCCGTACGTAGGTTCTTCACGACTTTCCCGGTTTGTTTCTCTATCATTACCTTCCAATCTCTGAAGGTAGAAAACACGTCGCTCTTATTCTTTAGGAAGAACGACCAAACCTTTCGGGAATAGTCATCGATGATGGTAAGCATGTAGTAAGAACCTCCAGTGGAGGGGACCGGGGATGGTCCCCATAAATCGGAATGGACATACCCGAGTATCTCCTTCGTTGTGTGAGCGCCAGTGGTGAACTTCACCCTCGTTTGCTTCCCGAAGACGCACTGCTCACAAAACTCCAACTTCGACAAGCCCTTATCCCCAAGAAGCCCTTGTCTACTCAACTCGGCCATTCCGGAATCACTCATATGCCCTAGACGCATATGCCAAAGTCTCGTCGTGTCGACATCCTGGACCTTGGAATCTCCCACGGCTACTTCTCCTTTCACCGTGGTACCTTCAAGAACGTAAAGCCTATTCGACTTACGTTCGCCTCTCATAACGACCAACGAACCGCTGGCCACCTTCACGACTCCACCTTCTCCGGTGAACGAGTAACCCTTAAGCTCCAAAGTACTAAGCGAAATCAAATTCCGCTTTAATCCGGGGACGAATCTAACCTCGCTTAGGGTGCGGATCGCGCCGTCAAACATCTTGATCCGGATGCTTCCTATCCCTTCGATCTTGCATGACGCGTTGTTGCCCATAGTCACCGCACCTTGTTCCACCTTCTCAAAAGACTCGAACCACTCACGATTCGGGCACATGTGGAACGTACATCCCGAGTCTAGAATCCACTCCTCGCTTGATTTGGAGACCTCACCCAAAGCCACAAGGAGATCACAATAATTCTCGGCTACACCAACTTCACCGGAACCCTTCCCGGAATTATTGTTGTTGTTGTTGTTGCCTTCTCTCTCCAGCCTATTTTTCAAGGCGTAGCAATCGGCTTTGATGTGACCTTTCTTCTTGCAATAGTTGCAAACTTTGTTACTATGTCGTGACTTCGATCGAGACCTCTGGCTCGATTTCTGAGTTGTCCGCCCACGGACATTCAACCCTTCGCTTGGCATTTCTCCCGAATTAGGATTCTCCATCATCATGATATTATCTCTAGATGAGAGAGCCGAGATAACGTCTTTAAACGCGAGACTCTCTCGTGCGGAATATAGGAGAGTATCACGGAAGGTCGCCATAGAAGGGGGTAGAGAAATTAGGAGCCAAAACGCAAGATCATCATCTTCGATCTTCACGCCAATGTTGCCGAGGTCGGCAACCTTCTCCTTGAACTTCGCTACGTGCGCTTGGATCGAGGATCCCTCCGCCATCTTGAGGAAATATAGACTCCTCTTCAAATTGTGCTTACTTGACACCGTCTTGGTGATGCACATCTCTTCAAGCTTCTCCCACAATTCTTTCGCTGTCTTCATCTCCATGATGTCCTCCGCCAAACTGTTCGATACATGGAGCCCTATGGTCGCCATAGCCATCTGATCGAGCGACACACGCTCGTCATGCTCCATATGAACCGGCATGTTGTCAATACCATTGAGAGCGATCTCTTGCTTCAGGGATCGTAGAACTAACCTCATCTTGTATTGCCAAATCGGGAACCTTGTGTTGAGATCCAGCATCGGTATGTCATACTTCACGCTCGTCATAGATCCTTAGCTCTGATACCACTTGTTGACGATCGGACGATGTATAGTATGAAGAAATCAAGAATACCGAAGAAAAGAAATCAACAATAAAATAGAGAAGACAAGAATTTACGTGGAAACCCAACTGGGAAAAACCACGGGAGGAACGACGAACAATTCACTATAGTATCGTTTCACGATTACAAGGATGATATACGCTCTAAACCCTCAAATCTCACACAATAGCTATAGAATTATAATTTTTCTCTCTCATAATGCCTATGGAGAAGCTCTCTTATATAGGGGAGACTCCTAATTAATGTATGAAAACATTAATTCTCGCCCATAGTATGCCTAGTAGGAGAAGGAAACCAAAAACGGACCAAAATAGGATTTTCCAAAAAAATCCCGCGCCTGACATATTTGGCGACCGCCGTTTGCAACCGGCGGTCGCAGAACTGATTCGGCGGTCGCCGAATCCCTTTCGGCGGTCGCCGAAACCCCGAATTTTATGCAGTCCCGACTTCGTCCAATCGACCTTTTCGGCGGGCGCGGATCCATAAACGGCGGTCGCCGTTTCCATTCGGCGGGCGCCGAATCTTAACGGCGGGCGCCGTTTTCCTCCTCGCTCGGTTTCGTGGCAAACTCAACAAATTGTAAATTGTTTTATTAAAAAATTGTGAGTTATTTTGCAAAGACATTAATAAAACTAGGAATTATTTTAGTTTATAAATGTATGTTGTTCAGTATAATTTAATTAATAGTTAATTAAAAAATATAATTTTAATATTGAATAAATCATCAAATCAATAATCAATATTATTACTAATGATTTATTATTATTACTTTGGAATTTTTTTCCACGTAGTTTAATAAATATTGTATTTCATAGATAATGAACTTGTAATTTGATAAATATTTTCAATAAGAAAAATAGAAAGAATGAAAGGAACTAGGGGTGGGCGTTTGAGCTCGAAAACCTCGGACCGAAAACCCGTCAAAAAAGCTCATCACGAGTAGAATCCAATTTTTTTAAGAACCGGTCCGTCATAGGACCGACCCGTGAAGTGTATATGCGGTCCGAGCTCAATTCCAAAAATATTTAGGACCGAAAGCTCGGCTCGGACCGTCAATTTGATTTTTTATATTATATATCACTATATATATATATATATAGCTAAGGGAGTAGCGCCACGTTTCACTCCCCTTTTGTATGCAATTTGTATGCATAGGTTAATAGCCATATCGAATTTAATTAATTCCTTCAATTATCATTATATGCAAATTGTGGTGCCGCCACGTATAGCTCCCCTTAATTATGTGTATTAATTAATTAAATTGCATTATCTCTTCCGTCAAAAACATAGATCTAGATCTCCTTTCTCATTTTCTCTGCAACTGCTCACGATTCGCCCTTCATTTTTGTAAGTACAATCACCCACCGTATGTTTTTCATCCTTTCATTTATTTTATATTTCTGAGAATCAATTCCACAAAATTCCGTTGATAAAGTCTATGTGTTCAATTGTTATTCACGTTTTTTATTTTTAATTTAGGGATCAATCTTGATTGTGGCAGAACGAGTTCAAGATCAAGGATGGTCCGGAGAAAGATAATAAAAAACGTGGTCATATCGACCCTAACCAAGCCCTCCATCGCGGGGCTAGCTGTGGCAGGGCAACCGCTCGTGTGGGCCGCGGTGATGGCGGACGTGCGGACTGAAATTAGGGTTTAGTGAATCGCGGTGATGGCGGAGCCAAAAATTCCGAGCAACAGCAACTCCCACGAGCCCTCGAGCCACCGCGCCACACCACCTGCTCCTACGATCCCCTGCCTCCTCCGTTCACCTTCGTCGACCGGGAAGGTAAGTTCGGCCCCCTTACTTTTAATGTATTTTTAATTTGTCTTTTTAATTATATTTTTGTGTGTTGCTTGTGATGATGTGTCATTGTGTGTGTATGTGTTTGAATTTGTTCTCTTTCTTTGTATTTGTGTTGTTGTGGCCTGTGTGTGTTTATGTGTGTGTGTGTTTGAATTTGTTTCCTTTTGTATGTATTTGTGTTGTGTGTTTTGTGTGTTGATGTGTTGCTATTTTCCCCTTTTTTGTAATGGCAGGGTACCCGCTCGTGTGGGCCGCGGTGATGGCGGACGTGGAGACTGGATTTAGGGTTTACTGAATCGACTAGAGCCGAAGAACTTCGAGCAACAGCAGCTTCCACAAACTATCGAGTCACCACGCCACACCACCTGCTCCGACGAGCCCCCGCCTCCTCCGTTCACATTCGGCGGCGGCTGGGAAGGTGAGTCCTGCCCGCTTTCTTTTATACAGTTTTCAGTTTTTCTTTTTAATTATATTGTTGTGTGTTGCTTGGGAAGGTAAGTCCAGCCCGCTTACTTTTAAAGTTTTTTCTGTTTGTCTTATTAATTATATTTTTGTGTGTTAGGCTGTGTGATGATGTGTAATTGTGTGTGTATGTGTTTGAATTTGTTCTCTTTCTTTGTATTTATGTGATGATGTGTAATTGTGTATGTGTATGTGTTTGAATTTGTTCTCTTTCTTTTTATTTATGTTGCTGTGTGTGTTGATGTTTGTGTTGCTGTGTGTGTTTGAATTGATTTCTTTTTGTGTGTATTTGTGTTGTTATTTTTCTCTTTCTTTGTATTTCTAGAATTATTCCAATGCAAAAAAGAACTTGTTTTGAGTGTTACTTCCTTTTGTAATATCTGTGTGAAATATTCAATGAAGTATTAGTCTTTGTTGTCTAGCCAAAAGCTTGTAATATACTACGTCTCTAGCCTATGTTGGTTTCTTGTGGTGTAATGGAAAGACTCACATGACTAAAATTGATATATATGTTGTGACTACGTGTTAACATTTTAAGTTGTGACTACATGTTCGACATTTTAAGAGTGAAGCGAAGTTGAAAAAAATACATGATTTGTTGGATCATATCTGAAAAAATATGTTTTCAAGTTAAGTTAATATAGTTTCACTTGTGCTACATTTTACTTTGCAAGGCTGAGGTTGACAAGGTGATCGAAGAATTCATCTTGATCCAGCCGAAGAGAAATATTTATCTTCGGTAGTCAGTATCGGGATGTATATATGTAGAGTGAGCGACATAGAAGGGTAGCTCGTCTTCGTCTCAAGAGCTTGTTCGCGAAAGGAAAATACACCAGCGAATGGAGATTAAAATCGAGAGCCTAAAGAAGTCTGAAGTTGGAGATGAAAGATCATTTGGCAGCAGTATTTGCTCTACTCCAACAGTATATAACTATTCTACATTGGGCGCTATAAATGTACATATTTTTGTCATGATAAAAAACAATCGCAAATTCTAAGGGCCTTCGTCTTGCATGGCAAGACGATCACACCCTAGTATATATATATATATATATATATATATATATATATATATATATATATATATATATATATATATATATATATATATATATATAAAGTAAAAAAAATTATTGTACGTCAATATTATTACTATTAAAATTTTCACTTCAAGTTTTTCAATTTATACCATCTCTTTCGTTAAGAGTTAACACTCACAATGCACATCTTTGTAAAAAGATTAAAAAAAAAATTAAACAACAACTCAAATAAAAAGAATAATAATTTGAAAGTATACTTGATTTTACAAAGTGCTAACGGATGTATATATATATTTTTAAATTATTTATGAATTAGTGATATCAATTAATTATTACTCTTACTTTTTTTAATTTTAAATAGTTAAAAGATAAACTTTATTTTTATTTTTATTCTTGGATTTTTATTTGGGCAAACTATCAAAAAAATCATTTTTTGTTTTTATTTTTAAACTTTCAATTTATTATCATTTTATTCAAAAATTTGAAATTTTTATTGAATTATAAATTGCATGAAATTTATAATATAAATTCTAAAATTTGTGACCGAAAACCCGGCTCGGGCTCGTCATGCTCGGTCTCGTGCCGGCCCCAACCTCAGAAAAACCCGGCTCGGCTCGGACCGCAGAGGTCGGGTTTTGAGCCGGGTTTTGATATTTTTTGGCTCGGCTCGACTCGCGCCCACCCCTAAAAGAAACAATACAAAAATCCATATATTTAAACAAAAAAAATATATCAGTTTATATGTTTACATTTTTCTAATGATTTTGTTTAATGTTTATATGGTTCAATTAATTCCATATTATACTCAAATTTTTTATAAATTAATATTTAATAAATTAATAACCTCTTTAAGTTAATATAATTTTTCGTTTACTGTATATATATTTTTTCTATATTTTTTCTGATTATAGAACCTAATTATGTGTAACAAATATATATATATATATATATTGTATTGCATGATTTATATTTTAATTTTTAAGTATAAAATACTACATTTTCAAGTCTTATTTTTTTACAAATTATCTTTGAATTTTTTGATGTAATAAATACCTTTTTAGTGCTATTTAAAAATCCGGCTCCCCTGATAAAATAATATGTACGGAGTATTCCTTAAGAATAATTATAAATGAAAATCGTAAGAATACATGTGAGAAATGTGAATATTTCAAAATTTCTTATTTGAATATGAATATTTCAAAATGAGATTGTAGTTTCTATGATAGAAGGTCATGAGGGGGACATTCAGCTTTGCACCTCCCCTCACTCGAATAACATTTGTTGTCACTGTTTAATTCGCAACACCAACATTCCGAGTACCCTCTCCCACACTTTGTTGTTTCGTGTTTGCACGAATTAACTCTATTCGTCGTGGCCTGCGACGCAATTTCTTTCCTTCCTCCGATGTTGTTTTTAGCAGAATAACCTATTCGAAAAAAGAAATAAAGTTACAAATTAATAAAAAAAAACGCAGTATATTTATTCTTAACGACATGAGTTCACTACATAAGATGGGTCTTCAAGTCGACCATAAATTGTTTCAATTCTTACATTCGTGAGGAAGGAGTAAGACGGCTAGGATCAAAGAGAAGAAGAAGATGAGTGATCCCAATTTGTAAGAAGCCATTGCAATGATACAAAATTATATGAGATGAATTTTCTATTCAGTTGATGGTCATATTTATACCACGGAGTACACAATGATTATAGATTTAATATTTAATATTATTGTATATAACTAGTAACTCCAGGCAATCACGCAACTTATGAACGTAATAATTGATATTTTCAGTAAATGTGGAGAATTTTCATTTAAATTATTTTTTACTAATATAATCCTTAATTTTTGCAAAGATTTTATACGATTCCATTTTGAAAAATCCTTTTTTTTATATAGATTATCTTAAATCAATTCATTATTTATTTATTTTTATATTACAACAAGTACTATAATATTAATTAGTCCGTTGAGGTATTTTGTATTCAAAATTTTGCCTTTACATTTAAAATTTTACAATACTTGGAGTATTATTCATTTCCTATTACATGTAGTAGTATAAAATGCATTACCATTGTGATATTGTCCCATATGTGAAATGATAAGAAAACATGTTTTCGAGAAAATTAATCCCAGTAGACAAGGCTTACTCTTTATTCTTTTGATGTAAAATTGGCTTCAAGAATATCAAAACCAAACGGCTGTGCGAAAAAAGTGACCATATGCCTAAGTGTACCAAGAGTTTAACTCCGATACGCATGATGATAAGGCCTGTTGCAGGGGTCGATTTCCTGAATCCATGTCGAGTGCGTCTTCATATAACTGTCTCGCTTGCCGAAGTAACTTCACCTTTTCTCTGCTATGCCTTGGCCTTAGCCGAGACCTGTGCTGCAATGCTGCACCCCATCTATAAAGAGCTGCAAAATGCACACAAGTAGAGCAAATTATACGGTTTCCATAAATCAAAAATAATCTTCTCAAGTTTCATCCACAGATTTACGAAGATCAAATATTATATAATCTCTTCTGAACATTAAAAACACAATTCAATCTTCATTATACCATCAGGTGCAAAAACATTGCTTTTCGACATCATAGCATCAAATTTGTCGATGGCAGCCAAGAATATTCTGTCCGCATCACGAGCACCACTCTGTAATATGAAGAAAGGTCAAATAGTTTGTTAAGTAAATATACATAGAAAGCTCCATACAATAAACAATCTCAAATTCGATAGATACTGTCAAGTGGCAGAATGGATAAAGAAAAAAAAACAATTACGAAAAAGATAATCTATTTATATTTGAGAGAAATTCTTACGGGCCCGATATCTGCAATCAACTGTGCACGAAAAGTAAGCGCAAGGCCCCAATTGTACAGAGCTCTCATATCACTCCCATCAATCGACAAAGCCAATTTGTACTTTCTTCCTGCCTTAATAAGTAGCTCTTCACATTCTTCACAAACGTTCACAAGAGCTGATGTTATCTCGTCTTTGTCCGTAGTTTGATCATCAATTTTTTTAATAACTTTTCTCCAATCCTCGTCCAATAGGGGATCGGTTCTCACAAGTAGGGACCTCAAATTTCTGCTCATTCTGAGTTTTAATTCTCCATGAAGAAGGTACGTGTTTCCCAGCTGGCCGACAGCCAATAAGCTCATCGGCCTCATATATATTGCTTTCGAGAGTAGTTTTGCAGACTTCTGCAGTGCGTGCACTGCTCTACTTTCATCAGCTTGCTGGGACAAACAACCTTTTGCTTCTTTCAAGAGATTCCCAGCTTCTGCAAGAACCCTATTGAATTCCAAATCATTGCTGAGCTCCGAAGGTCTCTTTTCGGGACTGACAGTCTCCTTTTTGTAAGAATTTCTACGAAACTCGTGATGATGGTCTTCAGTGTTTTCAAATCGCAAATGATTTCTATGAAGGGTTCCACGTTTAGGCTTGTGATCAATAGAAGACGCAGTTTCTACATGGTTCATGCTGATGCTAACATCAACGGAATTGTACGAATTGCTGTGAGATGACTCTGTTTTGAATTCATTTGGGTAATCATTGAAATGAACCTGATCACTGTTGACAAATCTCGATGTCTTATCCCTGTAACTATAGATCGTCTGGTCGAAAACTGCTTCAGCAGTATCATTTATCTCGGCCACATTTCTCCCATAATTTTTAAAAGACTTATCCTCCATCTCGGTCCAATCAAGAAAGCTGTCAGCTCTGTTTCGAATTCTAGCAGTATTATCAAAAAGGTCGTCCAACGTATTCACACTATTATTTTCCAATTCTTCTTTTGGCACACAATTCAAATTGTCCTCTTCAATGGAAGCAACTAAGATGTTTGGTAATTCTTCATTCTTATTTCCATCTACATCCGTTTTACTAGAGTTTTCCACTTTACCACCAAACTTCCATCCAAAAAAATCATTCTTCTTTCTCCCCCCGCCGGAATCATATTTGGAAACTGCCTCGTTTTCTTTATTACCACCTAGTAGGTTCTGTACAAAACTTTCTACATAACCTACTGAGTTTTGTAGAGACGTGTCGGCAGATTCTATAACATCGATGTAGCCTTCTAAATCACTCACGGAGACTTTTTTGCATTCAATGCTTCTCGTAATACTGTTTTTCAAGTTTAAAACCTCGGCATCGTAACCCTTCAAATTATCTCTCAATTTTTCAATGAAACCTCTAACATTGCCTTCTACTATTTTTATCCTGCTATCATTTAACCTCGATTCTTTCGACTGACCACCTTTAACCAACCCTACCGAAAATCCTAGAGCAAAAACAACAGCGCTAGCTGGAAACACCATAATTGTAGAAACCCTAACTCTAGAAATTGCGAGGGCACAAACGAAACCGAATAGATACACAAACACATACTTCTTATCAGCAATTCCAATGGAACTCATCAAATTGAGGAACTGGTTTGACTCACCGGAGTTGACCGAGTCGCCGACGAGCTGAGAATCGTCCCAGCCACCGTAATTCAGAAACTGGGGAGCTGCTGCGGAGCATGGTTTCAGAGTTTCGAGGGTGTGATTGAGAAATTGGGGGCGAATTCGGAGAAAATCATGGGTGTTTTTACGTGATTTTGAAAATGAGGGGATTTGGGGAGGCAATTGGAGATTAATTTTGTTGTAGATTAGGGTTTGCATGATGAGATTTGGGGGAAATTAATTCAACAATGATCGGATGTAGTGACTAGTGAGACAAGGAAGTAGTGACAACTGACAATATACCCTAAAAAATAACGTTACAAATAGGCTCAAAATCTCACATGTTTTTTTTTTTTGGAAATATGGAACAACAGAGATAAACAAGAATACTAAAATCCTCCCCAAATCCCCACCGAGTGAATAACGAGTGTGTTAATTTTTTTAAAATTTACCCCCGAAAACCTAAAACGAGTTTTAAAGCTTCAAAATAAAATCGGAAAGTTAAAAATTCATTCAACTCAAAATAAATTTGTTTACCGACCTAGGTGTACTAGCACTTTTGATCGCCCGCAAACGTACGGGGTCACGGTAGCTCTTAGTAAGTTAGCTCGGGTCGTGTTCTCAACGAGTGTTACAATCGGATTCAAGTTTGTGTCGGTGTTTTGTGTCAAGTAGCAAATAAAAAGCAAATAATAAAGCAAGTAAAACTATACTAAAACAAGCAAGATCAACTATGAAATACTAGGAAGAGATAGATATAAACGAGAAGAAAACAAGTAGCAAATAAGCAAATAAACGATAAGAAACCGGGGCTAGGGTGTTTGGGTAATTTCTCCAAGAAGTCGAATTGGTTTTCAAACAAAATGGGCCAAAAGAGCTTCTTGATTAAGAGCGAGCTAAGATTGAAGGATTAATATTTTAGGAGGATCACCGGGTAGGTCTCTCCTCCAAAATAAACGAGTAATCGACCATGGTCACAAAGTGAAACGTCTCTGGGTAGGTCTCGGTTTCAACAATCGATAAAGGCCAATCACAAGAAATCATTTTCATCCAAAACAATGCAAAGGTAATCATAAAATTCCAATTCAAAATCCCAAATCAATTAACCAAACACCCAAGCACTAAACTAGCCTAGCATGCTACTAAGGAAAATAAAACAAGCACACACATAAACATGATCCATGAAATTAAAACTAGAAAGGAAAGATATGTTGGAAATCACAACTCCATCAAGATAGTACCTAGTTGAGGATGTAGATCCCCAATTTCCAAACTCAACCAAATGAAATATGAAACCGATCAAAACGAGCACAATGAAAAGAAGAACAACGTTTGTGAAATGGAAAATAACAAAATCTCAATATATAAAAGAGGATCTAAATTATGAAGTGGCTTGAACAATAAGCTAGAAAATATCTCAAGAACACTAATTAAAAATAAAAAGAAAATTTGTTGGAAGTCAAGAACAAGGACATAGCATTTCTGTCTCTATTTTCTCTCTCCTAAAAGTTGTTGTACATGGGTTGTGTGTGTTCTTCTACTATTTATAGCTTTCCAAGAGCATGTGGCCTTCAAAATATCGATTTTGCCCCCAAGAACTTGTTGGAGTTGTGTACTTAATGTCTAGATTTAAGTAACGGAAACTCACGATCCATTGCCATTAATCTATTTAATTAAATAAACAATTATTTGCGTTTAATTATTTATAATTAAATATATGCAAATTATAGTCCTGGATTTTATACGTTGTAGTTAGTATGGTGTTGTATGGACACACAGAAGATCATACTATCGGTTACTCGTATTTAATCGAACAGTTGCTCACGACCTAGATGGACACGGACCAATCCATCGGTATAGTCGTTGTGTGAGAGAGAAAATAATCTATCTTGATTATTTTATCACACTTGTACACTTGGTGTATTGAGCGGATCGTTTGAGATTTATCGATTAGGATTGCCGGCGATAATCGATTTAAGTCTCAGTGTATTTTATTCTTAATCCCCGATATTATTGCGGGTGTGTATATTTAATATAAGTGACTTTGATTTACCAAAGGAATTAACCGATTTAATTATTGGGTTAATTACCGGTTAAGTTGGGTCGCTATATTTTATATATGACATGCCGTGAATACTTGACGGGAAAGTGTATCCCGTAAGGGTTGATAATATCCCCGAGATGAGTTCATAAGGAATTATTATGTAAACCCTGCAGGTGGATTTGTTCCGCATAATAATTAAGGTTGAATGGTACTAGTCTCGGATATAAGAGATGAATAAATTAATTAGCAATAAATTAATTTTATTCATGGATATTTATATCTTAAATACACGGAATAAATAATACTACCGGAGAAATATTATTTGATATAATATGGTTTAATATTGGGAGTGCAATTAATTTTATATAGTGGAAAATAGAATTAATTAATATTAATGGATTAATAAATTTGGGCTTGAGCTCAATTTAATCATTAATATTGGAAGCCCAATATTCCACCTCCTTAAGATCCCTTACGTAGCCTATAAAAGCACTACATGGTCTTCTCTATTCTCATAACTTGAAGATCACAATTCTAGAGAGAGAAAGTAGAGAGGAGGATCCATGGAGTTCGGTAGATCGTCGCCCACACGACGTCCGGGCTAGTGCAAGGAATACGTGGGAAGATCTCAAGGTCATCAAATTGAGTTCTACGTTTTTCCGAACAACGAGAACGAGGTAAATCGTAAAACCCTCTTTATGATTTTATCGTTTAATTATCGTAAAAATATCGTGAACCAAGATCCGAGGTTTGAGATCCTCACCGGGGTCGAACCGAGCGGTGGTGATCGAAGATCACCGGACCGCCGCGGTTGGAGCGACCCGGCGGCAAGGATCGCACGCGGAGGTGCTGCCTGGGGAGGCAGGCGACCGCCTGGGGGCCAAGCGCCCGCCTGGTGGTGGTCGCTGGCAGGCGCCCGGCAGGCAGGCGAGCGCCTCGTGCGCGCTCGCAGCGGGCTGCTGGAATTCCAGCAGCGGATCCGCATGCCTTCGCTGGCCGTGTGCGGGGCTCCACGAGCTGAACCCTAGCGCTCGCATGGATGCGAGCGCACGCCTCAATTAGGCAGCCACGACTCGGGTCGAGGCTAGGGCTTGATTAGGGCAAACCTCCGGGAGGTTGGTTCGCTCGCGTGAGCTCTCCGGCACACCAGACGGGCTGCCAAGGGCAGCCCTAGGGGGCTGCTGTGATCAGCCTCGAAGTCCCTTGTATGGGCTCGACCAAACAGCCGCGGCTTAGCCGCGGTTAGGGTTCGGATGAGTCCGGATATACGTGGTGATTCGTGGCGGGATGATCCGGCAACCGGGAGTCGATTGGATTGTCGGTTCCGCAATTTTAGACAATCCGGATATTCGATCTCCAAAGGATTTCGGTCGGAATTAATTAGATAATTTATTTATTTAAATTTATTAATTCCGGGATATCGATTTCCAACAATTGGTATCAGAGCGTTGGTTTTAGTTCATGGTATTTTTCGATAAATTGTTCTACCTTGCAGGGTTTCCGATTATTATGGCTAGATTTAATTATGTTAATTAATGTCCATAATATTGCTCTTGATTATTAAACTCTCGGTGATGTCAATATTTGTTCTTGTGTGGTGAATGCTTGTTCTTATTTTTCCGGAAATTGTATGAGGTCGATTTCATGTAGAGAAACGATACCGGATAGCGTAGTAATAAATTTGTAATTTATTTTACGTTGGATCGATTCCGAAACGACGACCGGAAAATTGTGACGGAGGAGACGAAAAGAGGGAGGACTCGGTTCGGCCATCCCCATGGTCGAACCATGAAGGATCGAAGGCCGCGGGGATGCCTCAATCGTGGCTGGCCGGAACCGCCGACTCCACTGGTGGTGGTGGATCGTCGGTGAGGCTAGCCGGGCGGTTGGCGACCCTCGGTCGATGCTACGGGGATGGACACGGGGATCCCCAATCCGTGTTCGTTCCGGTAAAGATCCAACTTTTCTAAATTATTCGGTTTTCCTATTTTGAGTATTCCTATTTTTTTGGGAATTCTCATGGAATAGGAAAAGAATAAATTTAGAATAAATTTATTTTTCCTTATTGATTATTCCTATTCTTGGGAATTTTCATAGATTAGGAAAAGAGAATAAATTTATAATTAATTTATTTTTCCTATTTAATTATTCCTTTATGGAATTTTTAATGGATTAGGAAAATAGTTAATATGGAAAGTTTAGGAGTCCTAAATTAAATTTTCCTTATTTAATTGTTCCTTTATGGAATTTTTAATGGATTAGGAAATGAATTAATTTGGAAGGACTAGGAGTCCTAAATTATTTTATTTCCTTATTTCATTATGGATATCTTCTAGAATATTCCAAGTGGGTCTTGGATAGGATTCTAGAGATTTAATGAAATTGGAAAGGAAAAAAAAATTATTAATAATATTTAATTTTATTTTTGATTTATTCGATTGACTTAATTTTCGAATTAAGTAACTTTTGGATTTATTAAAAATAAATAGATTTAAATATTGGAATTAATATTCCCGTCACATGGAGCATTCAAGAACGAAGACTAAAGACTAGAAGACGCATACGGGGATGCGATAAAGCCATAATAGTCGGAAAATAATATTCTAGTATTATTTTGATTATGTGATAATATTCTGTGTGCTTTATTTCATGTATGCATGCTTATGTGTATTTAATTATGCATTAGATAGCGTATCCCTTTATTATAAAAAGCTAAGTGGGAGAGGGTATGGAAACATATCCATGGTCTCCATTGCTGTTCTCTTGGTGACTTTTATGAACTTTCGAAGTTCATATAGATAAGCCATTGGAGGAGAATTCTTGTAATTCCTCTTACGAGAAACATTGATTAAGTTTATCAAACAATGCCTAATTTGTCTTTCCAAAACTGATTTCAAGTCGACTCATTCTCACCCCGGGGAGTGGAATGGAGCCAAAGCCACTTGGTCATGTCGAGGACACAAATTAGAGACTTTCGTGTCATTTGATGACTAGATCGATTGTCTGCTCGGCTCCCTCATTTATGAGAGATAGGGTCGTTCGCATGGTGAATCACTGGTAAGAAACTTCGAGTTTCACTTATGATTCTCCGCGTCCTGATTTACGAAGATCGAATGGGTCTTGTAATTGGGAGTCAATTATAAAAGTCTCTTGGTGTAGTAAACGTCCACACCACGTGGCTTGCTATACTAACGGATTTTGGATTAATTGATGTAGACAGTTATAAGAAATTGTGAAGAGTTGTGAAGTTGTCGTAAACGTCCACACCACGTGGCTTGCGGTGATGTAGCAATTCCTAACGATTTACTTTAGTGCTGAGTAATGGTTTACACTTAGATACGCATTATAGTATTCCTCCCCACGAGGTTACGCTATAAGTGATGTATGACCGAAGCAAATCTAATTGCTAAATCATTTGGGTAGGTAAACGTCCACACCACGTGGCTTGCCATATCTGATGGGATTTTAGATGTGATTAGTGGTTTAATGATATTATTTGAGGGAGATAATATCGGAGATTAAATCGATTGTTTGTTGTTATATGTGCTCATAGATTAGGAAATGGCCTTGAACCCACTTTATGTGATACGTAAGGATTTTAAACTCACTGGTCCCTAAATATAATGATTGGAATAGAGATCTAGACATTACCCAAACTGTTGAAGAGTACAAGGTTGTACTCAATGAGCTTTATCCTTCCGAGCCTATTGACATAGGCGGCTAGACAAGAAGCGATGAGGATACTCATAAAGGCCAGACACTTCGAGGAAACGCTTAAAAACGTTTTTGAGATGATTGACCTTTTAGACGAGTTGAGACGGAAATCGCAAGCTCTTGTAGCCAATGCCAAAGGTTTCGAACCTAAAGGCATGAATCGGGGGAAATGACAAGAAAGCAAAGAAACCCAGTGGTTCTCTTTGGACCACGAGATGGGACGAGAAAGCCAATAGGCAAGTGTTCTCAATGCAAACAGTCTGGGTACTGGAAGTCTGATTATCCTCTCAAAGAAAGTACGAAATTTTCTTTAGTCATAAAACATAGTCAGTGGTATTATCTACCGGAACCTGGTGTGTAGATATGGAACCACTGACGGTATGTGCATTTTAAATGCAAGGGTTCCAGGAAACCCGGCGACTTAGAAAAGAAGAAATCGTAGTCTACATGGGCAATGCTGTGGAGGAGGCAGCAGTTGCAGTGGAGGACATTTTATAGGATTTCATTTTGAGTTATTGCTTTTATGTACCTTTCATATTAGAAAGAACTTTGTTCTGGATTTCTAATGAATGGATAATTTATTTCTTTTAATCATTTGATGGTTATAAGAAGAAATAAAGATAGTATCTATTCTGGTACATTAGCTAGCAATATGTAAATGATGAATCCTGAGTCCACCATGATGCAACGAACCGTTTTATATAACTCGTTTTACTAATAAGAGATTTCTTTATTAAATCATTTATACTTGTGGAATCTTATGCTAATTCATATTTATTCAAATAAGAAGTTCAAACGTCGAAAATTGATTATAAGATCAATTAAGTTGAAGGAGTGGACCTTCCGACCTAAGAATCTAATTTGGAAGATAATACGACTAAGCAATCCTTTATGGATATAAGATATAAGATCCGGACAAGTATTAGAATTGATTAACTCTGATATATGCAGACCTATGTCTACTCAGACAATAAGGTACGAGTACTTCATTTGATGATTACTCAAGAAATGGATTAGAATACCTGATGTGCCACAAAAGCAAGTGTTGGACACAAAGCTATTGTGGAGAACCTTCAAGGTATATCCATTTGTAGCATGCGATTTGATCGTGGAGGCATGTACCTGTCTGAAGAATGCATGGCATACTGATCAGAGATTGGGATTTGATCCCAAATGACTACACCATACACTATTGTGTAGAAATGGTGTGTGGTAAACAAGAAATGGAACTCTTATAGAAATAGTAAAGGCATGAGTTATACGGAACTACCTATGTTCTATGGATATGTCTGGAAACAACGGCGCATTCAAATGCGGTTGTAGAATATCCTAGAAGAACAAAAGATGTGTGTTCAATAGTACTATGGACCAGAAGGACGTTATAAGTTCTAACGCCCGGTTCTTAGAGGAAGACTATTAGATGAACCACAAGCCCAAAGTGACGTAATACTTTGAAATGAGAGAGAGAGATTAAGACTTAGAACCAGCCGAACCGAGTAGCGGTACACCACTAACTGCACCTACTATTATTACTGTTTATACACCGGAATGCCGTTGTAGTGGGAGGTTGTATGACAACCGGAGATATTCATAAGACTAGGAGAGTTTTGAACTCTGGACCTAGTATACATGAAATCAATCCCTGGATCTACATGAAGGCGGTACTAGATCTAAATGTGCCTTCTTGGAGAGCAATAAGGATTATTGCTAAGAAGCAAGATCATTTAGAGTACAAGCTTAGTTGATCCATTTATGGATTGGAACAAAGCATTGAGTTCGTGGAACTTGCGCATTGATGAGATAGTCCATTTGATGGATTCATCAAAAGGCATTGACGAATCGTGTGTATGGGAAACGTGATGGAAACAAAGTGGTGTTTCTCGGAGGTTTTATGTAGATAACATTTTATCATTGGTAACAATGTAAAGATGTTGTCAGACATAAAATGATGGTTGTCTAGAAAAATCGATATATGAGATAAAGAAGAAGTTAGAGCATGTTCTTAAGATCTAGGATCTCAAGAAAA
Source organism: Euphrasia confusa (assembly GCA_954870475.1). Lineage (NCBI taxonomy): Eukaryota > Viridiplantae > Streptophyta > Magnoliopsida > Lamiales > Orobanchaceae > Euphrasia > Euphrasia confusa. The sequence continues at coordinate 25,808,237 of OX940964.1, forward strand.
GAACATTGTACTTCTCTAGATATCTTGTACGATTATGGTTCGTTTTAATATGCAAGATTCCGAGAAAGGTTCGTTACCTTTCAGATACGGAATGCATCTATCTAAGGAAATGTGTTTTGGGAACACAAAAGGAGATAGAAGCAATGAAAGCGGTTTCCTACACTTCGAGTGTGGAAAGCTTGATAAATGCGATGTTGAAAACAAGAACCTGATATCGGCTATGCGGTTAGCATAGTGGGAGGATATCAAGGTAATCCTGGAAAGGAATACTTGACTGCTGTAATGAACATTTTAAGTACTTTCGAAGTACTAGAAACTATGTTCTGGATTACGGAGCAGACAAGCATTTCCTTTGGATTACATTCTCTTAGATTTCTAATCAAATGAGGACCGGTGTAAGTCAATATCAGGCTATGTGTTTCACTATTGAAGGAGAAGGAGTTTTAACATAGAAGAGTGATAAGCACGATGCTTTTCGGACTCTGCCATGGGTAACCAAATAGCGGCCTCAAAGGCAGCGGAAGTTTTGGTACAACTCCGGAATAATCTCTGGGACTTAGATGTGATTCTTAATTTGCCAAAGGCTATGTAAATAGCGGTGCGATGGCAAATGGTAAGAAATCACAAGTCCATAAGTGTAAGATAACACATAGTGCAAGTACCACCTGATACGAGTCATCGTCGAGGGAGACGACGCTGTAGTCACCAAGATAACTTCAGAGCGGCAACCTAGAGTGCTCATTCACATAGTACTTCTTGGAAGTACAACTTAAGCACGTGATGAGTATGGGAGTCGGGAGTTTGGAGGAAATGACTAGATCTTAGTACAAGTGGGAGATTATTGGAGTTGTGTACTTAATGTCTAAATTTAAGTAACGGAAACTCACGATCCATTGCCATTAATCTATTTAATTAAATAAACAATTATTTGCGTTTAATTATTTATAATTAAATATATGCAAATTATAGTCCTGGATTTTATACGTTGTAGTTAGTATGGTGTTGTATGGACACACAGAAGATCATACTATCGGTTACTCGTATTTAATCGAAAAGTTGCTCACGACCTAGATGGACACGGACCAATCCATCGGTATAGTCGTTGTGTGAGAGAGAAAATAATCTATCTTGATTATTTTATCACACTTGTACACTTGGTGTATTGAGCGGATCGTTTGAGATTTATCGATTAGGATTGCCGGCGATAATCGATTTAAGTCTCAGTGTATTTTATTCTTAATCCCCGATATTATTGCGGGTGTGTATATTTAATATAAGTGACTTTGATTTACCAAAGGAATTAACCGATTTAATTATTGGGTTAATTACCGGTTAAGTTGGGTCGCTATATCTTATATATGACATGCCGTGAATACTTGACGGGAAAGTGTATCCCGTAAGGGTTGATAATATCCCCGAGATGAGTTCATAAGGAATTATTATGTAAACCCTGCAGGTGGATTTGTTCCGCATAATAATTAAGGTTGAATGGTACTAGTCTCGGATATAAGAGATGAATAAATTAATTAGCAATAAATTAATTTTATTCATGGATATTTATATCTTAAATACACGAAATAAATAATACTACCGGAGAAATATTATTTGATATAATATGGTTTAATATTGGGAGTGCAATTAATTTTATATAGTGGAAAATAGAATTAATTAATATTAATGGATTAATAGATGTGGGCTTGGGCTCAATTTAATCATTAATATTGGAAGCCCAATATTCCACCTCCTTAAGATCCCCTACGTAGCCTATAAAAGCACTACATGGTCTTCTCTATTCTCATAACTTGAAGATCACAATTCTAGAGAGAGAAAGTAGAGAGGAGGATCCATGGAGTTCGGTAGATCGTCGCCCACACGACGTCCGGGCTAGTGCAAGGAATACGTGGGAAGATCTCAAGGTCATCAAATTGAGTTCTACATTTTTCCGAACAACGAGAACGAGGTAAATCGTAAAACCCTCTTTATGATTTTATCGTTTAATTATCGTAAAAATATCGTGAACCAAGATCCGAGGTTTGAGATCCTCACCGGGGTCGAACCGAGCAGTGGTGATCGAAGATCACCGGACCGCCGCGGCTGGAGCGACCCGGCGGCAAGGATCGCACGCGGAGGTGCTGCCTGGGGAGGCAGGCGACCGCCTGGGGGCCAAGCGCCCGCCTGGTGGTGGTCGCTGGCAGGCGCCCGGCAGGCAGGCGAGCGCCTCGTGCGCGCTCGCAGCGGGCTGCTGGAATTCCAGCAGCGGATCCGCATGCCTTCGCTGGCCGTGTGCGGGGCTCCACGAGCTGAACCCTAGCGCTCGCATGGATGCGAGCGCACGCCTCAATTAGGCAGCCACGACTCGGGTGGAGGCTAGGGCTTGATTAGGGCAAACCTCCGGGAGGTTGGGTCGCTCGCGTGAGCTCTCCGGCACATCCGACGGGCTGCCAAGGGCAGCCCTAGGGGGCTGCTGTGATCAGCCTCGAAGTCCCTTGTATGGGCTCGACCAAACAGCCGCGGTTAGGGTTCGGATGAGTCCGGATATACGTGGTGATTCGTGGCGGGATGATCCGGCAACCGGGAGTCGATTGGATTGTCGGTTCCGCAATTTTAGACAATCCGGATATTCGATCTCCAAAGGATTTCGGTCGGAATTAATTAGATAATTTATTTATTTAAATTTATTAATTCCGGGATATCGATTTCCAACAGAACTCCATTTCCTAGCAGTCAACGAAAAGTCAACGGAAGCATTTTCGGGCTCGGGCGAGCCGGAACTCTCTGAACAGTGGCTCGGGCGAGCCCATTGGGCTCGGGTGAGCCAGGCTTCATTTTCTTCTCGGACGGCTCTTTCTTCAATTCTCGTCGCATTCTTGTTTTCGGCTTGTTTCGCTCCGGAATCCTCTCGTTTAAGCTTCAAATCCCTATTTCACCAAGAAACTTCAACAAAGTAAGGGATTCAACAATAATTGAGGAAATTCCATCAAAATGTACAAGAAACGGGCTTATAGACACACAAAACGAGGTATAATTCACACCAACTACGGGCGAAACAATAAATATCAAATTAAATTGCTCCCGTAGTAGCAATAAGTTTGAAATATCAAATTAAATTACTCATGTAGTAGCAATAAGTTTTCAACGTTCCCGAAGAACATTATGATATGCTATTCATGAATAAATATCAAATTTAAACTTTAAATGTCATCATGATATGATATTCCCGTAGAAATATCAAATCAAATTGCTTATGGTGTAGCAATTAAACTTTAAATATTTTAAATCTGATATTTATAAGAAATAATGCAAAATATTCTTGAAAGAATATTTTTATTGATTGCTCCCGAAGAAGCAAAGTTCAAAACATTAAATGTTTTTTTAATAAAGTTACATCTCATGATACTCATAGTGAGCCAAATTTGATTGTTCTCGTTGACAATCATTACATATGAATTATCTCTAAAGGATATCTTTTAAAAATCGAGAACAAATATACTATGTGGGTACTCATGGAATATCGAGAAAGTCGATTTCAATTAAATGTAATTTCTGAGAAAATTATATATTGAAATTTTTTTGATCCCCGAAGGATCATTGGTAAAAATATTGTATCCCCGAAGGATCATTGGTAAGATACTGTTATGCAAATTATGACATGTAAAGAGTGGGCTCCGGAAGAGCTTTACTAATTATCTCCACGAGTAGTACAAATGTACTTTAAAATGAAGATGATGCATATCATGATTATTATTATGTGCGTGGAAATGAATCAAACATTTCCCAACTGCGAATTAATATGCAACTTATATTCATATCACCACTAGAGCGTATTTTTATAAACAGGCATAATAGAAAATAAGGTATATCTCGAGCCCACGATCCAGAAGATCGGTTTTAACGAAGATCATTTCCCGACATTAGGGGGAGATAAGAATATAATAGATTTAAATGCCGAGAAATTTCATTGAATGAAAACGATCTTCAATTCTAGATCCACGCACCAATCAATTGAACCCGAAGTTCATTAAAATAAGTGACTTGCAATATTTTCAGCAAATAATCTGCCAAATTAATGAAGGTGTGACAAAATCACACACACACATATATATATATATATATATATATATATATATATATATATATATATTTGTGATAAATGAACTATAAGAGTTCAAATACCAAAGAGATCAACTCAAATGTTGATTCTAATATACACCTGAAGCGTAGTAGATGGATCTTAAGATATAAAATAAATCCGCGGAAAAACAAAGAAATTAAGTCACCCTCAAAATCTCCTAAAGAGAATTAGGTGGAAATCCCATTGAAAAAGCATGTGCACATGATAATAGGAAATCGTGGGGTTGCGAAACAACCAAATTAAATATTTAGGGAAATGATGAAAGATTTGGTTGATAGAATTGTCATCAACATGGAAAAAGTCGTCAACGGCATATTTGCCTCAAGAGTTGCTCTAGAAAATTTGGATCCAAAACTTAAATCAATAATAGTGTGCCGACAGCACTCAAAGAAATAGAAACGAGCAATTGAGGTTGAGCATGACTCGCTGAATAAAGATATATTTTGTCTCTATAATAAACACCTCAAAATATTATCCCAGAAGGATATACGTGGGTGTTCGTAAGAAAAACGAGTAATGATGTGGTGAGATATAAAAGTGAGATTAGTTGCTCAAGAATTTTTCGCAGAAACTCGATATTTTTAAGGATGGCATTAAGTTCCGCTACCTTATACTTCTGGCAGCAACAACGAAAAATTTGACTATGTAGAAGTCATTAGAAAGATATACATACATGAAAATTCTGAATGGATTTAAAATTTCCGATATGAAAGGAAATGAAAATCAGAATATGTACAATATCATATTACATATGTCATTATGGACAAAAATGATATTGAAGACAAGGTCCCAAAAACCAGTTATTGCACTCTTTTTCCCTCTACTAAAGTTTTTCCCACGGGGTTTTCTTAGTTAAAGGTTTTTAACGAGGCAATCACCACAATATAAATGTGAATGTCATGTACTCTTTTCCTCGACTATTTTTTCCTACAGGGTTTTATAACGAGGTTTTTAACGAGGCATGCACATCACTCGATAATAACTAATGAGGACATCAGAATGTTCCATATGAGTTTGTTTGCGAGATAAACTGAGATATTGACCTTGCAGTTCAAATGATTGTGAATTGAAGTTCACATTATTGTTCATTTGTCAAGAAATGTATATTGAACACTAGACGCATCTAATATACTCCAGAAGAGTTACCGGCCGGTTATAGCAATTGTGAATGCTCTAGTCAATATAGATCTCTGGTAAAGGCATGTCCCAGAAGGACGAAAAATATAAAATAATACAAATGAATGTGAAACTCGACAATTTGAAGGTTGGGTCCTAAAGACCAAAATTTATATTTGAATAACTAAGTTTTTCCTATATGATTTTATTAGTTACAGATTTTAATGAGACTATTGATCACCAATAACTACAATCAAGAAGTCGATGATTTTCGGTGATTACAATCAGGGGAGCAAGTTGTACTCTTTTTCCTTCGTCGAGGTTTTGTCCCACTGGGTTTTCCTGGCAAGGTTTTAACGAGACAGCAATCCTGTAAATAGTCATTCAAGGGGGAGTGTTATGAATATTATTAATTAGTGAATGACTAGTTTACCCTTTCTTGGTGAACAAGACATAAACCCTACTTTGTATCCTATATAAAGGGGTCTCCCCATATGAATGAAATAACAATTCTATTCTCCTCTCATATTGTCTATATTTCTGCTGGAAATCGATATCCCGGGGTATCAAAAATTGCGGAACCGATAACCCCGACCGAAATCCCGTCGCCGGAAACCGATCACGAGCTCCACGATATCCGGAGCTCAACCGGAGAATCGTCGCGGGATGAACCCGCGGCCGAAACCCTAGCCGAGCCCCACCGCGGGCTCGCGATCGATGATGATCGCGTGGGACTGCCTAGCAGCCCCCGGCGGTGAGTCCGGCGACTCACCGCCACCATCGACCGGAGGGGGGACCACCAGCCGCGGCGCGAAGCCGCGACGGTCCCCGGCGATCGAGCTAGGGCTCGATCGCCCCAGCCGCGGCGTCCAGCCGCGGCTTTCCTTCGATGCACGCCGGCGGTCGAAGCCCTAGGGCTCGACCGCCACCCCCTCGGCTCCCAGCCGAGGGTTGCTCTCGATCCCGGCGGGGATCCCTAGACCGCCAGCGGTCCGGTGGTCAACAACCACCACCGCCCGGTCTATCCCCGTCCCCGGTCTCGTCGTTTCCCGGATCGTGTGTTCATGAATGTATCACAATTTAATTCACATAAATTCACACGAAGGAGTTTATGATCATACCTTTGATTCGTTGTGCGGATAAACGAAATCAAGTTGAAGACCTTTTGGATCTTCCCACGTATTCCTTGCACTTCGTTCGAACGTCGGGTGGGCGACGATCTATCGAACTCCTATGGATCTCCTTCAACTCTCTAGAATATCAAGTATGATAATCTTGTCTTATGATTTATGAAGGCCATGTAGTGCTTTTATAGGCTACGTAGGGGATCTAAAGGAGGTGGAATATTGGGCTTCCAATATTGAAGATTAAATTGAGCCCACTGCCCAAGTCCATTAATCCTTATCAATATTAATTAATTTATTTTCCACTATATAAATTAATTGCACTCCCAATATTAAACCATATTATATCAAATAATATTTCTCCGGTAGTATTATTTATTCCGTGTATTTAAGATTTAAATATCCATGAATAAAATTAATTTATTGCTAATTAATTTATTCATCTCTTTAATCCGAGACTAGTACCATTCAACCTTAATTATTGTGCGGAACGAATCCACTCATGAGGTTTACACAATAATTCCTTATGAACTCATCTCGGGGATATTATCAACCGTTCCGGGATACACTGTCCGGTCAATTATTCACGGCATGCCATATATGAAATATAGTGACCCAACTTAACCGGTAATTAACCCAATAATTAAATCGGTTAATTCCTTTGGTAAATCAAAGTCACTTATATTAAATATACACACCCGCAATAATATCGGGGATTAAGAATAAAATACACTGAGACTCGAATCGATTATCGCCGGCAATCCTAATCGATGAATCTCAACGATCCGCTCAATACACCAAGTGTACAAGTGTGATAAAATAATTAAGACAAATTATTTTCTCTCTCACACAACGACTATACCGATGGATTGGTCCGGGTCCATCTAGGTCGTGAGCAACCGTTCGATTAAATACGAGTAACCGATAGTATGATCTTCTGTGTGACGTCGCACACCATACTAACTACAACGTATAGAATCCAGGACTATATTTTGCACATATTTAATTATCAATAATTAAAAGCAAACGATTGTTTATTAATTTAATAGATTAAATGCTATGACCGGGAGTTTACCGTTACTTAAATCTAGACATTAAGTACACAACTCCAACAATCTCCCACTTGTACTAAGGTCTAGTCATTTCCTCCAAACTCCCGGTTCCCATACTCATCACGTGCTTTAGAGTGTACTTCCGAGAAGTACTATGTGAGTGAGCAATCTAGGTTGCCGCTCTGAAGTTATCTTGGTGACTACTACGTCGTCTCCCTCGACGATGATTCGTATCAGGTGGTACTTGCTCTATGTGTTATCATCACTTTTGACTTATGACCTCTTCCAGTTCACTTTGCACCGCTATCCAATAGCCTTTGGTGAACTAAGAGTCATATCCAAGTCAAGAGGTAATCCCGGAACCTAACCAAAAACTTCCGCTGCCTCTGAGGCTGCTATTCGGTTATGAGAGAGTCTGAGAAGCGTCCTGCTTATCACTCTTTCATTTCATGGTTCCACCTCTTTCTAAAAGTGAACACATAGCCTGATATCGACTTACACTGGCCCTTCTTTGATTTTTGGATCTGAGAAACTGTAATCTAAGAAGATTTCGTCTTGCTTCGTAAGCCAGTACTATGAAAGTACTCTTACAGCATTCGAACATCCCTTATCCAGATTACTTTGATATCCTCCCACTACGCAAACGGCATAGTTGATATCAGGTTGTCTTTTTACAACATTGCATCTATAAAGCTTTCCATACTTGAAGTATAGGAAACCGCTTTGTCCTCATCTATCTCTTTCATGTGTTTGAAACACATATCCTTTAGATAGATGTATATTCTGTCTCTGAAAGGCAATAACCTTTCTCAGAAGTATGCATGTTTAAAACAAACCATCATCGTATAAGATGTCTAGGAGAAGTACAAAGTTCTTATCTCTAGATCATAAGATCTTAAGAACATGCTCTAACTTCTTCTCAATCTTATATCTTGATTTATTTAGACAACCATCATTTTATGTCTGACAATATTTTTACATTGTTGCCAATGACAAAATGTTATCTACATAAAATCTCTGAGAAACACCACCTTGTTTCCATTATGTCTCTAATACACCTTTCGTCTTTGCCTTTTGATGAATCCTATCAAATGGATTTTCTCATCAATTCGCAAGTTCCACGATTTATAGCTTTGTTACTATCCATAAATGGATTTACTAAGCTTGTACTCTAAATGATCTAGCCTCTTAACAATAAACCTTATTGTTCTCCAAGAAAGCTCATTTAGATCTAGTACTGCCCTTATGCAGAGCTAGGGATCGATTTCATGTTTACTAGGTCCAGAGTCCGAACTCCTCTAGTCTTATGAATATCTCTGGTTGTCCAACAACCTCCCACTGCAATGGCGTCCCGGTGTATAACAATAATAACAGTAGGTGCAGTATGTGGTGTACTTCTACTCGGTTTGGCTGGTTTCCAGTCTTTTGTCCTTTTTCTCATTCCAAGGTATTACGTCAGTTCAGGCTTTGTGGTTCATCTAATAGTTTTCCTCTAAGAACTGGGCGATAGACGTCCCTCTGGTTCATAGTACTATAGAACACACAATACTTCGTTCATCTAGGATATCCTACAACCATTATTTTAATATGCCGTTGTATCCAGGAATGTCCATAGAACATAGGTGGTTCCGAACAACTTGTTCTTTTACTATTAGATCTCCATTTCTTATTTACAACGCACTATCTCTACACGTAAGTGTATGGTGCGGCCCTTTGGGATTGAATCCCAATCTTTGTTTACGCTATGTGTTATTTAGATAGGTGAGGGCCTCCACGACTGAGTCGCAGGCTCCTAATGGATATACTTTGATGGTTCCCCATAATAGCTTTGTGTCCATTGACTAGTCAAAACACTTTGCTTTTATGGCACATTAAGTATTCTAATCCATCACCGAGTATTCTTGAGAGAATTACTCGTACCTTTCTAATTTACACATATGTCTGCATATCTAATCATTTCCAATACTTGTCTGAATTCTATCCTTTATCCAGAAAGGTTTGCTTAGACGTATTATCCTCCAAATTCAATCCTTAGGTCGGAAGGTCCATTCCTTCAACTTTAATTGATCAAATCAATTTCGACCATTTGAATCTCATTTGAAAATACTACTAAGTATAAGATTTCACAAGTATAATGATTAATAAAGAAATATCTAGCATGTAAAACAAGTTATAGAACGGTTCGTTGCATCGTGGTGGACTTAGGATTCATCATTCATATATTGCTATCTAATGTACCAGAATAGATAACGCCATTATTTCTTGTCAAAATCATCCAATGATTAAAGAAATAAAATATCTATTCATAGATAATAGAAATCCAGAACAAAACGTTCTTTCTAAAATAAAGGGTACATAATGCAATAATCTTAAAATGAAATCCTATTTAACTACTAAAGCAGATAAATGTCTTCCACCGCAACGGCTGCCTCTTCCACAGCTTTGCCTTGACTATTCCTCCATTTCCAAGTCTTTGGGTTCCCTGGTGTTCCTGCATTTTAAATGCATACATACCGTCAGTGGATCCATATCTACCAACCAGGTTCTGGTAGATAAACCAGCTGACTATGTTTCAAAGACTAAGGAGAGAATCTCATACCTTCTCCAAGAGAAAATAAAGACTTCCAGTCCCCAGACAACTTTCTTTGAGAATGACTGCCCGAAGGCTTTCTCACCCTATTCCGTGGTCCAAGTGCAGGACTACAGGGCCTCTTTGTCTGCTTCTCCATTCCTTGGTCTATGCCCTTAGGTTCGAAACCTTTGGCTTTGGCCATAAGAGCTTGCGATTGTCTCAACTCATCCAAAAGGTCCAGCATCTCGAAAACGTGTTCAAGCGTTTCCTCAAAGCGACTGACCTTTATGAGTATCCTCATCGCCTCTTTTCTAACCTTCTCGTTGTCTCTAAACATAAGCTTGAGTTTCAGCATGATGTCATGATTGGTGGTTAATGCAAAAGCACTATTCCACTTCTCAAAATCAGCCATTTCCTCAATAGTTGAGACACGTGTTGGTTCAGGAGGACAAAGTTCACTGAGTACTAAATTGTACTCAGCAACAGTCTGGGAAATGTCTAACTCTTTATTCCATCCAACACAGTATGGAACTAGTGCGTTGAATTCCTTGAGTATCATAGAAAGTGGGTTCATAGCTATTCTCTAAACCTATAAGCACATTTAAACAAACAATCAATTTAATATCCGATATTATCTCCCTCAAATAATATCATTAAATCACTAATCACATCTAAAATCCCATCAGATAAGGCAAGCCACGATAGTGTGGACGTTTACCCATCCGAATGATTTAGCAATTAGATTTGCTTCGGTCGTACATCACTATAGCGTTACTTCGATGGGAAGAATACTATAGAGCGTACCTAAGTGTAAACCATTACTCAGTACTAAGAAGTTTGTTTAAGATTCGCATGTTACCGCAAGCCACGATAGTGTGGACGTTTACGTTAACCTACGTTTCCTTCACTCCCTTCTATAACTGTCTACATCAATCGTTCCAAAATCCCATTCAATGCAGCAAGCCACGATAGTGTGGACGTTTACTACACCAAAAGACTTTTACAATTGACATCCAATTACTTGAAGCATTCGATTTTGTAAATCAAGACGCGGAGAATCATAAGTGAAACTCGAAGATTCTAACCAGTGATTCACCATGCGAACAACCCTATCTCTCATTAGATGAGGGAGCCGAGCAGACAAACGATCCACCTTCAAAAGAATGGTACGAATGTCTCTAATTTGTGTCATCCACATGACCAAGTGGCTTTGGCTCCATTCCACTCCCCGGGGTGAGAATGAGTCGACTTGAAGTCAGTTTCAGAAAGACAAATTAGGCACTGTTTGATAAACTTAATCAATGTTTCTCGTAAAAGGAATTACAAGAATTCTCCTACAATGACACATCTATACGAACTTTAAAAGTCCATAAGAGTCACCAAGAGAACAGTAATGGAGACCATGGGAATGTTTCCATCCCCTCTCCCACTTAGCTTTTTATAACAAAGGGATACGCTATCTAATGCATAATTAAACACATAAGCATGCATACAAGCAATAAAGCACATAGCACATAGTCAAAATAAGCTAGAAAATTATTTTCCGACTATCATGGCTTTATTCCATCTCCGTATGCGTCTTCTAGTCTTCAGTCTTCGTTCTTGAATGCTCCATGTGACGAAAATATTAATCCCAATATTTAAATCTATTTATTTTTAATAAATCCAAAAGATACTCAATTCGAAAATTAAGTCAATCGAATAAATCAAAAATAAAATTAAATATTATTAATATTTTTATTTATTTATTTTCCTATCTAATTCTATTAAATCTCTTAGAATAATCTATCCAAGTCAAACTTGGAATATTCTAGAAGACTTCTATAATAGAATAAGGAAATAAAATAAATTAGGACTCTTCTACTTTCCAAGATTAATTAATTTCCATTACTATGAAAATTCTCATAAAATAGGAATAATCAATTAGGAAATAAATCAATCCTAAATTAACTTTTATTCCTTTCCAATTCTATTAGATCTCTAGGATCCTATTCCAAGTAGAACTCGGAATACTCTAGAAGACTTCCATAATAGAATAAGGAATAAAATTAATTCCAATTAATTCTTTTCCTAATCCATGAGAATTCCCAAAAATAGGTTAACTCAATTAGGAAAACCGAATCAATTAGGTAAGTAGAATCTAGGTAGGAGTAGGAGTAACACGGGTTGGGGATCCCCGCACCACCACCATCACCACCGACCGCCGCCACCACCGGAGAGGGCACCGCCGCCGCCTCCCCAGCCGGCCGGCCACCACCATACCGGCGGCAGCCCCAGCCGAGGGGCGATCGACCCCTCCCCATGGCTTCGGTCATGGGGTCGATCATGGGGTTGATCGACCCCCCGGTTCTTCGTCCTCTTCGTCTTCTTCGTCACACGAGTTCTCCGGCGGTCGTCTTGGCATCGATCCAACGTAAATAAATTACAAGAAATACATTTACAATTCCGGTATCGATTCTATACATGAAATCGACCCTATACACTTTCCGGAAAACATAGAATAATAATAATAAATCTAAATTCGGTCAACCCCCGAATTTTTACTATTACAAGCATTCATCCACACAAAACGAATCTCGACATGTCCGAGAGTTTAATAACGAATAATCATGGCAAAATTAAATAGCTATTAATTAAACGAATAATTAACAATTAATTTAAACCATGATAGTCGGAATCCCTGCAAGGTAGAACACAATTGAACACATACATGAACACGAAACCAATCGCTCTGATACCAATTGCTGGAAATCGATATCCCGGGGTATCAAAAATTGCGGAACCGATAACCCCGACCGAAATCCCGTCGCCGGAAACCGATCACGAGCTCCACGATATCCGGAGCTCAACCGGAGAATCGCCGCGGGATGAACCCGCGGCCGAAACCCTAGCCGAGCCCCACCGCGGGCTCGCGATCGATGATGATCGCGTGGGACTGCCTAGCAGCCCCCGGCGGTGAGTCCGGCGACTCACCGCCACCATCGACCGGAGGGGGGACCACCAGCCGCGGCGCGAAGCCGCGACGGTCCCCGGCGATCGAGCTAGGGCTCGATCGCCCCAGTCGCGGCGTCCAGCCGCGGCTTTCCTTCGATGCACGCCGGCGGTCGAAGCCCTAGGGCTCGACCGCCACCCCCTCGGCTCCCAGCCGAGGGTTGCTCTCGATCCCGGCGGGGATCCCTAGACCGCCGGCGGTCCGGTGGTCTACAACCACCACCGTCCGGTCTATCTCCGTCCCCGGTCTCGTCGTTTCCCGGATCGTGTGTTCATGCATGTATCACAATTTAATTCACATAAATTCACACGAAGGAGTTTATGATCATACCTTTGATTCGTTGTGCGGAGAAACGAAATCAAGTTGAAGACCTTTTGGATCTTCCCACGTATTCCTTGCACTCCGTTCGAACGTCGGGTGGGCGACGATCTATCGAACTCCTATGGATCTCCTTCAACTCTCTAGAATATCAAGTATGATAATCTTGTCTTATGATTTATGAAGGCCATGTAGTGCTTTTATAGGCTACGTAGGGGATCTAAAGGAGGTGGAATATTGGGCTTCCAATATTGAAGATTAAATTGAGCCCACTGCCCAAGTCCATTAATCCTTATCAATATTAATTAATTTATTTTCCACTATATAAATTAATTGCACTCCCAATATTAAACCATATTATATCAAATAATATTTCTCCGGTAGTATTATTTATTCCGTGTATTTAAGATTTAAATATCCATGAATAAAATTAATTTATTGCTAATTAATTTATTCATCTCTTTAATCCGAGACTAGTACCATTCAACCTTAATTATTGTGCGGAACGAATCCACTCATGAGGTTTACACAATAATTCCTTATGAACTCATCTCGGGGATATTATCAACCCTTCCGGGATACACTGTCCGGTCAATTATTCACGGCATGCCATATATGAAATATAGTGACCCAACTTAACCGGTAATTAACCCAATAATTAAATCGGTTAATTCCTTTGGTAAATCAAAGTCACTTATATTAAATATACACACCCGCAATAATATCGGGGATTAAGAATAAAATACACTGAGACTCGAATCGATTATCGCCGGCAATCCTAATCGATGAATCTCAACGATCCGCTCAATACACCAAGTGTACAAGTGTGATAAAATAATTAAGACAAATTATTTTCTCTCTCACACAACGACTATACCGATGGATTGGTCCGGGTCCATCTAGGTTGTGAGCAACCGTTCGATTAAATAGGAGTAACCGATAGTATGATCTTCTGTGTGACGTCGCACACCATACTAACTACAACGTATAGAATCCAGGACTATATTTTGCACATATTTAATTATCAATAATTAAAAGCAAACGATTGTTTATTAATTTAATAGATTAAATGCTATGACCGGGAGTTTACCGTTACTTAAATCTAGACATTAAGTACACAACTCCAACAATTTCTACTATATTACTCTCAATTTTCATGAGTTTATAACAGTTTCATAATAGTGTATTTCTATTTCATTTGAAAGTTACAAAAGAAACAAGAATGCTATTATGGCATTATAATACTTATGAAATTCTAACAATTTTTTCATAATTTTTTCATATATATAGCCAGTGTTTCAATGCTTAATAATGTTATTTTATTTAATGATAATATTTGATACTATTTATATTATTTTTATAGTATTGAAAATATTTATATTAAAAATTATAATATATTGAAAATTAAAAACAAAAAAAAAATGTGGTAAAACATTTTCCCACTAATTAGGTAAGTCATAAGCATTAAATGAAATGTCAATTATCTATTGAATAATAAAAATAGGTATCATACTTTAAAAATGAAAAATGTAATATTGACTTTTCCATATAATGTATGTTTAATTAATTAGAAAATAACTCAGGGTAAAATGATAATAGAGCATGTTTTGAGTTTAAAAAATTAAAATTCAAGAGTTCAATTCTTACTCTACACAATAATTTTTTTATTGGAAAAAAATGGTTATCATAATTTATTATGGTTATATATCACTTAATTATAAATTATAATCAAAATATTATTTAATAAATAAATTATATTTTTTATTTAAGAAATTATATATTTTTTTTAATATGTATATTTATATTGTAATTATTATAAAAATATATATATTAGTTACCTTATATTTACCAAATTATGATATAGTACTATATGTCATACTTGTATCTAAGGTAATTAGTAGTACTTCATTCCAAATTAATGGATCACATTTTTATTTACAAATTACAAAGAAAATGTTACTTATACTTTAGATCGGTCAATTTATTCTTGTATAATATATATATATATATATATATATATATATATATATATATATATATATATATATATATATATATATATTAGTTATGTTATAACATAATTTTCTTAATATAAGGTAACTAATTTTTAATTAGATAATCTACAAGAATAAATTGACAATTTCGCCCCTTTGGACTACATAAAAATATATGCAACCTAAAAAAAATGAAATCCATAATTTCAACAAATGGCTTCTTATTCTTTTGGCTTTGCCCGTTTAGCTCTCGTGTCTTTGGTCTTTGCTGCTCTCATACTCACCAATGTAAGTTATTGGCACATGTTAAATAATTTTATTCTATATATTTTCCTTTTAATTTACATATTTTATTTTATATATTTTCATCATAGAATTGTTGGGTACGATATGATTGTATTTCGAAAACTAAATTTTCTCATTATCATTATAATTTTATTTTATTTTTTTAACACTTCACTTTTGAAAATTGGATAGGTGTCGACTACGGAGTAAAAGAGATCGAAGGAGAAATAGCGAAGACAAATGCGAGACGAGTTGATATAGAAATTTTTGGATGTGACCGTTCCAAATGTAGACATGGCAATATACCGAATACGGATTGTTGGTGTTGCAAAGCTCTGTTCAGATGTTCATTAACCCGTGTGCATTGTCAGGGGTATTGTCATGCTTAATTAATTATTATAATTATATTAAACTCCAATATCATCATATTAAGTTCAATAAATTAATTATTATAATTATATTAAACTCCAATATCATCATATTAAGTTCAATAAAAATGGACTTTTTGCTTATTTAATTATATGGCAAGTTATTTACTGATAATTCATGTCATTAATGTTATTATTTGAAAATCGTGTTTTGAAGTAGATTGACAATGTTACATCAATGTTCAGAAGGGTCTCATTTAGGTGGTGGATGCATGTGAAATTGTCTATTCCAACCGTTAAAAGAAAGATTTAATTTGACGATTTTTATTACTTGTATAGTATATCTTTTAGATTGATTACGTTTTTTGTTATTTGGTGTTTTTTCACACACCATACAATAACACAAGTAGGTTGTATTTTAATCACATATCTCGTAAAATGACCACAAAAACATTAATGCTTATGTTTTATAATTGCAATTATGTCATTTGAGCTATGGGACAAATAAACACTTGCCTACATTAAATATTGAAATAAAAAAAATGTGACAAAGGTAAAACTGTCAATGGATCCTGAGTAGCTATCTACCGTTGGTGTTAAAGGGAGAACTGTCAATGGATCCTGAGTAGTGTAAGGAAAAATTATTTAATGTTTTATTTTGAACAAATAAAACATTAAGATTGTAACTTATAAATATTGATTTAATTGAAATCAAATATCTCAAAACAAAAGTTTAGAAATATTTCGTGTTTAAACACAAATACTAATAGGGAAATATTAATAAAATACTTATGTCTTAAAGTAAAAAATAAATATAATTAATTACTCCTATATATTTAGAATGTAAAGATATATAATTTTAGAATTGAAATTCAAATTTAAATCCATCTATAAAAACAAAAATCATAAATAGATTATATATATATATATTGTTATAAACTCAAAAGAAATTGAGAGAGAATAATAGGGTATAGAGATAGACAATATGAAAAGAATAGAATTGTTGTGAATTCTTATTTCATTCATATGGGGAGACCCCTTTATATAAGATACAAAATAGGGTTTCTGTCTTGTTCACCAAGAAAGGGTAAACTAGTCATTCACTAATTAATAATATTCATAACACTCCCCCTTGAATGACTATTTACAGGATTGCTGCCTCGTTAAAACCTTGCTAGGAAAATCCAGTGGGACAAAACCTTAGCGAAGGAAAAAGAGTGCAGATTGCTCCCCCTGATTGTAATCACCGAAGATCTTTATCTTCTTAAAAATAATTATTGGTGATCCATTAAAACCTGTAACTAATAAAACCATATAGGAAAAACTTAGTTATTCAAATATACATTTTTGTCTTCAGGACACAACCTTCGAATTGTCGAGTCTCACATTCATTTGTATTATTGTATATTTTTCGTCCTTCTGGAACATGCATTTACCAGACATCTATATTGACTAGAGCATTCGCAATTGCTATAACCGGCCGGTAACTCTTCTGGAGTATTTTAGATGCGTCTAGTGTTCAATATACATTTCTTCACAAATGAACAATAATGTGAACTTCAATTCACAATCATTTGAACTTCAGGTTCAATATCTCAGTTTATCTCGAAAATAAACTCATATGGAACATTCTGATGTCCTCATTATTATCGAGTGATGTACATGCCTCGTTAAAAACCTCGTTATAAAACCCTGTAGGAAAAAATACTTGAGGAAAAGAGTACATGACATTCACATTTATATTGTGGTGATTGTCTCGTTAAAAACCTTTAACTAAGAAAACCCTGTGGGAAAAAACTTAGTAGAGGGAAAAAGAGTGCAATCAATGGTCTTCGAGACCAATCACTGGTCTTCGGGACCTTATATTCAATATCATTTTTGTCCATAATGACATATGTAATATGATACTATACATGTTCTGATTTTCATTTCCTTTCATTTCAGAAATTTTAAAATCCTTCCAGGATTTTCATGTATGTATCTTTCTAATGACCTCTACATGGTCAAACCATACATTCTATGCATATCTATATTTATCGTTGTTGCTGCCATAAATATTAAGTAGCGGAACTTAATATCATCTTTCAAAATATTTGATTAACATCGAGTTTCTGCGAAAAACTCTTGAGCAACTAATCTCGCTTTTATATCTCACCACATCATTACTCGTTTTTCTTACGAACACCCACGTATATCCTTCTGGGATAATATTTTTATCAAGCGAGTAATGCTCAGCCTCAATTGCTCATTTCTATTTTCTTGAGTGCTGCTGGCACACTATTATAGATATGAGTTTTGGATCCAAATTTTCTAAAGCAACTCTTGAGGCAAATATGTCGTTGACGATTTTTTCCATATTGATGACAATTCATTCTATCAACCAAATCTTTCATCATTTCCCAAATTATTTGGTTGTTCCGCAATCCCACGATTTTCAATTATCATGTGCACATGCTTTTTCAATGGGATTTCCATCTAACTCTCTTTAGGAGATTTTGAGGGTGACTTAATTTCTTTGTTTTTCCGCGGATTAATTTTATATCTTGAGATCGATCTACTACGCTTCAGGCGTATATTAGAATCAACATTTGAGTTGATCTCTTTGTTATTTGAACTCTTATAGTTCATTTTATCACAAATATATGTGATTTGTCACACCTTCATTAATATGTAAATGAATTTGACAGATTACTTGCTGAATATTGCAAGTCACTTATTTTCATGAACTTCGGGTTCAGTTGATTGGTGCGTGGATCTAGAATTGAAGATCGTTTTCATTCAATGAAATTTCTCGGCATTTATATATTTTATATTCTTATCTCCCCCTAATGCCGGGAAATGATCTTCCTTTAATATGCAAATCAGCGTAATTGCTATAAACCGATCTTCTGGATCGTGATCTTCTGGATCGCGGGCTCGAGATATTTAATATACCTTATTCTCTATTATGCCCGTTCATAAAATTAATTCGCAGATGGGAAATGTTTGATTCATTTCCACGCACTTAATAATAATCATGATATGCATCATTTTCAGTACATTTGTAGTACTCGTTGAGATAACTAGTAAAGCTCTTCCGGAGCTCACTCTTAGTATGTCATGCGTAATAATATATTTACCAATGATCCTTCGGGGATACAGTATCTTTAGCAATCATCCTTCGGGGATACAATATCTTTACCAATGATCATTCGGGGATACAGTACATTTATCAATGATCCTTCGGGGATCAAAATACTTGTGTCATTCAAACTTTATTGACAAATAATCAAATCTAATATTCTTCAGGAAAAATTATCAAATTAAATAAATCAATTGTGTATTCTTCATGAATAACACATCAAACATTAAGAAAATAATCGACTTTTTCGATATTTCATGAATACCCACATAATAAGATACATTTTATCTCGATTTTCAAAAAATATCCTTCAGGGATAATTCATATGACGAGAATAATCGAATTTGGCGTTCGTCTAATCATGATATAACTTTATTCGAAAACATTTAATGTTTGAACTTTGCTTTTTCGGGAGCAATCAATAAAAATATTCTCTCAAGAATATTTTGTATTATATCAATATCGATTAAAAATATAAAGTTTAATTGCTACACCAGAAGCAATTTGATTTAATATTTTTGCGGGAATATCTTATCATGATGTTCTCCAAGAACATTTAAAATTTAATTTTGATATTTAATCATGAATATCATATCATAATAATCTTCGAGATCATATAAAACTTATTGCTACTACGGGAGCAATTTAATTTGATATTTCCAAACTTATTGCTACTATGGGAGCAATTTGATTTTATATTTATCGAATAATATCAAATCATGATGTTCTTCCAGAACGATCATTATAATATTTAAACTAGGGTATATGTTCTTCAGGAACATTTAATTTTATATATATTAAGAATAATTGATTTGATATTACTTCAGGAATATTAAATTATAATGTGACTCAAACTTGTGAAATGTTACTTTCATGATAGATTTATTATATGCCTCGACAAATTTTAAATCTCATAATCCAATGTGGAGTCAATCATACCACATTTTGGTAGTACGACCAACTTCGAGTGATCGTATATTTCTTTTAAATCTTTCCACAAAACTATTGGATCTTTCACGGTCAATTTTGAAAGATATTATTCGAGATTATTAGTATAATTATAATCAATTTGATATTGATATTTCTACAGGAATATCATATCATGATGTTCTTCAGGAACATTTAATTTTAATATTTTTTTTCAAGAATATCATATCATGTTCTGTAGGGATATTTCCTTTTGATATTTCTTCAGGAATATCATACCACAATGTTGTTCAGGAATATTAAAATTTTAATTGATTTACTAGACATAATTAATATGATATTACTTCAAGAATATCATATTGTTCTTCAGGAACTCAATCATAATTAATTTGATATTACTTCAAGAATATCAGATTATAATTTTCTTCAGGAACATATGATATTACTTCAAAAATATCAGATTATAATTTTCTTCGGGAACATATGATATTGAATACCAGATTATAATGTTCTTCGGGAACATATGATATTAAGAAGAAATGTGAAGAAGTAGATATATTTATAATTATTAATGAATATAAACAAACATATAAATTTTGCCTTATAGTTCGGATCTTGGATGAGTTGAACATCGATGAAGAACGAGGTTGAGCTTTCGTGCTGATAACGTGTTATAAACTCAAAAGGAATTGAGAGAGAATAATAGGGTATAGAGATAGACAATATGAGAAGAATAGAATTGTTGTGAATTCTTATTTCATTCATATAGGGAGACACCTTTATATAGAATACAAAGTAGAGTTTCTGTCTTGTTCACCAAAAAGGGTAAACTAGTCATTCACTAATTAATAATATTCATAACATATAGTATGATTTAAAAATTATAGTATAATTTTTATAGTATTAAACTGGTAATTTTGATTTGTTGACTCATGATTGACCAATTTAATTAACTATTTTAAATTAAATTTTGAAAAAAAGGGCAAGATAATTACATTAGTTATACTAATAATTACCAATATAGCTACACAATAATTAGTTACATAGTTACTTGTTAATAAAGGGTTGACTCACTTGCTAATGATTCATGATTCATAAAGCCTTGTACTCTTGACTACTACTTATTAGAGCATCTCTTTTGGATGAGGAGTATGCCACGTGTGCGTAAACTCATATTTTTTCTATTCTATCTAAAAAAACTTATAATTAATCCAACCATTCTACCCACAAAATAAATTTTATAGGTCCCACCACTTACTTTTTTTTTATTTTTTATTTATATTTAAATAATAATAATATTAAAAATTAAAATAAATAATTTTTAGATGAAAAAAATAAATAATTAATATTTCATATAAAATACGAATTATAATTTATATTTCAAAATTATTATTTTTAATTTTAATTAATATTTATATAAAATACAGATTATAGTTTATATTTTTATTTCAAAAAATTATTTTTAATTAATTTTTATATAAAATACGGATTATGATTTATAGAAATAATAACGAATTTACTTATTTTTAAAATTTAACTATTTCAAAATTTTAATTTTTAATTAAATTTTATATAAAATAAAAAATAATTCTTAACCCTCAAAATTTAAAGATTTCAAAATTTTAATTTTTAATTAAATTTTATATAAAATAAAATATAATTAATAACGCTAAAAATTTAACTATTTCAAAATTCTTGTTTTTAATTAATTTTTATATAAATAATTTTTAACGCTAAAAATTTAACTATTTAAAAATTCTTATTTTTTATTAATTTTTATAGAAAATAAAATAATTTATGAAAATATAGAAAAAATTTAATTTATTTTAAAATTATTAATTTTAAATAATATTTATATAAAATAAATAATAATCTTTTTTATATAAAATAAAATAATTTATGAAAATATAGAATAAGTTAAAATTTAATTTATTTTAAAATTATTAATTTTAAATAATATTTATATAAAATAAATAATAATCTGTTAATTAATATAAAAATTATTAAATGGCAATATTAATTTTGTTAATTAATAATAGTAAATAATAATAATAAATTATTAATAATAAAAATAATAATAAAATAATAATATAATTTATTTAACTTCTAATCTTAACATGTCAGCGTACCTCCAATCACTTCTATCACATTTTTTGGTGAGATGTAAAAGTACACATATACTTCTATCTCTCCATTGGAGATGCTCTTAATTGTATTTTAAGTAATATTAAAAGTACACATATATTTCTATCTCTCCATTGGAGATACTCTTAATTGTATTTCAAGTAATATTATTTTCCATCGGGTCATGCTCTTTTTAACGAATTCTATTCATAAAAAAAAAAAATAGTGTGATTCAAATTTTAAAAATAAAAATTAAAAATTTATTAAAATGAATAATTTTGTATCTTTATTCTAAAATATTACTCCATTTTCCTGAACCAATGATACATCAAATCAAGCTAGAACGTATATAACATTATACTCCTTATATCCACTAAAAATAGAAAGAGTTGGTCAACGTACTTTTTTTGTCCGTCCAATAAATATGAAAAACCGTATACAAATATTATAAAAATTTACTAAAATAAAATTTAATAGTTAAACTTTTTCATAATTTTTGTAAAATTATGAAAATTTACTAAAATAAAATTTAATAGTTAAATTTTTTTCATAATTTTTGTATACGTATTGCAAGAAAAAAAAGCAACGTTGACCAACTGTGTTTATTTTTAGTGGATAAAAGGAATATATCACCAATTCTTACACATGAAAGAAATTAATATGATTCTAATTGTCTTCGTCATTTTTTCCACAAAAGAGACTTAAATTATTCGTGTCATAAAGATCGGTACCAATGTTTGTCACAATAGATAAATGTGACGTTAATATAATTTATCACCAAAAATCATCTTACGATATAAGTCATATAAGTCATCGTCACTATATATATATATATATATATATATATATATATATATATATATATATATTATATCATCACATATGTCCTCTGAATTTCGTTACTAAATATGATATTTCATCACTGCATGTTAATTTTGTTATGACGCTTCAAATTTTGTTGCTAAAACGTTATGATTTTGTTACGATTTTGAATTAATTATTAAACTTATAGAATTATTGTGAATGTCAATTTCATTACTTAAGATTATCTCTTTCATCAATCATCATATTTATTCATAAATTATTTTGTTATTTGATTATATAAAGTATTAATAATTTAATATATAGTGAAATTTTTAGTTAATAAAAAATTATATTTGATAAGTAGAATAATTTTTAAATTAAAAAAAACAATTTATCAAGTATTTTATTTATTTTTTTAAATTATAATAATTTATATTATTAAAAATTATTATATATATATATAATAAATTAAATTCCGATCTAATTCGGTCCGGACCGAATTTTACCAGTTTTTAATCGGAACCGGACCGAAATCTCGCTTTTAGTTGAACCGAAAATCGGTTAGGAATTTTACAGGTCCAGACCGAACCGGACCAACCGGTTCGGTTCCGATCCGGGCCATTTTATGAACACCCCTATTCATCATACTTATATGTTTTGTCACGATATGTCGGTTAGTCGTGACAAAATATATGTGTCGTTGTAAAATGTTTGAATATAATGACTATATAAGTTGTCATTATTGATTAGAAGATAGAGACAACAAAATATTGTGACAAATGATTTTAAAAAATGACAAAAAATATTGACATTGTAATTTATTATTTAGTGATAAAAACATCATGCATTGTCACTATAAGAATAGCAACCGTGACAACATATATTTGTCATTTTTTAATCTTTAGTAATAAAAAATTTAAATTAGTGACTTAAATTGGCATCGTCATTATATATCAATATAACAAAAACAATGAATTTGTGATAAAAAAAATTATTTTTGTCACTATATAATTCAAAAATGATGACAAAATATTTTATTGTCAGTATTAATTAACATGTTGTGATGATATTATTTAAACATAAAAGTAATGAATATTGTATCTGTTGAGGATTCACACAACAAGGTTTAGAAAAATCGAATAAATCCGATTAAACTAAACTTTCATAAACCACACGAATATGAATAATCCAAAACCGCACGAATATGACTTGACTCTCAAACTCACGATCTCTCACGTATAAGTGAACTCACAAGAACACGAAAGCAAAGAAAAACGGAAGAACAAGACAAAATTTACGAGCTTCGGTTTCGCACTGCCTAAGACAAGGCAGTCGCAACTTACGTGCTCGAGGAGATGGTATTTCTTCTTTGTTATATGAAAACGAGATTACAACTCTTCCTAGTAACCCTAGAACCAACAAGGTGTAAGCGATATATTACAAGTTTGTTAAAATATGACTCGAATCCGTAGGAATTTTGTTTCCTTATTTAGGAAAATTAGAATTATATTGAATGTAATATAATTATATTCCTTATGGATTTAGGAGACATATATTAGGAAAAAAGGTTTATTCCTATTCCTATTGGTTACCTAATTTATTGGTTTTCTACACCTATAAATAGGGATCTCCATAAACACAATTATGTGTGGTAAAACACCAAGTGTGTTAAACACCAAGAGAGACACCATGTGATAATATTATGTGAGATTAGAGGGTTTTAGAGTGTATATCAATCCTTGTAATCATCGGCAATATTATAGTGAAAGTTCTCGTCGTTCCTCCCGTGGTTTTTCCCAATTTGGGTTTCCACGTAAATTCCTTGTCTTCTTTACTTGTCTCCTTCTCTTTTATTGTTGAGTTATTTTCGGGGTTCCGCATATTATTCGTACTATACATCGTCGATCTGCAGAAGTAGTATCGAGTGGCACCGGTCTTGATCGTGTGGCGTTCAGAGCTTTGTCCCGTAACAAGTGGTATTAGAGCCAGATTACGATCCTAAAAGCTAACAAAGTTTAATATCTAAAAGAAGAACGTGTTCTTTTTCTCTTAATTCACGCCGATGCCTCTGATCGAACGTCCTTTTATAGAGGACCTGGAGACCGGCGCTTTGTAGAAATATGTTCCTTATACTCCAAAGATTTCGTAGCCTTTTGAATCACCTCAATCGGATAAGTATGGAAAGAGATATTCAATTTTTTGTTCTTTCCAAAAATAAAAGATTTTGTCTGCCTCCCGCCAGGAAACTGTCTATGCCTTCGTAATGCAGCAGAGTTAACTGCCTTCGTCCTGCGGCATGGGCCCGTCTTACATAAAAATTTAAAATTTCGAACATATTTTCACAGTGTCATATAATTTTTCATTAAATTAGTACATAGTTATTGAAATACAATTCATATGAAATGCTAATTAAAAATCGTCAAGAAAAATATAATTTTTTACAATGAAATGTTTGTAGACAAAAGGGTCGCCTAGAGAGTTGTCGTTTGCAGAAAATATTTATATTAAAAATTATAAATACTTATATTAAAAAAATTACTATAATATATTGAAAATTAAATACACACAAATAATGTGGTACTGTATAATATTTTACACTTATTAGGCAAGTCATAAGCATTAATTATGCGTGTAGTGCTTAGTTATGGTGCACACTTCTTAAATGATGTGTCAATTATCTATTGGATCGATAATAAAAATAAGTATCATTAAAAATGAAAAATGTAGTATAAACTTTTCCTTATATTGTACATAGTGTATGTTTAATTAATTAGAAAAGATCACAAGGTAGAATGGTTATTAAATTTTGTTTTGATTTAAAATATAAGAGTTCAATTCTTACAAAGAATATATATAGTGTGTGATACTAGGTAACTACTAATATAGTACAGTATACTTTTAGTTACTTTACATTCGAAACTGTCAATTTATAATTGTGTGTATATATAGTGTATGTATATCTGTTACGTTATAACATAATTTTCTTAATATAAGGTAACTAATTTATAATTAGAAAATCTACAAGAATAAATTGACAATTTCGCCCCTTTAGACTACATATAAATATATGCAACCTACAAAAATGAAATCCATAATTTCAACAAATGGCTTCTTATTCTTTTGGCTTTGCCCGTTTAGCTCTCGTATCTTTGGTCTTTGCTGCTCTCTTTCATACTCACCAATGTAAGTTATTGGCACATGTTAAATAATTTTATTTTATATATTTCCCTTTTAATTTTCATACATTTCTCATCATATAATTGTTGCGTATATTGAAAACTAAATTTGCTCATCATATAATTGTTGTGTATATTGAAAACTAAATTTGCTCATTCTCATAATTTTTTAAACTCTTTACTACTGAAAATTTAATAGGTGTTGACTACGGAATCAAAGAGATTGAAGGGGAAATGACGAAGACAAATGCGAGACGAGTAGATATAGAATTGTATGGATGTGAGCATACAACATGTAAATTTGAAGGTGTACCGAATTCGACTTGTTGGTGTTGCAGTTCTCTGCACAGATGTTCATTAACCCGTGTACATTGTGAGCAATATTGTCACGATTAATTTCTTATTTTTATATTAAACTCCATTAATATCATCATCATATTAAGTTCAATAAAAATGGTCTTTTGCTTATTTTATTATATGGCAAGTTATTTACTAGTAATTCATGTCATTGCTTGTAGTAATTAATGTTGTTATTTGAAAATTCGTGTTGTAATCAATGAGTACAACATCTGATGATCTGCTCTCTTCCGGTATCTATCTTTCTTGTTCGCAGGGTTTACCAAAGACTATAAAATGATCACCTTGGTTTATTTTTAAGTCGGGATAAAACCGATTCATAAATAAATTTGAAACTCATGTAGCCTCTGGTTTAAAAAATAGAACATAATCAAATGTATATAACCATAGAGTAGAGCCCTCAACCGATCCTCGTATTATCTCTCCCGAAAACCAGTGTTGTTCCCCAGTTGAAAGCCACGTAAAATCTATTTCTCCAGCTGAGAACACGAGTCAGATACGCAGATCGCCAAATCAGCCAGCTTACGAATCCCGCCATCGATAAACCCTTCGCATCCTGCCCAAAAGTAGAACGACAACAAATTCTCATTCTTTGCGAAAAGAGATAATTACTTGTTTTTAAGACAAGTCGATTTTTATATTACCTTGGACTCACGCAGGTCGACCAGAGCCTTGTAGCGCCCGACAGTTGCCATGCTTCCGAGGTGCTTGTAGACAAAAGGGTCGCCTAGAGGGATGTCTTTCGCAGAGTAAGCCTTGCCACCGTCCTGTTTCCCGATTTTGTCGAACAACGCAACGAGAAACTTCCCTTGCCTCTCTGCTACCTGATCGAAAAAAATAATTTACATTACACAACAGAAGCAATAATTATTACTCCCTCTAGTTCACAATAGATGCAATACTTTTTTGTGCACGAAGATTAAGAAAAATGTTATTTTTTGACTTTTTGACCAAAAAGTAAAAGATTTAATGTATTTTTAAATTGAAAAGTAAAGTAATTGTGATTGAAGTTTAAAAAGTAAGTAGATAAAGTAGAAATAGATTGTATTTTAAAATGAAAAAATATGAATATTTATTTCATTTTTGGGGTGTATCAACTATTATCGAACACCCCAAAAAGGAAAGTAGTGCAACTTTTATGAGAGAAAGGGATGACATAAGCAATAATTATTACCTGAGCTAGGGCCGGAAGTACAGGCCTTCCGACCTGTTCGAGAAATCCAGCACAGTCTCCAAGGGCAAATACGTCCTCCACGGATGGAACACGAAGCCATTCATCGACACCAAGCCTGTTAAAACAATACATCATTTTATGTATACTGAACAGAAGAAAACAATGGGTCGACTCGACCTAGTAACAAACATTACCTTCCACCTGGAGACTTGGGCAGATTGATTGATTTTACGAATTCAGATGGACCAACTCCAGTAGACCAAACAAGTAGGCCATAAGGAACATCGCTTCCATCGCTAAGGATTATCTTGTCTGCGCGAACCTCTTTCACTACACCACAAACTAGTCGAACTCCACACTGGTTCAGAATTACCACCAATGGGTTATTAATATTATCAACACTATTACAAAAGCATACTCAAGGTTGGTCAAAATTAAAACCAAAATACACTTTGAAGTTTGGTTTTGTAGCAAAATACAGTCTCAGTGTTTAGTTATAAAAAGTTTACGGGATATTTTGTAACTAGGTATACTCTAGGACAAATATTTAATCAACACTAAAGGAAGTTACCTTTGTCAAGTGTTTTGTTGCATACTGCCTCAACCCAACATCGAAGGATGATAGAATTTCGTTCGCCTGTTCAAAAATCCGTCATAACTTATAAGAAATCAACACGGTTCTCTTACAGAGTACATAGTATACATAGTAGTTTGACATTGACAAACAGTAGCATACATACCTCGATGAGTGTGACACGTATGTAGTTTTTGACGTGAGCATACCTCTGACGAGCATCCCTCATTATAAAATCGCTCAATTCCCCACTGAATTCCACTCCGGTGGGCCCACCACCGATAACAACACAATGCAGCAGACGTTCCTTTTCATCTTCAGAGATGCCTGCAATTACGAAATCGATTAAAATTTTCTTCTTGAACATTGAACACTAACACCCGTAAACTCACCTGGGTTTTGAGAGAGCATGAGGTTAAGCAGAAGCCTCTTCCTTATTTCTTGGGCATGCGACACCTCACGCAGAAAAAAAGCGTGTTCCTTAACCCCCTTTATGCCAAAGGTCAACGGTTCAGAACCAGAAGCAATCACAAGCTTATCGTACGCGACTTTAAAATGGTACGGTTCTTGCGAAGCCTTCCCATCCCCAACCGTCTCACAGTACACCTGATATACAATAATACATACACCACAATCAGAATCAAAACCAAGTAAACAATCAGGGGCTTTTTAGTAATTCACTAAGCCTTACTTCATGGTTTTCCGTGTCGACCCCATTGCAGGAAGCGAGGAAGAAATACGAATTGGGGTCCTTAGACAAAGCTTTCTGTATCTGACTAACGGGCTCAGTCACTGAACGGAACTCCAAGGTCCCCACACAAGTCGAGGCGAGCAGAGGAGTGAACACCATATGATTCCTAGGCGAAACACAGACAACATCGTACAGGGAAGTATCGATCCCTTTAAGGAATCTACACGCGGCCCAACCGCTTCCGAGAACAACCACCCGAGGCTTCTCTCCGGGCTTTGTGGCCTCGAGCGTGGGGTATTTCGGGCTTTCGAATTCCGAATCGGATTCCAACGGGGCCCGCTCGGCCTGCCCGAACTGAGTCAATGGGGTTGTCTTGATTCCCCTGAGATTGAAATCGAGACCGGAAATGGGTCGGATGCTCGGAATCACGCTGCTGCCGGAGTGGAGATACGTGAAGATCCTCCTGGTGGTTGGTGAGTGGCGGAGGGGATTGGGTGTAGGTGGTCTCTCCCACAGATGATCCTTGCCGGAGCCCGATCGGCGGTAACCGTTTCTTGCTACCCTGGACAGTGCCATCTTGAGATGATTTGTTAAAGTGTTTTCACTGCAATCAGATTTGAGGAGAGTGAATCTATGATAAAATTAATTTCTTTGGCATTTAAACAAACAGTTAGATTGCAATACGGAAAAGAACTAATAATCGGTGGATCCATAATAATTACTATATGAAATATCATCGTCAATAACAGATCCGGCGTTACTTACAAGTGAATAACCACGCTGCATAAAAACAAAAATTGAAAAATAAAATAAAAATGTACCTGCATAAATAAATAAATACAAATTAAAGTAAATATGTTATGAAGGGTTTGATCTTGAGAGAAGGGTTTAAGAGTAGGGTTTTAGCAAGAAAAAATGGCATTTCCATCATCTCCGGAATGTTTGCTTTTTGAAAGGAAATGAAAACTATACTAATTTTATTTTAGTGTAAATATAATACTATATTATTATTAATAATCATAAGATTAAAAAAAAAAAAAAATGAAATCAAAGCATTGCTTGCTGATCAAGAAAGAACGGGGTGTGTTACTTATTTTATAACCTTGTGTTGAAATACAGTAAAACCTCTATAAATTAATAAGGTCGAGATTGTGAAATTTTATCAATTTAAAGAGGTATTAATATATCGATAAATTAATATTTTATTAATTAAAAGAGTGTTTTGTATAAATTTATGAAATTTAAGCAAATATGTATTGAGATCAATGAATTCATATGTTTCATCACTTAAATTCATGTATCATCCATTCATTGTAATAATATACAATTAACTACTAATATATATTAATGTATATCATTCATTGAAATTAATTAAATAAGCATGTTACATTAATTCGTTGCACTAAAATATATTTATGCACCAAAAATAAAATATTTATTCAACAATAAATGACTTAGATAAAAATATAAAGTAGAATTTCAATATGAAAATAAAATAAATACATGATAAATGAAAAATACATAAATTTCAATATAAAAATAAAATATTAAAGACATTTGATTTTAAATAAAATCCAATTAAAATCAAATAACAATAAATTCATATTTTAGCAAATTATAATAATATTTATAATTGTAATATTTATAAATTATTAATTTAGAGTTTTAACGGGACTTTATATTTATAAAGAAGTTTTCCAAAAAATTATTATTATATTATCTTATCGAATTTGATAATTTTTTTCAAAGGCCCGAGTCGGGACCATAACTTTTTATTATATTAAAGAGGTTATTAATTTATCGAGTATTAATTTATAGAGGTTTTACTGTAGTCTCCCGGGTATTACTATTTACACCTTATTCTTGTATAAACTCACATCTTTACTAAAAATAATTAAAATACCAAACATTCACTTACATTAAATATAAAAAAATACCAAACCTTTTTTAAAAGAAAATTTTAAAACAAATCTACTATATTATTTTAAAATTAAAAAAAATATGTGTAAGTTTACTTTTTTTGTAATTGTAAAAATTGAGTAGATTTATTTTGAATTTTTCAGGTTTTTATCAAAATATAAAGGTTGATGTATTTATTTATTTTTTAATATAAGAGAATGTTTGGTGATTTTATTAATGTGTTAAATATAATTTTTTTTTTTAATAAAATGATGTGTTTAGTAAAAAGGTGAATTTATAAAAATAAAAATAGGTGTAAATAGCAATACATTATTCTTAGAGGCTTAGAGCATATCCAGTGGGTTCAAGTTTTGGTGATAAATAAGCCACGCGCCAACTCATATTTTTTCTACGTTTACCCAAAAAACTTCTAACTTAGAGCATCTCCAATGGAGAGGTAGAAGTCTACGTGTACTTTTACCTCTCACCCAAAAACAAGATAGAAGTCATTGGAGGTGTGCTGATGTGTAAAAGTGAGGACTTCCTGAAAGTTCTGGGGTAGAAGAACTTCTACCCGGGTAGAGGTAAAAAATAACATTATTTTATTATTATTATTTACTATTATTAATTAATAAAATCAATATTTTCGTTGTAATTTTTGAAATAGTTAAAATTTAAATGTTAAAAAATATTTTATATTTTAAGGCTATTTTATTTTTTATATAAAAAATAAGAATTTTGAACTATTCAATTTTTTTTATATAAAAAATAAGAATTTTGAACTAAGAATTATTTATATTTTAACGCTATTTTGTTTTTTATATAAAAAATAAGAATTTTGAACAATTCAATTTTCTTTTTATATAAAAAATAAAAAATTTGAACTCATTAAATTTGTAACGGATTATTTGTATTTTTATTTTATATAAAAATTAATTAAAATTAAAAAATTTAAAACAGTTAAAATTTTAACGGATTTATTTTATATAAAATTAATTAAAATTAAAATTTTTGAAATAGTTAATTTTAACGTTTTATATTTATATAAAAATTAATTAAAAATAAGAATTTTGAAATAGTTAAATTTTAAAAGTCAATATATCCGTTGTGATTATTTTTATAAATTACGGTCAATTATTATTTCGCAATTAATTTACTTTATTTAATCTAAAAATCATTTTTTTTAACTTTTACTACTATTATTATTATTATTTAAATATAATAATAAATAAAAAAATATAAAATAAGTAAGTGGTGGGACCTATAAAATTTATTTTTAGGGTAGAACTGTTGGATGGGTTAGAAGTTTTTTTGGGTAGAAGTAGAGAAAATATGAGTTGGCGCACATGTGGCCTACTCATCACCCAAAACTTAAAACCACCACTGGAGATGCTCTTATCCGTTATACCCAAAAAATAATTTTGATAGGTCCCACCACTTACTTATTTTATACTTTTTATTTAATATTTATATTTAAATAATAATAATAGTAATAATAATAATAATAATAGTAAACGTTTAAAAAATGTTTTAGGTAAAATAAAATAAATATTTAATATTTTATTTAATTAATGATTAAAATAAAAATATCACAAAAAATAAATTTAAAATAAAAATAAATATTATATTTAATAAATCAATAATATTAAAATAAAAATAAATATTATATTTAATAAATCAATAATATTCGCTAACGTTACAAATGCAAAATAATTCATAACTCTAAGAAATTAATTATTTCAAAATTCTTATTTTTAATTAATTTTTATATAAAATAAATCAAAAATACAAAATAATTCATAACTTAACGGTTTCAAAATTCTTATTTTAATTAATTTTTATATAAAATAAATCAAAAATACAAAATAATTCATAACACTAAAAATTTAACTATTTCAAAATTCTTATTTTTAATTAATTTTTATATAAAATAAATCGTTAAAATTTTAACTATTTCAAAAATTTTAATTTAATTTATTTTTATATAAAATAAAAATACAAATAATCCGAATTAAAATTTTAATTAGTTCAAAATTCTTATTTTTTATATAAAATATAGAATAACGTTAAAATATAAAATAATTATTAACGCTGAAATAATTAATAATAATAAAATAATAATATTTTTTATCTCTACTCGGGTATAAGTTCTTCTACCCAGAATTTTTAGGAACTCCTAATCTTAACACGTTAGCGATGCTTCAATGATTTCTACCTCGTTTTTTGGGTGAGAGGTAGAAGTACAGGTAGACTTCTACCTCTCCATTGGAGATGCTCTTAAACAATAACATGATTCTTAGCTTAAACAACATAAATAAATAAGGTATGATAATCTTTAATATTTTACAGTTTTGAATAATATTTGAGAGTTAAGAATATAAAGTGGCGATGGAATTGTATACACTGGGGAAGGCGGGCGGTGCTTTACGTCAACGAGACCACTGACTACACGTCGGACCACCGGGACCTGCTCCTAGAGCACGAGGAATTTTTCCTTTACTCTTCGATAGGGGTGGGAACGAGCCGAGCCGAGCCGGGCTTTACTTAAATAGGCCTGAGCCTGGTGTGAAATTTTTAGGCTTGAGCCTGGGGTGGGAACGAGTCGTCGTCGATACCCGATCGACCGGACACGCCCAATGCGTGACGGAAACTCCGATCGATCTCCAAACGAATCCACCCTGTACTCGATCACCAATCCCCCGAGAACAACCGACGTCCAACCGTAGTCGGGAATCCACTCAACCCGAGTGTACCGAATTCCCGACCAACCTACAACAACGACAACCAATCGCAACACAATATATATACTCCGAGCACCAAAGCAACAATATATATATAAAGCGATATAGGAGCAAACCACAATCGAAGCAATCAACACAATACGAAACCGAAACGAGAAAGCAAACAAGAAAACGACACCAAGAAATATAGTGGTTCACCCAAATGGGCTATGATTTATATGTTTTTGTGTCATTTTTCTTGTGTTATTTTGTGTAGTCTCTTGTCGTTTTGTGTCGTATTTTGTTTCATTCTCTTGGCGTTGGTATGTTTGACCTTTATGTGAAATGTGCAGGCTTGTAGACTTTATTGGAGTGAAAAGAGCGAAGAAACAAGTTGGAACGAGTCAAGACGGAGTAGAGGATCGAAGCTGCTATCTAGCACCCGCTACATAACCTAGCACCTGCTAGGTCCAAATTCCAGCAAGTCCTGTTCCCCTCACCTAGCGCCTGCTACAATCCTAGCGGGCGCTAGACGCATTTTTCTGGGACAGTTGACCAATTTGACCGATGTTTTTGTGTACTACTTATAAGGGTTTTGACCCTAATTGAACACACACTTCTCTACGCACGTTTTTTGAGACTCCTCCCATAGGTTTTAAAACATCGTTCTTGCTTTCAATTGGTGGCTTTTGGATCTCGATTAATCTACAACATTGGATCACTTGTTCTTGATTTTTCTAGGTTCTTATTTGTAAGTTTAATTTTTCCTTTTAATAGCTCTTGTTTATTTTTACTTTTTGATTATTGTTTTATCTTGTTATTTGATGATCCATATGAATTCTCTTTTCTATAATTGTTCGTCCTTGATTAAATTCATGAGTAGCTAAACATCTAACTAGGATTAGGGGGATTTGAACATGAACTAGGGCTTGGAAATTACACACGCATACAAGGTGTTCGATTAAATGCTTAATTTGATTTCAAATAATTGTATGAGGCTTAGGAGCAAGTACATGACATAGGATAATCGAATACGCTAAAATCTACCGGCGACGGACGTTTTAGGAGATTTGTATTTCGTAAATTCACGACTCGACGTTTATGTTTGATGAACCCGAAATCCTAGCTTTTCTCCTTATTCATTACACCTAGTTAATTCTTGTTCTCTGTTACTTGATTATTTTAGATTAATATTTCTTAGTTAATTTCTAGTTTAAAAACAAAAACCAATTCACCGCATTATGCTATATTCCTACCTCTCTTCTTTTGCAACCACTTGAATATTAATACGAGTACCGATAGTAGTGTTCCTCGAGAGATCGACTCGGGCAAATTGCTTTGGCAATAAGTTCGGTTATTTTTATTTGATTTTGACGCACTACAACGTCTTGTCAAATTGGCGCCGTTGCCGGGGAACACTTTAGGCACTAGTATTAGTGTTTGAGTTTTTGCAACATATTTTTTTCTTATTTTTGATATGATTATTCCCACCGGTGCGTTTAATGTTTTTGTCAAGTGTTTGTGTAAGCAGTGATGAATACATATAATAATTATGGGTGGGAGTTCGCAAGGCCTCAGACAACCACATTCTATGAGCCTTCCCAATATGATACGACAACACATTTTGGCTCTCAGACTCAGACATACAATCCGGAGTGGGATTCTCAATCGAGTTATTATTTTGATCCACCTCACCAACAATGGGCTCAACAACAATGGCCTCCTCAGAACATGATGGACCCTCCACATTATTCTATGCAACCTGAGCCTCCATACAAACCATCATTGGATGAAGTTTTTCAGGATTTCATGCAAACGGCCAACCACATAATGAAATCAAATGAAGCGTCGACCAAAGCGAATGAATTGGCGATGACCAGAAATGCTGAAGCGAATTTGACATACCCTCTACCGTATTCGATGCAACCAGAGCCGTCATATAAGCCATCTTTGGAGGATACTTTCCAGGATTTCATGCAGATGGCGGAACGAGTCATGATAGCAAACGAAGTTTCAATGAAGGTGAATGAAGTTAGATTGGCAGAAAGTGTCGAAGCAGAAGCAAGGTCTAAGGTCATAGGAGATATGATCGATAAGATGTGCAATCACAACGAGTGGGTACACGAGGAAGAAAATCTCCAAAGTGACTACGACTATGATGAAGTTGAACCGAATGAGGTTGAGGCCAAAGTAGAGCATATGTACGACAAGGAACTAAATTTGGAGGAAGATGATGAAAAAGAGACGATTGAGAGTATGGTGTTGGAGGAGGTTACACCAAAAGTGTCACATCAAGACGAAGACTCATACAAGTTGCCCATTCCACTCCCTAGAGAACTAGAGCAAGAGACATTGAGTATCCATATAATAGTCGACAATCAAGAGATAGTGCATTTACAAGAAGAGGAGTCATCGATGCTAAATATCTCTCTTGAGTCTCAAATCTCAAATACTGATGACACGAGAGACGAGGGCAAGGAGGTTGAGGATATTTTTCATGTGCATGCATGTATGATCGAATCACCTTCTTCCTCTCTGAGTGATTTGTTGGATAAGAATTCCGGACACCCTCCTCCCTCACTCGACATGAATTATCTTATGGTTTTTCAGGAGCCAAATGTGATACGTGCTTATCACCCACCCTAGCCACATGATCCAGGTATTTTCAAATTTAATTGTATTTTGGGCGTGAATGTAAGAAGAGCGAATGAGATGGTATTTGAGGTAGGGATTACTGATTTTGCTTCATATGCTATAAATTATTTTTACCTTTATGCTATTGATCTCTTGGCTGAGATGATTTTCTTGCAGAAACATAGTTCTATATTTTTACATGTTGATGAGATGGAGAAACAAGACTTTCGTGATGACATTGGTATAGGTGCGGTGGCGCTCTTGGAGTTTCAAAACAAAAATAAGCCACTCCCACAAAAATTTGAGCGTAAGGGCTTATCAAAACAATGGAAATACGTATACATAGAAGAGATGACACATGAGATGATAAGCCTCATTGAGGCTCCTCATTGATGAAAGATGAGTCAAGCTTGGGACGTTAAACAAGCGCCGCGTGGAGGCTAATCCACGGACCGTGCTGCTCTTTCGGGTACCAAAATGAGCGCCACGTGGGGGCCTTCCCACGATATCATAAGAGCGAGATCGAGAAGACCGAAGTAGCCAACATCACTGTTTGCACCTTCTTACCCTTTCTCTTTTAAGCTTGTTCTGTGTATTTTCTTTCTTTACTTTTTTTTCTTTTTTATTCGTGTGGACATGCTTTGTTACTCCCTTGCCTGAGATTTATTTGAGTATGTGTTTTACATTGAGGACAATGTGTCTTTCAAGTGTCGGGGGTAGATTTGCATGTTTTTAGGGTAACCCGTTGTTTCGCGAGGTTTGTTGGGGTTATAGTAGTCTTCAAACGTCGTTTATGTTGTGTCTTTTGCTATGTTTTGTCGTGTTGATCACCCCTCCCCATTTGGCACTATTGCGGTATAGTTGTTAGAAGCATGTGCTAGGCAATATAGGCTTCGGTTTACACATAGTTGAATTCAGGGCTTCATCAGGATGATAATGACGAGTTGATTAATTGTGGGTCCTACACTTAGGATTTGCTACATAGGGAGAGTTGTGTTTTTATAACATCGGTTAGACACGAGTATTAAGTGGATCGAGTTCATTGATTGTTTGGTCGAGTTATACACGAGGATTCTACTTTGATCGTCTCTCTTATTAGTAGTGTGGCTTAGCTATATATAGGTATTATTCGCAACCGGACGCAAAAACAGAAGACGTTCGAAAATTTTAGTTGCGTATGTGAAAAAATAAGGGCCGGCAGCCGAACTAGTAAGAAAAAAATAAATGGTTCGAAAAATCCCGTTGCCGATAAAGAAAAAGAAAAAAAATAAAAAAAAGAAAGAAAAAAAAATATTATAAAAAAAAAGTAGTATAAGTATTAATATTAGTAGAGCAGCCACACTGCTTGTACGAG
Source organism: Euphrasia confusa (assembly GCA_954870475.1). Taxonomy (NCBI): domain Eukaryota; kingdom Viridiplantae; phylum Streptophyta; class Magnoliopsida; order Lamiales; family Orobanchaceae; genus Euphrasia; species Euphrasia confusa. The sequence continues at coordinate 25,845,745 of OX940964.1, forward strand.
AACGATCGATGAGTATGGGAAACCACACTAGGATACTCGAGTGACCCTCGACTGTTTACACCTAGTGAATATTGCCTCACTTGATTGACTCGGCTAGACATTTCGATGGTTTTGTTTACTTGTGCTCGTTATTGAAATTGGTGGAGTGGAGTCATGATTCGAACTGTGGGGATTTGAATATTTGAGGGACACTCGTTAGTTGATTTTGATTTCTCAAATGTGAATGCCTTGAATTCTCTTATGGTTGATTGTTTGTCTTGAGCTTAGTCGATGCTTGGTTCGTATTGTGTACCGTGATTGTAATTTGCTTGAGGACAAGCAAAAAGCTAAGTGTGGGGGAGTTGATTTATATGTTTTTGTGTCATTTTTCTTGTGTTATTTTGTGTAGTCTCTTGTCGTTTTGTGTCGTATTTTGTTTCATTCTCTTGGCGTTGGTATGTTTGACCTTTATGTGAAATGTGCAGGCTTGTAGACTTTATTGGAGTGAAAAGAGCGAAGAAACAAGTTGGAACGAGTCAAGACGGAGTAGAGGACCGAAGCTGCTATCTAGCACCCGCTACATAACCTAGCACCTGCTAGGTCCAAATTCCAGCAAGTCCTGTTCCCCTCACCTAGCGCCTGCTACAATCCTAGCGGGCGCTAGACGCATTTTTCTGGGGTAGTTGACCAATTTGACCGACGTTTTTGTGTACTACTTATAAGGGTTTTGACCCTAATTGAACACACGCTTCTCTACGCACGTTTTTTGAGACTCCTCCCATAGGTTTTAAAACATCGTTCTTGCTTTCAATTGGTGGATTTTGGATCTCGATTAATCTACAACATTGGATCACTTGTTCTTGATTTTTCTAGGTTCTTATTTGTAAGTTTAATTTTTCCTTTTAATAGCTCTTGTTTATTTTTACTTTTTGATTATTGTTTTATCTTGTTTATTTGATGATCCATATGAATTCTCTTTCTATAATTGTTCGTCCTTGATTAAATTCATGAGTAGCTAAACATCTAACTAGGATTAGGGGGATTTGAACATGAACTAGGGCTTGGAAATTACACACGCATACAAGGTGTTCGATTAAATGCTTAATTTGATTTCAAATAATTGTATGAGGCTTAGGAGCAAGTACATGACATAGGATAATCGAATACGCTAAAATCTACCGGCGACGGACGTTTTAGGAGATTTGTATTTCGTAAATTCACGACTCGACGTTTATGTTTGATGAACCCGAAATCCTAGCTTTTCTCCTTATTCATTACACCTAGTTAATTCTTGTTCTTTGTTACTTGATTATTTTAGATTAATATTTCTTAGTTAATTTCTAGTTTAAAAACAAAAACCAATTCACCGCATTATGCTATATTCCTACCTCTCTTCTTTTGCAACCACTTGAATATTAATACGAGTACCGATAGTAGTGTTCCTCGAGAGATCGACTCGGGCAAATTGCTTTGGCAATAAGTTCGGTTATTTTTATTTGATTTTTGACGCACTACAACGTCTTGTCAGACTACGTCCACTTTACCACCACGTTTTCTTTCACTAGATAAACCGAATCGTTACACCGAGCTTCCAAGAATTCTCTCTCGAATTCTAACTCTCACGACTCTCTCTAGGACCCTCTCACTCTAGCCCACCTAAGAGATACACCGAAAAATAAACGAGAGCTTCCAAGAGCTTACAAGATTTTTCTCCCAAAATTCTAACTCTAACCCTCTTGCCAATTTTTCTCTCTTTATAATGGTGGCTACAAATGATTTGGATAAGATACATGTGAGGAAGAGAAAGTATATATACAGTAGTAGTATGGTCAAGATCTAGTCAAAGCCCAAAAAAAGGCCTTAAAAAGCCTAAAAAAAGCCCCAAAAACGAGTTGGCCCATAACATTACTGGAAGTGGCACGAACGTGTCAGTTTTGGCACGAACGTGCCAGACCCTCTGAAGTTTGAGAAGACTGGCACGACTTAGCATGAACGTGCCAGTTCCTGAACCGACTTCAGCTCCTTCTCCGGCCGCGCTCGTCTTCGTTGTGGCTTTGTCGGTTCGTCGACTTTCTCTTGGTTTGGTTTGACTCCACCAAACCCAACAAGTGGTTGCATACGTTAATTAGCTTTGTGTCATGACGCAATACTAAAACCGCGTCGGCCGCTATTATTCTTGAAACTACATAAATTTATATCTAAACCAAAATCTTTCAATTCAATATAAAAGTATTTAGTTACAACAGTCGAGAGTTGTTAGCTCAGTTGGTTGAACACTCGTATTGAGGATCAAATGTCCTAGGTTCAAACCCCAATCATCGTTATAACGCAGAGACTACCATAGAGCAAATGAATTTTTTTTTATTGAAGTGAGGAAAATGTGAATGTTAACACTTATTGAATGAAGAGAGGAAAATGTGAATGTTAACACGTACTTGTGTGTTGAAGATTTTTTTATTGAAGAGAGGAAAATGTAAATGTTAACAAGTACTTGTGTGTTTTACGATTATAGGTTGATAATCATGTCTAGGGTTTTATAGCTCTAGAGACATGATAGATAAGTTATAATAAGAATAGTTGGCAACGAGTAAATAAGAATTTAAGAATGTAAGAAAATCAAAGGTACAATTTTTACCTTTCAATTCAAGAACATGTAGGTGATTGCTGTTGAAATCGCAGAGATCAATATTTAGATCGTGGTTTCCTCTGTGTATGGTTAATTTGGAATTGTTTAACAAGTTTCTTAGAAAGTAAAGAAACTTTGGAGAAGATGACTTTCACTGAATCGTGTAAGAAAAGATTAATTACAATGTGTATTTACAATTCTTAAATAACATACTTATATAAACAAAGCCTAGAAAACCTAATAGGGTCCAATAGCAGTCGGAGCCCAACAAGATAACTAAGGAAACAAGCGTATATACAGGAAGCCCAAATACAAATAATAATGGGCTTTGTTACCCTCCCGCAAGTGGAACATGGAGGTTCTTCAGGTTCAACTTGGAACGTAAAGAATCATAACAGTGAGCTGGTAGAGATTTTGTGAAGACATCTGCTAGTTGAAGCTCAGTGGAGAGGTGATGTAGTTGAAAAGAGCCTGATTCCAGCTTTTCCCGAATGAGGTGACAGTCCAACTCTATATGCTTTGTGCGCTGATGTTGAACAGGATTGTGCGCAAGATGATAAGTCGACATGCTGTCAGTGTAAATCTGTACAGGAGTAGGGAAAATGTTAAAATCTGCAAGAAGATACAACAACCATTGTCCCTCACAAATGGTGTTTGCAGCAGCCCTATATTCTGCTTCTGTGGAGGACCTGCTTACAACAGGTTGTTTCTTGGATTTCCAAGAAATGAGGGAAGTCCCTAATAGAAAACAATATCCTGAAACACTTCGTCGAGTGTCAACACAACCAGCCCAATCCGCATCTGTATAACCTGTTAAAGAAAAATCAGAGGAACTACTATAGAATAATCCCTGTCCAATGGAGTATTTTAAATATCGGAGCACTCTATGTGCAGCAGCCATATGAGAATCTGTGGGAGACGAGAGGAATTGACTGAGAGTCTGAACAGAAAAAGAAAGGTCAGGTCGAGTAACAGTTAAATATAACAATTTTCCAATCAAAGTCCTATAGACTTTGGGGTCCGATAAAGCAGTCCCATCATTTTTGGAGAGTTTTAGATTACAGTCCATAGGACTTTTTAAAGGTTTGCAATCTAGGTAACCATTTTCAGAAAGTATATCAATACAATATTGCTTTTGCGACAAACAAATACCAGCCGAGTCTCGAATGATTTCAATGCCAAGAATGTACTTTAGGTTTCCCAAATCCTTAATGGTAAATTGATCGTGCAGATAATTTTTAACATCATCAATTTCATTTAGATCATTTCCTGCTACAATAATATCGTCTACATAAATTAAGAGGACAGTAATACTAGCATCAGACCTTTTTATAAAGAGTGAAGTATCAGCATTTGATTTTTTATAACCAAAATTAAGTAAGGAATCAGATAATTTACAAAACCATTGTCTGGACGCCTGTTTAAGACCATACAAGCTTTTAAGTAGTTTACAAACTCTTTTATCACCAGGGACACAATAACCAGGAGGGGGGGACATATAAATGATTTCATTCAAGTCTCCATGTAAAAAGGCGTTGTTCACATCAAGTTGTTTCAAAAACCAGTTTTTAGAAGCCGCAATAGATAATAAAACTCGAACAGTAGTTAACTTGACAACAGGTGAAAAAGTATCAAAATAATCAATTCCCTCTTCTTGTGTATAACCTTTAGCGACTAATCTAGCTTTGTATCGTTCTAAGCTACCATCAGATTTTAATTTTGTTTTATAAACCCATTTGCAACCTATAGCATGCATTCCTAGTGGCAAATCAACCAGTTCCCAAGTGTTGTTCGACTCAAGCGCTTGTATTTCTAAAGACATGGCATGTTTCCATTCAGGATATTTAACAGCTTGTGAATAAAATTTTGGTTCAGAGAGGGTAGCAACAGCAGCCGCATAAGATTTATACGAATCTGGCAAAACCTCGTAGCCAACAAATTTAGTTATTGGATACCTGACATTGTTGTTCACAGAAAATACCTCATGGCTGTTTGTTAGATTAGAGGATGCAGGTCTTTGAAGTTCATAATCAGCCAAGTAAGGAGGGGTCCTCCTTATTCTGGATGATTTTCTCACTTGGCCCGTTTCATGAATAGTATCTTCAACTCCAGGGACTGGTGCCGTGGGAAGACATGGCTGCATATGACTAGGTTCATTATTAGTATTGGCAGTAATTTCAGAGATTGTACAAGTATCAGTCATGGGAGCGTCGCCCGTCTCAGTTGTAGAAGGATGAAAAGCAAAGGAAGGGTCAGATGGTAGATTAGTAGAAACATCCTGCCAAAAAACATCAACGCAAGTATCCAGATTGCAAGGAGATTTAGACATATTTTGAGAAAAAATGTTTTGATGAAAAATATTATCATCATTATTTTTTTGAAAAGGAAATATTAGTTCATAAAACTTAACGTGTGTAGAAATAAAAAATTTATGGGTTGAAAGATCATAAAGTTTGTAACCTTTTGTGCCAAACGCATACCCAATAAAAACACATTTGGAGGCTCTACTATCGAACTTGTGCCTGTCAATACTTAAAGTAGAAGCATAGCATAGGCATCCAAAAACTTTTAAATAAGAATAATCAGGGACTTTCTTATATAAAATTTCAAAAGGAGACTTATGTTTTAAAAGAGCAGAAGGTGTCCTATTAATTAAATGCGCAGCCGTGAGAATGCAGTCTGCCCAGAAATTCAACGGTAAACAGGATTGGAATAATAAAGCTCGAGCAACTTGGAGTAAATGTTGATGTTTGCGCTCTACCCTTCCATTTTGTTGGGGTGTTTCAACACAAGAGGTTTGGTGTAAAATGCCTTTAGAAAGATAAAAATCAGTAAAAGAAAATTCTAGGCCATTGTCTGTTCGGATTGATTTTACTTTCTTTTCAAATTGAGTGAGAACCATTTGGTAAAAGGTTTCCATATGAGACCTAGTTTCTGACTTTTGCTTCATCAAAAAAATCCAGGTGCACCTGGAATGGTCATCAACCACAGTTAGAAAATATTTAAAACCTGAGTAAGATTCAGTCCTAAAAGGGCCCCATATGTCCATATGGACAAGATCAAAACAAGCAGAGGCATAAGAAGTACTATCAGATAAATGCAATTTTTTTTTGTTTGGCAAAATGACAAATATCACAAGGTTTATCAGTAAGAGCATGGTTAATATGTAAAGAATTGATAGAAGAAAGTCTTTTGAAAGGGACATGTCCTAGTCTAAAGTGCCAAAGTAAAGAAGTGTTCGACGAAGCAGTATGAGCAGAAACAATAGATTTCTTATGCATAGTAGGAAGTGCGGAAGCAGCTAATTTTAGATGATATAGCCCATGAACAGTTTCAGCATAACCAATAGTTTGGTTGGTTTTTCGATCCTGCAATAAACAATGGTTGGATACAAAACTCACAGAGATTCCCTCTTGCATAGTCAAATGGGATACAGATACTAAATTGAACTTAAAAGAAGGAACACAAAGGACATTATGCAAAGTTAGAGAATCACTTAATGTAACTGTCCCTTTGTGAGTAGCATAAGTGAAATGGCCAGTGGGTAATTGTACTTTTGAGTTAATTTCAATTGGATTGTCAGAAAAGAAATCCAAAGAATTTACCATATGATCAGAGGCCCCAGTGTCGAGGATCCACAAAGAGGATTGATGTACGGAAGAAAAAGCTTTAGAGATACCTGCCGTCAGTTGAGAGTTTTTACGAGCATTGGGATCAGGTTGATTCTTTAATTCCATGGCCACAGCAGCATGATGTCTTGTAGTCCCATCATGTGTCTGTTCTCGAGAACTCATGAATTTCAGAAATTGTTTATATAGTCCGTGCATTGGCATTGAAATTGATCCATCGAGAAAGCCCAACCAAGTTCCGTAATTGTCGCCCGTGAAGGTTTCGAAAATCAGTTTGACTCCGGGATTGTCTGGTGGGTGAAGATAGTAGACCGCAGTGGGATCTTCATTAGGGGCAAAATGGTTAGATTTGGAGACCAATTGTTCTATAGAGTAAGAAAGGGTTTTGTTCTGATCGTCCATAGAGGGAAAGTGAGGGTGGAAGAGAGAAAGAAAAGTAAAAAAAAAACGAGGAGGAACACGATTCACAAGGAACCGAGCTCTGATACCATAACAAGTTTCTTAGAAAGTAAAGAAACTTTGGAGAAGATGACTTTCACTGAATCGTGTAAGAAAAGATTAATTACAATGTGTATTTACAATTCTTAAATAACATACTTATATAAACAAAGCCTAGAAAACCTAATAGGGTCCAATAGCAGTCGGAGCCCAACAAGATAACTAAGGAAACAAGCGTATATACAGGAAGCCCAAATACAAATAATAATGGGCTTTGTTATTGTTGATATCATTTGAGCCATATTAAATTTAATGTAAACAATCTCAATAAATTTACAGTGTTTTATGACAAATAGAATTAAAAAGAGGTTAGTAATCCTTACTATATATAGTCTACACCTTAATTTTTTGATACTATAGATTTGGAACGGGCCAAATTATACATTTTTCATATTTTGAGGACGTCAAGTGAAATTTACAAACTTATGTCAAGTGTGTTATAGTTCTTCATGTCTGTCACCGAATACCCGATTTAAAATCATAGCTAACCGGACCGCACCTTGAGCCACCCGTTTCATAACAATCGGCAACCGTGAATTGAAGTACTCGTCTGCGTAAGATCGATAATGTGAGTAGTCTTGCTTGCCCAAACAGATCATATGCATACCCTTGAAGAACACATCATAAAATTGAAAATTACAAAAAACACCCTAAACTCTAGCTTAATTAGGAAATGACCTGAAAGAGTGTCCCCTGATTCAACATTTTTGTACCCCCATTCACAAGCCAAGTCTATGCTCTCCGTCGCGTACCTGCCCCGTACACAAATTCAACGTTAAATTCAAGTTTTTTTTTTTTTTTTTTTTTTTTGCATTGATCTATAGTACTAATACTCACTTATCGACACAAGAGGCGATGCCCGCACATTTCTTCCAAGAGCCGACTTCCGAAGACCATATTCCCTGTTCGATCAAAAATTCGATTTTTCAGTGAGTGATTCGACTAAGCCTATGGTAATATATGAGGTTAATTTACTTTACCTCAGTTATGTTTTTCTGAATGTCTTGTTGCAGGAGGTTGATGTCTTTATCGTAAAAATCCGCGGTGGCCGTAAGAATTATCTCCCGATCCCAAACCTTATAAAAAGGCGCGTAATTTCGTAAACAATCAATCAATCGTGCTATATATCACTTTCCAAAAACGCTACAACAAGATGATATATACTCACGTGGTGTAGATTGGACCTATGTCCGAACCAATGCAACTCTATGGTGTTTCCGCCTTTATCGCTCGTAGACCCAACGTGCATCGGCTAACAACGACAAAAAAGAAACTCAAAACCTCTTACAAAAAAAAAACAGTTGATTCAACACGAGAAAACATCGATTATATATATACCTGATGGAGATCTCCCACAAAGTGTGCTAAGAACAGCAAGGCTTCTGTCATGTTATCTGCGACACGTGATTCCCCGTAAATACGAAATGAAGTAAAAAAAAAAAAAAGACCGATAATCGAATATATTATCTTACGTCGCCTATCAGAGGTTCCGTGGGTGTAATGCGAGAGCTGATTGGTGAAGTTTCGAACAGCGCCCGCTACACACATGTTCTTATCTCCTTGTGGATTATGGCAGTCCCCTTATATATATATATATATATATATACACCAATCCATTCAATATTCATTAGTAATAAGTAATAAAACGATTTGTTTGTTTAATTTTTCGGACTTACTCTGATATTTAAAATTGCAGGCTTGATCAGGGGTGTCGATGAAGTGAAGTGGGCCCGTCCAACTGTACGTGTGCCAATGCCTTACTTGGTCGGGCCAAACACAAAGAGCCGATAAATTTCCTTGTACATAGTCTGGTAGCAGCATTCGAACAGCGTGAGCAGCCTCGGCCTCCAGCAGGTCCTATATATATATATATATATATACTCTTACGTACTAGGAATTGAACATATATTATATATATAATTAATCCAGAAATATTGTTTTCTACCTGAGCTATTTTGCAGGTCATGGCATGACCCTCCTTACTCCAAGCTTCGACATGGTCCTCGTAAACGAGACAAATAACAAGCACGGAGAATAGGCATTTCGTTAGTACTCCTCTTAAGCCCGACATGTTGGTTCGATTAGATGACGAATAATACGATGAGGATGATGATATATATAGAGAGAGAGAGATACGTACACACAAAATTCATTGATACAATATGTTAAGGATGCGTACAAGATAAAGGCTTCATGGATAATGAATGCAAGCAACAACAAGAGATGAGTGACTTTGCTTTTCAGCAAATGTTGACTTGTGGGACAATCAACTACTACTAATCTGGACGTGTGAGGAAAAGGGGTGCGAAATCATTTTACGACTATAACCAACCAAGACAATATCAAATTGACAAATTATGCCGCCCCAGAAGCATATGGTGATGCAAGTGCAATTTATAAGATCGATTATTGAATAGATAATTTGATTAAAAAATTGAAATATTATGAAAAATGGCCAAAGACTGGATTGAGGTGAAATTTCTTGTAAATCCATTATATAAGAAAAAAATCAAATTTTGTATAACAATAAGAAAATAATAAATAAAACAAAATTCAATGGGAAATTGATACGAAACCAAAAAAAATCAGGGCCAAAGCAAAAGCAAGTAGAAAAAAATAGTATGAAGGCGATAGTGATCACCGAGGCGGGTGGGCCTGAAGTGCTCCAACTTCGGGAAGTCGATGACCCGAACATCAAAGACGACGAAGTCTTGATTAGGGTTGCAGCCACCGCACTCAACCGAGCCGACACCCTTCAGAGGCAGGGCAAGTATCCGCCTCCCAAATGCGAAAGCGAGTATCCGGGTCTCGAATGCTCCGGCGTAATTGAATCCGTCGGAAAAAATGTCCGTCGCTGGAAGATCGGCGACCAGGTTTCTTTTCCTTCTTCTTCAACTTGCCAATTTTAATTTTGGTTATTTTCTCTGTAAAGGGAAACGGAATAGAATGCCTTTGGTTTTGAGTTTATTGGGTGAAAGTCTTTCTCGTGCTTGTCATGTGTTCGATGAAATGACTGTTGGGATGGAAATAAAATTTAAATTTGAGTGCGTTCGAATTGGGGTTAGTGTTGAGTTCTGACTTCTGATATGCGAGTTGTGTGTTAATCAGGTTTGTGCTCTTCTCAGTGGAGGAGGTTATGCTGAGAAAGTTGCAGTGCCTGCTGGGCAAGTTCTTCCTGTTCCAGATGGTATTTCTTTGCAGGACGCGGCTGCTTTTCCGGAGGTCGCGTGTACGGTTTGGTCCACTGTATTTATGATAAGCCACCTGTCGAAAGGGGAGACTTTCCTGGTATGTTTTTTATCCATTGCTCGATTTGGTTTCTCACTTTCAGCATCTGACTTGTGGTTGATTGTTCTAGTCTAAGTAATTGCGTAAAGTTTTCATATTATGAACAAACCACAGTATGATCTTTTCGTAAGAAACTATAATATTAAACCCCATTATTAATCTAACGTGAAAAGTCCAACCACGACAGATAGTATGGGACAGAGGGAGTAGTTTTTATTTGCAAATATCGTGAATCGATGTAAATTTATTGGTCTTGTTCTGCCTTAGTTGTGTCATTTCTGAGTCTGGATAAAAATCTAAAACCCAAAATGAAAGAAGAGATTGTAAGAGCTTCACTGATAAGATTCATAAAGCTGTGAAGTTTCCTAATTCGGAGAAGGTCTCAAAGATAATTTTGGAGCCTGTCTAGTACCTGTAATCGATTATATCTTTTGACGAATATGTGTAATTTCAGATACATGGGGGCTCCAGTGGTATTGGCACTTTTGCTATCCAGATGGCTAAATAAAACGGCATCAAAGTTTTCGTTACTGCAGGTTTTAATGCAATGTCGATATCCAGTGATTTTGAATATCAACGATTTCCACCTGAAACTTCCACTGATAATATTAATTCTATCACATAGGTAGCGATGAAAAACTGGCTGCTTGCAAAGACCTAGGAGCTGATGTTTGCATCAATTACAAGACTGAGGATTTTGTTTCGCGGGTGAAGGAAGAAACCGGAGGACAAGGTTGAATGGTTTTAGTTGCATTGCCATAGATTTAGTTTTTGCAATCTCAATTGGCTTGATATTCCATTGTTGTTGTGGTGTCTAAGTAACTCTCAGTGGTCTTAATCAGAGCTGTCGAATTCTGGCACGTTTTGGGCTGAATTTTTTACCAGACGTGGGCAATATAGACATGAAAAAGTTCGATTTCTTTTGCCAGCTCTAGTTTTAAAATTCAACTAAGTGACTATTGTTAAATGACAGGTGTTGATGTCATACTGGACAACATTGGTGCATCATACTTGAAAAGGAACTTAGAGAGCCTGAATTTCAATGGGAGGCTTTTCATAATAGGGTTTATGGGCGGAGTTGTGACCGAAATTAACCTCGCCAGTTTGCTATCACGACGTCTTACTGTGCAGGGTAACATGCCTAAGCTCTTCTGACATGATTTTCCTTTAGTCTTACAATTTTGCTTCTACGGGTAAATAGATCATCAACATGGAAATTATCATGATATAAGGTGAAGTGGTACCATGCATGAGGATATTTTTTTTTTCTCGTGATGACCTTTATGTTTCTTCTTGTTTACTTATCCCACAGAATTTTGATATCAGGATTTATAAGTTTTTTTCAAAATTCTTTATTTTTATAAAGTAGGGATAGTTACAAAGTAGCCTCGAATTTGGCCGGATCACAAAAAAATGAGAAAAAAAAATGCAATCTTTTGAAATTACAAAATGTACCCCTGAGATCTGAGTCAGTCTTAAAATTAAAAATTAACGGGTTTCACTGTTATATTTTATAAAGGTAAATGATTTTATTGTATTCCCCTTATGAAGATATGAAGGATGGGTAAGATACAACAAAATCGAAGGGGTGGTTGCGTAATTTCGAAAGTTTCCATTTTTTTACCCTCTCTTCTTTAGTCATGCCTCAAGGCTACTCTAAGTATAAAATTACTTTCAATTTCATGAATTGTTGTACCAACTCGAATTAATTTCACGGCTTGGATATAGCTGCTGGCCTGCGTAATAGGAGCCCAGAAAACAAGGCTGAGATTGTGAGCGAGGTGGAGAAAAGTGTGTGGCCAGCGATTACTTCGGGCAAGGTAAAACCGGTCGTGTACAAGTCTTTCCCATTACAAGAATCAGCAGAAGCTCATCAGCTCATGGAAAGCAGCAAGCACATAGGAAAGATTATACTCCTTGTTCAGTAATCTGTGTCCAGTTTTAGTGTGCACTTTTTGTATTAAATAAAGAAAAATACAGTGTGCTCTTGGACTCTTCCTGTACTAATTGTCTCTTGTTTCGGTACACTACTAAACTTGACAATAGAAAGGAGGACGGATATTTTGTTTTTTCTTCCATGTGTTTTCTTTATAGTGGGTGAGTCGGATATATTTTCCAGTCAAGGTACATGAGATAGAATTTAGGGCTCCAAATGGCCTGAGCTGTGTGGAGGAGAATTGATGATTTTGACCTAGGATCAATATCTTAACAATGCTCGAGCTGGAGAACAAAGACGTAGTGTAGTGTATTTTTGTTCATCAAGAAATTGAACCTATACATAAAATTTGGAATTTGTTTCAGTTTCATATCAAACCAGAGATTTCCTTTCTGGTTAGAGATTTACTTTCTTTAAAAAACACCTCATTTTGATAAAGTTAAGGGAATGGTGCGTTGAGTATAGAGCCAGGTTGGATTAAGTCCAATGTGGAAATGGTAGTATCAAATCGGGAGTTTTATGCGACTTTGTTAATTCAAAGAAAAACGGACAAGAAAGGAGAGTGAGCATGAAATATGAAGAGAACTAATTAAACGCAAACAATATTCACATTACAGTGATGATTTGATCCATCATCATTAAGGCAGACATAATGCCCACAATACAGTGATGCACGCACTAGCACAGCGTTTGCTCCATTTAGGAGTAAATTAACTGAACGGATCGCAATAAAACATAATGTGCTTATTATAATATCATATTTGCAGGAATTTCAAACATGATTTGACTTCAATCAAAGTTTCTCAAAGGACACTTCAATCCAAACATAATTGTTGCAAAATTCATTACGGGTGCACATTATTATCAAATAATTCATCATCAACAAGTTTTTCATTATTTTATTAATATAAAACTTCCCGTGCACATTATAATAATTTTAAAAACAGGAGTGAACGACTTGGCAAGGGAGACGTTACAAAAGGTACGAGTTTTTTTACCATTCTTCTATGATTTATGTTATCATTATGTATGTATATTGATGCAGGTGAATTGAATGAGATTGATTATGTTGTATGTGTATATTTGAATAACAATGAAATTGTATATGACAGTTGGCATGTGTCTTTGTGCTATATGATTTGAATACCTGAAATTATATTTTGGAATTATGAAATTATGAACTTGTCAGGATTTGAGGCACCGAAATATATTCGCACGAGGCAAAAAAATAATATTATAAAACCTGTTACCCAGAAGGGTCAGTCAATTTATTTTATTTTTCTCTTATATGATATTGACCGTTAATAAAAAAAAAGATTAAAGGCATCGTAGTTTATAACCGACTACTTTTCTTGACTCTGACATTCGAGTCCGATCTGCCCTCTAGCCTATCGTCTAGTTCTACTTACGTACCGGCATGGTCCCACTTATTTATCTCTTTCAGAGGAGTACCATCTCTGGGTGGTGAGATTACGCTGCAGCTCGACCTGCATTCAGAAGGAAGAAATTAACTTTATTAAATCTGTTTGACTTTGGTCTTCGGGTAGAAGCTCGTAGACGACAGTTTTTGGGAGGAGGCATGATGATGGTTAGAGTATTAAAAAAATTAATAAATTAAAACATAAAGTAAAACTTAATTAAAACTCATATGTGAATTGATGTTTAGTTACGTGAATATATGTGTATGAATATATGCTGGTGTAATTATAACGTGATCTAAGTTATTTCTATTTAAATCAATTCAGCTCAATCCGAATTCTAACATGTTTTTATCTCAAGCATCAGCTCACCCCTAATTCTAACATGTTTTTACTTCAAGCATGAATAGAGATGGAATGATTTGATAAAGTACAAATGAAGGCGTAACCAAAAATTCAGGGCCAAAGCAAAAGCAAAAAATACCAAGTATGAAGGCAATAGTGATCACCGAGGCAGGCGGGCCTGAAGTGCTTCAGCTTCGGGAAGTCGATGACCCGAACATCAAAGACGACGAAGTCTTGATTAGGGTTGCAGCCACCGCACTCAACAGAGCCGACACCCTTCAGAGGCAGGGCAAGCATCCGCCTCACAAAGGCGAAACCGAGTATCCGGGTCTCGAATGCTCCGGCGTGATTGAATCCGTCGGGAAAAATGTCCGTCGCTGGAAGATCGGCGACCAGGTTTCTTTTCCTTCTTCTTCAACTTACCAATTTTATTTTTGGTTTTTTTTTCTCTGTAGAGGGAAACGGAATAGATTTTGACTGGTTTTGAGTTTATTGGGTTTGTAATAAAATCAATTTTGGTGGTTTAATTAAAGGTCTTGCTGATGCTTGTTATGTGTTCGATGAAATGACTGTTGGGATGAAATAAATGTAAATTTAATTGTGTTCGAATCGGGGTTAGTGTTGAGTTCTGACTTCTGATATGCGAGTTGTGTGTTAATCAGGTTTGTGCTCTTCTCAGTGGAGGAGGTTATGCTGAGAAAGTTGCAGTGCCTGTTGGGCAAGTTCTTGACGCAGCTGCTTTTCCGGAGGTCGCGTGTACGGTTTGGTCCACTGTATTTATGATAAGCCACCTGTCGAAAGGGGGAGACTTTCCTGGTATGTTTTTTATCCATTGCTCGATTTGGTTTCTCACTTTCAGCATCTGACTTGCGGTTGATTGTTCTACTCTGTAGATGTTAGTTTTGGTGACAACATATGTGTTTGTTGTTTTTGTCTTTGATCTCAGGTGAAGGTTGAGTGAATGCACAATATTCAACATGAAGTTCATCTTTCAAGTTCATGCGACTGAAGTCGCACGACATTGCATCATCACACCAAGCGACAGGAGTCGCACGCGACAAGAGTCGCGTGACTTTCGCTCCCCACCATGCGACTGGCGTCGCTCGAACCGGCCTCTCCTCACTATGCGACAGGAGTCGCACGCGACAGGCGTCGCGTGACTCTGCCCCTCCAAGTTATGCGACAGGAGTCGCTTGACCTCCCCCTGCCAACTAGTGCGACTGGTGTCGCACGCGACATGCGTCGCACGTCCGTGTTGTGCGACTAGCGTCGCACGTGATGTTGCTGCTTCATCCCGCGCGACTGGAGTCGCATGCCGTGGCCTCTTCTACTCTATGTGTCAACTGATACATGATGTGCTATTTACTACTTCAACTATATCGACGACCATGAAGACGATGAAATACGAAATGTTCAACGACGAGTGTTCACCACGATGAAGTTGAAGATGAAGTGTTGAGATCGACGGAGTCAAGATGTGTTGAAGCCTGAAGTTAAAGAAATCAAAGATTCAAGATTCGAAGATTCAAGAATCGAAGATTCAAGATTCCAAGATTCAAGAATCGAAGATTCCAAAAAGTGATGTCATCTATGGAATTGTTGCATCATCCAAGCATGTGGCCAATCAGAATGCTCCATTTCCTTGCTCCACATGTGCGGCTCATCTATATAAACCCATGGAAGCTAAATACTTCACTTGACGATTTTGAGAGATCGAAATCCGATATCCGAGTATCAACGTTCGTTGTTTACGGCTTTCTGCCTTAAGAGTTTTGGTAGTTGTTTTGTGCTGTGCACCGATAGTAGAGTTATGTGATTTAGCTCTAGGTGATATAGTACTAGATCATTAGTTCGTTGGAGTGCTACGTCACTTGGGATACGACTCTTGATCATTCCGTCTACCTTTCTCCACAAGTGTAATAGTTAGTTTTGTTTATCAATGAAATGAACCTATTACATAACTTTGTCTTCACTACTCTACTTTACTCTTGTTGAGTTCGAACATACTTCACATACCGAACGACATCCGAAGCAAGCAAGTGTTAAGTGTGAGAGCAGAGTTGTTGAAGTATTAGTGTTTAAGACCGACTTCACGAAAAGTTGGTATCCTACGTCGAAGACGTAATTTCATAGTCTCAGTAATTGCGTAGAGTTTTCATATTATGAACAAACCACAGTATGATCTTTTCGTAAGAAACTATAATATTAAACCCCATTATTAATCTAACGTGAAAAGTCCAACCACGACAGATAGTATGGGACAGAGGGAGTAGTTTTTATTTGCAAATATCGTGAATCGATGTAAATTTATTGGTCTTGTTCTGCCTTAGTTGTGTCAGGAGTAATTCTCATCTCTGAGTCTGGATAAAATTCTAAAACCCAAAATGAAAGTAGAGATTGTAAGAGCTTCACTGCTAAGATTCATAAAGCTGTGAAGTTTCCTAATTCGGTGTAGGTCTCTCAGATAATTTTGGAGCCTATCTAAGTACCTGTAATCGATTATATCTTTTGACGAATATGTGTTGTTGAGGATTCGCACAACAAGGTCCAACCAACCGAATAAATCCGATCAAATTGGACTTTCATAAACCACACGATGTGAACTACTCAAAACCGAACGAATATGATTTGACTCTCCAGCTCACAATCACTCACGATATATGTGAACGGCAGCGGCAGCGGATGGGGTCGCTCATGGCAGCGGCAGAGGCATTGTCGAAGGCAGTGGCAAAGGCAGGGCAGTGGCATTGACTACGGCAGCATTTGCGCTGGGGTAGTTCGCTTCATCGACTACCATATTACCAAACTTCAAGATGTGACATCGTTGAAGGTGGAGACAATGGCCAAGGCTATCAACCAAGCTTCAGTATAGAGTCGAACCACCTAAACTTTCCAAGTTAGGTTAATTTCCAAGAATGATAGAACCTTCATCCATCTCCTCAAAACCATCTAACCACTGCCGCATGGGTCTTATGTGAACTGTGCATCCTGAATCTTTGATCCACCTTGCCCCCTTCCTTGGAGTGACAATTGAAGGCCTGCTGCAGTTCCCCCTGCCGCAGTTACTGCCTCAGCAACATCATCGCCGTGATGTGCTAGATCTATCCTCGATTTAGCTACATCTTGAAGACAAGATAATCTTTCTTCAAGAACCTCAAACCACTGCCTCCTAGGTCTTATGTGAACCGTGCACCCTGAATCTTTAATCCACTATGCCCCCTTCCTTGAAGGGACAATCGGAGGCCTGCCGCATAACCCTGCCGCAGTTGCTGCCTCAGCAACATCATCGCCGTGATGTGCTAGATCCATAATCCACTATGCCCCCTTCCTTGAAGTGACAATCGGAGGCCTGCCGCATAACCCTGCCGCAGTTGCTGCCTCAGCAACATCAGCTTCGTGATGTGCTAGATTCATCCTTGATTCAGCTCCTTCTTAAAGAGATGACCCCTCCTCAAGAACCTGGTTTTGTTACCTTGAAAACACCATGTGCCTTCATGAGATGATGCCTTGTTCTTCACTCTTCCGACTCCTCTTCTGAAGTTTCCTTGAGTACCAACTCTCCAGTTCCTGCCGTGACGTCTCGACAGCCGGCTCCTTGGACACAACAATTATTAACGTGCCTCCAAGACACCTAATCATCGTCGTAGTGCCCCTGCGAACAACCCTTGCCTTCTGGTTCTGCCATAGTGCCTGCCTTTTCAGTACCTGCCGGAACTTCGTCCTGCCGCAGAGCCTGCCTGAGTACCTGCTGCCGCAGCGTCAGCTGCATCATCCATAGGTTTATCAGTTCTCCTTGCCTGGAGAATGGCAGTGCTAGCAGCAACCTCCTGCTGTGTTTTCATCGCCTAGCCTTTGATCCTACAAGGACCAAAGTTATTCTTGTCGACGCCTTGTCCTCATCATCCTTCTTCGATCCAAGCTTCAGCATCTTCTCGTGATTTATCTTCCCACAGACGGCGCCACTTGTTGAGGATTCGCACATCAAGGTCCAACCAACCGAATAAATCCGATCAAATTGGACTTTCATAAACCACACGATGTGAACAACTCAAAACCGAACGAATATGATTTGACTCTCCAGCTCACAATCACTCACGATATATGTGAACTCACAAGAATATAAAAGCACGATAAACAACACACACAAGACAAGATTTTACGAGCTTCGGTATCGCGCTGCCTATGGCGAGGCAGCCTTTACCTACGTGCTCGGGGAGAGGAATGTTTCTTCTTTATTAAACGGAAACGAGATTACAATCACTCTTGATAATCCTGAGCCAACAAGGCGTAAGCGATTATCGATCTAACCTCACGTCTAATAACAAGTATTGAAACCCTAATACTTTCGCCATGCCTCTCTCTCACGTTTCGCTGCTGTGCTCGAAGCGAGTTATATAGGCTTCCTGGACGTCGCTTTATGGTAGGAATAGGTTCTTTGTCCTCCAAGGATTCCGTTGCCTTTTGAATCACCTCAATCGGATAAGTATAGAAAGAGATATTCAATTTTTGGTCTCTTACCAAAAATAGGAAATCCTGCCTAGATCTTGCCTCCTGCCAGGGAACCGGTTTCTGCCTTCGCACTGCGGCAGACTTAACGCCTTCGTCCTGCCGCATGAAACTGCCTTACATAAATTTAGAATTTCGAACATATTTTCACAAATCTCCACCTTGTTCAAACTTCTAAATACATGTCACCTATCTTGCAGTAGTGATCAAGTACTGCTCATCCCTGCCGAATCAAGAAATCAAGCAAATCCTTTGCAACCACCTTATTCACCAATCCATGATCGAACCCGACCATCCGACTCCAGTCCCAGCATGATTTCAGACCATACTGACCCTCAATATGATCATACACGATCATAAATCTCCTAGTATTGTCATTAGGCTTCAGCCTGCCACGCCCAATACTACCGCAGCTCCTGCCTTAGGTTCTGAATTCCCAAATTCTTCAACACCATCTCGCGGCATCAAGAATTTGCATATGACATAAGTCATATAATCCGAAAGTAGATGTCCCTCCACCTTCCCGCACCTCCTCCAGAGACGACTTCATCAAGTTAGCAACTCACAACTCTGCCTGCCGCAGCCTGATCTTGTTGCCTAACTCGGCCCCCTGTGGCAGCATGAGAATGCCTACCACAACCCTGCAGCACCACGAGAGTGCCTACTGCAGTCCCTGCGGCACCACGAAAGTGCCTGCCGCAGCCCCTGCACAATTTCAACATTGTGAGGTTGTCCTCTTGGGACTTGATGCAAAAATGCATCTCCGACATGAAATATGGAGCGCGATCCATTTTCATATCCCGGAAAGTTGATGTAGATCACCTTTCCCCACCTCCGGATATCACCAGAGCGTGAATCCTCCAAGTCAACAACTCACAGAACTGCCTGCCGCAGCCTTAGTCTTGCCGCTGCCCTTGAACCTTGCAATAGCATCGCAATGCCTACTGCAGCCCCTTCACAATGCTCGGAAGCTTGTGAAACAGTCCACGTGGGACCAGATGTCGATGCACGTCCATACTGGTACTCTTTTCCGCAATCGCCCTTGCGGTAGTTGCTACCGTAGTCGCTATCGTAGTCTCTACATGCAGTCTCTACCATAGCCAATGCCTCCACCTCGAGAAGCATTATATACTGTTGAAGTATCTCGAACGAGTCTAATCAACCCCATGCATCACATCACCATAACAAGAGTCTTAGCATGACCGCTTCATCTTGTTATATCCGGCAGAAGAACGTCGTATATGCCCCTGCCATGCCATATGGCAGACCCTGCCATGTCTGTACCCTACCACACTAACACTTGAATGCTTCAATGTTGTGCTTTCCGGTAGTTACACCACACGGCTACCTGTAGAGTTCGTGCAGTAGTACCTACTGCTGCCGTAAATACCACTTGTGTGTACAGCGGTTGTTCCTACTTAACCAAGCCTTTCCAAGAAGTCTTTCTGCCTCTAAGCTTGAACAAGCATTATTAAGAAGAAGTCAATCTTCTCTGCTTGAAACAAAGTGAACCATAACTTATCTATAATTAACGAACAACTTGACACCAAATCCACCTTCAAATGTCACTGCCTTGACACTTGGCTTTACGGTAATCCCTATTGCCCCTGTCTAGGCAATAGTAGTCTCTGCCTCCACTTGAAATAGCGGAAACCATCTGCCTCTTTCCCTGACATATACCAGGCCTTGTTGCTTTGTCCCTAAGTAGATTAATGATGGTTGAACCAATGATTCCAGCCCATCCCCTTGGTACATCTCTTGCACCTCCTTCTACTCATGAGTATAGCCCGCAACAAATGCTGCGGTAGTTGCCGCTACACCAACAACAATCCTTGTTGATTTTCTAGTATCAAGACTACCAAAATCAACATCCTCACATCCAATTCGAGTATCATCCCTGACCTCCATCTTCTTGGACGTGAAACCATAACCCATGGTTACATTGACATACCTCAACAACCTTCGAACTGCCACCAGTGACTCCCGCTCATACTCCTCGATATCACACCCATATCCTGGTCAATATCAGGCTTGCTATACACCATAGCATGTATGAGATTTCCCAGTGCTATTAAGGCACTGCTGCCCTGGCTGCTGCGGCGGTTACCCCTGCCGCAGGGCAATTCTCCACAGAAAGTCTTATGTGCTGCCTAAGGGAAGTTGCGCAACTCCACCTCAAAAATAGCAACACTATCCTGTCATTCGCACCTTGTTCCACCATTAGAGCATTATACACAACATCAGTTCGTGCAAACCCCTTTGGTTGATGAATGACAATATCATTCGCACCTTCTTCCACCATTAGAGCATTTAACACAAATCAACTCGTGCAAACCTCTTAGGTTGATGAATGATCCTCCTTTCTGCATAACTGGACAACCGATACACTCCCGATCAGTTTTATGTTGAGTATTATCAATCAAGTAGTCGCTCTGCCACGAACTACTTCCCGACAGTCGCTCTGCCGCAGCCATTGCCGCTGCTGCTGCCCTGTCGTTGCCATCGACGATGCCTTGGCCATTGTCTCCACCTTCAACGATGTCACATCTTGAAGTTTGGTAATATGGTAGTCGATGAAGCGAACTACCCCAGCGCAAATGCTGCCGTAGTCAATGCCACTGCCCTGCCTTTGCCACTGCCTTCGACAATGCCTCTGCCGCTGCCATGAGCGACCCCATCCGCCGATGCCTTCACCTTCAGTGATGCTTGAACACCCTGAGGCTATTTAATTCGGTAATCGCTGTTGCGATTTACCCCAGCGCAGTTGCTGCCGCAGTCCTTGTCACTGCCTGCTGCCTCTGCCGCTGCCCGGCATGATGAACAAGATATACTTTCCATCATCCCTTGTCCCTGTTCTAGATGGGCCCGGAGATCAGAATGAATGTAATCTAAGTTCCCTTGTCACCCGAAGTGATGGCATACTCTACCGCAACTAATCCCGTAGCTACTGCCATAGGTGCTGCCTTAACTCTGCCGCAGGTTTTGCCTACCTGCTGCTGCCACCACAATACTGCCTACCACAGTAATTGCAATGCCCTCAGATAACACACTCCATTCCTCTACTCTCCTTCCAACACTAACGTGATACCTCTCTTCCCTTGGAAGAATCCTCCATTAGAACATGAACAATCCTTGGTTAAAAGCTTCGACAAGCTATCAACCAAGCTTCAGTATAGAGTCGAACCACCTAAACTTTCCAAGTTAGGTTAATTTCCAAGAATGATAGAACCTTCATCCATCTCCTCAAAACCATCTAACCACTGCCGCATGGGTCTTATGTGAACTGTGCATCCTGAATCTTTGATCCACCTTGCCCCCTTCCTTGGAGTGACAATTGAAGGCCTGCTGCAGTTCCCCCTGCCGCAGTTACTGCCTCAGCAACATCATCGCCGTGATGTGCTAGATCTATCCTCGATTTAGCTACATCTTGAAGACAAGATAATCTTTCTTCAAGAACCTCAAACCACTGCCTCCTAGGTCTTATGTGAACCGTGCACCCTGAATCTTTAATCCACTATGCCCCCTTCCTTGAAGGGACAATCGGAGGCCTGCCGCATAACCCTGCCGCAGTTGCTGCCTCAGCAACATCATCGCCGTGATGTGCTAGATCCATAATCCACTATGCCCCCTTCCTTGAAGTGACAATCGGAGGCCTGCCGCATAACCCTGCCGCAGTTGCTGCCTCAGCAACATCAGCTTCGTGATGTGCTAGATTCATCCTTGATTCAGCTCCTTCTTAAAGAGATGACCCCTCCTCAAGAACCTGGTTTTGTTACCTTGAAAACACCATGTGCCTTCATGAGATGATGCCTTGTTCTTCACTCTTCCGACTCCTCTTCTGAAGTTTCCTTGAGTACCAACTCTCCAGTTCCTGCCGTGACGTCTCGACAGCCGGCTCCTTGGACACAACAATTATTAACGTGCCTCCAAGACACCTAATCATCGTCGTAGTGCCCCTGCGAACAACCCTTGCCTTCTGGTTCTGCCATAGTGCCTGCCTTTTCAGTACCTGCCGGAACTTCGTCCTGCCGCAGAGCCTGCCTGAGTACCTGCTGCCGCAGCGTCAGCTGCATCATCCATAGGTTTATCAGTTCTCCTTGCCTGGAGAATGGCAGTGCTAGCAGCAACCTCCTGCTGTGTTTTCATCGCCTAGCCTTTGATCCTACAAGGACCAAAGTTATTCTTGTCGACGCCTTGTCCTCATCATCCTTCTTCGATCCAAGCTTCAGCATCTTCTCGTGATTTATCTTCCCACAGACGGCGCCACTTGTTGAGGATTCGCACATCAAGGTCCAACCAACCGAATAAATCCGATCAAATTGGACTTTCATAAACCACACGATGTGAACAACTCAAAACCGAACGAATATGATTTGACTCTCCAGCTCACAATCACTCACGATATATGTGAACTCACAAGAATATAAAAGCACGATAAACAACACACACAAGACAAGATTTTACGAGCTTCGGTATCGCGCTGCCTATGGCGAGGCAGCCTTTACCTACGTGCTCGGGGAGAGGAATGTTTCTTCTTTATTAAACGGAAACGAGATTACAATCACTCTTGATAATCCTGAGCCAACAAGGCGTAAGCGATTATCGATCTAACCTCACGTCTAATAACAAGTATTGAAACCCTAATACTTTCGCCATGCCTCTCTCTCACGTTTCGCTGCTGTGCTCGAAGCGAGTTATATAGGCTTCCTGGACGTCGCTTTATGGTAGGAATAAGTTCCTTGTCCTCCAAGGATTCCGTTGCCTTTTGAATCACCTCAATCGGATAAGTATAGAAAGAGATATTCAATTTTTGGTCTCTTACCAAAAATAGGAGATCCTGCCTAGATCTTGCCTCCTGCCAGGGAACCGGTTTTTGCCTTCGCACTGCGGCAGACTTAACGCCTTCGTCCTACCGCATGGAACTGCCTTACATAAATTTAGAATTTCGAACATATTTTCACATGTGTAATTTCAGATACATGGGGGCTCCAGCGGTATTGGTACTTTTGCTATCCAGATGGCTACATACAACGGCATCAAAGTTTTCGTTACTGCAAGTTTTAATGCAATGCCGATATTCCAGTGATATTGAATATCGATTTCCATTGGACTCCCTTAAACATACACTGATTATTTTACTTCCGTCACATAGGAAGCGATGAAAAACTGGCTGCTTGCAAGGATCTAGGAGCTGATGTTTGCATCAATTACAAGACTGGGGATTTTGTTTTGCGGGTGAAGGAAGAAACTGGAGGACAAGGTTGAATGGTTTTAGTTGCATTGCCATAGATTTAGTTGTTGCAATCTCAATTTGTTTGATATTGTATTGTTGTTTGTTGTTGTGGCGTCTAAGTAACTCTCAGTGGTCTTAATCAGAGCTGTCAAATTCTGTCCCTTTCTGGGATGATTTTTTTACCAGACGTGGGCTATATAGACACGGAAAAGTTCGATTTCTTTTGCCAGCTCTAGTTTTAAAATTCAACTGACTATTGTTAAATGATAGGTGTTGATGTCATACTGGACAACATTGGTGCATCATACTTGAAAAGGAACTTGGAGAGCCTAAATTTCAACGGGAGGCTTTTCATAATAGGATTTATGGGCGGAGTTGTGACCGAAATTAACCTCGCCAGTTAGCTATCACGACGTCTTACTGTGCAGGTTAACATGCCTAAGCTCTTCTGACATGCTTTTCCTTTAGTCTTACAATTTTGCTTCTACGGGTAAATAGATCATCAACATGGAAAATCATGATATAAGGTGAACTGGTAACATGCACGAGGATAAATGTTTTTTTTCTCGTGATGACCTTTATGGCTCTTCTTGTTTACTTATCCCACAGAATTTTGATATCAGGATTTAGAAGTCTTTTCAAAATTCTTTATTTCATAAAGTAGGGATAGTTACAAAGTAGCCTCGATTTTGACCGAATCCCAAAAAAAAATGTGATCTCTTGAAATTACAAAATGTACCCCTGAGATCTGTCAGTCTTAAAAAATATAGTGTGCTCTTCATGTACTAATTTGTCTCTTGTTTTGATGTACTATAAAACTTGTATAATAGAAAGGAGGACGTATGTGTTTGGTATTTTTCATGTTTTTTTGTTACAGTGGGGGAGAGTCGAATGAATTTTCCAGTCCAGGTAAATGAGATGGAATCATGGAATTTAGGGCTCCAAATGGCCTGAGCTGTGTCGGGGAGAGTTGATGATCTCGACCTAGGATCAATTTATCTTAACAATGCTCGAGCTGGAGAGAAAAGAAGTAGTGTTGTTTAACCTCACAAGTCATATGCCCTTTACAAAAATCCTAGATTGATGAATTTTTGTTTCAAAGGCCTTTTTGAGTCGTAAACCCTAAACAAAAACACATATTGTTTAGTGTATTTTTTGTTCATCAAAGAATTGAACTGATAAATTAGTGAAAAAATAAGAGTATTATTATTTGTACCCTAAAAACTCTAAAGATACCTTCTTTTATATTACAATAATCTCATTAGTTTAAAAATGTCTGAAATAATCATTTTTAACCAACAAATCTTAAAACATACTCCGTTTATGATACAGAGTACTTTTTTTTTTCCTTCTTCATTTTTCCATTTTTCATTTTTTCATCTTACCAGTTTTTATTTTATTTCTTTATTATGTAAATCAGATTTTTATTCTTTCACTTTAACGTGTAAGCCATATTTTGTATATTTAATTTCATTTCATTGTTTTGTTTTTTAATAATGTATCGATTTATTTTTTCATTGATAAATAAATTAAATAACTTAAAATTATTAATCATTCACAAAAATATTTAATTAAAAAATATATAAATTAATTAATTAATTAATTAATTAATTAATATTTAATGATTAATGAATTAATTAACAAATTTATAACTTTAAAATTAAGAAAATACAAATTAATTTAAATTTGATAATAAATTAATAAAAATAATAATTATAGAAATAAATGAAAAGTTAATAAATTATAGAATAAATTTAATTTTAATAGTCCATTAAATTAAATTTATTAATTAAATAATCGTAAAAAAATATATATTAATAAAAAACATAATAATCAAAATTATAACATTAAAAAATTAATTAAATACTATTTTTTGATAAAGTACAAAATAATTGAAATTTAATAAGGCATGAAAATAATTAATTATTTAATAAATAGTTTACATTTTGTTTTTAATTTTATTTGATAATTATTTTTTATTTTTAATATATTATTTAAATAATTTTTAGTTTTATTTAGTGTTTAATTTATTTGTAAGATGATTCTTATATTTAATTTATGGTTTAATTTTTTATTGTATATCTTTTTTTATTTAACTACTTCTTTTTTACTTTTATCATTTATTATTTAATACTTTATTATAACTATTAAATAAGTACAATATATAAATGGTGTTATGAATATTATTAATTAGTGAATGACTAGTTTACAAAAACCCTACTTTGTATCCTGTATAAAGGAGTTTCCCCATATAACTATATAAAGGGGTTTGAAATTACGTCTTCGACGTAAGATACCAACTTTTCGCGAAGTCGGTCTTAAACACTTAACACTTCAGCAACTTCGTTCGCACACACTCAACAAATGTAAGGTAAAGTTGTGAAGACAAAGTTATGTAATATTTTTCATTTCATTGATCACAAAACGAAAGCTATTACACGTGGAGAGAAAGGTAGACGGAATGATCAAAGGTCGTATCCCAAGTGACGCAGCACTCCAACGAACCAGAGACCTAGTACTACTACACCTAGATCTAAATCACATAACCCTACTAGTGGTGCACAGCACAAAACAACTACCAAAACTCTAAGGCTCAGCGCCAACAAACAACGATAGCAATACTTAAAATATCAGATTTCGTTCTCTCAAAATCGTCAAGTGAAGTCTTCAGCTTCCATGGGTTTATATAGGAGTGCCGCACATGTGGAGCGCTGATGTGGAGCAATCTCACTGGTCACATGCTTGGCTGACGTCACAGATCCATGGATGACATCACTTTTTGTACTTATTCTAGAATCTTTGATTCTTGAATCTTTGAATCTTGAATCTTCAATTTCTTCGACTTCAAACTTCAACTCTATCTTGACTCCATCGATCTCAATACTTCGTCCTCAACTCCATCGTGATAAACACTTGTCGTTGAGGCTTCAGCATTTCATCGTCTTCATGGTCGTCGATAGTATTGAAGTAGTAAATAGCAATCCCATACGTCGTTGGCACTTGAACTCAGATAGACATCTCAATGCACTTCGTTGACGTTGAAGGTGGGATGAACAGAACACCAAGTACCAGTTGGCACGTAAGGTGAACATGACATAAAATGCGACCCGTGTCGCAGATGTGGAGAGGGCAAGAATTGTGACTCCGTTCGCAATTGTTGAGGGTGCAGAGATTGCGAACCCATTCGCAATTGTTGGAGAGCAAGGATTCGCGAACCCGTTCGCAAGAGTTGGAGTGCAAGGATTGCGAACGTATTCGCAAATGTAGGAGTGGCACATGAATTGCGAACGCATTCGCAAATGTAGGAGAGTGCGAGGATTGCGAATCCATTCGCAAATGGTGGAGTGCAAGGAATTGCGAATGCATTCGCAATTGTAGGGGAGAGGCCAGATTTGCGACTCTGGTCGCAATTGTTGAAGAGGATGTGAATTGCGAATGTAGTCGAAATTTGATGATAGAGATAGCCCTTGAAGTGTGGATTCAATATCATCTTGAATCAAGTCAATCGGATCTCGCACGAAGGAGATATGGCTAAAATCGGCGGACTGCACATCCAATGGCAAGTCGTGCGACTCCAGTCGCACGCAGTGGAAGGTGCAGTGTGTGCGACTCCTGTCGCATGCGACTCTAGTCGCATTATTTTGGTTAGTTGTATTTATTGAAGTGTAGAATCCATATCATTTTGAATCAAGTCAATCAGAGCTCGTATGAAGGAGATATGACTAAAATCGACGGACTGCACATCCAATGGCAAGTCGTGCGACTCCAGTCGCACGCAGTAGAAGGTGCAGTGTGTGCGACTCCTGTCGCATGCGACTCTAGTCACATTATTTTGGTTCTTTGTAGTTCTTGAAGTGTAGAATCCATATAATTTTGAATCAAGTCAATCAGAGCTCGTATGAAGGAGATATGGCCATAGTCGACGGACTGCACATCCAAGCACTTACAGCGCAAGTTCGTGCGACTCCAGTCGCATGCGACTCCAGTCGTATGGTTTTGACATTTCTTGTCATATATGGATACGTAGCTCTTGAAGTGTGGATTCCATAGCATTTTGATTCAACACAATCGGAGCTTGTACGAGAAAGATATGACAATAGTCGACGGACAGCGCAAGGAACACACAAAGTTGATGCCAAAAACTTGTATTTACAATCTCCCTCTTTTTGGTACAACTCTTGTGAAACACATCAATCATGAGTAGACATGCAAAGCTTAGATGTTGTCGCCAAAACATACTTCGACAGGGTCTCTCCGTATAAATGAAATAATAACTCTATTCTCTCTCTTTAAACTCTATTATTCTCTCAATTTCTCTTGGACATTGTATATTCCTGAAGTAATATCAAATGTTCCCGAAGAACATTGTAATCTGATATTAATGAACTTATTCATAAATTGCTATCTTCAAGCAAGTAAATGTATAATGTTCCTGAAGAACATTATAATACGATATTCTTGAAATAATATCAAATTAATTATTTCTAGTAAATCAATTAAAATTTTAATATTTCTAAAGAATATTATGATATTATATTCTTAAAGAAATATCAAAAATTAAATGTTCCTGAAGAACATTGTGCGAGTCTTTCGTGGTCTAGTCATGTATGTGCAAACTCGACCCATGAATCAATTAAGGTATTTCCTGAATTCCAAAGTTGGTGAAACTTTAGGAAAAGTTAATCCAAACCTTGTTAAATAGGCAGATGGTTATTTGCTTGAATATTGGGATAGCCACATGAGTTTGAATCCCCATGAAAATTTGATATTCCTGAAGTATTATCAAATCAATTATTTTTA
Source organism: Euphrasia confusa (assembly GCA_954870475.1). Classification (NCBI taxonomy): domain Eukaryota; kingdom Viridiplantae; phylum Streptophyta; class Magnoliopsida; order Lamiales; family Orobanchaceae; genus Euphrasia; species Euphrasia confusa. Next base: position 25,874,003 of record OX940964.1, read on the forward strand.
ATATATCAATTAAAATGAATGTTCCCGAAGAACCTATACTCCGATTTAAAAATTATATTGATCGTTTTCAAAAGAATATCATGATTTCATATTATTCAATAAATATCAAATTAAATTGCTCCCGTAGTAGCAATAAGTTTTAAATGTTCCCGAAGAACATTATCATATGATATTCATAAATTAATATCAAAATTAAATTTTAAATGTTTTTGGAGAAAATCATAATATGATATTCCCGCGGAAATATCAAATCAAATTGCTTATGGTGTAGCAATTAAAAATTAAATATTTTAAATCGATATTGATATTTATAAGAAATAATGCAAAATATTCTTAAAAGAATATCTTTATTGATTTCTCCCGAATAAGCAAAGTTCAAACATTAAATGTTTTTTTTAATATGATGCTCATAGTGAAATATCATTGTTCTCGTTGAAACAATGATTGCATATGAATTATTCCTGAAGGATATCTTTTGAAAATCGAGAACAAACGTATCTTATTATGTCGGTACTCACGAAATATTGGAAAATTCGATTCCAAATAAAAGTAATTTCTGAGAAAATTATATATTGAGATTTATTTTGATCTCCGAAGGATCATTGGTAAAGATAATGTATTCCCGAAGGATCATTGGTAAATATACTGTTATTTCAAATGATCAAATGTTAAGAGTGAGCTCCAGCAGAGCTTTACTAATTATCCCCACGATTACATGTACTAAAACATGAAAATGATGCATATCATGATGCGTGGAAATTGTTATTTCTCATCTGCGAATTAATATGCAACTTATATTCATATCACCAATAGAGCGTATTTTCATGAACGAGCATATTAGAAAATAAGTTGTATTAAATATCTCGAGCCCACGATCCAGAAGATCACGATCCAAAAGATTGGTTTATAGCAATTACGCTGATTTGCATATTATTAAAAGAAGATCATTAAGAATATAAAAGATATATATGCCGAGAAATTTCATTGAATGAAAAGGATCTTCAATTCTAGATCCACGCACCAATGAATTGAACTCGAAGTTCATGAAAATAAGTGACTTGCAATATTCAGCAAGTAATCTGCCAAATTAATTTACATATTAATGAAGGTGTGACAAAATTACATATATTTGTGATACATGAACTATAAGAGTTCAAATACCAAAGAGATCAACTCAAATGTTGATTCTAATATACGCCAGAAGCGTAGTAGATCGATCTCAAGATATAAAATAAATCCGCAGAAAAACAAAGAAAGTCACCCTCAAAATCTCCTGAAGAGAGTTAGATAAAAATCTCATTGAAAAAGCATGTGCACATGATAATAGAAAATCATAGGATTGCGGAACAATCAAATAAAATATTTTGGGAAATGATTAAAGATTTGGTTGATATATTGAAATGTCATCAAATGGATAAATAAAAAGTCGTCAACGACATATTTTCCTCAAGAAGTTGCTCTAGAAAAATTGGATCCAAAACTTAAATCAATGATAGTGTGCCAGCAGCACTCGAAAAATAAGAAACGAGCAATTGGGGCTGAGCATGACTCGCTAAATAAAGATATATTTTGACTCTATAGTACACACCTCAAAATATTATCCTAGAAGGATATACGTGGGTGTTCGTAAGAAAAACGAGTAATGATGTGGGATATAAAGGCGAGATTAGTTGCTCAAGAGTTTTTCGCAGAAACTCGATATTTTTAAGGATGACATTAAGTTCCGCTACCTAATATTTATGGCAGCAACAACGATAAATATATGCATCCAATGATACATACATAAAAATCCTAGATGGATTTTAAGATTACTGAAATGAAAGGAAATGAAAATCAGAACATGTATAGAGTATATCATATTACATATGTCATTATGGACAAAATTGATATTGAGACAAGGTCCCGAAGACCAGTGATTGGTCCCAAGACCAGTGATTGCACTCTTTTTCCCTCTACTAAGTTTTTCCCACGGGGTTTTCTTAGTTATAGGTTTTTAACGAGACAATCACCACAATATAAATGTGAATGTCATTTACTCTTTTCCTCAAGTTTTTTTCCTACAGGGTCTTATAACGAGGTTTTTAAAGAGGCATGTACATCACTCGATAATAATGAGGACATCAGAATGTTCCATATGAGTTTATTTTCGAGATAAAGTGAGATATTGAACCTGAAGTTCAAATGATTGTGAATTGAAGTTCACATTATTGTTCATTTGTCAAGAAATGTATATTGAACACTAGACACATCTAATATACTCCAGAAGAGTTACGGGCCGATTATAGCAATTGCGAATGCTCTAGTCAATATAGATGTCTGGTAAAGGCATGTCCCAGAAGGACGAAAAAGATACAATAATACAAATGAATGTGAAACTCGACAATTCGAAGGTTGTGTCCTGAAGACCAAAATGTATATTTGAATAACTAAGTTTTTTCTATATGATTTTATTAGTTACAGATTTTAACGAGACTATTGATCACCAATAACTAATTTCAAGAAGTCAAAGATCTTCGATGATTACAATCAGGGAGAGCAAGTTGTACTCTTTTTCCTTCGCTTAGGTTTTGTCCCACTGGGTTTTCCTGACAAGGTTTTAACGAAGCAGCAATCTTGTAAATAGTCATTCAAGCGGGAGTGCTATGAATATTATTAATTAGTGAATGATTAGTTTACCATTTCTTGGCGAACAAGACAGAAACCCTACTTTGTATCCTATATAAAAAGTCTCTCCATATGAATGAAATAAAAACTCAATTTTTCTTGAGTTTATTTCACTAAAAATGTTTTTTTAGTGGGTTAAGTATCTTATAATTTACTCTTGTGTAGATCGTGAGTTTGAACCTTCCATATATCATAAATTACCGATATATTAACAAAGACTACTGCCGATATATCATAAATTATTAACTTGTTGCTGCTTTGGATTTTTTAGTAAAAGACTACTTTATTGAATTTGTTAATTAGATACGTTTCAGGTCGTAAATGTGCGTTCTTCCTAGAGGCGATTGGCCATATAAGAGTTTTCCCTACTAACATTAGTATACACATGCGCATGTATTCTATAACAAATATACGAATATTTAGCTAGTGAGCGAGCCAAAAGTCATGTGGGAGGAATAAGATAACCGGGGAAGCTCCAACCAGTCAGCTGGAAGAATAATTTCATCCTGCGCGGATGATCGGACTAGTCCAACTAAGAGGACAGCTAGTACCGAATCGATCATAGCAGACTACCTGCATACCGATCCCATGTAGCAAATAGCAATGAGAACTCCTATTGGCCAGTTCGTGTCCAGCATGGGGCAGCATATCTTATAAAAGATTACTTATTGAATTTATTAATTAGACAGGATTATTTGTGATATTTTTTCGGAAATGACTAATTTTGATAATTTTAAAAAATATAAGACTACTTATTGAATTTTTTAATTAGATAGGATTATTTGTGATATTTTCTCGGATTTTTGAACATTGAAAAAGTGTCACGGAAACTTGATTTTAAGAAACAATTTTGATAATTTTAAACGATAAAAGACTACTTATTAAACTTGTTAATTAGACCGGACTATTTGTGATATTTTTTCGGATTTTTGAACGTTTGTGGATCTAAAGTAAACTTGATAGTCCATTTTATCATTTTGTGAAGTTAATTCAATTGAAAAGTGTCACGGAAACTGATTTTAAAAAACAAGATAAATTCAATTTTTTCACATTTTTGTATGTTAGAAAAGTTAGACTAGAATTTAACTATTTTAACGGATATTTTGTGATATTATTTCATGTTCAATTCTCACCAAACCAACCAAACAAAAAAATCTGATTTGGTTAGGCCACTAGTACTATTTTGTTTTCTTTTTTTATTTTGTTGTTCTTTTTTGATTTTTTGGATTTATTAAGATAGTAAAAGTATTTTAAACAAGTGAAAATGTTAAAAAATACCAATAAGTAGATAGTGAAACATCTTATTTGCACTAGCATATACAAATTATGCTTTTCTACAACGAATATACCCTTAAGTAACAATAAGGCCGGCATTTTCTCTTTGTTTACATTATAAATATTTAGCTATATCGAATATAAATGTTGTGTCGAATAGACTTATCTCTATATTGAATATTTGTTTTTTATATCGAATACATTTACAGAACCATTTCTAATGTTTGTTATATTTAAGCCTTATCTAATGATATGTAATCCTTATCGAATAATATTTAATGTTTGTCGAATGAGATGGTATTTAATGTTTGTGGAATACATGCAATCATTATTCTAGAATTAATATTTTATTTGTCGAATGAATATGTTTGCGTATGGAATAATATTTTTATTTTTCGAATACATTTTAAACTATAAGAATAAATATTTATTTTAGAGATGGTATATCGAATATAAATGTTTAGCTATATCGAATATAAATGTTGTGTCGAATAGACTTATCTCTTATCGAATATTCATTTTTTTATATCGAATACATTTACAGAACTATTTCTAATGTTTGTTGTAAATATTTAAGCCTTATCGAATGGTATGTAACCATTATCCAATAATATTTAATGGTTGTCGAATGAGATATAACCCTTGTCGAATGAGATGGTATTTAATATTTGTGGAATACACGCAACCATTATTCCAAAATTAATATTTAATTTGTCGAATGGATATGTTTGCGCATCGAATAATATTTTTATTTTTCGAATACATTTTAGACTATAAGAATAAATATTTATTTTAGATTACTTTAAATTTATTTGCGCTATTTGAAATTTATAAATTTTAAATTTTTTTTGCGCTATTTTAAATTTATTTGTTTCCGCAATTTTTTTATTTTTGCGAATCATATATTTTTTGTTTTTTAAAATAAATTATTTTATTTTTGAATTTATCGTAGATTATTAACAACTTTGTTTTTTTTATTTAGCTATTTTAAATTTATTTATTTGCGTATCGAATAAGTATTTTTATTTTTCAAATATATTGTAAACGGAAATAAATCATTACAAATTCAGTAAATTTATCATGAAATGAATGCAAACATGTATTCGATTCAAAAAACCATTGAATCATATTCGAGGAATGTATTCGACAAGTTATCTGAACGTATTGACAAGCTATCTGATTACATTCGATAAACACTAAAATATATTGAAAAAACAAATTTATATTCGAAAAACAATAAAAACATATTCGACACATAAATATAAAATAAATGTATTCGACAAACTATGTTATTACATTCGATAAACAATAAAAACATATTGGAGAAACAAATTTATATTGATAAACATTAAAAACATATTCCACAAATAAATATATCACATATTCAAGAAACAGATTTATATTCGATAAACATTAAATATATATTAAATATTAAAAACATATTCGACAAACAATTGTATTTATAAAACAGATATATTCTATAAATAATAAAAACATTCGACAAATAAATATAAATATATTTCATAAAGAAAATATTTTCATTCCATAAAAGTTGGAAAAATTTAACATAAAAAAAATAACGGTACTATATTGTTGTAATGGTATTGTCGAATAGTATTGTCCAATGATATTTTAACCTATTCCATCAGCTCTGAATATCACCTATTCGATCAGCTCTGAGGGTAAATTGGGACATTCAGCGCTTTTTAGTGTAAAAAAATCATATTTTGTATACGCTAGTGCAAATAAGATGTAGCGCTATCCCATATAGTGTACTTTAATTTTTCTCCCTTTAAACAATTACCAATAATTTGGTATAAAGCGTCGTAGAAAATAGTAGTACTCCTATACGGAGTACATTTTTTTGCTAAGTTTACCTGAAAAGTTAATTCACACCTAAAAAAATGATAAGAGTAGCATGTTGGTACTTTTCTTCCAATTCATTTTCTCACGTTGAATTATCAACAATTCGCAGTCCAAAAAACCTCGCTACCCGACTTCGACATTTGACTCGAGTTCTTCAAATTAGGTCAACAAATCTATTTCCCCTTTCAGTAGTTTCAATCAATCGGCCGTCAATTTCTCGATGGATTTCTCGAAAATGGATCGGCGGCAACTGACCATGGCGGCGTCTGGATGCTCGGTGATGCTAACTCTTCACTTCACGTCCCAACTCTTATCGCAGCACCTCTTTTACTGGAAAAATCCGAAGCAGCAAAAACCGATCGCCATTATCATACTGTTGGCCCCTCTTTTCGCAGTTCACTCCTTCGTCGGGTTACTGAACATCCAAGGCGCCGAGCAGATTTTCATGCTCTCGGGTTTTGTCAAGGGTTGCTATGAGGCTTTTGTATGTGCGCAATTTCAACTCTTTTCTCGTCTTTTGTTTTGATTGAGTTATTTATTTATGATTTTGAATTGAGTGTGTGTGTGTTTTGTTGTTCAGGCGATTGCGATGTTCTTATCTTTGATGTATAGCTACTTCGATATTTCGATGAGCGAAAATGTTGTGCCTGATGAGATGAAAGGGAGGGAGATCCATCATTTGTTCCCCGTGACTCTTTTCCAGGTGATAAAAAAGTGTTGATGAGTTTAAGTATTGGTAGAATTTGAAACTCTGTAACTAATAATAATTAAAATAAATTGGCAATACGTGCAGCCTAAAAGGACACTTTTGAATCACCAGACGTTGGGACTTCTCAAGAACTGGACGTGGCAGTTTGTTGTTATCCGTCCGATTTGTTCGGCCTTGATTTTAACTTTGCAGGCTATTGGGTGTTATCCGAGCTGGTTGAGCTGGGCATTCACTATCGTCCTCAGTTTGTCCATCTCATTGGCCTTGTATTCGTTGGCCGTCTATTATCATGTTTTTGCCAAAGAGTTGAAACCGCATACGCCGATGGCGAAGTTCATCTGCATCAAAGGGATTGTTTTCTTCTGCTTTTGGCAGGTAATTAAACGCACTCTGTATTTCTTATTTATGCTTCTTGTTCAAATGCAGTTTGTTGTGATATTTTAAATAATTGTACGAAAGCCCTTTTATAGTAATATTGTTTAGAGAGCATAGTGTTGATTTGAGGCTCGAAATTGTGAGCCACATTATTTATGGTTCAAATTTGAATCTAGTATTATTATTTATTACTTGTGCGAGTATAAAGGCAATTATTATTACTAATCATGTTGTTGGATTCTTGTTGACATTTCTGAAACGCTATAATGCCCAACTTCCATTTTGACGAACATGATACACTTTTTTCAAACTACCGCAGGGAGTAGTGCTCAACATCCTTGTTGCAATTGGCGTTGTCCGATCTCATCATTTCTGGTTAGACACAGAGAACGTTGGGGAAGCCCTTCAGAATGTTTTAGTGAGTGCTGAGATGGTCTTATTCTCCGTTTTCCAGCAGTATGCGTACCATGTCTCACCATACAGTGGAGACATTGAATCCAAACTACAGCTACAACAGAAGAAAAAGTATTAAAACTTCTGGTGACAGATTGCATTAATAGTATGTAACCCTTTTTTCTTTTCCTTTTTTTGTATAATGTATACACTGATATACTTTATAGAGTAAACGAGGTTCAAAAACGTTGACATTTTTATACAGACCAGTTTTGATTGTTTTGGCTTTTGAAGATTGTTTGACATCTGTGTGCAAGACGCGTGGTTGTTAAAAATTATGCGTAAATAGATAAAACTGAGGGATGAAGAAATGGGATAGAGGTCAAGGTTAAAGCATTGAGAGATTTTTGTAGCTTTTCAACTATTGAATTTGTCATTAGTCCTTTGAGTTGGCCTAATTTTGCTTTTTTGGCCGATTCTTAAATTCATTTTTACAATGGTTAGCTTCTTAAATCGAGCTGGTCTACTTTAGTCGAAAATTCTAACCTCTTGTTGAACTATCAGTAGAATACACATCTTGCAGACATGAATGGTAAGGTTAGATGCTAATTGAGACCCCAAACAACAAGATTTGCTCTTTAGCAACTGAGTACATGAGGAATGTTAGCCGGATTATTATCACTTCCTTCGGGTTCATTCGGACTAGAACATTCCTCTTGAACAAGAGCAGAGAGTTCGGAACATTCAAAAATTAAATACGGCATTATAATGAAGAGAGTAGGGTTGCAAATGAATTGAATTGTTTTTATTCAATTTAAAATTCGGTTCAAATTTTGATGAATCAAATATGAATATGAATACGAATATTATAACTACGAATATTATAACTACGAAAATGACTAAGCAAAAGCAGTGAGTTTTTAGTTGTAAGCCTAATACAAAATGACATTTACACTATGTTGGAGCACCTGTTCAACCTCATTCATGTTTCCCCTTTTTCCTGGCCAAAATTCATGTGACGGCATTTGGATCATTTTCAGCAGAAGACATTTCATTGAAATCCAATTGTCTGCGTACTTGAGTTGTAGAGATCCTCGATTTACCCGAAACTTTATTTGTGGGATTCACAAATGCTGGAGTGCCTGGGCCTAGGGACTGCATTCAGAAGCCGCTGGAACATGTACAGTTTCTAAGCCGCTTGAAGTCGATGATTGAGCATGCACTTCACTTGCGTAAAACTGAAGTATCGAGAAATGCGGGTATTTCTGTTGTTTGATTGTTTTGTAGAACACTTTCATGAAGCATGTATACTGCCTATTTTTTATTGCCTCTTGAATCTTTGTTGTGAGAGTTCTGTATAAAAGTGTCAATTTATCTAAACTGTCAAATTTGAAATATGAAGAAATTAATCATGTGCACATTATTCTAAAGAGAAGACAATTAATACCCGATGATGATGGTGTTCTATATCTTTAGGGGGCGTTTGGTAGACTAGATAAAAGTTAGATAACTTAGTTATCTAAAGGCAATGTTGTTTGGTTTGTTGTTAGTGGCATGCATCAGATAAGCAGACCCGTGTCTATATACTATTTCCTTGCACAAAACTTATCTGTCCAAATTGATAGGATAGGTAATTTGAGTTGAACAATAGTAAAAATTTATTATCTACTTTTTCTGTAGATATTTAATCGTAGCCAACTAAACGACCCCTTAGCGGATAATGGATAATATAGCGCTCACACAATATTTTAAGAGAAAGAGAAGATACAGCCAAGTAGCCAACATAGTTTGGTAGGCAGAATTGAGACTAATACAATAATCAGTCCTATAAAATTATTATTATTTGAAGATTTTTTTTTTATCTTCGAGGCTTGCCGTTGAGGTTTTTTCTTTATTACCTCTCTATCACCATTTATTATGAAATTGAGAACATATGATCATAAATGCTCAAATCCTGCTATTTAAACTATTATATTTGCTCTCATGTTAATTCTTTGTTTAGTTTTTTTTGTCTGTGTAGCCATATAAATGCACATATGAACATATTCACAAAACTTATCTGTCCAAATTGATAGGATAGGTAATTTGAGTTGAACAATAGTAAACTAAACGACCCCTTAATCGTAGCCAACTAAACGACCCCTTAGCGGATAATGGATAATATAGCGCCCACACAATATTTTAAGAGAAAGAGAAGATACAGCCAAGTAGCCAACATAGTTTGGTAGGCAGAATTGAGACTAATACAATAATCAGTCCTGTAAAATTATTATTATTTGAAGATTTTTTTTTTATTTTCGAGGCTTGCCGTTGAGGTTTTTTCTTTATTACCTCTCTAGCACCATTTATTATGAAATTGAGAACATATGATCATAAATGCTCAAATCCTGCTATTTAAACTATTATATTTGCTCTCATGTTAATTCTTTGTTTAGTTTTTTTTGTCTGTGTAGCCATATAAATGCACATATGAACATATTCACAAAACTTATCTGTCCAAATTGATAGGATAGGTAATTTGAGTTGAACAATAGTAAACTAAACGACCCCTTAATCGTAGCCAACTAAACGACCCCTTAGCGGATAATGGATAATATAGCGCCCACACAATATTTTAAGAGAAAGAGAAGATACAGCCAAGTAGCCAACATAGTTTGGTAGGCAGAATTGAGACTAATACAATAATCAGTCCTGTAAAATTATTATTATTTGAAGATTTTTTTTTATTTTCGAGGCTTGCCGTTGAGGTTTTTTCTTTATTACCTCTCTAGCACCATTTATTATGAAATTGAGAACATATGATCATAAATGCTCAAATCCTGCTATTTAAACTATTATATTTGCTCTCATGTTAATTCTTTGTTTAGTTTTTTTTGTCTGTGTAGCCATATAAATGCACATATGAACATATTCACAAAACTTATTGTCCAAATTGATAGGATAGGTAATTTGAGTTGAACAATAGTAAACTAAACGACCCCTTAATCGTAGCCAACTAAACGACCCCTTAGCGGATAATGGATAATATAGCGCCCACACAATATTTTAAGAGAAAGAGAAGATACAACCAAGTAGCCAACATAGTTTGGTAGGCAGAATTGAGACTAATACAATAATCAGTCCTGTAAAATTATTATTATTTGAAGATTTTTTTTTATTTTCGAGGCTTGCCGTTGAGGTTTTTTCTTTATTACCTCTCTAGCACCATTTATTATGAAATTGAGAACATATGATCATAAATGCTCAAATCCTGCTATTTAAACTATTATATTTGCTCTCATGTTAATTCTTTGTTTAGTTTTTTTTGTCTGTGTAGCCATATAAATGCACATATGAACATATTGATATTTTTCTGTGTTTAGTTTGAGGTCTTTTCTATTAGGGATATAGAGATTTAATGATCTTTAAATATAGACTATTTACCTTCTTATTTTAAACTTTTTATTTTAAATATCCTGTATGATTGTACGTGAATGCAACTTCAACCTCAGAAAAATACATTTTCCCTGGCGTATTTTCGGCTATTCATTTTCAGGTTTTAGAAATTTCATTGCATGAGAATATCATGGCTGCTATTTGTCCACAAATATTTCTCGACTCCAACTCGGCCTTTTGAACATTGCAGTTTCTCTTGCTCCTATTGGTTTATTCAGGGCCGGCCCTGGGCATAGGCCCAGGGTGCGACGGCCTAGGGCCCCAATTTTTTAGGGGCCCATTATTAAAAAAATAATAATAATATATATATTTATATTTTTGAAAATAATAATTATCTTAATTATTTTATATTTGTAACATTAAAAATTTTAAACTTTTTTATCGTAATTTATTTATTTTTTAACTAAATCTTTTAAAAATTCTCAAATCTTATTAAATAACATAAAAAAAAAATCTCTTTTATCTTAATAATCCATAAAAAAATAACGTGTTCTATTTTTTTTTATTACTACGTATTTTAGAACGAACAATAATTAATTTTTAATTTTTTTTTTCCAATAATGCGTTATATTTAGAATTATTTATTCGTTGTACAATACGTAATAAAAATAGAAAAAATTATTATTTTTCCAATAATGCGTTATATTGAGATTTATTTATTCGTTCTAAAATACCGTAATAATTAAAAAAATAGAACAAATTATTGAAAAAAATAATAGAGAATTAATTAGTAAATTTTTTATTTTTTTTCCAAGTTTTTTCTATAGTTTTAAAATTTTGAAAACCTTTATTAATTTAAAAAAAACCGATTCTTTTTTATTGTGATTTTAGTTATTTTTTTCATACTACCATAATAAAATTACATCATCCTCTTGATAAATTTGTTCAAAAATATAAAAATTTAAATGAATAATTATTTTTAGTAATTTAGTATGGGGCCCGTTTACGATATTTTGCCTAGGGCCCCTCTAAACACAGGAACGGGCCTGGGTTTATTTTGCGTTTTCGTTGGTTTCTTATTCATATCCTCGAGGTATGTTCGACCTCTTTTCTTTGTGATTCATTGTTCATCTTTTGTGTTTACCTGTTACCTTTCATAAAATGTATGCACTGGTTCCTATTATTGCGTTTACTGTTACCTTTCATAAAATGTATGCACTGGTTCCTATTATTGCGTTTAATATTATCGTGTTCAGTGTAATTTATTATTCCTATCTACGATGGTTAACGTATTCAACACCCTACTTCATTACTTTTTGACCCTCCACATAATCTTCTTTCTTTTTCCACTTAATAATTCAACACTAATTCAATTTTTCACTCTACAATGGTTCTGTTTAATAAAATTAACACCCTTACTCATCACTTTATTTTATTTTATTTATTTTTTTAATTTTATTTTTTATTTACAATTTAATAAAAAACATTGATAAAAAGGAACAATTATTGGAATTCATTTTACAAGAAAAGAAGTTTAAAATTAAAAATAAGATATTATTGATATATAAAATTGATAAATTATTGAAAAAATAAAAAAAATCATTTCATATGAATTTTAGTATTAAAAAAAATTACAATAAAATAATTGAGGACAATAAAAAATATATTATCAAAATTTTAAAATTCAAACAACCGTCAAAAGTAAACATGTGTCCCACATGTTACTTTTTTTTCACAATTCAACATGTTGAATTCTTTCAACTTCAAAAAAATCCACATCACATTCAACATGTGATTCAACACACCATTGCACACAATCAACTATTTAATTATTTTTTCAACATGCTCAGTGTAAGTAGTCTCATACTATCTACAATGGTTAAAGTATTCAACACCATACTTTATTACTTTTTGACCCTCCACATCATCTTCTCTCTTTTCTACTTAATAATTGAACACTAATTCAATTTTTCATCCTACAATGGTTTTATTTAATAAAATTAACACCCTAACTCATCACTTTATTTTTATTTTTTTTATTTTTAATTTCGTTTTTGTATTTACAATTCAATAAAATACATTGATAAAAATGAACAATTATTGGAATTCATTTCACAAGAAAAAAAGTTTAAAATTAAAAAGAAGATATTATTGATATATAAAATTGATAAATTATTGAGAAAATAAAAAAAAAATCATTTCATATGAATTTTAGTATTAAAAAAAATTACAATAAAATAATTTTTAAAATAATTGAGGACAATAAAAAAATATTATCAAAATTTTAAAATTTAAACAACCATCAGAAGTAAACATATGTCCCACATGTTATTTTTTTTTCACAATTCAACATGTTGAATTCTTTCAACTACAAAAAATTCAAATCACATTCAACATGTAATTCTACCCACCATTGCAGACAATCAACTGTCTAATTATTTTTTCAACATGCTCATTGTAAGTACACAATCAATTATTTAATTATTTTTTCAACATGCTCATTGTAAATGCTCATTGTAAGTAGTCTCACACTCATCAAAGATGCAATATACTTATCGAAATTAATAAAAATGTTATTTTAAAAAAATAAATAAAATGGTTTAATATATTTCAAAATTGAAAAATAAAATTATTGTGAGTGAAATTTAAAAATTAGTTGAATAAAGTAAAAATAAATTATATTTTTAAAATAATAAAAATAAAAATATTTATTTCTTTAAAGTGTATCCACTATTATGACCACGGCAAAAAATAATTTTTTTCAACTTTTGTTGAAAAATAGTATATACTGTATTGTTGAAATATCCTTCTGTTTCGACTTGTGTTGTCAGCAACTTATCTGCTTTATACTTGGAACAGAAAATCCGTCTCCAACTGGTTAAAAATTAAAATATCATACTTTTTTAATTTACCAGTTTTCATTTCATTATTTTCCATTTATCTTTAAAATAAATTCTGCTTTTGATCTTTCGTACATGGAACAATGAACAATGATAAGCACACTTATTTACGATGCGACAATCAAAGTTTTTTCCCATCTGCTGCATCCTTACAAGCGATACAAAATCAGCAACGCACGTATCAGGCCTGTTGAAGAGCTATTTCTAATAAGCGACTACAATTATACATGGACTCATCATACCACTCGCACGCCTAATAAATAATTGAGGATGTTGTGCCACACGGCCACACCCGATCAACTCCCCGTTCGAGTTAGTTCCTTTCTCAGAATTGTATAAACACGCCGACAAAGACATTTCTATAAAAGTTATAGTGAACCTGGAAATAGAAAATATTATGTCATGAAAGAAAAGAATATTGCAACTGCATAATAAACATATTGATGATTGAATACAGACGTTAAATGATCTGCGAGCTGATTTAAATGATCAAAACAAATTTTTTAAAAAGTACAAACCTTCAAAAGTAGAAACCCACAAATTTGTCGCAAGAACACAAACAGGCAGAATCATTGCATCATCAATATCAATTGAACAGTCGATTCAATTGTTGATCCATATTGTCATATTTACTGGAATTTTCCTAAACACCAAAAAATATAAATACGTATAAATATGACTGCATATTTCTGGACAAAGTTATAGCACTTACTCTGGAGTAAGCATTGTGATTTTTCTAATCGGAGCACCAGATGAAGTTACGGTTCATGGGAAAGTTTGCACAACAATGCTCATGATATCTGCAGCATAAAATGTATTTCATATGAGAGTGACTTCAACAGACAGTTTTTTTAGATAATTTTAAAAATGAACTTACTTATAGAAATGTCTTTGTCGGTGTGTTTATACAATTCTGAGAAAGGAACTAACTCGAACGGGAGTTGATCGGGTGTGGCACAACATCCTCAAGTAGTTCAATAGGCGTGCGAGTGGTAATAGTCCATGTATAATTGTAGTCGCTTATTCGAAATAGCTATTCAACAGGCCTGATGCGATACGTGCGTTGCTGATTTTGTACCGCCTGTAAGGATGCAGCAGGTGGGAAAAGGCTTTGATTGTCGCATCGTACATAACTGCGCTTACCATTGTTCCCTGTACGAAGAGCAAAAGCAGAATATATTTTAAAGATAAATGGAAAATGAATGAAATGAACACTGGTAAATTACAAAAGTACGATATTTTAACCTCCATCTCAAGGAGAACAATTTTTGATATTTGTTTACATCTCCCGTTTGAAAACCCTTTTTTAGCATTGGTGGAAATCGCTGAATGACCATCACTGTCCAACTAGAGATTCCTGTTAGTGTAATATGCTACGCAGTGCACTGCCGCAGCGAGTCGCTAGGCAATGCGATGCAGTAGTATACTTACATGATTTTCTCTTTCTTCACACTGTGTACTGTTGTGCATCACATACATTATGTGTGATCTATTTAGCATGTGATCTTGTTGATTCATGCGTATATATTCAACCAACACTCGTCGAGCATTGAAGACCTTGGTGCTGCATTGAGTGCTACTCATGCTGCAGCAAGATGACACTCATGAGAATGTTTGCTGAAGACTCAAGACGCAACTGTTGCTGCAAGACCTCCAGAGGATATTGACGCAAGGTGTTGCAGCAGTAGATGAAGTTGGCCCTGTGCAAGACGTTGCAGCAGCGGTCAAACCAGAATCCCAATTTTCTAGCAACTGCCTAACAACTCGGTTTTCAAGGGATTTAGTTGAAGACTGAAGACGCACCGTTGCAGCAAGACTCGTTGAAGACGCTGATGCAAGGTGGTGCAGTATTTGTCCTGTCTGCGCAAGGCGTTGCAACATCGGTCAAAACACATTTCCTTAAATATAGGAACCGCCTTACCTCTCGCTTTTCAAGGGAGTTGGTTACGGTTTTGGGCCTATAAATTGAAGGAGTCTTCAGCACATTTATTGACCAACTTCAGAATACCTTTTCATCTTTGTGAAAAGTCTCACCCGAGCTTTTCTTCTTCGATTATTCTCATTTCATCGAGAGTGATCGAACCTTTCAACTACGAAGCTTTGTATCATAACATATTCAGTCGTAGTTTGTTTAGTAGTGTTGGTTGGGTCGAGATCCTCGAATACGATACCTAAGGAATACATGTGTATGTCCGAAAGGTAGTCGATTTTTTATTCGGGATCAAACTTTGTAAAGACATTCGATCTTTATTAATCAATTTTGCCGTAAGGCACATTCGTATGGGTATAATTTAAATACCCATACAAAATTAATTTCGTTGTCTTCTCTTGCTTTTCGTTTAGTGTGTGTGTGTGTTCGTTTGTTTGTTTTTCACGTTTTTCATTATTCCGCTGCACTCTTTTAATATCGTATCAGAATATACATTTATATATTTCTGGTATTATATATAATCTACTCAAACAAATTATATCAAATAATAAACGAACGAATTATTTTCTGCAACGCGCTGCTGCAACACCTGAGTTGTTGCTGCTGCAGCGCTGCGTAGGGAGTGTTGCATATTTCTCTATAATACCGCTCCGCCCCCGGCACTCACAATTCCCATCTTCAAGGATTTGGCATTGCACAGATTAGGAGCCATTCTGAAAAATGGGGAAAAGGGGCCTCAGAATATATATTATTGTATATAATGTAATTCATAAAACATCAACATTGCATAATAAATAACAGAACCTAGCATCCACAATACCTCATAATTGAAGCTCCAAAATGATCGATCGATTCATGTTACTCTGTGCCAAATAAAATATTAAAATATCAATATAACTAATAATAATAAAAACGAAACCTTCTCATCCTGTCTGAATAAGCAATCTATGAGAAGGGGCCGATCATCAGCTCGAGAAAATAAAATACTTTAAATCCGGACCAAAACCCTTTTTCCTAACTTCGGGTCGAACCATTAAAAGAAAAGGACAATTTTTTTTTTGGTGTAGTAATCTTGAAGGTTTTGGAATTTGAAACTAGCTAGAGTAGAAGAAAACGTAAAGTGGGAATGAGAAATAAATTACGTACAACACGGATGGATGTCGACTGATCTCGCCGGTTCGATCACCCTCGCGGGACGGAAAGTGCTCACCGCTATACTTGAAGCGCTAGGTCGGAATACCAGTTTACCGACGCTCAAAGCAAAAACTGAATTATCAAAAATCAATTCAAGATTTCGTGTAAAAGAAAGAACCTGAAATCTGGCACAGAAAAGAAGTGAATGTAGATCCGGGTATTTTTTTTAGAAGAGAGATTTATTTATTTATTTAACACATCTAATTGATCTATACACGTGCCTTGATGTGGTGGATTAATCTATACACGTGCCTTGACGCGATGAATTTCAGTACAGAGATATTAACCATTGTTTTTGCATTATTTATTTAAAGTAACTAGTCTCAACACCCGATGCACGGGAAAAGTTTTAGCTAACATTGTTATTATGTAAAATTTAATATAATAAAAAATTAATGTACGATGTTTATACTCCATCAATTTGGTGTTGAAGTTTATAAGACGTTAGTAATTTTTGTAATACACTATTAGTTAGAGTTGTATTTTTCAAATATTAGTATTATTTTTTAAGCTTTTTTTTAATATTTCACAAAAGCATGTTATTTCAATTCTAAACAAATAAATTTAAATTGTTGTGTAAAGACAGATAATGATAAGAGTTAATTAACCATTACAATTAAAATTTGAAACACTTCATTGTACACTACATTTTTTGTTCTATTGGTAAGCTTTCCACTTTCTTCACAGAGTAAAAATTCCAACTCGACTCTCGATGTGACTCTCGATACCGCAACGTAGAGTTGTCAAAGTAATTGTCTTCGTTGGAAAGTAAACGGAAACTTTGCATCAGACGGCGTCAAAGTAATTTGAGGGACAAAGAACAATTCCCCAACTGTTTTTCCTCTCAATACTTTTGCCTCGATGACATAATTACTGAGTTTTGTTAAAACCAACCGCGTGCCAAGTGTTATAATAACTACAGCGTTCAATTGCAAAGACCATTAAAATGATTGATATTCCGCAAAAGTATTATAAACACACCAACTTTACCTACAAAAATAAAATACAAAGAATTAATCAACAATAAGATATTAAAAACGTGTTATTTATAAAATTAGGATTAATCAAAATACTTATTAAAACCTCGTACACATAGAGATGCGATTTAGGGCGAAAACAAATACTAACCTTTAATATCTATTGATGGTTTGTACATCTGAAACACTTGATGGGGTTTAGATCCACTAAATGTATTTGTTCAAACATACTAAGTCCACGGTCGATCAGCACAATGGAATCAGAACTCGGGTAAATTATTTCGCTTGTATCATAAATGGACGCCCTAATCGTTATTTCATCCAGTTCGTTCAGAATTGACACTAAAATTGATAGTTGCTCGTCCATGCAAAAAACGAATATCAACAAAATGTGTTCATTATGAGAAGGGAATGTTGCTTAAACAATTGATTTTATAAAATTATCGAACTAAGTTATCAAAATTTTTTCATGAATATCTATATAGGCTTCTCCCGTCGTTGTCATCGCCAAGAGTACCATCCCTAACAATAGATATTCAATCAAAAAGCACTTCTGCATAAATTAATCATTTCAATTGTCAATATTTTGCAGCCTCATATTCTTCGTTAAATGCAAAACTTTACAATCGCTCTATATCTTAGAATAATTAATCATGTCTTGAACAAAAATATTCGAGCTAGAATTTCTAGTGTGTGGATAGTTACTGCACCCGTGCGATGCACAGAAAGATTAAAATTATACCTAATGACAAATGTTTTGGTCACTTTCGAAACTGCAACATACTCTTCAAAACTAATATTAACGTTGGACAAAGACTGACCTTAACATTTATTAATCGACAATATAAATCTTATCGCCAGAATTTTTTTCACCCAATACTTTCGTCTTTATGACATAATTACCAAAACAATTTTCATAATTACCGAGTTCAATTGCACAACCTATTAGAAAAATCGATATTCCGCAAAATTATTATCCGAAACACCAACCTTACCAACGAAAATAAAATACAAAGAATTAATCAACAAAATAGATATTAAAAAACTTTTTATTTATAAAATTACGACTTACCTAAATACTTATTAAAACTTTCTACACATAGAGATGCGATTTACTTTCTGAATTACTGTAAGCATTTGTTAAAACATATTAAGTCCACGGTCGATCAGCGCAATAGAATAAGAACTCGGGTAGATTATTTCGCCCGTAGCACACATGGACGCCATAATCGTTAATTCCATCAACTTCGTTCAGAGTTGGCTCTAGAATTGCTCGTTGACCGTGCTTGAAAAAACGAATATCGACAATGTATTCATGATAAGAAGGGAATGTTGCTTGAACATTGATTTTATAAAATTATAGGACTAAGTTATCAAAAAAATTCATGAATACTTATAACATGCTTTCTCTCGTCGTTGTCATCGCCAAGACTATCATCCCCAACATAAGAAATTCAATCAAAACTCATATAATAAGATAATCATTTCAATTCTCAATATTTTGAAGGCTCATATTTTTCGAAAAACGTAAAATTTTGCAATCGCTCCATATCTTAGAATAATTAATCGTGGCATGAACAAAAATATTCGAGCTAGAATTTATAGTATGTGGATAGGTACTGCACCCGTGCGATGCACGAAAAAGTTTAAAATTGTACCTAATAACAAATGTTTTGGTCACTCTCTAAACAACAACATACAATTTACAGTGTGTAAATATCGATCTCTTAAAAAATATACTATATTTGGACAAAGACTTACATTGACATTTATTAATCGTTGAACAAAGACTGACATAGACATTTATTAATCGACAATATAAATCTTGTCGCCTGAATTTTTTCCTCTCGATACTTTCGTTTCGATTACATAATTATCAAGTGTTATTATAATTACCGCGTTCAATTGCACACACCATTTGAAAGGTTGCTATTCCGCAAAAATATTATTAGGACATCAACCTTACCAACAAAAAATAAAATACAAAGAATTAATCAACAATAAGATATTAAAAAACGTGTTACTTATAAAATTAGGACTAACCAAAATACTTATTGAAACCTCGTAAACATAAAGATGCAATTTAGGACAAAAAGTACTAACATTTAATATCTATTGATGGTTTGTTAACCCAAGACACTTGATGGGGTTTGAAAACACAACTGAATGTATTTGTTCAAACATACTACGTCAAAGTTCGATCAACACAATAGAATCAGAACTCTGGTAGATTTTTTCATCTGTATCATACATGGACGACATAATCGTTAATTTCATTCAGTTCGTTCATAGTTGGCACTAAAATTGCTAGTTGCTCGTCCTTGCAAAAAACGAATATCAACAATATGTTCATGAAGAGAATGGAATGTTGCTTGAACCATTGATTTTATAAAATTATCGGACTAAGTTATCAAAAACTTATCATGTATATCTATATAGGCTTCTCCCGTCGTTCTAATAACCAAGAGTACCATCCCCAACAGCAGATATTCAATCAAAAAACACTCGTAGCATAAGGTAATCATTTCAATTTTCAATATTTTGCAGCCTCATATTATTCGTAAAACGCAAAACTTTACAATCACTCAATATTTTAGAATAATTAATCGTGGCATCAACAAAAATATTGGAGCTAGAATTTCTAGTGTGTGGATAGTTACTGCACCCGTGCGATGCACATAGAGTTTTAAATTTTACCTAATGACAAATGTTTTGGTCACTCTCGAAACTACAACATACTCTTCAAAACTATACTAACGTTGGACAAAGACCGACCTTGACATTTATTAATCGACAATATAAATCTTATCGACAGAATTTTTTTCTTCCAGTACTTTCGTCTTGATGACATAATTACCAAGTTTTGTTATAATTACTGCGTTCAATTCCACAAACTATTGGAAAGATCGATATTCCGCAAAAGTATTATCGGGACACCAACCTCAACAACAAAAATAAAATACAAAGAATTAATCAACAATAAAATATTAAAAAACGTTTTATTTATAAAATTGAAACTAACCAAAATACTTATTAAAACTCTGTACACGTAGAGATGTGATTTATTTCTGGACGAAATGGGATTCTCCAAATCCCACCCCGTCTCGTCCCGTGATATTCCCACCTTTACTAATCGTAGAATAAAAGCTTTTACCCGGCCATGTTGATCACTCTAAAAACAGCAAAATAAATTTTTCAGTGTGTAAATATCGTCCTCTTAAAAAATATACTATCGTTGGAAAAAGACTGACTCTGACATTTATTAATCCTTGCATTGACCTTTATTAATCGACAATATAAATCTTGTCTCCAGAATTTTTTCCTCTCAATACTTTCGTCTCGATAACATAATTACCATGTTTTGTTATAATTACCAAGTTCAATTGCAAAGACTATTAGAAGAATCGATATTCCGCAAAAGTGTTATCCGGAACACCAACCTTACTAACAAAAATAAAATACAAAGAAATAATCAACCAAACAGATATTAAAAACCTTTTTATTCATAAAATTAGGACTAACCAAAATACTTATAAAAACTTTTTACACATAGAGATGCGATTTACTTTCTGAATTATGAAGGCATTTGCTAAAACATACTGAGTTCACAGTCGATTAGCGCAATAGAATAAGAACCCAGGTAGATTATTTCGCCCATATCATATATGGACGCCATAATTGATAATTTCATCCACTTCATTCAGAGTTGACGCTAAAATTGCTCGTTGCTCGTGTTTGCAATAAACGAATATCGAAATTTATGATAAGAAAAGAATGTTGCTTGAACATTGATTTTATAAAATAATCGGACTATGTTATCAAAAACTTTTCATGAATATCTATATATGCTTCTCCCGTCGTTGTTATCGCCAAGAGTATCATCTCCAAAATCAGAAATTCAATCAAAAAACACTCGTAGAATAAAATAATCATTTCATTTGTCAATATTTTGCATCCTTATATTTTTTTTGTAAAACACAAAGTTTTGAAATCACTCCATGAACAAAAATATTCGAGTTAGAATTTCTAGTATGTGGATAGTTACTGCACCCGTGTGATGCACGAAAAAGTTTTAAATTGGACTTAATGACAAATGTTTTGGTCACTCTCGAAATAGCAACATACAATTTTCAGTGTGTAAATATCGACCTCTTAAAAAATATACTATTGTTGGACAAATAATGGTCTTGACATTTATTATTCGCTGGACAAATACTGACATTGACATTTATTAATCTACAATATAAATCTTGTCGCCATAATTTTTTCCTCTCAATAGTTTCGTTTCGATAACATAATTACGAAGTGTTGTTATAATTATCGCGTTCAATTGCATAGACCATCGGAAGGATTGATATTTCGCATAAATATTATCGGGATGCGAACCTTAACAACAAAAATAA
The DNA here is from genome assembly GCA_954870475.1 of Euphrasia confusa. NCBI lineage: Eukaryota > Viridiplantae > Streptophyta > Magnoliopsida > Lamiales > Orobanchaceae > Euphrasia > Euphrasia confusa. The sequence goes on from OX940964.1 coordinate 25,896,064, forward strand.
AATATAAAGAATTAATCAACAAAAATCAAAAGAGATATTAAAAAGCTTGTTATTCATAAAATTAGAACTAACCAAGATACTTATTAGAACCTCGTCCACATAGAAATGTGATTTAGGTCAAAAACTATTAACCTTTAATATCTATTGATGGTTTGTTAACCCAGGACACTTGATAGTGTTTAGGAACTCAAATGAATGCATTTGTCCAAACATACTAAGTTTACGATCGATTAGCGCAATAAAATCAGAACTAATGTAGATTATTTTGTTTGTATCATACATGAACATTGTTAAAATATGACTCGAATCCGTAGGAATTTTGTTTCCTTATTTAGGAAAATTAGAATTATATTTAATATAATATAATTCTATTCCTTATGGATTTAGGAGTCATATATTAGGAAAAAGGGTTTATTCTTATTCCTATTGGTAACCTAATTTATGGATTTTCTACACCTATAAATAGGGATCTCCATAGACACAATTAGAACACGAGTTAACACAAGTTAATACCATCATAGAGAGAGATAATATTGTGTGAGATTAGAGGGTTTTAGAGTGTATATCAATCTTTGTAATCATCGGCAATATTATAGTGAAAGTTCTCGTCGTTCCTCCCGTGGTTTTTCCCGATTTGGGTTTCCACGTAAATTCCTTGTCTTCTTTTCTTGTCTCCTTCTTTATTTATTGTTGAGTTATATTCGGGGTTCCGCATATTGTTCGTACTATATATCGTCGTTCTACAACAAGTGGTATCAGAGCTTTGGTTTCGATGGCGAGCGTGAGGTACGATCTGCCGAATTTAAGTCTCAACACGAGGTTTCCTATTTGGCAATACAAGATGAGGTTAGTCCTCAGATCTCTTAAGCAAGAGATTGTTCTACTTGGTATTGACAACAAGCCGAAAGACATGAAGCATGACGAGTGGGTGGAGCTCGATCAGATGGCTATGGCGACCATAGGGCTTCATGTTTCGGATTCGTTGACTGAGGAAACGACGGAGGCGAAGACCGCAAAGGAATTATGGGAGTTGTTGGAATCGATGTGCGTTGAGAAAACGGTGTCCAGCAAGCATCACTTGAAGAGAAGTCTCTACTTCCTCAAGATGGCGGAGGGGTCGTCGATTCAAGACCATGTAGCGAGATTCAAGGAGCGTGTAGCTGACCTTGGGAAAATTGGCGTGAAGATCGAAGATGATGATCTTGCGTTTTGGATGTTATGCTCGCTACCCCCCTCCATGACGGCTTTTCGGGACACGCTTCTCTATGGACGAGATAGTCTCACGTTTAAAGACGTAACTTCGGCTCTCTCGTCAAGGGAAAACGTACAAAGGATGGAGTCCAACAAGGATGGTATGCCCGATGTGGGTGAAGGACTTAGCGTCCAAAAGAAGTACCGTGATAAAGGGAGCGACTCGGGGAATTCGAAGTCGCGACACGGGAATAAGGAGTGTTTCTATTGCAAGAAGAAGGGACACATAAAGTCGGAGTGCTACGCGTGGAAGAAAAAGGAGAGCAACAACAATAATTCCGGAAATAAGAATTCCGGTGACGTTGGATTAGTAGATGGGAATTTCTATGGAGAACTACTAATGGCTCTAGGCGAGAACTCCAACTTGTGTGATGATTGGATCTTAGACTCGGGTTGCTCGTTTCATATGTGTCCGGACCGGTCGTTGTTCGAGACTTATGAATCTTTGGAGCATGGTGCGGTGTTCATGGCTAATGACACCTCGTGCAAGGTCGAAGGGATTGGAAATATCCGCTTGAAGATGTTCGATGGCACGGTGCGCACGTTAGGCGAGGTAAGACATGTCCCTGACTTGAAGAGGAATTTGATTTCCTTGAGTACCCTTGATATGAAGGGCTATAAACTCACTTGTAAATGTGGAGTTTTAAGAGTTACCAAAGGTGGTTTGGTAATATTGCGAGGAAAGAGAAAGGCGAGTCGCCTTTATGTCCTCGATGGAAGCTCGGCGAAGGAAGTAACCGAGGTTGATAAAAACTACACCGGAGAAGGTGGAGTTTATGAGGCTACCGAAGAGGCTTTGGTAGTGTTGGGAGGAGACGAAAAGGCGAGACGACCTTATGTCCTCCAAGAAGGCGCGGTGAAGGAAGTAACCGGGGCCGAAACCCGACTCTTGGTAGAAGAGTCTATCCGGCTTAGAGGCGCGCAACCAAGTAAGGCCGGAGTGACCAAGCTGATTAAAGATGAAGCGGTGAACGAAGTAACCGTGGGAAAAACTAGGCTCTCGGGTGAAGAGTCTACACGACTAGACCATGTGCGGCTTGGGCATGTGAGGAAAGTCGACAAGAAGGATCGAGTGTTTCTCGATCTATGGAGTGTTTCTAAACCTGGTGAGCCATGTGCGCTTGGAAAGCGTTCGAGAGGGTATATCTCGAATTGGGCTCACAATTCGAAGAAGACACTCGGGTATGTACGTTCCGATTCATGGGGACCTTTGATGGTCCAGACTTCTAGGAACTAGGCCCGTTGGGGCATTTGGAGGAAGACGAGGGACGAGACTATTGAGGGCGATGTGATTTCGCTTTATGGTTTGATGTGCGATGAGATTTCGCATGCGCGATGGGATTTCGCGGCTTTGTGTTACATGTGATGTGATTTCACATGAGCGATGGGATTTCGCGGTTTCTCGTCAAGGTGGAGATTGTTAAAATATGACTCGAATCCGTAGGAATTTTGTTTCCTTATTTAGGAAAATTAGAATTATATTTAATATAATATAATTCTATTCCTTATGGATTTAGGAGTCATATATTAGGAAAAAGGGTTTATTCTTATTCCTATTGGTAACCTAATTTATGGATTTTCTACACCTATAAATAGGGATCTCCATAGACACAATTAGAACACGAGTTAACACAAGTTAATACCATCATAGAGAGAGATAATATTGTGTGAGATTAGAGGGTTTTAGAGTGTATATCAATCTTTGTAATCATCGGCAATATTATAGTGAAAGTTCTCGTCGTTCCTCCCGTGGTTTTTCCCGATTTGGGTTTCCACGTAAATTCCTTGTCTTCTTTTCTTGTCTCCTTCTTTATTTATTGTTGAGTTATATTCGGGGTTCCGCATATTGTTCGTACTATACATCGTCGTTCTACAACAAACATCATAATTGTTAATTTCATTCACTTCGTTCGGTGTTCGATTCTTGTCTTTGCAAAAAACAAATATCAAGAATGTGTTCATAATAAGAAGAGAATGTTGCTTGAACATTGATTTTATAAAATTATCGTACTAAATTATTAAAAAAAATCATGAATATCTATATAGGCTTCTTCCGTCGTTGTTATCGTCAAGAGTACCATCTCCAAAATCAGATATTCAAATATATATGTTGTGACGAGATTAATTTTTAATCATTATTTAGTAATAAATTATTTCATATATATTTATTTTTATATATATGTTTGATATGAAAAAACTTTTTGATTCTTATTTTATTTAAATATTTATTGTTTTAAAACTCGATAATATGTTTCATTTATTTTTTAATTATATAGAGTATTTTTATTTTTTACTTAAAATTTTGGAATGTTCCAATCTCCACCCGAAACCAAGCGGTATTGAGACATGAATAACGAATTTTTAAAATTCGAATCTTATCTTTTCCCGATAATTTATTTTCAGGACTGGACTGGATTTTTCAAATCTCACCCCGTCCTGTCTCGTCTTATTCTCACCCGTACTCATCACCGAGTAAGATCTTCTAACAACATATAATTGTCTGTGCGTAAAAGAAATTTTGGAAGACCTATAAATTATAATTTTTGTTTTATTTGTAAACATTAATGTTATAGTCAATGTTTCAACCCAACTTAATTAGTTACTCTTAAATCGCAACATTCAATTGTCCGTGCTTAAATACTGACATTTAAAAAAAAAAACTAAATGTTGCACAAATATTGCGTTTTATCTCCCGTAAATAGATCGGTCTATCCGTTAAACTAATTTTTTTTAACTTTGCTTGTAAATAGATCGGACTGTCCGTTAACCGATAAATGTTTCAACCCCGTATTCATTAGTTACTTTGAACGATACATACAATTGTCCATGCTTAAATACAGACATCTTAAAAAATAGCAATGTTGCACAAATATTGATTTTGCTCGTAAATATATCGTACCGTTAACCGAAAAACTTTTCACAAAATATATTTTAGTATATACTACGTTATTTATAAAACTTGACATTTCAATTTAAGATTAATAGAATGATATAAACGTTATTATTGTATAACCAACATTTTTGTTTTTATAAAATTTATTTGAAACTCTAATAAAATATATAATTAAGATATATATTTACGAAATTCAAATTAAAGATAATTGTTTGTATCATACATGAACAACGTTAGAGTATAATACCTATACCTCTAGTAAAACAGAAAGAAACTCTTTTTCGAAGGAAGCGCATCCGGACAACGAAGAAAATAACCAAGACATAGATCATTATGAAAAAAAATATTAATTGTGTAGTTGGATAAAAAAAATGAAATCATTCTATCATATTTATAATAGGTATACAAAGATTTCGGAATTATAAGAGTGATAAGAATGAATCGATTATAATTAAAGTGATCACATATCTTTAATTGTGATTTTTTCTATAATTGTTTTAGAGTACGTTTCAAAAAATTAGATTTTTTAAATATAAATTGTAGGTTAAATATATAATTTAAAGTTTATAAAACGTTCGAACACATTTTAATTAGGTTTCTTACTGTCTAGGGTTTGGGTTATTTTATATATACTATACAAAGTAGGTGTATTTCAAAATTATTTTAAAAATAAAATTAGTTAAGAAATAACAATACAATATTTTGACTATACATAATAAAAAACATGAAAAATAATAGGAATAATATAATATTTTTTAAAGAACTTGCAATTAGAATTTGAATATAACAAAAGTTGCAAAAAAATAAAAAAGTGTATGAATAGGCAACAAAACAATTTTTATAAAGTCAACTTCATATATCAAAATTTTATAAAATAATAAATGTACCAGTTCATACTAATAAGAGAAACAATAGTTCAAACATAATCTGGGTAATTCAGTCACTCGGAGTCAGAATCCGAATACAAATACTCACGTTGTCGAACAACGTACAACGTATTTGACTTATAATCGTAATAGAAGTTCAACTTACTGCCGACTTCAAACTTATTCACATCATAAAAGTTCTTCCATTCGCTGCCGATAAAAATGCTTTTATTTGTTTCTGATTCAATTCGTCTACGCAAGGACGCTTCCATTTTGATTCCTCTTCCATTTTACAGTGTCAACTCAGATTTGTTCTCAAGTTTAGTCTTCGTGGCAAACATCCTCGGAATCGTCTGAAAATCATGAAAAAAATATAATGTTGGAATTAATTTAATACTGAATTAAGTAGTAAAATAGCGTGTAGTAGAAATTACCAGTCGATAGTGTTGATGTGCTTCAAGTTGTTCAGAAAACTTGTCCGCGAGACTTTTTAAGTCTACTTCGCGACCTCTTTTTTTGTGGTCAGCATCACACGTTATCTCAACACCATCGACATCATAGATGTGTACATAGAAGTAGATTGGATCAATCCAATGAAAAGTAAGCAATTGCCCCGTTCTAACACCATATTTTTCCACGAACTCCTGCAAACCGGAGAATATATGCAGACGACCGTCTTTGTCTTCACCCAAAGCAACAGAATGAACATGACCATAAGGTGTCTTCATTTGGGCGAAGGACGGCATACGGTATGAGCACTTTTCAAGGAATGATGTAGGTATTTGCTTAGAAAAAGAGATAATTGGTTAAATTCAGATTTAAATATAAACACAAAATCTGAAGACGATATAGTATATATACTTACAACACTATCAATATCTCCATCGTTGATCGTAATGTGAAATCTCATCGGACATGGTACTCTTCTTGTTACTTGAGAAACATTTAGCATATCAGTAGATAATACTTAAGATGTATCAAACAGACCCAAAAAAAAAAGACAACAAATCGGTATAATGCTCAGTTAATCAGGTTAAAGCCCTATTTATACCGAACATCTAACATGATCTCCGAATTAATTAAGTATAATACAAAAACAGAAATAAGAGAAAACTGATATAAACAGATATTCGAATCATTCTATCAATATTTTAAAAGTTAATATAAGGAATATGATTTTATTAAAAAAATCGATGAAACCCTATCCCAAACTTGGAACAATACAACAATAAGTTAATATGAAAAATCTAAAATAAACTCAGAAAAAAAAGATTCGTTAGAATAACAATAGAAGAGAAGACTCACAATCAAGTACACCGGGACTGATCTTTCCGTGAACTGTAGTCGAAGTGCACCGATATTAAACTTTCTGCGACCCTCTGGCGAAGTGCTACTGGAATTTCCAGCCTCTGAAAAACTGAAATTTATGTTAAGTCGGAGTATATGGACAATTTTTGGAGAAGGAGAAGAACAACGAAGAACCCTAGTTTGTTTTGAAAAAAGTTAGAATTTTTATGAAGGAACTGAAGAGTTGGCCAAAAGTAAAATACTGTTCCAATACTGCAATTATATTATTAAATCTAAATTCATTGGAAATATACCTAATTTAAAGTGTAGTTAATTAAGTCGAATCATATTTAAAATTTAAAAAAAAAATCTTGCAACTTAAATATACGAATATGATGATAAATAATTCGACTTAATTACTGGTAAGTTATAAATACTAAATAAATTAATTAAATTGTCCTTATGTTCTGATATTTCGGCAAGTAAAGATTTACTTTAATAATTTTAAATGCGATTGATTATTTATTAAAGGTATACAATTAATTATATTTATTTACTTTCTAGCGTTACAACTATTGTAAGTAAGTAATGATTGTTAAATTAGTTCATTTAATAAATATTAAGTTAAAAAAAATTAGAAAAAAAATTAAGTCAATAATGTTTTATTATTATCTAATTTTTAATTAAGTAAAAGAAAATTATTGAACTTTTTAAGAGAAAAAAAGAAAAAAATGATTGCGGAAAAGATTTGATACTTTATTAATTAATAGAGAAGAAGATAAAAAAAAACTAATATCATTATAATACAAACAAACTAATCTAAGAAAACAATAATACTATAACACAAACAAACTAATCTAAAATGACAATAATTCTCCACTTTAAAGTTCAATACTTTCTCCATCATCTTCTAAATTTATCATGAAACCTACAAAGGAAACCAAAAGTAGAATACATGAAACCTACAAAGGAAACCAAAAGTAGAATACGATCAATCATTTATAAAATGAATAAATCGAAATACTTACATTGAGTACTGCAATTAGTTTTAAATCCATGAAAAACATTCAAAAAAATAATCGAATTAGAAAAATAGAACCTTTGATAACCTGCAAAAATAAACACTTTTTATTAGTAATCCAAAATCGAATACAAATTATGCCTGAAAAAAAAATACACAAAGGTGAAAAAAATTAGAAATGAAACAAATATAAAGATGTGTACCTTGATAACTACAAAAAAGAAAAACCAAAATATTAGACGCAAAACAAAAAATAGAAATGCAAAATAGAAGTTACGTACCTTGGTAACTGCAAAACAAAAAAACGAAAAAATATAGACATGCATAAAAAAACGACAAATGTAATTAGAAATGCAAAAAGAATGTTTGAAAACGTACCTTGTCACCTACAAAAAAAAACATTCACAATAATAATTATAATAATACTATAAGAAAATAAAAAAACAATGCGTATGAAGTTGAGATGAGTGAAGATGGAGAGCCTTTTATAGGAGTAGATTTGAAATAGGGCCTTTTATAGGAGTAGATTTGAAATAGGATTTGTATAAAATCGGTAATTTTGGTATTTTATTATTTAGTCAATTATATAGTCATAACTAAAATAAGGCAATTAAATTCAAATCATGCTTAATTATAGGAACAAATAATAACGATAATTATGTTTATATAAAAATTCGATTAAATAATAATATAATATACTGATTCTATTTCATGAATTGTGTACGCGTAGTTTAAAGAAATGATTTTAATTAATTAGCGTAATCAATAAATTATTTTTAATTAATTAACGCGATTAAGGAATGGTTTTTAAATTAAATTACTTAATTTAAACATTCGGGTAATTGTCGAGGGTTGTTAGCTCAGTTGGTTGAGCATTCGACTTGAGAACCGTAAGGTCCAAGGTTCGAACCTAAAACATGTGTGTGTGAGTATTTAAATATATGCAATTGACCTAGACCAAAAAAAAAACATTCGGGTAATATATAAATATATATATTAAGAATCCGGATGATTTTTAAATTAAATTACTTAATTTAAACATGCAGTTAATATATAAATATATATATATTAAGAATCCGGAAATTAAAAAGAGCGGAAATAAAAATTAACATTTATTTCTTAATTATCTATTTAAGTTGTAATTAAAAAATTAAACGAACATTAGGATTAAGTTTTATAGTGTGAACATGTTATAAATCTAACGGTGGATAGATAGTCCACGGTGACATTTCTAACTGAATTATATTATGTATGATTTGCGTACAAAATACAATTACATATATATTTTTAGGGTATTTTTTAATGGGGCAAAGCAAAGTATATACTCCTTTGACCTTAATTAAATGTTTATATGTGGTCAACGTTGACTCTTTTTGAACTTCCAATACGTACGATAGACCGTGTACAAAAATTAAGAAAAAATAATTAAAATAAAATTTAATAGTTAAATTTTATTTTAATTATTTTTTCATAAATTTTGTACATGTAAATTCAAAACTTTTCATTCTTATCGTATTTAAGTTAAATTTTATTTTAATTATTTTTTCATAAATTTTGTACATGTAAATTCAAAACTTTTCATTCTTATCGTATTTAAAGGCTCTACCAACATTACCTTAATATACATTTATTACCAATTATTTATTAAAAACATTATCCAAACAAAACCACCCTTATAAAACAGCCCCCAAATCACTAACTCCCTATTCAGATCACACTCTTTTTATATATTACAAAATATATTAACGTCCTTCTCAAGAATTTATAATCGATTGTTGCTAACTGAGATATCAAGTCTTGCCTTTTATTACATACCAATTAAAAGTTGATATGAATCAAAGTTATCAGAGTTATCCCACGTGATTTTCTTGAAACTCAACTTGCTTTTCCAGTCAATGGTTATAATTTTAAACAAATTTATATAGGCATATGAATTATTATTATTATTATTATTATTATTATTATTATTATTATTATTATTATTATTATTATTTGTTGGTTATTTTTGTACAAATATCTAAATTAGAAAATAAAATAAAATTTGGACTAGAACGGTACTACTGATCTTTATAATTTCAGAATAAAATAAATAAATAAAACAACCTGAATCGGGCTTCGAACAAAATCTGGTTGCGGGTAGTCGAGGCGCTTACGCTATCCGCAAAACAAATACGTCACGTGTTTGCTATGGTTTTTAGACGTAATGCCCCCAAAGATACAACGACTTTCTTCGTTCTTATTTGAAGCAAATCAAATTAGAACCACTATTCGAACAAAGAAATTTTGGGAGTATGAACACTTATGCAAATGCTATGAAATATTTTAATTTGTGATTTGTTTGTGTGTCTATGAAATGCACCTAAGGCCTCTATTTATAGGTCTCAAGCATGTGAAGAGTCAAATGTGCATTAACATGGAAGTTATAATGCATTTGATGACACCACCATTATTTCACATAAATTGGAAGTTATAAATGCATTTAAAATGCATTAGTGGAGTATTTCAAATATATTATAATTAGTATAATAAATAATTATAATATCAAAAGCATAATGCTCTTCCTCCACCAAGTCCACCAATCTCACTAAGTAAGCCCAAATCAATTATAATATTCCTCTATCTGGCCCACTACGGATGCCCAATCAAGTTTAGCCTAACAACTAAACTATAATCCACATTATCATTTGCTAACTTTCATCATTTATTTCTCGCTCACCGAAAATTGGATTTTGAGGAAATAAAATCATATAATTATTTACGAACGACGTAGAAAATTATCGTACCAATTAATTCTCAATCTGAATTAATTTAATAGCCAATAAACTAAGTCAAACATTGAATAAAATCAAATTTGACTTAAGATTTTCCAATAATTCCTCCACATGAGTGGAAATCAATGCATGCAATGTATGCAGACTCCGTGTTCAATTCTCTAAAAGAATCTATCGCTTCCGGAAAGGTAGTTTGCGGCTTTGAACCTTCCGTAGTGAATAACATCGGAAGTACAGGAGGCCTAGTAGACACGATGCCTTGAACTATTCACCCACAACGTACAACGAATCAATGCTATTCACGCAATAAATTCCAATCAATTTCCCGTTCTATGTTGTGTTCGTTTTGGCCCTGGACAACACTGTTGGAAATCGACTCTCCGGGATAGGTTCGTTCGATCGCTCGAACATCCGAACCATCCCAGTCGACATCCGAAGTCGCTACTTCATTCACGCAACAGCTTATATCCCGAATCACGCCCAGCCGTAGCCCCGGAGGACCACCGCGCGAAACGAGACTGGACTGTACCATTTCGGCGACCGCTGAATTCAGTCCAGCGGTCGCTGGAGGAACTGCAAACGGCGACCGCCGTTTGCCCTCTGGCGACCGCCGTTTTTACGCGAACAGCAACTCGACGTTGCTGTTCCGGGCTCGTTTCCGGGTCGTTTTTCCTCATCCGACTACCATTCCGGAGGTCCTAGAACCCCCAGTAGTCGAGGAATACGATCCACAACCCCGGAACCCGATCTACGTTCATGTATGATCAACGAGAAATTAGATCGAATGAATGCGGAATTTAGAGATCCGATCTCATACCTTATCGGTCGATTGTTGAGACCTTAGAGCTTCTAACGTATTCTCTTCCCGACTCCAGACGTTGTGTGGGCAACGATCTACTGGGTTCGTCCTTTTCTGCTCCTCTCCTTTCTCAAACCACCGTGTGAATTATTCTCTGGTGAGAAAATAATTTAATTGCGTTAACTTTTATTTTAACAGAGAAAAACTTTTATTTGCGCTAAGCAAATAATTTTTCTCAGAAAAATAATAGTTGCGGCGTTCTGTAGGTTTTAGGAGAGGGCAAGGGGGGGGTTTAAATAGAGCTACGTTAGGGACCTAAGGGAAATTAATTAAGGGCTAAATTGAAATATTAATTAACTTGGAATACGTAAACGCAATTCCTTAATTAATCGATTTCAATTTTAATTATTATTAACTCCACTATAAAATAATAATTGAATTCCCGAAATTAATTTTAATATTATTTCAACAATAATAAATCCGCCGAAATTACATATACGACTTTCCCCGTGTTTAAGATATCGAACGTCCACGAATTTATTTAATTACTAATAATTAAATTAATTCGTTTCTTATTATCCGAGACTAGTACCACTCATCCTTATTATCATGTGGAACAAATCCACCTGCAGGGTTTACATGATAAACTTTATGAGCTCATCTCGGGGACGTTATCAACCCGATAAACGGGACACAGTTTCCTGTCTATAATCTATAGCATGCCGTGTGCACAATTCCGATTCCCAATTTACCGAGTATCTCGACTAATCAAATAGTCTCACTCATTGGCAAGTTAAAGAACCGAGAATTGGACATACGCACCTATAATTATATAGGGATTAAGAATTCGTATATCCGTAATTCTGAGGTCTAGTTCGATTACGTCGATTAGTATAAATCGAACGCCCTCCCGTGGTCCTGCTCAATACACCAAGTGTACAAGTGTAACATAATAGTCAAGACCAACTATTACCCAGTCACACTACGACGTACCGATGGATTGTCCCTGTCCATCTAAGTCGTGAGCTTCTGTTCGATAGTATACGAGTAACCAACAGTATGATCTTCCGCGTGTCTCCTCACGCCATACTGTCTACAACGTATACATCTAGGACTATTGCATTCAAGTACAAGAAAGACAAAATGCCGACAGTTTGATTAATAGATAATGAAAAACACAGATAAGGAGTTCCATATTGTCACTAAACTAGACATTTAGAATATAACTCCATCAATCTCCCACTTATACTAAATCTCTAGTTGCCCTCTACCATACATCCGATACCCATCCCCTTCACGTGTCTCTTGAACGCTTCCGCTGGAAGTGCCTTCGTAAAGGGGTCAGCCAGGTTATCCGCTGATGCAATCTTGGTGACAACCGCATCGCCTCTCCTGACGATGTCTCTAATCAGGTGGTACTTGCGATCTATGTGTTTACTCGCATTGTGGGCTCGTGGTTCCTTTGCATTAGCCACTGCACCGCTATTGTCACAATAAATTGTGATAGCTCTAGGCATTTTAGGAACCACATCCAAGTCCATAAGGAAGTTCCGGAGCCACACCGATTCTTTAGCTGCCTCAGAGGCTGCTACATATTCGGCTTCCATGGTAGAGTCCGAAATGCATTTCTGCTTAACACTCTTCCATGAGACTGCTCCACCTCCCAATGTGAACACATAGCCTGATGTAGACTTTCGCTGATCCTTATCAGATTGGAAATCCGAGTCTGTGTAACCAATAGGAATCAACTCGGACGCTTTGTAACTCAGAACATAATTCCTAGTCCTTCGCAGGTACTTAAGTATGTTCTTTACAGCAGTCCAGTGACCCTGTCCAGGGTTACTCTGATATCTAGCTACCATGCCCACGGCATAGCAGATATCAGGTCTCGTGCACAACATGGCATACATTAGACTTCCTACTGCCGAAGCATAAGGAACCTTCTTCATGTAATCTATCTCCTTTTGTGTTTTGGGACACATGTCTTTAGATAGATGAATTCCATGGCAGAAAGGTTGAGCACCTCTCTTGGAATTCTGCATGTTGAAACAAGCCAGAATCGTATCAATATATGAAGCCTGGGACAAGCTTAATGTTCTTTTCCGGCGATCCCTTATAATCTTGATCCCAAGAACATGCCCAACTTGTCCTAAGTCTTTCATATCGAATTGCTTGGACAACCATCCCTTTATGTCCGACAACATCTTCACATTGTTGGCAATTAGAAGGATGTCGTCTACATAAAGCACGAGAAACGCCACACTGTTTCCGTCACATCTCCGGTATACACACGACTCGTCCATGCTTTGAATGAATCCATAAGATTGGATAACCTCATCAAACCGCATGTTCCAAGATCTAGAAGCTTGCTTCAATCCATAAATGGATCGGTTTAGCTTACACACTAGATGCTCTTGGCCTTTCTTAATGAAACCTTCTGGCTGTCTCATGTAAATGGTCTCGTCAAGATTCCCATTCAAGAATGCTGTCTTGACGTCCATTTGCCACACCTCATAATCCATATGAGCTGCTATAGACAAAAGAATCCGGATCGACTTTAGCATAGCTACCGGCGAAAAGGTTTCCTCATAATCGATCCCTTCTTTCTGAGTATACCCTTTCGCAACAAGCCTAGCCTTGAAGGTTTCAACCTTCCCGTCAGACCCTCTTTTCCTCTTGTACACCCACTTGCAACCAATGGCTTTTACACCTTTGGGCGGTGCTACAAGATTCCAGACCTGATTTGAATCCATTGATTCAATCTCAGATTTCATCGCTTTTTGCCAAGACTGAGCATCTTGATCTTTAAGCGCCTCGCCATAGGTCCAGGGATCGGCTTCATGTTCTCCAGGTAACAAGTCCGAAGACTCACCTATAAACATGAACCTATCGGGTTGTCGAACAACCCTCCCACTACGACGAGGCTCCGGTGTAACCTCAGTAACTACAGGTGCAGACTGTGGTGGCGTATCACCCGGTTCGGTTGGATCTAAGCCTTGATCGTCCCCTCTCAGTTCGTTTAGTATTATCTCACTCTTGGGCTTGTGGTCCATTATATAATCCTCTTCCAAGAACCGAGCGTTGGTGCTAACAACGATCTTCTGGTCCTTAGGACTATAAAATAGACCAGCTTTCGTTCCTCTAGGATATCCTATAAACAACCGAATATCTGAACGAGATTCCAACTTATCAGCCCCATGCTTCAGCACATGTGCTGGACAACCCCAGACCCGAATGTGTTTCAAATTTGGCTTACGCCCGGTCCACAATTCCGAGGGCGTCTTAGGGACTGATTTAGAAGGAACTAAGTTCAGGATATACGCCGCTGTTTCCAAGGCATATCCCCAGAACGAAACTGGTAGTTCTGAATAACTCATCATAGATCTTACCATTTCCATAAGAGTCCTATTCCTTCTTTCTGCTACACCATTCTGCTGGGGCGTGTATGGTGCAGTCATCTGGGAGTCAATCCCATTCTCTAATAAGTACGCCTTAAACTCTCCCGAGAGGTACTCTCCTCCACGATCAGATCGTAGAGTCTTTATGGTTTTACCATGAAGGTTCTCCACAAGAGCTTTGTACTCCTTGAACTTGTCAAAGCACTCGCTCTTGCGGCGCATCAGGTATATAAAACCATACCTTGAGTAATCATCAGTGAAGGTTACGAAATATTCATAACCTCCTCTCGCTTGGACAGATAAAGGCCCGCACAAATCAGAGTGAATCAGTTCCAGTACTTCCTTGGATCTATACCCCTTATCACTAAAGGGTCGCTTGGTCATTTTTCCTTCCAGGCATGATTCACAGGTCGGAAAGTCCTCATCTTTCACACCACTGAGTATTCCATCAGTTATCAACCTTTGAATCCTACCCAAGTTAATATGACCTAGCCTAAGATGCCATAAGTACTTTTGATTCATTCTAGAAGGCTCCTTTCTCTTATTGGTACTAGATGTATTATTTGACTCTACTCGTTGCATCGTGGAATAATCAGGATTCAGTATATATAAGTTGCCTATCAATGTACCAGAACATATATACTCACCATTCTTTTTGATAATAACAGAACTATCAAAAGAAACAGAATATTTATTCAAAACCAATTTAGAAACCGAAACAAGGTTCTTTCTAAAATTCGGTACATAAAGACAATTATTCAATACTAAAACTTTATTATTAAAAGATAAATAAATATCTCCCACTGCAACAGCCGCCACTTTCGTCGCGTTGCCCATGTAGATAGTGATCTCTCCCTCTCTAAGCCGCCGGGTTTCCTGGAACCCCTGCAAAGAATTGCAGACATGATCAGTGGCTCCCGTATCCACACACCAGGTACCGGTGGATAACACCGCTAAACATGTTTCAGTGACTAAGGAAAAGTTCGTACCTCCTTGTCTGAGAGGACAATTCGACTTCCAATGCCCAGACTGCTTGCAACGGAAACACTTGCCCTTGGGCTTGTTCACTCCATTCTGTGGTCCACCATTTCTGGGTCCACTGGGTTTCCGTCCTTGCTTCTTCTTCCTCTTAGTCCCCGGAGGGCCAGGAAGTTTCACAGCCACAAGTGCCTGAGATTTCTTAAAGATTCCCTCTGCCGCCTGGAGTTCAGTCAGGAGCTCCGCCAACGAATATAACCTCTTGTTCATGTTATAGTTCAGGCGGAACTGCTCAAAACTCCTAGGCAGAGACTGGAGCACTATATCGATCTGGGTTTCCCCATCGATAGCTCCTCCCATAATCTCTATCTCATTCAGATAGCCTATCATCCTAAGAACGTGATCCCTTACGGGCGTTCTTTCGGACATAGTGGCCGTCATGAGTTTTCTCATGGCATCTTGCCTGGCTGCCCTATCCTGACTACCAAACATCTCCTTGAGGTTAAGCATCATATCATAGGCAGTGGTCATGGCCTCATGCTGATGTTGCAGCACATTTGACATAGAAGCCAAAATGTAGCACCGCGCCATCTGATCAGCCTTGACCCACTTCCGATGAGCTTCCTTTTCCTCAGGAGTGGAGGTGTCAATAGGTTCATCAGGACAAACCTCATGGAGTACATATTTGTACTCCTCAGCAGTTAGGACAATGTCCAAGTTTCGTTTCCAATCAACATAGTTCGGACCAGTGAGTTTGTTTTCTTTTAGTATAATGGACAGCGGGTTGAGTGCCATATCTATAAAAGAGACAAATCAAACTGTCAAATTTAATTCGATATTAACTCTCTTAATTAATATCATTAAATCTACCAATCAATCCTAAAATCCCATCAGACTAGCATGCCACGTTCATGTGGACGTATACTAGTCCAAACGATTTTATAACTGGACTTTTACTTCGGTCGTACATCATTACAGCAGTGACTCCGATGGGGAGGATACTGTAAAGCGTACCTAAGTGTATACCATTTCTCAGTACTAAGTTAACCGCTCGGAAACTACACGCCCACCGCAAGCCACGTTAGTGTGGACGTTTACGTTGACTTGCGGTCCCTTTACGATTTCCTATAACTGTCGAGCCTCAATTAACCCAAAGTTCCGTTTCCGTCTAGTAAGCCACGATAGTGTGGACGTTTACTAAACAAACAACTTTGTTAATTGAATTCCATTTAATAAATTTCACAATTTCGTTAATCAAAGCTTGATATCTCGTAAGTGAAACTCTAAGTTTCTAACCAGCGATCAATCATGCAATTGAGCCCTATCTCTCACAAAGTGAGGGAGCCAACCAGACAATCGATCTAGTCATCAAAAGACTCGAATGTCTCTAATCTGTGTCATCGACATAACCAAGCGCTTTGGCTCCATTCCACTCCCCGGGGTGAGAATGAGTCGAGTTGAAATTAGTCTTTGAAAGACAGATTAGGCATTGCTTTGAAAAACTTAAGTGTTCAATTCTATAAATGGAATTGAATTCGAATTTTGATCCAGTGATATCCGTGTGTCAACTTTATCCGATAGGGAGGATGACACTAAAGCCAACTCGTAAGCGACACACATCACCATCAAAACAGAGAATGGAGACCGCGGGATTGTTTCCAATCCCTCTCCCACTTAGTTTTTACGAAAGGGATATACAAGCACATGCATATAGAAATTAAATCATAATAAACACGTAAACACATAGAAAGCATTTAACGTGGCCCGATTATTATGGCCTTTAAAATCTTCGATGCACGTCTTCTCGGATCTTCGTCTCGTTGCTCGTCTCGGTCTCGATCCATCACCGACTTGTCTAAGGACCAAAAGACGAACCCCTCCCACTGGAGTATCGTCCCGGGCCCTCGACAAGCGATCCGTGATGTCCGTCGAACCTCCGCAAGCTGCTGCCAAGAAAACACCGAAACGGCGACCGCCGTTTGAAAAACGGCGACCGCCGTTTGCCCTTCAGCAGCCGCGGGTTCGACTTCTCGACCCTCGTTCGTCCGGCCTTCGATCTCGTCTCGATTCACCAAGCAGCAGCAACATTACAAATGTAAACTATACTACTTCCGGCATCGATCCTATACATATTGATCGATCCTATACACCCGGATAAACGAAAACGAAAATAGAAAACCCTAAACGACTCAACCCGTCGTTTTAACTATTACAAACAAGCAACGATCCAAAAAACAAAGATCTCGACAATCCCGAGAGTTTAACAAACCACAATAAACAGTACATAAACATATGACCATAATAATCGGGTTATCCTGCAAAACAAAACTCGCAAACAATACAAGAACGCACAAACCGGCTCTGATACCATTTGTTGGAAATCGACTCTCCGGGATAGGTTCGTTCGATCGCTCGAACATCCGAACCATCCCAGTCGACATCCGAAGTCGCTACTTCGTTCACGCAACAGCTTATATCCCGAATCACGCCCAGCCGTAGCCCCGGAGGACCACCGCGCGAAACGAGACTGGACTGTACCATTTCGGCGACCGCCGAATTCAGTCCAGCGGTCGCTGGAGGAACTGCAAACGGCGACCGCCGTTTGCCCTCTGGCGACCGCCGTTTTTACGCGAACAGCAACTCGACGTTGCTGTTCCGGGCTCGTTTCCGGGTCGTTTTTCCTCATCCGACTACCATTCCGGAGGTCCTAGAACCCCCAGTAGTCGAGGAATACGATCCACAACCCCGGAACCCGATCTACGTTCATGTATGATCAACGAGAAATTAGATCGAATGAATGCGGAATTTAGAGATCCGATCTCATACCTTATCGGTCGATTGTTGAGACCTTAGAGCTTCTAACGTATTCTCTTCCCGACTCCAGACGTTGTGTGGGCAACGATCTACTGGGTTCGTCCTTTTCTGCTCCTCTCCTTTCTCAAACCACCGTGTGAATTATTCTCTGGTGAGAAAATAATTTAATTGCGTTAACTTTTATTTTAACAGAGAAAAACTTTTATTTGCGCTAAGCAAATAATTTTTCTCAGAAAAATAATAGTTGCGGCGTTCTGTAGGTTTTAGGAGAGGGCAAGGGGGGGGGGGGGGGGGTTAAATAGAGCTACGTTAGGGACCTAAGGGAAATTAATTAAGGGCTAAATTGAAATATTAATTAACTTGGAATACGTAAACGCAATTCCTTAATTAATCGATTTCAATTTTAATTATTATTAACTCCACTATAAAATAATAATTGAATTCCCGAAATTAATTTTAATATTATTTCAACAATAATAAATCCGCCGAAATTACATATACGACTTTCCCCGTGTTTAAGATATCGAACGTCCACGAATTTATTTAATTACTAATAATTAAATTAATTCGTTTCTTATTATCCGAGACTAGTACCACTCATCCTTATTATCATGTGGAACAAATCCACCTGCAGGGTTTACATGATAAACTTTATGAGCTCATCTCGGGGACGTTATCAACCCGATAAACGGGACACGGTTTCCTGTCTATAATCTATAGCATGCCGTGTGCACAATTCCGATTCCCAATTTACCGAGTATCTCGACTAATCAAATAGTCTCACTCATTGGCAAGTTAAAGAACCGAGAATTGGACATACGCACCTATAATTATATAGGGATTAAGAATTCGTATATCCGTAATTCTGAGGTCTAGTTCGATTACGTCGATTAGTATAAATCGAACGCCCTCCCGTGGTCCTGCTCAATACACCAAGTGTACAAGTGTAACATAATAGTCAAGACCAACTATTACCCAGTCACACTACGACGTACCGATGGATTGTCCCTGTCCATCTAAGTCGTGAGCTTCTGTTCGATAGTATACGAGTAACCAACAGTATGATCTTCCGCGTGTCTCCTCACGCCATACTGTCTACAACGTATACATCTAGGACTATTGCATTCAAGTACAAGAAAGACAAAATGCCAACAGTTTGATTAATAGATAATGAAAAACACAGATAAGGAGTTCCATATTGTCACTAAACTAGACATTTAGAATATAACTCCATCAATGCTATTCACGCAATAAATTCCAATCAATTTCCCGTTCTATGTTGTGTTCGTTTTGGCCCTGGACAACACATTGGATTCATAAATGTTTACATTTGAAGCGGCCATCACTTCACATTTATATATGTGACCTCCCACAATGACATACTTCACTTTTGAACGGTTGGGATTCATTAAAAGTCTGTGCGAAGACTTAACCTTTTACCACACATCAGGATTTAACACTTGATTTGCCATTAAAGATGAGTTCACAAAATATATAAATATATAAAATATATAAATATATTTTTCAAGTGCTCAACTGACTTTTCGTAACTTAGTTTTCCCTTTGAACCAAGTTCGTGGGATCTCCATTCATCATGGTACGGTTATCGTTATGATCGTTCATTAAATTGTGGGTTTCAAACCCAATCCCTTTAGCACATATTCAATTGATCTCTATCAATTCCTTTCGTCAAAAGATCAATCAATTTTATTTTATTTTTCTTAAATTTTAAACACTCTAAGAAAATTACTTCATTTGAGATCAATTGCATGTCTAACGGTGTTAATTCTCCGACGAACATGTCGAGATTTACCGTTATACATAATGTTTTGTGCTCTTCATATAACAACTTAGCTATCAGAGTGAATTATCACAGAAGACACAAGTCTTTTCCATTACTTTGGTTCAGGAGTAAACTCCCCACACTTTAAAATATTTATAAAACAGTTTATGATTTTTATTTTTTTTCCAAAAATCCGTAACACCTTTAATTTTTATTTTATTTTAGTGGGTATTTCTTCAATAGGCGGTTAGCTGTCAAAACAGCTTTCCCCCAAATGTTCTGAAATAATTCTTAATTAATCAATACAATGTTCATCAACTCTTCAAGAGTTTAATAATAATAATAATAATAATTATTATTATTATTATTATTATTATTATTATTATTATTATTATTTTTTCTTTTAACCACACGTCGCTTGAAAAATTATCTCATTTTCAGAACAAAATTAATTTCTGAAATGCAACACTTATTTAGAAATACTCATTGATCGACATGCCTTCACCGCCTATGTATACATGATCAATTGATACTCTTGGAATTAAAAAATATTACGGTCTTAGCCTCGACCATTTAATAATTCAAGAACATACCGACGATAAACATTCTAGTTCCGACGTCTTCAATCTTGTATTTATTCTCCTTAGCAACTCAAAGTGCTTTAGACGGAGTCATACTCTATACACATCGTATAGTTCATTACTCAGTACGTTTAGGACAATATTGCGACAAATGTAAAACTTTGCTCTTATGCTTCAAACGTTTCACGTTTCTCAACATCTTTCTCATACTCGTAGATGACCAAAGGTCCATCTTTGAGACACCTTACCGGATCCATCAGTCCCGGAGGTAGACATTTAGTAACGAGATTTTTAGTCTTGCGTTGTTAGTTATTTTTGTACAAATGTCTAAATTTGAAACATAAAATAAAATAAAATCTAGACTAGAACAGTACTAATGATCTTTACAATTCCATAATAAAATAAATAAACAAAACAACTTGAATCGGACTTCGAACATAATCTAGTTGCGGGTAGTCGAGGCGCTTTCGCTATCCGCAAAACAAATACTTCCCGTGTTTGCTACGGTTGGTTTTCAGACGTAATGCCCCCAAAGATACAACGACTTTCTTCGTTCTTATTTGAAGCAAACCAAATTAGAACCACTATTCGAATAAGGAGATTTTGTGAGTATGAACACTTATGCAAATGCTCGTTGTGGATCGTGCATGTATACGTAGCGAAAACAAAAATTTTATGAAAAACCGTTTTTCATTAATGTAAACATTTTACATTATTTTATTTTATTTTATTGAAAATCCTATTTTCAATATTACATGCATTAATTGATAAATAATTCATCATTTAATTTAATTATCAAATAATTAAATATTTAATTCATACATCCCATACTACACAAATTAAATCTAGCGCAATTAAAATTTTCAAATAAATTAATTAGCAATTATATTTATCATATAAATTAATTATATCTAGCGCAACTATATTAATCATATTAATATATTACTTCTAGCGCAATTATATTAATCATATTAATATATTACAATTAATTACGTAAACACATAATTAATTTGCGTCAAATTCACAATTAACATAATCATATTATTTAATCCTAATCAACTTGAATTGTGCAATTAAATTAATCAAATTAATTAATTACACATATATAATTAATTACGTAAAAATGTGATTTGCGTCAAATTGACAAATAATCATATTATTTAATTTGAATTAATTTGAATTTAATTGATATTTAAATTGACAAATAATCATATTATTTAATTTGAATTAATTTGAATTTAATTGATATTTAAATTAATCACAATTAATTTTTCTTTACCAATTAAAAATCTCATTACATAGCACAAACATTAACAGTACATAGCACAAACATTTAACGCAAACAATTAAATCTGAATTTAATCGTCAGGGTTCATCGGACCAAACTAGGTTCGTCAGAAGTCGCGCGGATGCGACGCGGGGACGGCAGGGGTCGTGTGCGGGGAGAGTCGGGCGAGTGGCGGGGCTCTCGGCTGGACTCGTGTGTCACGGCTAGAGCGCAAGGGCGCGGCTCGGGCTGTGCTCGGGCGTTCCTTCGGCGTCTCTCGTCTAATCAGGTTTCACCTCGTATAGGTAATCCAACTTACGTATTGCACTAGAAATACGTAAGGGAGAATACGACGGGAAAGACGGGCTGGAAAAAAGGTGCCGGAATCGGATTCCGGCGAGGGGAGGCGGCTGCCGGCGGCGGCAATAGGCGGCGGCAGGCGGCGGCTCCGGTGGTCGGCGGTCCTCCGAAGGAGGGGCCGAGGGGCCGGACGAGAGGGAGAAGGAGAGGAGAGAAAGTGAGGCTAGGGTTTTGAGCTCTTCACTTTGGTGTGTTAATTCTCATGCCTATGGAGCTCCTTTTATTGGTGAATAAAGGAGCTTGTTGGGCTCAAACCCTAATGGATCGGATCCATTAACCCTAGCCGGCCCAATTCACTAGCCGTCATCACGTTTCTCCAAAATTGACAATCAATTTGATCTCCGAAAAATATAACAATTATATTTTCGTTCTCGTTTTAATTTTCTCATCAATATGAGATAATAATAAAAATTTCCAATTTCACAAAATCGGAAAGCCCATTTCAGGGGTACTGCTAAATCGGGAAATTTCCCAAAATAGAAAGTGTACACCACCGTGTCCGTTTTCTTTAGCTCAGTATTATTTCCAACTCATAATCACAATTATGAATCTCAGATTCAATCATATTGACCTCCGACTATATGTACTTAATTAACAGTTAATTAATACATGATCGTATTCAAGGATCGATTTACACGAGAATGTGACCCTCAATGGTTCAGGTGTATAACTAGCCGTGGGCTCACAACATATTGTGATTCGAACAAAATATTGTTCTTATTTCAACTACTCCCAAGAGTTTTAGATTAATAATCATATTATTTAATCTCCGAACAAGTCGGTGCCCACTGAATCAGTGACGAGTGTCTAGCAGCAACGCTTCACTAATTCCCTAGATACAAATGAAGTGCCTGCAAGAACCTTGTAATATAGTTAGCGTACAGTATGATCCCTCCGATACATATGTCCTGATCAAACTAGAGATATTGGTTAATCGAGATCTCTTGTTGAGTTTGATAACTGTGCGTACGTTCTAGGTTTCGTAAAATCCAGTCGTGATTGATTCAGAGAAACACATTTCTCTAATGACCTCACTATTCAACTCTGGCCAGAGATTCCGGGACTACGAACCATCAGAACACACAGGACATCCATGATCTATATCAAGCGATCAGATCCCCTACTACCATGCACATACTTCACATCAGATTTCGAACTGCACGAACATTGTCTCCTTTTTCGACTTACTCCCTTTCCAGGGAATCAGAGACATGTCACGATACAGCTAGTCCTCTGATGAAGTCACGGTGATGTCTGGGTCTTAAGGATTAATTGTGTACAACTATATAATGGAATTCTCTACTCGATCAATGATAACCACTTAGAGATTCCAGGGAGAGGGGGTTCAGTTAACTCATCAACAGTGAGCACCCACTCAAGTATGTCGATGTCCAAACATCGAGGCTCGAGATTAGCCCACATACACTAAGTGCTAGTCTCAAGGGGGAAAGGCTGGGTATCCTTGTTATTGGCGTAACCCATCGACTAGGAACAAAGTTTGACCAGTTACGTTGCGTTAACAGAATTATCTCTCGGTTTCCACAAAACCGAATTCATACAACATGTGTAACTGTACAGGACTATATATATGATTCAACATTGGGAGCAGATATAGTATATGCCATTAATATAGGTTTCATTAATTAACGAAATAAACCGTTATATAACAGAATACGGTTAACCGCTCGGCCAACCGTTGGCTCACCGATCACCTATTCCAACAATCTCCCACTTGACCTAGAGCCAACTATCCATGAATCTTAGTCCCATCGACCCTCGATGTTTCTCGCAGACATATTTAGATAAAGGCCTGGTACAGGGATCTACAAAGTTATCTTCCGAAGTGACACTCTCGACTCAGACGTCACCTATGTCATTGATGTCTTAGATCACATGATATTCTCTCAAGTACATGTTTGGGCTTCTGATGAGATCTCGGTTCCTTAGCATTCGCTACAGGACACCGTATAATCACAATACAAGTTACTTGATTATTTGTGTCCGGAATTATAACCAACATTTGGATAAAGTTCCGTGTCCAAAACAGTCTCTTTTACATCTTTAAATGCTGCAACATATTCATGTTCTCGTGGTAGAATCATTAGTCGTTTGCAGGAACCATTCCAGCATACGACACCACCTCTAAGCTCGAATATGAATCCCGATATTGACTTTTAGTCATCCACATCCGGTTGAAAACTAGAGTTCGTAAGTACCTCTAAATTCAACTCGGACCTCCCACAGACTAAGAACAACTCCTTAATGCTTTTGAATGCTAGTGCTCAAGGATTTCGTCCTTCACGACTTCAAATAATCCGGTCTTGGGTTCGACTGATATTCACTTGTGACACTCACAACATTTATAATATCACGTCTAGTACACAGCATGCCATACATAATGCTCCCTAGTGCGGAGATATATGTGTTGTCCATTGCATCTCCTCGAATTCCATCAACATTACAGTCACACGAATTACGAGAGATGAACCCCATGGGACATTGACAAGAATCTCTTCAGGATTCTTCCATGCTAAACCATTTCAGAAACAGTTTCTATGTACAAGGATTGAGAAGATTTTGCATCCTTCTAGATCTATATCTATAGTGACGTATCACAATACGTATGATGCCTCTCCTCAAATCCTTTATTCGAGAAACGTGTGGATAACCGTGCTTTCGTTGACTGCAACATCACTCAATCATCCCTATGATTAGTATGTCATCAACGTACAACACTTAAATTTCACTGCGCTCCCACTAACCTTCTTGAATACAAGGTTCCTCCAAGTTTTATACCAAATCAACGCTTTGACTATTGTATTTAAAACACATGTTCCATTTTAGGGATGCTCGTTTCAATCCATAAATGGATCGTTGGAGTATGCAAACCTTTTTCTCCTTTCCAGAAAATATGAAGCCTTCCGGCTGCGCTACAACTCTTCCATAATATCACATTCAAGGAAAGTAGACTCCATATCTATTTTCCATATCTCATAGTCGTACTAAGAAATGGCCAGCAAAATTGTAATGGACTTAAGCACAGCGATTGATGGAAAGATTACATCATAAACAATACATTGTCTTTTAGTAACTTCTTTTGCCATCATCCTTGCTTTAAAGGTCACACCTTTCTATATACATATATGTATATCTATATATACTCCAATGTCATAATTAATAGATCAATATGCAGCCTTTGGGAACAATTCCCTTTGGTGGATCTACCAAGGTCAACACCTTGTTGGAGCACACACAGTCCATTATGAATTTCATGGCAATAAGCCAATGTCCCACATTCGTATCCAATACGAATCAGTTGAAGTTTATTGGATCATATCCATCGTCAACTTTATCTTGATCATTATCAAGTTGGAACAGTCTATCAGGTACCTTCCGAACACTTTTGGATTTACGAACTGATAGATGAAGAGGTATATTAGTGGTTTGTTGAATTAGTTCATCTCCAAGTACTTGTGTTTGAACTTCATAGTGTGGGTCATATTCTCGAACTATTTCGAGATTTACTATATTGCATTTTCTATCGAATAGAAACTTCTTCGCTAAGAAGGCAACATTTCTTTAGACAAACATTTTGTTTTAGAAATATAGTAGAACGGGTATCCTTGTGAATGTTCAGGATACCCCACAAAATGGCATAAGTCGGATCTACTATCCAACTTATCTCCCACTAGCCGCTTCACGCAAGCAGGATACGGGAGTGCCCAAGTTCATATGGTGTGGTTTTAACTGCTTTGGTGGTAACACTATTCAGCAAATGGACGACTGTCAAAAGTGCAGGACTTTTACAGTTTCGTCGACAATTTGGTGAACCCCTTTGTGGATCGAACCATGTCCAACAAAGTTTGATTCCAACATTCGGACACTCAATACAATTAAGGAGTTCCAGACGGAGTCCATTGCCAGAGAATTGTATTCTCCTTTAGATAGTTAATAAGCTTGGTGCTTAAATATTTATTACCACGATCATATCGTAATTAAATACATCAACCAAGTTGATTTCCTACTTTGATGTCTAAAATTATTGATCATTTCAAATTTAGAAACGTGTACTTCATAAGTACATTAAGTAGTTGAAAACCACCCCCATCACTAACACATTAGTGGATCACACATCTCCGTTTGGATCAAATCCAATAGACCTTCAACACACTCAACTAGCGTGCTAAAGTTGTGCGGGGTTTTGACTTATATCTATTGCTGATATTTGGGTTTAGTTCATTCTTGTTTATTTGTTTAATCGTCTTTAGCAAATCATATTTGCTTCCTTTGCATAAAGGAAATCGGATTTCCAAAAACAAAATTAAAACCTTTATCGTCTATATCAAATATAAAGTAAGATCTAATAATAGAGCGTTTCTATTAATAGCAGGTTTCTACATTTGGACGAAACAAATAATCAATTGTTCAAAACAATAGAATAACTAAAACCTAGTACGAACCTTTGTCAGAACGCTTCTGCCCAAAGTATTTTAGCAATTATGGCACTTAGACCTTTATTCACACAATGATGGCAAGCGTCATCAACTCATTTGTTGACCTTGTTCTTAGTCGCCCTTCTAGTATCACCTTTATCCATCTTTATGCTTAGACCGGAAACTATTTCCTTCATTTTCTTAAAGAAGAACACTTCTTTCATGAAGAAGCAATAATGAGAACAAATTTCTCGTATTGATGGTTGACTCTTTGATCAACATCTTGAACAACTTATCCATTGAAGGGTTGAACTTTGTTCATGTTGTAGTTCATAATGAACGATTCATAAGAACTAGAAATTCACTTCTCATAAGTGGCATTCCTCAGCAGTCAAAGGTTGAGTGAGATTATCAAATAATCTATTCTCAAGTACATAGAGGCACTCATCATTTTAAATCACAAGATTGAGATTCCAATTCAAATGGTTTGGGCCAGTGAGTTTTGATTTGGATTGGTCGAGTATCGATGTTACGGGATGTCTTAGAGAATATTTCTGAGAAATATTAAGAAGATTAACATTGAGATAATTCGTTATTAATGATTAAAATTAAATATTTGGTCTTTATCATTTAATTGCCTCCCACTAAATTTTTCGAATTCCGCTATCCTCTAGCAGACAGACGGGAAAACTTATTTTTCCTTAGTTGGGCTTTAGGTCCAATAGTGTGAATATAACCCGTAGTTAATCTAGCCCGATTATATTCACCTAATGGTAGAAACATTTTCAATCACATCTCTATGTGACCCTAAAGATTACTTTTCCTCACCATGACAATGAACTACGTTAATTTTCAATCACATCTCTATGTGACCCTAAAGATTACTTTTCCTCACCATGACAATGAACTACGTTAATCGTATCCTTCAAAGTCGACCATGTGTGAAGACTGACCTACCGATGTGAGATGTGAAAGTTGGACACCAGTAAACATGTGTAAGCCCATAGTTAATCTATCCGACCACACATATTTAAAAGAATCGTAGCTAACACCTCTCCATCTTATGTCAATAAGTTACAGCTTAACTCACAAGCAGTACTCCCCGCTAACACGGCATACCATACTACTTGTAAGTGGCTTTCACATAATTTATTGTCGGTAGAAGGAAAGGAGAAAGAACGACACATCGGTTCTCCTTTAAGGCTTGATATACATTCTCGGGAGAGAATGGAGGAGTATATGATTGGTTATCTCATCAGAATAATCGTTATACATTCTCAGGAGAGAATGAAGTGAGTGATCGATTGTTGATTCTTAACAACTATGTCCTCTATAGGTCATCCTAACGAGCACATACGATCATAACATATATCACAATATATATCTCACATAATTCGCATAGCATTTAATCACAATTAAAACTAGGTATGCAAATTAAATGGTGCTCTATTAATTAACTTGATTTAACAATTAAATCAATTAATTAAGCTATCACCTTGTTGATCGAGTATTTAAATTAATTATTTAATTGGTCAATAAATAATTTCACTAAATTAAATATTGATACTTCCTTTCTATTTCAATTTATTAATATCTTAATAATCAAAATGTGATGTCTCGTAAGTGAAACTCGAGATTTCTAACCAGCGATTCATCATGCGAGCGACCCTATCTCCCATAAATGGGGGGCCGAGCAGACCATCGAATCATGCCATCATATGGCTCGATGTCTCTAATTTGTTTTAACAAAAACAAGTCTAGATGAATCACTCCCCGAGGTGCATTCATGTTCGACATTGAATTGTTACTTGATAACAAATTAGGCATTGTTTCGATCTATTAGATAAAAATAAATATCTTAACAGAAACAACTCAGTCCCAATTAAACAACATTAAATCAATCAATTCAACAAACAGTGATTATAATCATAGACAATTAATCAATTTCAGAACCTGTTGGGGATCGTGCATGTATACGCAGCGAAAACAAAAATATTTTATTAAAAACCGTTTTTCATTAATGTAAACATTTTACATTATTTTATTTTATTTTATTGAAAATCCTATTTTCAATATTACAAATTTAATTCAAATCTATTAGAATAAATAATTCACCATTTAATTTAATAATCAAATAATTAAATATTTAATTCGCATCACATACTACACAAATTAAATCTAGCCATTTAAATTTATCAAATTAATTAATTACTTCTAGCGCAATTATATTTATCATATAAATTAATTATATCTACCGCAACTATATTAATCATATTAATATATTACTTCTAGCGCAATTATATTAATCATATTAATATATTACAATTAATTATGTTTATGCGGGACATAATTAATTTGCATCAAATTGACAATTAACATAATCTTATTATTTAATTCTAATCAACTTGAGTTTATATCCGCACATAATTAATTTGTATCAAATTGACAATTAACATAATTATATTATTTAATTGTAATCAACTTGAATTGTGCAATTAAATTAATCAAGTTAATTAATTACACATATATAATTAATTACGTAAAAATGTGCACATAATTTGCATCAAATTGAGAAATAATCATATTATTTAATTCGAATCAATTTGAATTTAATTGACATTTAAATTAATCACAATTAATTTTTCTTTATCAATAAAAAATCCACAATAACATTACATAGCGCAAACATTTAACGCAAACAATTAAATTTGAATTTAATCGTAAGTACCTCAGGGATTCATCGGACGAAACTAGGTTCGTCGGAAGTCGCACAGATGCGACGCGGGGACGGCACGGGTCGTGTGCGGGGAGAGCCGGGCGAGTGGCGGGGCTCTCGGCTGGACTCGTGTGTCACGGCTAGAGCGCAAGGGCGCGGCTCGGGCGTTCCTTCGGCGTCTCTCGTCTAATCAGGTTTCACCTCGTATAGGTAATCCAACTTACGTATTGCACTAGAAATACGTAAGGGAGAATACGACGTGAAAGACGGGCCGGAAAAACGGTGTCGGAATCGGATTCCGGCGAGGGGAGGCGGCTGCCGGCGGCGGCAATAGGCGGCGGCGGGCGGCGGCTCCGGTGGTCGGCGGTCCTCCGAGGGAGGGGCCGAGGGGGCGGACGGGAGGGAGAAGGAGAGGAGAGAAAGTGAGGCTAGGGTTTTGAGCTCTTCACTTTGGTGTGTTAATTCTCATGCTATGGAGCTCCTTTTATTGGTGAAGAAAGGAGCTTGTTGGGCTCAAACCCTAATGGATCGGATCCATTAACCCTAGCCGGCCCAATTCACTAGCCGTCATCACGTTTCTCCAAAATTGACAATCAATTTGATCTCCGAAAAATATAACAATTATATTTTCGTTCTCGTTTTAATTTTCTCATCAATATGAGATAATAATAAAAAATTTCCAATTTCACAAAATCGGAAAGCCCATTTCAGGGGTACTGCTAAATCGGGAAAATTTTCCCAAAATAGAAAGTGTACACCACCGCGTCCGTTTTCTTTAGCTCAGTATTATTTCCAACTCATAATCACAATTATGAATCTCAGATTCAATCATATTGACCTCCGACTATATGTACTTAATTAACAGTTAATTAATACATGATCGTATTCAAGGATCGATTTACACGAGAATGTGACCCTCAATGGTTCAGGTGTATAACTAGCCGTGGGCTCACAACATATTGTGATTCGAACAACATATTGTTCTTATTTCAACTACTCCCAAGAGTTTTAGATTAATAATCATATTATTTAATCTCCGAACAAGTCGGTGCCCACCGAATCAGTCACGAGCGTCTAGCAGCAACGCTTCACTAATTCCCTAGATACAAATGAAGTGCCTGCAAGAACCTTGTAATATAGTTAGCGTACAGTACGATCCCTCCGATACATATGTCCCGATCAAACTAGAGATATTGGTTAATCGAGATCTCTTGTTGAGTTTGATAACTGTGCGTACGTTCTAGGTTTCGTAAAATCCAGTCGTGATTGATTCAGAGAAACAAATTTCTCTAATGACCTCACTATTCAACTCTGGCCAGAGATTCCGGGACTACGAACCATTAGAACACACAGGACATCCATGATCTATATCAAGCGATCAGATCCCCTACTATCATGCACAAACTTCACATCAGATTTCGAACTGCACGAACATTGTCTCCTTTTTCGACTTACTCCCTTTCCAGGGAATCAGAGACATGTCACGATACAGCTAGTCCTCTGATGAAGTCACGGTGATGTCTGGGTCTTAAGGATTAATTGTGTACAACTATATTATGGAATTCTCTACTCGATCAATGATAACCACTTAGAGATTCCAGGGAGAGGGGGTTCAGTTAACTCATCAACAGTGAGCACCCACTCAAGTATGTCGATGTCCAAACATCGAGGCTCGAGATTAGCCCACATACACTAAGTGCTAGTCTCAAGAGGGAAAGGCCGGGTATCCTTGTTATTGGCGTAACCCATCAACTAGGAACAAAGTTTGACCAGTTACGTTGCATTAACAGAATTATCTCTCGGTTTCCACAAAACCGAATTCATACAACATGTGTAACTGTACAGGACTATATCTATGATTCAACATTGGGAGCAGATATAGTATATGCCATTAATATAGGTTTCATTAATTAACGAAACAAACCGTTATATAACGGAATACGGTTAACCGCTCGGCCAACCGTTGGCTCGCCGGTCACCTATTCCAACAATGCTATGAATTCTTTTGTGATTTGTTTGTGTGTCTATGAAATGCACCTAATGCCTCTATTTATAGGTCCCAAGCATGTGAAGGGTCAAATGTGCATTAACATGGAGGTTACAATGCATTTGATGACTCCACCATTATTTCACATAAACTGGAGGTTACAAATGCATTCAAAATGCATTAGTGGAGTATTTGAAATATATTATAATTATTTATTATATAAAAATAATAAATTAATTATAATATCAAAAGCATAATGCTCTTCCTCTACCAAGCCCACCAAGCTCACTACGTAAGCCCAAATAAATTATAATATTCCTCCATTTGGCCCATTATGGATGTCCAATCAAGTTTAGCCCAACAACTAAACTATAATGCACATTATCATTGACTAACTTTCATCATTTATTTCTCAGTCACCGAAAATTGGGTTTTTACAAAATAAAATCATATAATTATCTACGAACGACGTAAAAAATTATTCTCAATCTGAATTAATTTAATAGCCAATAAACTAAGTCAAAAATTGAATAAAATTAATTTTGACTTAAGATTTTCCAACATTATTATCGCTAAATAATTATTACTACTTGAAATAAATATAATTATATTTTAAGGGTAATATCGACCACATTAATAACACGTAGTGCCTTAATTAACAATTACAAAACTTTAAACTAAACAAACGTAAAAACTAGCAAGCCCTTATATAACCCTTATATAACGAATAAAAAAAATTGGGAGTTGATTTTAATTAGAAGTACTAAAAGAGTCCTTATCCTTAAAATTACATGTTTCTTAATACACGGTGGCACATTTCTCTTTTCTTTATATATATAATTATAATTATATAATGATATTGATAATGATAATGATGATAGTATAATACAACTATTTATGTTAAAAAAATTATTTTGATTTATTTCAAATGATTAATTTATTATAATTTTATCTTTAAAAAAAATTAAGTATAACAATTCAAATTGCGGCAGTTCATATATTGAAATAGTATAAAGTACATCAACTGAAAACGTAAAGAGCAAGGATATAATTTTCGTAAGTTGTATCAATCAATACAACTTACCAAGCTGCTTCAAAAGCAATAAATTTTCACTATAAATCGTGAATACAAAACAATTCGAGAAAAACAATAAAAGACTAAACATCACGAGAATGAATAGTTTGTACTCGAATAAATAAGTAAAAAATAAAAACGGTGTGCTGGATTTTTTTTCTCTTCAATATGGCGTCGCTCCAGCTTCTTAATCTCTTGCAGATCTTGAATATCTTTCGATCTTTAACTTAGGAGGGTGTATTCAATTGAGATTTTAATGGATTTTTTTGGACTTTTAAAAGTCAATGGATTTTTGTGAATTTTCTAAATCCATAGAGTCTACAAAGATTTTGATTGACTTTTTTTTATTGACTTTCATGGATTTTCATAGATTTTACAATAATTGAGAAATACATTTTTTAATTGATTTAAATGAATTTCCATAAACTTGTATATATAAATAATTACAAATTGTTTAAAAAAAATCTAAATTGTTTAAAAAAAATTTAAATTGTTTAGAAAATAAAATATATAATTAGTTCAAAAATAAATAAATAAATATATATATATATATATATGTATATAATTATTTTCATCTTTATTTACATCATTGTAATACATCGACCTCATTTTCCAAATAGCATTAACAATATTCGTTCTCAATGAATTCATTGTCATACATCCACCTCGTTTTCCATCTATTATTCAACAATATTTGTTCCCCATGAATTAGCTTACTTTCTTCGTAAATTTTGATTAATTTTCACACAACATTAACAATATTCGTTCTCCATGAGTTCATTGTCGTACATTCATTTCATTTTCCATCTATCATTGACAATATTTGTTCTCCATGAATTAGCTTACATTCTTCGTAAATTTTAATTAAAATGCGTGTATATATATATATCAAGCATATAAAAAATATAGGGAAAAATGGCAATAAGGCCAATTTTCAACATTTTTTGGGCAATAAGGCCAATTTCTAATTTTCGTGTCAATTAAGCCTTTTTGTTCCAATTAGGCCAAAAAATATTTTTGGAAAGACGAAACTACCCTCAATTAATCATCCCCAACCCCACACCACCCAAACCCGATTCACGTTCCTCTCCCTCATCCTCACCGATCACTGACATCCTCTTCTCTGGGAAGCTTCTGGTGGCGCACGACGGCGAGAAGCAACGCTGTCGGAATCGATCGGCGATTCGAGCTTCTCCTCGACCACCGGTGATGCTGAAGATCCTGGAGCCGACGACGGAGTCGAATCTGTGCGCCATCGTGCGCCGTGAATTAAGACGAGGTGGTTCACGGGACTCGTCAACCGCCTCGGCCAGGGAGGAGCAGAGACGAAGAAGACGAAACCCTCGCCTCCACTTGCGATATCGTCAAGCGCCCCACCGAGCTTCACCACCGGCTTCCTGAACTCTCCGACCATCCGCTTCACCTCGTCGAGGTGGCTCCTCTTCAGCGCCACCGCAACGGCCTCCCAGTTCAGCGGGTCCCTTCCGCTCTTGTCCTCCACGCAAACGGTGCCCGTTTTCCATGACCGGAAGGTGTTTGAGAAAATGCCGGTGAGAAAAAACAAACAAACTGTTGTGCTAATTATTTGACTCCTTTTACTGTCTTTGTTTGGTATAACCATGTATCTATTATATTATTCATGCAAGGCTATCTAGCAAGTCACGTATTCACAAATTAATATAATATCTGGTTGGAGGGAATTAATGTGCTATTATGCATTCCCTAATCTGCACTTTCCATAGCTCATGACACTTGGTCATGCAAATATTTTTTTTGTTTATAT
Organism: Euphrasia confusa; assembly: GCA_954870475.1. Lineage (NCBI taxonomy): Eukaryota > Viridiplantae > Streptophyta > Magnoliopsida > Lamiales > Orobanchaceae > Euphrasia > Euphrasia confusa. Next base: position 25,930,127 of record OX940964.1, read on the forward strand.
ACTTTGTGAAGGTATATGTTGTATTATGGATTTAAAAGCACATGTTTCCATGAAGTGGAAAGGCTACATTTCTTAACCGACTCGTTTGTCACACTATGGCATCAAATATGCGAGGTTATGTTATGAATCTCGATCCTGTTGTCATGACTCCACCGTATTGTGCAAATATCGACATAAGAGACACTGTCCGGTACGGGCTGGTTTGTTCACGCGAGATGAGGAGATTCTCGGGCTGACTTCGATGGTGCTGCCGATAATCGAATTGTTGCAAGACAAGGCTTAGAAGTGTATGGAGGCGAGAGAGGATTGAACGGATCAAGGCACTGAAGAGGATGGGAGCTTGTAGAATGTCGTCTTCGTCCGTTAGCTCCATCTTGGCCATGGTCATCACCATCTTGTTTTTTCTCGTGCTGATCTTCCAAGGTAGGTACATTTTTTGTCACGTGTTTAATTATCTTATTAGCTTTGTTTAGTTCTTAATTGTTTTTGTTCTTCAGGTCTTGGTTCCGGCACGAGCACGAATATGAAACTGAAGAAGGAAGAGCCTCGAGGTATTTTTATTTAATTTGTTGTTGTTCATATTTGATGCGTTTTACTGTGTATTTTAGTGGTGTGATGTTCTTGTAATTGGGGGTACATATTCTGAATATTTAATAGGATTGGAAGTTGGATTTTTCAGCTCTGCTCCTCGTCCGGTGTTAATGTCCTTTCTGGCATTTAGAGCTCTTCATATGAACAACCTGCATAAATATATTGATGACATTAGTCGAAAACCATGTAATGTGCGTCTTCTCTAAACACGCACACAAACACACGCACTGTGGAAACGGTCGGAAGGCTTGATTCGAGTTCGTATTCGGTCGGAAAATGCGCTCGAATAGTAGTGTTGATGTTTTCCTTTTTTTTTTTTAATTAAAATTCAAATAAAAAATATGACATTCACTGTATTTTTATGAAATTCAATGTGTTCTTTTGTTGCTGGATACATTCAGTGTAAAAATAGGACATTCAGTGTAAAAATGGGACATTCAGTGTGTTTTTATGACATTCAGTGTTAAAATATGACATTCAGTGTGTTTTTATGACATTCAGTGTTAAAATATGACATTCAGTGTGTTAAAATATGACATTCAGTATGTTCAGTGTTAAAATATGTCAACCAGTGTTAAAATATGTCATTCAGTGTTAACATATGTCATTCAGTGTTAAAATATGACATTCAGTATGTTCAGTGTTAAAATATGTCATTCAGTGTTAAAATATGTCATTCAGTATGTTCAGTGTTAAAATATGTCATTCAGTGTTAAAATATGTCATTCAGTGTTAAAATATGTCATTCAGTATTAACATATGTCATTCAGTGTTAAAATATGACATTCAGTATGTTCAGTGTTAAAATATGTCAACCAGTGTTAAAATATGTCATTCAGTGTTAACATATGTCATTCAGTGTTAAAATATGACATTCAGTATGTTCAGTGTTAAAATATGACATTCAGTGTTAAAATATGACATTCAGTATGTTCAGTGTTAAAATATGTCATTCAGTGTTAAAATATGACATTCGGGATGTTGTTATTCAGTGTAATTTTATAACATTCAGTGTGAAAATCTGTCATTCAGTGTTATTATGTTTCAGTGTAAAAATGGGGCATTCAGTGTTAAACTATGACATTCAGTGTAGTGTGTTTTTATGACATTCAGTGTTAAAATATGACATTCAGTGTTAATTAAAGAAAAACCCCTATCTCTTTCCAAATTAGAAATACCACAAAAAACTTCATTAGTAACTAAAGCAAAACCTCCACATCACATAACATTGGACAACCTAAAAATCCAATTGCAGCAAGATTTTGAATTCAAACCACAGAGTACATTTGGAAGTCTAAAAAAATTCATTTACAGAAAGAATCACAATGCAAAACATGTGACACCAGACCACGGAAGCAAGTCCCCATGTCCACAAGGATCATCACCGACCCACGCGTACACCACTCTCCATCCCAGCAACGCCTTTATTTCATTTAATGCCTTGACTGTAATTAACAAACAAACAATAAAATCGTACACAGCGCAAAATGAAACTTAGTGTGGACACCTTATCAAAACACAGATGCATGTTCTTCCTAATTCCAAACATGCATATTAACAAAGATCTAGACGAATATTGTTCCTGGAATCAAACACGTAAAATCATATTAACAAAGACCCACGCGTACACCACTCTCCATCCCAGCAACAGCATTTCCATTCCTAGAATCAAACACGTAAAATCTAGACGCAACATCGCCTTTCGCCAGCCGCATCATCACGAAAAAATGATTGCTCTCAAACTACAACTCCTATATACACCATAAACAGGCCTGCATTCAAAACACCACAACAACAATCAATCCAATATTCCTCCTAAAACACAAACCTCAACCACTAAATTTCGATCACCATAGTTAGAATTATAACTAACAATCAAATATGATCAAAACACAATAAATTCGTATAAGCAACTTCTAAATTCAGAATTTAAATAGAAAAAAGACCTTTTCTATCATCGGTGGCATCGTGAAACTCATCATCATCTGCAGCAAGCTGGTCACCTGAAAATCTCTGCTCGTCATTTCGTCGAACACCTTGCGAGCACCCCAAAAACACTCGCCCCTCGCGTACCCATCGATCACGGCTTTGCAGTAGTAGAAATCCCACTACTTCACCCGGAAAACACGAAGAGGAACAGGGGCAACGATTCCAGCTCGTAGATCCTCATCCTCTTCAGGCGCTTTTTAGAACATCCGGCTGCTGAACGTTCTCGAACCGCTTCACCCTCACGGATGTCTCGTCCACCCTCGGCAAAGGAGTTCTGAAGGTTGAGCTGAGTCCTGTATCCGTAGAGCAGGCTGGCGGCGCGGTCGTAGGCGCGGGCAGCGTCCTCGGCGGCGGAGAAGGTATCGAGCCATCGGCGGGTGCGCTTGCGGGGCTCGCGGTTCTCGGCAAAGCGCGGCGGTTCAGCGGCCTGAGGACGGCGAGGCGCGATGGCGTGGGGATGGTGGCAGCTGATGAAATTCGAAAGCGCAATCGACCGTGTGGGAGATGCGTGGAATTTGGGGGAGAAATGAGGAAACCCGTGTTGTTCAAAATTGTTTATATGAAAGGGCAACGAGGTCATTACACATTTTAGGCGGCCTAATTGACACGCGTAATTTCTCGAAAGCCTTATTGCCAAAAAAATGTTGAAAATTGGCCTTATTGCCATTTTTCCCAAAAATATAAGTATTATTTTTTGATTTTTTTTTATATATTTTATGTTTTCTTACTTTAATTATTATGTTGATTTATATATTTTTTAAATTTATATATATTTTTATTAATTAATTGTTTTTTTTATCTATTTCATATATTTTAACTTTATTATGTTTATTTATATTTTTTAAGTTTTATTATTTTTTTAATAATTAATTTGTCAATTAAAATAAAAATCAGTAGAAATCTCATGTATTTACCAGAGATTTCAAGTTATAGAGTTCCTTTGTATTTTTGGGTTGAAATCCATAGAAATCTGTTACTTTTAAATCTTTTAAAGTCTATTGAGTTTTGAATAGCTGTAAATTTTAATAGACTTTTTAAAATCTGTATTGAATACCTCCAGATTTTAATTGACTTTTGAAAATCCGGATTGAATACCCCAAAACTTTAAAAGTCCAAACAAATCCTGCAGAGTCTTAAATGAATACACCCCTCTTAAATTCTCTTCCCAATAATAAATATTTCCAAAATAAATATTCCATCAAAAACGTAAACTCAAAAATAAGTTTTATTTTAAGTTTACAGTAATTTCACTCCAACCGAGATTCCAATACTAAAAGTTAAAAGAATATTCTCAAAATATTCTTCTAATACAATTTTTTATAAATAACTAATATCTTTACAAATTTACAATTTAAACTCATAACTTTTGACATTAAAAAATTTAATAGTTATTATTTTCAATTTAAAATTTCAAACATATTAAAAAGAATATTGTGATATCCCATACTATTATTTTATTTAACGTTAATTAAATAATTTAATATTTAATTATATTTTGTATTATCATTTTTATTTTTATTTTATTATTTAAAATATTTTTATTAAAATTAATTTTAATTATTAATGATACGATTATTAAAAAAATTACATTATAAAAAATATTAAATAAGAAACTAAAAAAATATTGATAGATTATTTTTATTAATTTATATAAAAAGGATTATTTTATAAATAATAAAGTTTTTGGTTTGAGTTTAAGGTAAACATAAATTTAAGTATTTTTTATGTGGGTCCCACCTTAATACCTATAATACGTTTATGTTTTGGTATCGCTTGGAACATCTCCCCTACTCCAAAATAGGTTTTTGGTATCGGTTGGAGATGCTCTTAATTTAGTTAAAACGAAATAAATAGAAAATAAATTTCGATTAACTGAACTATTCTTATTTTTATAAATCGAAAATCAAACTGTTTTGAAAATGCTTTGGTTGAAATAATAAAGTATTATTTTAAGGGTAAATTATTTTTTGCAACCTCGTAAAATCGTTATCTATTACAATTCGATATTTTATGGTGTAGATTTCCAATCTTTGAAAGTCAGAATACAATATTATAAGTAATACGATTTAATTTATGCTCACTCGGTGGAGTACATCATATATCTAATAATCGTAAATTTATTATTATATATTTTATACAAATACACACAATTACACACATCAACATGCATTGTATATGCATATACAGTTAATATGTCTATGTCATAAAAGTATCTAATAGATTCTGTCCAAGTGATTATTTTGAGGGCAATGCCGTCTTTTCTTTTATTTTGTTCAAGTGACTATTTTGAGGGCATGTGGTCCTTTCTTTTCTTTTTAACTTTTATTTTAAATATTGCTTTCTGCAAACTTGAGTTGAGCCTAAACACACCTTTCCCCAAACCCATCGATTCACACGGTAGAACCTAAATGGGAATTGAAGAGGAAACAGGGAAGATGATGAATGACACGCAGATGCAATTCCATTCTCACTTTCAATCCCGCCCTAAAGGTCAGAAATTCCCCTCCGTTCGTTATTTATTGCATGCTGTACAACTGTATATACGAACGAATGACTCGATTTTTATTTTATATTTTATTATTTTAGCGAGAAATTGATGAACTCGCATTGATGATTTTTTGACATTTGACTGTAACTGGATTCCTTTTTTGACCTCTCGAGATAATTCTCGTGTAATTGTCTTCCATAGCTGTGCCTATGGATTTTTGGTGCTTTTAATGCATCGTTATCTCTGATTTTAATTGCATTTTCACTTTAGGAATAATCTTATTAACTAATTATGAAGGGTGACGAGCTGTTCTTGTGATACACTCTGACTTTACTAATTAGGAACATTCTGCATTGAGTACATAATTTATTAGCAACGGGTGTTATTTTTTCTATATATTCCTCGGTCTCATCTAGAATTTTAGCAGCTGCTGGCTTTTAGTTTTTAGATTTTCACCAAGTTTTCGAGGGGTTTGACTTGAGAGCTATTTGTTTATTTTCGATTTCATTTAGTACTGTTGTAAAGCTCGAGTGAATAGCAAAAGGGTTTTTTTCTTCTTATTATTATTGAGTTTTTGGTCCTTCAATATTTATTTTTCTTTGGATAAAATGGGTTGTGGTGCATCAAAGATCAATACGGAATTAGTGAAGTTGTTTAGGGAGAGGAAAGAATTGATTAGGGATTCTCATGATTCCTTAGCATTTTCCCATATGGGGCGTACCTTCAATCTATGCAGAATTTTAAAAATGAACTCCAAACCTTCAGGGAGGAAGACCTTGATATTTGTTTTAATTTAGTTTCTGATGCAGGTCTCGAGAAACCACAGGTGGAGGCACTACCTAACAAAACCGAGGATGACGACGTTCTCTCATTGACTAATCATGTAAAGACAGGTCTGAATCCACCAGACACTCATCCAAAAAATGTGAGTGGCCAAGTTCCACCATCGGATGATCTCGTGTCCCCTCCACACAGGAAGGACACTACAATTGGAGTTTCAGCAAACAGGCCGCTCACTGCTTCTGGCTCAGAACCACCACTAAATACAGCGTCTTTCGGTAGCCATACTGATGCTCCTATTGAGAATTCGAAGTTCTATCAGCATGAGAGAGAAACGCCATTTCATTATGTGATGGATATTTGACCAGATCATGCTGAGCACTATGAGGTCTCGACTTGGAACTATGCAAATCCCTTTAATGTAGTTGTATATAATTCTCATAACTTTAATTCATGGGGTGATTACGATGTTGATTCTGTGAGGGATGGTATGGATTTAAGAGAAGAGTGGGTGAGGGAGTAGGGCATGCCAGATCTTGAAGATGAATTTGGTGAGTCGGTTATGGATAGCACTTCAAGTGAAGATTTGGAAGAATGCCTTTGTGACATGGCAGATCTAGAGGATGGTGACGATAATCATCCTGATCAGAAAGAAGTGAGGAGAACTTGTGATGGGCTGACACATATTAGGGATGAGAAATTAGAAGGGACTGGAGAAGAAGATTTAGAATGTGGACCTAGCTCTTTTGCTCCAGAGATCTTGAAGGCGGAAGAGCTAAGAGAATCTCCGGCTTCTGATGGAGAAGCAGATTCTTTCCAAAAGGAGATGGAGAGGTCTAAAACTTGTGAGAGACAAGACTCTTCCTCTCAAATTGACGAAACTATGGCAGAATTTATGTCAATAGTGTCTGTCAATAGCCTAAGTGATCGTCAGCTTCTTACTGAAATCACAGATGCCTTTAATTACATAATTTTGCATGGGAAAGAAGTTTCCAAGATTTTCGGTCCCTACCAACCTTGCACTGCTATAAATAAAGGTGTGTGTCTTATGAATTTTCAAATGCCACTATCCTTATAGGCCTTTGTTTTCTACCGTTATATTCGACTACTCACCCCAATAATTTTAATCAGTATGGCTTTGAGTGCTGCACTTCTTATTATTGAATTGATGTTCTTTAATGTTTGATGGTTTGCATTTGACAGACTCTTCCTGGATTGAGCCCCTGGGAGCCTCATCTAGAGACACGTCAGCGATAAATCCAACTGACGCAATGTTAAAAGTTGGAAAGGAAACTAGAGAGATTCTTGAGAATGACACCAGTATGACATCATCGTTCAACCTTTCACGGACTCTGGAAAAGCTGTGCATCTGGGAAAATAAACTTTTTGAGGAGGTTATTTCCTTATTATGGTTGCTATTTGGTATTCAAAAAGATCCAATGTTCATTTGATGGCTCGTGCTTATCATGAATATTTTTTGGTAGCTATATTAGTAAGCATGTACTCAAGTAACGTTTCTTGCATGTTAAACAGCTCTTAAACTCATCTCAGATCAAAATATTGTTTTAACCCTTAGTATTACAAGAATTTAAATAGGATGTGTTTGAGACTAATTTATCTGGATAGAATATTTGGTTGTTAAATGTGAGTGCTTATAGACAAGAATAAACTCATCATCTATATATTAATTTGAAAAACAACACAAGAATGTCAATAAATGATTCATATAGTACTATTTTATTGGAAGTGAATGAACTACCAAATTTTATTCAACATCATTCTAACCAATAAGGGTATTGTAACCTGATAAGAACATAAATCTCAAAATCAACAGAAAATTTCGTTGCCCAAAGCCAAAATGCTATTCTTAATATTATTGATGGATGAATGAATTAAACTCTAAGTAAGGACTTAAATAGAGTCCCTGCTAATTGTAAAAATAGAAAACATAATATAAATTTCAAGTAAAAATAAATAAAAATAAAATACGATTACTTAATATGAACTCTTCAACTCACGAATAGTGGGCTCAAGGCCGTTCCCGCTCCATATCATAACCTTATTTTTATATCGTAGCCTAATAAATAAGAAATGATAATCTGAGCTAGAGCAGAAAATAAAATAGAAGATAATGAGAATAGAAGATAATGAGATGCAGATGGTAAAATCAAAATACTTCCAAATTCACATCTTTATATCCGAAATATTACTTCTTAAGATGTAAACGGTCATATGAAGTCATATTCAAGTCATTACATCAAATAGTTTAAATATGAGCATTGGTAGACATTATTTTTATATTGTCCATAAGATAACGACGGAACTCATTCTGTCGTTGAATTTACTTACGTAATTTGAAGATTTTCCATTGATGTATAACTAGGATACACTTTGAAATTTTAAATATGAAATACTTTAAAACTATTAGCGAACCTTTCGATTGTCAGCAATAAATTCAACGTTAGAATGAGCTCCATCATTATTGTATGGACAATCTAAAACAATTTCTCCTATTTGTTGCTAGATGGTCAGCATTGCATATAGGGTATGATACAAAATTCAAATAATCGTATCCTTTTCAGACATTTTTATTACGATGGGTCTGATCAAAGTACTTAAGTATTAGATATTTTAGAAATTGATAACACATACATGCTGACTAGTTTAGGAACATGGAATACAAAATTTAAATATTATGTCATTTGAAAGGTTAACGAGACCTTTGCCAGTATGAGTTAACCTATCAAGTCATTTCCAACTTTTTTTAATCCTAAGAGTGGAAATATGCTTTAAATGAAAGTCGACAAACTAGTTATACGATTTAGAAATCTGAAGTGAGGCTCATAAATTGTTAGGAGTACCAGCTGTGAGCCTGTGACTGAACTTTGATTCTTTGAAAAATTCTTTTCTGAAAAATTATGTTGTGAACGTAGGTTGTAGCCTGAGAATCCCCCCTATGCACATGACTGCGCACACATCGCGCAAATTTAATCTTTCCAAACAGTGCAAAAAAACTCTTAAAATATGAAATTTAGCCCAATAATTACTAAAAACAAATATGACAAATATCAATGACCCCCTTGAAGTGTTAGGAAACACTCAAATTTGCAATTTTGAAAAAAAATAATGGGTCAATTTTTAATTAGGCTAAACCTGAGTGTAGTTTTTGCACTGATAATCGAATAAACAACACGTCAGAAGGCTTATTTTTAGACCATATAAAATTCCTGCAACACTAATTCATTAATAGATAACTTTAATCTCAACTATAAAGTTCCCACCACAAGTGAGCCAAAACAGTCTGAAAAAAAGGCTCACAAATCAATCAGTACAACACAGAGAAAACGAAAAAAACGTCTACCGTTCACCAGCACAATCTAGTTCTATGCCACACATTTTATGGCAACTCAATAAAATAACATAATTCCCTTAAGTCTGTCTCGACACTTTCTCCCCAGAAAATCTATTATCACATATTTTTTCTTACCATAGCAATCGAGTGTGTTTCTATTTGCCAGTTTCTGCACCATCGCCGTTGGCAACACCCTTAGCCTTCTTGCCCTTTTTGCTCGACTTCTTTGGCGAGCTCAAGGGACTCTCGGAAGCCTGTGTATGAGACGAGTAACATCAGCGATCAGTATAACTATTAAATTAATACAACTGCCTAACCGTACTTTAGCCTAATTACCAAAAACAAAAATCTAATATAATTGACCTTTACCACCATCATTTCCCTAGATGGAAATTAATTTAATTTTACATTTATCTTTCTTCGTCTTAATCATGCTTGAATAGCAGAAGAATAAATTATGTTGTGAACATAGGTTGTAGCCTAAGAAGCACCCCAATGCACATGACTGCGCACACATCGCACATGAATATCACGAGGATAACTTAGACAACTTGTTCCAATATTTCAATTATATTAGTTGCTTGAAATTTCCAGATTAATTCAGTCTGTTTTCATACAATATATTTTACTTGACCATTTTTATATATGGGCAATTTCAGAATGAAGAAAAATTCAGGGAGTACTATGACAAGGAGAATAAAAAGATGAAGAAGCTAGATGTTAAAGGTTCAGAGTCTCCCAAGGTTGAGGCTTGTCAGTCGGCACTCAAAAGACTGACTCCGAAAATCAATGTTTCTATCTCAACTATTGAGGGGATAGCAACAAGGACACACACGATAAGGGATGAAGAGATGCATCCCCAACTGCGTGAATTGGTTCAAAGGTATTTTGTTCTCTTTTTCTTTTCTTTGTCAGTACCCCTTTATTTTGTTCTCCCTTTTGAGCTGTTTTTAAGTTGTTATTTATCTTCAGAGTTGCTAATATCTATAATATGCGCAAAAGTTTCATGTTGCTAATATCTGTAATATGCGCAAAAGGTTCACATTGCTAATATAGTAGTATATGATATGCGCAATGCTATAACGCTTGTATAATTTACGATAAGTTCATTTTTAATTGTAAATGTGGAATATTCCAGAGACATGTTTTTATTAACACCAATCTTTTAAATGTTTGATTCACATTGGGAAATGATTTTATTGCATGTCTTTAATCTTTATTGGTTCTTGAAATTTACAAAGATGTATTATGATATCATAATTGTTTAATAAGACAAAAGGAGGTTACCTATGGATTATTTTGGTGTTAACATAGCACAAAATCGCTTTATTCATGTTATCACCTAATTTTCATCTATAGAGCGCATTTCTTGCACATGTACCAAACCTATCTTAAGTTCCTAACAAATTGCAATAAAATGCTGTAAAATAAAATCACGTACGTTACAACTTATTATGGTTTCACGTTTGAGTCCCACAAGAATGCACATAATGTGAAAGTTCACGTTTGAGTCCCACAAGAAGCAAGTGCAAGCCATAACCAAGCTCCAAGCAAAGGTTGAAGCAACTTGCACGACTAGCTATTCAAGCCTGAAGGCCACTCAATAGCTCGAAGCTGAGATCCACAATCTCTGCCCCGTATTTTTGGACTGGATCAAAAGTCACCGAGCTTTTCCCCTTCTCTTGAACAAATGCTCACGAAATGCATGCTTCAAACAGATAATGCTTTGGGTGAAATAAGTCCCACCAGTTCTCCTCAAAAACCATTAGTGCTTGCCTTGTGCAGCAATTGGCACAAAGCAGTTGAAGGGGTCTCAGAGGCTGGTGTATTACGAGCTCTGAGCAATTTCAAAGAACTCCTGCATGAGTTATATTTAAACATGCACGAGGAAGGGTGCCAGAGGACCAAGATAGAGCACCTGTCGAGTTATCACGAGAAAAGAATGAGGAATTTCTCCGTGCAACATGGCTTGGCTGGGAGGAATGTGCGTCTTTCATCAAAGAAGCTGACTCAAACTGTTGAGGCTGGGTTTACATCCCTTCATGGATTGTATGTGAGCTTGAGACCGATTAGGATCAAGCTCACTAAAGCAAATGCAAAGCATGAGAAAGCAAGGGAGCGAGTAAAAACTGCTGCTGGGAGTATCCTCAAAGATAGACTTGCCCCACTCCTTCAATCTTTGGAAAGCTTTATGATGCAGGAGCTCTAGTGAAAACCGTTGATCTCTCAAATGAGATGCCGGTGAACACAAAGTCAAGAATAATTTCTTAACAAATATATTATTTCATAAATTATTAATGATTTCCTTTCAAATGACTCTAAATACATTATTTATAGCTAATTCATCCTTTAGAATATTAAAAGACACTTTAAATAAATATTAAATTAATTAAATATATCAACTCTTCATGCTTCAACTTCATCTTCATCTCGATCTCCATCATTCTCACTCGGTTGAAAACGATTCGACCTCGAATCTCTTCTAGCTTCATCTTCCATCGTATTTTATCCGATATACGATATAAGATGTTTGACATTAAAGACATCGGAAGTACGAACATGATCCGGTAAACGAATTTGATAGGCTTTAGGATTGCTCGTACTATTGCATAAAGCTCCACTTCTTGACCACGGACAGCCCCTATCGCAAGTTTTGACGCATCGCGACAGACAACAACCTTAGGACTCAATGTCAGAGCATCAGATAGAGGCAGTGGCGCCAGGGCAATAACATTCTGATGTGGGGCAGGGGAAACGACATCAAGATTCAACGTCAAGGCATCGGCTTGAGGCAACGGCTCGTCATCCCATATCGGCTTGTCATCCCAGATCGGCTCGTCATCCCAAATTGGCTCGTCATCCCAGATTGGCTCGTCATCCCAGATTGGCTCATCACCAAGGGTGCGCCCAAGCACGAGAATTGATTGTTGTTGAGCTTTCGGTAGAACATCGGCGAGAGCAAGTCGGATTTCTTCTAGTTCAACCGTAAGGGCCGTTACTTGGCGACTCAAGACGACGACGTCGGCACAACGATGGGTTTCAGTCTCAGCGGCGAGGTCGGGGATAGGCTGACGACGAGAAGACATCGTAGCAAGCTCTGATACCAAATGATGCAGGAGCTCTAGTGAAAACCGTTGATCTCTCAAATGAGATGCCGGTGAACACAAAGTCAAGAATAATTTCTTAACAAATATATTATTTCATAAATTATTAATGATTTCCTTTCAAATGACTCTAAATACATTATTTATAGCTAATTCATCCTTTAGAATATTAAAAGACACTTTAAATAAATATTAAATTAATTAAATATATCAACTCTTCATGCTTCAACTTCATCTTCATCTCGATCTCCATCACTTTAGCTCGGAGATGTTTAATGCTTACGAGACAATAACTGTCTGGAGTGAAGCGAGCAGCACGTGGTGGGCCCCACGAAATGCGGATCAATAGTTTGCTCCCAAAGATTTAAACTTTCTACTATTTTCCTCATTAGAAACCCAACAGATCAGGTATTTATCATAGTGAAATAGAAAACTAGCTAGAGGCAGTGATGTGGATTAATGAATCACATGGTCGCGCACACATATCACAATTAATTTATTGGCCGTTAATTGAAATATCAATACCATCTTTATTTTATTCATGCGTTGTTGCTTTGGTCAATCCAAAATTAATTTGGTACTGTAAAATTTTATATCATATTCATAATTTTATATATAATGATACGAGTACTAACAAAAAAACAACACAAAATCATAGTTTTGTACAACTTCAATCAAATTATACATCTAATAAAAATTACCAAATGAATATTTAAGTCCAACTCTGAAAATATTTATATTACCAATAAGTTAACACATTCAAATCCATCGATAAAACTAGAGATTATAACCTATAAATAAATTGTTTCGTAATTTTTAGGATAATTACATTTTCCAATCCAAGGTTTACGTGTTTTTATATTTTCCATTTTCGTCTAAAAATCGTTGTCGATTACTATCAAAAGTTTTATAATCTTAAATTTTTCAACTTGTCGGAGGTAGGGATAGAATATTTCGGCGAAAATTTTTATGAACAGGACATTTTTAATGTTATTTTACAATTTTACCCTTTGAATTCAAGAAATAAAAAAAACTTGGGGGACATGCAGATGGGTGACAGACATATAAGGCATATACTATCTTATCAGTCATGTGATATAATAGTATGAGTTTTAAGTGCAGTTCTTATTAAAAAGGCAAATATGCCCCTACTTTCCACAATAAAAATAATAAAATAAAGGGATTGGAGCATTGCGTCTTCTTCCCGTTTTTTGTGTATATTCTCGATTGATACAATCGTCGATCTAAAAATGTAGAAAACATCAAGATTAGAGAATGCTCGACCTATTCATGGTCCAGCGATACCCAACACGAAGAAAACGAATTCAGAAATGTTTTTTTTTTAAGTAGCACGAAATAATGTGAAAAGCGTAATGCACGAATCTATTACATGTTCGTGCTCTTATTATTTTGTGTTTACCTTGACACGAAGTCTTAACCTTCGTGCTCCTGATATCACTAACTATTAGATGTTCGTTCTCTTCTAATTTCGTGTTTCCCTTGGCACGAACTCCGCATCTCCGGAAACTATTCGTGTTTGCAGAGTTCTCAAAAGACGTGCGCTTAATCATAATTAGTGGACAGTTGCATCTTCCAAGTCTAGATTAGGGGACCGTTGCGATTCTATAGAGTAGGGGACTGTTGGGGTCGACGATCACTTATTATAAAAAAACTAGATTCATAATGCATTATTAAGAAACACAAAAACAACTCAATTATACGTATGACACCTCTTTATATTCGTCGAAATCTCTATTTTAATCAAATGTCTAGTGTATTTGACTACACTGTATCGCTCTCCCCTATAGCTTCGAAGTTTGTATAATCCGGAGGAAGCTGCTGTTACACCCTAAATTCGCTGCTCAAGTGGCTCGCCATGTAGGAAACTAAATAATTCTCCGAGTCGGCTCTCATCTGTGGGATGTCGATGTTTGCAGCCGTTTCGGTTCGAACAGTGTATGGTTCAGACGTGGGTGGGATAGCTTCTACGATCATTGGGAACTTGTGACTGGCGGGTGGGTGCAGTTTCAGGTGGTTAATGAAGATGATATCGCAGAGGATGTGTAAGACGCCCATGGGAGATCCAAAACGAATCACGGCTATTAAAGTTGTTTCTTTTTTATTTACGTATATATGTTAATCATTCGATCGTTCGAGTGAAATTTTGGATGTGTAATATTTTTTTCCAGACTATTGTATAATATTTCTTATGTTATTTGTGTCGTTTTATTTTACATCCGTGCTACTTAGTTCGAAACTCTAGATATATAAAAGGAAACCCTAAATATCAACACAGTTACTCCTACTTCGTGCCATAAAAATTAATTCCCATCTACTGTGGTAGTTGAAAACTTTATTAAGTACTATTGCATGCTCAACTACCGTGGTTGTTCGAAACAATTTGGTTCAATAACACAATGCTCCTTGCGCAACCAAATTCCCACGGAGTTCGAAGAAAAATTAAGAACATAAAGGTACTCAGATCATTTTGTTTGTTTTTGTAATTCTCCAGATGTCGTTTCATCCTATTTTAGTCCATTACGGTGAACATTCAGATCGAGACAATGAGGATTTGCTACTTTACTTGGGACCACTATAAATGTCTAGTTGCCCAAATTCTCTAACAGTTCGAGCTGTTGGATGATGCGGCATCTAACATGGATATAGAGCCTTGGGATAACCCAAGGTCCTGGGTTCGACTCTTGCCAGTGGCGACTCCACTCGATTTAATTATCCACTTGTTGGGCCTCCCCAAAGAGGTTGAAATTGGCTCACAAGTGAGGGGGAGTATTGGAGAATATATTCGGGCCATTAATATAAGTGTAAAGAAGTCCAACTTCTTACCACTTCGAGCTTTTAGGTGAAGCGATTTCTAACATGGTATCAGAGCAGGTCCAACACGATGTGGGGCCCGTTCGATGGATTTTCCGACTATGGGCACCCCTGCCGATGGAATTTCCGGCCACGAGTAATTCCGATGGAATTTCCGGCTTACTCATGAGGGGGAGTTTAGAGTATCCCACATCGGTTGGATAAAGAACCTTGGGCTCACATATAAGTTGGACAACCTTAATACTTTAACAAGGCCTTTTAAGGTGTTACTGGCCCATGTCAAAGTTGGGTCAATAACACCTTAAAAGGCCTTGTTAAGGTATTAAGGTTGTCCAACTTATATGTGAGCTCAAGGTTCTTTATCCAACCGATGTGGGATATTCTAACACTACACCTCACGAGTAAGCCGGAAATTCCATCGGTATTACTCGTGGCCGGAAATTTCTTCGGCAGGGGTGCCCACAGTCGGAAATTTCATCGACCAGGGCCCCACATCGTGTTGGGCCTGCTCTGATATCATGTAAAAGTTGGGTCAATAACACCTTAAAAGGTCTTGTTAAGGTATTAAGGTTGTCCAACTTATATGTGAGATCAAGGTTCTTTATCCAACCGATGTGGGATATTCTAACATGTCAAAGTTGGGCCAATAACACCTTAAAAGGCCTTATTAAGGTATTAAGGTTGTCCAACTTATATTTGAGCTTTAGGATCGATATCCCACCGATGTGGGATACTTAACACTCCCCCTCACGAGTAGGCTCGGTTTTGTCGGCTCTACTCGTGGACATAGTGCCATCTTTGGGCAAGACGAAAATTTCATCGGCTGGGGCACCCATCATCGTGTTGGGCCTGCTCTGATACCATGTCAAAGTTGGGCCAATAACACCTTAAAAGGCCTTATTAAGGTATTAAGGTTGTCCAACATATATTTGAGCTTTAGGATCGATATCCAACCAATGTGGGATACTTAACAACCTACTAAGTTTAATTAGAGAGGCTTTGCGTTCAAGGAGCACCGATTATTCGATGCAAACGATAATAAGGTGAAGGTACTCTTGCATGTGACCCCGATTTGTTTCGGCTCATTTTAGAACAAAAGGAGGATGCAGAGGTTTTTTATTTGAGTATGTTGTGTGATTTGTAACCCCAATTTAAATGTTGATGTTAGAATACAGTTTGTCCTACGTATTGTACTAGTTCGTGCTAACTACTTAAATAGTTCGTGCTAAGTAAGTTCCAGTTCGTGCTAACTTCTGATTAAACTATTTTGTTCATAATGAAATGTTTGTGCTTCGTATGACAATATTTCATGTTAAAATGTAAGGGGTGAAACGCAGCGATGCTTAGAAGGAAAAGAATGGCAACAGTCATATAATTTTATTGATTTGATTACTCGTACTGATTGATAGGGGGTAATAATTACTTTCTTACAACACTTCAAAATTATACTGTAGTAATTTTGTTTATTTAAGTGTTTGTGTTTTATTCTATACATTTTAAGATTTCGAAATTTATATTTAAATTTATCTTTACATTTACACTGACGCATTAATCCTGTTTTAAATATGAAATATTCAAGATCAACACAAAGTGTTGAGATCCAGAGCACGAATGCTTGTTTACGCACGAACTTATTATTTTAAGGGTAGCACGAAATGGAGAAAGAACACGAAATGGAAATTCAAGAACAATATTCATTAATTAATAAAAAACACAAAAAAAAAACAAACTGCGTTGCAAGAAAGAGTAATACATGATTAAACAACGAGACTAATTGTCTTCATCATCCTCATAATCCTCATCATCATCACCACTCTCAATCTCCATGTCATCATCTGAATCATCAAAGCGGGTTTCCTCAAACATTATTTTCCGGATTTCATCATACAATCCCGACAATAATGTTCGACCCGTGCGACAAGGGATTAAGAAGTCCGTAATCTCATAGTCATTGAGTGCATAAATATGGACGATCATTGGTTGATCACCATTCTAGGTGAAGATCAACGTGTAACCCTTCTTCAGGTGATGCGAAACACAATATTCACGTCACCCGTTGTGGAACGACATGTAGTCGTTCACCCAGGTTATTTTCGTCCGCCACTCGTGACCATTAACATCGCTCAGCACAACGAATATTCCAGTAAACTCCTCGTGCTCATGATGAGCAAAATCAGTGGGTAGACACAACCAAAAGCCGAAATCTTTGGTAGAAATCTGTGTGAAAAATCGAGTAGGAGCCATTAAAATTTGAAGTTTAGATCTGATTTTGGGAGAGGAGAAAACTTTTATTATTTGTTTCAGAAGGTGTAAAAACAAAACCAATGATTGTTTTAGAAACCCACAATTATGCAGTAGGTGAACAGAAAGTAAGTGTTGTCAAATATATTTATTCTATTGGTTGGTTGCTGCAATTCTTTTCCTTCTATGCGCCTTATCGTTTCAGAGTTTTCGAAGCATCATATTTTAGAGTAATAGAAAAAGGGAAAAACCCTAACGCTGTAACACGGAATATGGTAGCACGAATCTACCAATCAGCACGAAAGCAATATTATTAACACGAACATCTCACTCAACACGAACTGTAATTTACCAATAAACACGAACAATAAATCAAACACAAATTTTACTTCAACAATTAACCCAAAATCAAATTAATAAAAATACAAAAAATCAACAGTTTCATAGCACGAATACCCAATCAACATTAACTTCAATTTTAATTGCTACCATTAAATTGATCCAACAAACAATCATATGTCGTTGAATATGTATCAAATCAGATTAATGGTCTGTTTTTTAATTACTTTAATTAAAAGCATTTTTGCATGGAGTCACGTCCATCCATAAACCAAAACTCTATTTAATAGGGGGTATTCGATTCTCATCCTTCCCCATCAAAAATAAATATTCATATTCGAGTTCCGTCCCCATTTCATAATCTCAAAAGATAAAATGTCGATTCTTTAATGTTCTCATTGGGGATTGGGAAACCCATCTTCTACTTCCTCCACAATTTGCGCGTCACGCCGAGAACCTAGAGAACAAGGTTTTCCAGTTTTACGATGTTAACAACGACCATTATGACGTCACAGTAACTCGAGTAAACGACGATTTATACTTTCGTCGGGTATGACCCAGTTTCTATAGGGATCACTATATTCGAATCGGTTGGTTCCTTGTGTTTCACTTCTTCCCGATGAATCCACCAACTACAGTGGAAAAATTTGAAGTCGTCGTGTTTGATCGCAGCGCTTGCGAATTTCTAAACTTTCGTAGGAGGATTGCTTAGCCACCGCCTTCGGTGCCTGAAATAGTCGATAGCGATGTCGATTCAAATTAGATTTTTTTATCTTACTTGATGTACCAGTCGTAATTATATTTTGAATTTTAATGAATGTTTCGGTTTTTAATTATTAATTTAATTTGTATTCGTGGTGATAAATATGCATGCAAAGTAGCACGAAATCATGAAAAAAATCGTTTTCCACGAACATATCACAGACTACGAACGAAGTTACAATTTCGTGCTCAGACAAACACGAATTTAACACTATTGTGCTTTCGATCTTTCGTGTTTAGGTGGGCACATAAGAGACAAAATTTCGTGCTAGTAGTGTCACGAGTAAGACGTCTTCTCAAAAGAAGAGGACTTACTTATTCTTTTTATTTATCATTTTCTTTTATCGACAAAAGTAAAGGTAATTAAGTTTTTGTACGCTAAATTGTACATAAAACATGTATTTTTATATGAGGGGCTGCAAAACATATACTAGTACTCCGTATTTTAAAGTGATTGTTACCTTTATGGCTATATTTCTCAAAAAACTTTTGGCTTTTTCAATGGGCGTAAATCAATCAACAAGAAATAGAAGGGATTGTTTTCTTCTGTTT
This sequence comes from Euphrasia confusa, assembly GCA_954870475.1. NCBI lineage: Eukaryota > Viridiplantae > Streptophyta > Magnoliopsida > Lamiales > Orobanchaceae > Euphrasia > Euphrasia confusa. The sequence goes on from OX940964.1 coordinate 25,949,157, forward strand.
TTGGCAGGTAAATAAACGCGCTCTGTATTTCTTATTAATACTTCTTGTTCAAATGCAGCTTGTTGAGATATTTTAGCTAATTATACGTAACCTCTTTTAAAGTAATATTGTTGAGAGAGCATAGATGCATGTTAGACATCAGCCGGGGAGAGTTTTGGTTTGAGGCTCGAAATTTTGAGCCACTTTATTTATTGTTCAAATTTGAATCTAGTATTATAATTTGTACGAGTAAAAGACAATTATTACTAATCATATTGTTGGATTCTTGTTGACATTTCTGAAATGCTATAATGTCCAACTTCCATTTTGACGAATATGATACACTTTTTTCAAACTGCCGCAGGGAGTAGTGCTCAAAATCCTAGTTGCTCATGATTTCTGGTTAGACACAGAGAACGTTGGGGAAGCAATTCAGAATGTTTTAGTGAGTGCTGAGATGGTCATATTTGTAGGGATATATTTTTCTTAATTGGGTCGATATATCCTGTCGATCTTCAAAAAGTAGATTCGATTCGCAAATAAAACGAAATAAAAGGGAAAATAAGAATTACGTGGTTTCCTTTTACGATGCTTTGATACCACTTGTTGCGAATATTGAAACTAAATCTCTAGAGACTCTCGAAATATATATGAGATTCAAAGAAAAAGAAAAGAAAAGAAACGAATACACAAATTTAGGTGGAAACCCAAACACGGGAAACAACCACGAGAAGAAAGAAAATTCACTACATCGTTGAGGCTTACAATAATTCACTTTATGCACTCTATGATTTTCATCTACCGGAAAACCTAAATTTATAGGTGTAGAAAACCTATCAAATTAGAAACAATTAAAATTAAGAATAAACCATTTTTCTAATATATGACTCCTAAATCATAAGAAATATAATTATATTTCTCTTAAATCATAAAGAATCTTATATAATTATAATCTCCTTAAATAAAGAAACAAATAAAAAAAGAATATTAAAAATTAAATAATTGTGTCCTAGTCCAACGAAAAGTCGCGTCTGCGCCGCTAATCTCACGCACGCACGCATGACCACATGTACATAATTAATTACCATAATTAATTACCCTTTAGCCGAAAAACGTGACCCAATTTTCCGCGTCCACTCTTCCTGCTTATTCCGTTTTTATTTCGATTCGAGTCATATTTTAAATATCTCCACCTTGACGAGAATTCCCGCGACTCCAAGCCGCCAAATTCCAACGATCATAAACCTGTTTTTCTTTCTTCCACCCAGCCTGGCAGAACCCACTCAAAACATGAGCAACTCAAACTTAGTAAGAGAATGCGAAGTTGCACCGATCATCCTTTGGGTACCACCAAGATCCATGACCACCACGTCATCTCCATTCTCAAATCTCTCCTTCCCACTACTATCAACACCTTCTGCGTTCGCTATTTCTTCAGTGCTATGCATAGTACGCCTAGGCTCGATTCTCCAAATTTGAATACTATTCGGGTTAGTATTCCCGGTGTCCCCGACACCAATCAGACATGCATGACTTTTCAACAAAAAGTGATCCCGACTCACTTTCCAGCGAATGACTTTCTTGGGCACAAGCAGTTGCCCACCTGGTAATTGTGTTGCCGCATAGCTCATCAATCCACCAATATTTCTCTCGCATCGCAAAATAAGTCGCCCCGACTTACTTTCAACACTCCACCTTTTCCGAAGTTGGTACCCTACGGATCTAAGTTACTGAGAGAGAGAGATAAGATTACCCTTCGAACATCTTGATTCTCACAGTTCCCATGCCGCGTATCTCACACGATGTGTCATGCCCCATGACCACCGTTCCACCGACACTCTCATGAGACCTGCCAAACAAATGTATTTTTCGACAGATGTGATACGAACATCCGGAATCCAAGATCCACCCCTCACTTGTTCCCCAAATCAGAGACAACATGAGCTCCCCATCGATGGAACCTCCTTCTCCGGAATCAGCCACGTTCGATTTCTTCTCCGATTCTTCAGGGCCTGACAGTCCCCCTTCACGTGGCTATTTTCCTTGCAGTAGTGACGAATTCCCTATAATTTCTTCTTCCACATTAAGAAATTCCCCTAGATTTTCACCACTCTTTTTTTCATGCAGTAATGACAAGCCCCCTGGAATTTCTTCATCTTTGCCCAACCCAGTACATCAAGACATTCCCCCGGGTTTTCACTACTCAAAACCTCCTTCATCGTCTCCATTTAACACAAAGTGCGACCGCATGAAATAAATCACCGGAGTGATAGAGTGTAATTATACCTCTTACCTTTCTTGTTCGGAAATTCGCGTCCAAATTCCCCTCCTGAAAAGCACACGAACAAACAAAGAACTAAAAATACGGAATAAAAGAGACACGAGATTTATAGTGGTTCACCCGTTAACGAGGGCTACGTCCACTCTTGCCGCTGCAATTGATTTTACTAGAACAATTATAGTGCTCGATTACAAGTCTTGTAATGCTATAATCTCAATCCTAGCGTATGGAGGTGTTAACCCTATTTTACAATACACATAGGGTTTATATAGAGGGGAGAAGACTTGAAAAAGGGGGCAAAATCACGCTGGGAATTAAATTCCCGATTCCGCAAAAAAAAATCTCAAACCTGTCGGCCGACAAGAATGGGTGTCGGCCGACACCCCAGCCCTCACTTCGGGTTCAACCGCGGACTGGGGCTCGTGATATGCAGAAGTAGCTCGGCCGACCTCCTGTCGGCCGACGGGGCCTGGTGTCGGCCGACACTAGGCCAGAGCTCCGGCTGGACGTCCTCGGCGCCTCCCCGACGCCTCCTCGACTCCGATCGTCTTCTTCGATAGTCTCTCGATCGTCCTCCCTTCTTCCCCGGCGTGAATTCGCCTTCACGCTCAACAATCTCCCACTTGAAGCTAATTCACGGCCTCTATCATCCTTTCCCATTGCAGCGGCGTCCCCGGTCCTCATCCCAGAAGACCAACCGAGGTTGAACACAACCTCAAATTATCACACGGTACCACCTTCGTAAACATGTCGGCCGGATTCTTACTCCCAAGAATCTTCTCCAACACCAAGACGCCTTCCTCTAAGGCCAATCGAATGAAGTGATATCTCAGCTGGATATGCTTCGTTCGAGCATGGTACACCGGATTCTTCGCCAAGTGAATGGTGTTGGGATTCGATGTCCCGGGCTATCAAAAATTGCGGAAACGATAACCCGACCGAAAACCCCTCGCCGGAGATCGCACGAACACCGACTCATCCGCAGGAGTCCGACCTTTGGAGACTACGCGCCCGAAGACACGCAGCCCGCCCCCAGCCGATTTTCTCCCACGAGTCAGATCTACGAACGCGAACCACACGCGAAGAACCGGGCTCGACAAGAGCGTCGCCGCGGGATGAACCCGCGGCTAAACCCTAGCCGAACCCCATCCGCGGGGTTCGCGATCGCCGTGCATGGCGATCCCTGGGGCTGTTCGGAACAGCCCCCTGGCGTAGGTCAATTAATTCTCTCTTAAAAGTGAAGACCATGTAGTGCTTATATAGGCTACGAAGGGGATCATAAGGAGAATAAATATTGGGCTTCAATATTGAAAATTAAATTGGGTCCAACCCAAATCTATTAATTCTTATCAATATTAATTTTATTTATTTTCCACTATATAAATAAAATTGCACTCCCAATATTATTCCATATTATATCAAATAATATTTCTCCATCTTAGTATTATTTATTCCGTGTATTTAAGATTTAAATATCCATGAATAAATTTATTTATTGCTCAATAAATATTATTCATCTCTTATATCCGAGACTAGTACCGTTCAACCTTTATTATTGTGCGGAACGAATCCACTCATGAGGTTTACACAATAATTCCTTATGAACTCATCTCGGGGATATTATCAACCCTTCCGGGATACACTGCTCCTTCAAGAATTCACGGCATGCCATATATAAAATATAGTGACCCAACTTAACCGGTAATTAACCCAATAATTAAATCGGTTAATTCCTTTGGTAAATCAAAGTCACTTATATTAAATATACACACCCGCAATTGTTTCAGGGATTAAGAATAAAATACTCCGAGTCTCAAATCAATTATCGCCGAGCAATCCTAATTGATGAGTCTCGATCGATCCGCCCAATACACCAAGTGTACAAGTGTGATAAAATAATTAAGACAAATTATTTTCTCTCTCACACAACGACTATACCGATGGATTAGTTCGTGTCCATCTAGGTCGTGAGCAACTGTTCGATTAAATACGAGTAACCGATAGTATGATCTTCTGTGCGCCCATGCAGCACCATACTAACTACAACGTATAAAATCCAGAACTATGATTTGCATATATGCAAATAATTGTTTATTAATTAAATAGATTAAATGCTATGATCGGGAGTTTACCGTTACTTAAATCTAGACATTAAGTACACAACTCCAACAATCTCCCACTTGTACTAAGGTCTAGTCATTTCCTCCAAACTCCCGGTTCCCATACTCATCACGTGCTTTAAAGTGTACTTCCGAGAAGTACTATGTGAGTGAGCAATCTAGGTTGCCGCTCTGAAGTTATCTTGGTGACTACTACGTCGTCTCCCCTGACGATGATTCGTATCAGGTGGTACTTGCTCTATGTGTTAACATCACTTTTGACTTATGACCTCTTCTAGTTCACCGTGCACCGCTATCTAATAGCCTTTGGTAAACTAAGAGTCATATCCAAGTCAAGAGGTTATCCCGGAACCTAACCAAAACTTCCGCTGCCTCTGAGGCTGCTATTCGGTTATGAGAGAGTCTGAGAAGCGTCCTGCTTATCACTCTTTCATTTCATGGTTCCACCTCTTTCTAAAAGTGAACACATAGCCTGATATCGACTTTCACTGGTCCTTTCTTTGATTTTTGGATCTGAGAATCTGTAATCTAAGAAGATTTCGTCTTGCTCAAGCCAGTACTATGAAAGTACTCTTGCAGCATTCGAACATCCCTTATCCAGATTACTTTGATATCCTCCCACTACGCAAACCGCATAGTTGATATCAGGTTTTTGTTTTACAACAATGCATCTACAAAGCTCTTTACACCCGAAGTGTAGAAAACTGCTTTGTCCTCATCTATCTCCTTCATGTGTTCGAACACACACCCTTTAGATAGATGTATATTCTGTCTCTGAAAGGCAATAACCTTTCTCAGAAGTGTGCATGTTTAAAACAAACCTTAATCGTATAAGATGTCTAGGAGAAGTACAATGTTCTTACCTCTAGATCATAAGATCTTAAGAACATGATCTATCTTCTTCTCAATCTTATATCTCGATTTATTTAGACAACCTCTATTTTATGTCTGAAAACACTTTTACATTGTCGCCAATGATAAAATGTTATCTACATAAAATCTCCGAGAAACACCACCTTTGTTTCCGTCACGTCTCTAACACACCTTCTTTGCTAATCCTATGCAGACCTAGGGATCGATTTCATGTATACTGGATCCAGAGTTCAAAACTCCTCCAGTCTTATGAACATCTCTAGTTGCTTAACAACCTCCCACTGCAATGGCGTCCCGGTGTGTAACAGTAACAACATTAGGTGCAGTTAGTGGTGTACTACTACTCGGTCAGGCTGGTTCTCAGTCTTTCCCTTTCCTCATTTTAAAGTATTTTGTCAATTAGGGCATTGCAGTTCATCTAATAGTTTTTCCTCTATGAACCGGACGAGACGTCCCTCTGGTTCATAGTACTATAGAACACACAATACTTCGTTCATCTAGGATATCCTACAACCATATTGAATATGTTGTTGTCTCCAGGAATATCCATAGAACATAGGTAATTCCGAACAACTTGTTCTCTTACTATTAGATTTCTATTTCTTTACAACGCACCATCTCTACACGTAAGTGCAAGGCTCGTCTCTTTGGGAATTAATCCCAATCTTTGATAATGCTATGTGTTATCTAGATAGGTGATGGCCTCCGCGACCGAGTCACAGGCTTCTAATGGATATACTTTGATGGTTCCCCATAATAGCTTTGTGTTCATTGACAAGTCAAAACACTTTGCTTTTATGGCACATCAAGCATTCTAATCCATCACTGAGTATTCTTTGAAAGCATTACTCATACCTCTCTAATATACACATATGTCTGCATATCTAATCATTTTCAATACTCTTCTGAATTCTATCCTTTTTCCAGAAAGGTTTGCTTAGACGTATTATCCTCCAAATTCAATCCTTAGGTCGGAAGGTCCATTCCTTCAACTATAATTGATCAAATCAATTTCGACCATATGAATTTTATTTGAAAATACTACTAAGTATAAGATTTCATAAGTATAATGATAAAGAAATATCTAATAAGTAAAACAAGTTATATATAACGGTTTGTTGCATCGTGGTAGACTAAGGATTCATCATTCACATATTGCTATCTAATGTACCATAATGAACATCACCATTATTTCTTATCCAAACCATCCAATGATTAAAGAAATAAAATATCCATTAATAAAGAAAAACAGAACGACGTTCTTTTTCAAAATAAAAGGGGTACATAAGCAATAACTGAAATGAAAACTTAAAACAGATAAATGTCTTCCACTGCAACTGCTGCTACCCCAACAGCTTCGCCCATGTAGACTCGAATTCTTCTTCTCTAAGTCGCCGGGTTTTCTGGAACCCCTGCATTCAAAAAATGCACATACCGTCAGTGGTTCCATATCTACACACCAGAATTCTGGTAGATAATACCGCTGACTATGTTTTTACGACTAAAGAAAGATTCGTACCTCTGAGAGGACATTCAGACTTCCAGTGTCCCATCTTGTTGCATCGGAAGCACTTACCCTTTGGCTTTGCAGCCCCCACTTGTGGTGCAGTCCTCTTGACACCACTGGGTTTCCAGGCTTGCTTCCTTTTCTTGCCCCTACCTCCACCAGGCTTAAAGCCTTTGGACTTGGTAGCTACAAGCGCTTGAGACTTGCCCTTCTTGTAGATCCCCTCTGCCGCCTTTAGTTCAGTCAGGAGTTGCGCAAGAGTATAAGATAATTTACCCATATTATAGCTCATACGAAACTGCTCAAAACTAGGGGCCAGTGACTGGAGTATGATGTCGACTTGCGTCTCAGCATCAATAGAAGCTCCTAGGACCTCAAGTTCATTCAACAAACTCATCATCTTAAGAACGTGCTCCCCAACGGGCGTTCCTTCAGACTGAGTAGTCGACATAAGGACTCTCATGGCTTCTTGCCTTGCCGCACGATCTTGCTCCCCAAACATCTCCTTGAGGTTAAACATCATATCATAGGCAGTGTCCATTGGCTCATGTTGGGTTTGGAGTACATTTGACATGGAAGCCAAAATATAACACCTCGCCATTTCATCAGCCTTTTTCCACTTCCGATATGCCAGTTTCTCCTCATCAGTTGAGGCAACCGTGGGCTCGGCAGGGCACACTTCATGGAGTACATATTTGTACTCTTCCGAAGTTAGGACAATGTCTAAATTTCTCTTCCAATCAATATAGTTGGTGCCAGTGAGCTTATGCTCCTTGAGTATCATAGAAAGTGGGTTCATAGCTATTCTCTAAACCTATAAGCACATTTAAACAAACAATTAATTTAATATCCGATATTATCTCCCTTAAATAATATCATTAAATTACTAATCACATCTAAAATCCCATCAGGTAAGGCAAGCCACGTGGTGTGGACGTTTACCCACCCAAATGATTTAGCAATTAGTTTTTCTTTGGTCATACATCGCTTATAGCGGAACCTCGTGGGGAGGAATACTACAAGGCGTATCTAAGTGTAAACCATTACTCAGCACCAAAGTGAATCGTTAGGAATTGCTACATTACCGCAAGCCACGTGGTGTGGACGTTTACGACAACTTCACAACTCTTCACAATTCCTTACAACTGTCTACATCAATTAATCCAAAATCCGTCAGTGCAGCAAGCCACGTGGTGTGGACGTTTACTACACTAAGAGACTTTTATAATTGACTCCCAATTACTTGATCCATTTAATCTCGTAAATCAAGACGTGGAGAATCATAAGTGAAACTCAAAGTTTCTAACCAGTGATTCGCCATGCGAACGACCCTATCTCTCATAAATGAGGGAGCCGAGCAGACAAGCGACCCATCTATCAAAGAATGGCACGGAAGTCTCTAATTTGTGTCATCTACATAACCAAGTGGCTCTGGCTCCATTCCACTCCCCGGGGTGAGAATGAGTCGACTTGAAGTCAGTTTCAGAAAGACAAATTAGGCATTGTTTGATAAACTTGATTAATGTTTCTTGTAAGAGGAATTACAAGAATTCTCCTCCAATGACACATCTATACGAACTTCAAAAGTCCATAAGAGTCACCAAGAGAACAGTAATGGAGACCATGGGAATGTTTCCATCCCCTCTCCCACTTAGCTTTTTATAACAAAGGGATACGCTATCTAATGCATAATTAAACACATAAGCATGCATGAAAGCAATAAAGCACATAGCACATAGTCAAAAATAATGCTAGAGAAATTATTTTTCCCCGACTATCATGGCTTTATCTTCATATGCATCTTCTAGTCTTCAGTCTTCGTTTCTTGAATGCTCTATGTGACTAGAATATTAATCTCTAATATTTAAATATATTTATTTTCAATTAATCCAAAAGTTACTTAATTCGAAAATTAAGTCAATCGAATATATCAAAAATAAAATTAAATATCATTAATATTTTTATTTATTTATTTTCCTATCTAGTTCTTATTAAATCTTTAGAATAATCTATCCAAGTAAAACTTGGAATATTCTAGAAGATATCTATAATAGAACAAGGAAATAAAATAAATAAATTAGGACTACTACTTTTTAAATTTATTTTTATTCCTAATCCATGAATATTCCCATGAGTAGGAATAATCAAATAGGAAAAATAAATTTAGTACTAAATTAATTAAATTTCTAATCTATGAATAATTCCATGAAGGAAATAAATCAATAGAAAATAAAATTAATTTAAATTAATTCTTTTCCTAATCCATGAGAGTTTCCAAAAAGGAAAGTACTCAAATAGGAAAAATCTGAATTAATTGGGAAAGTAGATTTTTGTAGGAATAGCACGGGATTAGGAGATCCCACGCCATCCCCACGATGATGGATCGGCCGGCCACTCGGGAGGAGCGCCGCCGCCGCCTAGCCACGCCGGCTAGGCCATGGGTCGATCACCACCATGTGATCGATCCCAAGCCCTTGTCTTCTCGTCACTTCTTCGTCTTCCGGCGATCGTCTCAGCATCGAACCAACGTAATTAAAATTACAAAATTTAAATTACAATTCCGGTATCGATTCTAAACATGAAATCGACCCTATACATTTTCCGGGAAATAAAGTGCGTAATAATAAATCCTAAATTCGGTCAACCCCCGAATTTTTACTATTACAAACATTCAACCACACAAAACGAATCTCGACATGTCCGAGAGTTTAATAATCATGATAATTAATTAAAAAAAAATTAATTAAATCCAACCATGATAGCCGGAAATCCTGCAAGGTAGAACAATAATCGAACATATACATGAACACGAAACCAAACGCTCTGATACCAATTGTTGGGATTCGATGTCCCGGGCTATCAAAAATTGCGGAAACGATAACCCGACCGAAAACCCCTCGCCGGAGATCGCACGAACACCGACTCATCCGCAGGAGTCCGACCTTTGGAGACTACGCGCCCGAAGACACGCAGCCCGCCCCCAGCCGATTTTCTCCCACGAGTCAGATCTACGAACGCGAACCACACGCGAAGAACCGGGCTCGACAAGAGCGTCGCCGCGGGATGAACCCGCGGCTAAACCCTAGCCGAACCCCATCCGCGGGGTTCGCGATCGCCGTGCATGGCGATCGCTGGGGCTGTTCGGAACAGCCCCCTGGCGTAGGTCAATTAATTCTCTCTTAAAAGTGAAGACCATGTAGTGCTTATATAGGCTACGAAGGGGATCATAAGGAGAATAAATATTGGGCTTCAATATTGAAAATTAAATTGGGTCCAACCCAAATCTATTAATTCTTATCAATATTAATTTTATTTATTTTCCACTATATAAATAAAATTGCACTCCCAATATTATTCCATATTATATCAAATAATATTTCTCCATCTTAGTATTATTTATTCCGTGTATTTAAGATTTAAATATCCATGAATAAATTTATTTATTGCTCAATAAATATTATTCATCTCTTATATCCGAGACTAGTACCGTTCAACCTTTATTATTGTGCGGAACGAATCCACTCATGAGGTTTACACAATAATTCCTTATGAACTCATCTCGGGGATATTATCAACCCTTCCGGGATACACTGCTCCTTCAAGAATTCACGGCATGCCATATATAAAATATAGTGACCCAACTTAACCGGTAATTAACCCAATAATTAAATCGGTTAATTCCTTTGGTAAATCAAAGTCACTTATATTAAATATACACACCCGCAATTGTTTCAGGGATTAAGAATAAAATACTCCGAGTCTCAAATCAATTATCGCCGAGCAATCCTAATTGATGAGTCTCGATCGATCCGCCCAATACACCAAGTGTACAAGTGTGATAAAATAATTAAGACAAATTATTTTCTCTCTCACACAACGACTATACCGATGGATTAGTTCGTGTCCATCTAGGTCGTGAGCAACTGTTCGATTAAATACGAGTAACCGATAGTATGATCTTCTGTGCGCCCATGCAGCACCATACTAACTACAACGTATAAAATCCAGAACTATGATTTGCATATATGCAAATAATTGTTTATTAATTAAATAGATTAAATGCTATGATCGGGAGTTTACCGTTACTTAAATCTAGACATTAAGTACACAACTCCAACAAATGGCGCTCTGACTGTCGGAATACAAGATACTCCTCGAGTGATCTTGCCTCAGCTCTAGCAGGAATGTCTGTAGCCACATCATCTCCTTCGCGGCTTCCGTCACAACGACGTACTCCGCCTCACAACTCGATAGTGCTACGATCTTATGCAACCTCGACACCCAGCTAATCGCTGTACCCCCAAAAGTGTACACGTACCCAGTAGTGCTCTTCCTACTATCCACGTCACCCCCGTTATCTGCGTCCACGAACCCGAGTAACCCCACATCTGATTTTCGGAACCTCAGAGCAAAGTCGGTAGTCCCTCTCAAGTATCGAAAGATCCACTTGACGGCTTCCCAGTGCTGCTTCCCCGGATTACTCATAAATCTGCTGACTACTCCCACTGCATGGGCAATGTCAGGCCTCGTGCACACCATAGCATACATAAGGCTCCCAATCGCAGAGGCGTAAGGGACCTTATCCATATGCTCCATCTCCTTTTGAAATTACGCCTTCAGCGTAGGATACCAATTTTTCGTGAAATTGGTCTTGAACTCACAGACAGCAGCTTCCGTCAAAGTAAACACTCACACAATTCGTAGAATAAAAAGTGGAGACAAAGTTATGTAATAGTTTTCATTTCATTGAACAACAAAACTAAACTATTACAATTGACGAGTATGGTAGGCAAAACGATTACAAGAAGTTTCCCGAGTGTCGCAACAACTCCCACTAACTTGCAATCTAGCACACGAGTACCTAGAGCTAAATCTCCTAACTCTAATCTTGGCACACGGCGCAAAAGCTACTACACAAACTCGAAGCTCGAAGCTCTCGGTTATGATTCTAAAAATCAGATTTCGTTCTCTCAAAATCGTCAAATGATGAACCTCAAATCCATGGGTATTTATAGTAGAGCCGCACATGTGAGAGTGATGATGTGGCACGTTCTCATTCGTCGCATGCTTGGCCTATGTCACTTTTCCATGGATGACATCATTATTGTAGAACTTGGATTCTTGAATCTTGGAATCTTGAATCTTCGATTCTTGAATCTTCGAATCTTGATCTTCAATTTCAAAATCCAACTTCAATTTCAATCTTGACTCCATCGATCGCAATCCTTCATCTTCAATTTCTTGTGAAAAACTCTAAGTGTTGAAGCCTCAGAATTTCATCGTCTTCATGGTCGTCGATATTGTTGAAGTTGCAAACTTGGAACAATTCTTCATTTCCTCAAACTGTGTACTTGGTGAAGAAATCACGTGGACAACACTTCATCTTTGAAACCATGTCAAAAAACCATGAGTCGCCGGTTTTTACGTAAGGAACGCAAAACCGGCGACTCCAGTCGCCGTTTCTTGTCAAAGCACAAAAACAGCGACACCAGTCGCTGGAACCAAAACATGCACACAAACGGCGACTCCTGTCGCCGTTCCACACTTCACCAAAAATGGCGACGCCAGTCGCCGTTTCCCTTGTAACCCAAAACCGGAGACTGCAGTCTCCGTTTCTTCAGCACGCACCAAAAGCGGCGACTGAAGTCGCCGTTTCTGCACACACCCAAAGCGGCGACTCCTGTCGCCGTTTCCTTGCATCCTCGCAAAAGCGGCGACTCGAGTCGCTGGTTCCATGCAATTCCAAAAGCGGAGACTCAAGTCTCCGTTTCCATGCGCGAGGTTGTTGACTTCGGATTCCTAACCTGTAATCCTGAAAAACCAATAAAAACAAAAACACAAGGAAAAATACGTCGTCGCCAAAACTAACATTTACAATCTCCCCCTTTTTGGCACAACTCATAAAAACAAAGTTAAGTAAACAGGAGATACAAGTAACTCCCCCTCAACCAAACAAACCATCAAAAATAACTAAGTAAAAAGATGAAAAAACATCAATCATACAATCAATGAAAAACCATAAAAATACTTAGACAAAATTTCAAACCAATCATCAAAACTTAGATAAGAATTCAAACCAAGGATAAACCAATGTATCAAAACAAGAATTCAAGAGTTAACCAAATATGAAAAACCATGCATGGACGAATAAGTTCAGAGTTGAATGCATGCAAAACAAAATACGGAAAACGAGTTCAAGAGTCAAGGAAAAACAGGAAATAAAAACTTGAAACAAAACTTGAACTTGGCAAGGAACTTAAGATCTTGAACTTCAATCTTTCGGCGAGCCGACTTGAGTTGAATCACATTCCGGACTTTCCAGCACTTCTTCTTCATCATCGCCATAGTCGAAGCCATCGTCCGAACTTGAGTCTTCATTCTCATCCCCATCATCAGACTCATCACCGAGCCCAAAAATTTCGAACTCACCGAAATCTTTTCCAGCCTCATCTTCAACATCCAGTATGTTGACATCATCATCATCATCCTGATCTTTTACTCCATCGGACGGCATCGCCCTCGACACCTCCGGATTTGAAGTTTCCCCAACTTTGGCTTTTCCTTTGCGAGCAGCCATTATCACATCATCAAAAATTTCATCATCGGTCTTCTCACCATCATCAGCCACTTGTTCAATTTCAATGTTGTTTCCTTTGGCCAGCTGCACATGAGCTTCCTGGATTGCGTCCCTAACCATCTTCAGAATGAAGGTATCCTTCAAACTTGCATCGGGGGCTCCAACATCACCGAGTCCTCCCCCTTGTTGGATCTCACGCTGAAGTTTGTCAAAAGATGACTTCTGCTTTTTCTGTGCATCAATCATTCTGTTGTAAGCCAGAGCATGTTCTTCCTGACGCTTTTCCAGAGTAAGAGTGTCAGCATAAAATTCCTTGACGCAAGCTGATGGAACCACAGCACGATGACTGTGGATAGGATGATAAGGGTTTCGGTAAGGCGGAACTTTAGAGTTAGGACCAAAACCGCGAGGAACGATTCTGGGTTCTTGTTGAGATTGAGGTTCCGCCTCATCAGCTGCAGCTGTCATTTCCTTTTTCTGACGTTTGGCTGGGGGAGACTTAGCTTTCTTAGCTACCGATTTTCGCTTCTTTTTCTGTGGAGACGGAGGTGGAGTCAAAATTTCCGGAAGCGCATTCCTGTCGACAGTCTCAAACCAGGGAAGATCGATAACTCGTTTGTTTGGATTCATATACTTGCTGGTGATTTTGACAGCTCCGTTCTTTTTCATCTTTTTCTTAGCTGGCGTGTCAGGAAGGAAACCTTGGTTATGAAGCATGCCATAGATTAGGCAAGGATGAGTGAGTTGAATCCTCTTTTCCTCTAGCAGTTCAGCTTGCCGAATTATGGTTTCATCAGTTGTCTTGGCAATTTTGCACAAGTCATTAAAAATTATTTTGCCAAGGTTGACTTGTTCGCCGCAGCTAAGGCGAAAGATGAGATGCATCAAGTTCACATCTATCACAGTTGCGTCTTTATACGCAATCCAGTTCGACATCCCGAGCCGATGCAAGATTCCATAGAAAGCTGACAGTTTGGACGGCGGCGGTAGCTCAGACTTAACCTTTTTCTGAGTGATGAAGGTGCCGATTTTCAAGTCTTCAGCTCGTTCCTCAGCTGATGGTGAAGTCCAGTTGGACTCAACTTCCAACCTTTCTAAAAACTTGTTGATGGAGAAAGGGCGAAATTTGTATAACTGCTTTCGGAAAACAAAACAACCAAACAACCGACTCTTTGGGTCGGCAAATTCTGGAGACAAGCTAGCATAGAACTTGTAAAGAATTGGAATGGAGTATCGGTAAGTCAGGTTCACAGATTTAAGCATGTGCATCTGGGTCAGGAAATCCGTGATGCCATGCCTTTCATAGTCCTCCTTGAGGATAGTTCGATCAGTATGGATCGGCAGTGTCTGAATAAGCTTATGGCGACGTTCAACAGTCGGAGTGAAGAAATCGAGAGAGTGCGCTTTCGGACACTCTTTAAATTTCGAGATGTATCTGAAGCCGGCGGTTGATTTTTGGGATCCAGTTGATCCCGAGGAAAGTGGTGGTTTCTGCGAGCTGTGAGTTCGGGATTTTGTGACTTGGCCACCAGAGTTTTTCGGAGTTGATGTTTTCACACCACCTCCACTAGCGGTTGGTTTCTTGCCGTCAGCACTCCCAGCTGGAGTCGCCGGTTTCTTTCCCGAGCCAGACGGTTTCGTAAGTTTTGGATCAGTGTCTGCAGTCACAGTCGAGGGAATTGACATAACTTTCTTGCCCTCTTTCGTTATCTCGCCAGCTGCGAGTAACCTATCATATTCAGATCTGCTTACAACACCCTTGTAGATGCGAACTGAAGGGTCTTTAGATTTTCCATCTTTACCCAGCTGACGGGTAGAAGAATGAGCCGGTTTTGCAGTCGTGGTGACATCAACCGAAAGTTCAGTAGACGCAGCCTTGCGTCGATCAACTTTTTCCAGGTGAGCCTGGAGTTCAGCAAAAGCGGCTTTCTTGGATTTGGGAGATGGGGCGTTTTGGAACTGTTCGTTCAGATAAACAGTCATGTCAGCCATCATATCATCAAAGTTCTTGTTAGCAGCCATCTTGATAAAAAAACTTGGAAATGTTTCAACACTTGGAAAAAAATTTCAAAACTTGGAAAAATTTCCCAACCACGGAAACTTGGACAGGGCGCCGGGTGCGCAAAGCTAGAGTTGCCGGATGCAACGGAAGTAGGAAACTAAGAACCTAAGAAAGTACGAACTTGCAGCTGACGGCTGAGAGTCGAGAGTATGAGAATTCTAGAGTTCGAAGTACGCGTGATGAAGTAGGTTTCACCCAGGGCCTATATATAGGAAAATTTTGGGCCGCCCGTCCGGATTAAAAATTCACAGCTCAAGACATGTAAAAAGCCCATCTCAAGAAGAAAAAATTGAGCCCATTAGACGAACAAAAATTTATTAATTCGAAAATATTATTAAAATAATGATTTTCAAAAATAATAAATAAAAATAAATAATTAAAAAAAATTATTCAAAAACGAAAGATCAAACCGAGAGTTGGAAAGACGAAGTTGAGTGCCATCGGTTCGAGATCCGAAGTTGAAGTTTGGAGTCTCCATTTTCGGGTGTGAGTCGCCGGAATTGGCGCATTTGAAATTTTTCCTGAAGATGGAGAATGAAGTCTCTGTTTTTGTGGAAAGTGAGTCGCCACTTTTCTGGAGAGCAGGTTCGACGTTTTCGTTTTCGTGACTCAAAGTCTGGCAGTCTCCGTTTTTCGGGCGAGTCGCCGGTTTTGAGGCAATTTGAGTCTTCGGTTTTTCGGCGACAAAAATCTCCGGTTTTGGAGTGAGTCTCCGTTTTTTGGAGTTTTCCGGAAATGGCATTCTCCGTTTTTGGGTATTCTTTGTTTTTGGGCATTCTCCGTTTTTGATGTCTCCCGAATTTGTTTTGCCAACAGTTGAACTTTGTCGTTGCTACACTCAATGTTTAGACTTCCGAGATGGTAAACCACATAGCACTGGATATGAACTACAGAAATACCAAAACAAAAACAACACATCCCAAGTTAGTCATTCAAGTGTTCAACACACAACAAACATTCAAACACATTTTAGTGGAGATTCGAGGGGTGATATTAGGCAATGAAGAGCAAATATTTTCCCAGAAAAGAGACACTTTCATCATTTTCCAAAACAAAAATTTCACATGAGGTGAATAGAACTTTGAGGTAATGAAAAATCTCTCATATTAAAAACCGGTGATATGGGCCGAAGTATGTTGATAGACATGTTTACTTGTCCTTCGTCACAATCACAAGGAAGCAGTCGTGTTTCGTCGAAACATATTGGCAGAGTTTGCACCGCACAAGAGATTTTAGTTCATGAATGCAAGGTGAACTTTTAAGGCACTCCACTTGGGACTAGCATTACTACATCAGAGGGGAGCCGGCGGAAAAAGTGACCCGGCGTCCTCCAGACGAGTTTTAGCTTTAAATGAAATGCAACAAATGTTCATTACAGCAGTCAGAGGGGAGCAAGGATCATCCTGCATCTCCGAAGTGTGATGATAGAGCATCTTAGATTAGAGCGTCCATGTGCTACCTTTCGAAGAGGGGAGCCGGCGGACAAGGTGATCCGGCGTCCTCCGTTACTTGGTATTATGGATATATGCAGATGATAGCTTATGGGAGTTTAATGCCAAGTTCACATGTTTGCATTCAGCGGAATAAATACACTTGGGTCCGAAGACTAAAGCGGCCTCGAATCCATGTTTGTCTGACTAGACTAATCCACGACCATTCCGAGTGCATATTCAGAAGTAAAGAAACTACTCTTTCAGACTTCAAAAAATTCCGTGAACTCTTAGAGAGAACACATGCAGAGAGAATTTCTTAGAGTTTTGAATCTCTCAAAGTCAAGAGGTTTGGTAATGATGTCAGCAAGCTGTTTTTCTGTTGAAATATGTTGTAGACTAACTATATTACGATCAACCAAATCTCTAATGAAATGATGTCGAATGTCGATGTGTTTAGTTCTTGAATGCTGGACAGGATTTTCGCTGATTTTGATAGCACTCTGGTTATCACAAAACAGCACTAATGGAGCACTCTCAAGAAGATAGTCATTCAACATTTGTTTCAACCAAAGTAGTTGAGTGCAGCAACTTCCAGCCGCAACGTACTCCGACTCGGCAGTTGAAAGTGCGATACAGTTTTGCTTTCTACTATGCCAAGACACGATATTATTGCCAAGGAAGCAACAACATCCGGAGGTACTTTTTCTTTCGTCCGTGTCCGTCGCCCAATCGGCATCAGAAAAACCGACAAGGTTGGATGAAGTGTCGCGCGCATACCAAAGACCTAGCTGAGAAGTCCCAGAGACGTATCGGAGGATCCGTTTCACAGCTCGTAGATGGTCTTCTTTCGGATCAGCTTGGTACCTGACACACATACAAACACTAAACATAATGTCAGGACGAGTGGCAGTTAAATAAAGTAAACTCCCAATCATAGAACGATAAAGAGTTTGGTTTACACTCCGACTTTTCGTCGACGTAGACAAGCGTTCCGTAGTTGCCATAGGAGTGTTTCCTGGCTTGGCATGATGCATCTCAAACCTCTCAACCATGTTTTTAGCATACTTACTTTGAGACACAAATATCCCATCTGGTCGTTGAGAAATCTGAAGTCCAAGAAATTGATGCAACTCTCCCTCAAGACTCATCTGAAAAGTTGAGGACATAGCTTCTGTGAATGCAGTCACGAATTTAGAACAAGTAGCTCCGAAGACAATGTCGTCAACGTAAATTTGGGCAACAATCATGTGCTTGCCATCTCGCTTGATAAACAAAGTTTTGTCCACCGATCCACGCTCAAAGCCGAACTTCAGAAGAAAGTCCGTAAGACATCCGTACCAGGCGCGAGGAGCTTGTTTCAAGCCATAAAGAGCTCTATGAAGCTTGTAGACATGGTTAGGCTTTTTAGGATCCTCAAAACCCTTAGGTTGGGCAACGTAGACTTCTTCTTCCAACACACCGTTCAAGAAACAGCTTTGACATCCATCTGTCTGAGTTTAATGCCAAGATGGCATGCAATAGCAATTAAGAGTCTGATGGACTCAATTCGTGCGACCGGAGCAAAAGTTTCATCAAAATCTATGCCTTCTACTTGGGCATATCCTTGAGCAACAAGACGAGCTTTGTTTCGAACAACTTGATTATGCTCATCTGTTTTATTCTTGAAAATCCATTTAGTTCCAACAACATTGATGTTTGAAGTTCGGGGAACTAAGGACCAAACATTATTTCTTGTGAACTCATTCAACTCTTCTTGCATAGCCATGATCCAAAAATCATCTTGCATGGCTTCCTTGTAATTTTTCGGCTCATTTTTGGAGAGGAAGCAAGTGATGCCGATTTCATTACATATTGCAGAGGTACAGATGTTGTAGAGTTCGTCTGGACAATTCATTGGTTTCTTTGAGCGTGTAGTTCGCTCGTTCAAAGTTCCGATCATCTGATTCGGAGGATGACGTTTCTGAATATGTCCAGGTGCTTCTCTTGGAGCATCAGCAGGATTTCTAACTTGTTCATTTTCATCATCCTCAGAAGAAGAAGTATCATTGTCTCGGTGACTGGTGTCTCCAACTTCAGGTGAAGTGTTTGGAGTAGAATTTTCTGGGGTTACGTTTTCTGGAACTATAGTTGAGGATGTTGGTGGAAAAGTTCGATACTCCATAATCCCTTCCTTTACCCAGTCTTCATCCACATCTTTTCCAAGGAAGTCTTGTTCATCAAAGTTAATATTCACAGTTTCCATGACCTTCCTTGTTCTGAGATTGTACGCACGGTAGGCATGACTATTCTGACTATAGCCAACAAAGATACCACGATCAGCTTTGGCTTCAAATTTCTTCAGTGGATCACAATCTCTCAGGATATAGCAGGTGCAGCCAAAGACACGAAAGTGAGCTACAGATAATTTCTTGCCATTAACAAGTTCATAAGTAGTTGCCGTTGTACCAGACCGAATACTTATCCGATTTAGAATGTATCCAGCAGTAGAGACAGCTTCTGCCCAAAAATTTCGTGCAAGACTTTTCGAAATTAACATCACACGTGTCATTTCTTGTAGTGTTCGATTTTTACGTGTGGCAATCCCATTTTGTTGAGGCGTTTTTGGAGCCGAGTACTCATGATGAATTCCCTTCATCATACAAAATTCATTGAAGCTTGCATTTTGAAATTCAGTTCCGTGATCACTTTTGATCCTCTTTACCTTAGCTTCATGATTTGTTTTAATCCATTTTACAATGCCTTTGAAGGCATCAAAAGTTTCATCTTTGGTAGCCAAGAATCTAGTCCATGTATATCGGGAAAAATCATCAACAACAACCAACACATATTCCTTTTTAGCTATACTTTTAACTTCCATTGGACCCATTAAGTCCATGTGAAGGAGTTCAAATGGTGCCGAAGTGCTCATTAGTGTTGGTAGTGCAGGATGAGGAGTTCTTGTCAGCTTACCCTTCTGACAGTCACTACATACTCGCTTTTCAATTTTGGGAAGTTGAGAGATTCCTCGAACTATCTCCCCCTTAACCAATTTGCTCAGATTGCGAGTGCTAATATGGCCAAGTCGTTGATGCCACAAATCAACTTCATCGGAAACGGTCACAGAAAAGCAGCTATACTCAGTTGTATAACAATTGTTTTTAGCACGTGGACCTTCCATGATACACTTTCCTTCTTCATTAAAAACTCTGCAGGATTCCTTGTCAAAACTAACATTGAATCCTTCATCACATAGCTGACTGATCGAAATAAGGTTGGCTACAAGTCCCTTGACATGGACAACATTTCTTATCGGTGGTAAACCTTTGATTTGTAGCGTCCCCTTTCCCTTGACAACACCTTTTGCTCCCCCTCCAAACACCACGGGGGCACCAGTAATGGATTCGTAGTCTTTCAAAAATTTCTTAGTGCCAGTCATATGGCGGGAGCAACCACTATCAAAATACCAAATTCCTTTGGTTCCAGTTTCCGATGCATTAAGAGCAACATTGCAGAAAATGAGCTCTCTTGGTTGCCAACAACTTTTGGAGTTAGAGTTAAGTTCAACTTTACTCTTTTGAGACTTAGGCACCCATCTCTTCTTGTCATTAGAAGTTTGGACATTTCTCTCAGTCACAGTCTTCAGATTTGTCTTAGTTTTCAAGTTTGGAGAAATGGGTTTCTTCATGTCCTTAGCAACCTCAGCCTTCTTCACATGGTTCATGTCAGCTCTCAGCTTGTAGCAAAATGGTCTTATGTGTCCATGCACATTGCAGTAGTGACAGACATATTCTCGTTTTTGACGAGTTTCAACTTTCATAGGCGTTTTGACCAAAACAGTTTTAGTGTGTGAGGATTGTCCATTTTTCTTCACGTTTTGTGTTTTGTCTAACTTCTTCAGCAACGTCTTTTCATATGGTAGAATACCACGAGGATGTTTCACAATATTCTTCGGAAATTGATATGTCTCAGATTCAGATTTTGAAGTCGAGATAGACTTTTGAGTTTTAGTTTCTAGGGACTTAGCAATCTTTTTCCCTTCAGCAATCTCCTTCCGTTTAGATGATTCAACGTCATCTTTACTTTTATCCTCAAGCTGATCATTCGATGCCTTAACAAAAATCACATCTTTCTTCTTTTATGGTGTCGAGTATATAGACTCAAAAACTTTCTGAAATTCAAGACCATATCGATTAGGATTCATATATGAAGCAGCATTGTCAAACACAGAAGAGTTCGTGTTCATTTTTCTCAATAGCTCATCAGTCATATGGAGTTTTTCCTTCAAGACATATCGTTCCTTGTCAGTCATGGCAAGGTCAGTTTGAGCTTTCACCAGTGATGACTTCAGTTCATCATTCTCAGCATCCGAGTTCTTAAACAGAGTCTGCAGTTTCTTAACTTCAGTTGACTCCTTTTTCAGCGAAATCTTTAGTTTTGAGTTTTCAGAACTCAACCTCTCACACACTTCTCTCAGTTCGACAACTTCTTTGTAGTATTTATGTTTTTCTTCGAAAAGGTCATCAAATTTGATTTTAAGTATTGTTAGAGAGTTGTTCAACCTATTTTTCTCGTCCGTTGTCTTCTCAACCGAATTTTTCAACTCAACAACGTTATCATACATCTTCTGGTTAGCAGTCGAGAGTTCGTTACAAGATTATGTAAGAACTTTCAAAGACACTTCCAGAGTGCTATTCTCAGTGATAGTTGTGTCATATAAAGTTTTGAGTTCAGAAAGGTTCTCTCTTAGTGTAAGTAACTCAACACAAACATCTTCAGTATGAGACATTTCAGATGTCTTCACAATCTCATCAGTCTCAGACACGGATTCAACATCCGAGAAAATATCATCATCACAGAAGTTTCGGTTCGCTGAAGCTACACGAAAGATGTTGTCTGCAGTTGCAGTATCTTTCAGAAAACCATCAAAAACAAAGTTCTCAACCTCAACGTTTGAGAGGTCAAAGTTTTCATCAAAAGTGACAACTAGAGCGTTGTCCTCCTCGTTATCAGAATTTTCATTCTCAGACTTCTCGCTTTCTGAGATTACATTTTCATCATCGAAAACAACATAGCTCACTGGCAGTTTCTTTTTGCGATGCAAGTTGGGACACTCATTTTTGACATGTCCAAATCCCTTACATTCAAAGCATTGCATCTTAGAAACATCTTTGCTAGTAGAGGAGTATGGTGAAAGTTTAGTCCCTTTGAACTTTTTGTCAGATGATGATCCCTGATTTCGGTTGTCCGGTGTATTCGGGTATGAGTTAGAACTTTTCTGAAATTTCCGAAAGTTTCGGGCACGGTTCTTCCTCTTAAACTCTTGTTTCACAAGGTACGTTACTATCTCAGTCAACGCAGCAAGTTTGTCAGGATTATTAGAGTTCATCAGTCTCTCAATATCCTCAGTTTCCTCATCATCAGATTCACCCAGATCAGCAGAAAAACTACGATCACTTTTCTCATTTTTCGAATGAGTTTTTCGAGAGTTTGTGCTTCTTGAACTCTTTCCTTTCTCTGAAATCTTGAGAGCAGTCATCGGTTCGTAGACTAGTGACATATCTGGGTTGCTTCGAACTTTGAGAGTCAAGTCATAATTTCTCAAATCAGCCGTTAAGTCTGCATAATCCCAGTTTTGATTTTCGTCGTTGCGAGCTTCGATAGTTAGCACTTTACTTTCGAACCTAGTGCTTACACTGGATAAGACCTTCTCATAGACCATGGGAGCAGGAAAGATTTCTCCAAGTTCAAATGCCTCATTGACATATCTAATGATCTTGTCCAAGTAGTCATTTATGTCTTCATCTTCCCTCATCCGGAGTTGATGGAATTGAGCAGTGATAGTTCGGATTTTCGACCTCTTAACTGCATGACTTCCTTCACAAGTTCTCTGTAAAGTTTCCCATGCATCTCTGGCAGATGTGCAATTTTTGACCAGCTGATACATACTGAGGTCCAGCCATTCACAGATAATAAGTAGGGCTTTGCTATTAGCCGTAGACAAGTCATGCTCCTCTCTCGTCCAACTACGTTCCGGTTTCGGAATTCTTACACCATCGGCATCTTCAGTATATGGGCGTTCCCATCCTTCTAACACTGCCATCCAAGATCTAGAGTCAAAACCCTTAATCCGAGCAGAAACTTTGGCCTTCCAGTTTGAGTAGTTCTGATGAGTAAGCATAATCGGTTTCTGGACAAACATAGACGACTCCATTGTAGCGGAAATATGAAGTCAAGTAACGGATCACGTCTTATACGTATGACGTCCCGCTCTGATACCCATTGAAATTACGCCTTCAGCGTAGGATACCAATTTTTCGTGAAATTGGTCTTGAACTCACAGACAGCAGCTTCCGTCAAAGTAAACACTCACACAATTCGTAGAATAAAAAGTGGAGACAAAGTTATGTAATAGTTTTCATTTCATTGAACATCAAAACTAAACTATTACAATTGACGAGTATGGTAGGCAAAACGATTACAAGAAGTTTCCCGAGTGTCGCAACAACTCCCACTAACTTGCAATCTAGCACACGAGTACCTAGAGCTAAATCTCCTAACTCTAATCTTGGCACACGGCGCAAAAGCTACTACACAAACTCGAAGCTCGAAGCTCTCGGTTATGATTCTAAAAATCAGATTTCGTTCTCTCAAAATCGTCAAATAATGAACCTCAAATCCATGGGTATTTATAGTAGAGCCGCACATGTGAGAGTGATGATGTGGCACGTTCTCATTCGTTGCATGCTTGGCCTATGTCACTTTTCCATGGATGACATCATTATTGTAGAACTTGGATTCTTGAATCTTGGAATCTTGAATCTTCGATTCTTGAATCTTCGAATCTTGAATCTTCAATTTCAAAATCAAACTTCAATTTCAATCTTGACTCCATCGATCGCAATTCTTCATCTTCAATTTCTTGTGAAAAACTCTAAGTGTTGAAGCCTCAGAATTTCATCGTCTTCATGGTCGTCGATATTGTTGAAGTTGCAAACTTGGAACAATTCTTCATTTCCTCAAACTGTGTACTTGGTGAAGAAATCACGTGGACAACACTTCGTCTTTGAAACCATGTCAAAAAATCATGATTCGCCGGTTTTTACGTAAGGAACGCAAAACCGGCGACTCCAGTCGCCGTTTCTTGTCAAAGCACAAAAACAGCGACACCAGTCGCTGGAACCAAAACATGCACACAAACGGCGACTCCTGTCGCCGTTCCACACTTCACCAAAAATGGCGACGCCAGTCGCCGTTTCCCTTGTAACCCAAAACCGCAGACTGCAGTCTCCGTTTCTTCAGCACGCACCAAAAGCGGCGACTGCAGTCGCCGTTTCTGCACACACCCAAAGCGGCGACTCCTGTCGCCGTTTCCTTGCATCCTCGCAAAAGCGGCAACTCGATTCGCTGGTTCCATGCAATTCCAAAAGCGGAGACTCAAGTCTCCGTTTCCATGCGCGAGGTTGTTGACTTCGGATTCCTAACCTGTAATCCTGAAAAACCAATAAAAACAAAAACACAAGGAAAAATACGTTGTCGCCAAAACTAACATTTACATCCTTCTCGCTCGTCGGCGAGTCCTCCTTTGACAAACGGAAGTGACTAGCCAAAGGAGTGCCAACAGGTTTAGCATCCTCCATGTTAAACCTTTCCAGTACCTTCTTCAGGTACTCCTCTTGAGACAACTCAAGACCATCTTTGCTCCTCGTGATTCTCATCCCCATGATTTGTTTGGCAGCACCCAAATCCTTCATAGAGAACTCCCTCGATAGACTCTTCTTGAGCTTGTCGATCTCCACCAAACTCGCCCCGACTATCAGCATATCATCTACATAAAGGAGCAATATTATGTAGGTACCTCTTCCAAGGCTCTTGAAATAGCAGCAGTGGTCCGCCTCGCACCGCGTGAATTCGACCCGCTTCATGAACATGTCGAACTTCTTGTACCACTGCCTCAGAGCTTGCTTCAACCCATACAAGCTCTTCTGAAGCTTACACACCAGCTTCTCCTTGCCTCGAACTTCGAAACCCTCCGGTTGCTTCATGTATATTTATTCATCCAGATCCCCGTGAAGAAATGCGGTCTTTACATCCATTTGCTGAAGATGTAAATTCTCCTTTGCCACCAAGCTAAGCACCACCCGGATGGTTACCATTTTGACTACCGGAGCAAAGATCTCCATGTAGTCGATCCCTTCCTTCTGCGAGAAGCCTTTCACCACTAATCTTGCCTTGTACCGAACGCTTCCATCGTGTTCTTCCTTTGCCCGGAAGACCCATTTATTGTGCAAGACCTTCTTCTCCTTCGGAAGCTCGGCTAGTTCCCAAGTCTGATTCGACATCAAAGAGCTCATTTCTTCTTTCATGGCCGACTCCCACTTGATCGAATCCCTCGCTTGTATAGCCTCGGTGTAGCTCTCCGGCTCACCCCTATCAGTCAGCAAAATATAGTTAAGAGAAGGTGAAAATTTATGGGGAGGTCTTCTTACCCTAGTCGACCTCCACGGCTTCGGTGTAACTGGATCGATGTTGGGATGAGCATTCTCATCTTGCTCATCTTCGCTGCTCGTGTTTCCCTCCTCGATCTTCTCAGTCTCCACGACCTCCACCGGAACCTCCTCCAGAACCTCCTCCGTGTCTTTCACGGGATCAATGATTTCTTCAACATTTTCGTCTTTACCCTTGTACAAGACCGCCTCGTTGAAGATCACATTCTTGCTTCGGATCACCTTATGATTTTCGGCATCCCAAAATCGGTATCCGAACTTCGTGCCGCCATATCCAATGAAGAAGCACTTCTTGGACTTAGGATCAAGCTTGCTACGAGTAGCTTCGTCGATATGGACATACGCCAGACACCCGAACACCCTCAAGTAGGACAGATTCAGCTTCTTCCCACTCCAAACCTCCTCAGGAATCCGATATTCCAAAGGAACCGACGGTGCTCTATTGATTAAATGAGCTGCCATGTCGATGGCATATGCCCAAAACATCTTAGGCATCCCCGAATGTAACCGCATACTCCGGGCCTTCTCATTTAGCGTTCTATTCATTCGCTCCGCTATTCCGTTCTGTTGTGGGGTCCCCGGAATAGTCTTCACCATCTTGATCCCACTCTCGACACAAAATTGTTTGAAGTCGGCGTCAACGTACTCACCTCCGTTGTCGGACCTCAAATACTTCACCTTGAGATTTGTTTCATTCTCAACCTCGGCTTTCCATTTCCTGAAAACAGAGAACACGTCACTCTTATTTTTCATGAAGTACACCCATACCTTCCTTGTGGAGTCATCGATGAAGGTAACATAGTAGAGTGATCCTCCGAGTGAGGCGATGGGAGCTGGTCCCCAAACATCCGTGTGTACTAGTTCCAGCTTCTTCGCCTTGGGCTCCCTTCCATCTTTGGAAAAACTCACTCGTTTCTGCTTTCCAAGAATGCAGCTCTCGCACACGTGAGACTCAATCGCCTTGAGTTCGGGCAGCAGCCCGTTCTGTGCCATGATCTTCATCCCCTTCTCACTCATGTGCCCCAGCCTGCAATGCCACAATTCGGTCTTCTTGGTGTTATCAACAACACCAGCCGAGTCCCTCACGCTCGTCGTCATGTAAAGTGTGCCCGTCTTATGACCTCGAGCTATGGTCATGGCGTTCCTCGAAACTTTCCACGACCCATCTCCAAATGACACCCGGTGACCATCACTGTCAAGCTGGCCCACCGAAATCAGGTTCCTCTTCAACCCCGGCACATGTCTGACCTTGGAAATCTTCCAAGTTTGCCCATTTGACATCTTCAGGTTGATATCTCCCATCCCGACTACATCGAGTGGCTCGTCATCTGCAAGAAAAACCTTTCCATAGTCACCCCAGACATAATTCAGCATTACCTCTCGCTGTGCAGTAGTATGGAAAGAAGCCCCTGAGTCCAGCACCCAGGAATCGATCGGTGAGTCGACCGATAAGAGAAGGACGTCCCCATCGTCGTCATCCTCCTGTGTCACCGCATTGGCGGTTCCCTTCTTCTTGTTGTCGTTCTTCCCCCGAGAGCGACAATCCCTCTTGAAGTGCCTCGTCTTCCCACAATTCCAACACTCATTATCCTCGGACCTCGAGCTATCTCTTCCATTCCTAGACTTGGATCTCCCTCTGTTCCTGTTAGCGTTCCTGCCCGAGTTTCTCCCCCGGTTCTCCACACTTAAGGCCGAACTAGGAGACTTTCCCTTGAAATCCTTTCTCCGGATTTCCTCGGCTAGGATTTATCTCTAACTTCGGAGAACTGCAGATTCTCCTTCCCCATAGAGTTGCTAATAGCTACCCGCATGGGCTCCCAACTATCCGGTAGAGACGCAAGTAGGATCAAAGCGTAAATTTCATCATCGAAGTTCACCCCGACTCCCTTCAATTTGTCCAAGATGGAATTCAGGTCGTTTATGTGGTTGGCTGCGTTTGCATTGTCCGACATCTTCAGGTTGAACAACTGCTTCATGAGATACACCTTGTTGTTTGCTGAAGGTTGCTCGTACATGTTTGATAGGCCAGCCATCAAATCTTAGGTAGTGGTAATCGAGCGCACGTTGAATGATACGTTTGAAGCTAGAGACAAACGTATCAATCCCAACACCTGTCTGTCGAGGCTTTCCCATTCCTCGTAATCCTTGATCTTCTCCGGTCTACCCTTCAAAGGAATTCCGATCTTTTTCCCATAAAGGTAGTCCTCGATCTGCATCTTCCAGTGTCCATAGTTGTTTCCGTCAAACTTCGTAACCCCGAACGAAGTGGTGGTGTCCGTCATTGCTTTTCCCCGATCGCTAAAACCCTAGCGCTCTGATACCAGTTGTTGGGAAATTCGCGTCCGAATTCCCCTCCTGAAAAGCACACGAACAAACAAAGAACGAAAAATACGGAATAAAAGAGACGAGATTTATAGTGGTTCACCCGTTAACGAGGGCTACGTCCACTCTTGCCGCTGCAATTGCTTTTACTAGAACAATTATAGTGCTCGATTACAAGTCTTGTAATCCTATAATCTCAATCCTAGCGTATGGAGGTGTTAACCCTATTTTACAATACACATAGGGTTTATATAGAGGGGAGAAGACTTGAAAAAGGGGGAAAAATCACTCTGGGAATTAAATTCCCGATTCCGCAAAAAAAATCTCAAACCTGTCGGCCGACAAGAATGGGTGTCGGCCGACACCCCAGCCCTCACTTCGGGTTCAACCGCGGACTGGGGCTCGTGATATGCAGAAGTAGCTCGGCCGACCTCCTATCGGCCGACGGGGCCTGGTGTCGGCCGACACCAGGCCAGAGCTCTGGCTGGACGTCCTCGGCGCCTCCCCGACGCCTCCTCGACTCCGATCGTCTTCTTCGATCGTCTCTCGATCGTCCTCCCTTCTTCCCCGGCGTGATTTCGCCTTCACGCTCAACATTTTTATTCTTCCATACCTTCTCTTCTGACTCCATCGCGCTTGACATCTTGTCCATGCCCCCAGCAACGCATCATCAAGATCCATGTTGATCAAAACACTGAACCAACTCCATCTCGAATTTCCATGAAGAGAACCACATGTTCCGATCTAACACCGAATATCAACCATCGTCGCCATCTCCCAAAATATTATCGAGCTCCACCCGGATCTAGAAACACCAATTCCGCGTACGGGATCCTCCCAACCTGGCCCCGATAACAGGTCACAGGGGCTACTTATCATGTGTGTCATGACTTTACTATTTGGGTTAATCCACAATCTGTGACTGATGTTAATGTGAACCTTTCACTGTGCTTGCCATCCACATTTGTAAATCATATTGGTTATGTTTGTATCTATGATAAGATTATGCTGCACTCTGTGCTTTATGTGCCATCTTTCTCTTACAACCTACTATCTATTAGTGCTCTCACTCAGACTTCTCACTGCACAATCCATTTTACTCATGATTCTTGTATCCTTCAGGAGACTTCAAAGGGCTGTCAGATTGGGATGGGTAACAGAGTGGGAAATTTGTATGTTCTGGAAGCTTCAAGTGTTGATGGCTCTCCTGCACCCTTGATTGGTTCAGTTGTCTCCACAGTACTTGGCACTCAAGGTTGGGCCATCTATCTTTTCCTAAATTGCATTTAATGTCTAAGGATCTTCAAATTTCCTGTAATAAAGATTTTGTGTGAGGTTTGTCCTCTGGAAAAACAAAAGAAGTTAAAATTTGATATTTCTGTTTCACATGCTTCTGCTGTGTTTGATATTATCCATTGTGATGTATGGGGTCCTTTCTCTGTCCCCACAATTGATAGTTTGCAATATTTTCTCACCCTTGTGGATGACCATAGTAGGTTTGTGTGGACTTTTCTTATGAATTCCAAGTTTGATGTGCATGATGTGCTCACACAATTTTTTAAAACTGTGCAAACTCAGTTTCATAAAACCATTAAATGCATAATATGTGACAATGGTTCTGAGTTTTCCTTGAGAAACTTATTTTCTCAATATGGAACCATAGTTCAGCACTCTTGTGTTGAAACACCACACCAATATTCTAGAGTAAAGAGAAAACATCAACATTTACTTAATGTTGCCAGAAGCCTCATGTTTTAGTCACATCTTCCACTTCAGTATTGGGGAGAATGTGTATTAACAACCTCTTACCTTATCAACAGACTTCCATCCACTGTTTTACCCTATGCTCAAACTCCTTTTTATGCTCTTTTCCAAAAGAATCCCTCTTATTCTCATTTGAGAGTTTTTGGCTGCCTGTGTTTTGCTTCCACTTTGGACAGACTTAGATCAATGTTTCCCACAGCGCTTCAAAATGTATCTTTTTGGGTACCCCTTTGGAGTCAAGTGGTACAAACTCCTGTATTTGGAAACTCACAACATTTTTTTTTCTAGAAATGTTTTTTTTTCATGAATCTATTTTCCTATTTTCGCATTTAGACCCTCAGTTGTTTCCTGAAAATGAAACACCTTCCACCTGTCCACCACCACCACAAAATTACCTACTCATTCATCCACCATTGACACGACTACACCTACACAAAAGAGACAAACACAAAAACCCTCTTACCTAAATGACTACCTTTGTCATTCTGTTTCCTCTACCACCACTTGTACATTTCCCATCTCTTCTTTCCTATCCACATCCAATCTCTCTGCATCCTACACACTGTTTCTTGCATCCATCACCACTGACTTGAACCTCACCTATACTCACAAGCCATATTATACCCTGAGTGGTGTAGAGTTATGCAAGATGAACTTTCAGCCTTAGAGAATAATCATACTTGGGAGATCACTACTTTACTTTCTGGAAAGACTACTATAGGCTGTAAGTGGGTTTATAAGGTAAAATTCTTTGCTGGGGGATCTGTTGAAAGGTACAAGGCCAGAGTAGTGGCCAAGAGGTATACTCAACAGGCTAGTCTTGATTTTTTGGACATTTTTTGCCCAGTTGCAAAGCTCACAATTGTTAAGCTCTTACTTGTTGTTGCTTCTGTGACACAGTGGACTTTGTGCCACGTTGATATCAATAATGCTTTATATCAAATAATATTTTCTAGTATTATTTTATTGCACGTGTTTAAGATAGAAATATTCATGAATAAATTTTAATTATTGCTAATTAAATTTATTCATCTCTTTATTTCCGAGAATAGTACTTCTCAACTTTATTATCATGCGGATCATAATCCACTTGCAAGGTTTACATGATAATCCTTATGAGCTCATCTCGGGGTCATTATTAACCCTTATCGAGACACATTTTCCCGTCAAAAATTCACAGCATGTCATACAAATAATACAATGACCTAATTTTCCGGTAATTTTCCAATACGCATATCAGCCAATTCATTGGTTAGTCAAAGTCACTAATATCATGGATTAAGAATATAATACACTGAGATTTAATTTGATTATCCATGCAATTCTAATCGAATAATTTCAAGCGGTTCATTCAATACACCAAGTGTACAAGTATAATAAAATAATTAAGACAAATTATTTACCCAATTATACAACAACTTACTGATGGATGGTCCCCGTCCATCTAGGTCGTGCGCAACTGTTCGATTATATACGAGTAACCGATAGTATGATCATCCGTGTGACGTCGCACACAATACTAACTATAACGTGTATAATCTAGGACTATTAATTGCATATATTTAATTAAATATAATTAAATGCAAAGCAATTGTTTATTATTATTAAAATGATTTTATAATGTTACTTAAATCTATACATTAAATATACAACTCCATCAGTCCAAACACTTCAAATCCTCTCTCCCACCCTAGTTTGAATCAAAGGGAAGTTTTTCTTTTGATTTACGGGCTTCTATAATTATGCACACTTTAATTGATCACGTTTAAAATTTGTTCTTTTTAATTTTAATATATTATAGATTTCATTTGATTTCGAATTCACAGTTATAAAAAAATCTTGCAACTTTGCTTCCATATCTTTATAATTATTTATTTATAAATTAAGAATAATGAAAAAAACAAATTATTTTTTGAGATTTCACACAATATTTCAGTTTAGATTTAATTTTATTATAAAGTACAATTATAATTATGATTTGAAAGATACTTTCTTATCAACTTGATTGTTATCTTAAGAAAATATTCCCAATTGACTAAATGAATTTAAAATAATTTTAAATTTTAGTATTCAAATTTTCCTTTTCAATTTTCACTTCAAACTATGGTATATTCTTTACACTTTGGTTTAAAAAGTCAAAAATATATTTAAATTTCAATTTGAAACATGTTAAAAAAAACAAGAGGAAAGAATATAATGAATAGAAAAAGAAAGAATATTATATTACAAAACATTTTGTATCTTAGGTATATCTCACCTATATATACTTGAAAACTATATGACCAAAACTCACATCTCTTTCTTTATTTCTTGTTTCCGATAGAAAAGAACCAAAAAACCATGGAAAAATCATTCTTTATAATTATGTTTATTACTCTATTTTTATCAAGTCTTATTGCCGCACAAGGCAAAAGTCCATCAACGTTTTCGCGTTTTCCAAATAACCTACAGAAAAGACCTAAAACTCTATTTGAAACTAAAATTTTCGATCCAAGCAAACTATATATCGACGAGTCTCGATTAATAGGTTCTCCAAATACCGGGCAAAAAAAGAGTGACATAATTGAGAAGTTGCCTGGACAACCAGAGGTTAACTTCGAACAATACAGTGGATATGTTAACATAGATCCAAAAACCGGAAAAGAGTTATACTATTACTTTGTTGAGGCTCAAGAATCTCCCGAGACATCGCCTCTTGTTCTATGGCTTAACGGAGGTATGTTGTTTCATATACTATATTAATATGATCAAGGTCTATAAATATATAAGCATCACAAAAAAAAATGTGAATTAAACCAGGACCTGGTTGTTCATCTCTTGGTTATGGAGCAATGCAAGAGCTCGGCCCGTTTCGTGTTCAAAGTGACGGAAAAACACTATATGTGAACGAATATGCATGGAACAAAGGTTTATAATATTAGTAAACTTATACAATTCACCTCATATTAATCTGTTAAGCGGTTTTATTGTTAAAATAATAATTATGAAATGTTTTTTTTAATTTGTCTCTCTTTTTCGATAGTCGCAAATGTGTTGTTTTTGGAAACTCCTACTGGTGTTGGGTTTTCGTATTCAAACACGAAGGCTGATTACGTGTCCGCTGGAGATAACCAAACAACGATTGACAATTATGTTTTTCTAAGAAACTGGTTAGAAAAATTTCCAGAATACAAAACGAGGGACGTATATCTTACGGGAGAGAGCTATGCTGGACATTACGTCCCCCAATTAGCTCATACCATTCTGTATCAAAATAAGAGGGCCAAAATTATTATCAAGCTCAAAGGAATCATGGTGATCGATTGAGACCCCTTTTTAATTTTGCTCCTTAAACGCTAATTTCGAGATTCTTTTATATACATATATTATATGTGCACCATTTTGCAGATTGGAAATGCTGTGATTAACGAAGAAACCGACGAACAAGGGCAGTTTGAATATGCGGGAAGCCATGCTTTGATTTCGGATGATCTTACTAATCGATTTCGGAGAGACTGCGGTTTCTCTACCAATGTTCCAGGAAAACCTAAAGAATGCGACAAAGATTATCACGAAGCTAGCAAAATCTTACAACACATCAACATTTATAATATATATTGGCCCTTGTGCCATTATCACAATCTCACAGACAAACCTAAAAACTATTCAGTAAGTAATCGTTTGTTCGTATGGACGAATTTTAGTACTGGTGGTTAATAATATAATTAATAATAATAAATCCTCGATCATGCAGATATTCGAGTTTGATCCTTGCAGTGAAAATTATGTGCAATCGTACATGAATAGGCCCGATGTTCAAAAGGCACTTCATGCCAATGTCACCAAGATTCCTTACAATTGGGAATTATGCAGTGATGATGTTTACCGGCATTGGACCGATAGTGCGTCCACAGTCCTCCCTAATCTCCAAGAGTTAAGGAAAAATGGGTTTCGAGTTTGGATATACAGGTAATTAATTAGTACGAAGTACTTGTACTGGATTAATATATATATATATATATATATATATATATATATATATATATATATATATATATATATATTCATGTAACAAGTATGTACGTACACACTTTACATTTACTTTTGCATGAAAAATCGAATCGTTCGCAGTGGAGATGTAGACGGAATTGTACCTGTTACCGGAACACAATTAAGCATCAAAGAGATGAACCTTCAAATTACAGAGCGTTGGCGCCCGTGGCATTCTCAAAAATGGGTACGTACGCACGGTGAATTTATATTTATATAGTTTATTCTATGTGTCTGATGATATATGTATACATAATACATGCATGCTTCATGATTTGCTACATCATCAGGACGTTGGAGGGTATATACAAGCGTACGGAGGCAATCTAACATTCGTAACAATACGAGGGGCGGGGCATGAAGTTCCGAGTTATCAGCCTCTCAGAGCCCTTATTCTTGTTACCCATTTTCTTAAAGGGGACAAGCTGCCCGCCTAGCTAGCTATATAGCTAGCAAGTGGTCGAGCAGATTAATAAGTAATTATACGAATACAACTTGTTGTATTAATTAATAATGCGTATTTTACGTTTATGTTGAGCAGAATACGCTCTTTCCTTGTAATTCTGCGTTTCTGCAAGTTTGAATAAATTCGGTTTTAAATAAAATTGATCGCTTATATGGAATAGAGACTAAGCAAGTTTGAATAAATTCGGTTTTAAGTAAAATTGATCCCTTATAAGGGAATGCGCACGGGAGAGGAAGGCGCGCGGACGGACGGATATGCGCTCGCCAAAAATGTTCACCGGGCATTGACCACCTTTTCTCGAGGAACAAATACATTGATCGGAAGCTAATTAAGTCATTTCAAGACCAAATAGGACAGAAAATGAGGGGAAACTTCTACAACACAACCTTTACGACCTTCAAAATTCCTCACACTTTACGCAACCCCCAACCCTTAGAGCATCTCCAACCGATACCAAAAACCTATTTTGGAGTAGTGGAGATACTCCAACAGATACCAAAACATAAACTATTATTGGTTTATGGGTGGGACCCACACAAAAAATATTTATATTTATGTTTACCGTAAACTCAAACCAAAAACTATTTGTTATTTATAAAATGATTTTTTTTTTACAAATTAATAAAAATGACTTATCAATTATTTTTTAGTATCTTATTTAATGTAAGTTTTTTTAATAATCATATCATTAATAATTAAAAAAAATTTAATAAAAATAGTTTTAATAATAAAAATATCATCCCATGTAGACTTGTAACAAGGTGGCAAACTCGAGAACCAATCACTAGCTTCATTCCTCATACAATAGCAAAAACACCACACTCTCAACTCATCTTTACCAAAACTGGCCAACGGGAAGGTGTCAACCACAATAAAAAAGTCCTTGAGGAACTTAATGGCATTCTCACTCGACATCCCGAAAAATGACGGTAATTGAGACAAATGGTGGGACGTGAGCTTGTCTTCTTGGGCCCTTGGGACACGACTTTTGCTAGAGGAATCGAAGCGATACTCCTCATAAGGTGGTTCATCAACGTAGTTCTCTTTGTAGGGCCTACGAACCTCCGGTAGAAGATGGAGATGTGGTTTGCAGAAATCTCCTATTGGTCTCCGTTTTGCATCTTTCTCTAAGGAATGTTGACGATAACCTCCATTTCCAACAACATTCTCTTTACAGTAATGTCCACGGCCTTGATCTCGAGGTGTCTCTCTTTCCCTTCGATATTCCCGAGGAGGTGGGGACATGAACTCCCTCTCGCCATAAAAATTCTCACGATACCGAATATGTTTTCGGTGACGAGTAGGTGAATAATCTCGGTCGTCTTTATATTCAACATCAGTTTGCCGAGATCGGCGATATGGCTCATGAACTCGTTGATTGTACCGATGACTTGAAGAAGAACTACCCCTCTCGGATGGGTAATTATAATTATCAATGTAATAAGCTCGGTTATCATTGTGTCTAGCCATGTGGTCAACTCGGTCGTTGTAGGAGAGATGGAAGTATGAAAGGGAGAACGTCTTCAACCTTGCATACACCACACTCAAAGAAAGGGATTACTCGCACCGAGTGTAAAATACAACGATAACACGAGAAAGGACAAAAAGAAACAAAATAAAAATAAACAAAGAAACAAGAACTTAACTAGCACAAAATTCAATTCACGTCGCCTAAATTGCTCTCCGGCAACGGCGCCATTTTGATTGCTCAAAAGTTAATTAATAAACCGAAAGATTCACGAGTGTAAATCCCCCGAGTCGATCTCAAAGAGCAATGCTATCGGCACGTTAACATCTTTGTTGGAAAATAAAGAGGGGGAGGAGAGGAAGTACTTTATTAAATATTACTCTTTATTGAATAGGAAGAAGGTTTACAATGAGATGTTTTTCTTCTCAACATTCCACGACTATTTATACTAACATAATCTCCTAACATTAAATAAACTCCTATTAAAGTCACCACTTAAATACTATGAAACTTACAAGCTTTAAAATTCCTCTAACTCCTATGAATGTAGAATCGCCAAAGTAACTCTTAAGGTTTCTATTTTATTTTATTTTATTACTATTTATTAAATCAAGGTTAATAACTTCAACACTCCTCCTTAAACTTTATTCTTCTGAACTCCGAGCATGAACCTTAGTCTCTTGAAATTATCGAACTTGAGTGGCTTTGTAAATATACTGGCAACTTGATCCATAGACTTCACATACTCCAGCTCAATTTCTTTCTTTGCAACGCATTCTCGAATGAAATTATATCTTGTATCAATATGCTTGCTTCTTTTATGAAATACAGGATTTTTAGCCAAACTCTGAGCTGACTTGTTGTCGATCATGACTTTTGTTGCATCTCCTTGCTCCAAGTGAAGTTCCTTCAACAATCTTCTCAACCAAATTGCATGACAAGCACAAGAAGTTGCCGCCACATATTCTGATTCACAACTCGAAAGTGTTACTATAGCTTGATTTTTCGAACTCCAAGAAACTATTGTATGTTCTCCCATAAAGAACATAAATCCAGTCGTGCTTTTCCGATCATCAAGATCTCCTGCATAATCACTATCACAATATCCAAACAACGTGTAGTTGCTCGAAGAGCTGTAGAGAATACCATAATCAAGCGTGCCTTTGATATAGCGAAGTATCCTCTTTTCATCTAACACGTGTGCCTCGGTTGGATTTTCCATAAATCGACTCACAACACCGACTGCATATAAAATGTCAGGTCGTGTGCAAGTTAAGTACCTCAAGCTCCCGATAAGACTTCGGAACGTACTTGGGTCGATCGTTCCTTCCTCTTTCCTCAACTGTGTTCCAAATTGCATAGGAGTATTAACTGAATTGCAATTGAACATTTTAAACTTCTTGAGGACTTCTTTTGCATATCTTTCCTGTGACATATATATCCCATCTTCTGATTGATTTACTTGGATGCCTAAGTAATACGACATTTGTCCCATGTCGCTCATCTCAAATTCTCGTGCCATCGCCGACTTGAATTCTTCATACATTTTCACATTGCTCCCTGTGAAAATGAGATCATCCACATACACACAAACATAGAACATGTCTCTACCTTGTTTCTTCACATAGAGAGCATACTCGTGGATGCATCTTGAGAATCCATTTCCTTGCAAATATTTATCAAGTCGGTCTTTCCAAGCACGTGGTGTTTGTTTGAGCCCGTACAATGCCTTTTTCAGCTTCAAGACTTTATCTTCATGACCTTTGATTTCATAGCCGATCGGTTGATCAATGTAGATAGTATCGTTTGGATTTCCGTTTAGAAATGCAGACTTCACATCTAATTGATGCACCATCCATCGATTTTGAGCGGCTAGTGAAATCAACAAACGAATTGTCTCAATGCAAGCTACTGGGGCGAAAACCTCGTCATAGTCAATTCCTTCTTTTTGTTTGTAGCCTTTAGCTACAAGCCGAGATTTATATCTTTCAACCTCGCCATTAGCATTTCTTTTCACTCTTACCCCCCTTTTGACTCCAATGGTCTTTTGGTGCTCTGGACGAGATGTCAACTCCCAAGTATCATTCTTCACGATGGATCGAATTTCATCGTCCATGGCTTTACTCCATTTTTTATCTTCACTGGCTTCTTCATAGCTCGCTGGTTCAGCATCTGCGAGTAGACAAAATAGACTAAATTCTTCGATTTCATGGGTCTGATTGTAGATATCCTCGAGACTTCGATATTTAGGCGTCTTTTCTCCTGGTGAGTCTGGTAACCTCGGTGTGACCGGAGAAGGAGGTTCCTCAGGCCTCGCTTCTTCTTCTTCTTCGTAAAAATAAGGAATAAAATCATATGATTCTCTTTCCTCCGGCGAGCTCCAATCCCATGAAGCTGCTTCATCGAACTCGACATCTCTGCTTGTTGGAGTTGTGTACTTAATGTCTAGATTTAAGTAACGGAAACTCACGATCCATTGCCACTAATCTATTTAATTAAATAAACAATTATTTGCGTTTAATTATTTATAATTAAATATATGCAAATTATAGTCCTGGATTCTATACGTTGTAGTTAGTATGGTGTGTCGGGCCCACACAGAAGATCATACTATCGGTTACTCGTATTTAATCGAACAGTTGCTCACGACCTAGATGGACACGGACCAATCCATCGGTATAGTCGTTGTGTGAGAGAGAAAATAATCTGTCTTGATTATTTTATCACACTTGTACACTTGGTGTATTGAGCGGATCTGCTTGAGATTTATCGATTAGGATTGCCGGCGATAATCGATTTAAATCTCTGAGTATTTTATTCTTAATCCCCGATACTATTGCGGGTGTGTATATTTAATATAAGTGACTTTGATTTACCAAAGGAATTAACCGATTTAATTATTGGGTTAATTACCGGTTAAGTTGGGTCACTATATTTTATATATGACATGCCGTGAATACTTGACGGGAAAGTGTATCCCGTATGGGTTGATAATATCCCGAGATGAGTTCATAAGGAATTATTATGTAAACCCTGCAGGTGGATTCGTTCCGCATAATAATTAAGGTTGAATGGTACTAGTCTCGGAAATAAGAGATGAATAAATTAATTAGCAATAAATTAATTTTATTCATGGATATTTAAATCTTAAATGCACGAAATAAATAATACTACCAGAGAAATATTATTTGATATAATATGGTGAATATTGGGAGTGCAATTATATTTATTTAGTGGAGTTAATCATATAATTAATAATAGTAAGGATTAATAGATTTGGGCTTGGGCTCAATTTAATCACTATTATTGGAAGCCCAATATTCCACCTCCTTAAGATCCCTTACGTAGCCTATAAAAGCACTACATGGTCTTCTCTAATCTCATAACTTGAAGATCACAATTCTAGAGAGAGAAAGTAGAGAGGAGGATCCATGGAGTTCGGTAGATCGTCGCCCACACGACGTCCGGGCTAGTGCAAGGAATACGTGGGAAGATCTCAAGGTCATCAAATTGAGTTCTTCGTTTTTCCGAACAACGAGAACGAGGTAAATCGTAAAACCCTCTTTATGATTTTATCGTTTAATTATCGTAAAAATATCGTGAACCAAGATCCAAGAACGCGACCCATGACGAGGTTGAACCGGGCGGTGGTGATCGTAGATCACCGGACCGCCGGCGGCTCAACGGCTCGGCTAGAGAGGGGTCGAGGGCGTGAAGCCCGGCTGGACGCCGAGCGCCGCTCGCGCGGGGCTGCCTCCGCTCACACGGAGGGGCAGCCGCTCGCGCGGCTGGACCGCCGCTCGCGCGGCGGCGGCTGGCGGTGATCGCTAGCCACGGTTCGACCGTGGCTGGGCGCGCGATCACCGGGGCGTGGCTAGGTCAGCCTGTGGCTGCTGGGCAGCCCTTCAATCGACGCAGCGGGTTCGTGATCGGGCAGCCGCGACTTTGGTGGCGGCGGGTGTTCGGTTAAGACGCATCCCCGCGAAAACGATGGGGCTGTCCGTGAGGAATTCGAGCATGCCCGGCGGGCTGCCAAGGGCAGCCCTAGGAGGCTGCCAAGGACAGCCGCGAGCCCCACGCGGAGGCTCGACCGAACAGCCCGGGTTCGTCGGTTAGGGTTTGTTTGGTTGGGCTATCCCCGTGGAGGTTCGTGGCGGATTTCCGGCAACCGGGATTTCGATTGGAGTTGTCGTTCCGCAATTTGACAACCCCGGATATTCGATCTCCAAAGGATTTCGGTCGGAATTAATTAGATAATTTATTTATTTAAATTTATTAATTCCGGGATATCGATTTCCAACAATTGGTATCAGAGCGTTGGTTTTAGTTCATGGTATTTTTCGATAAATTGTTCTACCTTGCAGGGTTTCCAAATATTATGGCTAGATTTAATTATTGTTAATTAATGTCATAATATTTCTCTTGATTATTAAACTCTCGTTGATGTCAATATTCGTTCTTGTGTGGTGAATGCTTGTTCTTAATTTTTCCGGAAATTGTTTGAGGTCGTTTTGTAGAGAATCGATACCGGATAGCGTAGTAATAAATTTGTAATTTATTTTACGTTGGATCGAGGACGAAACGACGATCGGAAAAGTGTGACGGAGGAGACGAAGAGAGGGAGGATTCCGGGGATCGATCAACCCCATGATCGACCCAAGGGATGGATCGATCGACCACCAAGGGGGGCGACGGCGGCGTGCTCCTCCGGGGGTGGTCGATGGTGGGGGGTGCAGGGATCCCCAACCCGTGCTCTCCTACCAAGATCCAACTTTCCTAAATTATTCGGTTTTCCTATTTTGAGTATTCCTATTTTTGGGAATTCTCATGGAATAGGAAAAGAATAAATTTAGAATAAATTTATTTTTCCTTATTGATTATTCCTATTCTTGGGAATTTTCATGGAATAGGAAAAGAAATAAATTTAGAATAGGAAAATAATTAATTTGGAAAGTTTTAAGAGTCCTTAATTAATTTTTCCTTATTT
This sequence comes from Euphrasia confusa, assembly GCA_954870475.1. Taxonomy (NCBI): domain Eukaryota; kingdom Viridiplantae; phylum Streptophyta; class Magnoliopsida; order Lamiales; family Orobanchaceae; genus Euphrasia; species Euphrasia confusa. Next base: position 25,989,508 of record OX940964.1, read on the forward strand.
AATTATTCATTTATGGAATTTTTAATGGATTAGGAAAGGAATTAATTTGGAAGGATTAGGAGTCCTAATTTATTTTATTTCCTTATTTCATTATGGAGATCTTCTAGAATATTCCAAGTGGGTCTTGGATAGGATTCTAGAGATTTAATGGAATTAGAAAGGAAAATAAAAATAAATAAAAATATTAATAATATTTAATTTTATTTTTGATTTATTCGATTGACTTAATTTTCGAATTAAGTAACTTTTGGATTAATTGAAAATAAATAGATTTAAATATTGGAATTAATATTCCCGTCACATGGAGTATTCAAGAACGAAGACTGAAGACTAGAAGAAGCATATGGGGATGCGATAAAGCCATAATAGTCGGAAAATAATATTCTAGTATTATTTTGATTATGTGATAATATTCTATGTGCTTTATTTCATGTATGAATGCTTATGTGTATTTAATTATGCATTAGATAGCGTATCCCTTTATTGTAAAAAGCTAAGTGGGAGAGGGTATGGAAACATATCCATGGTCTCCATTGCTGTTCTCTTAGTGACTTTTATGAACTTTCGAAGTTCATATAGATAAGCCATTGGAGGAGAATTCTTGTAATTCCTCTTACGAGAAACATTGATTAAGTTTATCAAGCAATGCCTAATTTGTCTTTCCAAAACTGATTTCAGGTCGACTCATTCTCACCCCGGGGAGTGGAATGGAGCCAAAGCCACTTGGTCATGTCGAGGACACAAATTAGAGACCTTCGTACCATCCTTTTGAAGGTGGATCGATTGTCTGCTCGGCTCCCTCATTTTATGAGAGATAGGGTCGTTCGCATGGTGAATCACTGGTAAGAAACTTCGAGTTTCACTTATGATTCTCCGCGTCTTGATTTACAAGATTGAATGGATCAAGTAATTGGGAGTCAATTATAAAAGTCTCTTGGTGTAGTAAACGTCCACACCACGTGGCTTGCTATACTAACGGATTTTGGATTAATTGATGTAGACAGTTATAAGGAATTGTGAAGAGTTGTGAAGTTGTCGTAAACGTCCACACCACGTGGCTTGCGGTAATGTAATAATTCCAAACAATTAACTTTAGTACTGAGTAATGGTTTACACTTAGATACGCATTATAGTATTCTTCCCCACGAAGTTACGCTATAAGTGATGTATGACCGAAGCAAATCTAATTGCTAAATCATTTGGATTGGTAAACGTCCACACCACGTGGCTTGCCATATCTGATGGGATTTTAGATGTGATTAGTGGTTTAATGATATTATTTAAGGGAGATAATATCGGAGATTAAATCGATTGTTTGTTGTTATATGTGCTCATAGATTAGGAAATGGCTTTGAACCCACTTTATGTGATACTTAAGGATTTTAAACTCACTGGTCCCTGAATGTAATGATTGGAATAGAGATCTAGACATTACCCAAACTGTTAAAGAGTACAAGTTTGTACTCAGTAAGCTTTGTCCTCCCGAGCCTACAAATGTCTTAACTAATGAGGAGAGGACTGATTTTAAGAAGTGGGAAAATGCTTTTGCAATAACCACTGATTATGGTATCATGTTCAAACTCAAGGTGTTTAGACATGACATAGGCGGCTAGACAAGAAGCGATGAGGATACTCATAAAGGCCAGTCACTTAGAGGAAACGCTTAAACACGTTTTTGAGATGATTGACCTTTTAGACGAGTTGAGACGGAAATCGCAAGCTCTTGTAGCCAATGCCATAGGTTTCGAACCTAAAGGGTAAAATCGAGGGAAAGGAAAAGCAAGCAAAGAAACCCAGTGGTCCTAAGTTTCTTAGACCACGAGATGGGACGAGAAATCCAAGAGGCAAGTGTTCTCGATGCAAACAGTCTGGGTACTGGAAGTCTAATTATATCCTCTCAAAGAAATACGAAATTTTCTTTAGTCGTAAAACATAGTCAGTGGTATTATCTACCGGAACCTGGTGTGTAAATATAGAACCACTGACGGTATGTGCATTTTAAATGCAAGGGTTCCAGGAAACCCGACGACTTAGAAAAGAAGAAATCGTAGTCTACATGGGCAATGCTGTAGAGGAGGCAGCAGTTGCAGTGGAGGACATTTTATAGGATTTCATTTTGAGTTATTGCTTTTATGTACCATTCATATTAGAAAGAACTTTGTTCTGGATTTCTAATGAATGGATATTTTATTTCTTTTAATCATTTGATGGTTATAAGAAGAAATAAAGATATAATCTATTCTGGTACATTAGCTAGCAATATATAAATGATGAATCCTGAGTCCACCACGATGCAACGAACCGTAGTATGAAACTCGTTTTACTAATAAGAGATTTCTTTATCAATTATACTTGTGGATTCTTATGCTGGGTCATGTTTATTCAAATAAGAAGTTCAAAGGTCGAAAATTGATATTTGATCAATTAAGTTGAAGGAGTGGACCTTCCGACCTAAGAATCTAATTTGGAAGATAATATGACTAAGCAATCCTTTATGGATATAAGATGTAAGATCCGGACAAGTATAAGAATTGATTGACTCTGATGTATGCAGACCTATGCCTACTCAGACAATAAGGTACGAGCACTTCATTTAATGATTACTCGAGGAATGGATTAGAATAACTGATGTGCCACAAAAGCAAGTGTTTTGACAAGTCAATGGACACTAAGCAATTGTGGAGAACCATCAAAGTATATCCATTTGTAGCCTGCGATTTGATCGCGGAGGCAAGTACCTGTCTGAGGAATGCATGGCATACTAATCAAAGATTGGGATTTGATCCCAAATGACTACACCATACACTGTTGTGTAGAAATGGTGTGTCGATAATAAGAAATAGAACTCTTATAGAGATAGTAAAAGATGAGTTATACGGAACTACCTATGTTCTATGGATGTGTCTGGAAACAACGGCGCATTCAAATGCGGTTGTAGAATATCCTAGAAGAACAAAAGATGTGTGTTCAATAGTACTATGAACCAGAAGGACGTTATAAGTCCTAACGCCCGGTTCTTAGAGAAAGACTATATGATGAACCACAAGCCCAAGGTGACGTAATACTTTGAAATGAGAGAGAAATATTAAGACTTAGAACCAGCCGAACCAAGTAGCGGTACACCACTAACTGCACATACTGTTATCACTGTTTATACACCGGAATGCCATTGTAGTGGGAGGTTGTGGGACAACCAGAGATATTCATAAGACTAGGAGAGTTTTCGGACTCTGGACCTAGTATACATGAAATCGATCCCTGGGTCTACATGGAGGCAGTACTAGATCTAAATGTGCCTTCTTGGAAAGCAATAAGGATTATTGCTAAGAGGCGAGATCAATTTGAGTACAAGCTTAGTTGATCCATTTATGGATTGGAACAAAGCATTGAGTTCGTGGTACTTGCAAATTGATGAGATAGTCCATTTTATGGATTCATCAAAGCAAAGACGAATCGTGTGTATTGGAAACGTGATGGAAAACAAGGTGGTGTTTCTCGGAGGTTTTATGTAGATGACACTCTTATCATTGGCAACAATGTAAAGATGTTATCAGACATAAAATGATGGTTGTCTAGATGAATCATTATGAAAGATAAAGGAAGAAGTTGGACATGCTCTTGAGATCATGGATCTCTAGAAAGAACATTGTACTTCTCCTGGACATCTTACATGTATATGATTATGGTTCGTTTTAACATGCAAGATTCCGAGAAAGGTTCGTTACCTTTCATATACGGAATGCATCTATCTATGGAAATGTGTTTTGGAACACAAAAGGAGATAGAAGCAATGAAAGCAGTTTCCTACACTTTGGGTGTGGAAAGCTTAATAAATGCATTGTTGAAAAAAAAAACCTGATATCGGCTATGCGGTTAGCATAGTGGGAGGATATCAAGGTAATCCTGGAAAGGAATACTTGACTGTTGTAATGAACATTTTAAGTACTTTCGAAGTACTGGAAACTATGTTCTGGATTACGGAACAAACAAGCTTTTCCTTTGGATTACATTCTCTTAGATTTCTGATCGAATGAGGACCGGTGTAAGTCGATATCAGGCTATGTGTTTCACTATTGAAGGAGAAGGAGTTTTAACATGGAAGAGTGATAAGCACGATGCTTTTCGGACTCTGCCATGGGTAACCAAATAGCAGCCTCAGAGGCAGCGGAAGTTTTGGTATAACTCCGGGATAATCTCTGGGACTTAGATGTGATTCTTAATTTGACAAAGGCTATGTAAATAGCGGTGCGATGGCAAATGGTAAGAAATCACGAGTCCATAAGTGTAAGATAACACATAGTGCAAGTACCACCTGATACGAGTCATCGTCAAGGGAGACGACGCTGTAGTCACCAAGATAACTTCAGAGCGGCAACCTAGAGTGCTCATTGAAATTACGCCTTCAGCGTAGGATACCAATTTTTTCGTGAAATTGGTCTTGAACTCACAGACAGCAGCTTGCGTCAAAGTAAACACTCACACAATTCGTAGAATAAAAAGGGGAGACAAAGTTATGTAATAGTTTTCATTTCATTGATCAACAAAACTAAACTATTACACTTGAAGAGTATGGTAGGCAAACTGATTACAAGAAGTTTCCCGAGTGTCGCAACAACTCCCACTAACTTGCAATCTAGCACACGAGTACCTAGAGCTAAATCTCCTAACTCTAATCCAGGCACACGATGCAAAAGCTACTACACAAACTCGAAGCTCGAAGCTCTCAGTTACAATTCTAAAAATCAGATTTCGTTCTCTCAAAATCGTCAAATGATAAAACACAAATCCATGGGTATTTATAGTAGAGCCACACATGTGAGAGTGATGACGTGGCACGTCCTCATTCGTCGCATGCTTGGCCTATGTCACTTTTCCATGGATGACATCATTATTGTAGAACTTGGATTCTTGAATCTTGGAATCTTGAATCTTCGAATCTTGAATCTTCAATTTCAAAATCAAACATCAATTTCAATCTTGACTCCATCGATCTCAATTCTTCATCTTCAATATCTTGCGAAAATCTCTAAGTGTTGAAGTCTCGAATTTCATCGTCTTCACGGTCGTCGATATTGTTGAAGTTGCAAACTTGGAACAATTCTTCATTTCCTTGAACTGAGTACTTGGTGAAGCAAAATCACGTTGAATGCACTTAGTTGTGAAAACCAAGACAAGTAGCTCGAGTCGCCGGTTTTAGGTAAGGGCGCAAACCGGCGACTCCAGTCGCCGTTCCATGTCGCGTCCATATGCCACCAAACCAGCGACTCCAGTCGCTGGAATTAATCCAAGTACCCAAAACGGCGACTGGAGTCGCCGTTTCTCCAATGCACCAAAAACAGCGACTCTTGTCGCTGGAATTTTTCCATACCACAAAAACCGGCGACTCGAGTCGCCGTTTCTTCACAGCAACAAAAGTGGCGACTCGTGTCGCTGGAAATTCGTCAAGCACCAAAAGCGGCGACACGAGTCGCCGTTTTCCTCGCATCACCAAAAGCGGCGACTGCTGTCGCCGTTTCCTTGCCCTTGCATCCAAAGCGGCGACTCTGGTCGCCGTTTCTATGTCATTCCAAAAGTGGAGACTCAAGTCTCCATTTCCACGCGCAAGGTAGTTGACTTCGGATTCTTAACTTGTGATCCTGAAAATCAACAAAAACAAACTACAAGGAAAAAATACGTTGTAGCCAAAACAAACATTTACAATCTCCCCCTTTTTGGCACAACTCATAAAAACAAAGTTAAGTAAACAGGAGATACAAGTAACTCCCCCTCAACCAAACAAACCAACAAAAATAACTAAGTAAAAAGATGGAAAAACATCAATCATACAATCAATGAAAAACCATAAAAATACTTAGACAAATTTCAAGCCAAACAAAAAGACATAGATAAAAATTCAAACCAAAAGCAAATATCCAGAGTTAACCAAATATGAAAAACCATGCATGGACGAAAAAGTTCAGAGTTGAATGCATGCAAAAACAAAACAAGAAAAACGAGTTCAGGAGTTTATCAAAAACAGAAAATAAAAACTTGATCAACGAACTTCAGTCTTCTGGCGAGGCTGTGGGAGATGGATCACGTTCCGGACTTCCGATTGTCTCCTCTTCATCATCCTCATAGCTGAACCCATCATCCGAGCTAGAGTTTTCACTTTCATCAGACTCAGTAATCGGGTCCCCGAAAATTTCACGCTCGCCCAAACCATCGCCAGCATCTTCATCAACATCCACAACGTTGACATCATCTTCATCTCTCAGACCATCAGACGGCATCGCGAACGACGCCCCTGGATTTGTAGTATCCTCCATCTTCTTCTTCCCTTTATCACGAATATCAAAAATGCCATCAAAGATATCATCATCTGGCTTCTCACCATCATCAGTTTTCGCACCATCATCGTTCACCACTTCTATGAGTTGGCTTTTGGACAGCTGCGCATGAGCTTCCTGAATCGCGTCTCTGACCATCTTCAGAATAAACGTATCCTTTAAACTTGCATCGGGGGCTCCAACATCACCAAGTCCTCCCCCTTGTTGGATCTCCCGTTGAAGTTTCTTAAAAGCTTGCTTTTGTAGATCTTGCGCCTCAACCATCCTGTTGTATGCAGTAACGTGTTCAGCTTGGCGTTTTTCAACTAACTCAGATGCAGCATAGAACTCTTTAACAACGGCTGAAGGAACCACAGCACGGTGACTATGGATCGGATGATAAGGATTTTGATGAGAGGGAATGCCAGAGTTAGGACCAAAACCACGAGGAACAGTAGTTGGTTTAGCTTCAGGTTTAACTTCAGCAGCTGCAGAAGTTGATTCAACTTTTTGACGCTTGGCAGGAGGAGACTTAACTTTCTTAACTGCAGACTTACGTTTTCTGCCAGACGGTGGCGAAGGTGGCGGTGTTAAGATTTCAGGAAGTGCATTTCTGTCAACAAGTCCATGCCAGGGTAAGTCGATAACTCTCTTGCGCGGAGTCAAATACTTTCCTGTGATCTTGACAGCCCCGTTCTTTTTCATCTTTTTCTCGGTTTTAGTTTCAGGAACAAAGCCCTGGTCATGAAGCATACCATAGATCAGACAAGGATGCGTGAGATGAAATTTTTTCTCTGTAGGCAGCTGAGCTTGCCTAATGATTGCCTCATCCGAGAGCTTGGCAATTTTGCACAAGTCAGCGAAAATAATTTTGCCGAGATTAACTTGTTCGCCGCAGCTGAGACGAAAGATGAGGTGCATCAACTCAGGTTCCAGGACAGTTGGATCCCGATTGGCAATCCAGTTAGACATCCCAAGTCGATGCAGGATGCCATAGAAGGCTGACAGCTTGGACGGCGGTGGCAGTTCAGACTTGACTTTTTTCTGAGTGACAAAAGTGCCAACCGTCAGGTCATCCGCTCTTTCCGCAGCTGACGGTGACGTCCATCTGGAATCAACTTCCAATCTTTCCAAAAAAGCGTTGATGGAGAAGGGACGGAACTTGTATAACTTTTCACGAAAAATAAAACACCCATACAGCCGACTCTTCGGATTAGCAAAGTCGGGAGACATACTAGCATAGAACTTGTAAAGGATGGGGATGGAGTAACGATAGGTTAGATTCACAGATTTAAGCATGTGCATCTGAGTCAGGAATTGCGTGATGCCATGCTTTACATAGTCCTCTTTGAGGATAGTTCTATCAGTGTGGATTGGCAGCTTCTCAATCAGCTTGTGGCGACGTTCGGCAGTTGCAGTGAAGAACTCTCTTGAGTGAGCTTTCGGACACTCGGAGTATTCAGAAATATATTTGAAGCCATCAGTTGAGATTTGGGATCCAGCTGATCCCGATGAGTGAGGTGCCAAAGGTGGTTTTTGGGAGCTATGGGTTCTGGATTTTTCAATAGACCCACCACCAGAAAGTTGCGAAGTTGGAGACTTGACTCCACTGCCACTGACGACAGGTTTCTTTCCAGAACCACTTCCAGTTGGAAGCGATGATTTTGGTGTCTTTGGATCCTTTCCAGCAGACACAGTCGCTGTCGATGGAACCTTAACAACTTTCTTTCCATCCGCCGTTATCTCGCCATCTGCGAGTAACTTTTTGTATTCTTCCCTAGACACAGTGCCCTTGTAGGTGCGAAGTGAGGTATCTCTTTCTTTGCCAGGTTTTCCTGACTTCGAATCCTTGCTCCGAGCAGAAGAGTGAGCAGGAGTTGCAGTTTTTGTCAAGTCCGGTTCGGCAGACAAGGCCTTGCGACGATCAAATTTGTCAAGATGAGTTTTTAGTTCTTCATAAGCAGCTTTCTTGGAATCAGGAGAAGGAGCCTTTTCGAACTGTTCTTTCAGATACGCAGTGATGTCAGCCATCATGTCGTCGAAATTCTTGTCAGCCATTTCAAACTTAGTATGAAACTGAGAGTTGATAGCTGCGAGATTTGAAAACCACGAAAACGAAGTTCAACCACGAAAACAAGGACAGGGCGCCGGTTGCGCAAAGCTAGAGTTGTCGGATGCAACAGAAAGCAAGAACCGAAGAACTAAGAATTTCGAACACAGAACTTGCAGTCGAGAGCCGAGAGTTTGAGAACTTGAGAATTTGAGAGTTAGAGAGTTTGTAGTAGGCGCAAATGAATTAGGTTTTCATCAAGACCTATAAATAGGAAAAATTTTGGGCCGCCCGTCGGAATGAAAAAGCCCAGTCCAAGACCTGCAAAAAGCTCATCTCAAGAAGAAAGATTAGGTCAAAAAGACGAACAAAAATTTATTAATTTGAAAATATTATTAAAATAATAGCTTTCAAATTTAATAAATAATTAAATAATAAAAATTATGAAAATCAAACCAAGGCATGAAAACCGAAGTTGAGAGCCATTGGTTGAGAAACTTTAGTTCAGAGTCTCCGGTTTTGTATCTTGCAGTTGAGTCTCCGTTTTTGAGTTGCAAAGTCCAAGTTGAGTCTCCGTTTTTGTGGCATAGGTTGGGTCGCCGCTTTTTCGGCGACTGGAGTCTCCGGAATTTTGCAACGTCAGGGTTGCCACGAAAATGGAGACTAGAGTCTCCGGTTTTGAGTGATGGATGAGTCTCCGGATTTTAGGCGTAGTCTCCGTTTTTGGAGTGAGTTGCCGTTTTTGGCGTGATTCTCCGTTTTGAGGCGAGTCTCCGTTTTTGTGTCCAGATGAGTGTCTCCGTTTTTGCATTCTCAGGACTTAGTTAATTTTTCGTGTTCTAAGTCTCCAAAAATGTTGTCACTTGAATTTTGCAAGTTGGCCGTCACTACACTCAAAATGTTCTTAAGAGATGGTAAACCACGTAGCGCTGGATATGAACTACAAAAATGCAAAATCAAAAACAACATATCCCGAGTTAGTCATTCAAGTGTTCAACACACTACAAACATTCAAAACCATTTTAGTGGAGATTCGAGGGGTGATATTAGGCAATGAAGAGCAAATATTTTCCAAGAAAAGAATCCACATTTTCATCAGTTTCCAAAACCAAAATTTTTCACACAAGGTGATATCAACTTTGAGGTATATGAGAAATCTCTCATATTATAAACCGGTGGAATGGACCGAAGTATATTGATAGACATGTTTACTTGTCCTTCGTCACAATCACAAGGAAGCAGTCGTGTTTCGTCGAAACATATTGGCAGAGTTTGCACCGCACAAGAGATTTTAATTCATGAATGCAAGGTGAACTTTTAAGGCACTCCACTTGGGACATAGCATTACTACATCAGAGGGGAGCCGGCGGACAAAGTGACCCGGCGTCCTCCAGACGAGTTTTAGCTTATAAATGAAATGCAACAGATGCTCATTACAGCAGTCAGAGGGGAGCGAGGATCATCCCGCATCTCCGAAGTGTGATTGAAGAGCATCTTAAACTATGGCGTCCATGTGATACCTTTCGAAGAGGGGAGCCGGCGGACAAAGTGATCCGGCGTCCTCCGTTACTTGGTATTATGGATCTATGCAAATGATAGCTTATGGGAGTTATAAGCCAAGTTCACATGTTTGCATTCAGCGGAATAAATACACTTGGGTCCGAAGACTAAAGCGGCCTCGAATCCATGTTTGCCTGACTAGACTAATCCACGACCATTCCGAGTGCATATTCAGAAGTAAAGAAACTACTCTTTCAGACTTCAAAAATTTCCGTGAACTCTTAGAGAGAACACATGCAGAGAGAATTTCTTAGAGTTTTGAATCACTCAAAGTCAAGAGGTTTGGTAAAGATGTCAGCAAGCTGTTTTTCTGTTGAAATATGCTGTAGACTGACTATATCACGATCAACCAAATCTCTAATGAAATGATGTCGAATGTCGATGTGTTTAGTTCTTGAATGCTGGACAGGATTTTCGCTGATTTTGATAGCACTCTGGTTATCACAATACATCACTAATGGAGCACTCTCAAGAAGATAGTCATTCAACATTTGTTTCAACCAAAGTAGTTGAGTGCAGCAACTTCCAGCTGCAACGTACTCCAACTCGGCAGTTGACAGTGCGATACAGTTTTGCTTTCTACTATGCCAAGACACGATATTATTGCCAAGGAAGCAACAACATCCGGAGGTACTTTTTCTTTCGTCCGTGTCCGTCGCCCAATCGGCATCAGAAAAACCGACAAGGTTGGATGAAGTGTCGCGTGCATACCAAAGGCCTAGCTGAGAAGTCCCAGAGACGTATCGGAGGATCCGTTTCACAGCTCGTAGATGGTCTTCCTTCGGATCAGCTTGGTACCTGGTACACATACAAACATTAAACATAATGTCAGGACGAGTGGCAGTTAAATAAAGTAAACTCCCAATCATAGAACGATAAAGAGTTTGGTTTACACTCCGACTTTTCGTTGACGTAGACAAGCGTTCCGTAGTTGCCATAGGAGTGTTTGCTGGCTTGGCATGATGCATCTCAAACCTCTCAACCATGTTTTTAGCATACTTACTTTGAGACACAAATATCCCATCTGGTCGTTGAGAAATCTGAAGTCCAAGAAATTGATGCAACTCTCCCTCAAGACTCATCTGAAAAGTTGAGGACATAGCTTCTGTGAATGCAGTCACAAGTTTAGAACAAGTAGCTCTGAAGACAATATCGTCAACGTAAATCTGGGCAACAATCATGTGCTTGCCATCTCGCTTGATAAACAAAGTTTTGTCCACCGATCCACGCTCAAAGCCGAAGTTTAGAAGAAAGTCCGTAAGACATCCGTACCAGGCGCGAGGAGCTTGTTTCAAGCCATATAGAGCTTTATGAAGCTTGTAGACATGGTTTGGCTTTTTAGGATCCTCAAAACCCTTAGGTTGGGCAACGTAGACTTCTTCTTCCAACACACCGTTCAAGAAGGCAGCTTTGACATCCATCTGTCTGAGTTTGATGCCAAGATGGCATGCAATAGCAATTAAGAGTCTGATGGACTCAATTCGTGCGACCGGAGCAAAGGTTTCATCAAAATCTATGCCTTCTACTTGGGCATATCCTTGGGCAACAAGACGAGCTTTGTTTCGGACAACTTGGTTATGCTCATCTGTTTTATTCTTGAAAATCCATTTAGTTCCAACAACATTGATGTTTGAAGTTCGGGGAACTAAGGACCAAACATTATTTCGTGTGAACTCATTCAACTCTTCTTGCATGGCCATGATCCAAAAATCATCTTGCATGGCTTCCTTGTAATTTTTCGGCTCATTTTCGGAAAGAAAGCAAGAGATGCCGATTTCATTACATACTGCAGAAGTACAGATGTTGTAGAGTTCATTTGGAGAATTTGTCGGTTTCTTTGAGCGTGTAGTTCGCTCGTTCAAAGTTCCGATCATCTGATTCGGAGGATGTCGTTTCTGAATGTGTCCAGGTGCTTCTCTTGGAACATTAGCAGGATTTTCAATTTGTTCATTTTCATCCTCCTCAGAAGAAGTGTCATTGTTTTGGTGACTAGTTTCTCCAACTTCAGTCGAAGTGTTTGGAGTAGAGTTTTCTGGTGTCACATTTTCTGGAACATCAGTTGAGGGTGTTGAAGGAAAGGTTCGATACTCCAGAATCCCTTCCTTTACCCAGTCTTCATTCACATCTTTTCCAAGGAAGTCTTGTTCATCAAAGTTAATATTCACAGTTTCCATGACCTTCCTGGTTCTGAGATTGTACGCACGGTAGGCATGGCTATTCTGACTATAGCCAACAAAGATACCACGATCAGCTTTGGCTTCAAATTTTTTCAAAGGATCACGATCTCTTAAGAAATAGCAGGTGCAGCCAAAGACACGAAAGTGAGATACAGATGGTTTCTTGCCATTAACAAGTTCATAGGCAGTTGCCGTTGTACCGGACTGAATACTGATTCGATTTAGAATGTAACCAGCAGTCGAGACAGCTTCTGCCCAAAAATTTCGTGCAAGATTTTTAGAGATTAGCATTACACGTGCCATTTCTTGCAGCGTCCGATTTTTGCGTTCGGCAATCCCATTTTGTTGAGGAGTTTTTGGGGCCGAGTATTCATGATGAATTCCCTTCATCATACAGAATTCGTTGAAGCTAGCATTTTGAAATTCAGTTCCATGATCACTTCTGATCCTTTTTACTTTAGCCTCATGATTCGTTTTGATCCATTTCACAATGCCTTTGAAGGCATCAAAAGTTTCATCTTTGGTAGCCAAAAATCTAGTCCAAGTGTAGCGAGAAAAATCATCAACTACAACCAGCACATATTCTTTCTTTGCTATACTTTTGACTTCCATTGGACCCATCAAGTCCATATGAAGCAGTTCAAACGGAGCCGAAGTACTCATTAAAGTTGGCAGTGCAGGATGAGAAGTTCTCGTCAGCTTCCCTTTCTGACAGTCACCGCACACTCGTTTTTCAATTTTGGGGAGTTGAGAGATTCCTCGAACTATCTCCCCCTTAACCAGTTTACTCAGATTTCGAGTGCCAGTGTGTCCAAGTCGTTGGTGCCACAAATCTACTTCATCAGGAACGGTCACGGAAAAACAACTATACTCAGTTGTATAGCAATTATTTTTAGCACGTGGACATTCCATTATACACTTTCCTTCGACATCAAAAACTCTGCACGACTCCTTATCAAAACTCACATTCAGTCCCTCATCGCACAGTTGACTGATGGAGATAAGATTTGCAACAAGTCCCTTAACATGGACTACATTTCTGATAGGAGGTAAAAACCTTTGATTTGTAGAGTCCCCTTTCCCTTTACGACACCTTTTGCTCCCCCTCCAAACACCACGGGAGCACCAGTCATAGGCTCGTAATTCTTCAGAAACTTTTTCGTGTCAGTCATATGACGGGAACATCCACTATCAAAATACCAAATTCCTTTGGTTCCAGTTTCCGAAGCATTAAGTGCAACATTGCAGAAAATGAGTTCTCTCGGTTGCCAACTGACTTTTACGGAGTTAGAGTTAAGTTCAACTTTACTCTTTTGAGACTTAGGCACCCATTTCTTCTTGTCATTTGATGTTTGTACATTTCTCTTAGTCACAGTCTGCTGATTTGTCTTAACTTTCAAGTTTGGAGAAATGGTTTTCTTTGAGTCCATAGCAACCTCAACCTTTTTCACATCAAAAGTTTGCAACTTTGTTTGAACCACAGAGTTCATATTTTTCTCAACACTCAACTTTTGAGAATTTCGTGATTTGTCATACTTCGTCACCAACTCATGGATCATGTCAGCTTTTAGTTTGTAGCAAAATGGTCTTATGTGTCCATGCACATTGCAGTAGTGACAGACATATTCTCGTTTTTGACGAGTTTCAACTTTCATAGGTGTTTTGATCAAAACTGTTTTAGAGTGATGAGTTTTTCTGTTAAGCTTCATGTTCTGAGAATTATCCAACTTTTTCATCAACGTCTTCTCATAAGGCAAGATTCCTCGAGGATGTTTCACAATATTTTTGGGGAATTGATATGTCTCAGATTCAGAGTTCGAAGTCGAGACCGACTTTTGAGGTCTAGATTCAGGAGACTTAGCAATCTTCTTCCCTTCAGCAATGTCCTTCCGTTTCAATATTTCAGACTCAGCTTTAGGTTCATCCTCTGGTTGATCATTTGATGCTTTGACAAATGTCACATCTTTCTTCACTGGTGTAGAGTAAATAGATTCAGATACTTTTTGAAAGCCAAGACCGTATCGATTAGGATTCATATATGAAGCGGCATTGTCAAACACAGAAGAGTTCGTGTTCATTTTCTTCAATAGTTCATCAGTCATATGAAGTTTTTCTTTCAAAACATATCGTTCCTTGTCAGTCATGGCAAGGTCGGTCTGAGCTTTCAGAAGGGATGACTTTAGTTCATCATTCTCAGCATCGGAATTTTTGAACAAAGTTTGAAGTTTCTTAACTTCTGCAGTTTCCTTCTTCAGGAGAGCTTTCAGTTTTGAGTTTTCAGAATTCGATTTTTCAAAAGATTCTCTTAGTTCGACAACCTCTTTGTAGTATTTATGTTTTTCTTCGAAGAGAGTATCAAACTTGATCTTCAGGATTGTTAGAGAATTATTCAACCTTTGTTTTTCATCCTTCGTTTTCTCAACTGAGTTTTTCAATTCAACAGCGTCATCATACATCTTTCGGTTAGCAGTTGAGAGTTCATTACAAGATTCTGTAAGAACTTTCAGAGACACTTCCAGAGTGCTATTCTCAGTGATAGCAGTGTCATAAAAAGTTTTGAGTTCAGAAAGACTCTCTTTTAGAGTGAGTAACTCAACACATCCTTCTTCAGTTGAAGATACTTCTGAAGTCTTCACTATCTCTCCAGTCTCAGATACGGATTCAACATCCGAGAAAATATCATCATCACAGAAGTTTCGGTTTGATGATGCTACACGAAAGATGTTGTCTGCAGTTGCAGTATCTTTCAGAAAACCATCAAAAACAAAGTTTTCAACCTCCACATTTTCGAGGTCGAAATTTTCACCAAAAGTGACAACTAGAGCGTTGTCTTCATCATCGTCAGAATTATTGTCATCAGACTCGTCGTTTTCAGAAATGACATTTTCATCGTCAATCACAACATAGCTAACTGGTAGTTTCTTCTTACGATGTAAGTTCGGACATTCATTTTTAACGTGTCCATATCCTTTGCACTCATAGCATTGCATCTTAGAAACATCTTTGCTAGTAGAGGAGTATGGTGAAAGTTTTGTCCCTTTGAACTTTTTTTCAGACGATGATCCCTGATTTCGGTTGTCAGGGGTATTCGGATATGAGTTAGAACTTTTCTGAAATTTCCGAAAGTTACGGGCACGGTTCTTCCTCTTAAACTCTTGTTTCACAAGATAAGTGACTATTTCAGTCAGTGCAGCAAGTTTGTCCGGATTATTGGAGTTCATCAGTCTCTCAATATCCTCAGCTTCCTCATCATCAGATTCACACAGATCAGCAGAAAAACTACTTTCAGTTTTCTCATTTTTCTCATGAGTTTTTCGAGAGTTCGAGCTTCTTGAACTCTTCCCTTTCTCAGAAATCTTGAGAGCAGTCATCGGTTCATAGACAAGTGACATATCTGGGTTACTTCGAACTTTGAGAGTTAAGTCATAATTCCTCAAATCAGCCATCAAATCAGCATAATCCCAATTTGGATTCTCGTCGTTGCGAGCTTCGATAGTTAGCACTTTGCTTTCGAATCTGGTGTTCACACTTGATAGGACCTTCTCATAAACCATGGGAGCAGGAAATATTTCCCCAAGTTCAAACGCCTCGTTGACATATCTCATAATCTTGTCCAAGTAGTCATTTATGTCTTCATCTTCCCTCATACGAAGTTGATGGAATTGGGCAGTGATAGTTCGGATTTTCGATCGCTTAACTACATGACTTCCCTCACATGTTCTTTGTAAAGTTTCCCACGCATCTCTGGCAGATGTGCAATTTTTTACCAGCTGATACATACTAAGGTCCAGCCATTCACACATAATAAGTAGAGCTTTGCTGTTAGCCGTAGACAAGTCATGTTCCTCTCTCGTCCAACTACGTTCCGGTTTCGGAGTTCTCAGACCTTCAGCGTCTTCGGTATAAGGACGTTCCCATCCTTCTAGCACGGCCATCCAAGCTCTAGAGTCATAACCTTTAATTCTGGCCGAAACTTTGGCTTTCCAGTTTGAGTAGTTTTGATGAGTAAGCATAATCGGTTTCTGAACAAACATAGACGGCTCCATCATGGCGGAAAAAATGAAGTCAAGTAACGGATCACGTCTTATACGTATGACGTCCCTCTCTGATACCAATTGAAATTACGCCTTCAGCGTAGGATACCAAATTTTTCGTGAAATTGGTCTTGAACTCACAGACAGCAGCTTGCGTCAAAGTAAACACTCACACAATTCGTAGAATAAAAAGTGGAGACAAAGTTATGTAATAGTTTTCATTTCATTGATCAACAAAACTAAACTATTACACTTGAAGAGTATGGTAGGCAAACTGATTACAAGAAGTTTCCCGAGTGTCGCAACAACTCCCACTAACTTGCAATCTAGCACACGAGTACCTAGAGCTAAATCTCCTAACTCTAATCCTGGCACACGGTGCAAAAGCTACTACACAAACTCGAAGCTCGAAGCTCTCAGTTACAATTCTAAAAATCAGATTTCGTTCTCTCAAAACCGTCAAATGATGAAACACAAATCCATGGGTATTTATAGTAGAGCCACACATGTGAGAGTGATGACGTGGCACGTCCTCATTCGTCGCATGCTTGGCCTATGTCACTTTTCCATGGATGACATCATTATTGTAGAACTTGGATTCTTGAATCTTGGAATCTTGAATCTTCGAATCTTGAATCTTCAATTTCAAAATCAAACTTCAATTTCAATCTTGACTCCATCGATCTCAATTCTTCATCTTCAATATCTTGCGAAAATCTTTAAGTGTTGAAGTCTCGAATTTCATCGTCTTCACGGTCGTCGATATTGTTGAAGTTGCAAACTTGGAACAATTCTTCATTTCCTTGAACTGAGTACTTGGTGAAGCAAAATCACGTTGAATGCACTTAGTTGTGAAAACCAAGACAAGTAGCTCGAGTCGCCGGTTTTAGGTAAGGGCGCAAACCGGCGACTCCAGTCGCCGTTCCATGTCGCGTCCATATGCCACCAAACCAGCGACTCCAGTCGCTGGAATTAATCCAAGTACCCAAAACGGCGACTGGAGTCGCCGTTTCTCCAATGCACCAAAAACAGCGACTCTTGTCGCTGGAATTTTTCCATACCACAAAAACCGGCGACTCGAGTCGCCGTTTCTTCACAGCAACAAAAGTGGCGACTCGTGTCGCTGGAAATTCGTCAAGCACCAAAAGCGGCGACACGAGTCGCCGTTTTCCTCGCATCACCAAAAGCGGCGACTGCTGTCGCCGTTTTCTTGCCCTTGCATCCAAAGCGGCGACTCTGGTCGCCGTTTCTATGTCATTCCAAAAGTGGAGACTCAAGTCTCCATTTCCACGCGCAAGGTAGTTGACTTCGGATTCTTAACTTGTGATCCTGAAAATCAACAAAAACAAACAACAAGGAAAAAATACGTTGTAGCCAAAACCAACATTTACACTCATTCACATAGTACTTCTTGGAAGTACAACTTAAGCACGTGATGAGTATGGGAGTCGGGAGTTTGGAGGAAATGACTAGACCTTAGTACAAGTGGGAGATTGTTGGAGTTGTGTACTTAATGTCTAGATTTAAGTAACGGAAACTCACGATCCATTACCACTAATCTATTTAATTAAATAAACAATTTTTTGCGTTTAATTATTTATAATTAAATATATGCAAATTATAGTCCTGGATTTTATACGTTGTAGTTAGTATGGTGTTGTATGGACACACAGAAGATCATACTATCGGTTACTCGTATTTAATCGAACAGTTGCTCACGACCTAGATGGTCACGGACCAATCCATCGGTATAGTCGTTGTGTGAGAGAGAAAATAATCTATCTTGATTATTTTATCACACTTGTACACTTGGTGTATTGAGCGGATCTGCTTGAGATTTATCGATTAGGATTGCCGGCGATAATCGATTTAAGTCTCAGTGTATTTTATTCTTAATCCCCGATACTATTGCGGGTGTGTATATTTAATATAAGTGACTTTGATTTATCAAAGGAATTAACCGATTTAATTATTGGGTTAATTACCGGTTAAGTTGGGTCACTATATTTTATATATGGCATGCCGTGAATACTTGATGGGAAAGTGTATCCCGTAAGGGTTGATAATATCCCCGAGATGAGTTCATAAGGAATTATTATGTAAACCCTGCAGTTGGATTCGTTCCGCATAATAATTAAGGTTGAATGGTACTAGTCTCGGAAATAAGAGATGAATAAATTAATTAGCAATAAATTAATTTTATTCATGGATATTTAAATCTTAAATACACGGAATAAATAATACTACCGGAAAAATATTATTTTATATAATATGGTGAATATTGGGAGTGCAATTATATTTATTTAGTGGAGTTAATCATATAATTAATAATAGTAAGGATTAATAGATTTGGGCTTGGGCTCAATTTAATCACTATTATTGGAAGCCCAATATTCCACCTCCTTAAGATCCCCTACGTAGCCTATGAAAGCACTACATGGTCTTCTCTAATCTCATAACTTGAAGATCACAATTCTATAGAGAGAAAGTAGAGAGGAGGATCCATGGAGTTCCGTAGATCGTCGCCCACACGACGTCCGGGCTAGTGCAAGGAATACGTGGGAAGATCTCAAGGTCATCAAATTGAGTTCTTTGTTTTTCCGAACAACGAGAACGAGGTAAATCGTAAAACCCTCTTTATGATTGTACCGTTTAATTATCGTAAAAATATCGTGAACCAAGATCCAAGAACGCGACCCATGACGAGGTTGAACCGGGCGGTGGTGATCGTAGATCACCGGACCGCCGGCGGCTCAACGGCTCGGCTAGAGAGGGGTCGAGGGCGTGAAGCCCGGCTGGACGCCGAGCGCCGCTCGCGCGGGGCTGCCTCTGCTCACACGGAGGGGCAGCCGCTCGCGCGGCGGCGGCTGGCGGTGATCGCTAGCCACGGTTCGACCGTGGCTGGCGCGCGATCACCGGGGCGTGGCTAGGTCAGCCTGTGGCTGCTGGGCAGCCCTTCGATCGACGCAGCGGGTTCGTGATCGGGCAGCCGCGACTTTGGTGGCGGCGGGTGTTCGGTTAAGACGCATCCCCGCGAAAACGATGGGGCTGTCCGTGAGGAATTCGAGCATGCCCGGCGGGCTGCCAAGGGCAGCCCTAGGCGGCTGCCAAGGACAGCCGCGAGCCCCACGCGGAGGCTCGACCGAACAGCCCGGGTTCGTCCGGTTAGGGTTTGTTTGGTTGGGCTATCCCCGTGGAGGTTCGTGGCGGATTTCCGGCAACTGGGATTTCGATTGGAGTTGTCGTTCCGCAATTTGACAACCCCGGATATTCGATCTCCAAAGGATTTCGGTCGGAATTAATTAGATAATTTATTTATTTAAATTTATTAATTCCGGGATATCGATTTCCAACACTGCTCACTACAAGTCTTCCGGTACTCGGATTGTACAACTTGTATCCTTTGGTGTTTTCATCGTACCCGATGAACACAAGCTTCTTACTACGATCATCAAGCTTGATTCTCTCTTGCTCATGAACATGAGCATATGCGATATAGCCAAACACACGAAGATGTGATACATTCGGTTTCTTTCCACACCACGCTTCTTGTGGTGTTCTCTTTTCCAGACTCTTGGTCGGACTCCGATTTGATAGGTACACCGCACACGCTACAGCTTCTGCCCAGAATTTCCTCGCCATGTTTTTAGCCTTCAAAATACTCCTTGCCGTATTGAGAATTGTTCTATTCTTCCTTTCGACGACACCATTTTTTTTAGGCGACCTCGGAGCCGTTAAAAGTCGACGAACTCCATGTTCTGCACAAAATTTGTTGAATTCATTCGAAGTGAATTCACCTCCTCTATCTGTCCTCAATGCTTGGATCTCATATTCGCTTTGTTTTTCTACCAGAGCTTTAAAATTCTTGAATGGATCAAAAGCTTCCGACTTTTGCTTCAAGAGAGAGATCCACGTCTTTCGGCTAAACTCGTCAATAAATAGCACGAAGTAAGAACTTTTACCGAATGATTGAGGGTTGATCGGTCCACAAACATCCGCATAGACAAGTTGGAGCGGCTTTATCGCTCTCGAAGTGGATTGCTTAGGAAAGCTCTTTCTTGGATGCTTGCCCAACAAGCATGCTTCACACAATTGATCAGGTTGATCAATCTTTGGAACTCCTATCACCATCTTGTGATTTTCCAAAGCTTTTAGTCCTCCAAAATGTAAATGGACAAATCTCATGTGCCAAATCCATGATGGATCCAGACTGCAAGTCTTCAAGCACATGGGTGCACAATTCTTCAAATCCAACAAGAACATTCTGTTCTTTGTCATATCCACCTTTGCAACGAGGCTTTCATCTTGATCGCGAAGCCAAAGTGTAGGACCTTCCATGTGAACTTTATAGTTCCTTTCCAAAAGTTGACCGATACTCAATATATTGCTCGTCAATTTTGGAACGTAGTAGACGTCACTCAAAATTTTGTGTCCGCCAGTTTTTGTTTCAAGAAGAATTGAACCTTTGCCTTCGATTGAGATCTTCGTATCATCACCAAAGCTTATAAGTCCTTTCTTGCTCGGATCAAGCTTTACAAATTTGCTTTTGTCTCCCGTCATGTGGTTGCTGGCTCCATTGTCGAGATACCAGGTGTTCGCTTGATCGGTGGAATTTTCTTTTAGTGCGAGCAACAAGGATTGTTCACCATCAGCTTTCTGGTTCTCGGCTAAGTTTGCCTCTTCGCCTTCCACTTTGGAATAACATTCAGAAGCATAGTGCCCGTACTTGTGACAGCGGTAGCATTCAATATGCGACTTGTCCTTTTTCTCATTGTAACCGGAATGGTTACCTCTTCCTCGTCCTCGTCCTCTTCCTTGACCCCTTGAATTGTTTGAATTTTCATGACTATTTTGAGATAACTGCTCGTCAGTCCCTTGATAATTTGCTCGTCCTTGACCACGTCCTCGGCTTCCTGCTCGACCGCGGCCACGACCTCGATACGAAGTTCCTCCTCGTGGGGTCGCCTTTGCTTGTAAGAGATTTTCTGATTTCTCTTTGGCTTGCTCGCCTCGATTCATCATTTCTTCATAAGCTCGTAATGACCCGTTTAGTTCATCAACGGTCATTATTTCCAAATCTTTTGACTCCAAAATTGCGACCACCACATGGTTGAATTTTGAAGACAAAGATCGTAGTATTTTCTCTACTACTCGGACATCTGTGAGCGCTTCTCCAAGTCTTTTCATTTGATTGACTATAGCCAAAATTCTCGTGAAGCAGTCGGAGATCGACTCATTCTCCTTCATCGAGATCAATTCAAACTCACCCCTTAGAGTTTGAAGACGAATCTTTTTCACCTTATCGACTCCTACAACGGAGTTGCGAAGCGTTTCCCACGCGTTCTTCGATATTGATTCATTGGCTATTTTCTCGAACATATCTTCATCCAAACCTTGATGAATCATCGTCAAGGCAAGTTGATCTCTCTTTCTTTCTTTCTCCAAGTTCTCCTTTTGGGTTTGTGATAGAGTCGTCGCATCTTGAGGCTCTACAAAACCATCTTCAACTATATCCCATAATCCTTGGGATCCAAGCATCGCTTTCATTCTAAGCGACCAATTTTCATAGTTGATTTTTGAAAGGTGGGGATATTGGAAAGAAAGGGGTTTTGCCATAAGCTCTGATACCACTTTGTTGGCAAATAAAGAGGGGGAGGAGAGGAAGTACTTTATTAAATATTACTCTTTATTGAATAGGAAGAAGGTTTACAATGAGATGTTTTTCTTCTCAACATTCCACGACTATTTATACTAACATAATCTCCTAACATTAAATAAACTCCTATTAAAGTCACCACTTAAATACTATGAAACTTACAAGCTTTAAAATTCCTCTAACTCCTATGAATGTAGAAACGCCAAAGTAACTCTTAAGGTTTCTATTTTATTTTATTTTATTACTTTTTTTTAAATCAAGTTTAATAACTTCAACACTTTTTATGCGCGTTAAGTACGAGTTCCAATGCAAGAAAGTAAAACATTATCATCTAAGAGGGGTCGCAATTGAGTGTTTGATTGATTAACTAAAACAAGTATTAAAAGCAAGAAAGTAAACGAGAGTTGTAACAATTAAGCAGAGGAGCTAAGGTGTCTCGACTACTCTACCTCAAGAACTAGAGTCGAAGCTTTACAAAACACTCGGATTTACTACGAATCGGACTAAGGATCAAGGTGTTGTCTATTACGACCTCCACCAATGATCGTCTACACTTGATCACGACACACACGAGAGCTTCACCCTCGAGGTCCTCTACTCGGCGTGCCGGTATCTCAAGCCTCGACATTACACGTTCAACCATATGGTCCACTAGTGATATACACGGGGGTTGTTCAACACGAGACCATACAAATCGAACCGTTCAACCATGTGGTCCACTAGTGATATACACGGGGGTTGTTCAACACGAGACCACACAAAACGAACCATGTAATTATCCAATCAATAGAAATCAAGTTATGCAAGGTGTCTCGACTACTCGTTTCTTTTATCTCTCGAAGCAAGGGTACACTCAAACATGTTATGCAAGTGGAAAGAGGCAAATCAAGATGAACTTGCATATAAAGAACAACCGGGAACAAAGAGTATAATTAAGGAAAGACTTGATGTAATAACTACAATGCACAAAGGATAACAACCATAGGCAAGTATACAAGGAAGACTCCACTCATAAAATTTATCAATCTCAAGAATCAAGGAACTCTAATCAATACAAGGTTGTAAAGGGGATCGGTTAAGGGAGGTTCTGGTAATTTTTGGGAATAGTGACTCATTGGCCATTGTGGCCCCATCCTTATTTCTCATTTTCCCCACCCTCATCACCACATGTCCTCATGCTATAAAATAAAAGTAACAAAGTCATGTAGGGAGAAAATAAAACAACAAAGCTACGAGAGCTCACACACGAGAGTGGGAGCCTGAATATGCACTAGGGAGTCTCATTCTAACTCAAAACCATATGATGTTAAGTAGGAGAACTCCATAGGCTTATATGATAGGCTCCCTTCTCACGATTATTGGATATGAGACAACTCACAAGTGACCCAACAGACAATTTTAACACGGATGGAGAAGATTAAAAAGGGTCATTGAAAAAGAGAGAGATTTAATTTTATTGTTATTAAATTTAAGAAGATAAAATCTCTATTCAAAAAGTGATCAAAAATAATTTTACTATAAATCAATAATTTAATTTTTATATTTTATTTATTTATTTTGTGCAGATTTTTTTAAATATTTTATATGATTTTATTATTTATTTGTGCTCATTTATTTTTTTTCCAGATTCATATTTTTATTTTTAGTTTTATTTCTTTTAAAATAGTTTGTTTTTTTTAAATTGGATTTACGGTATTCATTTTTTCATACTATTTCATGTATTTTATTTGAATGAAGAAACATAGAAAGAAGAAAGAGAAAGAGAAAGAGAAAGAGAAAGAGAAAAAGAAAAAGAAAGAGAAGAAGAAAAAGGGTAAAAAAAGTAAATGATCGAATTTTTACTATAACTATTAATTAAAGAGAAAAATTAATTTAGGGTTATTCAAGTAATTTTTCTCATCAATCCGCTGAAAACTCGACATCTGGTGTTGAGAATCACGTGACTCTCATGTGTCGCTGGAAATTGTCTGATTTAGCATTAAAGTGTAATTTCATATAAGTTGAGAGAAAAATTTTGTTGGTCCCTCAAAAGGGGTCAAGTCTCGATTTGGTCGACTAAAAGGAGTCGGTTTCAATTTAGTCTCTTAAATCACAAAAATGTAGTCAGTTTAGTCCAATTTGATCGGAAAATTCGAATTTTCGCCGGATAAATGGCACGTGGATTTTTTCAGGGTAACTTTTATGATTATACGCCACGTAGATCTGCCACGTGGCATCAGTTTGACTGATTTGGTCAACTAAACGAAATTTGTTTCAATTTAGTCCCTAAATCACAAAAAATACAATTTAGTTCAATTTGATCAGAAAATTCAACTTTTTACCAAAAAAAAATATTAATATAGGAAAGATCGAACATTTTCTTTTCATTCAATTGAGATGAGTCAACCAACTTGTTTTGGGTCGATTATGCTGGATACGGGGTTCGATCACTCGACTCACGCAATAAATTTATATTACAAAGGAGAATAGATCGATCATTATAAAAAATAGGAATTTGATGACAGTCGGTCAGTAAGCAAAGTTGTCAGCATTTCTATCAGCAAGTCCGTAAAGAAATCCATACAAACGTCAGACCATCAGCGAATTCCAATTTTTTGTAATGGGTCTCAGAAATTGGGTAAGGGTTGAGAGCTTCTAGAGCTCTTCTCCTACATACTCCATTTGTCCTATTTTTATGGTTACACTTTCTTTGTAATTTGTGAAAGAATTGTGATAATTGCTCTGGGACAGAGGTAGTATAATTTTTCTCAATATATATTTTGTACAAATAATTTTGCATGTCCTGTCACACTCAATTTTCCAATAAATTCTAATAATAATTAATTAATAAAAAATTATTTTATTTTTAAGTTCAAAATGTTTGAGTATTTTTTAAATTATATATTAATGTATCCAAAACAAATATTAGATATTGACAATATGGTCGATTGTAGTGAGTGACCAATTGGTTGAACTCCCTTCCTTTGATAGAAAAAAGTATCTTGAATTCTTTCCATATATGAAAATTTGAATTTTCTAATCAAATTGGATTAAATTGATTTTTTTGTGATTTAAAGGACTAAATTGAAATCGACATTTTTTAGTGGATCAAACGGTCAATCTGATGCCCACGTGGCAGATCCACGTGATGCGTAATCAGCAAAGTCAGACTGAAAAATCAACGTGTCATTTTGTCGGCGAAAATTTGAATTGTCCGATCAAATTGGACTAAAATGACTACATTTTGTGGTTTAATGGACTAAATTGAAACCGACTCTTTTTGGTAGACCAAATCGAGACTTGACCCCTTCAATTTTGAAGGACCAACAAAAATTTTCTCGACATATATATATATATATATATATATATATATATATATATATATATATATATATATATATATATATATATATATATATATATATATATATATATATATATATATTGTATTAACAGAATAGGGGGCAATGGCATGGATACAACTTACAAGCTAGTGTTACCGCGTATTAAGAGGCTTACGCGGAAAACCCGGAAATCCAACGATTCGATAACACCATCAGTCCATCACAGCTTACATGAGGGAGCTTCAACGATCACAAGTTTAATTAGTTACTCTACCGAATGTGCATAAGTAGTTTGAAAAACACACACCATTCATTATTTCTAAAAGAAAATTTATTTATGAGTAGAAAATTTTAAAATACAAACAAAAATGTGCAATTTTTTTAAAGTCTCACGTTTTTCGGGTTTATCATATATATTAATATTAAATAATTATGATCAAACAAATTTATTTTATTTAAGAAAAATTATTTTTTTAACATTTTAATTATAAAATACATTATTTCTATGATCAAACAAATTCATTTTATTTAAGAAAAATACATTAATTTTTTAACATTTTATAAAATACATTATTTCTATTAAATAACGGGTACGAGGGAGTATACATCTTTGTAAGGTTTGAGAATTATTACTAAAAATTACATTAAACTCAAGTCATATTGTCCTTTTGAAATAACATCATCCCATAGATGAAGATCATAATCATCTAAAGGCTTATTGCTGCAATCCCTTGCACATCTAAAGTGGATCCAAAAATCGCATTCGTCGCAACGAAACGCCATGTCATCCACGAAGCAGTCGATGATTTTCCTGCAATAATCGCACCTCTGGTTTCCCTCCATAAGCATTCGTGTTAGAATCACGGGATGACGAGGGTGGATTGGAATGTTAAGCCGACCTCCAAACATGACATTGGACAGAAACCCTACCGAGGGTATGCATTTGACATGGAACGAATGCTCGCACTCGACGCAACGATAGAACCAGTATCGTTGGTCGATGTCCTCCTCGCAGAACTCACAAAAGCAATCACAATTATTTGATATTTTCTCATATGTTTTTTCGTCGTTAGTAAACACTAACTCAAGAGGATGCTTGTCGAAGTCACGATGACTCACCTTCTTGGGTAGTTGAGCGCAACCGATATGAAGGAATTACTTAAACGACATAAGCAATTCGATAAAAATAGATTAGAAGACTTACTTGTCTTCGATGCGGAAACGTAAATCGAACGGACCGAATCCTCTTGTTACGTGTTGCTT
Organism: Euphrasia confusa; assembly: GCA_954870475.1. Classification (NCBI taxonomy): domain Eukaryota; kingdom Viridiplantae; phylum Streptophyta; class Magnoliopsida; order Lamiales; family Orobanchaceae; genus Euphrasia; species Euphrasia confusa. The sequence continues at coordinate 26,015,879 of OX940964.1, forward strand.
CTCGTGCTACGCAGTGTCTACAACACTCTCCCGATTGGAGTGTTGAATTGTTCTTCACAATCTAAGAACCCCCAATGATATTGTTCTGTTGTTTATTTCTCTGTAACTTTTGTTTTTGCGTTTTGCAGGTTTGCAAATTGTTGCGTTATATCTTACAGTATTCAATCTGTATAATATATCTATATATATTAATAATACAGATAACTGCATACATAACCGGCAGTATAGGATAAATATTTATAATATACATTTTTATTACACAAATAAAATATATATTATAAAATAAATTAAAATACTTTTATTTTAATTATTTCACGGGTCGGGTCAAGCCCACGGGGCGACCCTAATCCCAACATCTCCCACTCGCACAAAGGGCTAGACTCGACGTCCAGATAAACATTCTCAACAATATCATTTCATACAGGGCAAATAGATCGTGTGACCTGCGAGCGTGTGAACTATGTCGTTGTCATAAACCGGTTAGTGTATTATGACAGTTCACGAAATATATTGAGGACTTTTACTAGCTATACCCCAGATATCTTTATAAACCGCACTAGTCGACGTATCTCTTATCTCCCTCAGATACTTAGCATACTCGACTTTGTCCCAACTCATATTCACAATCATGTCCGTACATGATTGGGCTAGCCTTGAATACCAAGTTAAGTGCATGTTTTAAGATAATCTTCCTTCTCCACTAGAGTCTCTAAACTCCACGTCAGTTGCTTTCCTGATATGTACCGCATTTACCGAATTTCCATGGTTATTTGGTAAGATATCAAAGTAGCATCACTTAGTGAAATCTCAAGACATAGTTGGAAGTCTTAAGGGTAACGAAGTGAGGTCAACGACATCGTTTCAACCTCAAGGTCTCACATAATGAGAAAACAGGGAAGTTTCTCTCATTCACCTTTTAATGATCACAAAAGCACACGTGGTATGAACACGCGCTACAATGCTCTTCTTCCACTTTGGAAGCGTATGTCTTTCAACTTAGCATCGTACAGATTATAGTTCAAGTGTCCGTCTCCCACTTGACCTGAGTTCTCCCCTCTGTTACGTCCTCAGAGACTCCCACTGTCTCCAGGAGAACTGCAATCTGGCTATATTACAAGTCCATGAATGTGGGGATTCATTTCTCTGCACATCCTCGATGTCAGAGATGACTGTTCATGTGAGAGAACCAGTCACAACTTGTAGACATACTTTTCAAGTATAATACATACTTGTACACACAACATTAATACATATATTAATTTCAACAGAACATCACATTGTCATTTATTGATTACATATAATCAAATTCTATGCAACTCCAAAGACTCGACATGATCCTTGAACACCTCATTAGGTATTGGTTTGGTCATAGGATCAGCCACTATCAAATGCATAGATATATAATATTTACTCCTTTCTTTTTAACAATGTCACCGACAAAGTTAAACACTGCTTGATTATCACATTTGATCGTCACATCACCCACTGGTGTGCTTACAATCCTTTATCATGAAATGCCTTTCTTCACTACTTTTGGGATCCATGTTTCGGCTTATGTATTCACCTTTGATAAATAGAGTATCAATGACTTTACAGGTATGTATCCATCTTGAATCGTTTAAGGAGCTTATGGATATTAGTCTCCTGCGAGAGTCTAAGCAGCCTTTGAAACGAATCCTATAGATTTTGATGAAATACTTAGCTTTACCCACATCCTTCATCTCGAAAATGAGGATAGTCATTTCTTGATCTCATTCAAGTACTCGATATCATTTCCAGCCAAAAGAATATCATCAACATATAATGATAGTATTACAAAACACTTTTCTGAACGTTTGACATATATAATCACAATGGTCATCATCATCACTTAATGAGATTTCAAGTACCATTGACTGGACAACAAAACCACTGGTTGTTCCATAGAGATCTTTTTATTCAATTCTCCGTTGAGAAAATTAGTCTTAACGTTAATTTGATGTAGTCCCAAATCGAAATTGGCTACAATGGCTAGAAGTAGGCGAATCGAAGAAAACCTCACACTCGGCGAAAAGGTTTCTTCATAGTCTATATCCTCAAATAGGTTATAACCTTTAGCAACTAAATGAGCTTAGTATCGTTCAGTTGCCCTATCAGCCTTTCGCTTAAATTTGAGAACCCACTTGTTCCAAAATTGTCTTGCATCCACTTAGGAGATCAACTAGTTACCAGACATAGTTACTCTTCATGGACTTTTTGATCTTCCATTGCAATTTTCCATATAACCTTCAGGTTTTATCGAGAAAGAAAAGGATAAAGCCTTGCTGAAAGACTCACTCTTCTCCTTCAACTGATTCAGTCATAGAAACATACCCATAAATGTCATAATGACGTTTAGGTATGCTCTTTCTACAAGAATAACGAATAGGTTCTGATGATCGAACTTTTAGGTATATTCATCTAGAGGTGTAACATATACATCTCTCCCACTCTGATCAACACTACGAGAAATGTTGAGTGGTGTTAGGTCTGAACCTTGTACCTCTAGAGGACCAGAAACTAATCTTGTGTCCCCATTCTCATCATTAACCACAAAGAACGGTTCTTTATTTCGTAATTCACCTCGACTTGGGAATACAGTTTCTAGAAAATTTGCATTTCTCGATACTATTTCAGTGATATAATCATCTACATTGTCACCAATGAACACATAATCAATGGACTCCTCTGAGTACCTTATGAAAATACACTTATTTTCTCTTAGAGTTAGCTTTTCGTACCTCTAATGTACGTCATGCATAAATGCATCCAAACCCCAAAGTTTGAGAATATTTAGGTCAGGTCTCCTACCTGTCCAGAGTTCATACGGAGATGATGTCACCGACTTGGATGATACTCAATTTAGAATATAGGCTGTAGTTAACAAAAAATATCTCCCCAAAAGGAAATTGATAGGTTAACTTGCGCCATCATGGATCTCACCATATCTAATAAAGTTCTATTCCTTCTCTCAGCAACACTGTTTTGCTGTGGAGTATTAGGAGTAGTCAACTATTGAGTAATCCCTTTTTCAATACACAGTTCCTAAAACTGTTCTGACAAATATTCACGCCCGCAATCGGTTCTCAAAGTTTTGATTGTTCATTCTTTTGATTCTCGACTTCACTCATGAAGTATTTGAAACAACCTTGTGCTTCAGACTTTTGAGATATCAAATACACTTAATCAAAATGCGTGAAGTCTTCAATGAATGTCATAAAATATGAAGCTCAGTGACGAGCTGTCACACTCAATGAATCACAAATGTCAGTATGTATTGATTGCAATGGATATTCAGCTCTTGTTGCCTTACTAAAAAGGCTTGCGAGTCATTTTACATGCAAGACATATTTCACATGTGGACAAATCGAATTTAGAAAGTGAACCCAAAAGTTCTTCTTTCACTTGACGATTTATCTTATCTTTCCCAATGTGTCTCAAACGTGCATATCAAAACACACCATAAACATGCTCAAAACAAGTAGGAGAAACATTATGAGACAAACCATGATTGACGTAATAGTTAAAGAGATGTACTACTACAATTAAGAGACAAACTATAATTAACTATAAAGTCGGCATTAAGATGTTCGTTATTGCACACAGCATTATCATATATAATAGAAACCATGTAATTTTCAAACCAACAACTGATAACCTCAACGAAGAAGAACTACTACTGAAAAAAAAAATGAATTCTTAGGAAATTATTTCCGTTCATTTTTATCAGTATCCTTCTTTGAACCTTCACTAGATTCTTTACCCTTTCCTTTGTTCTTGTTCCATTTACGCTAAAAACCAATGTTTTTCTTGGAACCAAAACCCTCAACCACATAAACATCATCTTCATGAGGTTTCACAACACCTAGTCGCTCATCCTCAAGCTCAACATGTCGAGCTGCATCATTGAAGATTTTGATGTTATCATTGTGGGTAATGTTGACCTTAATGTGCTCCCACTGGTCACGAAGGAAAGATATTAAGATTTGAACTCGTTGTTCATCTGAAAGAATGTGTCCAGTTGTCTTAAGCTCCACAATCATGTTAAACATAATTCTCACATGTTGTTTAACAGAATGATCACCACCCTTCGTTTAAGTATCAATCTTGATTTTCAACTGACGAAGCTTAGTGACACAAGTATCACCATACTTATCACGCAAATACTCCCACATGACATGCGCAGTACCTTGTAACTCACATTCAAAATTCATGTCATCCTCGACGGATGCGATTATGATGCCCCTAGCTTTAGAATCGTTTTTCTTTCAAGCTTTATAAGCATCTTAGTTTCTACAATCCTGAGGACCAGTGTCCTGTCCAAGACCGAACATCTCATGGTTCGCAACACGACAACATCTTTACCATCTATTTCGTACCAACCTTTCGGTACCACGGATTATAGTTGTCTTCATCGAGCTTATTTCCTTTAATCATATCACCAATGATTGATTTGCTAGACACAGGCAAATCAGGAAAGTAAATATAAATCATGCTCTTATCGTGTGTAAAACAATTAAGTGATCATTTAGAATACTTTTGCTCAAAATAATTCTCCCTAAACAGAACGTCGAAAGAAGACTTAATATCTCAATCATCGGCCCCAATTAGGTCTTATCATAATGAACTCAATCCCAAAAACACTTAATTAACCAAACCATTTTAAATCCCACTTTGACACTTAGCATTCAAACAACTAATGTTTAAATGAAAACATATATAAAACGACCAAACGAAATATATACATTAAAGTAATCAAAAAAAATCGCATAGTTTAATCAGAATGACCACTAAGGTCAAACAAAAACTATGAAACAAAAAACAGTGTTTGTAAAACAAACAAAGTACCAATAGTCAGTACACACTAACTACTAATGTACATGATAACATGCCCACAAATGAGCATGAGCTTTTGGCATCCTCTTAATAGGCTAGACTTATAGTACATCTTTCTCCTTGTCTCGAGAACGACATGGGTCACCCAATGGTGTTCAGTACCATGACTATAGAACTTATCATATATAGCTATGACACAAGTGAGATAGACATCATGGAAGAACACATGTTCTTGATTCCAAATCATTTCTCACATCTCATGTCATTCTATGTTATTCTAAGGGTAGAGAATCTCTAAATATGATTTTAAACTCGTCCCAATTGAACAAGTCACCAACCTTATTCCACATGGTCTTATACTTGCAATGCATGTTCAACACATGATCTCAATAAGTATATGTTGGTTTCATCTTTAGAGAAAAGAATTATGGAGCAATACACATAGTACATGTATTTAGACAAGTTTTAAAATTGTACACTTCCAATTCCAAATCAATAATTAACGAACACACTTGATCGTATAAAATGTCTAAATGTTATAAGTAACACTAAGTCACTCCCCTTATCAAAATGACACACACGTAGCTTAAACGTTAGAAAATCCGATTTCATACGGATATATTGGCATATAACTTATTAAGTGCCGATGAGCCCGTTAAGATAGCCAAATTGTATTACTTTCACATGCTCAAAATATTAGAGGAATTTAAAAAAAAAACATTATTTTCACATAGAAAATAATTTACTAAGATTTAAAAAATTCAAAATTTTTTAAAAATCAGTATCTTTAAAAATTTCCATAAAGATATTTTGAGCGTAATACAATAAAAAAAATATTCACACCGAATAATTTTTTTTTTTTTAAATCAACTGTACTTTTGTTTATTTAATTTTATTATTCACATAGAATAAATTTCAATTCAGTAAAATAAATTCATACAAAATGAATTTTAATTCACTATAAATTCATACAGAATGAATTTTAATTCACTATAAATAAATTCACACAGAATAAATTTCACTTCAAGTGAAATAAAAAATTATTTGCACAGAACAAATTAAACGCAATAATTAAAAAATTATTCTCACAGAATAATTCTCCATTAAATAATTAATTAAAAAAAATCACAAAGATCAATTTCTATGCAATAATTAAACGCAAATTCATGTAAAAAAAAAAATGCAAATTCACGTTCAATCTGAACAATTAATTACAGCGCACAATAATAAATATTCATACAATAAAGTTTACACAAAACAATATTTTAGGCAGAGTTCAGACAACGCATAGTTCAGAACAAATAACCCTTTGCATAACATTTTACGCAGAGTTACAACGCAATAAAGTTTACACAAAACAATATTTTAGGCAGATTAACGCCTAGTTCAGAACAAATAACCCTTTGCATAACATGCCTAGTTCAGAACAAATAACCCTTTGCATAACATTTTACGCAGAGTTACAACGCAGTTCACGCAGAACAAATATCCCAGTTTATTCATGCAGTATATTTCACATAGAATAATACGCAAAATAATTATACAATCCATGCTTGATTAACAATGAACATAAATATTAAACATGAACAAACAAAATCAAACTTATAATTTACAAGGGATCCGATCAAACAGGCTCTGATATCAATGAAGGAATTACTTAAACGACATAAGCAATTCGATAAAAATAGATTAGAAGACTTACTTGTCTTCGATGCGGAAACGTAAATCGAACGGACCGAATCCTCTTGTTACGTGTTGCTTCTCGTGCTACGCAGTGTCTACAACACTCTCCCGATTGGAGTGTTGAATTGTTCTTCACAATCTAAGAACCCCCAATGATATTGTTCTGTTGTTTATTTCTCTGTAACTTTTGTTTTTGCGTTTTGCAGGTTTGCAAATTGTTGCGATATATATCTTACAGTATTCAATCTGTATAATATATCTATATATATTAATAATACAGATAACTGCATACATAACCGGCAGTATAGGATAAATATTTATAATATACATTTTTATTACACAAATAAAATATATATTATAAAATAAATTAAAATACTTTTATTTTAATTATTTCACGGGTCGGGTCAAGCCCACAGGGCGACCCTAATCCCAACACGATATGTATCCGGAATTCACAGGTGACACAACTGTAGCCGAACACCGAATTCTCAAAGAGTGCGCTCGAACAACAGCTATCAGGTTTAGATGATTTATAGTCCCGGCGTGTTTCGAAGAGAATGTGTTGCCCGACACCGTGGTGAGATTCGTGTGTTGCAGTCTTGGGTGAAAACGCACACTCTACACACACCGTGGTGAGACTCTTGTGTTGCAGTCTTGGGTTAGTTAGTAAGGAACATCCAAATCCATTGCTAGGGCGGCCGCAGTTAAAACAGAAAAACACGGAGCAGAAGAATAATTTGTTGTTGCGTTGCTCACGTATCGATAATTCTAGACCTGAATAATATTCACTGTCGGAAGGAAGCTTAGTTGCACACAAATGATGGAGAAGGAAATCGCAGTCCGGTTCAAAGCATCCCCATATCGGAGATGTTTTGGAAATCGGTTGCGTGCATCCATTACACACCAATTCATCTTCATCTTCAACTATGCGTTTACTACTTGAAACGGGGTAATTTTTGGGAAATGTCAAATCATGGTTATTGTGACATTTTTTAATCACGAGCAACTTTGAGTTCTTTATATCCTCACGGATCATGTACTTTGAGAATTTTTTTATCGAGTTTGGGAATCTATGACGCTCGCTCGGCAGATGAATCCAATATTCTTTTTGTGCTTCTGCAATGCATGATAACATGCAAATTAGTTATAAAGTATATTTCTCCAGGAGAGTAGTAATTTTTAAAACAGATGAAAAATTAATTTTAGAATAGAATTTTACTTACCAGCGTTGAGAATCTGCACACTTGACGTAGATACACATTTGATATGATATTTATGCCCACACCTGCCACAGAAATAGAGCCCCTGCCCAAATATAGAATTTTTACAAGCATCACACCGCCCACGAAGAAAAACATACCAATCATTAAGATCATAAGTGAGAATAAGAGGGTGTTTAATTATGAGAAAAAAGCTTCACAACGCTGGGTGACGAGGCACAGTCTTTATGGATCAAGAAGCTACACCCGACGCACGAGAAGAATACACCCTCGTGTTTTTCTCCACATGCATCACACTCACTGGCGCCCATTTCTTTGTGAATGGCAACCAATGGGTGTTGAGGGTGGCTTTTGTGCTTTAACTTGATCTCCACTGGTTTGGCACACATAGGGTGAATTATATACTCGCCATGGGAGCTGTAGGCGAAGTTTTCGATCGGCTTTCTGCATTTCTTGCACTTGGCTTTATCATTTGGTGGCGGACTTATTAATGTGCATTGTTTTTCAGGATAACGTGGATTTGGAAATGTTTGGGGGAGTTGGGCGCAAGGCTGATGCAGGAAGAAGCCTCCTGCACAGGTTGGAAGGGTACAAGCGTAAGAGGGGCTCGATAAAATCGGGAGAGTACACATGCTACAAATGGAATTTGGCTTGTAATCATCCTCTTCTTCTTCGCAGAAGGTCACTGGATGATCATGACAAAAATGCGTCATAATTTTTTCCATCTCTCGTAAAATAAAATAAAATGCAGCGATAGAAAATGCTATTAATAGAGTTGCAAACTTCATAAATATACTTTAGTCGCTCTGTAAGCATAGCACATATCCCATGTGTTACAAAGTTAAAAAGGAATTAAAGGAGGAGAGAACATACTTTAGGAATAGCACGAGAAGAAAGAAACGTATATCATTCTAAACTTCAACAAACTGATGAAAAATGAACTTCATAAGGAATCTGCAATGTTACAAGACCATTTATACTGTAGACCGAGATCTATATCGATGAAAAATGAATTAATTACATACGAAATGCTTCAAATCATATGGATCATAAATTATGATTAGAGATAAAAATTATTTTGGTCCCACAAAGAAGCTTCTATGGGACGAGGGAGTATAAACTTGTATGCATAAACACAGTATTACAAGAACATATACGAAGATTCTGCGAATACAACATACATATGACTATAGCTATATTGATTGATTCATTCAAATATTATTTCGCGAATTTAAACCCGATCGAGTTGATTAGGCCGCGCTAGTTCTTAATTTTCTATCACATAGCTAGGTAGCTTTTCAACTTTAAGAAAATGGGTAACAAGAAGAAGGACACTTTCGGGCTTATACATCAGTACTAGATGCCCCGCCCCTCTGACCGTTGCAAATGTTAGATCGCCTTTGTACACTTGTGTATACCCAGCAACCTCCTGATCGATAAAATCAGAGCAACCGAACATGCTTATATTTTTTATCGATAATTTTTAAAATAAAAATGTAACTACTATCGTACCCTCATGGTAGAGTATCACGGGCGCCAAGAATCTTTGATTGGAAGTTTCATCACCTTGATGGATAGCTGTGTTCCGGTAACCGGTAAGCGTTCATCTACATCTCCGCTGCAATTTCACACCAAAGTATGTGTCAAAAATGTTGTCCGCAAAAGAGTTTTTTATAGATACGAGAGTGGTTAGCTAGATACCTGTAATATCCAAAGTCGAATCCCATTTTTCAACAACTCTTTCAGACTAGGGAGGACGACGGATACACTATCCGTCCAATTATGTAAGTGTGCTGTGTTGCAAGATTTCCCTTTTTTCGAAATCTTATTGGTGACGTTGGTGTGAAGGGCCTTTTGAACATCGGCCCTATTCAGGTACGCATCCACATAATTTTCGCTGCAAGGATCGAACTCGAAGAATATCTGCACGAGGAATAATTTTTGAAATTTTAATATTACGATCTATTGTACAGACCAGTTTTGATTGTTTTGGCTCTTGAATATTGTTTGACGTCTGTGAGCAAGAACAAGACACTTGGATGCTAAAGATTATGCGTAAATAGAAAACTGAGGGATGAAGGAATTGAAGAGAGTCAAACAGCATGATTTGCTCTTTAGCAACTGGTGAATGAAACAGTTAATGTGTGTCTACATTTTCTATTTAAAATGTGTGCAGAAATCACTAAAATGCCAATGGCCATTCCTAATTTGCACCAAGTTTTCACTTCACCAACTTTGAACCCTCGTACGAGAAAACCCTAACCGCATTTTCATAGCTCAACTCCGCAAGTTCCCTCTCTTCCATCTCAAGCAAACGCGCCACATAACTGAGTACATGACGAATGTTAGCCGGATGATTATCACTTCCTCCGGGCTCATTCTCACTACAACCTTCCCCTTCCCCTTCCCTCTCGACCAAGAACAGAGAATCCGGATCAACAATCTTCGGCCGAGCATCTGGAGCATCAGTCTCCAACAGAATCCTCTCCACAGGAACCGCCTTCAGCATCCTCCTCGCCTTGCTCTCTTTCACCGACATCAAAAACCCAGATAACGAAAAGTAAGCCCCGAACTCCGAAAACAGAGGAACCATCTCAGCCGACCCAAGATACGAATGCAGTATCACTCCACAGGGAAACGGGCCCACCGATCTCATAATCTCCAGAAGATCGCCGAACGCGCGCACGCAGTGGACGGATGCCGGCCGCTTAATCTCCTTCGCGAGCTGAAGCTGCTGCCGGAAAACCTCGATTTGATCCGCGAAGTCGATTTTCTTTCGGACGGAGCCCTTGTCCAGCCCGATTTCTCCGACGGCGGCGGAAGGGTTCGACGCGAGAAAGCCCTTTAGGGTTAGAAGCCAATTGGGGGTTCGATCGGGCACGAACCAGGGGTGGAGGCCGAAATTGGGGATGACGGAAGGGTGTGCGGCGCTCAATTCGTTGACCAGATGCCAATCCTTTTTGGAGACGCCGTTGACGGCGAAGTGGGCCACGCCGGAGTCGACGGCCTCTTTGATGAGTTTAGGGGCGGCGTGTAGGATTCTTGGGTCTTGCAAGTGACAGTGAGAATCGAAGAGCTTTATCATAATTAATTGCTGCGGAGGGTTTCCTAGAAATGATTTCAAATCCAGAAAACGAAAATTGGTGATTCTTTTCCGTGAAAGATTTACAAGAAATCTATCCGCTTGGAAAATTGAGAATAGGTCCAACTTTGTCTAAGTCTAATAAGGACGACATGTTCTTTTGTACTTAATTTCAGTCCAGTTCAGTTCAGATCGCTTCAGTTCAGTTCAGTTCAGATCACTTCAGTTCAGTTCAGTTCAGTTCAGTTCACTTCACTTCACTTCAGTTCAGTTCAGTTCAGTTCAGTTCAGTTCAGTTCAGTTCAGTTCAGTTCAAAATAAATTAAAATAAAATAAACGAAAAATAATTTGAATCTATAATTTTAAATATAAAATCTACTTACCGTCGTAATATTATTAATATTTTTAAAAAAATATTTAATAATTTATACAAATTATTATTATTTTTATAAAAAACCAGTTCAGTTCAGTTCAGTTCAGATCGCTTCAGTTCAGTTCAGTTCAGCCGGTTTCAGTCCAAAAGAACAGTCCTAAATTGCACATTTCAAAAATGTAATACCAATATCTCATTAATTCATACGAATACCGAAATTTATTAAGAATAAAAAAAATTAATTTTATTTAATCTAAAAAATAATGGAGTAACATAATAAAAATAAAACATATAAATAGTATTAAAATCCTAATACACTTGTATTTTATTAAATAGAGAAAGAAATAAATAAATCAATAACATTATTAAATAAATATTTTCAGCAAAGAAACATAATCAAGAAGCAAAAAAAATTAAAAAAAGATTCATTGATTATTAAACAAACCACTACATTATTCAGCCGAAAATATTTTGAAATCTAAACATAATCAAGAAGCAAAAAAAATTAAAAAAAAATTCATTGATTATTAAACAAACCACTACAATATTCAGCCGAAAATGTTTTGAAATCTGTGAGTATTTAAGTATTTTATTATTCTTTTTTCGAATGATTTATTTGGTATAATAATGCTATTTAGTATTTATAATAATTTATTTATATACAAGAATGAATTTTGAATCAAATAAATAGCATTATTATACTAAAAGTATGTAGTACTCTGGATAAGTTACTCCGTAATATTTATAAATTCAAAATAATTTTACAAAATATACTTTAGAATAATATATTATCAATATAAAAACATTATAATAAATATTTACAATTTAATTTGAAGATAAAATAATATATATGGGAGAGATTACAATTCTACGTGGTTCGTTTTTTCCTCCCCACATAATCGAGACAAACAAAAACTTTCTTCCACCGTTCGCGAAATTGGGCGGCGATCTCGGACGGACGTCGGCGTCATGACCCGACTCCTCCACGAATGCATTGCATATCAACGTGCGCTAGATCTCGAGCTCGAGACCTTACTCTCCCAGCGCTCCGAATTGGATTGCCTCTCCCTCCTCACACTGTTGGAGTTGTGTACTTGATGTCTAGATTTAAGTAACGGAAACTCCCGATCTATTGTCATTAATCTATTTAATGAAATAAACAATTATTTGCGTTTAATTATTTATAATTAAATATATGCAAATTATAGTCCTAGATTATATACGTTGTAGTTAGTATGGTGACAACCAGTGATATTCATAAGACTAGGAGAGTTTTCGGACTCTGGACCTAGTATACATGAAATCGATCCCTGGATCTACATGGAGGCAGTACTAGATCTAAATGTGCCTTCTTGGAAAGCAATATGGATTATTGCTAAGAGGCAAGATCATTTAGAGTACAAGCTTTGTTAATCCATTTATGGATTGGAACAAAGCATTGAGTTCGTAGTACTTGCAAATTGATGAGATAGTCCATTTTATGGATTCATCAAAGCATAGACGAATCATGTGTATTGGAAACGTGATGGAACAAGGTGGTGTTTCTCGGGTTTTATGTAGAGAACATTCTTATCATTGGTAACAATGTAAAGATGTTGTCAAGACATAAAATGAGGTTGTCTAGATAAATCAATATGAAAGATATAGGAAGAAGTTGGACATGTTCTTGAGATCTTGGATCTCTGGGAAAGAACATTGCACTTCTCCTGGACATCTTACATATATATGATTATGGTTCGTTTTAACATGCAAGATTCCGAGAAAGGTTCGTTACCTTTCAGAGACGGAATGCATCTATCTAAGAATATGTGTTTTAAAACACAAAAGGAGATAGAAGCAATGAAAGCGGTTTCCTACACTTCGAGTGTGGAAAGCTTGATAAATGCGATGTTGAAAACGAGAACCTGATATCGGCTATGCGGTTAGCATAGTGGGAGGATAACAAGGTAATCCTGGAAAGGAATATTCGACTGCTGTAAAAGTACTTTCGAAGTACTGTTCTAGACTACGAAGCAGACGAGCATTTCCTTTGGATTACATTCTCTTAGATTTCTAATCGAATGAGGACCAGTGTAAGTCGATATCAGGCTATGTGTTTCACTAATGAAGGAGAAGGAGTTTTAACATGGAAGAGTGATAAGCACGATGCTTTTCGGACTCTGCCATGGGTAACCAAATAGCGGCCTCAGAGGCAGCGGAAGTTTTGGTATAGCTCCGGGATAATCTCTGGGACTTAGATGTGATTCTTAGTTTGCCAAAGGCTATGTAGATAGCGGTGCAATGGAAAACGGTAAGAAATCACAAGTCCATAAGTGTAAGATAACACATAGAGCAAGTACCACCTGATACGAATCATCGTCAGGGAAGACGACGTTGTAGTCACCAAGATAACTTCAGAGCGGCAACCTAGATTGCTCATTCACATGGTACTTCTTGGAAGTAAATTTTAAGCACGTGATGAGTATGGGAGTCGGGAGTTTGGGGGAAATGACTAGACCTTAGTACAAGTGGGAGATTGTTGGAGTTGTGTACTTAATGTCTAGATTTAAGTAACGGAAACTCCCGATCCATTGCCATTAATCTATTTAATGAAATAAACAATTATTTGCGTTTAATTATTTATAATTAAATATATGCAAATTATAGTCCTAGATTATATATGTTGTAGTTAATATGGTGTGCGGGCCCACACAGAAGATCATACTATCGGTTACTCGTATTTAATCAAACAGTTGCTCACGACCTAGATGGACACGGACCAATCCATCGGTATAGTCGTTGTGTGAGAGAGAAAATAATCTGTCTTGATTATTTTATCACACTTGTACACTTGGTGTATTGGGCGGATCGTTTGAGATTTATCAATTAGAATTGCCTTGGATAATCGATTTAAATCTCATTGTATTTTATTCTTAATCCCCGATACTATTGCGGGTGTGTATATTTAATATTTGTGACTTTTATTTTCCAAAGGAATTGACCGGTTTAATTATTGGGTCAATTACCGGTAAAGTTGGGTCACGGTATTTTATATATGACATGCCGTGAATTCTTGACGGGAAAGTGTGTCCCGATAAGGGTTGATAATGTCCCCGAGATGAGTTCACAAGGAATTATTATGTAAACCCTGCAGGTGGATTTATTCCGCATAATAATTAAGGTTGAATGGTACTATTCCGCATAATCTCGGTTACAAGAGATGAATAAATTAATTAGCAATAAATTAATTTTATTCATGGACATTTCTATCTTAAACGCACGGAATAAATAATACTACCGGAGAAATATTATTTGATATAATATGGTTTAATATTGGGAGTGCAATTAATTTATATAGTGGAAAATAAATTAATTAATATTAATAGGATTAATAGATTTGGACTTGGGCTCAATTTAATCATTAATATTGGAAGCCAAATATTCCACCTCCTTAAGATCCCCTACGTAGCCTATAAAAGCACTACATGGTCTTCTCTATTCTCATAACTTGAAGATCACAATTCTAGAGAGAGAAAGTAGAGAGGGAGATCCATGGAGTTCGGTAGATCGTCGCCCACACGACGTCCGAGCTAGTGCAAGGAATACGTGGGAAGATCTCAAGGTCGTCAAATTGAGTTTTTCGTTTTTTCGAACAACGAGAACGAGGTAAAATCGTAAAACCCTCTTTATGATTTTAATCGTTTTAATTATCGTAAAAATATCATGAACAAGATCCAAGGTAAAAGATCCTCACCGGGGTCGAGCCGAGCGGTGGCAATCGAGGATCGCCGGACCGCCGCGGCTGGAGTGACCCGGCGGCGTGGATCAAACGAGCAAGCTGGCTGGGCAGGCAAGCGATCGCCTGAGGACCAGGCGCCCGCCTGGTCCATGTCGCGAGCGATCGCCGGCAAGCCAGGCGCTCGCCCCGTGCGCGATCGCAGCGAGCTGTGAGTCTTCTCACAGCGGACTCGCGTGCGATGCGAGTCCATGCACGGGGGCTGTGCAGCTGAACCCTAGCGCACGTCCGGTGACGTGCGCACGTCTCGATCAAACAAGCGGCGGCTTGGCCGCGGCTAGGGTTTGCATGGGGGCGGTTCCGCGAGGGTTCGGGCATGGCTAGCGGGCTGCTACGAGCAGCCCTAGGCGGCTGCCTTGAACAGATGCGAGTCCACGCGAGGGCTCGACCGAACAGCCGTGGGTTCGCCCGCGGTTAGGGTTGAGTCTGGCTTCGTGGTGGTTCGTGGCGGGATGTTCCGGCAACCGGGAGTCGATTGGAGTTGTTGTTCCGAAACTTTGACAACTCCGGATATTCGATCTCCGAAGGATTTCGGTCGGAATTAATTAGATAATTTATTTATTTAAATTTATTAATTTCGGGATATCGATTTCCAACACACACTACTCAGACAAACTCGCATCTCTCATAATCGGCGGAATTTAACAGCGAACTTTGCGGCGATTAATCGACGGCGGACGGTGACACAAGCACAACATCGATCGAAGATGACTTAATTCGAAGATGTACGCGGCGGCGTAATTCGAAGGTGTAACACATGGTACGAACCCTAATTCGATCTTGTTGGTATGTAATTGTGATATTCTTCCATAATTAGTGTTCGATTAGATTATTAGAGTTCGATTGATTCGACCACACAATTTGTGGGTTTTTAGAATTGTAATTAAATTTTTTCAGTGCAGAATTAACGTCGGAGGGAAAGCCGTCGCTCTCAAGCACCATCATCGCTAATTCGAATTTCTATATTTGCTAGATATTGGGGATACTTCTGACAGAGAACATGACGAATGTTAGCATGATTATCACTTCCTTCAGATTCATTTTGTTGATGATTTAAGTGAAATCATTAATGTTCATTTAATGTAATTAGAATCGTACAAAGTTTCGGTAATGATCCTAAAGCACTACAATATGATTTAGGCGAAGTGCGGGGTGCACGATTATATAAAAGTGATAACGGATAATTGTTTGGTTAAGTGAATTTTGGTGCTGATTTATTTTGTGTAAATTGACATGAATTATATGTTAATTTCATGATTTGCATGGTTGTAATATGCAGCCACGAAATTGCATGCATGACACCTAAAGAAATTGATTTCGAAAAGGTGTGAAAGGATGCAACTATATTTATATAAAGAGTCTACTCTTTTCTTATCAATATATTTTAGTTTAGAATTTCTCCATTTGATTTTGAGTTCTCCCGAATATGAATCATCTTTTAGGACTTGGCATCATCAAGTTATGTACTCATACTTGTGTAACGTGTATGTAATTTATGTTGGAAAATATAGAGCTCGAAGAGAGCTTCGAGTCGATATCTCGTTTGCTCAAACCGGAGTTGAAATGAATGAGAAATTAATTGTTGAATATAATCAAAATTATTGAGAAAAAAGAAAAGAAAATTACAAAGTGGGATGCTATCCCACATTGGAAAACTATGTAAAGTCAAATGGACATATATAGTGTTTACACTTTAGAGGCTTATGAATGACTTTGTGGACTTATTTCTACACTTTCTACAACCCCGAACTTGTGTGCGAGCGCGACCTACATACACGAATGTCGGTTCGATTTGGGGGCAGTCGAGCGAGCTACTCTTTGCAAATTTTCTTTTCGATTCTTAACTTTGTAACGGTTAAGTTGATTGATTTTATTTATTAAGTAAATAAAATAAAATCATTTTATTGATTATAATTTTGAAATTCAAAATAGGCATTAAGGAGGCCTTAATGCTAAGCCTTAATGGAGGCCTTAATGCTGAGCCTTAATGGCTCGACCGTTACGGTCAAATTGTCCAGGTTCAATGTATGAATCGATAAGCTCCCTTGCTCGGTTTATAAATACGAGCTTCATGTATGAGGAAAAATACGACAACCACTCCAGCACATTTGCTTCTTTTCTTCGATATTCTTTTAGCTTTCTTTGGCCCTCCGGTGAAATATTTCGGGCAACATCTCGGTTCGACGTGCAACGTAGTTGCGTGAAAACGTTGTATCCTGGGAAACAAACGATCGGTAGAGATCGAATTTTGTTTTAAGGAGATCGTGTTGAACACGAGCCTCGTTTTCGTTTCTTTTCATGCCATCTCTAAAATCCGATCCCTACAGTCTTAAAACAAAAATCTCTACGAGATGGCTGATTTTGTTACTACGGCCTTAAAACATAACGTTTAAATGGATGGAGAAAAAAAAAATGGACATGAATCCTTCGGGACCTAGTGGTGGTGCGCCACACTAGATGAAATTTTTAGTTAATCATCACGATAAACTAAAAAAAAAAAAATGATTGTTTGTTGACATTGAAATGGTTCAACATATATGTGTAAATAAATAAATATTTCACATGATTGAGAAATGCTTGATGGGCAATTCTATAAATTCAAAAGTTGAATAACAAATGATTTAAAACAATATTGGTTTTAAATTTAAGAAAAGCTGTTGTCACACATAGTGATATATATATTGACAAGAAAAAGTCAATAATTAACAAATTAGATTGAGTAAATATCATTCAAGATGTTGTGATCTAACTTATTGAGAAAAAAAAATGATTTAATGTGAAATCATTAGAGGTTGATGTAAATACATCTTTGAATAATTAAATAATAAAAATTGCATTTTATGCAAAATATTATTATTTAATAAAATTTAATAATGATAATGTCATCATAATTATGATGTGAAAAATAAGTTAATGTAACTTATTATTATCATTAAAATATAATAAATAAAAAAATATTTATATTATTAATGATTGATAATATTGAATTTCATATTAAGACATGAATATGAGGAATTATACAAATTTTTATTGTATAAAATATAATTTACTTAATGAGAAGTAAATAAAATGTTTGAAATTCATAGAGAGATATGAATGAAATATAAATATTTACTTGATCAGAAGTAAATAAATCGATTTAAATTCATTCAAATGTGACGAATGTACAATAAAGAGATATTAAGATTTAATCTTTAATAAAAGTTTATATTTACTTAATGAGAAGTAAATATGAGACTTTTGATATTCATATTGAAATATGAATGATTTGTACAATAAAATTCGGAAAGACATCCGGAGCGGATAAAATTTGTGTTCTAATTGTATTAATTGTGATATTCAATATGCAATTGGAATAACACAAATTATTATGTACAATGGTAAGTCTAAACATAATCGTTGCAGACATAATACCATTAGATAACTACTCTCAAATAGAGTTATTTCAATAGATTATGTAAGATCTAAAGATAACATTACGGATCCGTTAACCAAAAGGTTTAATTAATCAAGAGTAGTTATAACATCGCCTAAAGGAATGAGACTAAATGCCTTAAAGAAGGAGAGCTAAGACGACGGAAAACCTTACCTATATGACTGGAGATCCCAAGAACTAGGTTCAAAAGGACAACCTAACCGTCTAAACTCCGTTATCACTGTCCTGGGGGGGATTGATTTCCACCAAAAGTCCATTGCCTAGAAGATGTTACAGTGATTGTGTGTGAGGATTAGCAAATCGCTATTAATGATTCAAAAGAGATATTATAGATACTCTTTAAGGAAATCACCTATGTAAGAGAGAAGTGGGGCCGCTTCGAAGAGAATAGAGTAAGGCATATTCTTAAACACTCTTACAGAACCAGGCAGATGTTCAAGGCCAAAATGAACATGATCATGAGAACTGAGAGTTGTTAGAAAGAACGTGAGTGGAGTATATTTATCGTTTACACAAATGGTGAATAGTTCAAAGACATCGTGTCTACTATTTAATCAGTAAAGTTGATATGCTTTCACAATGGAAGGTTCAAAGGGTAACACCTACCTATCCTATGCACGTTTCTAACGTCAAGTTATTTCACCAAACTTCATTTGGTGTCTGTATAATTTTCATTCATGGGGGGACTGTTGGAAAATATAGAGCTCGAAGAGAGCTTCGAGTCGATATCTCGTTTGCTCAAACCGGAGTTGAAATGAATGAGAAATTAATTGTTGAATATAATCAAAATTATTGAGAAAAAAGAAAAGAAAATTACAAAGTGAGATGCTATCCCACATTGGAAAACTATGTAAAGTCAAATGGACATATATAGTGTTTACACTTTAGAGGCTTATGAATGACTTTGTGGACTTATTTCTACACTTTCTACAACCCCGAACTTGTGTGCGAGCGCGACCTACATACACGAATGTCGGTTCGATTTGGGGGCAGTCGAGCGAGCTACTCTTTGCAAATTTTCTTTTCGATTCTTAACTTTGTAACGGTTAAGTTGATTGATTTTATTTATTAAGTAAATAAAATAAAATCATTTTATTGATTATAATTTTGAAATTCAAAATAGGCATTAAGGAGGCCTTAATGCTAAGCCTTAATGGAGGCCTTAATGCTGAGCCTTAATGGCTCGACCGTTACGGTCAAATTGTCCAGGTTCAATGTATGAATCGATAAGCTCCCTTGCTCGGTTTATAAATACGAGCTTCATGTATGAGGAAAAATACGACAACCACTCCAGCACATTTGCTTCTTTTCTTCGATATTCTTTTAGCTTTCTTTGGCCCTCCGGTGAAATATTTCGGGCAACATCTCGGTTCGACGTGCAACGTAGTTGCGTGAAAACGTTGTATCCTGGGAAACAAACGATCGGTAGAGGTCGAATTTTGTTTTAAGGAGATCGTGTTGAACACGAGCCTCGTTTTCGTTTCTTTTCATGCCATCTCTAAAATCCGATCCCTACAATTTATGGTTGCTTATTCAATTTATGGTTGCTTATTCAGGGTAGTACTATTTTGTTAGGAACGATTTGTTGATTGTAATGTAATACTCCAATTTCCATTTAATAATTTTAAGTGATCATTTTCATATGTTTCTGTAATTTTTAATATTTGTACTATTAACATCGGTTCTAATTAGAACAGATATGGATATTAATAATAAACATCACCTAAACATTTACATGACCTATATAGTAGATGTTTGATATTAATAATAAACATCAGCTAAACATTTACATTAACACGTGTTTCACATGAAACATGTAACCATACTACTCTATCTATATTAAACTAATTAAACTAATGGTCATATTTCATTTTTATTTTGTAAAAGCAGTATGATAATTAGTCAAGGACATAGGTACAACATCTGTTTCAAAATGTTAGAAGATGTGCATGATGAACTAATTATTAACAACGTTTCAATGTAATTGTGTGATTAATAAATACTATTTTGAAATGTTTTGAAAAGTATATACTTTTCATAAATATAGTTGTCATGCATGATAATGTATATTTGAAATTGATTAGTTCAATATGTTAAACTCTGTATTTCATCTCAATTTTCGAATTCTCAATTTTCAATTTGTGTAAAAATAAAAATACTCCATCTGTCTTAAAAATTCATGCAAACTTTATTGTGTCAACAAAATATGTAGTACATCTAATAAAAGAAAAATAATTACTCTATTTTTTTAATTTTAAAATAAAATTTACTCTTGATTTATTTATCACTTTTTAAATATGACATTATTTTTTAATTTTAAAATATATTTTTATCTTTTTTTACCTTAAAAATAGTACTTAGTTTATGAAAATTGCGTCAATAAATATAAACAAATACTACGAGACTTCTAAAGTATAAAATTGCGATGGAAAATCATAAAAACATTGAAATATCTTAACGTAAATAAATGGGAAAAAAATTTGGTATCCATTTAAATTAGAAAACAAACAAGAATCATACTAATAACATAATTTTCAAAAAAAAAATTGAAAAACTGATTATTTTTTTTAGCTTGTTTTTTGGCCTCTTTGTCCGCCTCTAATTGATCATTACATTGTTGTGCATTATTGTTGTGCAAATAATTGTATAGATCCATTTGTTCCGTAAATTGTAACTCCAAACTATATGCGGATGGGTCTCTTCTGTTCATCCAGTATTTCGATAACCACGGCACTGGATGATAGTCGAATCTCATGTGCAACTGAAATAAAAGTTATAGTTATTATCCTGAAAAAATACATTATAAATTATATAATAAAAACCATGAGTTTTTTTCTTACCAATATCCAATGATTATAATTGTTCACGTGCCCTAACACCACCCTTGCGCTCGGAAGTGCTTAATAGGGTTTCAAAGTTACAGGAGGACATAAATGTTGGAGTTGTGTACTTAATGTCTAGATTTAAGTAACGTAAACTCACGATCCATTGCCACTAATCTATTTAATTAAATAAACAATTATTTGCGTTTAATTATTTATAATTAAATATATGCAAATTATAGTCCTGGATTCTATACGTTGTAGTTAGTATGGTGTGTCGAGCCCACACAGAAGATCATACTATTGGTTACTCGTATTTAATCGAACAGTTGCTCACGACCTAGATGGACACGGACCAATCCATCGGTATAGTCGTTGTGTGAGAGAGAAAATAATTTATCTTAATTATTTTATCACACTTGTACACTTGGTGTATTGAGCGGATCGTTGAGATTCATCGATTAGGATTGCCGGCGATAATCGATTCGAGTCTCAGTGTATTTTATTCTTAATCCCCGAAACTATTGCGGGTGTGTATATTTAATATAAGTGACTTTGATTTACCAAAGGAATTAACCGATTTAATTATTGGGTTAATTACCGGTTAAGTTGGGTCACTATATTTTATATATGGCATGCCGTGAATACTTGACGGGAAAGTGTATCCCGTAAGGGTTGATAATATCCCCGAGATGAGTTCATAAGGAATTATTATGTAAACCCTGCAGGTGGATTCGTTCCGCATAATAATTAAGGTTGAATGGTACTAGTCTCGGATATAAGAGATGAATAAATTAATTAGCAATAAATTAATTTTATTCATGGATATTTATATCTTAAATACACGGAATAAATAATACTACCGGAGAAATATTATTTGATATAATATGGTTTAATATTGGGAGTGCAATTAATTTTATATAGTGGAAAATAGAATGAATTAATATTGATAAGGATTAATGGACTTGAGCATTGGGCTCAATTTAATCTTCAATATTGGAAGCCCAATATTCCACCTCCTTAAGATCCCCTACGTAGCCTATAAAAGCACTACATGGTCTTCTCTATTCTCATAACTTGAAGATCACAATTCTAGAAAGAGAGAGAAAGTAGAGAGGAGGATCCATGGAGTTCGGTAGATCGTCGCCCACACGACGTCCGGGCTAGTGCAAGGAATGCGCAGGAAGATCTCAAGGTCGTCAAATTGAGTTCTTCGTTTTTCCGAACAACGAGAATGAGGTAAATCGTAAAACTCTCTTTATGGTTTTATCGTTTAATTATCGTGAGAATATCATGAACCAAGATCCGAAAGACGCGACCCATGACGAGGACGAACCGGGCGGTGGTGGTCGAAGACCACCGGACCGCCGGCGGATCGTCGGCTCGGCTGGAGGGGTCGAGAGGGCGAGAGCCTCGGCTGGACGCCGAGACTCGATCGTGCCCTAGCTGGGCACGAACCCTTGCTGCCCGAGCAGCACCGCTCGCACGGTGCTACCTCCGCTCACGCGGAGGGGCTGCCGCTCGCGCGGCTGGACCGCCGCTCGCGCGGCGGTGGTTGCGGGCTGATCGCTAGCCACGGTTCAACCGTGGCTTGAGGGCGATCAGCGGGGCGTGGCTGGGATGCCCAGCGGGCTGCCAAGGGCAGCCCTAGGCGGCTGCCGTGATCAGCCGCGAGCCCCATGCGGGGGCTCGACCGGATAGCCGCGGGCTATCCCCGCGGTGGCTTGTTTGGTTGAGTCCGGCTTCGTGGTGGTTCGTGGCGGGATGTTCCGGCAACCGGGAGTCGATTGGAGTTGTCGTTCCGCAATTTGACAACCCGGATATTCGATCTCCAAAGGATTTCGGTCGGAATTAATTAGATAATTTATTTATTTAAATTTATTAATTCCGGGACATCGATTTCCAACAATTGGTATCAGAGCGTTGGTTTTAGTTCATGGTATTTTTCGATATATTGTTCTACCTTGCAGTGTTTCCGATTATTATGGCTAGATTTAATTATTGTTAATTAATGTAATAATATTTCTCTTGATTATTAAACTCTCGGTGATGTCAATATTTGTTCTTGTGTGGTGAATGCTTGTTCTTAATTTTTTCGGAAATTGTTTGAGGTTGTTTTGTAGAGAATCGATACCGGATAGCGTAGTAATAAATTTGTAATTTATTTACGTTGGATCGATTCCGAAACGACGACCGGAAAATTGTGACGGAGGAGACGAACGAGAGGGAGGACTCGGATCGATCAACCCCATGATCGGTCCATGGAGGATCGACCCGAGAGAGAGGGGGCAGCTGCGGGAGGCTCTCGGCCACGCCTAGCCACCGGTGGTGGTGGCGCGCCGGCTGGGGGCGGCGGCGGTGCTCCTCCTCGGTGGTGGTCGATCGGTTGGGGGTGGTGCGGAGATCCCCACTCCGTGCTACTCCTAACCGAGATTTACTTTCCTAAATTATTCGGTTTTCCTATTTTGAGTATTCCTATTTTTTGGGAATTCTCATGGAATAGGAAAAGAATAAATTTAGAATAAATTTATTTTTCCTTATTGATTATTCCTATTCTTGGGAATATTCATGGATTAGAAAAAGGAATAAATTTGGAATTAATTTATTTTTCTTATTTAAATTATTCTTTTATGGAATTTTTAATAGATTAAGAAAATAATTAATTTGGAAAGTTTTAAGAGTCCTAAATTAATTTTTCCTTATTTAATTATTCCTTTATGGAATTTTTAATGGATTAGGAAAGGAATTAATTTGGAAGGACTAGGAGTCCTAAATTATTTTATTTCCTTATTTCATTATGGAAATCATCTAGAATATTCCAAGTGGGTCTTGGATAGATTATTCTAGAGATTTAATGAAGTAGAAAGGGAAAATAAAATAAATTATTTTATTTCCTTATTTCATTATGGAAGTCTTCTAGAATATTCCAAGTGGGTCTTGGATAGATTATTTTAGAGATTTAATGAAGTAGAAAGGGAAAATAAAATAAATAAAAATATTAACAATATTTAATTTTATTTTTGATTTATTCGATTGACTTAATTTTCGAATTAAGTATCTTTTGGATTTATTAAAAATAAATAGATTTAAATATTAGAATTAATATTCCCGTCACATAGAGCATTCAAGAACGAAGACTGAAGACTAAAAGATGCATACGGGGATGCGATAAAGCCATAATAGTCGGAAAATAATATTCTAGTATTATTTTGATTATGTGATAATATTCTATGTGCTTTATTTCATGTATGCATGCTTATGTGTATTTAATTATGCATTAGATAGCGTATCCCTTTATTGTAAAAAGCTAAGTGGGAGAGGGTATGGAAACATATCCATGGTCTCCATTGATGTTCTCTTGGTGACTTTTATGGACTTTTGAAGTTCGTATAGACAAGTCATTGGAGGAGAATTCTTGTAATTCCTCTTACGAGAAACATTGATTAAGTTTATCAAACAATGCCTAATTTGTCTTTCCAAAACTGATTTCAAGTCGACTCATTCTCACCCCGGGGAGTGGAATGGAGCCAAAACCACTTGATCATGTCGAGGACACAAATTAGAGACTTTCGTGTCATTTGATGACTAGATCGATTGTCTGCTCGGCTCCCTCATTTATGAGAGATAGGGTCGTTCGCATGGTGAATCACTGGTTAGAAACTTCGAGTTTCACTTATGATTCTCCGCGTCTTGATTTACAAGATTAAATGAGTCAAGTAATTGGGAGTCAATTGTAAAAGTCTTTTGGTGTAGTAAACGTCCACACTATCGTGGCTTGCTGCATTGAATGGGATTTTGGAACGATTGATGTAGACAGTTATAGAAGGGAGTAAAGGAGCGTGTGTTAACGTAAACGTCCACACTATCGTGGCTTGCGGTGAATATACGTATCCCAAACAATCTTCTTAGATACTGAGTAATGGTTTACACTTAGGTACGCTTCTTACTATTCTTCCCATCGAAGTAACGCTAATGATGATGTACGACCGAAGCAAATCTAATTGCTAAATCATTTGGATAGGTAAACGTCCACACTATCGTGGCTTGCCATATCTGATGGGATTTTAGATGTGATTAGTGGTTTAATGATATTATTTGAGGGAGATAATATCGGAGATTAAATCGATTGTTTGTTGTTATATGTGCTCATAGATTAGGATATGGCTTTGAACCCACTTTCTGTGATACGTAAGGATTTTAAACTCATTGGTCCCTAAATGTAATGATTGGAATAGAGATCTAGACATTGTCCAGACTGTTGAAGAGTACTGGTTAGTACTCAGTAAGCTTTGTCCTCCCGAGCCTATTGACATAGGCGGCTAGACAAGAAGCGATGAGGATACTCATAAAGGCCAGTCGCTTCGAGGAAACGCTTAAACACGTTTTTGAGATGATTGACCTTTTAGACGAGTTGAGTCGGAAATCGCAAGCTCTTGTAGCCAATGCCAAAGGTTTTGAACCTAAGGGCAAAATCGGGGGAAAGGAAAAGCAAGCAAAGAAACCCAGTGGTCCTAAGTGTCTTGGACCACGAGATGGGATGAGAAAGCCAATAGGCAAGTGTTCTCGATGCAAACAGTCTGGGTACTGGAAGTCTGATTATCCTCTCAAAGAAAGTACGAAATTTTCTTTAGTCGAAAAACATAGTCAGTGGTATTATCTACCGGAACCTGGTGTGTAGATATGGAACCACTGACGGTATGTGCATTTTAAATGCGAGAGGTTCCAGGAAACCTAACGACTTGGAAAAGAAAAGATCGTAGTCTACATGGGCAATGCTGTGGAGGAGGCAGCAGTTGCAGTGGAGGACATTTTATAGGATTTCATTTTGAGTTATTGCTTTTATGTACTTTTCATATTAGAAAGAACTTTGTTCTGGATTTCTAATGAATGGATATTTTATTTCTTTTAATCATTTGATGGTTATAAGAAGAAATAATGATATTATCTATTATGGTACATTAGCTAGCAATATATAAATGATGAATCTTGAGTCCACCATGATGCAACGAACCGTAGTATGAAACTCGTTTTACTAATAAGAGATTTCTTTATCAATTATACTTGTGGATTCTTATGCTGAGTCATGTTTATTCAAATAAGAATTTCAAGGGTCGAAAAATTGATATTTTGATCAATTAAGTTGAAGGAGTGGACCTTCCGACCTAAGAATCTAATTTGGAAGATAATGTGACTAAGCAATCCTTTATGGATATAAGATGTAAGATCCGGACAAGTATAAGAATTGATTAACTCTGATGTATGCAGACCTATGTCTACTCAGACAATAAGGTACGTGTTGGGATATGTCCTTCGATCCTACGTGTGCAATCGATAAAGTCATAAGGTCGTCTATGGATGTTAAATGATTATTTGATAATATTAAATTGTTGGGAACAATATAATATTGATCAATAAATCATACCTACAGGGTCACACACGGACTCAAAGATGATGTACGATGCTTGTTAATTATATTGATTTAGAATCAATATTTACGTGAATTTATATGCATGCATGGGATGCATTGCATGGCTTGCATGGATGCATGTCACTTAGTGTGACATGGCATGCCACACAAGCAAGAGAGACCACATCTTATGCCATTGTGGCATAGTGATGTGTACTTGACCTTTCATCTCCACATTACCCACCCATTATGTGATATAATGGTGCATATTCATTATGGGGGTTACAAGAGGGTAATGGAGATGGAAATGAAGGTATTAAGTAGTGAAAATCTGATTTTCACAATCACTTAATCACCACCCACGAAATTCACAAGTAAAAGAGAGAAAAGAGGTTGTTCTTGGAGAATCAACTCGATCAAGCAAGCAAGTCATCATCCGGGTTCGTGTGCAACACGTAGAGGCCGGGCCATTTGTGCGGCTTCAACATCCGGGCGATCTAGACAAGAGGAGTGACGAGGTCATTCACAAGGAGAGCTTCGAGAGGCTGATCCATTTGAGGTGGTTCAATCGACTCAACACCACCTTCATCAACATCAACGAGGCACGCTACACCGGTTGTAAGTGTTCTCGTTAATCCCTATATATATATATTGGATGTATATATATAAATGTGTCTATACATATAATGTGTGCCTAGATCTTCATGTTGTTCGTGTTCTATTGTTTTACACGCTTCCGCACACACGAACAAGGTAATCGAGCGATTGGATCGGCATCGAAAACCATCAATTGGTATCAGAGCCTAGGGCTCGTGCACACTTTTGTGTTGGACACGAAGGTTAAATCAACATAATTGGATTATATGTTTAATTGTGATTATGTGATTAGATGTAAGGCCGGCCACCGTTAGTGGTCGGGTGAATGAAATTGTCGTTTTTTACGTACGATTGGCCATAGTTTTGGAGGGCTGCGTCCCTTGGAATCATTTGTAATAGATAGGTTTTCTATTTCAATATGTATTGTTCAAACTTGTAAGCGATGGACTTGGTCCGTGGTTCGATGGTGGATCTCGGCTCTCCGGCGAAAACGAGAAGAAACGAAGCAAAACGAAGCGAAACGGGTGAAATCCGGGCTGCTGGAGCAAAACGGCGGGCGTCGTTTGTGCTCCGGCGGGCGCCGAATGGATTCGGCGGGCGCCGTTTTGGAAACGGCGACCGCCGAAAGGCTATTTTTGGGTCAGCCCCGTTTTATACCCTTTGGCGACCGCCGTTTTGGAAACGGCGACCGCCAGTGGTGTTCGGCGACCGCCGTTTGTGAAACGGCGGGCGCCGTTCTTGGTTTTTGGGGTACGGACTAAGGTTGACCTAAATCGGCGGGCGCGGAACTGAAACGGCGGGCGCGGACCAGTCCAAAAGATGTTCAAGGCCTATTTTGTTGCTTTTAATCTTTTCGTTTGAGAGTTGTGAGGTTCTAGGGGCCTTTCGATTACGTATTTAATTGCTTTGCTAGTTATAGGATGTTTTATGTTATAAATGTTCAACTTACATATAAACACCTATGCATGCAAGTTCCCAAAATAATGAGTATAATGTCTTGTCCAAAAACATCACACTCATGAAGCCCTCGATCATAAGTTGGTAGGTCCGCCTCAGCGGGGTACTACTTGTTATCTTGGGATAAGTGGGAGTAAGGGTTAGACCCTTACACGTGAGTTTGGTTTTCTCATCGATAGATCCACTGCAGGCGTGGCTATCGAGACATGAGATGAGAATGGCACTCTCATCGACCGAGAGTGATATTAGATATCATTGACATAGGTGTGTCTACCTATCTTGAAATACTTAAGTGCGGACTCAGTCGGCTTAAAGATTTGCAAGATGAGGATCTCGGAATCGTTTTGTTCTAAGGGACAATGATATTGGATATCAATTGAACAAAATGAAATAAATAAGTACAATTGTTAGACAACCTTATTTGTTTACCGCTTTGTGGATGTTTACATACTTTAGTTATCTTTCTTTTATAGTTTATCATGTCAAATATCAACTCAATTCAAGTTTGGTTCAATTCTTGATTATGAAAAATTGAGCAAATTTTCTTGATTCACAACGTAATTTGAGGATGGTCCTCAAATACGAAGACAAGGAAAATGTGTTAGATAACCACATCCTAAGATATCATTGAACAACTCAATATCATGTTCGGAGAATATGCAATGATTGAGCGCTTCGGTGTGACCAGGGTCATCGCTTCAGCTAGGCTGGAAAAATGGAAATCTATGGGATCACATGTGCAACAAATGATTGGATTATTTGTTTCAAGTGACCGTCTAGATTTTTCCTATGATGATTATTTGGCAACCGATTTCATACTTCAATCTCATGATGGTTATAATGCCTTCAGGCTAAATTTTCCATATGAATGGTTTGAAGAAATCGCTTCGTGAGCTCCACGGGATGCTCAAGGCTGCTGAGCCGGCGATAGAGAAGGACCCTAAGAGGGAAATTCTTATGATATAGGATAGGGTATTCAAAAGAGCATGGGCAAGAAGGCTACTAGGGTTCCTAGGGAATCTCAATGCGTCTACTGCAAAAGTGTTGGACACTACTTGCAAACTTATAAAAGTTCATATTTTATTCAATTTCAAAACAAATGCCTAATTTGTCTTTCATTTGATGGATTATAAGGTTATGATTATTTACACCTCGGGGAGTGATTTAATCCAAAACACTTAAGTTCATCAATGACACAAATTAGAGACTTTCGAGCCATTGGATGGCGTGAATCGATTGTCTGGTTGGCTCCCTCATATTTTATGAGAGATAGGGCTTCAATTGCATGATAATATCGCTGGTTAGAAAACTTCGATTTTTCACTTACGATTTATCACGTTTTGACATTGAGATAATTTTGAATGGGAAATTCGAATAAGAGTCAATTATTGAGAATAATTGAACTTGCCAAAAGTTCAAAGAAGATGTGAAGAGCGGGGTTGCTTCATCTTCAGGTATTAATGTTATAGACATTAAACTTCACAAATTCTACTTCTAGGGTATTGGATGCCAAACGTAGTTCTCACATTTGTATGTGGAGGAACTACATAGAAGTATAAGTTTGGTGAGTAGAGATGTCGATCTACGGGCGAGAAATGGAGCGAAGGTCGCTGCATTAGCCGTATGATCATATGATGTTATTTTGCCTTAGGGCCTTGTTTTAGTATTATAACTATGTAATTTCGTACCTTCAATAAACAATGAATATTGGTTCAGTATTGGATACTGATGGATTAGTTTTTCACTAATTAAATAGTTTGATAACTATTTTAATTGTTAACTATTCTTTGTTTTGTTACGATTATTACATTATTTATGTATACTTTAAACTCAACAAATCATATATAACATTAACACAAAAGTCCAAATCGAATAAGTCTCAATGAGACATAACTGTAACATTGTTGATTACATCAAAATCTAAACATGTAACGAATCTTCTTTTAGAAGGCATTCTAGAATCATTTGACTTGGAGTCATTTGATACATGTGAATGATGTTTGATGGACAAAGATAACAATGTCATCTTTCTTGGAGAAAGGAGAACATGTGAGTGATTAATTAGGGATGATCCATACTGATGTATGTGGAACCTATCAGTTCACAAGCACATGAAGGTTATGTTTCGGAAAAGAGAAAACAAACTATATTAGATATAGTTCGACCATTCGATGAGAGGTCTAAATGAACTACTGGTCTCTTTTGGGAACACACAATTCTTGACTTCAACTTATACACTGAATAGGACGCTGTCAAAAGTTGTTGATAAGACACCATACTAGGTATGGAAAGGGAGGGTCCCTAAATTGTTTTCATCAAAATTTGAGGTTCTAAAAGCTTCTCTGACGAGATTTATCTCTATAGAGCTTGAACTCAAATGGGATAAAAGTTTCTTTATGGTATTCATAAGAAACTCGAGGGTACAACTTCTACGATCTATCTGAGAACAATATTTTGTTGCTCGAGATAGTGATTTTCTTGAAAAGAGTTATCTTTCCTAGAAAGTCAGTGGGAGCTCGGTTGTCTTGAACGAGGTTCAAGTGGAACAACTAATGATGAATTTCAAGACTGGGTTGAGAGTATTCTTATGGTTTTGGAAACCATACCAGCCCTCGTAGGTCCAGAAATGCATAGATCTCTATTATTCAAATACTTAGATATTGTGATCAATGAGAGATATGAATTCATGCTTTTGGAAAGCGATGAACCTTCGACCTATATTCAAGCTATGACGAGTCCAGCTACTTAAAATTGGCATGGTGCCATGAAATCTGAGATGATATCAATATCTGATAATCAAGTTTGGAACTTGATATATTTGCATCACGGGGTTAGACCCAATGAATGCTAATAGATCTTTAAGATCTAAACAGACAGATGGAAAACCTAGGGTTTTCAAGCAAGGTTGATGGTAAAAGTTTTATTCACGAGGTGGATTATGAAAAAACTTTCACCAATTGCTTTGATTAGATCATTCAGATTATCTTAGCCATTAATACTCATCTTGATAATGAGTTATGGTAATATTGGATGTTAAAACTAACTTCTTGAATTGGATTCTAGAAGAGGCTGTGTTTTAACACAGCCAAAGAGTTTTATCGATCATAATAAGGCTGAGAAATTATGCAAGCTTATAGTTCTATTTATAAACAATGCATATCAGAGTAGCAATCTTCAGTTCAATGAATCCATACTGGGTTTTGGATTTCAGAGGAACTCGGAAGAGTCTTGTTTTACAAGAAGATCAGTGGGAGTTACGTTGTATTAATTGTGTTGTATGTCGGTGACATACTCCTTATTGGAAACAATGTTTATATGCTTAATTCTATTAAAGAATGGCTTGGAAATTATTTTTCAATAAAGGATCTTGGAGAAGCACAGTACATATTGGGCATCAAGATCTGTCGGAACAGATCGAAAAGGATGTTTGGACTTAGTCAAGCCACCTATATTGATAAGGTGCTTGACAGGTTCAGAATGAAAGACGCCAAGAAGGGTCTCATTCCAATGACTCATGGTACATCTCTGAGCAAGAGGCAGTGCCCTTCGGGACCTGATGAGCAAAGGAAGATGGAAAACATTCCTTATGCTTCGGCAATAGGGTCTATAATGTACGCCATGATATGTACACGACTGGACGTATTGTATGCTTTGAGCATGACGATTCGATTTCAAGGAAACCCAGGTGAGACGCATTAGACTGCGGCCAAGAGTATTCTTATGTACCTTAGATGGACTAAAGAATATTTTGTTGTCTTTGGAAGACAAAAAGAGTTGATATTAACAAGCAGTTTGACTGCTAACTTCAAAACAGACTAAGATAATTTCCGATTTTCATCTGGTTATATCTTTTGTATGGTTAGAGGTGAAATTTGCTGGAATAGTTCCATGCAATGCAATATAGCTGATTAAACTACAGAAGCTGAGCACAGTATTGCATTGGATGCAGTAATGTTGGCAGTTAAGATTTGAAAGTTCTTGAATGAACTAGGTGGCGTAACTAGCTCAGCCCATCCGATAATTCTCTATTTATAGTAGAGTTATCGCGCAAGCCAATGAGCTATGAAGCACCACAAGTCTAAAACTGGTGCTCAGGAAGTTCCACATTATCTGGGAGATAGTTTTGTGGAGACATCGAGATAATAAAGTTGCAACTTTTGGTAAGGTTGCAAACCCGCTTTCTAAACCTCTCCAGCAGTTTAAGCTTGAGGCTTTCATAACTGCAATAGAGATCAAACATCTTAGAGATGGGTTGTGATTTCTATTACTGTATTAGATACTTTTGGAGATTTGGTAAACATTCACTCATATGTATAATACATGTTTCTTCATATAAATATGGTTTAATTTATATGAATTGTCCAAATGATTAAGTGATATCAATTGGGTTATGAGGTCGACTTACCGCATAATGAAGTCCCAATGGTTGAACTGATATACTTAAATCATATAGTTGTTCCTGGTTCGTATAATCGAGTACGGACAAACCGATAATACAATGAACTAGTTTGTAATGTGTACTATAGCGCCGCTTCATGGGCTAGTGATGTGGGACATCAAGTACAATTACATAGATATTAGCTGGGAGCTAAAGATCGAACAGACCCGACTGGAATAGTATTTAAGATTTCGAGTCATAATACTATTTCATTGACTGTCGAGCAATTTCCTCTGACCTGAGTAGTCCAGAGTGATTCCATTGTGAAATGGTGTACTTTGATACAAGTAAACGCCTTTCGTAAAAGGAGGTTATAAAACTTGTTATTGGGTATATCAGGAAGCAAGTGGGAGAGCTTGGATTGACAAGATGGGATTGTCCTCCATTTTATAATGGGATAAATGTCTTACCGGCCACTTGGAGAGTCGAGACTGTGGAAAATACATGGCCACGTCCAGATTCGTATCATAGTGATAAATCTGGTTTTACAGTCTGTCTCAAAGTCCAAGAAAGGTTTGAACCGATTGAGGATGACTCGAGTCTTGCCTCAAGTTCAAACTTAGACATAAAGTGACAAAAGGAAGTTGGCAGCACACTGGCTCTGAAGGCCAAGTGGGAGATTGTTGGGATATGTCCTTCGATCCTACGTGTGCAATCGATAAAGTCATAAGGTCGTCTATGGATGTTAAATGATTATTTGATAATATTAAATTGTTGGGAACAATATAATATTGATCAATAAATCATACCTACAGGGTCACACACGGACTCAAAGATGATGTACGATGCTTGTTAATTATATTGATTTAGAATCAATATTTACGTGAATTTATATGCATGCATGGGATGCATTGCATGGCTTGCATGGATGCATGTCACTTAGTGTGACATGGCATGCCACACAAGCAAGAGAGACCACATCTTATGCCATTGTGGCATAGTGATGTGTACTTGACCTTTCATCTCCACATTACCCACCCATTATGTGATATAATGGTGCATATTCATTATGGGGGTTACAAGAGGGTAATGGAGATGGAAATGAAGGTATTAAGTAGTGAAAATCTGATTTTCACAATCACTTAATCACCACCCACGAAATTCACAAGTAAAAGAGAGAAAAGAGGTTGTTCTTGGAGAATCAACTCGATCAAGCAAGCAAGTCATCATCCGGGTTCGTGTGCAACACGTAGAGGCCGGGCCATTTGTGCGGCTTCAACATCCGGGCGATCTAGACAAGAGGAGTGACGAGGTCATTCACAAGGAGAGCTTCGAGAGGCTGATCCATTTGAGGTGGTTCAATCGACTCAACACCACCTTCATCAACATCAACGAGGCACGCTACACCGGTTGTAAGTGTTCTCGTTAATCCCTATATATATATATTGGATGTATATATATAAATGTGTCTATACATATAATGTGTGCCTAGATCTTCATGTTGTTCGTGTTCTATTGTTTTACACGCTTCCGCACACACGAACAAGGTAATCGAGCGATTGGATCGGCATCGAAAACCATCAGTACGAGTACTTCATTTGATGATTACTCGAGAAATGAATTAGAGTACCTGATGTGCCACAAAAGCAAGTGTTTTGACAAGTCAATGGACACTAAGCAATTGTGGAGAACCATCAAGGTATATCCATTTGTAGCCTGCGATTTGATCGCGGAGGCAAGTACCTATCTAAGGAACGCATGGCATACTGATCAGAGATTGGGATTTGATCCTAAATGACTACACCATACACTGTTGTGTAGAAATGGTGTGCCGTAAACAAGAAATGGAACTCTTATAGAAATAGTAAAAACATGAGTTATACGGAACTACCTATGTTCTATGGATATGTCTGGAAACAACGGCGCATTCAAATGCGGTTGTAGAATATCCTAGAAGAACAAAAGATGTGTGTTCAATAGTACTATGAACCAGAAGGACGTTACAAGTTCTAACGCCCGGTTCTTAGAGAAAGACTATATAATGAACCACAAGCCCAAGGTGACGTAATACTTTGAAATGAGAGAGAAAGATTAAGACTTAGAACCAGCCGAACCGAGTAGCGGTACACCACTAACTGCACCTACTGTTATCACTGTTTATACACCGGAATGCCGTTGTAGTGGGAGGTTGTGTGACAACCGGAGATATTCATAAGACTAGGAGAGTCTTCGGACTCTGGACCTAGTATACATGAAATCGATCCCTGGATCTACATAAAGGCCGTACTAGATATAAATGTGCCTTCTTGGAGAGCAATAAGGATTATTGCTAAGAGGCGAGATCATTTAGAGTACAAGCTTAGTTGATCCATTTATGGATTGAAACAAAGCATTGAGTTCGTGGTACTTGCAAATTGATGAGATAGTCCATTTTATGGATTCATCAAAAGCATAGACGAATTGTGTGTATTGGAAACGTGATGGAAAACAAGGTGGTGTTTCTCGGAGGTTTTATGTAGATGACACTCTTATCATTGGCAACAATGTAAAGATGTTGTCAGACATAAAATAATGGTTGTCTAGAAAAATCGATATATGAGATGAAGAAGAAGTTGGACATGTTCTTGAGATCTTGGATCTCTAGAAAGAACATTGTACTTTTCCTGGACATCTTACATATATGATTATGGTTCGTTTTAACATGCAATATTCCGAGAAAGGTTCGTTACCTTTCAGAGACGGAATGCATCTATCTAAGGATATGTGTTTTAGAACACAAAAGGAGATAGAAGCAATGAAAGCAGTTTCCTACACTTTGAGTGTGGAAAGCTTAATAAATGCATTGTTGAAAACAAAAACCTGATATCGGCTATGCGGTTAGCATAGTGGGAGGATATAAAGGTAATCCTGGAAAGGAATATTTGACTGCCGTAAAAGTACTTTCGAAGTACTGTTCTAGACTACGAAGCAGACGAGTTTTTCCTTTGGATTACATTCTCTTAGATTTCTAATCAAATGAGGACCGGTGTAAGTCGATATCAGGCTATGTGTTTCACTATTGAAGGAGAAGGAGTTTTAACATGGAAGAGTGATAAGCACGATGCTTTTCGGACTCTACCATGGGTAACCAAATAGCGGCCTCAGAGGCAGCGGAAGTTTTGGTATAACTCCGGGATAATCTCTGGGACTTAGAGGTGATTCTTAATTTGCCAAAAGGCTATGTGTATAGAGGTGCGATGGCAAATGGTAAGAAATCACAAGTCCATAAGTGTAAGATAACACATAGAGCAAATACCACCTGATACGAGTCATCGTCGAGGGAGACGACGCTGTAGTCACCAAGATAACTTCAGAGCGACAACCTAGAGTGCTCATTCACATAGTACTTCTTGGAAGTACAACTTAAGCACGTGATGAGTATGGGAGTCGGGAGTTTAGAGGAAATGACTAGACCTTAGTACAAGTGGGAGATTGTTGGAGTTGTGTACTTAATGTTTAGATTTAAGTAACGTAAACTCACGATCCATTGCCACTAATCTATTTAATTAAATAAACAATTATTTGCGTTTAATTATTTATAATTAAATATATGCAAATTATAGTCCTGGATTCTATACGTTGTAGTTAGTATGGTGTGTCGGGCCCACACAGAAGATCATACTATCGGTTACTCGTATTTAATCGAACAGTTGCTCACGACCTAGATGGACACGGACCAATCCATCGGTATAGTCGTTGTGTGAGAGAGAAAATAATTTATCTTAATTATTTTATCACACTTGTACACTTGGTGTATTGAGCGGATCGTTGAGATTCATCGATTAGGATTGCCGGCGATAATCGATTCGAGTCTCAGTGTATTTTATTCTTAATCCCCGAAACTATTGCGGGTGTGTATATTTAATATAAGTGACTTTGATTTACCAAAGGAATTAACCGATTTAATTATTGGGTTAATTACCGGTTAAATTGGGTCACTATATTTTATATATGGCATGCCGTGAATACTTGACGGGAAAGTGTATCCCGTAAGAGTTGATAATATCCCCGAGATGAGTTCATAAGGAATTATTATGTAAACCCTGCAGGTGGATTCGTTCCGAATAATAATTAAGGTTGAATGGTACTAGTTTCGGATATAAGAGATGAATAAATTAATTAGCAATAAATTAATTTTATTCATGGATATTTATATCTTAAATACACGGAATAAATAATACTACCGGAGAAATATTATTTGATATAATATGGTTTAATATTGGGAGTGCAATTAATTTTATATAGTGGAAAATAGAATTAATTAATATTGATAAGGATTAATGGACTTGAGCATTGGGCTCAATTTAATCTTCAATATTGGAAGCCCAATATTCCACCTCTTTAAGATCCCCTACGTAGCCTATAAAAGCACTACATGGTCTTCTCTATTCTCATAACTTGAAGATCACAATTCTAGAAAGAGAGAGAAAGTAGAGAGGAGGATCCATGGAGTTCGGTAGATCGTCGCCCACACGACGTCCGGGCTAGTGCAAGGAATACGCAGGAAGATCTCAAGGTCGTCAAATTGAGTTCTTCGTTTTTCCGAACAACGAGAACGAGGTAAATCGTAAAACTCTCTTTATGGTTTTATCGTTTAATTATCGTGAGAATATCATGAACCAAGATCCGAAAGACGCGACCCATGACGAGGACGAACCGGGCGGTGGTGGTCGAAGACCACCGGACCGCCGGCGGATCGTCGGCTCGGCTGGAGGGGTCGAGAGGGCGAGAGCCTCGGCTGGACGCCGAGACTCGATCGTGCCCTAGCTGGGCACGAACCCTTGCTGCCCGAGCAGCACCGCTCGCACGGTGCTACCTCCGCTCACGCGGAGGGGCTGCCGCTCGCGCGGCAGGACCGCCGCTCGCGCGGCGGTGGTTGCGGGCTGATCGCTAGCCACGGTTCAACCGTGGCTTGAGGGCGATCAGCGGGGCGTAGCTGGGATGCCCAGCGGGCTGCCAAGGGCAGCCCTAGGCGGCTGCTGTGATCAGCCGCGAGCCCCATGCGGGGGCTCGACCGGACAGCCGCGGGCTATCCCCGCGGCGGCTTGTTTGGTTGAGTCCGGCTTCGTGGTGGTTCGTGGCGGGATGTTCCGGCAACCGGGAGTCGATTGGAGTTGTCGTTCCGCAATTTGACAACCCGGATATTCGATCTTCAAAGGATTTCGGTCGGAATTAATTAGATAATTTATTTATTTAAATTTATTAATTCCGGGACATCGATTTCCAACAATAAATATCCGCCAGTTTCTCCGAATGTCATTATGAAAATATTATATGTGCCCTAATACCACCCTTGCGCTCGGAAGTGCTTAATAGGGTTTCAAAGTTACAGAAGGACATAAATATCCGTCAGTTTCTCCGAATGTCATTATGAAGATATTATATGTGGTTGCAGCAACGTATCCACTGTCAGGTTGGTCCAAGGATGACTTGGACACATGGTTGTAAGACCACCTATAACGTTATCATATAATTCACTTCTTTTGGTGATGCAACTCAAGGACCAGCAATTCCAAATTTATGATATTTTGTTTCCTTTTGTTCGTGACTTATTTTCCAAATTATTTCATTTGCTTTATTTTTAGGTTTTGTCTATTTAAAGGCCCCCAAAACATTGTTTTAATTAAGACTTTTGATAATAAAAATTATGTTTCGTGAGTTTTTATAAAATTCTCTTTGGGGTTCGAATTCTACCCGACTATTCCAAAAAATTCAACCGACGAATCAACGAAGCAACCCCCCCTTCGTTCGTGTGTCTTCCTCATCCCAGAGTTGCTGCGTCAATTTCACGTTGGGGTTTAGGACATCGATCCTAAATCATTTCGTGGGTTAGATCCAGAGGTTTTGGGACCTTCCATTCTGTTCTTGTTCTTCTTCTTTCTATCGATCCCCAACGAGGTTCGTATCATTTGGTATCAGAGTCCAAGTTAGGGTTCTTTGTTTCTTAATAAGTATCCTCGTTTTTTTA
This sequence comes from Euphrasia confusa, assembly GCA_954870475.1. Classification (NCBI taxonomy): domain Eukaryota; kingdom Viridiplantae; phylum Streptophyta; class Magnoliopsida; order Lamiales; family Orobanchaceae; genus Euphrasia; species Euphrasia confusa. Next base: position 26,054,470 of record OX940964.1, read on the forward strand.
TTTATTTCTTTCTTTTCGTTTTTTCTTCTTGTGAAAAAAAAATATATTTTTTCGAAATTATTGTTCATCCGACAGTTACTTTTCATCCAAAAAAAAAACCAAATTCATGATGCCTGAGGTTGACAATGTTGTTAAAAACCCAAGCTCAATTTATCGGGGAGAGCTGCGGTTTGAAATGAGGGAGTTCATTAAGTCGGAGATGGAGGTGGTGCGTGAACGACTCACTGCCCTAGAGGAGAGACCTCATCGTGATTATGCAGGGTATCGGAGAGATGGAGAATACCGAGGAAGAGTCGATTTCGGTGGAGTCCGAGGAAGAGTCGGCTTCAGTGGAGTGCGAGGATGAGGATTCGGTGGAGTCCAAGGACTTTCTTCCCATTAATAGATGCACGCATGTGGTTGGTGCAGTCGAGGATCAGCGATTGGAGTTACCCCTGGTGAAACAAGCAGTGACAGAGGGGCAGCCGATGTTGGTGATGATGTGCAAGAAGGATCTGTTTCTCACTAAAGATCTATCATCTCTACGCCTTTCTATTCTTTTTATTTTGCAGGAATTTCATGATGTCCTCCCTGATGATGTATCTCCTGGTTTACCACTACATCGAAAGATTGAACATCAGACTGACGTGGTTCCGAGTGTGTTCGTGAGAGTGGTGTTCGAGTCTGGCATCGACATGGATTTGAGGACAAATCCTCTTGAAGAGAAGGGGAATGATGCAACCCAAGGACCAACAATTCCAAATTTATGATATTTTGTTTCCTTTTGTTCGTGACTTATTTTCCAAGTTATTTCCTTTGCTTTATTTTTAGGTTTTGCCTATTTAAAGGCCCCCAAAACATTGTTTTAATTAAGACTTTGGATAATAAAAATTATGTTTCGTGAGTTTTTATAAAATTCTCTTTGGGGTTCGAATTCTACCCGACTATTCCAAAGAATTCAACCGACGAATCAACGAAGCGACCCCCCCTTCGTTCGTGTGTCTTCCTCATCCTCGAGTTGTTGCGTCAATATCGCGTTAGGGTTTAGGACATTAATCCTAAATCATTTCGTGGGTTAGATCCAGAGGTTTTGGGACCTTCCATTATGTTCTTGTTATTCTTCTTTCTATCGATCCCCAACGAGGTTCGTATCATTGGGCAAGCCGGAAATTTCATCAGTTGGGGCACCCATCATCGTGTTGGGCTCGCTCTGATACCATGTCAAAGTTGGGCCAATAACACCTTAAAAGACCTTGTTAAGGTGATAAGGTTGTCCAACTTATATTTGAACTATATACAACCGATGTGGGATACTTAACATGTAATCATATAGTAATACTCTCAATATCCTGGAGGTGGATGTGAGATTTCTATGGCCACGTGGTAGTTGGCATAATGCTGTTTTACGGGCTTCTAGTCGATGGCGTGGGAAGCACTTAATATCCTGTGCGTATCGTGGACTTCTCGCTGCTCTGGTCTACTTTATCTGGCTCGAGAGGAACACGAGGATTCATGAGGCTCATTTGGTTTCCCCTAGAGTGGTGGCCTCTCAAGCGATTTATATCATTCAGTAGAGGATCCGCTCATTACGACTCCCAGACTCTCTTCAGGCACGTGCATGCAGAGAGTATGTCATATAGCCTGGTGATTGTGTTTGTATCTTTAGTGCTATACGTTTAGTTTGGTTGGTTGAAGAGCTAGTCTGTTAGCTCCGTGATGCGGTGGGGGATTCATCCCCTAGCGCTGTAATGTATCTGAAAATTACGTCTTCAGCGTAGGATACCAATTTTTCGTGAAATTGGTCTTAAACTCGAACGTCAGCAGCTTCAGTCGATCAATCTCACAAAGTGAAGATAAAGTATGTGAAGACAAAGTTTATGTAATATATTTCATTTCATTGAAAACAAAACGAAACTATTACAAGGAGTATGGTAGGCAAAGTGATTACAAGAAGTTTCCCGAGTGTCGCAACACTCCCACTTACTAGTAACCTAGCACTAGTGCACCTAGAGTTAAATCTCCTAACTCTAATCTTGGCGTACAGCGCAAACACACTACACAAACTCACAGCTCTAAGCTGTAGGATACGATTCTAAAAATCAGATTTCGTTCTCTCAAAATCGTCAAGTGATGGCACGAAAGTCCATGGGTATATATAGGCAGCCCGCACATGTGAGGTGATGACGTGGCACAATCTCATTCGTCACATGCTTGGCTGATGTCACTTCTCCATGGATGACATCACTATTGTAGAACTTGGATTCTTGAATCTTGGAATCTTGAATCTTGGATTCTTGAATCTTCGAATCTTGAATCTTCAATTTCAAAATCAAACTTCAATTTCAATTCTTGACTCCATCGATCTCAAATCTTCATCTTCAATTTTATTGTGAAAATCACTAAGTGTTGAAGCCTCGAATTTTCATCGTCTTCACGGTCGTCGAATGTCATTGAGGTTGAAATACAAAAACGCTGAACTCAAACACATGAGTCATAGTCGCCGTTCGCTGGATTCAAGGACACGGGTCGCCAGTCGCCAGATTTGGGATGGAGTCGCCAGTCGCCGGGTTGCATGCACGCGAGTCGCCAGTCGCTGGATCTTGATGTAGTCGCCAGTCGCCGATTTTTCCTGTCGCCAGTCGCCGGTTTTACCTGTCGCCAGTCGCCAGGTTCAAGTGCGTTCGCCAGTCGCTGGATCTTGATGCAGTCGCCAGTCGCCGGTTTTTCCTGTCGCCAGTCGCCGGATCCAGGTGCAGTCGCCAGTCGCCGGTTTATGGGCAGGGAGTCGCCAGTCGCCGGTTCCGGGGCATGAGTCGCCAGTCGCTGGTTTTGATGCAAGTTCACAATCCAGCGACTCCAGTCGCCGTTCGCCGGTTTTGATGCTTGTCTTCAAAATCGGCGACTCCAACCTTTAACCCTGAAATCAAAGACAAAAAACAAAACACGAAATATGTTGTCGCCAAAACCAACATTTACAGTATCATACAATTTTTTCTTTTTATGTAATTGATCTTTACCAAAAAAATATAGTAATACTTAATATTTATGTTTACATTATAAATGTAAGAGTTGGTATTGATTGTATTAATATTACCTCATAATAATGAATCGCTCACATAAATGTCTAACAAAATTGATAAGATATGCCAAGTGTTTAGAATTTCTCCGACCGCGGCGGAGGGGTTCGACGCGAGAAAGCCCTTTAGGGTTTGAAGCAAATCGGCCGAAATTGGGGATGACGGAAGGGTGTGCGGCGCTCAATTCGTTGACCAGATGCCAAACGCCGTTGACTGGAAAGTGGCCCACGCCGGAGTCGAGGGCCTCTCCGATGAGTTTAGGGGCAGCGTTTAGGATTCTTGGATCTTGCAAGTGACAGCGAGAATCGAAGAGCTTTATTAATTAATTGCTGTGAAATTTTTTATCATAATTTCATAAACTTTGCCTAAGTGCCTAAGTGATTAGAAATCAAGCAATTTAGTACTTTAAAATTCTTTAAAAAATAAAAAAAAAATATTAGAACATAATTATGTTTTTTTTAATTCTTAAAATGAAAATAAAAATTGGAGCATTATGTTTTACTAAATTGATTTTGTTAGATACTTATTTTTTTTTAATTACAACACTAAAAAAACTTTATAAATTAGAATTAGTTGTAATAAATTGATTTTGTTAGATACTCTTCATAAATTAGAATTAGTTGTAATAAATTAAATTTGTTAGAACGTTACCAAACATCATAATTGTAGAAATATGTTCGAAATTCTAAGGCAGGGCGTTGCGCAGCAGGGCGCTGCGCAACAGGGCGTTGCGCAGCTGGCGTTTCCTGGCAGGATGCAGCATCTCCTATTTTTGGTAATAAACCAAAAATTGAATATCTCTTTCCATACTTATCCGATTGAGGTGATTCAAAAGGCTACGGAATCCTTGGAGCACAAGGAACCTATTCCTACCATAAATCGACGTCCAGGTCCTCTATAAAAGGACGCTCGATCAGATGCATCGAGAGAGAGAAAGAGAGAAAGGAACACGTCTTCTTTAGAGATTAAACTTGTAATCGCTTACACCGAGTTTGGTTCTAGGGTTACTAGGAACAGTTGTAATCTCGTTTTTCAAATAATAAAGAAGAAACACCCTCTCCCCGAGCACGTAGGTTTCTGCTGCTGCGCAGCACGAAACCGAAGCTCGTAAATCTTGTCTTGTGCTTTCGTTTTTCTTTGCTTTTGTGTTCTTGTGAGTTCATATACGTGAGAGATCGTGAGCTTGAGAGTCAAGTCGTATTCGTGCGGTTTTGGATTATTCATATTCGTGTGGTTTATGAAAGTTTAGTTTAATCGGATTTATTCGGTTATTCTAGACCTTGTTGCGCGAATCCTCAACAAGTGGCGCCGTCTGTGGGAAGATAAATCACGAGGAGAAGATGAAGTCTGGATCGTCGAAGTATGAAGTTGAGAAGTTCACGGGCAAGAACGATTTTGGTCTTTGGAGGATCAAGATTAGGGCAATACTAACGCAGCAAGGATTGGCGGCAGCGCTACTGCCACCGGGCAGCACTAGAGGTGCTGGAAAAGACAAGGGAAAAGGTCCAGAGGCCAAGAAGGATGAGGTAGAGGAAGCTGCCGTGAAGGCTGCAGCAGGCGCTGCTGCAGGGGCTGCGTCAGGCGCTGCTGCAGGGGCTGCAGCAGGTGACATCGATGAGATTTCAGACATGGCACGGGCTGTGATATTTCTGAATCTAGGAGACAAGGTTTTAAGGGAAGTGAAAAACAAGGCTACTGCATATGACCTATGGCAGAAGTTGGAGAGTTTGTATCTTACTAAATCCTTGGCAAATCGATTGTACTTGAAGCAGAAGTTGTATGCCTTCAAGATGGTCTCGGACAAATCCATCGTGGATCAGATGGATGACTTTGTGAAGATTCTTGATGACCTGGAGAACATTGATGAGAAGTTGAAGGAGGAAGATCAAGCATTGCTCTTGTTGGGATCACTGCCTTCATCCCTCGATCAATTTAAGGATGCCATCATTCTTGGCAGGCAGCATGCTCTAACATTGGAGGAGGTACAAGTTGCCCTAAAGACTAAGGAGCAACAAAAGAAGGACTCCAAGAAAGATCATCCTGCTGCAGCTGAAGGATTGGTAACGGTGAACAAGAATTTCACAAAGAAGAAGAATCAGAAGAAGGGCCAAAAGAGTGAGAACAAAGCATCATCCAATGGTGACTCAAAGTGTTATCATTGTAACAAAATCGGTCACTTTAAGAGGGATTGTCGTCTCTTAAAGCAGCAGCAGAATCAGGGCAACAATCATGCTGATGTTGCGGAGGCAAGGGCAGGGGCAATCGATGCTGAAGTCCTAAATGTCACTTCGAGGAAAGAGACGGAGTGGATTCTAGATTCTGGCTGCACATTCCACATGAGCCCCATGCGGCAGTGGTTTGAAGGTTTTGAGGATATTGATGGAGGTTCGGTCATTCTTGGAAATAACCTAGCATGCAAGGTTGAGGGTATTGGCACCATTCGTCTGAAGTTGGTTGATGGCTCGGTGAAGCTTCTAACCAAGGTGAGATATATCCCGGAGCTCAAGAGGAATCTTATTTCCCTTGGTCAATTTGATAGCTCGGGATATAATTTTTGTTCTAGTGGAGGATGCCTCCAAGTGAAGAGAGGCAGCACGGTAGTGCTAGAAGGAGAGAAGAGGAATGAGTTGTATTATTTGAAAGGCAGGGCAGTGGCTGTTGTAGGCAGCACTGCGGTGGCAGCAGCAGGTGATGCAGCAGCTACAGGAATTAACGCAGCACCTGCTGCAGGGACTGCTGCAGGGGCTTCAGCAGGGTCTGCAGTCACATCTAGTGACAAGATCTTTCTATGGCACAAAAGGCTTGGACATCTTGGAGAGAAAGGGCTGCTAGAGCTGGCAAAGCAAGGGGCATTCTCAGGTGATAAGATGCGCAAGCTCAAATTTTGTGATCGTTGTGCTCTAGGCAAGGCTGCAAGAGCGAGCTTTGGCACTGGGAGGCACACAACCAAGGGCTGCCTTTATTACATTCATTCCGATCTCTGGGGTCCATCTAGAACGAAGACGAAAGGTGGTGGAAAGTATTTCTTGTCCATCATTGGTAAAGGCAGCAACAGGCATAGTTGCTGGGGTAGCCACTGCGGCAGCAGGAACTACCAGGAAGGCAGTGACAGCAGTAATGGCTTAAGGACTGCGGTAGAGATTGCGGAAGCAGAGACTACCATGATTCCAAGACCTCGGGATGATCAAAACATCGCTGAGGGTGGAGGCATCAACGAAGATTACGCTCGAGGCAACAGCGTAGGCATTGTCAAAGGCAGCGGCAGAGGCAGTGGCATTGACTGCAGCATCAACTGCGCTGGGGTAGGTCGCATCATCGACTACCATATTACCAAACCTAAAGATGAAGGAAACATCGTTGAAGGTGGAGACAATGGCCAAGGCATCGTCGATGGCAACGGCAGAGGCAGCAGCAATGGCATTGCTATTGATTGCGGCAACGAATGTCGTGGGGTAAATTGCAGCAGCAATTACCGGATTAAAAGTCTTCAGGATGATCAATACATCGCTGAAGGTGGAGGCAACGCTGAAGGTGGAGGCAACGCTGAAGGCATCAGCTGCAGCAGTGGCAGTGGTTCTGAAGGCAGCAGCTGCAGCAGCGACTGCCATGAAGAAAATCGTAGCAACGATTACTATGTTGATGTTGATCAACATAAAACTGATTTGGGAGGATATCAGTTGGCAAGGAATAGAGAGAGGAGAGTCATTCACCCACCAAAGAGGTTTGCACAAGCCGATGTTGTTTGTTATGCCCTTATGGTGGAAGAGGAAGTGGATAGCTATGAACCTTCATACTATTCGGACGTGGATGACATGCTCATTGCTGCACAATCAAAGGTCGAGGTGGAGGCATTGAAGAGACTACTAAAGGCAGAGTTTGAGATGAAGGACTTAGGTGAAGCAAAAAGGATTCTTGGCATGGATATTGTTAGGAATAGGAAGGAGGGTTCCCTAGTCTTATCTCAACAAGATTACATGGTGAAGGTGCTACAAAGGTTCAACATGTATGAAGCTAAGAGTCTTTCAACTCCTCTTGGGCAGCATATGAAGCTTTCTATTTCGGACTGCCCTGCAGCAGGGCCTGCCGCAGCAGCAATGGCTGCAGTGCCTTATGCAAGTGCAGTAGGCAGTCTCATGTATGCAATGGTATGCAGCAGGCCGGACATTGCCTATGCTATGAGCGTAGTATCACGCTTTATGAGCAATCCTGGTAGGAGTCATTGGGAGGCAGTGAAGTGGTTGTTGCGATATCTTAAAGGCAGCGTGAGCAAGGGAATCATATTCAAGAAGATGGAGGTCAAAGGTGATTCTCTAATTGGATATGTGGATGCGGATTTTGCTAGTAATCTTGATACTAGAAAATCTGTAACGGGGTATGTGTTTACCTTGTTTGGCTCGGCAGTGGTTTGGAAGGCAAACCAGCAGGCAGTGGTTGCGTTGTCAACTACGGAGAGCGAATACATTGCCTTGACTGAGGCAATAAAGGAGGCAGTGTGGTTGAAGGGTATAGTTCAAGAGCTTGGGGTGTCACAAGAGGTAATCTCGGTTAATTGTGATAGTCAAAGTGCCGTTCACTTGGCGAAGCATCAAGTATTCCATGAGCGGACCAAGCATATTGACGTGAAGCTACATTTTGTTAGAGACTTGGTGGATAAAAGAGTTGTCAAGGTGGAGAAGATTGCTAGCGAAATCAATCCAGCCGATAGCTTCACTAAGTTGCTTCCGGGGAAGAAATTCAGTCTATGCCAGCAGCTCGTATCGCTGCTGGACATCTCGCAATGCTGAAATTGCGCAGGGGCTGCGGCAGGCAGACTGCCGCAGGGGCTGTGGCAGGCATCATGCTGCTGCAGGGGGGCCAAGTTAGGCAGCGAGATTCAGACTGCTGCAGGCAGTGCTGTGAGTTGCTAACTTGATGAAGTCGTCTCTGGAGGTTTCTGGAGGTGCGGGAAGGTGGAGTGACATCTACTTTCGGATTATGACGTATGTCGTGTACAGGTTCTTGATGCCGCATGGTGGTGTTGAAGAATTTGGGAATGCAATACCTATGGCAGGTGTTGCGGTAGTATTGGGCATGGCATGTTATGTCTAATGTCAATACTAGGAGAAATATGATCGGGTATGATCATATGGGATCAGTGTGATTCGAAATCATACTGGACTGGAGTCGAATGATCGGTTTTGATCATGGCATGGTGAATAAGGTGTCGTAGCAAAAGGAGCTGTTTAGATTTTGGCTTGTCTGGGTTGAGCAGTACTTGATCACTACTGCAAGATGGTGGACATGGGTTTAGAAGTTTGAACAAGGTGGAGATTTGTAGAAATATGTTCGAAATTCTAAGGCAGGGCGTTGCGCAGCAGGGCGCTGCGCAACAGGGCGTTGCGCAGCTGGCGTTTCCTGGCAGGATGCAGCATCTCCTATTTTTGGTAATAAACCAAAAATTGAATATCTCTTTCCATACTTATCCGATTGAGGTGATTCAAAAGGCTACGGAATCCTTGGAGCACAAGGAACCTATTCCTACCATAAATCGACGTCCAGGTCCTCTATAAAAGGACGCTCGATCAGATGCATCGAGAGAGAGAAAGAGAGAAAGGAACACGTCTTCTTTAGAGATTAAACTTGTAATCGCTTACACCGAGTTTGGTTCTAGGGTTACTAGGAACAGTTGTAATCTCGTTTTTCAAATAATAAAGAAGAAACACCCTCTCCCCGAGCACGTAGGTTTCTGCTGCTGCGCAGCACGAAACCGAAGCTCGTAAATCTTGTCTTGTGCTTTCGTTTTTCTTTGCTTTTGTGTTCTTGTGAGTTCATATACGTGAGAGATCGTGAGCTTGAGAGTCAAGTCGTATTCGTGCGGTTTTGGATTATTCATATTCGTGTGGTTTATGAAAGTTTAGTTTAATCGGATTTATTCGGTTATTCTAGACCTTGTTGCGCGAATCCTCAACAATAATTTATAATGTACATGTTCTTTTGTTTTTGAAAGCTTCGTAATAATAATAACACAGTATTTAATTTAAAGATAAAATAATATATGGGCCGGAGAGTTACAATTTTTTTTATTAATAATGTGGTCTGCAAAATCAATGTCCTTCCCAAGCTGAAGCTGCTGCCTGAAAAACTCGACTTGGTCTGCAAAATAAATGTGGCGTCCAATGACGACAGATGGAAGGACTGAGCTTTGAGCTCTCGATGGCATGTTGTGGCAATGCCTTCACTATGGTGGGAGGTGGAGCACACATTATAGAACCTATATCTGTGATTGCTTTCCGGCCTCAAGTCGTGGTGGGGTTCGATGGGCAACGACACAAAGCGAAAATTAATTTAATCGAACTGAACTGATATCTAGCTACCTTTAAATTTCAATATAAATTCATCACTAATTAAAATCATATAAAATTTTGTGCGCGTACTAGATATATACATACAAAAAATTAAAACATGGGAAAGGCAACTTACGACTTGCATGTTAAACTAAATCGATTCTAACTGAGAAACAAGTTAATCTAAACACATTCAATGGAAATGTTTGTTCAAAACCTAAACCACTCCTAACTTTAGTAGTCCTTAATTTAATTTAGACATTTATCTATAAGACATCTTTCTCTATATACAAAATGTATGTGTAAACCTAAATTAAATGAGTCCTAATTGGAGTTAGCAGGGGTGGATCATTTCAATTCTATCCAATCAAGCATCATCCATTTTGTTCGTTCGATTCATGTAAAAAAACGAAATGAATGATGCGAGATTAGATAGAATCGACAAGGATTCTTCTAAATGAGGTAAAAATAAAATATAATGATATACTATTAAGTTTTTTCAAAAACAATTACCCTCAAATCAGATAATGTAAAATTGTTTGATTAGAATAAACAACACATAATTTAAAAATATTGTCGTTAATTTGATAATTGTTTAATATAAGATCAATTTATTTGAATATTTATTTATTTAGTTGTCAAAATTGGAGAAACACATGAAGCGTTTAGTAGCACAAACTCAATTTAATCGTTCCCACCCATTTTTTGAATTTTGATTTTATTACCGTAAATTATAAGATTCTTGATCGATCCGTAATTAATTAATAACAATCATAGGTAAGTATACTGAATTTATTTTTATTTTTTCATGAGCTTTTATATATTTAGATATAAAAAATTTGGTACTATTATAAATTACAGAAAAGATAAATAATTGAGACATGAAATATTAATTATTTGTACTTTTTAATTTTTAATTATAATTTTATTTTTATTATTCAAGTTACTTTTTTATTTTATTAATAATTGTTTTACTTTTTCATTGAAATATATAATTTTAATTTTGCTTTTTTTATAAAAAAATCTAAAAAATAATCTGTTTTTATTAAATTTCGTGACCGGGCAGCGTATTATTTAAAAATAATTTAGAGAATAGAAAAAAAAATGAAAGTGCGGAATTTATCTACTATATCGTCCACCACCGCCCATATAAAACTATCGTCACTTAACAATTTACTGTTACTGATTGATAATTCATTTTCATATTTAAGAGCAACAAACAAAAACAGTTACGTCCACTCCTTCTCTATAAACTTCTATTCCTATACATATTATAATGTATGTATAGCTTACGTGTCGCTGTAATCTTCACACAATTTCTAGTCCCGCGGACTTATTAGAATATTCAAATATAATTAGGAAATCCATTTGAAAATAACGTCTTCTGGGAGCAAAATTTTGTTGAAAAATCATTCAAAACAATAGAACTATTTAATGTTACTTTTGTCATTTAAGAAAATATTTCATTTACAATTAGACTTCAAATTAAAATAAAATACACCTCATTTTCAACCTTACCAAAAGAGTGTTTTTATATATTTTGATGCCTACACTATATTTAAAATACTTATAACTTATTATATCTACTTATAATTAATTCAACCATTTACAAGTTAATTCGTTTATTTAAAAATAAAATTTCCAAATTATTTTTATATTTTTATATTTTGAATAGATATGTAGTGTACTGTATATCGATATATCACATACTCACTAGTCACTAGTAAATAAAGGTCAATTACGATACACGTGGTACAATAATATTAATTTCTGCACGTAGGTGTGAACAAAATTAAATGAACCATTAAAATGACAATGCGGCACATACATACTAGATAGTAGATACTACCTCCCATTACACGAGAGCGAGATATCTATCTATATTATTATCTTCAAATTATGGTCGAGCCCCATGACCAATTACGTACTTTAGATGGATAGAATATTGATCGATCGATCAAGCTACCCCCAACAGATGCAAAACGTCATGTTTCTGTGAGCCTTTGATATTGAAATGAAACAACATTAAAGAACAACAAGAAAGAATATTTTCATTATTCCATAAATGTTGTGAAAAGCTGAGAAAGCTGCGAGCTACAGGTAGGTGTTTATATAGAGCACTACTAAAAAAACAGCCATAGAAATCGGGTATTACCTGATTTAAATGACTTGTGCAACCGATGTGTATGGAGCCGATGTCTATACTCCCATATTTCAGACATCGGTTTTTAACCGATATCTATATTAATATTTAAATCTGTGTTAATATTTCAGACATCAGTTATTAACCGATATCTATACTAACATTTAAATTTGTGTTAAATAGGAAAAGCGATATAATTGTGAACTTAAGAAATCGAGTATTAACCAATTTCGTTGCGAACACATAAACCGATATCTGATATATGCCGATCTCATTTAATTAACAAAAAGTGATGTCTTTTACAGTTTGATAGATCTTTTTACTCTTTTACAAACGATGTCCTTAACACTAAAATCACACCAAATATAAAAATATATTAATAAAAACATTAATACCATAATATTAATTTGTTTCAATAACATCCTTAAACATTGTCAATATTAACCAATATCCAAGACATTCGATCAAACACCGATATAAATCCAAAACATAATCAAAAATAAACATCATAAATAGCCGATAAACATTGGTGTCTTCTAATCGATCCAAGTTGCCTTTTCACCACCTCCACCATGAATGCATACCTATCTGCAGCTTCACCGATCTGTGAAAAAAAGAGAGGGAAAGAGTGAGTTTCTTGTTCACTAAATAGATTTGATTAGTAAGGAAGTACATGAATAAACTAAAATTGCAGAAAATACATGCTAATTGTTCTTAGCGAAATGAAGAATTTTAGAAAATACATGAATAAACTAAAATTAACCAAGTTCCACCCATACAACTTTCAAATCTTTTGGGAGACGGCGAACCGAACAAAATAGAATCGAATCAACAGGGAAAATAAAATGCATACCGAAACTTCAAACATCAAACCAAAAACAAAAATTGAATATTCAAACCTTGAATAAAGCTAATGAGCACAGTACCTCCAAAACCATCAATTCCACTTGTCTCTCCCTTAACTGTAAATCATATTCTTCTTTGAGCCAACTTCCAATTTCACATTTTTCAACTCTTTGTCGACCTCCTCGCAATAAACGAAATATAAACCATTTAAATCAAACATAGCTAACAATGTCTTCAGAAAAACAACTTCAAACAACAATCCCTGAAAAAAACTCCAAAACAAATCTTCCAGATAAGGTACATCAGTAAGTGACTAAGTAATTCAGCCACAGAATAATTCCAAGAACAAAAAATCATATACCCATAACCTAATCGTAACGAATCCGAAAATGTCTACAACATACATCAATAAACTAATTGCTGAAATTCTCAAAACAATCAAGAGGGGATTCAAAAGCGACTAACCGTCCTGGGGATTGCTCTAGTTGACATAGCCATAGCCAAGGCTGCGGCGAGTGTTCTGGTCACGGCAAACCCTACCGGAAACGACCTTCCCAACCTGATTGAACAGATCGTAGAGCTGCGAGTCGGTCACATTGACGTCCAAGTCGCCCACGTACAGAGATGTCGTCGAAAATACTAAAAAGGAAAAGCATATTATCAGATTACTAAAAAGGAAAACCCCAAGTCAGCGAGGGAAGCCCTTGACCCTCGAATTGAAAGAGGGGATCCCGTCGATGGCGAATTCAGCCGGGTGCTGTTGCGAGAACAACGAATCGGAAATCGATTCGAGTTGGGAGAGCGCGAGCAGGGTCTGGGCTCCGATTTGCTTATATCTGGCGGTCATCTTCGAGTATATGAGTTGGGCGAGGGCTCCCGGCTTGAGAAAGGTGTAGAACGCCGGCCCCGACGATGTCGCCCACGTACAGATATTGTCGTCGAGGGTCTTTTTGTCGCCGTTGAATCCAGGGAAGACGATGCCGGCGGTGCTGGAATCTTTAAGGGGGAGCCACCCTGGGCTCGAGGTCGGGAGAGATACAGGGAATCAGCGGCGGCGGAGGCGGGGGCGAATTGGACGGAACTCGAGGGATGAGATTGGAGAGGGGTGGCGGAGGAAGAAAGTGAGGGCGGCTAGGGTTTTTTTAGGAGTGGAAATGGAGAAGAAGATGTGTTGGAGTTTGAGGGGATGAAATTATAATAAGGGAAATTTTAAGTTAGATTTTTTTTTAATTTTTTTTATATCATAGTTAAATCGATTCTATGTTTGCAACCGATCATATAGACTAAGGATTTTTTAAAATTATCAGTTAAATCGCTTACAAAATATAAGTGATTTAATTGTTTTTAAAAACGACCACATTTAAATCGCTTTCATTTAAAAACGATATAGTTATTCAAATTTAAATCAGTATTTTTTAAACTGATAAAAATATATATATTTATATCGGGCGCATTTGGAGATGATTTAAATGAAGTGATGTCTATGACTCTGTTTTTAGTAGTGGAGACAAAACCCTAACCTAGCATGAAAGTGACGACTGAGATAAGGCCACGTAGTCTAACATCTAAGATCACATGCAGACAAAATACTACAGCTCATATAGCTGAGATAAATAAATAATGAGGAAATGATTAAGTTGTTTTATGTATTCCAACATTCCCCCTCAATTGGAGCGAGGTGAGAGGCACTACACCAAGCTTGAGTCGAAGCCGAGAGAACAATTGCTGACTTAATGGCTTTGTGAGGATATCTGCAGTCTGATTAATGGAAGGAACAAAGGAAACCTGAAACACCTTCTTTTGAACTAAGTCCTTGATGAAGTGAAGATCCAACTCAATATGTTTTGTGCGCGCACGGAAATCAATATTTGAGGCAATAGCAATGGCACTTTGATTGTCTACCCAGATTGTTGGAATGGTAGAAGGGAGAGCATGCAACTCAGACAGAAGTGCCTTTAACCAGACAACTTCAGAAGCAGCATTGGCTAGACTCATATACTCAGCTTCATCACTGCTTCTTGAAACTGAAGCTTGCTTTTTAGATGACCAAGAAATGTGTTAGGGCCTAGAAAGGTGCAAAAACCAGAGACTGATTTTCTATCATCAATGTATGAACCCCAGTCTTAGTCAGCATAGGCTCTAAGAGAGAGACTAGAGGCAGGAGATAATAGGATCCCTTGATCAATGGTGCCTGCTAAATATCTTAAGATTTTCTTCACAGTCTTCCAATGAGTGTCAAGAGGACACTGCATAAATTGACAGACCTTGTTTACACTGAATGATATATCAGGTCTTGTGAGAGTTGCATACTGGAGAGCTCCCACAATACTCCTATAAAGAGTGGCATCCACAGTTGGTTCTCCTTGGTATTTAGATAATCTGAGAGAAGAGACCATAGGAGTTGTTGTGCCTTTTGCATCACTCATACCAGCCCTGCTGAGAAGATCCAGTATGTATTGGCCTTGATTCAAATGAAGACCAGTGAATGTGTAAGTTGCCTGAACACCAAGAAAATGATGAAGTGTGCCAAGATCTTTAAGAGAGAATTTCTGATCCAAAGCTGATATCAATTCTTGAATACCAGCAGTGTTACTTCCAGTAATTAAGATATCATCTACATATACTAGAATCCAAATACAACCTTTGAAATTTTGTTGAATGTAGAGAGATGCATCACGTTGACTTTTTTGACCGACAATACATAAGATAAACAGTATACAAAAATTATGAAAAAAATATTAAAATAAAATTTAATAGTTAAATTTTATTTTAGTAATTTTTTTATAATTTTTGTATACTGTTTATCATATATATTGTACGGTCAAAAAAGTCAACGTGCCTATAGCTCTTAGACAGAGAGAGCATGTCATGGAAAAACATCATTACTTTACAAAATACAAAAGTCAAGCTCCTATTATATGTGAGGAATAGAAGTACTATTTACTACATTAAACATATAATTACTTGTATGAAACAAAGAATGTGTTGGAATGTACACAAGATTTGAATTCTAGAAGTGTTTCTATACATTCTGGAAGTCTGGGCAAAGTGACCATCTCATCGCGGTTTGAGTTTGGGCAAAGTGGCCATTCCAGCATCTCATTTAAATCTGCCGCCAACAAGGCAAAACGGTGTCGTTTTACCTGGGTTCACAGAAATGTCGCGGCGCACTGGATCGATCCTCTCTCACGTGTTAGTGGATGAAAATGAGAGATTCAAAGTGCTCCAAGTTCCTCGCCAGCTCACGCACAGCATGACGATCACAATTTCTGTTAGAAATGTGTGGTGTGGATTTGCCCAATCTAATTTGATCGTAGGGTTCTTACGGATTTCAGATTTGGGGTTTTTTGTGTGCGTGAGTATAAATGTAATTCACCGTGTGTGTGTGATGTAGAGCTGATACTGAACTCATATTCATAGCCTTGAGAGCTTGAATAACACGCTAGAACCACCTCCCTCCCCGAGCACGTAGATCGGTTTTCAATCGATCGAAGCTCGTAAAATCGTGTGTCATTTCGTGTGATTTCTTTTGTGTTGTGTTCCTGGAAGTTCAGAGATACTTTTAGGATCCTTAGATCGAGCGTTTGTCTTCGTATCCCGATTTCACCATTTGAGCTCGAAGCTTCCGGCGCCAAGCTTTTGTGTCTCCCGCGGCTGCGATTGGTGGTGTTTGTTTTTCTTGTTCGAATCCTCAACAAGTGGCGCCGTCTGTGGGAATCAAATCCAGCTGCGGTGAAGATGATGAAGGGTGGATCCGCGAAGGTCGATCTGGAGAAATTCACGGGGAAGAATGACTTCAACCTCTGGCGAATCAAAGTGAAGGCGGTTCTGGTACAACAGGGTTTGATCTCAGCGTTAGATGCCCCGTTGCAGTCGTCAGCGCCAGAGGGCAAAGGGAAGGAGACGAAGGAGTCGAGCTCTGCAGAATCAACACCTGATCCAGTGGAGATTTCCATGCGTGCTCATAGTGTGATCATCTTGAGCCTGGGGGACAAAGTGTTGAGGGAAGTATGCAAGGAGTCGACTGCCTATGGTTTGTGGAAGAAATTGGAGAGCTTGTATATGACTAAATCCCTGGCAAACAGGTTATATTTGAAGCAAAGGTTGTATACCTTTAGGATGTCTTCGGATAGATCTGTGGTTGACCAGTTGGATGATTTTGTGAGGTTGTTAGATGATCTGGAGAATGTAGATGGTCAGATGAAGGAGGAGGATCAAGCACTGTTGTTGTTGAGCTCTTTGCCTTCATCATATGATCAGTTTAAGGATGCATTGTTGTATGGTAGGGTTCATGATTTGACTCTGGAGGAAGTGCAGGTTGCACTTAGGTCAAAGGAGTTGAACAAGAAGGGTCCTAAGGCCAATGAACAGCATCAAAGTCCAGAGGGTCTAACTGTCACAAAGAAGAAGTCATGGGGAAAGAAGGACAACAAGAAGAAACCACATGGGGGTGGTGATGCAGCTGCATCAACCTCAGAAACTAGGAAGTGCTACCATTGCAACAAGACAGGTTACTTGAAGAAGAATTGTTACCAGTTGAAGAATCAGCAGGGCAAAGGGAAAGAGCCAGCTCAATCCGTGGATGTGGTTGAGTCAACTTCTGATTTGGAGGATGCTGAGGTACTTGCAGTTACTTCTAACTCTAGAAATGAGGAGTGGGTGCTTGATTCTGGTTGTACATTTCATATGTGTCCTGTGAAGCATTGGTTTGAGGACTTTGAGTTCATAGATGGTGGTTCGGTTGTTCTTGGAAATAATCTTACATGTCAGGTGGAGGGTATTGGTTCAGTGAGGTTGAGACTCTCAAATGGATCAATCAAGAAACTGACTAAGGTGAGGTATATTCCATCCCTCAGGAGGAATTTGATTTCTCTTGGAATGCTTGACAGTTTGGGCATGAGTTTCAGTTCAGTTGGTGGTTTCCTTCAGGTTAAGAAAGGCACTATTGTGGTACTTGAGGGAGTCAAGAGGAATGACTTGTATTTCTTGAAGGGTTCTACTGTTGTTGGTGAGAACTCCTTAGTTGCTGCCTCAGTGAAGGTGGAGTTATGGCATAGGAGACTTGGACATCTCAGTGAGAAGGGTCTTCATGAGTTGTCTAAGCAGGGTGCATTCAATGGAGGTCAACTTGACAGGCTCAAAGTATGTGAGTATTGTGTTCTGGGCAAAGCTACTAGGGCCAGTTTTGGAGTGGGAAGGCATACAACCAAGGGAGTGTTGGATTATGTTCACTCTGACCTATGGGGCCCAGCTAGAACAAATACCAAGAGTGGAGGCAGGTACTTCTTATCCATCATTGATGATTTCTCAAGGAAAGTATGGGTGTTCATTCTGAAGAACAAGAGTGATGCCTTTGAGAATTTCAGAGATTGGGTAGTTGAAGTTGAGAGGCAGACAGAGAGGAAGGTTAAAAACTTGAGGACTGATAATGGTCTTGAGTTTCTCTCTGAGGAGTTCAACTCCTTCTGTGTTGAGAATGGGATCTCAAGGCATAGGACTGTGGCTTCTACTCCTCAGCAAAATGGAGTTGCTGAGAGGATGAATAGGACCTTACTGGAGAGAGTAAGGTGTATGCTTCTGAGCTCTGGGCTAAGTAAATCATTTTGGGGAGAAGCAGTGACTACTGCAGCCTATTTGATCAACAGGAGTCCAGCTGCAGCTTTGAGCATGAAGACTCCTCAGGAAGTTTGGGCAGGGGAAGTTCCAAACTTTGAGAATCTGAGGGTCTTTGGCAGTTTGGCCTTTGCTCATGTGAGGGGTGACAAGCTTGAAGCCAGAGCACTGAGGTGTGTGTTTCTTGGTTACCCAAAGGGAGTAAAGGGTTACAGACTGTGGTGCATTGAACCTGGAAACCAGAAGTGTGTGGTCAGTAGGGATGTGACTTTTGATGAAGACACTATGCCCATGCTCTCTGAGAAAGAATCAACTGAGATGGATCAGTTTGAGGTGGAGTTACATGGTAGAGATGTACTCAAAGCTCAGAGAGGTGCCCAAGTTGAAGATGAGGATGACTTTGAGGTCAGTGATGAAGAGCCTGAAGTCAGTGATGGTTATCAACTTGCTAGAGACAGGGAGAGAAGGGTGATACAACCTCCTAAGAGGTATGCACAGGCAGATACAGTGTCTTATGCCCTATTGGTAGCTGAGAACATGGTTAGTGATGAGCCAAATTCATATTCTGAGGCATTGAGGTCCTCAGATAGGGCAAAGTGGCTTCTAGCTATGCAGGAGGAGCTCCAATCTTTGGATAGGAATCATACCTGGGATGTTGTGCAGAGACCTAAGGATCAAAGAGTGGTTGGCTGTAAATGGATCTTTAAGAAGAAGCAGGAAGGATCTGGTATAAGGTACAAAGCAAGGTTGGTTGCTAAGGGCTTTACCCAAAGAGAGGGAGTTGATTTCAATGAGATCTTTTCTCCAGTGGTGAAGCATTGTACAATCAGAGTCCTATTAGCCATTGTGGCTCAGTTTGACCTTGAGCTTCAACAGATGGATGTGAAGACTGCTTTTCTCCACGGGGAGTTGGAGGAGAAGATCTATATGAGGCTGCCTGATGGTCTAGAGGGGTGCTCTGATGTCAACAAGGTGTGTTTGTTGAAGAAGTCCTTGTATGGGCTCAAACAAAGTCCAAGGCAGTGGTATAAGAGGTTAGACAGCTATATGTTGTTGATAGGTTTTGTGAGAAGCCAGTTTGACTGCTGTGTGTATCTCAAACTGAAGACAGGGAGGGTTGTTACCTATCTACTGCTCTATGTGGATGATATGTTGATTGCCAGTTGTTCCAAGGTGGAGGTAGAGTCATTGAAAAGATTGCTAAGTGCTGAGTTTGAGATGAAAGACCTTGGAGAGGCAAAGAAGATTCTGGGAATGGATATTTCCAGGAACAGGTCAAATGGGACTTTGTTCTTGTCTCAGACTTCTTATGTTGAGAAGGTTCTCAAAAGGTTTTATATGCATGAGGCTAAGGCAGTGACTACACCACTTGGATCTCACTTAAAATTCTCAGTGGATCAGTCTCCAAAGAGTCAGTTTGAGGAGGTTGCCATGAGTAAGGTTCCTTATGCTTCAGCTGTGGGCAGTTTGATGTATGCTATGGTGTGTAGCAGACCTGACCTTGCCTATGCCCTAAGTTGTATCTCAAGATACATGGCCAATCCAGGTAAGTCACACTGGGAAGGTGTGAAATGGGTATTGAGGTATTTGAGGGGCACTTCTGAGTTTGGTTTGATGTTTAGAAGAGTGAGGAGCTCTGGAGATGCTCTTACTGGATATGTAGATTCTGATTATGCCAGCAATGTAGATACCAGGAAGTCACTCACAGGGTTTGTGTTTACCTTGTATGGTAGTGCTGTGGTCTGGAAGGCATCCCAACAGTCTGTGGTTGCTTTGAGTACTACTGAGTCAGAGTATATTGCATTGACTGAGGCAATCAAGGAGTCTATATGGTTGAGAGGATTGCTTGAGGAACTTGGAGTTCTGCAAGAAAGGGTATCAATGCATTGTGATAGTCAAAGTGCTGTGCATTTGGCCAAGCACCAGGTCTATCATGACAGATCCAAGCACATTGATGTGAGGTTACACTTTGTGAGAGATCTGGTTGACAAGGGTGTTGTCAAGGTGGAGAAAATTGCAACTGAAATCAACCCTGCAGACAGTTTGACCAAGAGTATCCCAAGTGATAAGTTTCAACTGTGTCAACAACTGGTCCAGTTGGTTGACATTCCACAATCTCAGTGAAGATGGTAGTGTGGAAGTGGCAGCAGGCATGATAGTTCTGCTGTGGTTGTCAAGTTATCCAAGAAAATACTCAAACAGGTCAGTTTTGAGCATTTCATGGTGATGACTTGATGGGTTTTTGACTCAGTGGTTTTCTGAGTGGTTTGGGCATGAGCAGAGGTTCATGTTGTTTATAGAGACTTGTATGCACTGAGGTTTGCATGGTTACTTCAGAGAATTGGATTTTGAGGCATGGAGTTCTTGGATTCAGTTTTCTGGTTTGGTCTAGTGACTTGGTGTTTCTGAGTTGCTAAGGGAGTTTGAGGCATGGTGATGTGTTGGGAAGTCACATTACATGTATGGAGTGTGTAGGTTCTGGCATTGGAGGTTTTGGTTCAGAAAATCCCAGTTTGTGTTCTTGGGTAAATTTTCTGGAAAAACCAGTTTGGCTTGCTATGGTTTTCTGCTGTTTGTGGAGGCTGTGGTTGGAGATAATCCATGGTCTATAGCTTGCTAGAAAGAGGAGAAGGAGAGGGATCTGCATTTACTATTGTGAGAGTTTGAATCTTGGTTGAGCTTCCAGGAGGATGGTCCAAAGTTGGCATTCTGAATCTTTGTTCAAGAACAGGTCAGTTTCTTGATTTTGATTCTGGGGGTGATCAGGTGTTGATTGGTTGATACATGATGTTTGCTGGGAATTGCAAATATTGTGTAAGGTGGAGATTTGTTGGAATGTACACAAGATTTGAATTCTAGAAGTGTTTCTATACATTCTGGAAGTCTGGGCAAAGTGACCATCTCATCGCGGTTTGAGTTTGGGCAAAGTGGCCATTCCAGCATCTCATTTAAATCTGCCGCCAACAAGGCAAAACGGTGTCGTTTTACCTGGGTTCACAAAAATGTCGCGGCGCACTGGATCGATCCTCTCTCACGTGTTAGTGAATGAAAATGAGAGATTCCAAGTGCTCCAAGTTCCTCGCCAGCTCACGCACAGCATGACGATCACAATTTCTGTTAGAAATGTGTGGTGTGGATTTGCCCAATCTAATTTGATCGTAGGGTTCTTACGGATTTCAGATTTGGGGTTTTTTGTGTGCGTGAGTATAAATGTAATTCACCGTGTGTGTGTGATGTAGAGCTGATACTGAACTCATATTCATAGCCTTGAGAGCTTGAATAACACGCTAGAACCACCTCCCTCCCCGAGCACGTAGATCGGTTTTCAATCGATCGAAGCTCGTAAAATCGTGTGTCATTTCGTGTGATTTCTTTTGTGTTGTGTTCCTGGAAGTTCAGAGATACTTTTAGGATCCTTAGATCGAGCGTTTGTCTTCGTATCCCGATTTCACCATTTGAGCTCGAAGCTTCCGGCGCCAAGCTTTTGTAGCTCCCGCGGCTGCGATTGGTGGTGTTTGTTTTTCTTTTTCGAATCCTCAACAGAATGTTTATTTTTAAATAACTAATTATATTGTTTAGTCAAGCATCCACAGTTACTCAACTATTGATTCGGTGGGTCAATCACTCAAAAATTAAGATTTTAATTAATAGTACTAGATTGGTCTCTTGTTAATAGTCACATTTCTTTTGGAATTTAAAAAAAAAAGTGTCATTATATTTGAGATGGAAAGAGTAGTATAATAGTAAACTATAGTAGCTAGGAATAAAATTTATACATTTACCAAACAAATAATTTTTCTAGAAATAAAATATCGCTAGAATTTAGTTGAATGTTGGTGTTGTGGAGACATAATTACATTGTACGTCAGAATAGATTTTGCTTGAGCACATTATGCATTAATTTATTACAAGTTGAGGAAAGAAGTCAATAATACAGTAGAATCCTATTTTTAACGGAAGGAGTACTATTAGTGTTATTAATATTAATACATAGTACTAGTATTTGTAGCCAAATCATTAGAACTCGTTCAAAAAATAGTTCGTATTCAAATTGAAAACACTTTCGAATTTATACATTTAAGATTTATTTAATTTGAAGAAAATTAGACAAAATACAAGTAGAGAAACATGTTTCTTTGGGAACGAGGAATATAATATATAATAATTTTTTTTTATTGTTTTGAATGTTTTTTTTTTGCTAGTTTTTTATTGTTTTGCGCATTTTTGTGTTTTTTTTTGTACTTATATTGATAATATTTATGTGAATATTTGTATACGTTAGTTTCTCTATTTCAGATCAATAGTCATATTTTTTTTGATAATTTTCAAAGATAACGTAACTATTTTGATATGAAACAGTAGTATTATGGTTGTGGTTTGACAAGTATTGAACGTGAATTGAACCAAAACAAGAAAAATGAAGGCTCTTACCCGCCCCAATTATGAGTTTGTTGAGAGAATTGTCATTCTGACTAAACAAAATGTTGGATCGTTCTCAAATTTAAACAATGTACGTGTCTACTGTCTAGGTCTTCATGAGCTACATTCTGAGCAAAAAAATGTTGGAAAATATAGAGCTCGGAGAGAGCTTCGAAACGATAGCTCATTCGCTCAAATCGGAGTTGAAATAAATGAGAAATTAATTTCTAAAATATAATCAAAATAGAGAGAAAAAGAAAATAAAATGAAAGGGATATTAGTTATCCCACATTGGAAAACTATCAAAAGGCAAGTGGGTATATAAGATGCTTGGCCTTTAGTAGCTTATGAATCAATTATTATAGTATTGCTCCGCCTCCTACGTGCGCGCAGGGGGTGCAAAACTTGACGAAAATAGCCTACGAACCCCGAACTTGTGTGCGAGCGCGTTGCGATTTTTCTTTTCCGAACCGTTTTGTAACGGTTTATTTGACTCATAAATAATTGTGATTTTTTATTTAATAAATAAATAAAATGAAAATTATATTTTTGAATTTTGAAATGGCCATTAAGGAGTCCTTAATGCTTGACCGTTACGGTCAACAGTGTCCAGGTTCATGCATGAACCCTCAGCAACCCTATGTGCTCGGCTATATAAACGAGCCTACGAGCCTCATGTTTGAAATGTCCAGGTTCATGCATGAACCCTCAGCAACCCTATGTGCTCGGCTATATAAACGAGCCTCATGTCTGAAAGCAAAACACACCAAAACCACTCCAGCAATCTGCTACTTCTTTATCCTCTTCTTTCATATTCTCTTTGGCCCTCCGGTGAAATCTTTCAGGCAACTCTCGGTTCGACGTGCAACGTAATTGCTTGAGACGTTGTATCCTGGGAAACAAACGATCGGTAGAGGTCGAATTTTGTTTTAAGGAGATCGTGTCTAACACGAGCCTCGTCTTGTTTCTGTTCTTCGCCATCTCCATAAATCCCACACATACAAAAAATTGATGAAATAATATTCACGCACCACAATCTTGTGTGCTGCTCTACAAAAACTCCAGGATATATAACCAGTGGGTCATGCCCATTTCCAGCGCGCCGCGCTCCCACTCTTTTGCAAGGTTGACCGGTGAGTTTAGGAAAATTCTAGCGACTTTTTGGTCTTTTTGTAGGGGTTTTGTAGGGGCATGTGAAAAACTATAAATCTTGATTTGTAACTTTGTAGAGTGGAGAACCTTTTCCTAACCCTACTCGCACCCTCTCAACATATATCTTCAAAAACACACACTTATATTTTTTTCTCTAGCTAGTGATGCAGGTGGAAGCTATAAACAAACAATTAAGACTCGTTGATTCTACGAATACCCGAGAATTAATATATCAAATTTTCGTTGATTCCGAAAAATATCGAAACCTGATAAAAACCTCAAGAGAGGAACTTTTTTATTTTATATCAAAACAACTACTTAAATAAATGATAAAAACGTCATATAAATAGTACTACTAAAATCCTAATAGAATAAATTAAAATAAATAAAATACTAATAACTTAGAGAGTAAGATACAATATTTGATTTTTTTTCTATCCACATCAGCTAGTTTGCTCTCGATCAATTTCTTATAATTAGATAGTTCTTTCGTTTGGGTTGCCATCATCCATCGAAAATTTGTAATCGAGCATTTGAAGAATTAATGTTGTCGATCTTGCTACGAAAATCATAGCGGTGTAAACCATTTCCAATTTGGAACATTCTAGTATCTTCATTTCTTATCAATTTACTATATATGTAATTATGCATGTTTTTATTATTGTGATGAAAAAATTGGTCAAACACATTAGATTCAATTGCATGATTTGTGTAGATAATTCATTATTTGAAGGGATTAGATAATACAAAACGAATTCCTGGTAAATTGTGTCACAATTATATAATTTGTAAACATGCATGTTAATCAATTATCCAATTGTTTAATCCATGTTTTGCCCTAGCCCTACTAATTTGTGAGAAATTGTATGCTTTCTAGCTCAATGTCCAGTAGCGCAGAGGAGGTTCACTTAGAAAAAGTTTGAGTGTGAGGTGAAATTAGATTGTTCATTTTTTTGACATTTAGATACGAATCCCGTAAGTACGAACAATGACAAATATAGTTTTACAAATTTTACAATAGGGAGAAAATAGTAAAATGTTAGATTCGTTCCTTAGCTGGTAATTAATTAGTTAATGAAGATAACGTGATTATCACTTTGGCCGACCAAAGAAAAGAAGGGGACCGCATCTTCATCTAAACAAACTAACGAACAACGAAAAAGGCAAAATCGAATCTGTTTAACTTTCCAGCCATCACCCTCAATATCACTGTACGCTCTGTACTTAATACTACTAATATATAGTACTGTAGTAGTATTTAAAAAAAAAAACATCATATGAGTATTTTATAGTAATGCATTTTTTAAAATAAAAATATAATTAATTCATAAATGTATATGCACATCAAAAACAACCAAAATTCAGCCCAAATTTGCATCATGAAACGTCTTGTAAGTAAATACGTAAAATTCTTGTTCTGTATAAGATAAAAGTAAGTTTTCAATCGATAAGACAAAAGGAGTGATCGGAATTTTGACGCTACACAACTCTCAGTCCGAAATGGCCAACTCATGTGGTACTACTGGTGGACCCTTATTTGGCGGCCCACTCCAATCCCACAAACCGCGTGCAACCCCAACTAACTAAAAGTCTAAAACTAATTACTCTCTCTTCTTCTTCTACTTATATTAATTCCATTCCCGAATTCTGTCACACTATCTATTATTCTTAATTGCCTTTCAAACTTCTCCTAATATTATCCCTAATTTCTTCAATGAATAATCATAAACATAATAATAATAATAGCTGGATTTTATCCCTCAAAGTCCTTTTGATTTCAGCTGCGGTCTTCTCGCTGGCCGTCGTGTTACGGTTTTCTGTTCCGATAATTGCGGATGGAATCCCGGCCACGTGGTCCTTCATTCTCTCGTGGCTTAAGCCTCCTTACCTTTATTTAATCATCAACGCCATCATCATCACCATCGCCGCCGTCCATCACGTCCAATCCGACGAGACTCCGCCCGAGAGCCTCCAATCGTCCTTCTCTGCTCATCCGGATATAATTAGCAGTAGCAGTAGCAGTAGCAGTTCCGTCGTCGCAGAGGAACCGATTTTGGCGTCGGCAGAGGTTGCGGTGTCAGAGATTGAAGATCCGATACTTGAATTGACGACGACGGCGGACGATCAGAAGGTAGATATAGATATCGATTCGGAAGAGGAAGCTGTGGTTGAAGAAGCTGAAGATGGGGATGTGTTTGTTGATTGGACATTGAAACCGACGAATTCGCCGCCGCCGCCGCCGCCGGAGGAGGAGGATGTAATTTCTCAATTGGAATCTCGATTTCCGGTGAGGGAGAAGCCTCTGGTTATGTCGAGGTTCGGTCACCGGAAGCCTAACCGAACCACGCCTGAAGGTAAATTAAATTAATAAATGATACTGTATAATACTAATTCAGATCCCTTTGCCTAACGGCGTCGTTTTGTTTGTAAAACCTTCAACTGCTGATTGATTAATTAATTAATTTTTCAGGTGTGAGGGGTTTGCGGGTTTCCAGGGCGAAAAAGCACGATACACTTGAGAGCACGTGGAAGATGATAACGGAGGGGCGTCACGTGCCGCTCAATAGGCACCTCAAAAAGACGGAAGAAGAATCGGAGGGGAGAATCGGGAAAGAAGGGTCGCTGGGTCAGGACGAGTTGAATCGGCGGGTCGAGGCGTTCATAAAGAAGTTCAACGAGGAAATGAGGATCCAGAGACAGGAGTCGTTGAACCAGTTCATGGAGATGATCAACAGAGGGGTGTAATAGCTTCTTCTTACATTTTTATTTTTTTAGAATTAATTCATACTCCATATTTATACATAGTTACTATTGAAAAGAAAAAGGACAATGTTTTTTTTCAAAATATTTTTTGGTGATTTGAAAAAGGCAGAAATATTGTTAATTGGTTACATAGTGGAAGAATTTGAAAAGGGAAAAGTGTATGTAGGTGATGTGTGTAAAGGGGGGATTATAGTAATTAATTGTATTGAACTTTACTTTTGTGTGTATTAATGAATGTTATTATTTATTTATTATTGAATGAATCTATTGAACTGAACTATATTCGGAAATTATTTTAGATTATGAAATACTATACCGTAATAATATTTAATGTGTGGAGCTTGCTACTAATGTTGTACTAATATTTAATTGTTATTTTGTAAATAAAGTGACCTGATAAGGTGAGTTTATAATGAAAAATCAATGTTACTTTAGACAATTTAAGAAAATGTACCAAATGGACAATCTTGAATTTGTATATTTAATACTCATTTATCCAAGCATATCCTCTCATATATGGTGAGCAACATATATATGATGCTCCGGGTTCGATCAAAGTTCGATTCAAACCCGAGTTCGTTAACTTGAAATCAGGACTATCTCAACCTCACATTCCTTGACACAGTTGAAGTTGAGAAAAGAGAAGTCGAGATCATGGAATGGTGTTCTATATTTTAATGTTTTGCTGAACGTGACAAAAAGTAAATCCAACCATATACTGTATGATGCATCATGCATGATGCATCAATGCTAGTACTGGTACAGTACTCAGGGATGTCAATCGGGTCAGCCCACTCGGTTTCGGGCCAGCCCACTCGGGCTATCGGGTTATTTCGATTCGGGCTGATCGGGCTGAAATTTTTTCGGGCTATAAATTTGTAGCCCTAACCCTAAAATCTTCGGTCTCGGGCTAACCCGTCGGGCTGGAAAAAATAATATTATATAATAAAAAAATTAATTTTAATACCAAATTAAATTTAATATTAATAAAGTATTAATATTTAATAATTATTATTATAATTCTAATATTTAAATTGCCCAAATTATTAAATATTCATTCAAAAATATTTAAAATTGTAATTTTAGTTGAAAATTTTCTTTTATTTGAATATATTATTTTATTTATTTAAAATATTTCTATAAATAAATAAAATAAATTATAATATATTTAAATACATCGGGTTGTCGGGCTAGCCCACGGTTTATCGAGCTAGCTCACTCGAGCTATCGGTTTATTTCGGTTCGGGCTGATCGGGCTGAAATTTTTTCGGGTCGGAAATATTCGGCCCTAACCCTACATTTTTTCGGGCGGGCTTCGGGCTAGCCCACCATTTCGGGTTGGATTGACATCCCCTGTAGTACCAAAGTTTCAAGCATATGATATAATTAATAAATATACTGTATTATTTTATATTTAAAAATAATTTAACACCACAATTTTGTACTTATTTCGTCCAAAAATAGATATCAAGTGGGCATGAAATTTAAGAAAATTGCTAATTTTAAAACAATTATTACCATTCACAAATACAAATAGTATGAACATAATAAGTGGGAATACCGGATTCAGGACCACCTCATAAAATAAATAAGTTCTGAGGCCCTGTCCATAAAAGTAGAAGTTTATTAGGCAATTGAGTTGGAAAAGTCTACACTGCCCTCGCTGTTTAACAAATGAATATAAATTAAATATGTAATTTAAATAGAATTTCTGTTTTAAAAATTAATAATAAAACTCCAATACAATTTCAGACCATCCACGGTTAAAGTACGCCGTTAGACTATGCACGATAATAAGACACCGTGAGACCATCCACGATAAATGGACACCGTGAGGACATCCACGATAATCGAACACCGTGAGTTCATCCACGATAAAGAGAGACCGTGTGACCATCTACGATAAATGAACACCGGGAGAAAATCCACGATAATCGCACGCCGTGAGACAGTACATGATAACTGGACACCGTGTGCTCATCCACAATAGTCGCACGCCATGAGACAAATCTCGATAAATGGACACCGTGATACAATATACGATACTAAGACAACGTGACACCATTCACGATAATCGTACGCAGTGAGTTCAATAACGATAAATAGACACCGTGAAAAAATACACGATAACTGGACACCGTGATCCCAACCATGATAATCCTACGCCGTGAGTTTATTAACGATAAATAGACACCGTGTGAACACCCACAATAAATTTACATCGTGAAACTACCATATACGATAAGTGGACATCGTGAGCTAATCCACGATAATCGCTCGCCGTGTGACCATCCATGAATACCGTAAGACAAAATGATAATCATACGCCGTGAGACCAGACACAATAAATAGACACCGTAGTACCATACACGATAATTAAAAGCGACTGTGTGATAAATTTGAACGAGAATCTCAAAAAGATAAACCCTAAAACTTGAGAAAAATTGACGGATCAAAACTCTAAACCCTAAACACTATCGGTCAGCGCTATACAAAAAAGCTGAATGAAAAAAAAATAACATCACATCAGTGAATCTCCTCTTTGGACATCTGGTCAGCAACAAAGGTTTTTGAGACTCGACCAGACTGGTGATTTCAACGGAGACAAGGAGATTAGGCTACATGCACACTCCGAATCGAATGTGAAGAAGGTGACGGATATATATACGGAGGTTTTGGAAACTCGTGTATCTCGTCAGGTTTTCAACAGGAATGCAAAGAAGGTTACTGACCAATACCACTCGATACTGTAATGCAACTGTGAAATTCGAAAAAGTGAGGTGATAACTGATCCATGTAGGTTGTAGCCTAAGGAGCTTAGGCTACATGCACTCCGAATCATATGTGAAGAAAATGATCCAGGCAAATGATGGTTTTATTTTTGAGGCTCGTGTATGACGATTCACGATACAGTAATGCAACTAATCGTATTTATAGGCTTAATATTGGGATCTAATTTAAGTCATCCAACAACCCGGATTTCAATTGTTCCACGAAACGATTCAACTGCCAACTACGCTTATTAATTACTCGTATTAATAAAATTAATAGTAAATCAACCCATCCAACGCTCCATATCCATTAATATGATATGACCATTCAATTCAGGGAATTGATGCATCTCTGTTCTGAGTCAAACCACCGCCGGACTTCAATCGTTGCACGAAACGTCTCATAAACAGATCAACTCCCAACCACTACCATTAAACACAATGCGCTTATTAAATTAGGAAAATAAATAAAACCCTAGAACTGTGTCGTCGAGGGGTTCCCTCAGTGGATTGTAACACCGTGCAACTGTATTAGGTAGAAAAACTTTAAACCTAATGGGTAGTCGTGGTTAGATCACGGTGGATTGTGTCACCGTGGAATGAAATAAATTGCAATTTTGCCGTGGATATTTCACGACGAGAGAATAAATACACAGTGAAATATTATTAAACCGTGCAATAAATTACGGAGCTATATCTCCTTATACCAATGCACGGTTACACACACCCGTATTCAATACGAATTTGGTTGATCCCGATAGAATTTGGGTTTCAATACGAATGAGAAACGTGTGAGCATTATTAATAAATGACGGTGATATTATAATATTTTAATGATATATTAAGGAAAAAGTACAGTAAAGATCGATGGTTCAAAACCATAAACCCTAAACCCTAAAACCTATTGTGAAAAATTGATGGATCAAAACCCTGAACACTATCAATCGAAAAGTAGCAACATCTTGAGGAAACTCTACTGGACGGTGAAAAGAAAATAAAATTAAAATTTCACAACATGAAAATCTCCTCTCGATACAACTAGAAGATTAGTACTTGAGCCGCTTGAGCCTGGACCAGGAATCGTTAGGAAGCCATTCGAAGTCGGACGACATAACGGAAAGAGATCCCGACCAACCCCATATCGAGCTGCCCAGGAAGAAGACTACATAGGGATTTCTTCCGTTGGCCGATAAGAAGATGGTAAATGGCCGATAAGAAGATGGTGAATGATGGTTTTCTTTTGGAAACTCGAGTATCTCGATACAGTAATGCATCTGTGAATTTCAAAATTGTGAGATGATAACTGATACATGATAAGACAAACAAAAAGGAGTATCAATGGGTATAGAAAAATGGAGTTTTTCCGTTCGTATTTATAAGCTTAATATCCTGATCTAATTTAAGTCATCGCAGCACTCGGATTTCAATCTCTTCCACGAAACGATTCAACTGCCAACTACGCTTATTAATTATTCGTATTAATAAAATTAATAGTAAATCACCCCATCCAACGCTCCAAATCCATTAATATGATATGACCATTCAATTAAGGGAATCGATGCGTCTCTGTTCCGCCGGATTTCAATCGTTTCACTAAACGACTCAACTCCCAACCACGCCCATTAAACACATTGCGATTAATTAATTAAGAAAATAAATAAAACCCTAGAACTGTGTCTCCGTGGGTTCCCTCGGTGGATTGTAACACCGTGCAACGGTATTAGGTAGGTAGAAAACCCTAAAACCTAATGTATCGCCGTGGTTGGAACACGGTGGATTGTAACACCGTGTAAGGCTCATAAATGAGAAATTAAAGCCATAGAACAGGGTCGCCGCGGGGTTCCCTCGTTGGATTGTGACACCGTGCAACAGTATTAGGTGTAAAACCCTTAACATAATGTGTCGCTGTGGTTTGAGCACGGTGGATTATAACACCGTGGAAGGCTCATAAATGAGATATAAAACACAGAACAGTGTCGACGTCAGTTCCTCGTTTTAGAATACACCGTGAATTAATTCCACAACGTGAAATAAGGGGGTGAAATAATTAACCCAGCTTACAACGTTACACGGTTTTACAAACATGTATTCAACACAATAAAAATACACAGTAGACCATGATTCGTTTATCAAGGAATGCAGTAGGGTGTGGAAGACGGATCGAAATAAATGAAAATACAGTCGAAGTGTGTTCATTACAAAATTTACAATGGAAACCATAAAGAAAATTATTAAACAATTTAAACTTAACAAAAGTAGTCTTATTACAATTGATGGATCAAAACCCTATTGAGAATTACAATTGATGGATCAAAACACTACTGAGAATTACAATTGATTGATCAAAACCCTACTGGGAATTACAATTGATGGATCAAAACCCTACTGGGAATTACAATTGATGGATCAAAACCCTAAACCCAGAACCATACTTGGTTAAACAAAGAAAAAAAAAGAAATCCAACCCGCCTCAGAATCTACTCTCTGGATGGGAAGAAATTCGAAGACCTTCTTTTTCTTTTTCCTCAATCATAGCCTGTTATGATCTCAACATATGGCCAGATTCACCGCTACGGAGAAAGTGGCTCTTGAACAGATCAATATCTAACAAAGATACTCGAGATGTTTTGGAAACTCGAGTACCTCGTTATTGATGATCTAGGGAAAAGAAGGTTTTCTTTTGGAAACTCGAGTATCTCGATACAGGGCTGCAACTATGAATTTGAAAGATGCGTGGTGAAAACCGCTCCATAAGAAAAAAAACAACGCAGAAAACATGGAGAAAAAATTGGGTATAGAAAAAAAAATGGTTTTTTCGTTCGTATTTATAGGCTCAATTTTCTGACCTAATAAAGTGATCCCGCCGCCGGCTTTCAATCGACTCACGAAACGACTGACCTTTAAACTACGCCCATTAAAAACCTAGAACTGTGCCTCCGTGGGTATTTCACGGTTGATTAAATCACCGTGTCGCGGTCACTGTGACTTTGGTAACGTGACTACACCTCTGAATGGGTCGTCGTGATGTTAGCACGGTGCATTCTAACACCGTGTACGTACATGTTATAGGTGACATAAAAAAACCTAATCCTCCGTCATCGTTGGTATCCCACGGTGCGTAAGCCGTGGTATTTTCATATATGACATAGAAAACTTAACCCCCCATCCACCACGATATCCATTAATTAGATATGACCGTGAAATTCAAAGAATTTATGATGTGTGTCTGTTCTGATCCTCCTCCCACGACCCAACCCAACTTCCAACTACGCTCATTGATGGTCCAGATATGATATGATATGACCATTCAATTCAGGGAATTGATGAGTATCTGTTCTCACGTCATCGCCGGATTTAAATCGTTTCACGAAATCACTCAATTCCCAACCACCCCCATTAAACACATTGCGCCGTGGGTTTATTATAGTGGATTTCCTCACCGTGTAACGGTTACTGTGACGGTCTATGTGACACTGATAACCCTTGATAAAAACCCTTACCCACCGTTGTCGTTGGTATCTCACGGTGTATTGTGAAACCTTTATTAGTTTATTAACCCCTCAACTACCCACTTTTGGCGTGTATACATAAGCACCGTAACACGCTGAAAACCCTAATTTTTATAAAATCAAATTTCATATTCAATGGCCACCCCAATCCCGATTTGTAGATTCTTCAAAGTTCTGGACACCATTGATTTCCGTGAAGTTTGTCGTTTACCTTCTGATTTTGCTCATGAACATGAGTATCTGGCAGGCAGGGCTACTTTGCTTGGAGATTGTGAGACACTCGCCTCATTTGCCACCGCTCGTGCCCCGTGGTCCGTGGAAATCTCTTGGGTCAACGGTTACGTGTGCTTTCGTCGTGGCTGGACCGATTTCTGCACGGCTCATCATCTTAAATTCGGTTATTTTTTGGTTTTTCACTACGCCAAGAAATTGGGTCCTTTCTTTGTCAATGTCTACAATAAAGATGGTCTCGAGATTCGGAACTTTTCCGATCCTAAAGCACCTGGAGACCCCCTTCTGCCGACCATATCTAAGGTTGTAGAAGAGATCCTGTTTGAGAAGGTGGTGGAAGTGGTGGAGCTCTCGGACGATGAGGACGATATGGACGATGAAGCAGACGATAAGGACGAAACGACTGATTTTGGCGATGACGCAGATGGCGAGGATGATGAACCATGAATGCAAAGAATGTTTCTTTCTGCGTTTTGTTTATGAACCGTATGTTTTTATTTTTGCTTTTACAGTATGTTTTTCTGGTTTCGTAGCTACTACACTACGTAGTCTACGTTATAATACTGTACTAGTGCTTGTTTTTCTTTGTTAATATATTTCGACCTTCTCCCACCGTACACGAGTAACCGTGTGACTTTAGCGTTTGAAGATATTACCGTGCGCCAAGGGTCGTGTGATTGAACCGTGGCAAAAGGCAACCGTCCTCTTTTTTTTTTTTTTGGTTTTTGGGAATCCCGGTAATTTAATTTATTAAATATTAAAAGATGAATAAAAAGGTTGAATAAACCTGCGGCTTCAAAAGCTGTTCTGTTCACTGACAAAACCCTGCCACGTACATTGATTTGATCGTCGCACGGTACTTACTCACGGTGAGGTCTCACGACATTACCGTGTAAGTATGAACAATGACGTTTTCACGTGATTCTTGCACAATCGCGATAATCTTTTTGGCAAAATGCTTAAGCAAAGTTACTTTCCTATGGAATTGATTATATTGAACCTAAAAAATTCCACAATAATCCATCAAACGATTAAATTTGACATACCATGTGCAATATGATCACACTTGAGAGTAAATTGTTACCAATGAACTACACATCTCTTGAATTTGAGACATGCACTACTGCAAATCGCATCGTACGTCTTCAATTTCAAATACCATATGTCTCCTAGCCTGAAACATGACCCCGTTGATGGTAACGACGCCTTAAAAGTGTATACAAACGATTGACGATCGTTTTTTTGCGGGTTGAACAAGCCACGGTGTAGATGTATTGATGACCAACGTAACGCCGTGCAGATACAACCGTGAAACTAAATGACCATGCGAAACGGCTTCCATCCTCTCATTTATTTTCCGGTGTTTTAACTCGAATTTTAAATAAAAGAATAAAGGATGACTATACCCGCCTGCAAAAGCTGTCCTGATAACTGACACCACTAATATTTCGCGTGCATCGGTTATCCCGCTCCAATACGAAAATACGCCATCTAAAAAAAGAACTCGTTCAATTTCAAAAATGTTTAAAATTGATTTGATAACCACACGGTGTTGTATCACGGTGACGTCTCGTGAGGTCACCATATGAGCATGAACACTCACGTTTTCGTGTGATTCTTGCACAATCGCAATAATCTTTTTGGCTAAATGCCTAAGCAATGTTAATTTCCTATGGAAATGATTATATTTAACCTAAAAAATCCACAATAGTCCATCAAACGATTAAATTTGACATACCATGTGCAATATGATCACACTTGAGACTACTCCAGATTGTTACCAATTTTAAGTTTTAACTAAACATCTCTTGAATTTGAGACATGCAATAATACAGATCACACCGTACGTCTTTAATTTCAAATACCGTACGTCTCAATGCCTGAAATATGAACCCGTAGAT
Organism: Euphrasia confusa; assembly: GCA_954870475.1. Classification (NCBI taxonomy): domain Eukaryota; kingdom Viridiplantae; phylum Streptophyta; class Magnoliopsida; order Lamiales; family Orobanchaceae; genus Euphrasia; species Euphrasia confusa. Next base: position 26,089,197 of record OX940964.1, read on the forward strand.
GCTAACGACGCCTTAAAAGTGTATACAAACGATTGTCAATCGTTTTTTTCGGGTTGAACAAGCCACGGTGAAGATGTATTGATGACCATGTATCACCGTGCGTATACAACCGTGAAACTAAATGACCGTGCACAATATACGTTTTACTGAGCCGTGCGTAAAACGGCTTCCCCCTCTCATTTATTTTCCGATGTTTTAATTTTAATTTTAAATAAAAGAATAAAAGATGAATACCCGCCTGCAAAAGCTGTCCCGATAACTGACACCACTAATATTTAATTTCAAATATTTTTAGAATGGATTTGATAACCACACGGTGTTGTATCACGGTGACGTCTCGTGAGATCACCGTGTGAGAGTGAAGACGTCTTAAAATTCAAATACAATAACCGTCGCCGTTGGTATATCACGGTATATTGTAAAACCGTGCCACGGGGCATTGGTATACCGTGAAATGTTTATAGATGACATTATTAAAACAGTGTCGTGAATCGTGAACATACACGACCGAAAGTACACACGGTAAATTTACACCGTGAGATATATCACAGTCGTGGTTCGTGCTGATACAAGACCGTAAGTGCACACGGTGATCAACAATTTTTTTTAGATACAGTCATTGATAGTTTTGCACACGGCGCTGATCCACCACACGGTGATAAACACACGGTTATACATACAACGGCATACAGTATATGAAAAGTTTACTCTCTTGCAAACCAAAACGAAACCAACTGTTATCCATCCCTTAATCAAAAAGGGAGTTCAATGTCTTTGCAGGACATCCAAAATATCTTCAGTGCTATGTTTTTTCTGACAGCTTTGATATCGATGTCGTCCGCGTTACGATACAATGATGGGTCGGTGAGCAATCGTTCCAAATACATTGTGCAGAAAGGACCGCAAGAGTGGTTGTCATCTTGGGCAAATTGGTCTTCGGCTGGCATGACCTTGAGCTTGAAGTCTTCCGTTTTCACAGGTAATCTTTTTCTTTCCCAGTAACCTGTTTCCTCCAACATTCGAGGTAAGACCTTCAACAAACACTCGAACTCAGGGGCGCGAGGGTTCACACCAGGCTCATAGTTATGAGCTAACGAGTCATACAGCTCGACAGTCCAATCATCAAAACAAATTCGAACTACGACCCAATGTCCCGGAAGATGACAAACCATGACGGCCTTCACATAAAATAAGTAAACGATATCATGAGTGCTTAATTAGTGTTCAGAGTTTGTGATTTAGGGTATATGATGTTGGAATAGGTGATCGGCGAGCCAACGGTTGGCCGAGCGGTTAACCGTATTCCGTTATATAACGGTTTATTTCGTTAATTAATGAAACCTTTATTAATGGCATATACTATATCTGCTCCCAATGTTGAATCATAGATATAGTCCTGTACGGTTACACATGTTGTATGAATTCGGTTTTGTGGAAACCGAGAGATAATTCTGTTAACGCAACGTAACTGGTCAAACTCAGTTCCTAGTCGATGGGTTACGCCAATAACAAGGTGACGAGCCCGTATGCTTGTCGTTAGGGGCAAACAAGCTGTCAAAATGAAATTTATATTTAGCCAGTACTCTTATTACTACATAACGTAGATAATGGCAAGTACGTGGGGTCGGTCCCACAAGGAGGCAATTACAGTAGGTGATCTCGGCTTTGCCCAAGGGGTTGTCACAAAAAGATTTTGGTTTGGGGTGCTGTGGGCACAGCGGTTTTGTAATTGTTTCACACTTTGACCTAACTACTGCTAACCAAACTAACATGCAAATAAATAAGACTAAATAGTAAACAAACCACTCACTCAGATCTAACAGAATACTAAAAGCAAAAACTTAAATCAAATAGGAAACAAAGCATCCGGGCAGACGACTTCACTCAGGATCGTTAGGGCAAACTACCGTTCATTGGCACTAAGGATTTTTACCAGCGGTTTGTCAGCAGTTATGGGGTGCGTAAGACAAAAGTGGTCCTATTGTGTCACGCCCAACAGTTGCCCCACCCCTTATCTATCCTTACTGTGTAAAGAAAAGGCTAGCTAACACTTTGCCTAATCCCCCTGGATCTGAACAATTCGATAACCTATGCGACCAAACATGGATCTAGTTTGCCCAAACCCGCATTACCCTCTAGACAGACCCGCTCGGCCAATAGCATGCTCGAAACATACGACCGCATCTCCTGCAAGTTCTAGTGATATGCCCGCAACAATACTACAAGGTACATCTATGCGGTTTGCCAATCACCAGTATCCCAGTTTGTAAAGGTTCACTAGTGGTCGTCCTAGTTAGCCCAAACTCCCCAGAAATAAACCTCAAACAACTTTGCCTCGGGAACAAATGCCCAACCGGTTAGTTCAGCCCCTTCAACCTCGCGGTCTAACTAAACCCTAATTCCACCTTCGATCCGCCCCTGCCCAGATGCCAAAATAACTTAGCTACTCATACAGAAATTTAGAAACGAAATAATTAAAGGAAAACAAACTATATTAATCATAGCTTCAAATCGAAGAATCGTTTTTGAAGGAATTGAAATACGGAATTAAAGAAAATTAAAAACGGAAAACATGAAATTGTTTCTCGACCCGAAGGTCGGATCTACTCAAAATAAACAAAGAGACTCGGACGAACAGCTCCGATCTCTTCTCCGGCGACTCCTCCGGCGGCGACGGCGAACTTCGGGACCGGCGGCTCTCTCGATTTCTCGATGCGTATCGTGTTCTCTTTGCTGCCCGTCGCGCCCCGCCTTTATAGACTTCGAATTTGAAATTTGAATCCGCGGCTGTTTCTCGCCCCTTAGGAATAGGAATCCTTGGTCAACGGGTTGGGGGATAAGTCAGATCCCCCGAATCCAGGGATTCTGGTACGCTGCCAGCTTGCCCGCAGCGAATCTCCTGTCACAGCCGCTCTCTGCCCAAATCGAAATCTGCAGGTATTTCTTCTCCTCCACAAGTGGTCGGACCAGGCACGGTACTTGGTATTTCTGGCTCTTCTGCTTCGTGACCTTACCCATTTGCCCGATGTGGTCAAACTGTTGCTTGTCACTACCGCTCCAGAACTTTGCCCAAAGAAGGGGATTTCCTTGCCTCTTTTGCCCAGTGCGCCACCTGTTACCTGCATCACCACACACTCTGCCCAAACACCTAATTGTGCCCTCCCAGACACGTAAACGACTCAAACCGACTCAATAAAGGGTGTAAAAGTGCTCTAAGATGAGCAAATAAAATGGCTCATCAGAACCGCACACACTTGGATACGCTTGTCCCCAAGCGTGGGCTCTGATTCGCCTGACTCAAGACCAAAGTGAAAACAGAAATGAAAGAAGTAGGGAGAAATAAAACAAAGGACTTTAGCATGATCAGTACAGGGCATAGTACATACAGATAACACAAAATTCAAGTAAAGACAAAAATAAGTCAAGAGTCTGTTCAAGGTCTTTGGGTTCACTCCCTCACAGTGTTTCTCTCTTTTTAGTGTATGGGTTCAATGACACTCATTTTCTGCTGTGACTCCACTTTGCCTAAATTTGCCTTATTGCTAATCTGAGTTTGTTTTAACTAAGCAAGGGGTTATCAAAGGGACTTTTATTAGGTTGTAGTGTTGGGCTCATATGGGTAGATTTTGAGGAGTAGGCTCTATTTGGGCAGAGGGCTTTTTGATGTTAGCCTTTTCTCTGCCACTTTGCCCCTTTCTTACGGGCCTTAGCACAACAACTTTTATTCTATATTTTTTCTTCTTTTTTTTTTTTTTTTTTTTTTTTTTTTTTTTTTTTTCTCTTTTTTTTTGAACACTATGCCCTAACTCCCTCTTATCTCTCTGGCTGCCTATGTAATTTGGGCATAATACCAGATGGGTTCACAAGGAAATATTCAATCAGGCTCAAAGGGGCTAGCAAGGGACAGTGTTATTTATTTAAACAAAAAGGAAACAAGGAAATGCCCTAATCATCTAACAACCCTACTCAGTCAAACTACTCATTTCAGCAAACAGGCAAAGACAAGCATTGTAAAAATCACAGCAGACTCTCAAAGAAAGAAATCATATAATCATGTGGGCTCAATTCTCACAGTTTGCCTAGAACAGTTCCATCATCCCTATTTCATGCATCTTAACTACAAAGTTTGAGTTACTGTATGTACGTTTGCCCAAAGTGATCACATAATCATGCTGACTCGATTAGAAACAGGGGTTTGCCCTTTCCCTTTCCCCCCTCACACACTTTGCCTGGGCAAAGTGTGTAAAAGTAATAAGATTGGTAGGGGCTACCCACGACCAGACTATGACTCAAAAATTTTGGCGCACCTGCCCCCTCACACACTTTGCCTGGGCAAAGTGTGTCAGCAGGGAGATCAACCTAGTCTCCCCCGAACCAAAGTGACTCGGGGGTGACCTTAACAAAAACAAAGAAAATAAATAAAAAAAATAAAAACTAACAACTACTACAATTAGGGAGGGTACAATTTAGGAGGTGGAGGCAGGTGTGTACCTGAATCCACAGTAGTCAAAGTATGCGACCATCATCGCCTTCACGTCTCCGAATGCCTTCTCGATCTTTTCCAACCGTGCCTCGATAGCACTCTGCCTCTCTGCAATCTCCTCTTTGGCCTTAGCCTCTGCAATTGGATCTCTCGCCTCTGCCTTTACCGCAACTGGTTTCTCCTCCAGGAATTTCACACTGCCATCACTCAAAGGGACTATGTCCTGCATGCGCTTGAAGCACTGGATGTCAAACTTGCCTTCAGTCATTATGTCTAGCTCTTTGCCCTCCTTGATCAGGTTCATCTTTGCTGCATACACCATTGGGAAGTGGGCCAATGAAAGGCGCTGGAGAGGGTGAGTATGGAGCCACTTCATCTGGGCACAGAGGCATGAACTGAAATGCAGCCTTATGTTCTGGGTCATGCACCACAGTATGCCCAACTCGATCTGGGATACTGCACTGCTGCTGTCGATCTTGCCAAAGAAGTTGATAGCCAGGATCCGGTGGCAGATTCTAAGGGCATGGCTCTTGAATTGGATGGACTTGGTGGTTTGCCCCACGAACTCGCCTCCTTTGCCCAACTCTTTCCAGATCTTCTGCAGCTCCCTCTTTGTGTACTCCGGGAAAGTCCTCAGTGCTTCCTGGTAGGCCTTTGACTTCAGATCCGCAATACCTGCCATATCCAAACATAAATCTAATTCATTACCACCAATAGAAACACCTCGACCAAACAACTCAAACTGTATTCCTATCACTCCCTCGTCTTTGGTCTCTTTGATACCCAGAGACCCAAAGAACTCTCTCACGACGCCTTCGTTGATTTGCCCAGACCACTCAAGAAACGGCTCCCACCCAATAGCCTGAAAGTAGCCTCGGACCTCCTTCTCCACACCCATCAGTTTGAGCGAGTCGAAACACACTGTTTTGGGGGCCGCGATTTCGCGCGCCGTTGTGTCAACAGCCTTTCTCTTCTTTGTGGATGCGCGGGTCCGGCTTTTGGGGGTTTTGTAGGTCACCTCCTCCACCTCGTCCTCCTCCATCGGAGTCTTGCCGGCGGCCGTGGAATCTTCCTTCTCTTTCTCGTCGGAGGTGGATCCGGCAGTGGGGGTGGGAGAAACCTTCTTCTTGCCTTTGCCCGCAGCCCTTTTCTGCTTCTTCTTCGGGGGGCTGTCAACGGCGGCTTTGCCCTCTTCCTGCGCGGCGGTGGCTAGGGTTTCCAGATCTTCCTTCTCGCCGGTGGTTTTAGACTCGTCGATTTCCTTGGCCAGGTCGTCGATTGGGGTGTTGTCCGTCTCCGTCGTGGTTGGGCTTGGCAGTATGGTGGCCAGTGGGATGGCGTGGATGGCTTCTTCGGCGGTTGGGGATTTGGGTTTCGCTGGGCTCGATCGCTTTGGAGACACCATCTTCTTCAGTTTGGCTGCAGCGGTTCCAATGGTTAGATCGATTAGGGTTCCGGTAGGTATTTTTCTCAATTTGTTTTTTGCTCTTGTAGATACCATATGGAGAGAGAAAGAGAGGATATATATTGGGATTTTTGAATTTTGAAAATAAGGGAGTTAATGGCAGTTATCGATTTTTGTGGGGAGTGGATAGAGTCGTGATGATGGTGAGTTGCAGAGTCCCTGATGGGACGGTTTTCAGTCCTTGAAAATCGCAACTGCCTACTTGCATATCCCTGATTATTCTCACCGCCACTTGTATGCCCAAAGTCTCAGTCTGCCCAAAGTAAACTCCTGCAAAATCAAAAACAAAAATACCCTTCCTCACGGCGTAGTCAAAGTCTCTTGTTAGCAGTAATTTTATTCCTAATCTAAATAAAGGGAAATAACAAAAATAAACAAATATACCAGGTTGCCTCCTGGCCAGCGCCCTATTTATAGTCCCGGGCAGGACCCAAGTGCTTTATTCGATCACTCAATCAGGGCAAGCTGCCCTTCCAGATTCTCTTGCCCAAAGTAGGGCTTCACTCTATGGCCATTCACCTTGAATATATAGTCATCATCCTTCTTGCTTTTCAATTCCACAGATCCATTTGGGCTGACATGGTGAACAAAATAAGGCCCTTCCCATTTAGAGGACAGTTTGCCCGTACGGAACTGACTCCTGGTTTGGTACAGTAAGACCAACTGTCCAGCCTCAATCTTTTTCTTCCTAATCAGTTTGTCATGGGCTCTTTTGGTCCGCTCTTTGTAGTGGGCAGCATGGTCATACGCCTCAATGCGAAGCTGCTCCAATTCGACCAAGTCAAGTTTACGCTCGTTCCCAGCCAGATCCCAGTCAAAGTTGACCTTGTTTACAGCCCAGTGTGCCTTGTGCTCTATCTCTACAGGCAAATGACAGGCTTTCCCGAATATCATTCGGTAGGGAGATACGCCAAATGGAGTCTTGAACGCAGTGCGGTATGCCCATAGTGCATCATCCAGTTTGCCTGCCCAATCCTTCCCCTCTGGTCTAACTGTCTTCCTCAGAATAGCCTTGATAATCCTGTTAGAGAGTTCTGCTTGGCCGTTTGCCTGGGGGTGATAGGCACAGGTGATTCTATGAGTGACTCCATATTTTTTCAGTAGCCTCTCGATGATATAATTGCAGAAATGGGTCCCCTGATCACTGATAAGCGCTCTGGGCACACCGAATCGAGTGAAGATGTTCCCTTTGAGGAATTCAGCCACAATGCGCGAATCATTGGTGGTGGTCGCCTTTGCCTCGACCCACTTAGAGACATAATCAACTGCTAGGAGTATGTATTCCTTACCTTGTGAACTCGGAAATGGCCCCATGAAGTCTATGCCCCAAACATCAAAGATCTCTACTGGCAGTATGGGCACAGAGGGCATTTCATTGCGCTTGGTCAAGTTGCCTTCCTTCTGACACTCGTCACACCTCTTGCACAGGTCATAGCAGTCTTTGAGCAAAGTGTTCCAGTAGAATCCGCAATCTAGAACCTTTCTTGCCGTTCGCCTAGGCCCAAAGTGGCCTCCACAGGGTTGCTTGTGGCAGTGATCCACTATGCCCTGCTGCTCAGACTCAGGAATGCATCTTCTAAGGACTTGGTCTTCACATCTTTTCCACAAATAGGGTTCATCCCAAACGTAGCTCCTTGCCTCGCGTTTCATCTTGTTTTTCTCATAATACGTCATGCCTTCCCTGAAAATCCCTGTAACCATAAAGTTCACAAGGTCAGCAAACCATGGCTCTTCGCCCAAAGTGGTAATAGAATATAAATGCTCATCGGGGAATGTTTCGGTAATTGGCATATCCTCTTCTTTTTGGAGAATCCTACTGAGGTGATCCGCCACCAGATTTTGATTCCCAGACTTGTCTCGAATTTCAATGTCAAACTCCTGGAGTAACAGGATCCATCGTATAAGCCTTGGTTTAGTCTCCTTCTTTGCCATGAGGTACTTCAATGCAGCATGGTCTGTGTACACTATGGTCTTACTGCCCAGCAGATATGACCTAAATTTCTCGAAGGCAAAGACTATGGCCAAAAGCTCCTTCTCGGTCGTGGCATAGTTGCTTTGGGCAGCATTAAGGGTCTTCGAGGCATAGTAGATCACATGCCTTTCTTTCCCTTTAATTTGCCCTAGCACAGCTCCTACTGCATATCCACTTGCATCACACATCAGCTCGAACGGCATGCCCCACTCTGGTGGTTGAATAATAGGCGCTGTGACCAATCTCTCCTTCAAGTGGTTGAAAGCAGCCTTGCAATCCTCATCAAAGTCCCATTCTACATCATTCTGAAGCAGTCTGGTCAAAGGGCGAGCGATTTGGGCAAAGTCTTTCACAAAGCGTCTGTAGAAACCAGCATGCCCTAAGAACCCTCTAACTTGCTTCACATTCCTTGGATATGGTAGCTTCGAGATGACTTCGATTTTTGCTTTATCCACCTCTATGCCCTTAGCTGAAATAACATGTCCAAGGACGATTCCCTCTTCGACCATGAAATGACATTTTTCGTAATTCAGTACTAGGCTCTTCTCTACACACCTTTTGAGCACCATCTCTAAGTGTTCCAGGCAGGAGTCAAAGGAGTTGCCATACACGGTGAAATCGTCCATGAATACTTCGATTCCATTCTCGAGCAAGTCAGCGAAGATACTCATCATGCATCTTTGAAAAGTTCCCGGTGCATTGCAGAGGCCAAAGGGCATTCTTCTGTAGGCAAAGGTGCCAAAGGGACAGGTGAAGGTGGTTTTGTCCTGATCCTCTTGAGCAACCCATATCTGCATATACCCTGAGTAGCCATCTAGAAAACAGAAGTGCTTCTTCCCAGCCAATCTCTCTAACATCTCATCAATGAAGGGCAAAGGGAAGTGATCCTTGCGGGTTACCTTGTTCAGTTTGCGGTAGTCAATGCAAACTCTCCACCCCGTTTGTAGGCGTGTGGCAATCTGTTCATTTCTTTCATTCTCTATGACTTGAACTCCAGACTTCTTTGGTACCACGTGCACTGGGCTAACCCACTTGCTGTCTGACACTGGGTATATTATGCCCACACTGAGAAGCTTTTTGATCTCTTTGAGCACAACTTCCTTCATTGCTGGATTGAGCTTCCTTTGGGGATCACGCACGGGCATAGAGTCATCTTCCAGAAGAATGTGGTGTTGGCAGATGCTTGGACTTATCCCTCTGATGTCAGCCAAAGTCCACCCTATGGCCTGTTTGTACTGCCCCAGCACATATCTCAACTTTGCCTCCTCTGTCTCTTGCAAATAGGCACTTATGATGACGGGCAAAGTGTCATTATCCCCCAGATATAGGTATTTAAGATGCTTGGGTAGTTTCTTCAATTCCAGCATTGGTGGCTTTTCAAGGGAAGGCACCATGATTATTTCTTCAATCTCTATCGGTTTGCCCGGGTTGCCTTTGAAATCCTCCAGAGAGTCTAACTGCTCAATTGCTTCTTGTAATTCTTCTGGTTCGTCCTCCATATCAAACTCAGTAAGCCCTTGCTGAATGGCTATCTCGGTATGGTCATACTTGCCACATTGGAGTGCCTTTGCCACCACTGCTTTCTCAATTTGGTCAATGTAGTGGATTTCTTCGGTGTCGGCTGGGTGCTTCATGGATTTGTAGAGGTCAAAGGTGACTGTCTCTCCTTCGAATTTGCACGTTAGCCTTCCGGTTTCACAGTCGATGTGGGTCCTTGCTGTTTTGAGGAACGGTCTGCCCAAGATCATCACAGGGGCTTTACTCGATCTGCCCATGTCGAGCACATAGAAATCGGCAGGAAAAATCAACTCTTCCACTTTGACCAGGACATCTTCCAGTATGCCCTCAGGATAAACATTGGATCTATCAGCCAGTTGGATCACAACTCGAGTGGGCTTCAGTTGCCCAATTTCCAGGTCTTCGTACATCGTTTTGGGCATAACGTTAATTGATGCTCCCAGATCGAGCATTGCCTTCTCTATCTTCATATGCCCTATGATACACGGGATGTAGAACATGCCTGGGTCTCCACACTTTGCAGGTCCAGTCTTTTTAATAACTGCAGAGACATTCTCCCCTACCTCAAACTTCGCATCATCCTGATATTTGACCTTCTTTGTGCAAAGCTCCTTCAAGAACTTAGCACATCTGGGCATAGCGTTCAGTATGGTCAGAAGGGGCATATTGATTTCCACCTTCTTGAACATTTTGAACATCTCTTGAGTTTCTTCCTTCTCACGGTTTCTACTCAGTCTGCCCGGGAAGGGTGGTTTGATTTTCGGTGGTGGAGATTTGTCCCTCTTTGCCCTGACTGTTACCTCCTCTTGCTCAATATCTGTCCCAGGGTCTTCCTCAATGATTGGGGGGCCATCTAACACGGGCTCTTTGCCCTTTTCTGCAGACTTTTCCACTATGGTAAGTGGTTTGCCACTCCTGAGCTGGACTGCATTAACATGAGCATTATTCACTTCGACTTTTGGGGGCAAAGTACCTCCTTTCTGTTCCAGCTTTGCCACCACTTGAGTAAGATGTGAGACTTGGGCCCCTAGATTTTGGAACTGCCCTCTAGTCTCTTGCTTGAATTTCTCATTCTCTTGGTGGGCTTTGGCATTCTCTTGCTGAAACTTAATATTCTCTTTGACCAAAGTTTCCATCATTTCAGACAAGGTAGGCCCTTTGGTCTGAGCGGGCTGGTGGTACATCCCTGGGCCTTGCTGTTGGTACTGCCCCTGCTGATTGTAGCGCTGGAAATTCTGGTTACCATTATACCCCTCATTGTAGTTGTTGCTGTTCCCATACCTATTATCATAGTATGGTTTCCCCCTTCCTTGCCCATTACCGTTACTCTGCCCCATCGCTTTGACCTCCTCGTCATACAGTGAGGGGCATTCATCAGTGGCATGCTCTATGCCCTGGCAGATCTGGCAAGCTTTCACACCTCTCTTTGGCCCGGTGGCCATAGTGTTCATAAACTTTTCCATCGCGCTGCATAGTTTGTCGATTTTTAGATCCGCAGCTGTGGTTGTCCCCAAATTGGTCCTGGGCAACTCACTTCCATCATCTCTGAACTCCTCTGCCATCTCCTTGAAGAGTTTAAATGCCTCCTCAGCACTTTTATTCAGGATGGACCCTCCACTGGCAGCATGCAAGAGGGTTCTCTCGTGCATCCTTAGCCCAGACACAAAGTATTGGATCAAATCGTGATCAGGGATTTGGTGCTGAGGACACTTTGCCAACATTTGCTTAAACCGAGCCCAATAAGCGGGAAACTCTTCGCCTGCCCCCATCCTAATGTTACTGATGTTCCTTCGCATGTGTTGGATCCGGGCGGCAGGGAAGTATTTTTCCAAAAACTTCTGCTGGAGCTGTGCCCAAGTAGTGATTTGTCCTTCGGGCAGAGTGTAGAGCCACTCTCGTGCTCCATCCCCAAGTGAAAAAGGAAAAGCCAGCAGTCGGATGTATTCACTCAAAGGGGGTCCTCCCCTTATGGTTCCGCAGGCTAACTCGAAGTCTTGAAGATGCCTTTGTGGGTCTTCCATGGGCATATCGCTGAACTTAGGTAGTATTTGGATGAAATTGTGTTTCATCTCCCAGTTCTCGTTGATGGTGGGCAAAGTGATGGCTGATGGTTGGAGGTTCAGATTGGCAGGGAACATCATTTCCCTGAGGGTTGCCATTACGGCTGGTTCCGGTGAAGGTCTTGGTGGGGTAACTGGTTCACCTCTCCTTGCCCTTCTCGGAGTTTCTGCCCTTGGTGATCGGGCAGCTTCTTGGGCGGCACGTGCTAACGCTCTGGCTAGTCTTGTCTCTTTTCGGATTCGTTTCGCGGTCTTTTCGATCTCAGGGTCGTACCAAGGTACAATCTCTTTGCCCGAAGTGAAATCCTGCATAAACAAAACAAGTCAAACTGTTAGCACAGACGACTTACTGTTGGAAATTTGCCTCCCCGGCAACGGCGCCAATTTTGACGAGCCCGTATGCTTGTCGTTAGGGGCAAACAAGCTGTCAAAATGAAATTTATATTTAGCCAGTACTCTTATTACTACAAAACGTAGATAATGGCAAGTACGTGGGGTCGGTCCCACAAGGAGGCAATTACAGTAGGTGATCTCGGCTTTGCCCAAGGGGTTGTCACAAAAAGATTTTGGTTTGGGGTGCTGTGGGCACAGCGGTTTTGTAATTGTTTCACACTTTGACCTAACTACTGCTAACCAAACTAACATGCAAATAAATAAGACTAAATAGTAAACAAACCACTCACTCAGATCTAACAGAATACTAAAAGCAAAAACTTAAATCAAATAGGAAACAAAGCATCCGGGCAGACGACTTCACTCAGGATCGTTAGGGCAAACTACCGTTCATTGGCACTAAGGATTTTTACCAGCGGTTTGTCAGCAGTTATGGGGTGCGTAAGACAAAAGTGGTCCTATTGTGTCACGCCCAACAGTTGCCCCACCCCTTATCTATCCTTACTGTGTAAAGAAAAGGCTAGCTAACACTTTGCCTAATCCCCCTGGATCTGAACAATTCGATAACCTATGCGACCAAACATGGATCTAGTTTGCCCAAACCCGCATTACCCTCTAGACAGACCCGCTCGGCCAATAGCATGCTCGAAACATACGACCGCATCTCCTGCAAGTTCTAGTGCTATGCCCGCAACAATACTACAAGGTACATCTATGCGGTTTGCCAATCACCAGTATCCCAGTTTGTAAAGGTTCACTAGTGGTCGTCCTAGTTAGCCCAAACTCCCCAGAAATAAACCTCAAACAACTTTGCCTCGGGAACAAACGCCCAACCGGTTAGTTCAGCCCCTTCAACCTCGCGGTCTAACTAAACCCTAATTCCACCTTCGATCCGCCCCTGCCCAGATGCCAAAATAACTTAGCTACTCATACAGAAATTTAGAAACGAAATAATTAAAGGAAAACAAACTATATTAATCATAGCTTCAAATCGAAGAATCGTTTTTGAAGGAATTGAAATACGGAATTAAAGAAAATTAAAAACGGAAAACATGAAATTGTTTCTCGACCCGAAGGTCGGATCTACTCAAAATAAACAAAGAGACTCGGACGAACAGCTCCGATCTCTTCTCCGGCGACTCCTCCGGCGGCAACGGCGAACTTCGGGACCGGCGGCTCTCTCGATTTCTCGATGCGTATCGTGTTCTCTTTGCTGCCCGTCGCGCCCCGCCTTTATAGACTTCGAATTTGAAATTTGAATCCGCGGCTGTTTCTCGCCCCTTAGGAATAGGAATCCTTGGTCAACGGGTTGGGGGATAAGTCAGATCCCCCGAATCCAGGGATTCTGGTACGCTGCCAGCTTGCCCGCAGCGAATCTCCTGTCACAGCCGCTCTCTGCCCAAATCGAAATCTGCAGGTATTTCTTCTCCTCCACAAGTGGTCGGACCAGGCACGGTACTTGGTATTTCTGGCTCTTCTGCTTCGTGACCTTACCCATTTGCCCGATGTGGTCAAACTGTTGCTTGTCACTACCGCTCCAGAACTTTGCCCAAAGAAGGGGATTTCCTTGCCTCTTTTGCCCAGTGCGCCACCTGTTACCTGCATCACCACACACTCTGCCCAAACACCTAATTGTGCCCTCCCAGACACGTAAACGACTCAAACCGACTCAATAAAGGGTGTAAAAGTGCTCTAAGATGAGCAAATAAAATGGCTCATCACAAGGATACCCGGCCTTTCCCCCTTGAGACTAGCACTTAGTGTATGTGGGATAATCTCGAGCCTCGGTGTTGGGACATCGACATACTTGAGTGGGTGCTCACTGTTGATGAGTTCACTGAACCCCCTCTCCCTGGAATCTCTAAGTGGTTATCACTGATCGAGTAGAGAATTCCATAATATAGTTGTACACAATTAATCCTTAAGACCCAGACATCACCGTGACTTCATCAGAGGACTAGCTGTATCGTGACGTGTCTCTGATTCCCTGGAAAGGGAGTAAGTCGAAAAAGAAGACAATGTTCGTGCAGTTCGAAATCTGATGTGAAGTCTGTGCATGGTAGTAGGGGATCTGATCGCTTGATATAGATCATGGATGTCCTGTGTGTTCTGATGGTTCGTAGTCCCGGAATCTCTGGCCAGAGTTGAATAGTGAGGTGATTAGAGAAATGTGTTTCTCTGAATCAATCACGAATGGATTTTACGAAACCTAGAACGTACGCACAGTTATCAAACTCAACAAGAGATCTCGATTAACCAATATCTCTAGTTTGATCGGGACATATGTATCGGAGGGATCGTACTGTACGCTAACTATATTACAAGGTTCTTGCAGGCACTTCATTTGTATCTAGGGAATTAGTGAAGCGTGGCTGCTAGACGCTCGTCACTGATTCGTTGGGCACCGACTTGTTCGGAGATTAAATAATATGATTATTAATCTAAAACTCTTGGGAGTAGTTGAAATAAGAACAATATGTTGTTCGAATCACAATATGTTGTGAGCCCACGGCTAGTTATACACCTGAACCATTGAGGGTCACATTCTCGTGTAAACCGATCCTTGAATACGATCATGTATTAATTAACTGTTAATTAAGTACATACAGTCGGAGGTCAATATGATTGAATCCGAGATTCATAATTGTGATTATGAGTTGGAAATAATAATGAGCTAAAGAAAACGGACACGATGGTGTACACTTTCTATTTTGGGAAATTTTCCCGATTTAGCAGTACCCCTGAAATGGGCTTTCCGATTTTGTGAAATTGGAAAAATTTATTTTTATCTCATATTGATGAGAAAATTAAAACGAGAAAGAAAATATAATCGTTATATTTTTCGGAGATAAAATTGATTGTCAATTTTGGAGAAACGTAATGACGGCTAATGTATTGGGCCGGCTAGGGTTAATGGATCCGATCCATTAGGGTTTGAGCCCAACAAGCTCCTTTCTTCACCTATAAAAGGAGCTCCATAGGCATGAGAATTAACACACCAAAGTGAAGAGCTCAAAACCCTAGCCTCACTTTCTCTCCTCTCCTCTCTCCCTCTCGTCCGCCCCCTCGGCTCCTCCCTCGGAGGACCGCCGACAACCGGAGCCGCCGCCCGCCGCCGCCTAGTGCCGCCGCCGGCAGCCGCCTCCCCTCGCCGGAATCCGATTCCGGCACCGTTTTTCTGGCCCGTTTTTCCCGTCGTATTCTCCCTTACGTGTTTCTAGTGCAATACGTAAGTTGGATTACCTATACGAGGTGAAACTTGATTAGACGAGAGACGCCGAAGGAACGCCCGAGCACAGCCCGAGTCGCGCCCGTGCGCTCCAGCCGTGACACACGAGTCCAGCCGAGAGCCCCGCCACTCGCCCGGCTCTCCCCGCACACGACCCGTGCCGTTCCCGCGTCGCATCCGCGTGACTTCCGACGAACCTCGTTTCGTCCGATGAATCCCTGAGGTACTTACGATTAAATTTAGATTTAATTGTTTGCGTTAAATGTTTGCGCTATGTACTGTTAATGTTTGCGCTATGGGATTTTTAATTGATAAAGAAAAATTAATTGTGATTAATTTAAATGTCAATTAAATTCAAATTGATTCGAATTAAATAATATGATTATCTTAATTGTCAATTTGACGCAAACTGATTATGTGCACATGTTTACGTAATTAATTATATATGTGTAATTAATTAATTTGATTAATTTAATTGCACAATTCAAGTTCATTAGAATTAAATAATATGATTATGTTAATTGTCAATCTGATGCAAATTAATTATGTGCGGATATTTACATAAACTCAAGTTGATTAGAATTAAATAATAAGATTATGTTAATTGTCAATTTGACGCAAATTAATTATGTCTGCGTAATTAATTGTAATATATTAATATGATTAATATAATTGCGCTACAAGTAATATATTAATATGATTAATATAGTTGCGCTAGAAGTAATTAATTTATATGATAAATATAATTGCGCTGATTTAATTTGTGTAGTATGGGATGCATGAATTAAATATTTAATTATTTGATAATTAAATTAAATGGTGAATTATTGATTCTAATAGATTTGAATTAAATCAATTAATGCATGTAATATTGAAAATATGATTTTCAATAAAATAAAATAAATATAATGTAAAATGTTTACATTAATGAAAAACGGTTTTTCATAAAAAATTTTGTTTTCCGCTTGCGTATACATGCACGATCCCCAACAGTGGTATCAGAGCGTAGGTTCTGAAATTGATTAATTGTCTATGAATATAATCGCCTTAAGCATGCTGTTTGTTGAATTGATTGATTTAATGTTGTTTAATTGGGACTTAGTTGTTTCTATTAAGATATTTATTTTTATCTAATAGATTGAAACAATGCCTAATTTGTTATCAAGTAACAATTCAATGTCGAACATGAATGCACCTCGGGGAGTGATTCATCTAGACTTGTTTTTGTTAAAACAAATTAGAGACATCGAGCCATTTGATGGCATGATTCGATGGTCTGCTCGGCTCCCCCATTTATGGGAGATAGGGTCGCTCGCATGATGAATCGCTGGTTAGAAACCTCGAGTTTCACTTACGAGACATCACGTTTTGATTATTAAGATATTAATAAATTGAAATAGAAAGGAAGTATCAATATTTAATTTAGTGAAATTATTTATTGACCAATTAAATAATTGATTTAAATATTCGATCAACAAGGTGATAGATTAATTATTTGATTTAATTGTTAAATCAAGTTAATTAATAGAGCACCATTTAATTTGCATACCTCGTTTTAATTGTGATTAAATGCTATGTGAATTATGTGAGATATATATATTGTGATATATGTTATGATCGTATGTGCTCGTTAGGATGACCTATAGAGGACATAGTTGTTAAGAATCAACAATCGATCACTCACTTCATTCTCTCCTGAGAATGTACAACGATTATTCTGATGAGATAACCAATCCTATACTCCTCCATTCTCTCCCGAGAATGTATATCAAGCCTTAAAGGAGAACCGATGTGTCGTTCTTTCTCCTTTCCTTCTACCGACAATAAATTATGTGAAAGCCACTTACAAGTAGTATGGTATGCCGTGTTAGCGGGGAGTACTGCTTGTGAGTTAAGCTGTAATTTATTGACATAAGATGGAGAGGTGTTAGCTACGATTCTTTTGAATATGTGTGGTCGGATAGATTAACTATGGGCTTACACATGTTTACTGGAGTCCAACTTTCACTTCTCACATCGGTAGGTCGGTCTTGACACATGGTTGACTTTGAAGGGTGCGATTAACGTAGTTCATTGTCATGGTGAGGAAAAGTAATCTTTAGGGTCACATAGAGATGTGATTGAAAATGTTTCTACCTTTAGGTGAATGTAATCGGGCTAGATTAACTACGGGTTATATTCACGCTATTGGACCTAAAGCCCAACTAAGGAAAAATAAGTTTTCCCGTCTGTCTGCTAGAGGATAGCGGAATTCGAAAAATTTAGTGGGAGGCAATTAAATGATAAAGACCAAACATTTAATTGTAATCATTAATAACGAATTAT
Source organism: Euphrasia confusa (assembly GCA_954870475.1). Lineage (NCBI taxonomy): Eukaryota > Viridiplantae > Streptophyta > Magnoliopsida > Lamiales > Orobanchaceae > Euphrasia > Euphrasia confusa. The sequence goes on from OX940964.1 coordinate 26,106,642, forward strand.
CTCAATGTTAATCTTCTTAATATTTCTCAGTAATATTCTCTAAGATATCCCGTAACATCGATACTCGACCAATCCAAACTCACTGGGCCAAACCATTTGAATTGGAATCTCAATCTTGTGATTTAAAATGATGAGTGCCTCTATGTACTTGAGAATAGATTATTTGATAATCTCACTCAACCTTTGACTGCTGAGGAATGCCACTTATGAGAAGTGGATTTCTAGTTCTTATGAATCGTTCATTATGAACTACAACATGAACAAAGCTCGATCCTTCAATGGATAAGTTGTTCAAGATGTTGATCAAAGAGTCAACCATCAATACGAGAAATTTGTTCTCATTATTGCTTCTTCATGAAAGAAGTGTTCTTCTTGAAGAAAATGACGGAAATGGTTTCCGGTCTAAGTGTAAAGATGGATAAAGGTGATACTAGAAGGGCGACTAAGAACAAGGTCAACAAATGAGTTGATGACGCTTGCCATCGTTGTGTGAATAAAGGCCATAGGGCCATAACTGCTAAAATACCTTGGGCAGAAACGTTCTGACAAAGGTTCGTATTGGGTTATAGTTATTCTATTGTTTTGAACAATTGATTATTTGTTTCGTCTAAATTTAGAAACCTGCTATTAATAGAAATGTTCTATTATTAGATCTTACTTCTATATTTGATATAGAAGGTAAAGGTTTTAATTTTGTTTTGGAAATCCGATTTCCTTCATACAAAAGAAAGCAAATATGATTTGCTAAAGACGATAAACAAATAAACAAGAATGAACTAAACCCAAATATCAGCAATGGATAGAAGTCAAAACCCCACACGATAAACAAATAAACAAGAATGAACTAAACCCAAATATCAGCAATGGATAGAAGTCAAAACCCCACACAACTTTAGCACGCTAGTTGAGTGTGTTGAAGATCTATTGGATTTGATCCAAACGGAAATAATGTGTTACTGGTGGGGGCGGTTTTCAACTACCAAATGTACTTATGAAGTACACGTCTCTAATTTTGAAGTGTTCAATAATTTTAGACATCAAAGTAGGAAACCAACTTGGTTGCTATATTACGATATGATCGTGGTAATAAATATTTAAGCACCAAGCTTATTGACTATCTAAAAGAGAATACGATTCTCTGGCAATGGACTCCGTCTGGAACTCCTTAATTGTATTGAGTGTCCGAATGTTGGAATCAAACTTTGTTGGACATCGTTCGATCCACAAAGGGGTTCACCAAATTGTCGACGAAACTGTAAAAGTCCTGCACTTTTGACAGTCGTCCATTTGCTGAATAGTGTTACCACCAAAGCAGTTAAAACCACACCATATGAACTTGGGCACTCCCGTATCCTGCTTGCGTGAAGCGGCTAGTGGGAGATAAGTTGGATAGTGGATCCGGCTTATGCCATTTTGTGGGGTATCCTGAACATTCACAAGGATACCTGTTCTACTATATTTCTAAAACAAAATGTTTGTCTAAAGAAATGTTGCCTTCTTAGAGAAGAAGTTTCTATTCGATAGAAAAGGCAATATAGTAAATCTCGAAATAGTTCGAGAATATGAACCACACTATGAAGTTCAAACACAAGTACTTGGAGATGAACCAATTCAACAAACCACTAATATACCTCTCCATCTATCGGTTCGTAAATCCGAAAATGTTCGGAAGGTACCTGGTAGACGGTTCCATCTTGATAATGATCAAGATAAAGTTGACGATGGATATGATCCAATAAACTTCAACTGATTCGTATTGGATACGAATATGGGACATTGGCTTATTGCCATGAAATTCATAATGGATTGTATGTACTCCAACAAGGTTTGACCTTGGTAGATCCACCAAAGGGAATCGTTCCCAAAGGCTGCATTTTGATCTATTAATTATGACGTGAGAGTATATATATAAAGGTGTGACCTTTAAAGCAAGGATGATGGCAAAAGAAGTTACTCAAAGACAATGTGTTGTTTTTGAGGTAATCTTTCCATCAGTCGCTATGCTTGAGTCCATTACAATTTTGCTGGCCATTTCTGCATAGTACGACTATGAGATATGGAAAATAGATATGAGGTCTACTTTACTTGAATGTGATATTATGGAAGAGTTGTAGCGCACCCGGAAGGCTTCATATTTTCTGGAAAGGAGCAAAAGGTTTGCATACTCCAGCGATCCATTTATGGATTGAAACGAGCATCCCTAAAATGGAACATGTGTTTTAAATACAATAGTCAAAGCGTTGACTTGGTATAAAACTTAAAGGTACCTTGTATTCAAGAAGGTTAGTGGGAGCGCAGTGAAATTTAAGTGTTGTACGTTGATGACATACTAATCATAGGGATGATTGAGTGATGCTGCAGTCAACGAAAGCACGGTTATCCACACGTTTCTCGAATAAAGGATTTGAGGAGAGGCATCCTACGTATTGTGATACGTCACTATAGATATAGATCTAGAAGAATGCAAAATCTTCTCAATCCTTGTACATAGAAACTGTTTCTGAAATGGTTTAGCATGGAAGAATCCTGAAGAGATTCTTGCCAATGTCCCATGGGGTTCATCTCTCGTAATTCGTGTGACTGTAATGTTGCTGGAATTCGAGGAGATGAAATGGACAACACATATATCTCCGCACTAGGGAGCATTATGTATGGCATGCTGTGTACTAGACGTGATATTATAAATGTTGTGAGTGTCACAAGTGAATATCAGTCGAACCCAAGACCGGCTTATTTGAAGTCGTGAAGGACGAAATCCTTGAGCACTAGCAATCAAAAGCATTAAGGAATTGTTCTTAGTCTATGGGAGGTCCGAGTTGAATTTAGAGGTACTTACGAACTCTAGTTTTCAACTGGATGTGGATGACTAAAAGTCGATATCGGGATTCATATTCGAGCTTAGAGGTGGTGTCGTATGCTGGAATGGTTCCTGCAACGACTAATGATTCTACCACGAGAACCTGAATATGTTGCAGCATCTAAAGCTGTAAAAGAGACTGTTTTGGACACGGAACTTTATCCAAATGTTGGTTATAATTCCGGACGCAAATAATCAAGTAACTTTCACTGTGATTATACGGTGTCCTGTAGCGAATGCTAAGGAACCGAGATCTCATCAGAAGTCCAAACATGTACTTGAGAGAATATCATGTGATCTAAGAGATCAATGACAGAGGTGACGTCTGAGTCGAGAGTGTCACTTCGGAAGATAACTTTGTAGATCCCTGTACCAGGCCTTTATCTGAATATGTCTGCGAGAAACATCGAGAGTCGATGGGACTAAGATTCATGGATAGTTGGCTCTAGGTCAAGTGGGAGATTGTTGGAATAGGTGACCGGCGAGCCAACGGTTGGCCGAGCGGTTAACCGTATTCCGTTATATAACGGTTTATTTCGTTAATTAATGAAACCTTTATTAATGGCATATACTATATCTGCTCCCAATGTTGAATCATAGATATAGTCCTGTACGGTTACACATGTTGTATGAATTCGGTTTTGTGGAAACCGAGAGATAATTCTGTTAACGCAACGTAACTGGTCAAACTCAGTTCCTAGTCGATGGGTTACGCCAATAACAAGGATACCCGGCCTTTCCCCCTTGAGACTAGCACTTAGTGTATGTGGGCTAATCTCGAGCCTCGGTGTTGGGACATCGACATACTTGAGTGGGTGCTCACTGTTGATGAGTTCACTGAACCCCCTCTCCCTGGAATCTCTAAGTGGTTATCACTGATCGAGTAGAGAATTCCATAATATAGTTGTACACAATTAATCCTTAAGACCCAGACATCACCGTGACTTCATCAGAGGACTAGCTGTATCGTGACGTGTCTCTGATTCCCTGGAAAGGGAGTAAGTCGAAAAAGGAGACAATGTTCGTGCAGTTTGAAATCTGATGTGAAGTCTGTGCATGGTAGTAGGGGATCTGATCGCTTGATATAGATCATGGATGTCCTGTGTGTTCTGATGGTTCGTAGTCCCGGAATCTCTGGCCAGAGTTGAATAGTGAGGTGATTAGAGAAATGTGTTTCTCTGAATCAATCACGAATGGATTTTACGAAACCTAGAACGTACGCACAGTTATCAAACTCAACAAGAGATCTCGATTAACCAATATCTCTAGTTTGATCGGGACATATGTATCGGAGGGATCGTACTGTACGCTAACTATATTACAAGGTTCTTGCAGGCACTTCATTTGTATCTAGGGAATTAGTGAAGCGTGGCTGCTAGACGCTCGTCACTGATTCGTTGGGCACCGACTTGTTCGGAGATTAAATAATATGATTATTAATCTAAAACTCTTGGGAGTAGTTGAAATAAGAACAATATGTTGTTCGAATCACAATATGTTGTGAGCCCACGGCTAGTTATACACCTGAACCATTGAGGGTCACATTCTCGTGTAAACCGATCCTTGAATACGATCATGTATTAATTAACTGTTAATTAAGTACATATAGTCGGAGGTCAATATGATTGAATCCGAGATTCATAATTGTGATTATGAGTTGGAAATAATAATGAGCTAAAGAAAACGGACACGATGGTGTACACTTTCTATTTTGGGAAATTTTCCCGATTTAGCAGTACCCCTGAAATGGGCTTTCCGATTTTGTGAAATTGGAAAAATTTATTATTATCTCATATTGATGAGAAAATTAAAACGAGAAAGAAAATATAATCGTTATATTTTTCGGAGATGAAATTGATTGTCAATTTTGGAGAAACGTAATGACGGCTAATGTATTGGGCCGGCTAGGGTTAATGGATCCGATCCATTAGGGTTTGAGCCCAACAAGCTCCTTTCTTCACCTATAAAAGGAGCTCCATAGGCATGAGAATTAACACACCAAAGTGAAGAGCTCAAAACCCTAGCCTCACTTTCTCTCCTCTCCTCTCTCCCTCTCGTCCGCCCCCTCGGCTCCTCCCTCGGAGGACCGCCGACAACCGGAGCCGCCGCCCGCCGCCGCCTAGTGCCGCCGCCGGCAGCCGCCTCCCCTCGCCGGAATCCGATTCCGGCACCGTTTTTCTGGCCCGTTTTTCCCGTCGTATTCTCCCTTACGTGTTTCTAGTGCAATACGTAAGTTGGATTACCTATACGAGGTGAAACCTGATTAGACGAGAGACGCCGAAGGAACGCCCGAGCACAGCCCGAGTCGCGCCCGTGCGCTCCAGCCGTGACACACGAGTCCAGCCGAGAGCCCCGCCACTCGCCCGGCTCTCCCCGCACACGACCCGTGCCGTTCCCGCGTCGCATCCGCGTGACTTCCGACGAACCTCGTTTCGTCCGATGAATCCCTGAGGTACTTACGATTAAATTTAGATTTAATTGTTTGCGTTAAATGTTTGCGCTATGTACTGTTAATGTTTGCGCTATGGGATTTTTAATTGATAAAGAAAAATTAATTGTGATTAATTTAAATGTCAATTAAATTCAAATTGATTCGAATTAAATAATATGATTATCTTAATTGTCAATTTGACGCAAACTGATTATGTGCACATGCACAATTCAAGTTGATTAGAATTAAATAATATGATTATGTTAATTGTCAATCTGATGCAAATTAATTATGTGCGGATATTTACATAAACTCAAGTTGATTAGAATTAAATATTAATTATGTGCGGATATTTACATAAACTCAAGTTGATTAGAATTAAATAATAAGATTATGTTAATTGTCAATTTGACGCAAATTAATTATGTCTGCGTAATTAATTGTAATATATTAATATGATTAATATAATTGCGCTACAAGTAATATATTAATATGATTAATATAGTTGCGCTAGAAGTAATTAATTTATATGATAAATATAATTGCGCTGATTTAATTTGTGTAGTATGGGATGCATGAATTAAATATTTAATTATTTGATAATTAAATTAAATGGTGAATTATTGATTCTAATAGATTTGAATTAAATCAATTAATGCATGTAATATTGAAAATATGATTTTCAATAAAATAAAATAAATATAATGTAAAATGTTTACATTAATGAAAAACGGTTTTTCATAAAAAAATTTGTTTTCCGCTGCGTATACATGCACGATCCCCAACATATGATTGTAGTACTTACGTGGGAATATCTGAACCATTCGAAATCGTCTCTTAAACTGCCTGGGAGTTCCCCATTTGGAATGTTCAATGAGTTGTAAGCATGTTTGAAGGTCATCTGAAGACGTGCAACGAAAATATATAAGGTCATAAGTGAGCTAGATTTTATTGAGTTCATACCACGGAGTTTATGAAAACTTACAAAATAGTTTGGGGGTAAAATTACGAAGGATTCCCTAGGCCACTTTTCCTTTTCCATTTTTAACTCCATGTAACTGCAGAAGATAGTTATCACCTGATATAAAAATACTAGTTGGTAAGTATATAAAATTTATTTCTGAATTATACTACTATATACCTTAAATTTGCAATGGTTACCTCTTCGTCGAAGTCCCAGTCCACGTTTTTAATGTCAAGAAACGTTTTCCGTTTCACGGTAATTTGCGTGCCACGGAAATGTACACAATCGACAGAAGATTTGGTCCGTTTGGATTGTCTCAGAAACGACCGATATGCTTTTACAACGGCTTCAAGTCCTTCACTGGGAGAAAGTGGTGTCTTACCGTGAGTTTGGGGAGCATTTTTCGCCGCTTCAGGCTTACGAGTTCTCAGCCTACGGGGAGAAAAAATTGGCCTACCAACATTTTCGCACGCATCTGTGGGATTCACTGTGAGCTGATCGGTGGGATCAGCTGCGTTTGATGAACTGTCGAGATCAACCGCCGCCAAGTGATCAGCCACAGCGGTTGTCGAGGCTACGACACTGGCCACATCAGCAACCATCCCGGTATCAACTGTTGGCGATAGCTCAATGTTTTCTTCGACTTCTCCGGCAGGGAGTGTCGGTTCTAGGACACTGGCTTCATCTGCTGAAAGTTGTCCAACAATAGACATCACTAAGTCGTTGGGATCAGTGGTTTGGCCGACTTCGACGGTATCAGAAACAGGGACTGTGAATATTTGGCCGACTTCGACTTCTCCGGCAGCAACTGTCTGATTTTGGACGTCGGCTTCTCCGGCAGCCTCACTTGTTGTATTATTGTCTGATATGATCAGCGATACAGGTCGGCACAGATCTCCCGGCGAATCATGCTGAGACGCGCTCTCATGAAGTTGTTGTGGAGTGATGCCTTTAATCCGCTCAAAGATATATCCAGCAAAATCTGCAATCAATCCCTCATCAGACAAAATCCGTTCATGCTCGGCTCTCAATTTGGCCCTCAAAAGCCCAGTCAGTCGTCTGTCCAACTCAGAAGCATCTTCATGCGGGCAACAAAGTGTACGCCAACAGCACACAGGCCTACAACACACATGCCCACTTGGACCAGGAGTACTCTGCTCAGAAGCACGTCGTCTGCGTGATCTAGAAACGGGCATTTCAATATCCGTGGCTGCAGCACGCTTTTTCGAAGAAGGCTTCTTGGTTTGTGTAATTTTCTTCTCCGGATTTTGTTTGGCTATGATTGCATTACCACCATTGCGTACTGGGCGATTGTACTCAACATGAAATGGTCTGTCATGTACAGAAAGGTAACACGGCTCATTTTTCTCTTCATCAGTAGGAATCAAGGTTTCATGAACAACTTCAATCTGAAACTTATCAACACAGAGTATTAATATTCCACCGCGTGAAACAAATACTATTACTAGCAAAATATAAGTAGGAGTAGATGGTTACGTACCTCTCCTTGGAAGAAAAGATCATCGCAATCAGTCTTTGTTGTAGATGTACTCCACATCAAACAACGTGGCACTTTCATATTCGGATCACGTTGACCACATAACTGACCGATATTCGGAACGGACTCGAACATCCAAATTATAAAAGCCCAACTGGGGCCATAGACGTGGTACGAAGTTTTTTCTGCTAATTCAGGGTCCATCGCTGTTGTTTCGAGGTAGTAGCTCAGAGCCTGGTAGGAATAAGCGCCCCATGGAAAACACTGCCACTTTTCCGGCTCATCCACTAATGCCCATGCCCAGTCCTCGACATACATTTCAGCGGATCGACAAAGAAAGAAGGAATAGTAGACGATGAGATTGGCGACTTTAATGTAATCCTCCAACGAGGCAGGTTGTTCCCCATCGAAGAGTTGTTTGGCCGCAAATAACTTGCGTAGATCATTGCTTCTTACACGCTTCCCACCGAATAGCCGCTTATTTAAGCTACCTGGAGCAGACTGGGGTGTGGCATGGATGTCAAATTCATCGTAGATGCCGAAATTCAGTCCCGTTACAATGGCATAAGCGGCGGGTGTGAGTTTCGCAGTCTTACCACCGACGTAGAACCAATGCTCCTTCTCCGGTATTGACGGACCTGACAACTCTCGACATACGAGGTGGTGCAAAAAATTAGTGCTTGATTTGGCAGTAAATCTTATTCCCAGAACACTTTTCATGTAAGGCAGCGCAAAAAAATCGCGAACTGCGACAGCATCACCCCCGATATCTTTTATCGTGTCCGTGATCAGTTTCGGAACTTCGTAGCGAGTATACAAATTGAGACTTAAAGTGACCGACTGCAGATTGGTTGGTCTCTTCCATTCAAATCCAGACTGAAATATGAAATAAATAAATAAGTATTAAAGGATAAAAAATGAGAAATATAACGACACGGTGAAATTACACCGTAAGAAAAAAACCATAGAATATCAAGGTGTAAATTCACCGTGAACATACAAAGCTGTGTTCTTCCACGGTGAACATTACACACGACCTTGAACATATGGTGAATATGTTTTTCCACGGTTTACTTTATACACGGTGTTTGTACACCGTGAAATAAAACGCTGTCGTGGATCGTGCTCGTACAAGACCGTAAGTACACATACACCGTGAAATAAAACGCTGTCGTGGATCGTGCTCGTACAAGACCGTAAGTACACATACACCGTGAAATAAAACGCTGTCGTGGATCGTGCTCGTACAAGACCGTATGTACACATACACCGTGAAATAAAACGCTGTCGTGGATCGTGCTCGTACAAGACCGTAAGTACACATACACCGTGAAATAAAACACTGTCGTGGATCGTGCTCGTACAAGACCGTATGTACACATACACCGTGAAATAAAACACTGTCGCGGACCGTGATCGTACAAGACCGTAAGTACACATACACCGTGAAATAAAACACTGTCGTGGATCGTGCTCGTACAAGACCGTAAGTACACACGGTAAATGTACACCGTTAGATGAATCATAGTCGTAAATCGACAAGACCGTAAGTAGACACGGTGTATGTTACCCGTGAGATATATCACCGTCTTAAACTCTACCGTGATAATACACGGTGATAAAACTCACGGTTGAACCGTCGTCTACTAGAACTGACACACAAACGCATGCGAAAAAATTGCAGAGAGCAATAAACCATTAACCATTTTAAAATGTCGGAAACAAAAACCCTATCTTGAAAGGATATACCAATATCAAATTACAATCGAATGATTTACAAACATCAAAGCTCGAATAATCGAAAGTTCGAAAGCTAGGGTTATGGACTTACCGGAGGTTGAGCGCGATTGTCTGGGTTGTCCATGTTGTCACTGCTTGCCATAATGATGATCGTCGGAGACGGAGTTGAATAGTTGATACGATAACGGTCGGGGCTGGTGTTTCACCGTGGCGGCGCTCGTCGTGCGTGTGAATTTCAAAAGTCGAAAATTGATTTTGTGGGGCAACTTTATTTTTCTGATATTCTTTTTGTTATTTTGTAATATTCGATTTGTTTTTTGTGAGAAAAGATAACTTTTGAGGGCACTTAAGTCTTTTCATTCAAATTTGCCTACTTAACTTCCATTTTTATGGACGGGGCTTCAGAACTTGTATACTCTTATGCTTTGGCCTTAAAATGCCTCCGCCCCACATAATAACAATCCTCAAAACTTAACATAATAATAAAAAATTAAAATTTTAAAATGTTATTGAAGTATTACATTTTGTTCTTTTTCCTATGCAGTACTATTATTTTGACTTCAGCTTATGACAAAAGCATTAGTTATTTATTTCTTTTCATTCATCAATTTTTTTTTATCAAATTAATTGTAGCTGTTCACAAGTTTGTTAAGCGTCCTTGAATTGACTTTAAACTTGATGGCTCCTTAAAACCTAAAATCGAGAACATCGAGCTCAACTTAAGATTTAGGAAGTTAGAGCATAAAAGACGGATGAAGAATCGGAGGGGAGAATCGGGAAAGAAGGATCGCTGGGTCAGGACGAGTTGAACCGGAGGGTCGAGGCGTTCATAAAAAAGTTCAACGAGGAAATGAGGATCCAGAGACAGGAGTCGTTGAACAAGTTCATGGAGATGATCAACAGAGGGGTGTAGTAGCTTCTTACATTTTTTATTTTTTTAGAATTAATCCATATATATATATTTATACACATAGTTACTATTAAAAAGAAAAAAAGGACAATGTGTTTTTCAAAATATTTTTTGTGATTTGAAAAAGGCAGAAAAATTGTTGATTGCTGATTGGTTACAGAGTGGAAGAAATTGAAAAAGGAAGAAGTGCATGTAGGTGATGTGTGTAAAGGGGGGATTATAGTAAATACTGTAATTGTATTGATCGAACTTTACTTTTGTGTGTATTAATGAATTTTGTTATTTATTTATTTTTTAATGAATGTATTGAAGTGTACTATATTTGGATATTTATTTTAGATTATGAAATACTATACCGTAAAATATTTAATGTGTGGAACTGATGTTGTAATATTTAATTGTTATTTTATAAATAATGTGACGTAATAAAATACAGTAGGAGATCTGTAGTAGAAGGTGAGTTTATAATGAAAAATTGATGTTACTTTAGACTATTTAAAAAATGTACCAAATGTAATAGACAATCTTGAATTTGTATATTCATTACTCATTTATCCAAGCATCTCCTCTCATATATGGTTGTGAAATTAATGACTTGGTGGTGAGCAACATATATATGATGATCCGGGTTCGATCAAAGTTCGATTCAAACCCGAGTTCGTTAACTTGAAATCAATCATATCTCAATTCTTAACCTCACACTCCTCGACACAGCTGAAGTTGAGAAACAAGAAGTCGAGATCATGGAATGGTGTTCTATATTTCAATGTTTTGCTGAACGTGACAAAAAGTAATAAGCATATGATATTTTTTAAATTTAATGAATAAATATATTATTTTATATTTAAAAATAATTTAACACCGTAATTTTGTACAATATTAGAATGCCATTTATTTTAATACCAACAACACTATAGATTTAATTACCATTCACAAATACAAATACAGTAAAACCTTTATAAATTAATACTCGATTTATTAATAATCTCTTTAAATTAATAGAATCTTTCTGTCTCGACTTGGTCTTTTAAATAAAAAAATATACTCAATAAATTAATAACCTTTCTAAATTAATAAAATTTCACGGTCTCAATGCTATTAATTTATAGAGGTTTTAATGTAGTATGAACATAATAACAATCCTCAAAACTTAACATAATAAAAAAATTAAAATTTTATAAATGATATTGAAGTAGTATTACATTTTGTTCTTTTTCCTATGCAGTATTATTTTGACTTTAGCTTATGACAAAAATATTATTTATTTCTTTTCAATCATCAATTTTTTTATCAAATTAATTGTAGTTGTCCACAAGTTTTTTATTATCCTTAAATTGACTTTCAACTTGATGGCCCTCTAAAACCTAAAATCGAGCTCAACTTAAGATTTAGGCGAAGTTAGAGCATAACTTTACAAAAGTGATTGTAATACGTCGTTGACATGGTAAATTAATAATGAGTAATGATTAATTTTATATTACAGTAAAATATATATAAATTAATACTCGATATATTAATAATTTTTTTAAATTAATAGAATTTTTATGTTCGATTTTATTTTTTAAATTGAAAAAAATACTATAAATTAACAATTTTTCTAAATTAATAAAATTTCATGGTCAATATGCTATTAATTTATAAAAATTTTACTGTATGATTGTTCATAATAAATTTGATGTTTTTATGAATATGATTTATGAATTCTGAAAATGAAGTTATTTTTATTTAGTAGGATGCGAGATGAAAAATTACAAAATAAAATTATACTATTGTGACATTGTCTACCAATGTAATAGGTACTCAATAAATTTAGAATTAAAATAAAAATATAAAAAAAAATATTAAAATACCGTTTTTTTTTGTATCTTATAATTTATCTTAAAGATCCAGGTATTAATTATCCCAAAATTAATTTATTTGAATAATTAAAACGTTCATTTATGTTTGGTCAAAGATGGATGACTATGGATCAAATTGTAGGGCCAATCGATCGGACAAGGGCGGACTTTATTGAATGGCAATATAAGATGAATGGTGTGGAATATTGTTTAGTTGCTTGCTACCTTCTTTAAGATTTACTACAATTTTGACGACATTTGTTTATAGGTCTAGGTCTATTCCTTTGTTTTTTACTAAAGTATCCCATTTTTTTGAGATATTTTTTTATAAAAAAAGTTAAATTAAAACATGTTGCCTTATTTAAGATCAATTATGAGATGGGTGACAAGTTGAAAAATATAATTGTGCACATATATGAATTAAAAGGAATGTTACAATAGACACATATTGGTACAGTAAAGACGTGATATCATTTTCGAAAACAATCATTGGTAATCGAGTTGACCTATAAAAGTCAGGTTCGTCAGACAAGATATCAGAATTACAAATGATTTCAGAATGGTTATCAATTGAAATTGCAAAAAGTAACTCGTCGAGGGACCAAATGATTCACCCAAAATCGAGTGATGTCGTGAACAAATGAGTTCTCCTTAAAATATTAAGATGCACAACGAAAATGTTGCGCATTAAAAGGAAAAGTGATTGCAATTTACAACACCCCAAATTATACGTCTTGTAAAACTTCCAAGTCAAGGTGTGTAGATTTTAGCTATTCCAAGTGAAATAAATCATACATATAATTACTCCATATGTATGCACTGGGTATTTGTAATTTACAATTTACAACGAAAATGTTGCGCATTAATAAAAAAAGTGATTGCAATTCATAAGAATAGTAACAAAAATTTAATACTATTATATATAAATACACACACAGTCACATATATACAATGATTAATATACTATTTGAGGTAATGCTTGAGTAACATTACCTACATAATCATGTGTTTGCTCTGAAACAAATTGTGGGATGATGACCACTTAGGAAGTTTCTCGTTGCACACAAGAGGGGAAAAAGTGCACTAAAAGTACACAGGTACAATAAGTCAAAATATCATTCTCGAAAAAAACAATTATTTATCATTAAGACTACCCACAATGGAGTAGTTGAAAAAGCTTTTTCAACGGTTGAATAAATACAATGGGAGTTTAATTTGTTTGTTGAATCCATGTGGCTTTTTGCATGTTGAAACTTTTCAACAGTCGTGAAAAAGAATTGAGATGGGACCCCAACACATGATTGAATAAAATAATGGAAAAAACTTATTGTATTGAATTATTTTAATGGTAAAAGAAAATAAAAAGATGAAATAAAAGTGGTGGGGTAAGGTGTTGAATTTTATTAAACAAAACTATTGTAAGGTATAAAAGTTGAATGAGTGTTAAATGATTAGGTGGAAGAGAGAGAAAATGAGGTGAAGTAATAAAGTAGGGTGTTGAATGTTGAAAGATTGTAAATAGTCTAAGTCGACTCATACAAATCAATCCAGCCACGAATCACAAGGAGATAGGGCATTTCAAATTTAATTATTTTGATCATTAAAAAAAGGTTATTTCACATGTTTGAAATTCAAATTTGGTGAATTAAAGTACTTTGTAACTTTTCATTGCTATAAAGTTGAATTAATAATTTTTACTAATTACTTTCTTTTCATATAAGTTAAAATATCATTTGATCTTTAATTCCACTAGACCTGCACAACGGGCGGGTCCAGGCCGGGCCGGGTTTCTTGGGCCGCGGGTTGAAGAATCTTGACCCGCAGCCCGGCCCGTGGTAAACTGGGCCGGACGGGCAGGGTCACGGGCTAAAAATGTTGAACCCGAGCCCGCCCTTACACTTCTTATTCATATTTTTTTATTTATTTTTATATTGTATAAATATATGTATTGCACATTGGGCTAATTTGTTTTGGGCCTTGTAAATATTTATTGGGCTAAAATGGTAGGAAATTTATGTGGGCTAATGAATTGAAGGTTAATTATTGGGCTGTTTTTGATGAATTGAATGTATTGGATCAAGAGGGTATATTTGGGCCTGAATTGAATGTAGATATATAAATATATTGCTGAACAGAGGTGGGTCAGGGGCGGGCTGCGAATTCGGGCTGGGCGGGTTAGTCAGCCGGGCCGGTCCGGGCGGGCCGGGCCCACCCCGCCCGAGCTTGTGCAGTTCTAAATTCCACCACATATTTGTATTATTGTATAGGTATATTTATGTTGAGCACAAGAGGTACATGTCTGAATATCCATTGTAAATGTTAGTCACACACACACGACACATCAATCACGTGTGTAATTAATTAATTAATTAATTAATAAATCATGGATTGTCACCTTCACCGTTCTCAATCCGACTCTCAAAGTTCAGCAGCATCACGATTATCGCAAACACGATCACCAACGCCACCACAATAGCAATGTACGCCTGGTTCCTCGTCTCCCTCTCGTAATCATTCAGCCCCCCCGCCTTCACCGCCGCCGCCGCCGCCGGAGTCGGCGACGGAAACCTCTCGTCGGGGCTGGGCGGCCCCCCGCCTCTGCTCGCTCCGACCTCCGCGACAGCCGCCGCCGCCACCACCGGCGACGCGATCCCGAGCAGTATCTGGTGGAGAGCCATTAGGCTCTGCCTGATCTCGGTCATGGCCCCGCGCCTCTCTTGGATCTCGGCCACCGCGTCGAGCACGGGCCCACGGCCGTGGTCCTGCATGGCGTGGTGGAGTGGGCTCTCGGGCGCCTCGCTGGCGATCAGGTTGTCGATGGCCTCGGCAGTCGCCTTCTCCCTGGTGATGGCGAAGTACCTGCTCTCGATCAGCTGCCTGTGGTCCATCTCCATCTGGACCCTCAGGGCCTGGAACTTGCGCATCAGGTGGTTGATCCCCTCGCCCAGCTCGGACAACATGGCGGCCCGCGAGTTGTCGTCGAGCGAGCCCGGCCCGCTGCCCGTGACCCTGCGCTGGGCCGCGTTGGCCCGGACGAGCCCGTCGTACTTTTTGTTGATCAGCTTGGCTAGCTTCTGGATGTGGTCGAGGTCGGCGTTCATCTCGTCTCGGAGCTCTCGCATGGCCATGGCGTTCTGGGCGATCTTCACGTCCTCGTTCGATTCTACGACCCTGTTGTAGAGCTTCTCCAGGTCTTTCATGTCTTCCTTTACGTTGTCGACTTCCTGGGAAAACAGGTCCAGGCCGCACGGGCTGGGGTTGGGTCCGGTGGGGCCCATCTCGACGTCCTCGAGAGGTTCGTTCTGGTCCATGTACATCTTGAAGGAATTATCAAACGACTCATGATTCATTTTCTTCTTTTCAGAAAAGAAGAAAAATTCAGGTATGTTGCTACACCTGAATTTTTTATGAGATTCTTGAGGGGGACTAGAAAATTCAAATTTTCTGTCCTTGGTTTGATTTGATTTCCTGTCAAGATTACGAGGTTTGGGAAGGGAAGGAGATGAGTTATAAGACAGGAAAGTTTCCACAAATAGAGGGCTACTTCAAGTTTTTTTTTTATCTAAGAATAAATTAGAGGACCATTGATTTGCTGACTCGGAAGTCAAAATGCATGACAACCTTATACAACAAAAATGACCCGTCCAATACTTGGATCAGACCGAAACAAGAGTATCACGGTCAAACCCGTGCAGACCAAATCGAACCAGGGTCCGACTCACATTGCATGTGTCTTTCTAACCACAACCCCCCAAAAATAACTTCAATAAATCATCTAATTAATTGCCTTTTATAGTGAATGAGTAGGGTTTCAAGGGATTACTTACATACAATACCAGCCGCTTTATCTTCAATATTTTCCGAATCCTTAACATCAGGCTATTAAACCAGTAACGTTCGATAACCATCAAGAACTTAATAAACAACTTGTGCAGCCTTCAAAACCTAAGTTCGCCTAATATGTACACATCTTCATAGATTTACTTGCACCGAGGCAAAGCAGATGAGAGGAACAAAATTTGGACTCTGCCAGTAGATTTTCCTGCGAAAATGTGGATTTGGGCTTTAATAGTTTATTGATCACCATCTAACGCCAAACAGCTAATGAAACTCACACCGCCGATCCCATCTTGCTGCCTAAAAAGATTCACTGAGGTGCATTTCGAGGGCCCATCTGATTCTGATCCAGGCGATAAACCATCCTCCCTCTCCGGCTGTATATTAAGGTCTATTTGACCTTTCACATGCGAGCTAAAAGACTTTTCACCATTGGTCATTTCTATTTGTTTTCTCTCTCGCCTCTCCATTAGGGTTTTGAAACGTCGTTTTAACGCACTACAGACAACACAGTCGCACGGTTGCTCGTGCTTGGAACCTTTCCCGCTTGGAGGCTGAAGGCAGACAATGCATGTGCATCCAGGTTTATGACGTGGGTGTTTTGTTGAGGAATTGTTCTCACCTTCGATGGCTAAATTAGCAAGTGCATCAAGTCCCTCGAGGGCAGCATAAAGGTTTGGTTCCCGTTCGGTAGTCTCCTTTTTAGAAGAATCTGCCCAGCAATTAATTTACAAAAATATATATGAAATCAAATAGCTGAGGGCACACTTCTGTAAATAAATATAAAAGGTATGTGCATTTGCAATTTTGAAGATAATAGGGTTTTATAGTAGATAATCCTCAAGGGTAGTGTTGTAATCAACCCTGAAATTAATAAAGCTGCAGGACAAGAGAGATAAATAACAACCTTTGTTTGACATGGATAGCATATGATCAAGCTGTACTTTTGTTAACTCCTCGGCTGACGAACACTGAGATCTAATGGAGAAATGAAGAAAATCAAAGTAATTGTGAATTAATTAAAAACATATGAAACGAACAACATGATAGTAAACCACAGATTGAAAGATGGCGGAAATAAGTACACCCTCATGAATAGTTTTGATGTCTCACAATAATGTTCACATCTTTTAAATAAAAATAATTACTTTATTTCTTTAAAAACCATTTTTAGCTCTTATATATCACATATTCAGGAATAAGGATTGCGATTAGATGTTACAAAATTAATAGTCAAGTTTCAATATCTAAAATTGAATTGTTCTTTTATTGAATTATATCTCAAGTGTAGTAAAGTAAGGATCGTGGTTTTGTGGGAAAAATAGTATAGGAGTACACAAAATCAAAGCAGCATAAGTTATACAATGTTTCAACTCAACTTTCGTACAAAACTTCAAGCCCAGAAAATAATGGGCTCCAATTTTGCAACAGAGAGTAATTAATAATATTTACTTTGGTAGGGAACAACCAAGAATCTGGAAAGGAAAAGTAAACTTAAAAGATTGTCCACAGATAAAGTGCACCAATAGAATTTATTGTAAACAAAAAAAAATGTTATACCTGTCAAGGTCCCACATATTCAAAGAACAAATCCATCTTGAAGAAAGAAGAGCATCCGCGGGCACTTTACGCCACTTAAAACAATCCTCACATTGAATCCATTGGATATTTTCACTTAAACATGGAAGAAACCAAACTTAGTATATCCCCTGGAAATTACCTTAATCTCTGCCGTACATACATACATACACACACACACACACACACACACATATATATATATATATATATATATATATATATATATATATATATATATATATATATATATAAGCAAAGCAACTTACCTAAGATGATCTATCCCGTAAATTGTAGGCCTTCCGATAACAGGACCGGCATCCTTATAAAGAATCAAATAGAAGAGATTAGGAAATTGGGGAAAGATGAGTAGTTTTGGCGCATAGCATATATTATCAAACAAAAAGGTTGGCCAAACATGTGGGATCATAATTTCATTAATAAAATATGAGATACAAGTACATGAAGAAAACTAGACAATCACATCATTCGATTTATTCTCCAAGGTTCTTGTATGCAAAAAAAAAATCACATTCAATCACAAATTTCAAATTTAGGTTCACTCTTACTAAAGATGTTCAAAAATGAAAGAAAAGAGTGCAATGTGGAGTTAAATGGGCTTATTTCCCGCGAAAGTGCAAATATAGTAATACCTCCGCCCCAACTTTATACTAAGCTGGGAACGGGGATTGAGAACAATGTTACATTTTTACTCTCTTTGAAAACACACCTCTGGGACTTGGACCCTGGTTATCTACTTATCTCATACAGAAGACATAAGTACAATACTAATACCGGGTAGACATAAAGTCCGAAGCAATTAAGGTTTCCAGCAAAAAATATCAGGTACCTCGAATTCTTCGAATTCACATCCTTCTACAACAAAAATTGAAGGAACAAATTTTGCAGGAGGGCGCATCAATCCTTGGGCTTCTTTCCAAGTGAGCTTCAAATCAGTTGCATCTTCATTCACAATTCTAAGACGCTTACCTTTTGCAGCAGGTGTATTCTTCCTCTTACTTTGTATGACAGGTTTATCCTCGAGAATATTCTCTGCAATTAACCACGATTCATCAATTCCAAACGGATACTTCTGAATCAATGTTGGCATTCAGATGAGCAGCTTTGTGATATTTAAATATCTACCTTGTGTGTGTCCATTAAGAGAAATAGAATCATCATTTATGTTTCTAGCACTACCATCCTGTAGATTTGAAGTATCACTCCCTACTATAGTAACTTCATCTCCCTGTGTACAGAGACAACATTAAATTGTGTTTTCGCAATTCTTAATGGAGTTGAGCTCTGATTCTAAAACTACATATGCATAAAACAGAGTATGTCATACATTTGACAACTATAGTAATTGCAGTTAAATGGGAAACAAGAACTAGTGATTTAAGCATAAACATCTGAACATACATAGACATCAAGTGATCCAATATATGCCATATGTTCTAAAAATCCCAGCCAAGGGCAAGGCAGGGGGTCTAGAATCTAGGCTGAGCTTGGCAGTCTAGGTGGCCCTAGGCCTGTGATAGAGTTCAGCCGTCCAGATTTCAGGTTGCAGCCGTCCAGATTTCAGGTTGCAGACGTCCAGATTTCAGGTTGCAACCGTCCATCAACCATCAGTACAACTTTTAATGCAAATTACGATGTTTTTAAACAATACTAATTAATTGGGTATCAATGTATCCATCAAGGTTATCACGACGCCGAGTCGAGATATGCGAGTACCGTGGAAAAGACTAGTCGACAAGTCGCTCCGACTAGACGTAAATAATAGAATATAGATATATTTATTTTATTTAATAGTTAAAATAAATTTATAGGAGTATTTTTTATGAAATAAAGTAATTTAAATAATTAATTTCTATTTATTTAAGTGCTATTATTAAATTCTTTATATATTATTCTATTCATCAGGCCCTTAATGAATAGATTCATTGAGTTAAAACAATTAATTTCAAGGCTCAATTTGGGTAAAGCTCGATTGATAGGAGTATTTGCTTAGGCCATCTGAAATACTACATAATAAAGTCAAAACCCTAATTCAACATTTGACTGCCGCCGCCAACTCTGTCAAGGTAAGTATGTTCATTCTACGCTCTCTCTCACAGACTGATCCTCCCGTTCCTTTCTCTCTCCCGACCGGATCTGGCCAGATCTGACCGGATTTCGCTGGATATCATTGAGCTAACCAGATCTCGCCAGATCTGACCAAATTTTGCCGACTAAGCTTACTAATTAAGAAATGTCAAACCATAAAATAACGACTTTCTGATTAACAACTAAGCTTACTAGTTGTGAAATGTCAAACCATAAAATAACGACTTTCTGACCAGTCGTCAACGTGATAACACTGGTATCCATAAAAATTGCATATGTATGGACTATAATGAATTTACTTTAGCACTGGTATCCGCCTACACCCCCGCCTAGTTGCTAGGCGTAAGTTCACCTACTTACTAGTTACTAGGGTCTAGTGTTTTGGAACATTGATGTCATGATAGAGATGACAAAGAAGCAACAAAATATTGTATTATCCAAAGGTAAGAAATGCAAATATATTAAAATTTCCTTTCATTTGAAATAAACTTACATTTATAGAAGAAAGTCCTAAAATTAATTCACAAAAAGAAGGGGTAATTAATTGCCTATAATCAGTTTTGAATACAAGCGTAATTATATTGCAAGCTCAAGCATGAACAAGAAATTAGACATTTTAAAAAAAAAAGAATAAACATACTTCAAAATGTAATAAACTAATCCACAAAATTTAAGTCTTCCATAAGCTTTCACTTTTATCACGAAGGAAATTCCCTTAGTCCAAATATTCACATTCAGCAACAAAATTTCTAAACTCAAATACTGAGCTGAAACGGAACATTTTCTTGGTGGTATCACATTAGAGAGACCTATGAATAGATATACTAAGAAACAAAAAGTGAGTAAGTTAAGAGCCTCTATACATGAGGAAGTAAAAAAAATAATTCAATAGGTGCAATAGCAACCCTATGTATTTGCCCTTTTATAAACACAAAATAATAGACATGGGAAAGTTCTCCATTCATGTACTCAAAATAAAGATGAATGACATAGCTTCAAAAACAAACCCTTTTAATGACCTTTTTCATAACATGGGCGCAAAAACATAATGTTACTATGTAATATTGGAGAAAAACCTTATTCGATGATGGGAGTAGTGAAGACTTTCTGCCGCCCATGACCAACGTTCCTTCAGGATCCAGCCTACTAAATGTTACTGACAGGAAATATACTCAACTCAATTTCAAATTTATAAGAGGAAAAAATGATTTAAAATGAAAAATCCTGCCTAATCACATAACAAGGATATGTAAGACAAACAAAAAATAAAAGCTAAATTGACTACAAATCCCTGAGATACACCAAGAGGGGTACTTCAAGACCACAAAGTAGTTAAGCTAGTAATTTTATTTTATTTTGGGGTGTGTGTTGGGGGGTGGGGTGGGGGTTGAAGAGAATAAGAATATAAAAGGTGTTGATGGATCACCTATATCACCAGCTTGCAATTGCATTGATTGTATACAAGGAGTGATTCCTTCCAAAACATACATTCTGCTGTGATTATTCGGCCAAAACCGGAACTGAAACACCCATTCCTTCCCTTTCACATCCTGAACTTTTACAGGTAGCCCTTCTGGCTGCAATATTTGTGGAAAATAAGCCTGTCCAACCATCAATAAGTAAATTATGTTACAAGAATGCGCTATATCGAGTATGACATCCAAGTGTTAGGAGTTGTAAAAGTTAAAACACGAGAAAGGAATATCGATTTTCCCCTTGTCTTTTATGTAACAAATTTTGGACTACTTTTGAACCAAAACGTGGATGGCCAAGACATGAATAAAATACCATGCACTAATCACTCACCAAAAGTTATTTTAGTGTTTTCAGTTTTCATTTTCATGCCAATAAATTAGGGAAAAAAACGAAAATCAGTCAAACTAATAGCCCCAAATTAATCAGAAGCAAAATTTATATTCAGGAAAAAATTTATAAGAATAAAAAAGAATCATCAATAGTCTCATTCACCTTTCTTGTCGGGACATCAATTAAAGCATTATCTGAATAACTAAAGGTTATATGGGTTCATCTATCCAAATGCTAAAGCAATTAGAAAAGCCATATTACAGATTTTAATTTCAACAAAGTAATCAAGAAAATATAGACCATCCTGAATGGGGCTTAAATCATAGGGGCAGCTATAATTTGTAGTAGTGACACTAACATCATCTGGGCCAATGCAACAACTCTAACACAACATTAAAAATCATGTATGCCTAGGTTTCATACGTTCACCTTTTCTAAGTCTAACGGAGAAGTTCCAAATTCAATTGATCGACTCTACACTGCCATACGATTCTTGCAACTAAAGTTACGTGAATTATAAACTTTCAGTTAACAAGACTATTGATATAACTTTCGGTCAACAAATTTCCAATTACATTTCCAAGACACTCCAACTTTAACACATGGGTTGACGAGTCAAGGGATCTGTGAGATGAAGGCACACAAGAAAGTCAAGAAGTGAAATACATAGCTCTAGTATGCGTACAGTTAGTATCCATATAAAAAATCCTATTTTTCAACTAGAAGCAAAACATCTCAGCATAAAAGTTGAAAGATTAAAGTTGGTGACAACACAAAATGTATAAGTTCTCACCTCTGCGCACTTCTTTGGCAGGACTAAACGCCCAACTCGTCCAGCATCGCTAGCACTTAACATTTTCTCAAACAACGGAGTAATAACTGACTTTGAGCTAAGAATAAGCTAAGGTGAAATCTGAGTACCATATTGCAGAAAGACAGAAACAAACAAGACTTAAAACCAGTGGCTAACGAGCTCAATTGATGATGTAAGATCAAAACAGACCATCCATGGGAGTTATAAGGCGCTAGTCGGAATAACAAGATGCATAAAGAAAATAGGAGATTCATGAAATCTTTGTCTTAATCATTGAGGAAAAATATATTAAAAGAAATGAGTTCTGCTTCCATAGGATACACGCCAGAAATTTGTTGAAGCTCCTGTACTGTTATTTGAGGGTGATATCGGGGAAACAACTGATTTCGGCCTTGTCCATCTCCTCGAGCCTTTACACTGCATATTGGAGGCTCACAAAATGAGCCCATCCGACTGTGCCAGTAACGCTGTTTGCTCTCAGGAATTAAAATGCGTGGGGGGTCAGTCGTATCAAAAGCTACATCTTTGCATTCATTTATATCAATCTTTGATGAAGAAGCCATGTCCATATTCATAGTTGAAGAAGCATAGTCAGTCTCTGTGAATACTGGTTTGATATCAGTCACAAAAGGACAAGGGGGTTCCTTAAAAAAGAGTTCTGCAACAAAAAAAAAAAAAAAAAAATGAAACATTACTGAGCAGGGGTGATTTTAGTGTTTTACATTAAAACTACCAAAGTGAGGTAATCGCTACGTTTCTTCACAAGTAGATAGTATACCTGTCTTTCCATTCGGAAGTGTTTCAGAATGGCTAAATCTCAAATTTTCATTACCCATTCTTTCATAAGAGTGCTCTTGTTTCAGCTCAGGTGAAGCTGTTGATAATCTGTCATAAACACACTGCCTGCTGGCAACACCTGATATATTTAGTCCAAAGGGCATCCTCAGAGGCACATTAGATTGGATTTCGGAACCGTTGAATAAACTTGGAGCCTGGCGCCATGGTACTGGACCTGAACCAGCTATTGAGTTCCAAGTCTTCATAGAAAGGTCCTTCATTCTTTCAGGCTGCGAGGGAAGGAAGTGCAAAGGTGGTGGCCATGCCGGATTTGGGGTCTTGCATAAAATAGGTAAAGAATCAGCAAGTGCTCATTCTATAATTTAATAGTAAAAGGATATGAAAGCATATACACTCAAGTTTAGTGAAAATGCTAGTACATTCTCTGGCTAGTGCATCATAAAGAACTCTAGAGTTCAGGACCAGGTCATATCATATATGAGTAAGTACGCAGATTATATTAGAATTATTGCTGCATCTTCGAATAGGATGACTTTGTTATAGAAGCAAATTTGGAAAGATCTACAGTGAAATCAAGATGCATTTAAAATCACCAATTTCTATTCCTAAATCCTACATAGTTTATTTTTTTTTTAGTATTGAATCCCTTCATGCCTAAAAAAACAAGGATCTGTAGAAACTATTTTTTTTGGGGGGTGGGGCTAAAATATGCATCTCCAGCAATGGTCTAGAAGGAAATTTGTATGATAGAATTAAGTTTCAATATGGAACAAGATTTGAAGAAGGCATGATGCAATTTAAAGTAATTTGAAATGAAATAATAAAGCGAAAACTGATGATAAGCGAGCAACTAAAGGTTACATTATGCGAAAATAAGGAAAGAAAAATATTGATTTACCAGGATATAGCTTCTTCTTGCACATGTTAAACATTCAATTCCTCCTGCATCCAATAGTACGAACATATGGAATGAAACTATACATCCACAATGTATTTGCTGCAAGAGAGAGAATTCATTCTCAGTCACGTTTTATGTATGCAATGTAAGGGTTGGCACCAAATCAAGAAATTACTGCTCTGTATTACCTTCCCACAAGATTCACAGCACCTCCATCCAGAAGCAGTCAGGTGGAATGTCTCACAAAATCTCCCACCCTCGTAAACAGAACTAGATTCAGCTTAAAATAAGTCCCAAAAAAAAAACTAAGTGAGCTTTAAAAATTACACCAGTGATACGATACAAAACCTCCTAAGTTTCCGTTCACGTTCACAACATTTCATCCATCAAACATTGACAAATCATAACGCACTGATTTATTTCCACAGTCAATTCCGCACCATAAGTGTTTGATATATTGGTTCCATGTAACTAAAGATATAAAACCTCGCATAGTGAAATTTACTAAATAATTGCAAGAAAAAAAAATACAGAACAAAATAAAAAAAAGGATGGGAAAGTCTCTTACGCGCAGCGATCACAAAGGTTAGCGTAGTCACCGGTCCGGCGACGCCAGCCTCTCCTCCACTGCCCCGACGGCTCTCTGCAGTTCGAATTGAAGCATACCTCCGTCGTCGACGGCGACGACATCGCACACAAAACCCTAACAGGGTATCTGCTGAGTACGCAGCCAAAAGAAATGATGTTTCCTCTGGTTAGTTCGAAAGTAAATTCGCTCAGCAGTAAATATCCGTTGTGAGGTGTGATGCCATTAAAACCCTAAGCTGAAGCTAGAGAGAGAGAGATGACAAGATGGCATGAAGAAGTTATTTGAAAATCGTAACAGTGACCAAGTGTGTGCGTGACGCTGGACTGAAAGAGAAATATATAATTAAATATTCATTAATTATTATTTTATTAGTATTAAAATATTTTATGGAATTCGGAATTTTATCCTATTGTTGGATTTTGTTACTAGAATAATGAATAGAGCTGCACATTCGGGCCGAACCGGCCGGTTCCGGGCTATCCGGTTCAGGTTCATAAAGTTCAGGTTCGGAGTTTCGATGAACCGAACCCGGACCGGTGAAAACAGGTTCAAGGTTCAGGTTCAACCCGGTTTAGGTTTAGGTTCTGAACCGACCGGTTCAGGTCCGAACCTTGAAACGGGTTTTTTTTTTCTTAATTCTATAGGTTTTTAGTTTTTAAAAATGTTTTTGAGAATTAACTTTTTTAAAAAGGTTTTTAAAAAATATAAAAGGTTTTATTTTGTTAACTTATTTTTAGAAATAATGTGAAAAAATGAAAGTTAAATAAAAATTAGACTAAAGTTTAATTTTAATATCGATTTTTTTTTTTAGTTTTCGATACCAAAATAAAGTGCCTACGTATCCTCGTTAAGGAATCAAAGTCCACGTAGTTCTCAAAATAAAATTTAAATAAAAATTGAACTTGATTTTAATTTTAATATCGAAAAATAAAATATTTTTTTAAGAATATTATAAAAATAAGTTTATTTTTTATTAGCGTCTATGAATACATAAAAGATAAAAAATAAAAAAAAATACTAAAAAAATTAAAAAATTATCCGGGCCGAACCGGCCGGTTCAGGTTCGGAACCGGATCGGATCAGCCTTGAACCTAACCCGGACCGGTTAAAACCGGTTCAAGGTTCAGGTCTAGGTTCCGAACCGGCCGGTTCAGGTTTATCCGATTCAGGTTCAGGTTTCGAACCGGTCGGTTCAGGGTCGAACCGGACCGGATGTGCAGCTCTAATAATGAATGTTCAAAATGGAATCGAACGGAAAAATGAATCATAATTAAATCGATTCACTCCAAAACCGAGAAAAAAATCCTACTTACGCCTAATCAAATAAAGATTTAAAAGATTGGACTAACAAAACGTTAAAACTTAAAAGTGATAGGTGAAGACGCATATGACTAAAATTTATAAGCTCTCTTATAATATTTTCAAAGAGCTTATAAGCTCTTTAAATTTATTTGATAATAATTTTTTTTTTTAACTTATTTTTCAAAAAGAATAACTCTTAATAGCTTTTAACCTGTTTTAAAAAAAAAGTAAAAATACCTTACTTTTTTTTCAAATAAGATATTATTTTAAATTCTTAATAATTTTTACACAAATTATTACGAAAATGACATTACTAATATCTTATAAGCTCTTTCATATTATTTTATCCAAACACTTCAATATCTTATTTGAAAACTTATTTTAACATTTTAAAAGCTATAAAAACATCTTATAAAATAATATATTTTATAAGCTTTAAAAAAAAAAGCTCACACAAACACCCTTAGTATTTATTATATACGCAATTTTTGAGAATATGCACTTAATAACTGATTAAGAAATTTTCTCTATTTATATATAATGTCTATAATTAGGATTTCCATATATTAGTAATTAGGTCTTTTCTTATTGGGCTTTCTGATGGCGAAAAGACTCTTCTGCCCTTCTTTTACTACGACTATCACATTTGACCCTCTCGCGTGTTTGCGGTACATTCAGCAAAAGCGGGACTAGCGGACGAATATTCCGTTTTCGAGATGCGTGCATGCACAATATCTATATCATGCTCCTAGGAGTACGATATATATAGTGCTCTCAACCTTTAAAATATAAAAATTATCATTTAATAATAAGAAATCTTCATTTCAAGAAATAATTATTATAAATATTAAATTAACATAACAATGAATATATTAACATACCTAATTAATATTTATCAAAAAATACATGAAGATATAATCATGAGTGTACAATTAGAATCGTACTCCTAGGAACAAGGTATAAATTGCCGTGCATAGGAGGCTTCAAACATTAAGATTTCTGCCCTTGTGGCTGTCTTGCTAGGCGCCCCCCCCGCCCAGAACTTGTTTCTTGGACGGTCCAAATAATCGTTTATGTACCAAAGTTTGAGGTTGGTCTGTTTGTCAGACATCGAGCTGTTAGGCTAACCCGTTTAGAATTGAGCCTTAATAAAAATAGAGTACAACATCCTACTGAACCAAAACAATATGCTAATTTTGATTTTTGGTATTGGTTGAATTTTTTAGATCAATTTATTGATCTAAGAATCTTCAAAAAATCAGAACAAATTGGTTAATATTCCTTGTGAAACCAATGTCGAAAGTACAAGGTTTGTTACAAGGTACGAGTTGAATACGAGTTGTGTTTTTTGATGTGTTGCTTGATCGATATTCATCCTAGTACGAACTACCTTCAAACAAAAAAAACTACCATTCGCTCAGAACAAAGGCTTGAGTCGATAGCTAGGATTCTGATAGGAGAGGACTGGCACTAGAAATCCGGTTGGACATCGTTATGATTTTTTCTTATTTTTTTTATGCTTTTGTACAATATTATATAAATATTTTTCAGTATTGGTAGAATAATAAGTTATTTATTACTTTTCATCCGTCTCATTAATATGTTCACTTTTTTTTGGCACTGATTACTTTTTGAGAACTTTATTATTTTTACGATATAAAGTACTCGAATTGAAAAAATACAATAGGAAAATTCCTTTTCATAGTAAAGTACTCCAAAATACTTTTCATAGTAAATATTGTAAATTCCTTTTCATAGTAAAGTACTCCAAAATACTTTTCATAGTAAAGTACTCCATAATTTTGGGTGCAACTACTACACTAAAATCCCCCATAATAATAATAATAATAATAATAATAATAATAATAATAATAATAATAGAAGAGAACCGATTTAGATCGAATAGCATACCTAAATTATATTGATACTAAATAAAATGAAGTTAAATCAAGTTAAAAACAAATATAAATTAAAGGGATAGTGACACTATAAGTATGAAACGATTATAAACGTGTCCAAATATTAACACTTGACAGAACGGGAAGTAATTACAAAACAGTAAATTCTTAAAGAAAAGGGTAGCCAGAAAAGGACATTTTGAAATTAAAATATCTGTTAAAACTTTTTTACACTATAAATCTTCTTACATTTAAAACGCAGATAAAGAAAAAGAAATTCAAACATTTTAAAAATGTAATGTAAATCCCTAATTATTAATCAATGTAAACCCCCTAATAATCAACCGATAAAGTACAACGATGGAAAGATATGTTTGTCATGATAAATAATGTATCACTCAATTTAGTCTTTGATGATAAAAATCATCTAAATTTAATACTACGTAAATAACTAAAAGGTGAATAAATAGAGTATAATTTCACAAGACTCGTACTCTTAAAAAGTAAAGGCAAAGTCTAAAGGTAATACATTCCCACTCAACAGAAGTTCAAAACCCTAACAACCACTTGAGACGTGAAATTCACTCACATCCCGGTAAAAGCTTTCTTCCCACGACCCGAAGAACCAGCTGGAATAACTTTAAGAACATTAAACCTCACGGTTTTCGACAAGGGCCTAGAAGATCAAAAATAAACAAACAAGTTATAAAAATATTCAAAGAATAGGAGATGAGCAAATAGATATTAGAGGTTAGTACTAGCCTGCACTGGCCAATGATAACATGGTCACCCTCCTTAACACGGAAGCACGGGGATATGTGGGCAGCAATATTCGAATGCCTCTTCTCATATCTATACATAGAACGATCAATCAGACAAATGCAGAACACAAACAGCAAAATTCCAAAAGGAGAATATAAAGTTATTCATATATCTTACCTTTGGTACTTCTTAACCCAGTGAAGGTAGTTCCGCCTAACGATGATAGTTCTCATCATCTTTGCACTATGGCAGGTTCCAGCAAGAATGCGGCCTCTGATGGACACTCCACCAGTGAACGGGCATTTCTTGTCAATGTAGCTGCCTGAATTTACAAAGAGAGTTGAAGCTTGAAAAGGGAATATAAGAAGCAATGAAAGTATCACTACAGTAATACGCAGGACTTAAGAGATCCAAAACACTAAAACATTAAGACTGGATTAGTAAATTCCGAGAGTTAGTAAAAAGATGCTATAGTTCTGTTTTTCTTTTTGTTTGCTTCTTATTAGATAAATCAAATTAATCATTCTCAGTAGGTAAACAAGTGCTGTATATTTAAAGTTTCAACTGCATAAATGAAAATACATGAGGCAGCAGGGGGTGTTTACAATGAAATATGGTACTACTGCTACTGGGTTTATAATGTTATTGCCCTTTTATAAAAATAGGAGAGAATCAAACCAAAAATCGCATTTTTCAAATTAGGGTATCATTCCAACACGGAATACTATAAGAAAGTGTAAAAATAATTTTGAACAAAGAAGTGCTACAAAAACTTGACAAAACTCGACTAATTTGAAAGATGATAAGATGCAACAAACATATGATCCAGGCTTCAAAGAAAGGTTCCAAGTGAATATGAACAGGCTGTTTTGCATAACCCTATGTTCTGATAACAGAAACATTGTACCAATAACTCACCAAGATAAATTATACTTGTATACCGCATTTTAATGAACAATACGACACGCTGACACACCAAAACAAAGTGGGGACATTAAATACATAACAAAGTTGAACCTTCAATGGCTTCACGGGGTGTTTTGAAACCCAACCCAACATTCTTCCAGAAGCGGTTTCCTCCCTTTCCAGGGGTCTTACCCTTACCAGATTTCTTGGAGCTACATAATAAAATGAAAAAAATAAAAAATCTGAAATGATGCTGGATTTAGTATGTATGTGTGTGTAATGGGAAAATAAATAACAAAAAAAACATTTTTAAACCAGAAATCAAAGATAAACGAGTGTAATTACATTTACAAATCTAATCAATTATGATTACAAATTCGCTTACCAAAGGAACACCTTAGGCTGCTTCAAGAAAGCTTTTTCTGTCTGCAATTCAAATAACGAACGATTTAAGTATTCCTAATATATTTAATAAAAATGAGAAAAAGGCTGTAAGAGAAAGGCACGTTGAGAGGGCAGGGCGTTCATTGTCGAAGGATTTACCTGTTCCGCCATGGCTGCGTGTGGGAATAATGAGGGTGCGTAGCAGCAGCAAAAACCCTAATCCGCGACAGCTGAGAGTGGAGACGAATGATTTAGGATGTTTTTAGTTAAATACTGCTGATTCGTAAGTGGGCCTATACTCCTTGAAATTCTACAATAAAGCCCAATGTACTATCAGTCCAAATTTCATAAATAATTTGAATACGGGCCCAATACCATTTTACTTTAAAAAAACCAAAAATAAAAATAAAAAATACTTATACTATCTATTTAAACTTTTTTTTTTTGTGTGTAGGTAAATTCTAATGTTTTGGATTTGAATCTTGGACTTCAGTTCAAATGTTAAAACCAACTGAGCTTAACAACTCTTCAATTCATTCATTTGTTGAAAACACAGTTTGAGAGGTAATTACGATAAACAACCAACTGAGCTTAACAACTCTTCAATTCATTCATTTGTTGAGAACACAGTTTGAGAGGTAATTACGATAAACAACTCACCTGCTTAAAAGATGTTTAGCTCACAGTCACTAAATATTTTACCACTTGTATCAAATAAAATTTGCGTTTCTTATTAAAAAAATTAAACTCACATTACCACATTTTACCACCCATACAAATTCTATGTTTCTTATTAAAAAATTACACTCACGTTACCACATTTTACCAGTCGTATCGAAAATAGAATTTGCGTTCCTTATTAAAAAATTACACTCACATTTTAGCACTCGCATGTAATGATTCCAACTTCTTAATGATTTTCCTTTATACATCGATTTTTGTTTCTACTGGCTCTGATTCTTCCTAGTCATGAATCATCTATATTTCATCTTTGAGTGCTTCATTTTGACATCAAGAACTTGCCATTATGATTCTGAGCTCAAAAGAAAAATGTTCCCAACTCAACCTTAATGAAGTGGCAAACAAGTGTAGTAAAACAAAACAAAAGTATCACATATGTTAATGTGACCCAACTCCACAAACAAATTTCTTCAAATCATCACCAAAGAATCCAGCAAAGGCATCCATTAGGATCATGGGAAACGACAAACCAATCTCCAAACCACCCTCCAAGTCCCTCGATCTCATCAGGGACATAGAGTATCTATCTCCGTCAATAAAAACGGATTCGAATTTCTTCGGCCTTCCCCACCCGTAATCCGCACTGTATATGTCGAACTTCGTAGACTCGGCCACCCCAAATACCCGTTTCCCCGACAGTGCCTCGTAGTTCGACATCCAGTCTTCTGCATCTCGGAAGATCTCTTCTTTTTCGTTAGCCTTTTTCCTTATCAGCTCACCAATCAGCTCAACCGCAGTCAAGAAACCTTCATTTTAGCACATAATTTAGTAAACTTCACAATAATAATAAGAAGAATGAAAAGAAACCTTCATTCCCCTTCAATTGTCCGTGCATTGATTCGACTATGAACCCCGTTGCCAGGCAATTCCCAAAATAAGTTTGAGGCAAAGGTGGATCAGAACGAGACCGAGCATCCGCAAGAAATGCAAAATACTCCGGTTCATCTTCGGTTATGCTTTCCCGCCTACAAGCAGATTCCGATTTCACATAGCAAGTCCAAACAAGCGAGCTTGCTATCACAAAGGACGACACGTGAACAAGATCTTTTCGCTTGTTCATGACAAAAACCTGTTAAACTATATAACATTCGATTTTTTTTAAAAGTAAAAAAAAACCATGACCTTGAGTTTCTCAATGTCGTCTAGGCTCAGAACATACGTTGCCCGAACCCTGTCGGTGGGAACACGAAAAACATTCGAAGACTCGTCAACACTACTCTCCCTCAATCTCATCTTCACATGGTCCCAACGTTTGATCGCCAATCCACCATGATCTTTAACCACAGACCTCTCGTAAAATGGCTTATCTAAGAGTTTGTCGTCTCGACCGAGCTTAGTGATCGAACCCCACGCCTTCACGAAACCCGCAGTGCTACTCGCATCAGCCACTGCGTGATCATTACTGATCCCGATGCACACTCCAATCCCGGGGAACACTGTCACCTGGATCGAGAGAAGAGGGACCACTTTCCAACCTTGTTCAATAACCGGTTCAGGCAGATGAGGGACGTAACCGTAAAATTCACCGGCTTCCCTGGTTTGATGGCCGGACAATCTGTGGAAATCGGAAGGGCTGCTGCACTCGGCGATCGCGAAATAAACCGAGTCTCCGGGCCGGTAACGTAAAACGGGCAGCATTCCTGTGGTTGGGAGAGGGTACAGTAAGTTGCCTGCCAGGGGAAAGTAGTGGCTGAGAGTTAGGGACAGGGAGTGTTTGAGTTTCGGGATAATGACATCTGTGAAATGGGCGGTCGAGCAAGGGAGCTCGTAGAAGAGGAGGCGATGGAGGGGGTGGAAGTTGAGCCATTGGATGTCGAAATGCGTGAGTGGGAGCGAGGTTTCGGTTAGCTCCGGTGAGGGTGAGATTTGGAATCTGTTTAGTATGGTTGTGCTGTGCATTTTGTGGTCTGAGGTGATTAAGGTTGTTTGGGGGATTAGTTTGAACATGAAATTTATGTGGATTTGGAATAAAAGTTGGGAGGAAATCAAGGGAATCAGTTGGTTTTTAATGTTTGAATTTACATTATTACAAAATCAAATGTGTGAAATAATAAATTATTTTTTTCTATATATTACATACCTTCAAAGGAGAAAGGAAGATTATGGCTTTAGGGAGTTTGGTAATTTTACACACGAATGACAAGGTCGAATCGAACCAACACGGAAAGCTACGCACGGCTCGTAGAGACAGAATCAACCTGGTACTTGGGAGCAAATAAGGTGGCTAACCCTTGATCCACTTTAATGAGTAATTTGTCGTAATTCATGAGGCTCTTCTCTTCACATTTGTATACTCCTTCCCCTCTGGCTAC
Organism: Euphrasia confusa; assembly: GCA_954870475.1. Classification (NCBI taxonomy): domain Eukaryota; kingdom Viridiplantae; phylum Streptophyta; class Magnoliopsida; order Lamiales; family Orobanchaceae; genus Euphrasia; species Euphrasia confusa. Next base: position 26,139,614 of record OX940964.1, read on the forward strand.
AACCTCACCATCCACGTCTATGATCCCACCTTTGGTCGAGTCAGTGGCTCGTGGGCCCGGTTGCAAAACAAACGCCTTCACCTACACATTCACAACCGCAGCTCAAATTTACGTTTGAAACGTGTCTGCAGATTTGGGAAGTAAATCCTCAATCCGACAATTCTATCAATGTTCGCTTTGTTTCTTTCTCCTTCTATAAGATAAAATTATAATTACACTGTAAAAACTTAATTGAAATGAGGGAAGCCACCTTCAGGTAAGATACGAATGGGAATTTAACATGCTTTCCACTTTCCAATTCAGTCATCAACTTGAGCATTGAGAACTTGGGGCAATCCCTTATCAGTATCAAGTCAAGATAGCCATCCGAAAACTGCATGTCGATTAGGCAAAAAGGATGTCATCATCAAACTGAACAAATAGAGCGAGAAATAGGGATGGTCACAGAAGTGCAATTTCTCAGTTTCCCAAAACGGGGAAACCTTAGGCCTGTGTGTGTGTGTGTGTTTAACTATACATGCCTAGTTATAATTATCGTTCAATATTATTTAGATAATAGAATATACAATATACTTTCAGAAAGGCTAGTACCATCGTTTTTGAAACACAGGAACCGTATAAGGTACCCACGTCAGCCACCCCTAGCTCGGATACAAGAACCAAAAGAAGTAAATAATTGAACAGACCTGAGCATCAGGTGCTGCCAGAATGTGTTCACTTCCCCATGTTACATTATGAAGCCATACCGAAACAAAAGGCCCATCAATCTTCCGCCACTGTAAACTCTTGATATCAAATTTGGGACCCTGATAACCACATTCCTGGGTCTTGACGAGCCCAGCATCAGTTTTCGTGTCACTTTCACCATCAACAATTATTTGGTTTTGTAGATCTAATGGCTCTCCGTAAGATTCAAATCCAGGTGCTGGCAGAAATATTATACTGCCATTATACTTCCTCAGACCAAGTATTCGCTGAAGACCCTGAAAATTTTAATGACACAGACCATGTTCAGGAGAACAAGGACATCCTTGGGGCCTGTGGCTAAGGTAGGTAATAACTAATAACTAATTCCCACACTCCACAATTACAACACACATGAAAATTCCCAAATGAATAGAAAATTCCCAAATGAATAACATGGTAAAGAATATATTACTAAATTTTAAAACTGTAACATATATTTTTCAATGAAACTTCACAATCAAAAAAAGGAAATACAACTTCCAATGGCTTCGGCTGCTATAACCTTTCAGTTTCTAGCCCAACATAGTTATTATATCCATTTGATCTTCATGAATACAACTGTCCAAGTTATGTTATAAATTTCGTGTTTATTTTCAGTTATGATTTACAAAGACAAGCTAAAAAAATGTTGTGTATAATATAACCTATGTTTAGGGAAACAAGAAAATTTCATACAACATCTACCATTGGGTAATAATTAAGTAATAATGATCACGAGTCTGTAAGTAAAAGATATTCGCTACAGCAATGGAGATGCTAAGCTGTAGAAAGGCAAGGATATACATAGAGACTTATGAACAAATATGACCAATAGCACGGGTTGAAGTTAATTAGGGTACTAGATATAAAACACAAGGAATTAAAAATTGAGAAACAATGCAGATCTAGCCCATGACTTAAAATATTAGTATGTTATAATTACGATAATGACTCACATATAAAATTTTGAGAAACAATGCAGATCTAGCTCAAGACACTATATAAATCAATGCATCAGTAAACTCACATATAAATCAAACCGAGCACTTCCCATCCACCTGTATTTCTCGGACTCAATATCAATATCAGCCACAAAACCTTCAGGGAAAACATACATCACAACAGGGTAAGAATTAGGAGCATGAGAGTCGTGAGTTAGAAATAGGAGCATGTAACAGGCTAAGAAACCATGTACCCCATGCCAGCATTAACAGGCTGAAAAATTTGGTGTTTCCTTGTGATAAAGTAGCTACATCCAACCCACACTTATGCCCTGTCATATGTGACCAAGCAAGAACTTAATAAATATGAAGACATGTTTAAAAAGAAGCCAGAAATAATAAGGAAACATAAACTTAACATACCTCGAATTATTAAAACAGTAGCATTAGATGCTGCACAAGGCTCGCCACAAGAATCTAGAAGTGACTTCACCATGCCATTTCCAGTTCCTAAATCAAGAAGCATGTATCATTTACAGTTATATGATTGTCTTTAATTATAAAATAAGGAATATCAATTAAAAGCAACAGAAGTAAGTTCATCTTGTTGGAAAATAATTATGCAATTCAATGGAAGGAGGAAAGAAACAGGAAACAAAGGCTCGATGTTCACTCTCAATGGATATTGAGGATTATGCTCTCGGGATACAAAAGCTGGATTTGTGAATAAAATGTAAAGGTTGAAGGCTTGTTAAGTAAAATAGAACACTAACGATTTGTGACAAATATAGGGGATTTTTGTGTTTAATGATATATTTGGCAGTGAGCAAATTGAACTTAATTAGTATTCATAGAAAACGATTGAAAAAAAAAAAAGATTGAACCTGCAGGTACTACTCCAAGAGGTGTCCTTATTGCGCTATCCCAATCCTCCCTGGTGAGCAGTCCATTTAGTACCTACTAAGGTCTAAAATATATTAAACGACAGTGAGTCTTATTTCTTTTCACCTATGCCAAAATGGACTCTCGAAACCGACACGAGCACTACTGTTTACATTGCTTATATTTCAATCAGAAACTCACAAATTTTACTAAAAATTATAATCACACGGCATACTCTCATAAATGATTATGCGATTATGAATTATGCACCTACCTCAACTAGAATTCCGTCCCCGCTGACACATACGATTCCATCGTACTTTGCAAGATCCAGCGACTGAACAACTTCCTTTGCGTGAAGCTGGTGTTTGGTTTCTGGAGAAAAACAAAGTAATCATCAAATACAGTATATCAAGGAGCACACATGCTACATATTGTTTGGATGACCAAACAAAATCGAAACATCGTTCAACCTTGTAGAGTGTAATCGACATTAGCATCGTCAAGTAAAGGCTTCACATCGTTCGCAAAAATCTTAGATGCCGATTTCTTCCCTCCAAATGGATTCACAAATATGAACAACCTCTTCGGCCTACCTGAACCGCCAAACACGAAAATTGAACACAAAACAACAAACAGATTTCACTGGAAATTCACGCTGCAATTAAGTTACAGAAATCAATCATATCATCAATCAATACTTATTCAAAAACCTAAGTGAAAAATACCGAGAGAATCGAGGAGTTCCTGTAGTGTCTGAGTCCATATGCGAATAGAGTCACTCGACAATAGCTCGAGGGTGAAGGTTTTTCTGGCCAGGGACTGTGTTCTGCCAGAGCAGCAGATTCCGGCCGTAGCCTCCACGACGGCTCTGATATTGATCTTCGATTCCTCAACGGTGAAGCCGAGGACCTGTTTCTCCACGTCCAGCCGCCGCTCGCCCCACCGCAAGTGTCCGCCGGAAGAGAGCGTCGCCGTCGTAGTGTGGCCGTTGACACGGACTTGGTCCGATAATATAACACTACATTCTTCCGTCTCCATTTTGGTAAATGCTTATATTTTCTTGCTTGGATTTTAATTTTTGAATTATATTTAAAAGACTAATTGTATTTTCTAGTTGGGATTGTCACGATATAAATGCTGGAAGACTTTTATTAGTACTTCCTTTCCTTCTAAGTTTGTCTTTGGATAACAATTCAGTTTCTATATTTATTTATAATGAATTAATGATAATTACACTTTCTTATTTCATTGAGGTTAGAATACTTTTACATTTTAATTATTACTTAATTAAGAAATTGAAGTGGACAATCCCTTCAGATTTGAGAGAATTGCATTTGCTTACGTGTCGAATGATCGAAGTAAAAATTTCAAAGATTTTGTTGGGACTTATTATATAGACTTGAGTATTGCATAACCCTAAATTTATTATTCCTCAAAATCGAAATTGAAATATTTGTCTTCGCGGTGAATAAGAATAAATCTCTCTCCATACTGGACTCTTAAAGGAATATAAATTCAAAGATAAATAGTTTGGATATGATGAAGTGAAAAAGAACCTAATTGAAGAGAAAAGAATCAATACATATTAAGGTGTGAATTTGGCGAGTTGCTAGCCTAGTTGTGTTGTTATTTATTCTTTCTTGATATAATTATTTAGTGTATTAGCTAACTTAACCTTTTTAACTTCTCATGGTGAGTGAGTTCCAATGACTTCATCAACCCCTAACACATTTTTTTCATGTTTTATTTGTCTTCAAACAATGTTCGTCTCAATTATTTATCCATTAATTGATTAGCACGTTAATTAAAAAAATTAGTTTTTGATTTTCTAACAAAAATATTATATATAACAGACCCTCGGCCTCTATTTGGGATATATTATTAGATCACATAACACATACGGTTTCGAATATGACACACACACATTTATAGTCATGCTAAAGTCAATAGCAAAAATTAAAATAGTAGTAATACTTAGCCGTCATAATAGTACATTTGTCTTCCTAACTTTTTGAGGAAGTTTCCTAGACGCTACGCTGAAACAGGGTGGAAATATCGGTCTCCTTTCGCGGCAGTTTCAACATTTCCCGCTTTTCATTTCCCTTTTTAACCCCCTTTTCAAACTATCGGAATCTTCCCACATGCCTATGAAAAACAAATAAAAATAAAAATAAAAATAAAATTAAAGCACAGTCAACACGAGGAGGCGAGAAGTCAAGATCAGATCTGAACGAGGAGGAGAAAATATAATTAATTTGTACTCATTTATATATATGATGAATTAAATAATACATTTTGAGCTGAAAAAAAAATAAAGAGGGAGTAAATTAGTATTAGATGCAGAGTCGGTTCGTGGAAACATCGAAGGCGATGGCGTCAAGAGAAAAACGGAGTTTGGATTCGAGCAGTAGCCAGGAAGGTCAGCCTGACAGGAAACGCCCTGCTCTTGCTAGGTAGGTGAATCATTCATCTATTCATTTATTCCTTAATTAATTGACTAAGTTAATTTAATTTAATGTGATTAGAGGTTAATTTTGTTAATACAACTATATATATATATATATATATATATATATATATATATATATATATATATATATATATATATATATATATATATATATATATATATATATATATATATATATTTACGGCTCTGATTAGATAGTTTTTGACATACAGTGTTATTGTCGAGGCGCTGAAAGTGGACAGTCTGCAGAAACTTTGCTCATCGTTGGAACCAATTCTCCGGAGAGTTGTAAGAATTAATATATATATATATATATATATATATATATATATATATATATATATATATATATATATATATATATATATATATATATATATATATATATATATATATATATATATATATATATATATATATATATATATGTATTGTTCAAAATTTATATGTTTAATCGATGACTGATGAGTGAGTGATCTTCTCGAGTCACTCTTAGCAGTATCATCATACTCGTGAGTATTAATTGATGGACATTTTGTGCACACAGGTTAGCGAAGAAGTGGAGCGTGCCTTGGCTAAATTAGGGCCAGCTGCCAAACTCAATGGAAGGTATGACGACTTTAATGATAACTAACTAATTTCAGAGCTCAACTTCCACAGTACTTTTATCTGGTTGTTTTCGCAGCGAAAATATTAAATTTTCATCAATCGATCTAGATTTTATCACCGTAAACATCAACGATCACATCTTACTACAGACGTAAAGATTAAACATATCATAGTTTAATTAGTCGTCACACAAACATATACTCCTAGTATTTTGATTCGTTAATTAATATATGAGTAAGTTGTACTATATATAATTGAAAATAACATACCTTTTTAAATTCAATTACAAGCAAATTCGTTTCAAATATGAAATTCAAATGTCTTCAATCTAATAAGTTCATTTTTATGGCATTTTTTCAATGATACTTGAATAAAATCATATTTCAATTAATACTTATCCTTTTAATATTACATCTTCAAATTAAATTACACTATCTCTGTTCATCATCATCAACGTTCATCATCAGGTTAAAATATTCTTCGCATCCCTAGAGAGTTCAATCTACACATTTATTTGTAAAAATATAAAAAAATGTATATATTGTTTATGGATAGAGGGAATACATGTGTAATCTAATTAATTAATCAATATATAATTTTTAATAGAGTTATATTTTATTCAACAATTAAATCAACTTTAAATTCTTATTAAATAATTTTAATTAATTATTTATTTATTTCAACTCTTGAATTGTAAATATCAAAAATCAAAATCCAAAAATTGATGTGATCTATGTAAGATCACAATCAACATTTTGGCATTATAATTACAAATTTTGTATTTTTTAAATAACACTTTAATATAGTATTAATTGATTTTAATTATTTATTTTTTAAAACAATTCTTTAATTTCAAGGACATACAAACCATGAGTACAATGACAAGTCCATATATGCCAACAAATCTCTTAACTAATGTTTTGAATAAATTTGAAGTCAATACATTAGTTTGATGATCTCTACCTTAAACCACGCAGCATCTCCCCGAAAAGAATCTCAGGGCCCGACGGAAGAAGAAGCTTGCAGCTCCATTTCAGGTCCAAGCTCTCACTCCCCCTCTTCACAGGTAGCAAAGTCGAGGGAGAACAAGGCGCCACAATCCACATCGTTTTGCTCGACTCAAACACGGGCCGGATCGTGACATCCGGCCCGGAGTCCTCAGTCAAACTTGAAGTCGTCGTGCTCGAAGGAGACTTCAATGCCGAGGACGACGAGGACTGGAGCCACGAAACATTCGAGTCTCATGTAGTCAAAGAGCGCGAGGGGAAAAGGCCACTTCTCAATGGGGACTTGCAACTAGCTTTAAAGGAAGGTGTCGGTACTCTTGGGGAGCTCACGTTTACCGATAACTCGAGTTGGATCAGGAGCAGGAAATTCAGGCTCGGTCTCAGAGTCTCGTCGGGTGGTTTCGATGGGGTTCGGATCCGAGAAGCGAAAACGGAGGCCTTTGCTGTTAGGGATCACAGGGGAGAGTGTAAGCTAGCTCTTGTCCCAACTAATTCATACTTTCCTTTTTTGGACGTCTCTCGACTAATTATGCACACTTATAAATAAAAACTTTACTTTTTTTTATTATAAAATTCAATTTTACCCTATTTTTTCCACCTTCTTTTAAAACTTTACTCACAACTGGAATACTTTACCTTTTAACTTAAAAATACACTTTCACCTCTTCGCTTATGGTCAAAAATGTAAACGTACTCCCACTATCCCAAAGAAATGGGCATAGGAAAATTGTTTTTTCTTTGGTTTTTTGAAGAGTATAAATGTATTTTCGTGGCGTAAGGTATGTAATGTGAAATGAGGGAGTGAAATGTGAAATGTGACATTTTCTATGAGATGGAGGGAGTAATATTTTTCTTAATATACGTGTCGGTCAACCAGTGAATTATTTGTTGGGACGGAGGTAGTAGTATTTGTTAAATGTTTGTTTTTTCGTCGTCGACTTTTGTAGTGTACAAGAAACATTATCCTCCTGCGCTGACGGACGAAATTTGGAGATTGGAGAAGATCGGGAAAGATGGGTCGTTCCATAAGAGGCTCAATAAAGCTGGAATCCACACGGTTGAAGACTTCTTGCGATACGTAGTGAGAGACCCGCAAAAGCTTCGACACGTGAGATAACAAACTTTTCGTTTTTTGTTTTGTCCTGTATTTCCTCTGTTTCTAACCTCTTTTGGTCATTTTAGATAATGGGAAGTGGAATGTCGAATAAGATGTGGGATGTGCTCGTTGAGCACTCGAAGACCTGCGTACTGAGCGGGAAGATGTATGTGTACTATCCCGACGAGCCGAGAAACGTGGGCGTCGTGTTCAACAACATCTACGTGTTCAGTGGATTGATTGCTGGCGGAGAATATCATTCGGTCGATTCTCTTTCTGACAGCCAGAAGGTCTTTGTCGACACGTTGGTGAAGAAAGCGTACGACAACTGGGCCCATGTCGTAGAATACGACGGCAAGTCGCTTTTGGGCTTCGATCAAAACAAAGACCATCCGAACACTTTCGATCAGATTCCTTCCGAACATCCTTTTCCGAACACAGATTATAACGACAACATCGGAGGGCAATATCAAATGCAAAACACGAGTCTGAACACTTCGTATCCGCATAACCACCTTATGAATCCGGCCCCTGGAAGTGATCACAACATGCTGGCTCTTGGGCAGCCACTCCCTAACTTCTCTTCCGGTTCTGGCTTGTCGAATCTCACCTCTTACGACGTACCAGAGGATGAAATTCGAGTGAGAAGCCACGAGATGCTTGAAAACGAGGACATGCAGCATCTGCTTCGTATATTTAACATGGGTGGAGGGCATGGCCATACCTCCTTTTGTGCCAACGATCATAATAACTACTTCTCGCCTTTACCACATTCCAGCTTTGGTTTCAGTGAGGAGGAGCATGGCACGCGCTCCTCTGGTAGAGCTGTGGTCGGGTGGCTCAAACTTAAAGCAGCTCTGAGGTGGGGAATTTTCATCAGGAAGAAAGCTGCTGAGAGAAGAGCCCAAATTACAGAGCTAGATGACTTCTAGATATTCTGAGGTGGGTTCGTTTCGTGGTTGAGTGCTGATTTTGGGTCTACAGAAGTTACATCGTCTCTCTAACTCGAAGGAGATTCTTGATTGCTGATTTGGGTAAGCATCCAAACTCGGAAATCTGTCTGTCTTCAAGACTGTAGTTTACGTGAGAGATGCGTTAGTGTGTTTGGTTTGTTTGTATGCTAGTAGGAGTATTGTTTTTCACAGCACTGTCTAACATGACAAGAGCTGTGTTTTTGTTGTCTGATAAGTTACTGTACCTTGTAACTAGAAAGAAGCATAGTTGTTGTATGGATACTCTAATTGTATCATGTACTGTATTGTTTAGTGTATATGCAATGAAAGTTACTGTATATTGATTGTGCTATTTTAATACATCTCAAAAATGTCAAATAAATATAAATGAATTAACAATGAATTCCAATTCACTCTTCAAGAGGGTGCATAGAGTGTTTACAATGGTAGAAAATATATGGTGTGATGGAGAACGACGTTGTCTAGCTCACATAAAATCGTAGTCATCAAAATCATCGTATGTCTCAGCCACCACATCGTCATCTGGCTTGCCAATGTGCAGCTGTTTTTTCTTTCCAACTGCGAACAGAAGAACGCGTGTGTCACAACCAAACACACCTTTTAAGTACTTGCACAATTGATAATCAACCTACCTGTCTTCTTTTTGCTGGTACTGGCTTCTTTTTCGGCTTTTATCTTTTCATTTGCGATAGCTGTTACGGAAGATGCAACTTCTTTGGCATCCGACCCTTTCAAAGAGGTCAGGGAAAGTCTCATTACGGCCTTCAGTAATCCAATATAGTGAAAGCTTTTCTGCAATAGAGAAAAATAGACAGGTGAATTTCCATATCACAGCTGCGCCACGACATTTTGACTATCACATACCGCATATGGACGGAGTTTATTGGAAATAAGCTCCGCATATTCTGCAAAGTCGCTTTCCGTTTTGGGAATAAAACTATCGAGCGTCTTGTCATCACCCCCTTTCTTGGCAAACAATTCCGTAGTAGCCTTATAATCAGCCTCTTCAACAAGCCTGTACAGATACAGCAAGCAAGGCCCATTGAAAATCATAACAAAAAAAAAAAAAAAAAAAAAACGACAATGCAAATGTGCAAAATATAAGCCTACCTTTGCTGGCGGAGCTTTTCTTGTAAAGGATCTAACGGTGCCTCCTCTATGGCTTTAATAGCTTCAACTTTCTTTTCAACTGATTTTGCAGCAGTCTTCTTAGGGGTCGGTTTAGGAGGAGCTGCTTCTGTATTAGGTACCTGAGCACATCATTTAAAGTAAATATACCAAAACCCATATCGAAAGACGTATAATATCAAATGCAAACCAGAAAAAAAAATTAAAAAAAAATGATAAACCATCTCCTTGTTTGGATGTTAGTTAAAGTAAAAAAGAAAATACTAAGAAGGCATATTCATCACCAATCTTTAATGGTTGTAGGAGTATTAATTATCATAGAAGAATCGCAGATTCCTCATGAACTGGTCTCAGGGACCTATATGATGACCTAAAGTTTTCAAGGACCAAAGTGCATTTATCTTATCCACTCGATATCATCTGAATTTTTCATAAACTCTTCCAAAAACAAAACCAAGACCACTGCTTAAATTTAAAGTCTTACAGAGTGACAATAATGTTTCGAATTTAAGGAGCATCAAAATGAACTATATATATTGATGGTGATAGTTTTACCTATCAATATGATTATGATAGAAACAAGGAACAGGGAGAAAAGTAACAGAGATAAAAAGAGAAAAACAATTAAACACGAACACCAGTTCGGTTTGCCCAATAGCCTCCAGGCTCCAATTCAATTCAATAATCGATAATCTTCATCAACTACGCTGACACTTTAAATAAAAATAGAGAAATAAGAAATAAACCTAACCCTAAAGCCCAAACCTAACAAAACTCTAAAGCCCATAAATAATTAAAAGAACATAATTAAAAAGACATAATTAAAAAATAATTAAAATACTTTGCTCTCTATCAGATTATGTGCAGTAAAATATCAAAAACAACCTCAAAACCCCGTATAAATTAGTTTTAAGATATGATGAAATCTAAACTATCTAAATTGTGTTAGTTTCATCCATAGCCTCAAAATTGTGAGATTCGTTGGATTGGCAAAATACAGAAAGTCACAAACCGTAGCAGAATCGTCATCATCTTCCCAAGATTCCTTGACATCATCCAAATCTTCATCATCCCAATTACCTTTCAGAGGCTCCTTTATCTTGAAAATATCTTGAACAGGCTCATCTTCTGTAACACCACACGGATTTTACAATCAATGGAACTAACGAGAAATAGTAACCTTCATTGTTCGTTCTATGATGCATAAAAATCACAGAAGAAAAGGCAAGGAAATGGATCTATATAGAGTAAGATTTACATATTTAGTACGAAAATCATCATTCATTGCTAGTCACGTACTCCATAAAATTCCAAATAACCCCAAAGGGACAGCTGACAATTCCTATATCCAAAAAATGAAAAGCAATACAAAAGGGGACGTTGGTTATGTCCTCAACCCGACGTCAATTATCCAAGGTTTCACATATAGAACAGAAAATTAGACTAATAGACAGTTACTAACAGAAAACCTATAACACCAGGTCCTTAATCACAGGTCTAAACCAATCCCACAAGGGTCCACTCAGAATACCATTTCGGGAAAGGCCGAAAATCCCATTAGGTAAAAATACAAAAACCCATGCATTGAATATTGAATTGATCAGATTAAAAACATAAAAAAATCCAGCCCAAAGAAAATATAATTTTGTGATTGTGATGAGAAAGTTCTAGGGTAGGAACAAGTACCCCAGTCCTCCATTCGGTTTCGGTTCTTGTAAATACACACTCAAAGACTTCAATTTTCAGCAGCACCTGTAAGTTCACAACCCATTTATAAAAAAATAAATAAAATGACGAGAAATCCAGATTCACAGTTGGGAATTCAGACAGCGCATAATGAATGATATAACTCTCCATGAACTAAAAGTTGATTGAATTGAAACGAACCTGAGAGACCGAACCCTAATCGAAACAATTGGGATAAAATTACTCCAGTCCGGATGGAGGGACTCATACCCTAATCGAAACAATTGGGATAAAAATGATACCAAACCTGCGAAAAGAAAGAGAAGAGATATAGTAGGAAGAAAAGCAGTTATGAGAATTCAAGAAAATTCTGGTAATTTGAAAAACAAAATTGTGGTAATTCAAGAATATAGATTAGACTTTAGCTTAGACTTTCAGCACATTTGGTATTTTTAATGGGTCATTGGTCAAGCATATTAGTACATGGTCCCTAATTTTTTTAATAAAAAAAATTTTAAATAAAAAAATTAATAAAATAAAAAGTGTGATTACATGAATAGTCAAGAATTCTAGTAAACTAGAATTCTTCAGCCCGTGGATGCACCGGGATATTTAGCATGTCCTGTTATTAAAATTTCTAATAATAAATTGTAAGAATTACTTTTTTTAAAGTGTGTCATGTTATTTTAAAATAAATATAAGAATTTTTAACCAAAATTTTCTTAATTTAAAATTTTATTTATTAATAAACTGTATTTAATTTAAGTTTATGTGTAGTTCATTGTTGATTTGGAAAATATATGTATAAATCAAATATTGTATTATATTATTAAAATGCAAAGTATTTACTTGTTTTAAGTAATAAATGATTAAAAAGAATAAAACTCTAAAAGAAAACAATAAAATAAATAAAAGTTGTTACAATTTCATTGCAAATTTCTATATACTTCTTTCTAAACTACATTAGTGGTCTTATTTGTGAGGTTTCACTTCTCGTCCCAACATAACAATTTTAATGTTTCTCTGACATAAATCTTGAAACTGCCACATGTTGGAAATCGATATCCCGGGCTATTAAAATTTGCGGAAAATAATAACCCGACCGAAAACCTTCATCGCTTGAGATCCGAACGCGAACCACCGTACGAGCCGAGGCCCGACCGAATACTCAGCGAGGCCCGAAGGCCGCGAGCACTCAGCCGAGCCCCCGCACGGGGCACGCGATCATCTCCATGATGATCGCTGGGGATGCACGAGGCATCCCCGGGGCTGCTCGTAGCAGCCCCACAGCGAGTCGCGTGACTCGCTGCTCGCGGGGGGGTCAGCCCCGCACGCCTGCTACGGGTGAACCCGTAGCGCATGCGAGGCAGCTACGGGTCATCCCGTAGCGTACCCGCGATCGAGCTCACGGCTCGATCGCCCCTCGGCTCCAGCCGAGGGCTTCAGCCCGCAACGCCGCCGGTCGAGGGGGGCTGGGGTTCTCCCGCCGTGGCACAGCCCACGGCGAACCCCGGCGATCGACTCCCGGTCGATCCCGTGCCCCGGCGTCCAGCCGGGGCTCCTCCCTTCGTCCGCGCACCGGCGGTCGAACCCTAGGGTTCGGCCGCCTCCCTCGATCCCATCGAGGGTTCCTCGATCTTCGCCGGGGATCTCGAATCCCCGTCCCCGAAGTTCGTACGTTTATCCGGATCGTGTGTTCATGTATACGCTACAATTAACATCACATAAAATCATAGAAGGGTTTATGATTTTACCTTTGATTCGTTGTTAGGAGAAACGAAATCAAACACCTTTGAAGACCTTCGAATCTTCCTACGTATTCCTTGCACTCCGTTCGAACGTCGTGTGGGCGACGATCTATCGAACTCCTATGGATCTCCTTCAACTCTCTAGAACTATCAATTATTGATATTCTTGTCTTATGAATTATGAAGGCCATGTAGTGCTTTTATAGGCTACGTAGGGGATCTAAAGGAGGTGGAATATTGGGCTTCCAATATTGAAGATTAAATTGAGCCCAATGCTCAAGTCCATTAATCCTTATCAATATTAATTAATTTATTTTCCACTATATAAATTAATTGCACTCCCAATATTAAACCATATTATATCAAATAATATTTCTCCGGTAGTATTATTTATTCCGTGTATTTCCATGAATAAAATTAATTTATTGCTAATTAATTTATTCATCTCTTATATCCGAGACTAGTACCGTTCAACCTTAATTATTATGCGGATTAAATCCATTTGCAGGGTTTACATAATAATTCCTTATGAACTCATCTCGGAGATATTATCAACCCTTCCGGGATACACTTTCCCGTCAAGTATTCACGGCATGTCATATATAAAATATAGCGACCCAACTTAACCGGTAATTAACCCAATAATTAAATCGGTTAATTCCTTTGGAAAATCAAAGTCACTTATATTAAATATACACACCCGTAATAATATCGGGGATTAAGAATAAAATACTCTGAGATTTAAATTGATTATCCAAGGCAATCCTAATCAATAAATCTCAAGCGATCCGCCCAATACACCTAAGTGTACAAGTGTGATAAAATAATTAAGATAAATTATTTTCTCCCTCACACAACGACTATACCGATGGATTGGTCCATGTCCATCTAGGTCGTGAGCAACTGTTTGATTAAATACGAGTAACCGATAGTATGATCTTCTGTGTGCCCATGCAACACCATACTAACTACAACGTATAAAAACCAGGACTATATTTTGCATAATTAATTAATAATAATTAAATGCAAATAATTGTTTATTAATTTAATAGATTAAATGCTATGATCGGGAGTTTACCGTTACTTAAATCTAGACATTAAGTACACAACTCCAACACCACATACAATTGTCCATGTGTAAATATTGGTCGTCTCAAAAGAATTCCCTCTTTTGATAAACAGTGGCCCTGACTTTTGTTAATTCTCATAGCATACGAAATCATAATAGAAAATTGTCCACGTTGAAAGCGAAATGGCAATTTAAAATCTGATGGATTAAATGACAACTTTGGAATATAAACAATATCGTCTTTGTGTTCGTCTCCTAATACATTCGCTTCAATAACATAGATATAAATGAATATTTATCAATATTTATAAAGATATAAATGATTAAACATAAATGTTTTGAAAATAATAATATTAATTTATTTGTGTTCATAATAATATAAAAAAAATCAAAAAATATGTCTCGATAAAATTTTTCAATAATAATTTACAACATTTTTTTTTATCTCTTGAATCATATATCACAGGTAAATTATAAAAAGTAATCATTTTATTCTTAATAAAATTAAATTGCCAAAAAATTGTTTTGTTTATATTTCAACTATCTTTGTACTCAATTTTCTTTTAAATAATAGACAAAAAAATTGCAAAAATGTTTTCCAATAATATTTTTTAATGTTTCCATATCTTTTGAGTCATTAAAAAATTTAAATACGCACTATATAATATAAACGTAAATATTTGAGAATTTGAGAAAAATAGAATTTTCCGGCCAATGCGATTCAATTACCAATGTTTAATCATTTATATATATTATAAAATATATATTATATTTAAAATATAAAAAAAATTAAAATACACACTATATAAACGTAAATATTTGAGAATTTGAGAAAAATATAATTTTTCGGCCAGTGCGATTCAACGGATATTTTCAAAAGAATTACCTGTTAGATTCAAATTTTTAAAGAATATTACTTTATTTTATCAATAAATATGATAATTAATCTTATATAACAATCGAATTTTAAAAATTATTTAATATATTAAATTGAATATTATTATTAATAAATATATAGTTTTCTAATTAATTTTATTAATTTATATTTATTCATGATAATATAGAAAATCGACCAAATAAAATGTCTTTTAAGTTTTTTAATAATTTACAACATTTTCATTAATAATTTTGATTCATTTATCGCAAATTGATTAAACCCCAACATAAATAGTTAAAAGTGTTTTATAAAAAAAAATTATTTTTTTTAAAAAGTAGTTTAATTAGTAAAAAATAAATAATTAATTAAAACGTATAAAAACCAGGACTATATTTTGCATAATTAATTAATAATAATTAAATGCAAATAATTGTTTATTAATTTAATAGATTAAATGCTATGATCGGGAGTTTACCGTTACTTAAATCTAGACATTAAGTACACAACTCCAACAATCTCCCATTTGTACTAAGGTCTAGTCATTTCCTCCAAACTCCCGGTTCCCATACTCATCACGTGCTTTTAAAATGTACTTCCGAGAAGCACTATGTGAGTGAGCAATCTAGGTTGCCGCTCTGAAGTTATCTTGGTGACTAATGCATCGTCTCCCTTGACAATGATTCGTATCAGGTGGTACTTGCTCTATGTGTTAACATCACTTTTTGACTTATGACCTCTTCCAGTTTACCGTGCACCGCTATCCAATAGCCTGTGGTGAACTAAGAGTCATATCCAAGTCAAAGGGGTTATCCCGGAACCTAACCAAAACTTCCGGTGCCTCTGAGGCTGCTGTTCAGTTATGAGAGAGTCTGATAAGCGTCCTGCTTATCACTCTTTCATGATATCGACTTACACTGGTTTTTCTATGATTCTTGGATCTGAGAAACTGTAATCTAAGAAGATTTCATCTTGCTTCGTAATCCAGTACTTCGCAAGTACTATTACAGCATTTGAAAAATTCTTTTCTAGATTACCTTGATATCCTCCCACTACGCAAACCGCATAGTTGATATCAGGTTCTTGTTTTTATAACATTGCATCTATAAAGCTTTCCATACTTGAAGTATAGGAAACTGCTTTGTCCTCATCTATATCCTTCATGTGTTCAAACACATAACCTTTAGATAGATGTATATTCTGTCTCTGAAAGTCAATAACCTTTCTCAGAATCATGCATGTTTAAAACAAACCATAATCGTATAAGATATCTAGGAGAAGTACAATGTTCTTGTCTTTAGATCAAAGGATCTTAAGAACATGCTCCAACTTCTACTCAATCTTATATCTCGATTCATTTAGACAACCATTATCTTATGTCTGATAACTTTTTCTACATTGTTGCCAATGATGAAATTGTCATCTACATAAGATCTCCGAGAAACACCACTTTGTTTCCATTACGTCTCCAATACACCTATCGTCTATGCCTTTTGATGAATCCATCAAATGGACTATCCCATCAATTCGCAAGTTCCACGATTTATAGCTTTCTTTCAATCCATAATGGATTTACTAAGCTTGTACTCTAAATGATCTTGCCTCTTAACAATAATCCTTATTGTTCTTCTAAACAAGCACATTTAGATTTAGTACTGCCCTTATGCAGAGCTAGGGATCGATTTCATCTTTTACCAGATCCAGAGTTAAAACTCTTCTAGTCTTATGAACATCTCCGGTTGCTCAACAACCTCCCACTGCAATGGCGTGCCGGTGTACAACAGTAATAACATTAGGTGCAGCATGTGGTGTACTTCTACTCGGTTTGGCTGGTTCCTAGTCTTTTGTCCTTGTTCTCATTCCAAGGTACTACGTTAGTTCGGGCTTTGTGGTTCTTCTAATAGTCTTCCTCTAAGAACCGGGCGTTACACGTCCTTCTGGTTCATAGTACTATAGAACACACAACACTTTGTTCATCTAGGATATCCTACAACCATATTGAATATGCCGTTGTCTCTAGGAATATCCATAGAACATAGGTAGTTCCGAATAACTTGTTCTCTTACTATCAGATTTCCTTTTCTTATTTTCAACGCACCATCTCTACACGTGAGTGTATGGCGCGGCCCTTTGGGATTAAATCCCAATCTTTGATTATGCTATGTGTTATTCAGATAGGTGATGGCCTCCGCGACCGAGTCGCAGGCTCCTAATGGATATACTTTGATGGTTCCCCATAATAGCTTTGTGTCCATTGACTAGTCAAAACACTTTGCTTTTATGGCACATCAAGTATTCTAATCCATCTTTAAGTATTCCTAAATGGAACCACTCATACCTTTCTAATTTACACATATGTCTGCATATATCATTTCCAATACTTGTCTGAATTCTATCCTTTATCCAGAAAGGTTTGCTTAGACGTATTATCCTCCAAATTCTATCCATAGGTCGGAAGGCCCATTCCTTCAACTATAATTGATCAAATCAATTTCGACCTTTTGAATCTTATTTGAAAATACTACTAAGTAGAAGAATTCACAAGTCTAATGATTAATGAAGAAATACATCTAATAAGTAAAACAAGTTATGCATATAACGGATTGTTGCATCGTGGTAGACTAAGGATTCATCATTCACATATTGCTATCTAATGTACCGGAATAGATAATACCCATTATTTCTTATCTAAATCATCACCATGATTAAAGAAATAAAATATCCATTCATAAAGAAAATCCAGAACAAAAGTTCTTTTCAAAAATAAGGGGTACATAAAGCAATAACTTGAAATGAAATCCTAAAACTACTGAAAGCAGATAATGTCTTCCACTGCAACTGCTGCTATCCCAACAGCTTCGCCCATGTGGACTCGAATTCTTCTTCTCTAAGTCGCTGGGTTTTCTGGAACCTCTGCATTTTAAATGCACATACCGTCAGTGGTTCCATATCTACACACCAGAATTCTGGTAGATAATACCGCTGACTATGTTTTACGACTAAAGAAAAATTCGTACCTTTGAGAGGACAAGATATAGACCCCCAGTACTCAGACTGCTTTCCTTGGGGATATTTGCCAGAAGGCTTCTTTATCCCACCCTTTGGTCCAAGTCCCTTAGGACTACTGGATCCCCTTGTCTTCTTCTCCTTTTCCTTATGTATGCCCTTAGGTTCGAAACCTTTGGCCTTGGCTACAAGAGCTTGCGATTGCCTCAACTCGTCTAAAAGATCTAGCATCTCAAAAACGTGTTCAAGCGTTTCCTCGAAGCAACTGACCTTTATGAGTATCCTCATCGCCTCTTTTCTAGCCTTTACATCATGTCTAAACATCAACTTGAGTTTTAGCATGACATCATGATTAGTGGCTAATGCAAGAGCATTATCCCACTTCTCAAAATCAACTATTTCCTCATCCGTTGAGTTAATGGTAGGTCTAGGAGGACAAGTTTCGCTGAGTACATCTTTGTACTCCTTTACAGTCTGAGTAATGTCTAACTCTTTATTCCATCCAACACAGTATGGAACCAGTGCGTTGAATTCCTTAAGTATTAACGAAAGTGGATTCATAGCAATTCTCTAAACCTATAAGCACATATAAACAAACAATTAATTTAATATCTGATATTATCTCCCTCAAATAATATCATTAAATTACTAATTACGTCTAAAATCCCATCAGGTAAGGCAAGCCACGTGGTGTGGACGTTTACCCACCCAAATGATTTAGCAATTAGATTTTCTTTGGTCATACATCAATTATAGCGTGACTTCGTGGGGAAGAATACTATAACGCGTATCTAAGTGTAAACCATTACTCAGCACCAAAGTACATCGTTTGGAATTGCTACATCACCGCAAGCCACGTGGTGTGGACGTTTACGATAATTTCACAACTCTTCACAATTACTTACAACTGTCTACATCAATTAATCCAAAATCCGTCAGTATAGCAAGCCACGTGGGGTGGACGTTTACTACACCAAGAGATTTTTATAATTGACTCCCAATTACAGGAACCATTCGATTTTCGTAGATCAAGACGCGGAGAATCATAAGTGAAACTCGAAGTTTCTAACCAGTGATTCACCATGCGAACAACCCTATCTCTCATTAGATGAGGGAGCCGAGCAGACAATCGATCCATCTATCAAAGAATGGTACGAAGGTCTCTAATTTGTGTCGTCCACATGACCAAGTGGCTTTGGCTCCATTCCACTCCCCGGGGTGAGAATGAGTCGACTTGAAGTCAGTTTCAGAAAGACAAATTAGGCATTGTTTGATAAACTTGATCAATGTTTCTTGTAAAAGGAATTACAAGAATTCTCCTCCAATGACATATCTATATGAACTTTGAAAGCTCATAAATGTCACCAAGAGAACAGTAATGGAGACCACGGGAATGTTTCCATCCCCTCTCCCACTTAGCTTTTTATAACAAAGGGATACGCTATCTAATGCATAATTAAATACATAAGCATGCATGCAAGTAATAAAGCATATATCACATAGTCAAATAATGCTAGGAAATTATTTTCCCAACTATCATGGCTTTACTCCTTCTTCATATGCATCTTCTAGTCTTCAGTCTTCGTTCTTGAATGCTCCATGTGACGAGAATATTAATACCAATATTTAAATCTATTTATTTTTAATAAATCCAAAAGATACTTAATTCGAAAATTAAGTCAATCGAATAAACCAAAAATAAAATTAAATATTATTAATATTTTTATTTATTTATTTTCCTATCTAATTCTATTAAATCTCTGGAATAATCTATCCAAGTAAAACTTGGAATATTCTAGAAGATTTCTATAATAGAATAAGGAAATAAAATAAATTAGGACTCTTCTACTTTCCAAGATTAATTAATTTCCATTGCTATGAAAATTCCCATAAAATAGGAATAATCAATTAGGAAATAAATCAATCCTAAATTAACTTTTATTCCATTCCAATTCTATTGAATCTCTAGGATCCTATTCCAAGTAGAACTCGGAATACTCTAGAAGACTTCCATAATAGAATAAGGAAATAAAATTAATTTCAATTAATTCTTTTCCTAATCCATGAGAGTTTCCAAAAGGAAGAACACTCAAATAGGAAAACCGAATTAATTTAGGAAAGTGAATCTTGGTAGGAGTAGGAGTAGCACGGGTTGGAGATCCCCGTACCACCCCCACCGTCGACCACCACCATCGCCGGGCACCACCGCCGCCGCCCCTCAGCCACGCGCCACCACCACCGGTGGCCGGCGTGGCCGGAAACACTAGCGGGCAGCCCCTTGGCGTGGGGTCGATCGATCCTCATGGGGATCGATCATGGGGATGATCGACCCCCGGTTCTTTCGTCCTCTTCGTCTTCTTCGTCACACGAGTTCTCCGGCGGTCGTCTCGGCATCGATCCAACGTAAATAAATTACAAGAATTTAAATTACACTATCCGGTATCGATTCTATACATGAAATCGACCCTATACAATTTCCGGAAAACATAGAACGTAATAATAAATCCTAAATTCGGTCAACCCCCGAATTTTTACTATTACAAACATTCAACCACACAAAACGAATCTCGACATGTCCGAGAGTTTAATAAACGAATAATCATGATAATTAATTAACACAATAATTAAATCCAACCATGATAGCCGGAAATCCCTGCAAGGTAGAACGATAATAGAACATATACATGAACACGAAACCAAACGCTCTGATACCAATTGTTGGAAATCGATATCCCGGGCTATTAAAATTTGCGGAAAATAATAACCCGACCGAAAACCTTCATCGCTTGAGATCCGAACGCGAACCACCGTACGAGCCGAGGCCCGACCGAATACTCAGCGAGGCCCGAAGGCCGCGAGCACTCAGCCCAGCCCCCGCACGGGGCTCGCGATCATCTCCATGATGATCGCTGGGGATGCACGAGGCATCCCCGGGGCTGCTCGTAGCAGCCCCGCAGCGAGTCGCGTGACTCGCTGCTCGCGGGGGGGTCAGCCCCGCACGCCTGCTACGGGTGAACCCGTAGCGCATGCGAGGCAGCTACGGGTCATCCCGTAGCGTACCCGCGATCGAGCTCACGGCTCGATCGCCCCTCGGCTCCAGCCGAGGGCTTCAGCCCGCAACGCCGCCGGTCGAGGGGGGCTGGGGTTCTCCCGCCGTGGCACAGCCCACGGCGAACCCCGGCGATCGACTCCCGGTCGATCCCGTGCCCCGGCGTCCAGCCGGGGCTCCTCCCTTCGTCCGCGCACCGGCGGTCGAACCCTAGGGTTCGGCCGCCTCCCTCGATCCCATCGAGGATTCCTCGATCTTCGCCGGGGATCTCGAATCCCCGTCCCCGAAGTTCGTACGTTTATCCGGATCGTGTGTTCATGTATACGCTACAATTAACATCACATAAAATCATAGAAGGGTTTATGATTTTACCTTTGATTCGTTGTTAGGAGAAACGAAATCAAACACCTTTGAAGACCTTCGAATCTTCCTACGTATTCCTTGCACTCCGTTCGAACGTCGTGTGGGCGACGATCTATCGAACTCCTATGGATCTCCTTCAACTCTCTAGAACTATCAATTATTGATATTCTTGTCTTATGAATTATGAAGGCCATGTAGTGCTTTTATAGGCTACGTAGGGGATCTAAAGGAGGTGGAATATTGGGCTTCCAATATTGAAGATTAAATTGAGCCCAATGCTCAAGTCCATTAATCCTTATCAATATTAATTAATTTATTTTCCACTATATAAATTAATTGCACTCCCAATATTAAACCATATTATATCAAATAATATTTCTCCGGTAGTATTATTTATTCCGTGTATTTAAGATTTAAATATCCATGAATAAAATTAATTTATTGCTAATTAATTTATTCATCTCTTATATCCGAGACTAGTACCGTTCAACCTTAATTATTATGCGGATTAAATCCACCTGCAGGGTTTACATAATAATTCCTTATGAACTCATCTCGGGGATATTATCAACCCTTCCGGGATACACTTTCCCGTCAAGTATTCACGGCATGTCATATATAAAATATAGCGACCCAACTTAACCGGTAATTAACCCAATAATTAAATCGGTTAATTCCTTTGGAAAATCAAAGTCACTTATATTAAATATACACACCCGTAATAATATCGGGGATTAAGAATAAAATACTCTGAGATTTAAATTGATTATCCAAGGCAATCCTAATCAATAAATCTCAAGCGATCCCCCCAATACACCTAAGTGTACAAGTGTGATAAAATAATTAAGATAAATTATTTTCTCCCTCACACAACGACTATACCGATGGATTGGTCCATGTCCATCTAGGTCGTGAGCAACTGTTTGATTAAATACGAGTAACCGATAGTATGATCTTCTGTGTGCCCATGCAACACCATACTAACTACAACGTATAAAAACCAGGACTATATTTTGCATAATTAATTAATAATAATTAAATGCAAATAATTGTTTATTAATTTAATAGATTAAATGCTATGATCGGGAGTTTACCGTTACTTAAATCTAGACATTAAGTACACAACTCCAACACCACATACAATTGTCCATGTGTAAATATTGGTCGTCTCAAAAGAATTCCCTCTTTTGATAAACAGTGGCCCTGACTTTTGTTAATTCTCATAGCATACGAAATCATAATAGAAAATTGTCCACGTTGAAAGCGAAATGGCAATTTAAAATCTGATGGATTAAATGACAACTTTGGAATATAAACAATATCGTCTTTGTGTTCGTCTCCTAATACATTCGCTTCAATAACATAGATTCTCAATTTTGTTAATATCAATCGAGTACCATTACATAATCCAGTCGTACGAACAATATATCAATATTTATAAAGATATAAATGATTAAACATAAATGTTTTGAAAATAATAATATTAATTTATTTGTGTTCATAATAATATAAAAAAAATCAAAAAATATGTCTCGATAAAATTTTTCAATAATAATTTACAACATTTTTTTTTATCTCTTGAATCATATATCACAGGTAAATTATAAAAAGTAATCATTGTATTCTTAATAAAATTAAATTGCCAAAAAATTGTTTTGTTTATATTTCAACTATCTTTGTACTCAATTTTCTTTTAAATAATAGACAAAAAAATTGCAAAAATGTTTTCCAATAATATTTTTTAATGTTTCCATATCTTTTGAGTCATTAAAAAATTTAAATACGCACTATATAATATAAACGTAAATATTTGAGAATTTGAGAAAAATAGAATTTTCCGGCCAATGCGATTCAATTACCAATGTTTAATCATTTATATATATTATAAAATATATATTATATTTAAAATATAAAAAAATTAAAATACACACTATATAAACTTAAATATTTGAGAATTTGAGAAAAATATAATTTTTCGGCCAGTGCGATTCAACGGATATTTTCAAAAGAATTACCTGTTAGATTCAAATTTTTGAAGAATATTACTTTATTTTATCAATAAATATGATAATTAATCTTATATAACAATCGAATTTTAAAAATTATTTAATATATGAAATTGAATATTATTATTAATAAATATATAGTTTTCTAATTAATTTTATTAATTTATATTTATTCATGATAATATAGAAAATCGACCAAATAAAATGTCTTTTAAGTTTTTTAATAATTTACAACATTTTCATTAATAATTTTGATTCATTTATCGCAAATTGATTAAACCCCAACATTAATAGTTAAAAGTGTTTTATAAAAAAAAATTAATTTTTTTAAAAAGTAGTTTAATTAGTAAAAAATAAATAATTTAATGTTAATAAATGGCATGATTAGTGTATAATTTTATTTTAATTACTATGATATAAATAATTAATTATTTTTAAATATTTTTATTGACTTTCTCTATCAATAAATGATAAAACAACTCTATAATTATCTTGTCCAAAATTATAATTAACAAATGGAATATCTATATTTTAACTAAATACATTTGCTATGCATTATAACATAAAAATTAAATACTATTTTATTACACCAGTCTCGTGACAGAATCTATTCTACATTATCAGGATTGAGTGTGTGTGGCCAGTGTGGGCGAGCCTGCATGCATAATAAGTATCAGCATATATGACTATAGATTCAGCTCTTGCAAGAAATTACCCTCACATGTAATGAGAGTCGTCCTGCCAAAATAAGCATTGAGTGTTACAAAGCCTCATTTAACAATTTACCTCATTTTGACTAATTTTGGTCATCTTGCATAGAAGATGAAGTGTTGCTGGGCACACATGCTGGTAATTCACTTTAGTGAGTGAAATGTATCGGTGGATGTCGGGAGACTATATTTATTTCTGTACCTGTCACTCGTCTACAATTCAATGTGCAAGTAGAGATACAATGGAATTCATACAAAAGAAAATGTGCACTTTAGTGAGTGAAATGTATCGGTGGATGTCGGTGAAATGTACCTGTCACTCGTC
This sequence comes from Euphrasia confusa, assembly GCA_954870475.1. Lineage (NCBI taxonomy): Eukaryota > Viridiplantae > Streptophyta > Magnoliopsida > Lamiales > Orobanchaceae > Euphrasia > Euphrasia confusa. Next base: position 26,164,286 of record OX940964.1, read on the forward strand.
TACAATTCAATGTGCAAAAGAAAATGTGCTTAAATGTGATTCATGCTTTTGGTTCTTACGATGAGTAGATGAGTAAACAGTACTACAACATATATGAAATTTCAAATGCAACAATAACTACGATTAGATAAATTCATAAGATAAAAAAATACATCTTTATCATAGAACTTTCATTTTCCACGGGATAGTAATAAAAAACAATCCTAGAAAAGACTCAGCACATACCTTAATATAACGAATTCTTTAGTTTCCTTGTTTTGATAGGAATCTCCATGAGCACAACAGAGCAGAGCAACAACAACCTCTTTTTCGAAAGAAAATGTATGCTTGGACATGATTGTGGTAAAATTAACAAACTGATATAAGAAGAGTTAGAACACAAAAATAATCAAACTTAACTTACCTTCTTATACTGATTAGGCTACAAAAACAAAAAAAATTTGGATTGCATCTCTTTAACATAATTTATTGTAAAAAAATGTAATGCAAAAAGGGGATAAAAAATTGCGCTTCAAATGATGCAACTCACCGGGAAACATCATATCTAGGAAACACCTTGGCAAATATTTTTTTGCTAAACATAATGATGTAATTCACCGGTTTTGGTTGATTGATATACCAAGGAGCAGTAGACATGAACTATGGAATGAGAGGATTGATTTCATTGCCCTCACCCAATTCAGCAGGTGCAAGACAAGCTTTCCGTGCCTCCTCAAATTTAAATTGTTTCCAGTGATCCTCCCTTGATTTAAAGGCCGCTGCAATCCCCATCAATTTTAGTGAAATTGGGAAATTTGGAAGATGGTAAAACGTAATCTCAGTAAACCCTAATTCCATCGTGCCAATTAAATTCGAAAAAATGATCGAAATTGAAGGAGATGTTAAGCTAATATGTACTATACCAATTAAGATCATAAAAAAGTGGTTATCAGATAGTACGATATTAGTGAGCAGCTTAAAAAGGTAAAAGCAAAAAATCAGTGAACCAAATAAACAATTAAACACCACTCTTAAATACCTAATCCTCCACAAACCGTTTAATTAAAAATAGATACAGAGAGGGGAAAATTTTGTCAGGAATGGAAATACTGGAAAAGCTTCTGAGATTCAAGTTCCACATTCTTGCAACATTTACTTTCAGCTTCTCAATCATCTTTGTTTGCTATCTTGCGTTGAGATTTTTAGATATTTATGAGGAACAAAAGATTGTGAATTGGGAAAAATCATAAAACTTACAAAGTCTGAAAGCACACTAAATTGTCTATTTATTTATTCATCAACAAAATAACGTAAACATATTTACCGTGAGAAGTATATTTACAGCTCGAGCTTTACAATCCACTTCTGCATACCACTGGAGGGCGGTGAGCCATCAGTCGTCCCGCTCGACGTCCCTTCCTGTTCTTTATCCGGAAAAGTCATAAGTTGGGTTTAGATTAGATAAGCACTTGCATTTTTTTTAACCGGATGTAAATAATTTGTTTTCTAACAGTTGATATGCTAATCTTTAATGGTTTGCAATTGTTCTTATAAGAAAATAATTCTATGTAAAAGTAGTAGAGGAGGAAAAAGGGGGAAAAGTTGATAGACCTTATGAATCACTCCAATTATCGTGGCCAACTGATGCGCCAGCCTGTTTTTCCATTTAATCATGCATTTTTTTAAAATCAAGAATGACTTGTTTCTGACTAATTCGCATTGCAAGTTATGATTAAAAAATTCACCCAGAAACTGGTCAGTTCAAATAGAATTTTTTTTATCTCTTCCGGCTAAATCTACCAATAAAAAAGGTACGTGGGATCATGAAATGGATAACAAAACAGTGTAATGGCCTAAGTAATTAAGATATGGCTAGGACGGTCATTCAAAAACATGCGCAAATGAAGGGAAAAAGGAAAAAAGACACACCTGATCAAGTGCATTGTGCCAACAGCAATTGATATTTTCATAATGCCATTCAAAAGTACACTTTGCCTATCCAGATGAAGAATAATTAGAAAATAAAAAAGGTAAACAATAAGAAAACAAAAAGGCGATAGAAGCGTAAATAATTAGCAATAAAACAAAAATAATCCAAGTGTACGAATAAAAATTCAGGCAGAGGAGTCTCAAGCTCTACTGAAAGAACCCACTCTGGTGGCGAACGGAGTTCTAACCATATCATCCAGGAAATCTCAATTCATTTACTGAACAATTGCATTTAATTGTAGGAAACCCGCTTAAAAGTCTACTCTTAGAAGATTAGCAGCATTGAAGTCCAACAAAAGAATTCCTTAGTAAATATTAAGTAATCCCTCACCTGATTATAAACACTATATTTATACTAAAATACCCTTTAGCTTTTATCTTTGTTTAGGATTAAATGACAATGAAAAAAATTGGATAGACAACTTGTCCTACAAAAGCCAAATTTGGTCTTTTTACCAAGAACCCCCTTAAGAAAACTGGTTCTAGGAGAAGCAATATCAGTCTAGTCGTCATTTGCATTGATATGAATACATATCAACAAAAACAAACAATAACTTTTTGATTGAAATACTGATAAAAGAATGGAACCTGTTGAGTCTTTGTCTTTGCCAAAGATGAGGTCATCAATAAGCACCGCCTGCTCCTTGTTCGACTTGACTCGACTCTCTGAGGTAGAGTAGTCTTTTCCTCCACCCAGAAACACTGGTTTGTTTACTGCCATCATTTAGCAGCAAGTCCACCTCCTGCAAACCAACACAGTAGCAGATAGACTCTTGAGATTATATTAAGGTTGTGAGAAAAGTGGAAAGATGGTATAATGGGGAGTAAATTTGGAAGTACCAAGACCCCCATATTTATAGAGGGAAGTAAGACTTAGATTACAATATGTACAAAAAAATAAAAAGACCTTGCTATGAGCACACAAATAATATTCTGTATATATATATATATATGACATGTTGTACGACTATACCTTTCCAGTGATGATAAGTTCCGAAGGTTGAGGGGTCCATTCTGTGGAAGCACAATCTTCATCATGGTATTCATGGTATCCGAAAAACCTTCAGACCCAGCCGCCTCTGAGAGTTTATATTCACATAATTCAGGATTATCTAAGAACTTCTCAATTGCATTTCCGGCCAAATCACTATCAAGTACGTACCATGACGGTTCTGAAAGGAGAGAGCGGCGGATGGGGATGACCAGGTATTGGGACTTCAGCAGGGTTATGCAGCTCGTAAAATTCATTCTGAACGACTGCAGCAAACGAAATTACAGTAACTAATTAGATTATATTACACATACAAAGAGTAAGTAATCTGTACACACGCCCAGTAAAAGAGAGCATGATCGATCGATGAACACACACATACAAAGAGTAAGTAGTCTGTACACGCATACACAAAATTGCGAAATTAAAAAAAAAAACATGAATGATGAACAGTACACACACGCAGTAAAAAACACGATCGATGAACACACACACGCGCAGTAACTAATTTGCACACGCACACACACGATCGATGAACATTAAGATTTAGTAAAATTGAAAGAGAGAATTAATAAAAAAAACTCAACAAAACGAACCTCGACGAAGAATGGATTTGGGGAAGAGGAAAAGCTCGGTGAAAAAAAGATTAATGCCGTGAAACGATTTTAAGGGAGGTTGTGATTTTCTGTAAACCTTTACCATCGCCGGAATTTTTGGAGGCTGATGTGCTGCTGTCAATCCATCGAAAAAATGAGAGAAGAGATGGGAAGCAGGAGAGAGTTTTGAGAAAACCTAATTATTATATAATTAATGGAGGAAAGAGGAAAATATTTTTTAATTTCGTAATAAAAAAATAATTATTATAGATTGAGAACGGTGTAAACACAAATAAAATTTATTTGCTTGAAATCTATTGTCCACTCGTACAATTAAAGAGTTTTAATTGATCGGAAAGATTGTTTAGGATTTATATATTAATGGATTTAAACTCCTATTTAATAATTAATAATATACTTAAATTTGATTAAAATATATATAACAAATATATAATATTTATTTTTTAAAATAATTTGAAAATATATTAATATTGATGAAATATATTGTAATTAACATAATTTAGAATGGAATCTTGACCAATCATTTAAAATGGAAGGCCAAATCTATTCTAAACTATATTTTAAATTTTATATTTAAATCAATTAGGATTCTTCTTTATGGAGTATAATTTTTCTTGTTACATAAACTAATAAATAGGGATGGCGACAGAGTTTTTTTTTTTTAGGTCCATGGCGACAAAGTTTGTTCTTCTAAATTGAGCACAAATGAGACTATAGGTAGGGGTGGATTAAGCTCGGATCGTTAAGCTCGTGATCATTAAGCTCGTTATAAACTATGCTCGTTAATTTTAACGGGTTCAAACTCTTGATCGGCTCGGTTCGTTAAATACTCGTTTAGCTCGTAAGTGTTCACGAGCTGCTCGTTAAATTCATACATAGGCAGGTAGCAAATCATGTCAGCAAGGAAGTAGCATAAATAAGAGCTCATAATCACGTTTTAACAACTCAAATACAATAAGTCAAGAACTCAAAGACCCAACTCATGGGATGGGCCCCTATATGTTGATTGGAATGGGTGGGTTGACTCTTGACATTCATGGGCTGAGCCTCTATGGTCTATACGTTTTAACGAGCTTACCGAGCATGCTCGCGAGGCTCGTGTACTCGTTCGTTAAGCTCGTTATTATTAACGAGCTGAAACAGTTGTTCGGCTCGGTTCGTTAACTTACGAGCTCGAGTTGAAACGAGTCGAGTAGCCGAGCGCTCATTAAGCTCGCGAGCAATGAGCATTTCGTCCAGCCCTAACTATAGGGATGATGAAATTGGTATTTAATTACTCGAAAATATTCTTCAATGATTATTGTGATTTCACAAAAATATCAAATTAATTGTCACATTTCAACTTCTTTACATTGTATGAAAATCATACAAATTAATGGATTATAATTTATTCATAAATGATCAAATGACTATAGTTTTTTTTTCTTATTATGTATATGTTCAATATACTAATAATTATCGATATTAAAAAAATAAAAATACATTTAAGTATTACACTAAAACTTAAATTCAAAATCAAATAATGTATTTATTAACAAATGATTCTCTATAATCTTAAATAAAATTAAAATTATATATTTATAAACGATAATGTACATATAAATTGGCGAATTTTCATTATGATAAAAATGATCTTCTATTATTTTAGATATTGAAAAATTAAAATTACATCTTTTATGACCGGTCGTGTTTACTAATTAAATTGCCAAATTTTCATTATTATTTGAATATCTTCTATGATCTTCGATATTGAAAAATTAAAAGTATAATCTTCATGAACGATCGCGTATATAAATTGCCGAATTTTCATTATCATTCAACACACTTGATTTTATCAAGTAAATATTACTTTTTATTAATACATCCAATTCATTTTTATTATTAAGAAGAAGAAGAAATCCTCCTCTATAAGACCTTTGCACATCATCATTTTATTTTTGTACATTCTACCCTTTTGTGTTTCGTTCTCAAGACTCAAAACTATTGAGCATTTCAATTCCCTTAAATAAACAAATTTTGTACATTAATTCTACCTTAATTTTGTGTTTTCTTCTCAAATATCACTCAAATTATTGAGCATTTCAATTCTCCTAAATAAACCAGGTTTACTCTTTTTCATCCCACAAAAATAATACACTACTAATAATTTTATTTTTGTCCCTCTTAAAAAATAAGCATATTGTTACTTTTCTTTTTCCTTTAACTCATTTAATTTTTATATAATATTTTTATTACATTTCAAGAATAAAAAAAATATTATTTTATTACCATAATTGAATTATCAAATTTATCTATATTTTCTTATTAAATTACAGTGTCAATTTCTTCATTTGATAAAGACAGAGGGTTTGTTTTTATTAAACATGCTTTTTGATGGTGAAGTGATCACTCATAATATATTCAGGTAAAAAAATAGGAACATCAAACTATATGTTATTGAATGTTCATTGTTATATTTATATATATCAATTTAATTTAATTTATTTTTAAATGTACATGAATAGTAGGGTCATCTACCGCGCTCGTATGAAATGGAACTCGATTCAATCGTCCCGACAACACAATCAATCATCTACCATTGATCAAGCACAAGGTTGAGACCCCTATCTACCAATCTAATTAACTTTGTTCTAAACTTTGATATAATTTCATTTTTTATATAAGAAAATATATAGTACTTTTATTATCATTAATTTTTACTTTTTTAATAGCTTCGCTGGAATGGAGGAGATCGATCATTGGTCAATACTAGTATTTTAAACTGTGAGTTTTAAATATTTTTATGACGTACAAAATATTTTTATTATATGATTTACCTAATTAATCTTTTAATTAATTAATCGTCCTAATTTTAATTTTTGAATTGTCACAAAACTCAATTTTTAATACTAAAAAAATCTTACATTTTCTTTTATAAATCACACATTTTAGTATAAAATTTAAAATTTGTAAAATATTATAGCCTGATTAAGTATAACATTTTCCATCTATGGCTAATACATATAAATTCAAATAAGGATTATATTTTTTTTTATATATTGTGCAAATATAGGAAAAAATCCATAAACTCATCATCACAATTTCAACAAATAAGAAATAAATCCCAAAACAAGTTTTCCAAGTGACAAAAATCCAACTCATATTGTGTATGTGCACCATTGCATAATTATGAGGCTAATTATTATTTTTTATCTATATAATCTGGCTCTACATTTCACATACCTTCATTACTCGCAGAGGCTATATATTCTTTTAATTACTTAAATAATCAATTGTGTGATATCATATATTTTTTTTTTGTTATTTTTTCAGCAATGGCAGAACAAAACCTTGTTGCCTACAACGATCCAGAAATGAACGATGACGTGATGGAATCAATTCTCTCGCGTTTATCCATCAAAAATCTTTTCGAACATTCGACCCTGTATTCGTGGAAGTTTTCTCGCAACATCTCTTTCGATAGAGACTTCACTAGAAACCTTTCACGAAACCAATTCGCATCCATGATCGATTCCATCTGTATTTCAACGTGATGGAAGATGTCGACACTCTTCGTCTCTGGATAGATCGAGCCGTGCGCCTAAAAATCAATATATTCGAGCTCGATTTAAGCCCGACCGACATGATAAATACGCTTGACTACAACTTGGTCAATGTCGAAACTATTAAAGTCATGAAACTTGTTAGAACCTGGAGACGCAACTACCAGTACCTGTACTAAATTAAAGCAGCGGAAATTAAAACGACAACGGGGATTAAAAATTTACAAGTTGTTCTTCACTCGAACAACTTGCAACAGCCTCAAGGCCACAAAATTTACTCATAAAAGATTACAATATTCGCTCGAAAATACCAAGACTACAATACAGTCGTAGTTCTTGAAATAAAATCTCACGAAAATGATAAAGAAAAATATCGAAAACTCTTCACTCGAGCAACTCTATTTTTCTTCTCTCTTTAGCTTCAATCCGGGAAGTTGTCGGGCTCTAAAAAATGATAAGAAAAAAAATATCGAAACTCTTCACTCGAGTACTCTCTATTTTTCTTCTGGATTTTCCTCAATGTAAGCCGTAAGAATGATGATCTTGAATCTTCAATTTATAGTTCATCATTCTTCATAGGTAGTGGGTCTTCAACTTCCATTCTCCATGACTCCATCTTCTACCCACTACTTCAAGTCAGTAACTGTCCACACCAACTGGTCAGCTCCATGACTGCATTTTCTGCCCACTACTCATGTCACTAACTGCAACCACCAACTGCCCAGCTCCATGACTTGTAACTTCCAGCCCACTAATTTGATGTGCTTATTATTTTTCAACTCCCGTAAACTCCTGAAACTTAGAAAAAGAAAACCAAACGTAAAATGCTTATTAATTTAAAGACGTTGGCAAAACCAACCCCAACAAACTCCCCCTTTTTGCCAACCGTCTTGAAACTGATGTCCATCCTTTAATGTTATTCCTGCAAAAAGGAACAAACAATACAAGACAAAAGACAGACACAATCCAGTCTCAAAACAGCAGTAGTCAAAAAGAAGTTTAAGAACATCAAAAGCATTTAAACATGAAGTCAGGAGTTTTAAGGCAATAACATAGTTCCAAAACAGAAACAACCTTTTGTGTTGTTCCAACACTCCCCCTGAAAACGTATTTCCAAGTGAAAAGGAACAACACGTTCAAGTTCTGAAACTCATCAAGCAGTATCTGGTTTTGGGACTCATCAAGCTGTGTTTATGTTCTGGGACTCATCAAGCAGTATCTGGTTCTGGGACTCATCGATCAAGCTGCGTTTATGTTCTGGGTTTATGTTCTGGGACTCATTAAACTGCGTTCATGTTATGGAACTGACAAAGCTGCGTCATCTGAACCATAGAACATTCTCCCCCTTTCGGATACGCAGCGTCATCTGAACCATAAAACATTCTCCCCCTTTCGGATACGCTGCACAATGAGCTCCCCCTTAGTCTCATAACTGTTACACATCTCAAAGTACACAATAAAAAATATAACAAGTATTGTGTGCACAACACCCGATCAAAAAGTCAATCAGATAACAAGATGAGATAAAATAATCATGTAAGAAGAGAATCAATCGAGAGACAAGTGATTATTTAAATACAGTTAAGGTGAGAGAGAAGTTACAAATCTGAGTAACAAATGAGGAGTCAGCAGACTTCTGAAACGCGGTTCTAGTCACTTTACATCAACTGGACTTTTGTTTCTGTTGTGCACTACAGGACTGGAACTTTCTGGTTCTGGAACTTTGAGCAACTTCCACACGATCTTTTCCGCACCACGCAGTCATGAACCTGGTCAACAAGTCAAATCCACTACCATGTCTTCCACCCAACAAAGTTAGTCATCACATCATTGAAATTCAAATTTGGAAGATAAGGAATCACACTTAAAGTATATTTCACATAAATAAACAAGTGATAACTCCAACTCCATGAAGTACAGGACCCATTCCCTTTCAACCAGTCATGTATCAGGATCTCCACAATTCCACCCCTGTTCGAATCAAGATCTTACCCAAGACTTTCAAACTTTTTCATATCACTAAAAACATATCAAGCAGTCCAACACTGAAAAGTAAGTCAAGTCATCACACAGATACATCAAAACATCATTTTATCCCCTGTTAAAAGCAATCGAGACTTAAACCAACCAAGGTTCACAATCAACGAGGCCCACCTAGTCGCAGTTGGGACCGAACTCATCACGAATCCAAGTCAACAATGCCAAGCTACAAAAGGCAGGTGAGAGTGAGATCAGTCAAGTTCCCGTATCAACACGTACCCCTAAATATATACACTAAGTAGTCGAGACCGAAATCATTCAAGATCCCAAGTCAACGAGTACTCTACTGCTTAGTAGTCGAGACCGAGAGCAGCCATGATCCCAAGTCAACGAGTACTCTAATTTAGTAGTCGAGACCGAGATCAACCAAGTTCCCAAGTAACGAGTACCTTTTTTTTTTTTTTTTTTTTTTTTTGATTTTTTTTTTGATTTTTTTTTTTTTGATTTTTTTTTTATAATAAACTACACAGGGGAAAGCTAGATGCAGCACAATTCACAAGGTGATGACTATGATGACTCTTTCACATAAGAAAGCATAGACAGTGAGGATCAAAGATAATAAAGTGATAGAAACAACAGATAAGCACAGAAGTCTCAGGACCAGATCCTAACCCGAACAGATATTTCATATGGTACCCAGACAAAGTGAGTTTTTCAGGAATGTGACTCTTTCATAGTTCAAGGGTTTTAAAAATATATCAGCAAGTTGTGTTTCATTATTAGTATACTCAAGTCTAATTACCTTATCCACAAAAAGATTTATTATGAAGTGTTGGGGGTAAGAAGTGGATGACATTCAAGCATTATTAACCATATCTCTATAGTTAAGTTTAGGCTTACCTCTTGTTCGCATCTTGTCATTCATACCTCCTATCACTTGAGATGGTGGATGATTTTTCCGAATGTGCCCTGGTGTATCTCTTCTCACACTTTGTAGAACATCGTCGACCGAATCTGCACCTTCAATTTCTTGACTTTGTTTAGGATCTGGAGTCTCTGTACTGACAGGTTCAGTAATTGGTTCTGGGACTTCATCATCAGTTGAGTCTGTCTCAGCACCTGTATGGTCAACTGCAAGTTCTTGACTTTGATCTGGATCTGGTTCTAGAACTGCAAGTTCTTGACTTGGTTCTGTGACTGCTTCTGTGACAAGTTCTAGGACACCATCTGTGGAAGTTTCTGTAATTGGTTCTGGAACACCACCTGTGGACGTTTCTGTAACTGGTTCTGGAACTTCATCTATGGAAGGTTCTGTGACTGTATTTGCATTGATTGGTTCTGGAACCGTCGAAAGTGGAGGAGGTTGATCTTGTACATCGTCACTAGTCGTATGTCCATCATCTGGATATGTTGCGACTTTTCTACCCAACTTTCTATGGGTGTTGGCACACTCATTTGCAAAGTGTCCGAACCCTTTGCATTCATTGCATTGAATCGTGGAGTAGTCTCTGGACTTTGATTCCTCATAGTATGATCGTTTCCTGTTGGTCTCTGAACTTCTGTTGGATCCTTCAAAATGGTTCTGCAACTTGTCCCAAGCCTCCTTTGCTGACTTTGAGTCCTTGATCAATCTGAACATATAGGTGTCGACTGAACTGTAGATAACGGACTTCGCCTTCTCATTTGCGCATGCAGCCTCTCTTTCCTCTTTGGTCCATAGACTTGATGGTTTGTGGACTGTAACACCACGATCTTCGTGCATCGGAGGTTCCCATCCATCTTCAACTCTGTCCCATGCTCGCGTGTCGATGGACTTGATTTTGCACCTTGTGTGAACTTTCCAATGTGAGTAATTTGTCCCGTCGAGTACGATAGTACGTAGCAAGTAGTTGGTATCCATACCCAGCGATCAACACTCGGTCAGTTGAGTGCACTGCTCTGATACCACTTGTTAGAACCTGGAGACGCAACTACCAGTACCTGTACTAAATTAAAGCAGCGGAAATTAAAACGACAACGGGGATTAAAAATTTACAAGTTGTTCTTCACTCGAACAACTTGCAACAGCCTCAAGGCCACAAAATTTACTCATAAAAGATTACAATATTCGCTCGAAAATACCAAGACTACAATACAGTCGTAGTTCTTGAAATAAAATCTCACGAAAATGATAAAGAAAAATATCGAAAACTCTTCACTCGAGCAACTCTATTTTTCTTCTCTCTTTAGCTTCAATCCGGGAAGTTGTCGGGCTCTAAAAAATGATAAGAAAAAAAATATCGAAACTCTTCACTCGAGTACTCTCTATTTTTCTTCTGGATTTTCCTCAATGTAAGCCGTAAGAATGATGATCTTGAATCTTCAATTTATAGTTCATCATTCTTCATAGGTAGTGGGTCTTCAACTTCCATTCTCCATGACTCCATCTTCTACCCACTACTTCAAGTCAGTAACTGTCCACACCAACTGGTCAGCTCCATGACTGCATTTTCTGCCCACTACTCATGTCACTAACTGCAACCACCAACTGCCCAGCTCCATGACTTGTAACTTCCAGCCCACTAATTTGATGTGCTTATTATTTTTCAACTCCCGTAAACTCCTGAAACTTAGAAAAAGAAAACCAAACGTAAAATGCTTATTAATTTAAAGACGTTGGCAAAACCAACCCCAACAAAACTCGTTAAATGCGAGCTTCATTTACCGTTTGAGCCGAACGGGTTGAGGCACTTGACGGAGTTAACCTTCCAAAGTGTCACAGCGAGGCCAATGATGATCCAAGCCGTTTTCAACAACTGTCTCTTGTTGAAGACGCTTCGGTTGATGCGTTGCTCGTCCCTCGACGATCTTAGAATTTTCGCGGTCAAGTTGAAAGAATTCGAGACATTGGTGGTGAAGGATTGCTCCCAAGTCATATCGGTCAAAATAAACGCTCCTACTCACCATTCCATTACCATGGAAAGATGAGCAAGTTCGAGTTCGAGAGCGATTTGTTCCCGTAATCCGATTTGGTGCTCGACATTCCACATCCACGGACGAGCATTTTTCTAGAGGTAAATTTTTATTTTTATTTTCTTGATTTATGATCAGTAACATATATATATTTTAATTTAATTTTCTACTTTGATTTTATTTTATAGGGGCTTTGTCCAAGATTCGAAGGCTATGAATACCAAGAGATGGAAAGTTTTCTTTGGAGATTAAAATAATTCCATCTCATTGTGTCACCCGAGGGTTCAAGTACTGCTATACTCAAACCCGAGAGTTTTATTAACCCCTACGATGTTATAATATTTCTCAAAAAATGTCCACACATTGAGAATTTTTTCATCGATGTGAGTTTAATTTTTCATTGAATATTTATTTATTATTCGTTTTTTAATATTTTGTATTTAATGTTTTTTTTTCAGATTAGAAAAAATGATTTTCGAAGTAATTTCCAATGGACTCTACATGGGAAAAACTTATTTGAGTGAAGATGACAAAATTGTTGGAACTTATCAGTGTTTAAAATAAGTGCTTTTTAATATTAGGCATTTTTCTTAATGACGTGTCAAAATTAAAATTTTATTTTATTTTTATTTATTAATTTTGAAATAAATATTCTGATAAAACAGAGGCGGAGGGAGGTTACAACTTTTGGATGAGTTTTTCAATTGTTAGAACTTTTAATTTAGTTTGAACACGATCAATATTAATGCTCAAATTCTGTACCGCAAATATATTATGCTTGCGCAAATATATTTTGATATAAACATATATATATTTCTATATATATAATCTGGATGCTAGTGCAAATATATTTTGAGCGCAAATATATTTATAGATTTTTACACAAATATATTTATATATATAGAACTTACTTTGATAGAGGCTTGCGCAGCAATCTCCTAAGACAGAAATTCGCCCACTATTCGTCTTTGTGTATGTAGTTTTCTGAACGTCTATCTTGCAGGATACAACTATCGAACGCCCACTACTCGTCTTTGTGTATGTAGTTTTCTGAACGTCTATCTTGCATGATACAACTATCGAACTCTTGTCGTTACACACCAACTTGAGATCCTTGCAAACTCTACTTGTAACTCTCTGAAATATTAGTAAGAATAAACTTTATTTTTTGTTCTTTTCTTTTTATGCCTCCGTGATGTCTCTTTATATAGCCTATAAACAAGTAGGGGTTGGCGCGAGTCGAGCCCAAAAATATTAAAATCCGGCTCAAAACCTGACTTTTGCGGTCCGAGCCGAGTCGGGTTTTTCTGAGGTTGGGGCCCGGCTTAGGACCGAGCATGACGAGCTCGAGCCGGGTTTTCGGGTTTTCGATCCCAAATTTTATAGAGTTTTTATTATAAATTTAATGAAATTTATAATTCTATAAAAATTTAAAATATTTGAATCACATAATACTAAAATGAAAGGTTAAATATAAAAACAAAAAATGATGTTCTTATTATTTGATAAAATGAAAATCCAAAAATAAAAATGAAAATCAAGTCTATCTTGTAATTAATCAAAATAGAGAAAAGTAAGAGTAATAATTAATTAGTATCACTAATTCAGAAATGATTTACAAAAAATATATACAACACATTAGCACTAGAAAAATTAAGTATACTTTCAATTTGATTCCAGGTGTTGTTTAATTTTCTTTTTTTTTTTGAATCTTTTTAAGTATACTTTCAATTTGAATCTTATTCCAGGTGTTGTTTAATTTTCATTTTTTTGAATTTTTTTACAATAATGTGCACTGTGAAGTGTTAAATTGAAAAACTTGTGAAAACCTTAATAGTAATAATAATCATGCATGAAACCTTTTTTTTAATATATATATATATATATTGATTAAAGTCGTTTTGTAGCGTCACAAATCAAATAAATATAATCGAACTAGTTGCTAAAGCAACTCGCCCGAGTCGATCTCTCGAGGAACACTACTATCGGCGTAAAAGCGTTTAATTGTTTGCAACGGGATTAAGAAAATGAAATAGCATAATGCAAGAGTTTGTTTTTTGGTTTTTGTAATTAATTCTAAAATAAACTAAGGAATTTGAAAAGACGAGAAAGCTAGTAAAAGTATGGAAGATTGTTTTTGAATTAAATGAGAAACAAACTAGGGTTTCGGGAATCGTGTTTATCGTTTTCGAGTTAAACCTTGAATTCATAAAATTATTTCAACATGTCCGTTCCCGGTTGATGTTAATTCAAGATCGGAATTCAAACATTAACCCTATTCGATATTCACTCAACCCTAGCCCTAGCAAAAGAAATTAGCTACTCATGATTTTAATTGAAAAGAAACTAAGTTTTTGAAAATAAAATTTCATGAAATCGAATTACGAAAAGTGAAAACAACGTTTACCCTAATAAGAACAAGAATTTAAGAACAAGAAAGTAAAAGCAAGAACTTACTAAATTAATTGTCAAATCCAAACCAAAGTACCCGTCGGCGGAATCTCCGAATTTTACCGAGTTTCAATTCAATCCAAGAAAAAGCAAGCGAAAATCAAACTACGTGAACGAGTTCCAAGTTCTCTCTCAAAACGAAAATAAAATCTGGAAAAGAAGTGTGTCAACCCTAGGTTCAAAAACCTATTAAATAGTCTCGAAAACTCGGAGGTCAAATCGCGGTCAAGGCTGGAAAAGGAGGGCAAGCGATCGCCTGGGGCATGGGGCGATCGCCCGCGTCACGGGGAAGGCGCCAGGTGAGAGAGCGAGCGCTTCCGGAATTGGGCAGATTCTGGACAAAGGGAGCAGGCGGGCGCCTGGTCATCGAGCGCTCGCCTGGTGGTGGTCGCGAGCGAGCGCTTGGATGGCTGGGCCATGTAGAGCACTCCAAGGGCTTTCCGTAGAGATATAGATCATCGGTATAGGTGGTCTGAGTTGGGAGACCCAAGCTCTCCAAGTTTGCTGCGCATACTCTCCGGGCAGCTGCGTACTGGTCTGGAAACTCAAGTACTGTGACTATATCACTGGGATATATGATAATAAAAGTGCAGGGCCTCGTACAACTCTTCGAGAGCTTTCCGACAAGGTATGGACCATGCATGTATGTGGTCGGATATGGGAGAACCAAGCTCTCCAGATTTGCTGCACATACACCCCGGGGCAGCTGCATACTGGGCTGGAAACCCGTGAATTCCGGCTTTATGACGGGGAACCATGACAACAAACTGGTAGGACCATGTAGAGGATTTCAAGATCTTTCCGACCATGTATGGATGGTGTTTTTAGGTTGTCGGAGTTGGGAGAACCAAAGTGGCCAAGTTTGCAGCGCAATCACGATAGGTGGTCAATCAAATCACTTTACCGTTTTTCAACTCGTTTTTGCTCGTTTTCGCATTGAACATGATCATACACCTACACACTCCACAAAAACGTCAAACCTACCGATAATCATGAGAATGATGCACAAGAATGACACAAAATGGCATGAGACGACACAAAACATCATAGGAAAAGTAGCACAAAAACATGTAAATCAACTCCCCCACACTTAGCTCTTTGCTTGTCCTCAAGCAAACAATCACGGTATACAATACGAACAAAGCATCCACTGAGCTCAAGAGAAACAATCAACCATAAGAGAATTCAAGACATTCACATTTGAGAAATCAAAATCAACTAACGAGTGTCCCTCAAATATTCAAATCCCCACAGTTCGAATCATGACTCCACTCCACCAATTTCAACAACGAGCACAAGTAAACAAAACCATCGAAATGTCTAGCCGAGTTAATCAAGTAAGGCAATATTCACTAGGTGTAAACAGTCGAGGGTCACTCGAGTATCCTAGCGTGGTTTCCCATACTCATCGTTCTCGTACAAGCAGTGTGGCTGCTCTACTAATATTAATACTTATACTAGTATTTTTTTTTCTTTTTTTTATAATATTTTTTTTCTCTTTTTTTTTGTTTTTTTTTCTCTCTCGGCAACGGGATTTTTCGAACCATTTATTTTTTTCTTACTAGTTCGGCCGCCGGCCCTTTTTTTCACATACGCAACTAAAATTTTCGAACGTCTTCTGTTTTTGCGTCCGGTTGCGAATAATAACTATATATAGCTAAGCCACAATACTAATAAGAGAGACGATCAAAGTAGAATCCTCGTGTATAACCCGCCCAAACAATCAATGAACTCGATCCACTTAATACTCGTGCCTAACCGATGTCATGAAAAACACAGCTCTCCCTATGTAGCAAATCCTAAGTGTAGGACCCACAATTAATCAACTCGTCATTATCATCCTGATGAAGCCCTGAATTCAATTATGTGTAAACTGAAGCCTACATTGCCTAGAACATGCTTCTAACAACTATACCGCAATTGTGCCAAATGGGGAGGGTGATCAACACGACAAAACATACCAAAAAAACACAACATAAGCGACGTTTGAAGACTACTATAACCCCAACAAACCTCGTGAAACAACGGGTTACCCTAAGAACATGCAAAGCTACCCCCCACACTTGAAATACACATTGTCCTCAATGTAAAACACATAATCAAACAAATCTCAGGCAAGTACAAAACATGTCCAAACGAAAAAGAACAAACTAAAGAAACATAATATATAGAACAAGCTTAAAAAGAGGAAGGGTAAGAAGGTGCAAACAGTGATGTCGACTCCTTCAGTCTTCTCGATCCAGCTCGTATGAAATCGTGGGAAGGCCCCCACGTGGCGCTCATTTTGGAAACCGAAAGAGTAGCACGGTCCGTGAATTAGCCTCCACGCGGCGCTTGTTTAACGTCCCAAGCTTGACTCATATTTCATCAATGAGGAGCCTCAATGAGGAGCCTCAATGAGGCTCATCATCTCATGTGTCATCTCTTCTATGTATACGTATTTCTATTGTTTTGATAAGCCCTTACGCTCTAATTGTTGTGGAAGTGGCTTATTTTTGTTTTGAAACTCCAAGAGCGCCACCGCACCTATACCAATGTCATCACGAAAGTCTTGTTTCTCCATCTCATCAACATGTAAAAATATAGAACTATGTTTCTGCAGGAAAATCATCTCAGCCAAGGGGTAAGTAGCATTAGTGTAAAAACCATTTTTAGTATAGACATCAAACACATTAATACACCCGTTATAATATACCTTACCAAGAGCTGTTTCATCCCCACCAAAAGCGAAATTAAATTTGAAAATACCTGGATCATGCGGCTTGTGTGGGTGATGAGCACGTATCACATTTGAATCATCATCGACCATAAGATCGATCATGCCAAGTGAGCAATGAGGGTGTCCAAAATTCTTCTCCACCAAATCACTCGAAGATGAAGAAGGTGATTCGATCATACATGCATACACAGGAAAAATATCCTCAACCTCCTTGCCCTTGTCTCTCGTGTCAGCGGTATTTGAGATTTGAGACTCAAGAGAGATATCTAGCATCGATGACTCCTCTTCTTGGAAATGCACCCCCTCTTGATTTTAGACTACTATATTAATACTCAATGTCTCTTGCTCTAGTTCTCTAGGGGATGGAATGAATGACTTGTATCGGTCTTCGTCTTGATGCGACACTTTAGGTGTAATCTCCCCCAACACCATACTCTCAATCGTCTCTTTTTCATCATCTTTCTCCAAATGTAATTCATCGAGGTACACATACTCCACTGTGGACTCGACCTCATTCGGTTCTACATCCTCATCTTCGTAGTCACCTTGGAGAATCGCGAGGTCCTGGACTTCCGTCAGATGGGGCGTATGATTTTCTTGATCTTGTTCCCACTCGCGCATTGGGGTAGATAACATACATATCTCATCCTCGAAAACAATTGACATTTTCTCTGCTTCTTCCCTTTTTGCCATTGCCTCTTCATTTGCTTTCATTATCTGTTCGGTCGATTGCATGAAATCGTAAAAAATTTCATCAAAAGATGGATTGCACGGCGGCTCCGGTTGCATCGAATACGGTGGAGGGTAGGACAAATTTTCTTCAACATTTCTGGCCATCGCCACTTCATTCGCTCTCATCGCCGCTTCATTTGATTTTATTATCTGGTTGGCCGTCTTCATGAAATCCTGAAAAACGTCATCCAATGAGGGCTTGTATGGCGGCTCTGGTTGCATTGAATATTGTGGAGGGTACACCATGTTCTGAGGAGTCCATTGTTGTTGAGGCCATTGTTGGTGAGGTGGATCAAAATGATAGCTCGATTGAGTATCCCACTCCGGATTGTATGCCTGAGACTGAGAGCCAAAATGTGTTGTCGCGTCATATTGGGAAGACTCGTAGTAAGTGCTCGTCTGAGGCCTTGTGAACTCCCACGGATAGTTGTTATATGTATTCATCACTGCTAACACAAACACTTGACAAAAACATTAAACGCACCGGTGGGAAAAATAATACTCATATCAAAAAAAGAAAAAAAAAAAAGAAAGTTGCAAACACTCAAACACTAATACTAGTGCCTAAAGTGTTCCCCGGCAACGGCGCCAATTTGATTAAAGTCGTTTTGTAGCGTCACAAATCAAATAAATATAATCGAACTAGTTGCTAAAGCAACTCGCCCGAGTCGATCTCTCGAGGAACACTACTATCGGCGTAAAAGCGTTTAATTGTTTGCAACGGGATTAAGAAAATGAAATAGCATAATGCAAGAGTTTGTTTTTTGGTTTTTGTAATTAATTCTAAATTAAACTAAGGAATTTGAAAAGACGAGAAAGCTAGTAAAAGTATGGAAGATTGTTTTTGAATTAAATGAGAAACAAACTAGGGTTTCGGGAATCGTGTTTATCGTTTTCGAGTTAAACCTTGAATTCATAAAATTATTTCAACATGTCCGTTCCCGGTTGATGTTAATTCAAGATCGGAATTCAAACATTAACCCTATTCGATATTCACTCAACCCTAGCCCTAGCAAAAGAAATTAGCTACTCATGATTTTAATTGAAAAGAAACTAAGTTTTTGAAAATAAAAATTCATGAAATCGAATTACGAAAAGTGAAAACAACGTTTACCCTAATAAGAACAAGAATTTAAGAACAAGAAAGTATGGTCTGAGTTGGGAGACCCAAGCTCTCCAAGTTTGCTGCGCATACTCTCCGGGCAGCTGCGTACTGGTCTGGAAACTCAAGTACTGTGACTATATCACGGGGATATATGATAATAAAAGTGCAGGGCCTCGTACAACTCTTCGAGAGCTTTCCGACAAGGTATGGACCATGCATGTATGTTGTCGGATATGGGAGAACCAAGCTCTCCAGATTTGCTGCACATACACCCCGGGGCAGCTGCATACTGGGCTGGAAACCCGTGAATTCCGGCTTTATGACGGGGAACCATGACAACAAACTGGTAGGACCATGTAGAGGATTTCAAGATCTTTCCGACCATGTATGGATGGTGTTTTTAGGTTGTCGGAGTTGGGAGAACCAAAGTGGCCAAGTTTGCAGCGCAATCACGATAGGTGGTCAATCAAATCACTTTACCGTTTTTCAACTCGTTTTTGCTCGTTTTCGCATTGAACATGATCATACACCTACACACTCCACAAAAACGTCAAACCTACCGATAATCATGAGAATGATGCACAAGAATGACACAAAATGGCATGAGACGACACAAAACATCATAGGAAAAGTAGCACAAAAACATGTAAATCATATATATATATATATATATATATATATATATAATGAAATTGACGGTCCGAGCTGGGTTTTCGGTCCTAAATATTTTTGGGCTTGGGCTCGGACCACATATACACTTCACGGGTCGATCCTATGACGGGCCGATCCTTAAAAAAATTGGGCTCGGCTCGTGACGAGCTTTTTTGACGGGTTTTCGGTCCGAGCTCGGGTTTTCGAGCTCAAACGCCCACCTCTATAAACAAGAAGTTATACTTTCTAACCGTTACAATATTCTGAAACGTTGCATGTGTTGGAGTAGTATACTTAATGTCTTGATTTGAGTATTCTGAACTCCTTGTGCACTTTCATTTATCCAATTAATAATGAACATTCATTTGCTTTTAATTATTGTTCATTAAATATATGCAAATAATAGTCCTAGATTATATACGTTGTAGATAGTATGGTGTGCGATGTCACACGGAAGATCATACAATCGGTTACTCGTATTTAATCAAACAGTTGCTCACGATCTAGATGGACACGGACCAATCCATCGGTATAGTCGTTGGGTGAGAGAGAAAATAATTTGTCTTAATTATTTTATCACACTTGTACTCTTGGTGTATTGGGCGGATTGCTCTTGATAATTGATTTAAATCTCAGTGTATTTTATTCTTAATCCCGATACAATTGCGGGTGTGTATATTTAATATAAGTGACTTTGATTTTCCAAAGGAATTGACCGGTTTAATTATTGGGTCAATTACCGGTTAAGTTGAGTCACTATATTTTATATATGATATGCCGTGAATTCTTGACGGGAAAGTGTATCACATAAGGGTTGATAATATCCCCGAGATGAGCTCATAAGGATTTATTATGTAAATTCTTGACGGGAAAGTGTATCACGTAAGGGTTGATAATATCCCCGAGATGAGCTCATAAGGATTTATTATGTAAACCTCGCGAGTGGATTTGTTCCCGCATAATAATAAAGTTGAGTGGTACTATTCTGGGATAAAAGAGATGAATAAATTTATTAAGCAATAAATAAATTTTATTCACGGATATTTAAATCTTAAATACACGGAATAAATAATACTACCGGAAAAATATTATTTGATATAATATGATTTAATATTGGGAGTGCAATTAATTTATATAGTGGAAAATAAATTAATTAATATTAATGGGATTAATAGATTTGGGCTTGGGCTCAATTTAATCATTAATATTGGAAGCCCAATATTCCATCTCCTTTAGATCCCCTACGTAGCCTATAAAAGCACTACATGATCTTCACAAATCATAAGACAAGATTATCACACTTGATATTCTAGAGAGTTCGTGAAGTAGATCCATAGAGTTCGGAGGATCGTCGCCCACCCGACGTTCGAACGAGTGCAAGGAATACGTGGGAAGATTCAAAGGTCATCGATTGATCTCGTTTCTTCGAACAACGAATCGAAGGTATAAAATCTAAACGCCCTTTATGATTTTAATCGATAATTATTGAGGATACCGTAGAACAAGATCCGAGGTACGAAACCCCGAAGGAGGATCAACCGGCGATGGTGATGGAGTTGTGTACTTAATGTCTAGATTTAAGTAACGGTAAACTCCCGATCATAGCATTTAATCTATTTAATTAATAAACAATTATTTGCATTTAATTATATGCAAATCATGGTTCTGGATTTTATACGTTGTAGTTAGTATGGTGCTGCATGGGCGCACAGAAGATCATACTATCGGTTACTCGTATTTAATCGAACAGTTGCTCACGGCCTAGATGGACACGAACTAATCCATCGGTATAGTCGTTGTGTGAGAGAGAAAATAATTTATCTTAATTATTTTATCACACTTGTACACTTGGTGTATTGGGCGGATCGATTGAGACTCATCAATTAGGATTGCTCGGCGATAATTGATTTGAGACTCGGAGTATTTTATTCTTAATCCCTGAAATAATTGCGGGTGTGTATATTTAATATAAGTGACTTTGATTTACCAAAGGAATTAACCGGTTTGATAATTGGGTTAATTACCGGTTAAGTTGGGTCACTATATTTTATATATGGCATGCCGTGAATTCTTGAAGGAGCAGTGTATCCCGTAAGGGTTGATAATATCCCCGAGATGAGTTCATAAGGAATTATTGTGTAAACCTCATGAGTGGATTCGTTCCGCACAATAATTAAGGTTGAATGGTACTAGTCTCGGATTCAAGAGATGAATATAATTTATTGGGCAATAAATAAATTTATTCATGGATATTTAAATCTTAAATACACGGAATAAATAATACTAAGATGGAGAAATATTATTTGATATAATATGGAATAATATTGGGAGTGCAATTTTATTTATATAGTGGAAAATAAATAAAATTAATATTGATAAGAATTAATAGATTTGGGTTGGACCCAATTTAATTTTCAATATTGAAGCCCAATATTTATTCTCCTTATGATCCCCTTCGTAGCCTATATAAGCACTACATGGTCTTCACTTTTCAAGAGATTTTTAATTGACCTACGCCAATCATAAAATCTTGAGAGTGAGGAAGATCCATAGGAATCCGATAGATCGTCGCCCACACGACGTTCGGACGAGGTGCAAGGAATACGCGGGAAGATCACGAGGTCGTCAATTAGATTCGTTTCTCCGTACAACGAATCGAGGTAATAATCGAGAAAACCCCCTTCTATGATTATGTGCGTTGAATAATTGTGATGTATACATGAATACGCGATCCGGGAAAACGACGAACCTCGGGGACGGGGATTCGAGATCCCCGGCGAGGATCGAGGGAGGCGGTCGAACCCTAGGGTTAGGACCGCCCCATCGCGCGACAACGGCGTGCCCCGGCTGGACGCCGGGGACACACGATCGACTCCAGTCGATCGCCGGGGTGCCACGGGCTGGTGCCGTGGCGGACCCCAGCCGCCGTCGTCGGAGGCGCGAAGCCGCGGGAACCCTCGGCTGGAGCCGAGGGGTGCGATCGATCGCGAGGATCGATCGCGAGCTGCTGCGGGGTCACCCGTAGCCGCCTCGCATGAGCTACGGGTTTGCCCGCAGCGGATCATGCGAGGGCGATGCCCTCGCGGGCAGCGAGTCATCGTGACTCGCTGCGGGCTGCCACGAGCAGCCCCGGGGATGCCTCGCGCATCCCCAGCGATCGTCCGTAGACGATCGCGAACCCCTCGCGGGGGTTCGGCTGGGCACACGGGGCCTTCGGGTCTCGTTGGCGTTCGGTCGGGCCCCGGCTCGTGAGGTGGTTCGCGTTCGTGGATCCGACTCGTGGGAGAAAATCGGCTGGGGGCGGGCTGCGTGTCTTCGGGCATGTAGTCTCCAAAGGTCGGACTCCTGCGGATGAGTCGGGGATCCAATCTTCGGTGATCGAGGGTTTTTGATCGAGTTATCGGTTCCGCAATTTTGATAGCCCGGGACATCGAATCCCATCAAATGGTATCAGAGCGTTTGGTTTCGTGTTCATGTATATGTTCGATTATTGTTCTACCTTGCAGGATTTCCGGCTATCATGGTTGGATTTAATTAATTGTTTTTTAATTAATTATCATGATTATTAAACTCTCGGACATGTCGAGATTCGTTTTGTGTGGTTGAATGTTTGTAATAGTAAAA
The DNA here is from genome assembly GCA_954870475.1 of Euphrasia confusa. Taxonomy (NCBI): domain Eukaryota; kingdom Viridiplantae; phylum Streptophyta; class Magnoliopsida; order Lamiales; family Orobanchaceae; genus Euphrasia; species Euphrasia confusa. The sequence continues at coordinate 26,187,618 of OX940964.1, forward strand.
ATTCGGGGGTTGACCGAATTTAGGATTTATTATTACGCACTTTTTTTTTCCGGAAAATGTATAGGGTCGATTTCATGTATAGAATCGATACCGGAATTGTAATTTAAATTTTGTAATTTTAATTACGTTGGTTCGATGTTGAGACGATCGCCGGAAGACGAAGAAGTGACGAGAAGACAAGGGCTTGGGATCGATCACATGGTGGTGATCGACCCATGGCCTAGCCGGCGGTGGCTAGGCGGTGGCGGCGCTCCTCCCGAGTGGCCGGCCGATCCATCATCGTGGGGATGGCGTGGGATCTCCTAATCCCGTGCTATTCCTACAAAAATCTACTTTCCCAATTAATTCGGATTTTTCCTATTTGAGTACTTTCCTTTTAGGAAACTCTCATGGATTAGGAAAAGAATTAATTTAAATTAATTTTATTTTCTATTGTTTTATTTCCTTCATGGAAATATTCATAGATTAGAAATTTAATTAATTTAGTACTAAATTTATTTTTCCTATTTGATTATTCCTACTCATGGGAATATTCATGGATTAGGAATAAAAATAAATTTGAAAAGTAGTAGTCCTAATTTATTTATTTTATTTCCTTGTTCTATTATAGATATCTTCTAGAATATTCCAAGTTTTACTTGGATAGATTATTCTAAAGATTTAATAAAACTAGATAGGAAAATAAATAAATAAAAATATTAATGATATTTAATTTTATTTTTGATATATTCGATTGACTTAATTTTCGAATTAAGTAACTTTTGGATTAATTGAAAATAAATAGATTTAAATATTAGAGATTAATATTCTCGTCACATGGAGCATTCAAGAAACGAAGACTGAAGACTAGAAGATGCATATGAAGATAAAGCCATGATAGTCGGGGAAAAATAATTTCTCTAGCATTATTTTTGACTATGTGCTATGTGCTATGTGCTTTATTGCTTTCATGCATGCTTATGTGTTTAATTATGCATTAGATAGCGTATCCCTTTATTATAAAAAGCTAAGTGGGAGAGGGGATGGAAACATTCCCATGGTCTCCATTACTGTTCTCTTGGTGACTCTTATGGACTTTTGAAGTTCGTATAGATGTGTCATTGGAGGAGAATTCTTGTAATTCCTCTTACAAGAAACATTGATCAAGTTTATCAAACAATGCCTAATTTGTCTTTCTGAAACTGACTTCAAGTCGACTCATTCTCACCCCGGGGAGTGGAATGGAGCCAGAGCCACTTGGTCATGTAGAGGACACAAATTAGAGACTTCCGTGCCATTCTTTGATAGATGGGTCGCTTGTCTGCTCGGCTCCCTCATTCGTGAGAGATAGGGTCGCTCGCATGGTGAATCACTGGTTAGAAACTTCGAGTTTCACTTATGATTCTCCGCGTCTTGATTTACAAAAATCGAATGGATCTGGTAATTGGGAGTCAATTATAAAAGTCTCTTAGTGAAGTAAACGTCCACACCACGTGGCTTGCTGCACTGACGGATTTTGGATTAATTGATGTAGACAGTTGTAAGGAATTGTGAAGAGTTGTGAAGTTGTCGTAAACGTCCACACCACGTGGCTTGCGGTAATGTAGCAATTCCAAGCGATTCACTTTGGTGCTGAGTAATGGTTTACACTTAGATACGCCTTGTAGTATTCCTCCCCACGAGGTTCCGCTATAAGCGATGTATGACCAAAGAAAATCTAATTGCTAAATCATTTGGGTGGGTAAACGTCCACACCACGTGGCTTGCCTTACCTGATGGGATTTTAGATGTGATTAGTAATTTAATGATATTATTTGAGGGAGATAATATCGGATATTAAATTAATTGTTTGTTTAAATGTGCTTATAGGTTTAGAGAATAGCTATGAACCCACTTTCTATGATACTCAAGGAGCATAAGCTCACTGGCACCAACTATATTGATTGGAAGAGAAATTTAGACATTGTCCTGACTTCGGAGGAGTACAAGTTTGTACTCCATGAAGTGTGCCCTGCTGAGCCCACGGCTGCCTCAACTGATGAGGAAAAACTGACATATCGGAAGTGGAAAAAGGCTGATGAAATGGCTAGGTGCTATATTTTGGCTTCAATGTCAAATGTACTCCAAACCCAACATGAGTCGATGGACACTGCCTATGATATGATGTTTAACCTCAAGGAGATGTTTGGGGAGCAAGATCGTGCGGCAAGGCAAGAAGCCATGAGAGTCCTTATGTCGACTACTCAGTCTGAAGGAACGCCCGTTGGGGAGCACGTTCTTAAGATGATGAGTTTGTTGAATGAACTTGAGGTCCTAGGAGCTTCTATTGATGGTGAGACGCAAGTCGACATCATACTCCAGTCTCTGGCCCCTAGTTTTGAGCAGTTTCGTATGAGCTATAATATGGGTAAACTATCTTATACTCTTGCGCAACTCCTGACTGAACTGAAGGCGGCAGAGGGGATCTACAAGAAGGGCAAGTCTCAAGCGCTTGTAGCTACCAAGTCCAAAGGCTTTAAGCCTGGTGGAGGTAGGGGCAAGAAAAGGAAGCAAGCCTGGAAACCCAGTGGTGTCAAGAGGACTGCACCACAAGTGGGGGCTGCAAAGCCAAAGGGTAAGTGCTTCCGATGCAACAAGATGGGACACTGGAAGTCTGAATGTCCTCTCAGAGGTACGAATCTTTCTTTAGTCGTAAAAACATAGTCAGCGGTATTATCTACCAGAATTCTGGTGTGTAGATATGGAACCACTGACGGTATGTGCATTTTTGAATGCAGGGGTTCCAGAAAACCCGGCGACTTAGAGAAGAAGAATTCGAGTCTACATGGGCGAAGCTGTTGGGGTAGCAGCGGTTGCAGTGGAAGACATTTATCTGTTTTAAGTTTTCATTTCAGTTATTGCTTATGTACCCCTTTTATTTTGAAAAAGAACTTCGTTCTGTTTTTCTTTATTAATGGATATTTTATTTCTTTAATCATTGGATGGTTTGGATAAGAAATAATGGTGATATTCATTATGGTACATTAGATAGCAATATGTGAATGATGAATCCTTAGTCTACCACGATGCAACAAACCGTTATATAACTTGTTTTACTTATTAGATATTTCTTTATCATTATACTTGTGAAATCTTATACTTAGTAGTATTTTCAAATAAAATTCAAATGGTCGAAATTGATTTGATCAATTATAGTTGAAGGAATGGACCTTCCGACCTAAGGATTGAATTTGGAGGATAATACGTCTAAGCAAACCTTTCTGGAAAAAGGATAGAATTCAGACAAGTATTGGAAATGATTAGATATGCAGACATATGTGTATATTAGAGAGGTATGAGTAATTCTTTCAAAGAATACTCAGTGATGGATTAGAATGCTTGATGTGCCATAAAAGCAAAGTGTTTTGACTTGTCAATAAACACAAAGTTATTATGGGGAACCATCAAAGTATATCCATTAGAAGCCTGCGACTCGGTCGCGGAGGCCATCACCTATCTAGATAACACATAGCATAATCAAAGATTGGGATTAATTCCCAAAGAGACGAGCCGTGCACTTACGTGTAGAGATGGTGCGTTGTAAAGAAATAGAAATCTAATAGTAAGAGAACAAGTTGTTCGGAATTACCTATGTTCTATGGATATTCCTGGAGACAACAACATATTCAATATGGTTGTAGGATATCCTAGATGAACGAAGTATTGTGTGTTCTATAGTACTATGAACCAGAGGGACGTCTAGTCCGGTTCATAGAGGAAAAACTATTAGATGAACTGCAATGCCCTAATTGACAAAATACTTTAAAATGAGGAAAGGGAAAGACTGATAACCAGCCTAACCGAGTGGCGGTACACCACTGACTGCACCTAATGTTGTTACTGTTATACACTGGAACGCCGTTGCAGTGGGAGGTTGTTAAGCAACCAGAGATGTTCATAAGACTGGAGGAGTTTTGAACTCTGGATCTAGTATACATGAAATCAATCCCTAGTTCTGCATAGGAACTTGCGAATTGATGAGATAGTCCATTCTATGGATTCATCAAAAGGCAAGGAGAGGTGTGTTAGAGACGTAATGGAAACAAGGGTGGTGTTTCTCGGAATTTTGTGTAGATAACACTTCATCGTTGGCAACAATGTAAAAGTGTTGTCAGACATAAAATAGAGGTTGTCTAAATAAGTCAAGATATAAGATTGAGAAGAAGTTAGAGCATGTTCTTAAGATCTTATGATCTAGAGATAAGAACATTGTACTTCTCCTAGACATCTTGTACGATTAAGGTTTGTTTTAAACATGCATACTTCTGAGAAAGGCTATTGCCCTTCGAGAACTGAATTCATCTGTCTAAGGTATGTGTCTTGAACACATGAAGGAGATAGATATAGACAAAGCAGTTCCCTACACTTCGAGTGTAGAGGGCTTTGTAGATGCAATGTTGTAAAACAAGAACCTGATATCAACTATGCGGTTTGCGTAGTGGGAGGATATCAAAGTAATCTGGATAAGGGATGTTCGAATGCTGCAAGAGTACTTTCATAATACTGGCTTGAGCAAGACGAAATCTTCTTAGATTACAGATTCTCAGATCCAAAAATCAGAGAAGGACCAGTGAAAGTCGATATCAGGCTATGTGTTCACTTTTAGAAAGAGGTGGAACCATGAAGTGAAAGAGTGATAAGCAGGACGCTTTTCAGACTCTCTCATAACCGAAAAGCAGCCTCAGAGGCAGCGGAAGTTTTGGTTAGGTTCCGGGATAACCTCTCGACTTGGATATGACTCTTAATTTACCAAAGGCTATTAGATGGCGGTGCACGGTGAACTAGAAGAGGTCATAAGTCAAAAGTGATGTTAACACATAGAGCAAGTACCACCTGATACGAGTCATCGTCAGGGAAGACGACGTAGTAGTCACCAAGATAACTTCAGAGCGGCAACCTAGATTGCTCACTCACATAGTACTTCTCGGAAGTACACTTTAAAGCACGTGATGAGTATGGGAACCGGGAGTTTGGAGGAAATGACTAGACCTTAGTACAAGTGGGAGATTGATGGAGTTGTGTACTTAATGTCTAGATTTAAGTAACGGTAAACTCCCGATCATAGCATTTAATCTATTTAATTAATAAACAATTATTTGCATTTAATTATATGCAAATCATGGTTCTGGATTTTATACGTTGTAGTTAGTATGGTGCTGCATGGGCGCACAGAAGATCATACTATCGGTTACTCGTATTTAATCGAACAGTTGCTCACGGCCTAGATGGACACGAACTAATCCATCGGTATAGTCGTTGTGTGAGAGAGAAAATAATTTATCTTAATTATTTTATCACACTTGTACACTTGGTGTATTGGGCGGATCGATTGAGACTCATCAATTAGGATTGCTCGGCGATAATTGATTTGAGACTCGGAGTATTTTATTCTTAATCCCTGAAATAATTGCGGGTGTGTATATTTAATATAAGTGACTTTGATTTACCAAAGGAATTAACCGGTTTGATAATTGGGTTAATTACCGGTTAAGTTGGGTCACTATATTTTATATATGGCATGCCGTGAATTCTTGAAGGAGCAGTGTATCCCGTAAGGGTTGATAATATCCCCGAGATAAGTTCATAAGGAATTATTGTGTAAACCTCATGAGTGGATTCGTTCCGCACAATAATTAAGGTTGAATGGTACTAGTCTCGGATTCAAGAGATGAATATAATTTATTGGGCAATAAATAAATTTATTCATGGATATTTAAATCTTAAATACACGGAATAAATAATACTAAGATGGAGAAATATTATTTGATATAATATGGAATAATATTGGGAGTGCAATTTTATTTATATAGTGGAAAATAAATAAAATTAATATTGATAAGAATTAATAGATTTGGGTTGGACCCAATTTAATTTTCAATATTGAAGCCCAATATTTATTCTCCTTATGATCCCCTTCGTAGCCTATATAAGCACTACATGGTCTTCACTTTTCAAGAGATTTTTAATTGACCTACGCCAATCATAAAATCTTGAGAGTGAGGAAGATCCATAGGAATCCGATAGATCGTCGCCCACACGACGTTCGGACGAGGTGCAAGGAATACGCGGGAAGATCACGAGGTCGTCAATTAGATTCGTTTCTCCGTACAACGAATCGAGGTAATAATCGAGAAAACCCCCTTCTATGATTATGTGCGTTGAATAATTGTGATGTATACATGAATACGCGATCCGGGAAAACGACGAACCTCGGGGACGGGGATTCGAGATCCCCGGCGAGGATCGAGGGAGGCGGTCGAACCCTAGGGTTAGGACCGCCCCATCGCGCGACAACGGCGTGCCCCGGCTGGACGCCGGGGACACACGATCGACTCCAGTCGATCGCCGGGGTGCCACGGGCTGGTGCCGTGGCGGACCCCAGCCGCCGTCGTCGGAGGCGCGAAGCCGCGGGAACCCTCGGCTGGAGCCGAGGGGTGCGATCGATCGCGAGGATCGATCGCGAGCTGCTGCGGGGTCACCCGTAGCCGCCTCGCATGAGCTACGGGTTCGCCCGCAGCGGATCATGCGAGGGCGATGCCCTCGCGGGCAGCGAGTCATCGTGACTCGCTGCGGGCTGCCACGAGCAGCCCCGGGGATGCCTCGCGCATCCCCAGCGATCGTCCGTAGACGATCGCGAACCCCTCGCGGGGGTTCGGCTGGGCACACGGGGCCTTCGGGTCTCGTTGGCGTTCGGTCGGGCCCCGGCTCGTGAGGTGGTTCGCGTTCGTGGATCCGACTCGTGGGAGAAAATCGGCTGGGGGCGGGCTGCGTGTCTTCGGGCATGTAGTCTCCAAAGGTCGGACTCCTGCGGATGAGTCGGGGATCCAATCTTCGGTGATCGAGGGTTTTTGATCGGGTTATCGGTTCCGCAATTTTGATAGCCCGGGACATCGAATCCCATCAGATGGTGGTCGAAGACCACGGCATCGCGGCGGTCGACCCACCTAGGGTTTCGGCGTGCATGGGGAGCCCTCGACTTCAGTCGAGGGGGTGATTGACGCCTAGGGCGCGATCACCGGGCGGGCGGCTGGTGCGCCCGCAACGGCTCGTCGGATCGAGCCGCCCCTCCACGGCGAGCAGCAAGTCGCAGGACTTGCTGCTGGGGGCTGCCGGAGCAGCCCCGACCGATCGCGTACAGCGATCGATCCATGCGATCGCAAACCCCGCCTCACGGGGGTTCGGCTGGGGGCAGCCGCGTGCCTTCGGGTACGTGGTGTCCTCGGTCGTGCTCCGACGCGTGCGGTGGCGTTCACGTGATCTCCGACGAAGGGCTTTTTGACCAGGTTATTGTTTCCGCAAATTTTGATAGCCCGGGATATCGAATTCCAACAATTGGTATCAGAGCGTGGTTTACGTTCGCGGTATTTTCGATAAAATTGTTCTACCTTGCAGGGTTTCCGACTATTATGGCTTAGTTAATTATTCGTTAATTATTTTGTCATGATTGTTGGTTTTATTAAACTCTCGGACATGTCGAGATTCGTTTTTGGTGGTGAATGCTTGTAATAGTAAAAATTCGGAGGTTGACCGAATTTAGGATTTATTATTATTGTTCAATCTTTTTCCGGAAATTGTATAAGGTCGATTTCATGTATAGAATCGATACCGGAATTGTAATTTAAATTATTGTAATTTATTTACGTTGGATCGATGCCGAGACGACCGCCGGAGAAGACGTGTGACGAAGGAGATGATCTTTAGGGATTAGGGCTCGGATCGACCATCCCCATGGTCGATCCATGAGGATCGATCGATCCATGCATGGAGGGGCCACCGGCGACGGTAGCCGGCCACCTCCTAGGCGTGGGTCGAGGGTGGCGTGGGGATCCCCACCCCATGCTATCCCGGTCCGGTGATTCAATTTCCTAATTGGTTCGGTTTTCCTATTTTGAGTGTTCTTATTTTTGGGAACTCTCATGGAATAGGAAAAGAATCAATTTGGAATTAATTAGGTTTCCTAATTGATTATTTCTATTTTGTGGAAATATTCATGGATTAGGAATCTAATTAATTTGGAAAGTCGAAGAGTCCTAAATTATTTTATTTCCTTATTTGAAATCTTCTAGAATATTCCAAGTGGGTCTTGGATAGGATTCTAGAGATTTAATGAAATTGGAAAGGAAAATAAAATAAATAAAAATATTAATAATATTTAATTTAATTTTTGTTTTTTTTTATTGACTTAATTTTCGAATTAAGTATCTTTTGGATTTATTAAAAATAAATAGATTTAAATATTGGAATTAATATTCTCGTCACATGGAGTATTCAAGAACGAAGACTGAAGACTAGAAGATGCGTACGGGGATGCGATAAAGCCATAATAGTCAGAAAATAATATTCTAGTATTATTTTGACTATGTGATAATACTATGTGCTTTATTACATGTATGCATGCTATATGTGTTTACTTTATACACTAGATAGCATATCCCTTTATTGTAAAAAGCTAAGTGGGAGAGGGAATGGAAACATTCCCATGGTCTCCATTGCTGCTCTCTTGGTGACTTTTATAAACTTTTGAAGTTTATATAGACAAGTTAATGGAGGAGAGTTCTTGTAATTCCTCTTACAAGAAACATTGATTAAGTTTATCAAACAATGTCTAATTTGTCTTTCCAAAACTGATTTCAAGTCGACTCATTCTCACCCCGGGGAGTGGAATGGAGCCAAAGCCACTTGGTCATGTCGAGGACACAAATTAGAGACCTTCGTACCATCCTTTTGAAGGTGGATCGATTGTCTGCTCGGCTCCCTCATTTATGAGAGATAGGGTTGTTCGCATGGTGAATCACTGGTAAGAAACTTCGAGTTTCACTTATGATTCTCCGCGTCTTGATTTACAAGATCGAATGGATCAAGTAATTGGGAGTCAATTGTAAAAATCTTTTGGTGTAGTAAACGTCCACACTATCGTGGCTTGCTGCACTGAATGGGATTTTGGATCAATTGATGTAGACAGTTATAGAAGGGAGTGAAGGATCCGTGTGTTAACGTAAACGTCCACATTATCGTGGCTTGCGGTAATATGCGAGTCCCTAACAAACTTCTTAGTACTGAGTGATCGTTTACACTTAGGTACGCTTCATAGTATCCTTCCCATCGAAGTAACGCTATTGATGATGTACGACCGAAGAAAATCTAATTGCTAAATCATTTGGGTAGGTAAACGTCCACACTATCGTGGCTTACCATATCTGATGAGATTTTAGATGTGATTAGTGATTTAATGATATTATTAAAGGGAGATAATATCGGTATTAAATTGTTTGTTTGTTGTATGTGCTTATAGGTTATAAATGACTGTGACCCCACTTTGTGATATACTTAAGGATGAAAACTCACTGGTTACATATAGTAATGATTGGGAACGAAATCTGGACATTGTTCAGACTGTCGAGCTTTCTGAATCCACTGTTTTCCCAACTGATAATGACATTAAGAATGACCTCAGGATGATGTTGAGACATAGCGTGGAAGCTGGACAAGAGGTGGTTAACATACTCATGAAATCATCTCTCAACGAGTCTCTTAAAAACGATTCGGCGAGAGCGGATTTTGTGCGTACGTTAAGAGAATCACGAGCTCTTGTGGAAAGGCTAAAGGAAAAGCGTGCAAAGAAGCCCAGTGGTTTCAAACCACGGATTGGGAAAGGCAAGCCACTAGGAAGATGCTTTCGATGCAAACAGTTTGGGCACTGGAGGTCTGATTGTCCTCTCATCAAAGGTACGAAATTTTCCTTAGTCACTGAAACATTGTCAGTGGTGATATCTACCAGCACCTGGTGTGTAGATACGGGGGCCACTGACCATGTCTGCAATTCATTGCAGGGGTTCCAGGAAACCCGGAGACTTAGAGAGGGAGAGATAGTGGTCTACATGGGCAATGCTGCGAAGGTGGCGGCTGTTGCAGTGGGAGACATTCACTTACGTTTTAGTAGTGATAGGATTTTAGTTCTACAAAATTGTCTTTATGTACCGAACTTTAGAAAGAATTTAATTTCGGTTTCTAAACTTATTCTGAATGGGTATTCTGTTTCTTTTGATCACTCCGTGGTCATAAGAAGAAATAGTGAAATTATTTGTTCTGGTACATTGATAGACGATTTATATGTACTAAATCCTGAGTCTAACACGATGCAACTAACCGAGAGTAATAACATATCCACGAACACCAATAAGAGAAAGAAACCTTCTAAGATGAATCACTTATACTTGTGGCATCTAAGACTAGGTCATATCAATTCAAATAGAATTCAAAGGTTGAAAGCTGATGGTTTAATCAGTGGTGTTGAAGGAGAGGACCTTCCAACATGCGAATCCTGTTTGGAGGGCAAAATGACCAAGCGTTCTTTTTCTGGTAAATGACGTAGATATGAATAAAATTTATTTATTGCTTAATAAATTTATTCATCTCTTTTATCCGAGACTAGTACCACTCAACCTTATTTATTATGCGGGAACAACTCCACTCGCGAGGTTTACATAATAAATCCTTATGAGCTCATCTCGGGGATATTATCAACCCTTCCGGGATACACTGTCTCGTCAAGAATTCACGGCATGCCATATATAAAACTTAACCGGTAATTGACCTAATAATTAAACCGGTCAATTCCTTTGGAAAATCAAAGTCACTTATATTAAATATACACACCCGCAATTGTATCGGTGATTAAGAATAAAATACACTGAGTCTTAAATCAATTATCACCGAGCAAACCTAATTGATAAGTCTCAAGCGATCCGCTCAATACACCAAGTGTACAAGTGTGATAAAATAATTAAGACAAATTATTTTCTCTCTCACACAACGACTATACCGATGGATTGGTCCGTGTCCATCTAGGTCGTGAGCAACTGTTCGATTAGATACGAGTAACCGATAGTATGATCTTCTGTGTGGGCCCGACACACCATACTAACTACAACGTATAAAATCCAGGACTATGATTTGCATATATTTAATTAACAATAATTAAAAGCAAATGAATGTTCATTATTAATAGGTAAATGAAAGTGCACAAGGAGTTCAGAATACTCAAATCTAGACATTAAGTATACTACTCCAACAATCTCCCACTTATACTAAGGTCTAGTCTTATCTTCCAAACTTCTGACTCCCAAACCCTCCAAGTTCTTAAAATATACTTCCTTAGGAAGTATCTTGGTGAAAGGGTACGCTAGGTTGTCCTCCGAAGCTATCTTGGTGACTACTGCATTGCCCCTCTTGACGATGTCTCGAATCAGGTGGTACTTGCGCTCTATGTGTTTCGTAGCACTATGGGACCGTGTTTCCTTACTGTTTGCAACTGCACCGCTATTATCACAATAAATTGTCATAGCTTTGGGCAAACTCGGAATCACATCTAAGTCCTGGAGGAAATTAAGGAACCACACTGACTCTTTCGCTGCCTCTGAGGCTGCAACATATTCAGCTTCCATGGTAGAGTCTGAAATGCACTTTTGCTTAACACTCTTCCATGATACGGCTCCACCTCCCAAAGTGTACACATAGCCTGATGTCGACTTACGCCGGTCCTTATCAGCTTGGAAATCCGAATCCGTGTAACCCAAAGGTATCAGATTGTCTGCCTCGTAACTTAGAACATAATCCTTAGTATTTCGCAAATACTTGAAAATGCTCTTTACGGCAGTCCAATGAGCCTCTCCAGGATTACTCTGATATCTCGCTACTATGCCAACTGCATAGCAGATATCAGGCCTCGTGCATAACATTGCATACATCAAGCTTCCCACAGCCGAAGCGTAGGGAACCGCCTTCATTCTATCTTTCTCCTTCTGTGTCCGAGGACACATCTCCTTAGAAAGATAAGTTCCTTTACTGAAGGGTAGTTCACCCTTCTTGGAATCTTGCATGTTAAAATGAGCCAGAATCGTGTCTATGTATGATTGCTAGGAAAGGTACAATGTTCTATTCCGGCGATCCCTTATAACCTTGATCCCTAGAACATGTCCAACTTCTCCCAAATCTTTCATATTGAATTGTCTAGACAACCATCCCTTTATGTCTGATAACATCTTTACACTGTTGCCAATGAGAAGAATGTCATCTACATAAAGCACGAGAAACACCACCTTCTTTCTATCACGTTTCCAATACACACACGATTCGTCCATGCTTTGATTGAATCCAAATGATTGGACTACTTCATCAAACCGCAGGTTCCACGATCTCGAGGCTTGTTTCAATCCATAAATGGATCGATTAAGCTTGCACACTAGATGATCTCGCCCCTTAGCAATGAATCCTTCTGGTTGTTTCATATAAATCGTCTCGTCAAGACTTCCATTTAGGAAAGCTGTCTTGACATCCATTTGCCACACCTCATAGTCCATATGAGCTGCTATGGATAAGAGAATCCGGATCGACTTTATCTTGGCTACCGGCGAAAAGGTCTCCTCATAATTGATTCCCTCTTTCTGAGTATATCCTTTCGCAACAAGCCGAGCTTTAAAGGTTTCAACCTTTCCGTCAGATCCTCTCTTTCTCTTGTAGACCCATTTACACCCAATTGGCTTTACGCCGCTTGGTGGTTCTACAAGATCCCAGACTTTATTAGAATCCATAGATTCAATTTCGGATTTCATCGCTTTCTTCCAAGAAGGCGCATCTATATCTTGTACCGCCTCATCATAGGTCCAGGGATCGATTTCATGAACTCCAGGTCCAGAGTCCGAAGACTCACCCAGTCCAATCCATCTATCTGGTTGCTTAACAACCCTCCCACTACGACGGCGTTCCGGTGTATTAACAGTGAGAGTGGGTGCAGGTTCTAGTGGTGTATCACTACTCGGTTCAGCTGTATCTAGGTCTTCATTGTTACCTCTCAACTCATCAAGCATTATGTCACTATTGGGCTTGTGGTCCATGACATAGTCTTCCTCTAAGAGCGTTAGTACTTATAACGATCTTCTGGTCTGTAGGACTATAGAACATGCCACCCTTAGTTCCTCTAGGATATCCTATAAACAACCGCACTTCACTACGAGGTTCTAATTTATCGGCACCTACCTTCAACACATGTGCAGGGCACCCCCAGATCCGAACGTGTCTCAAGCTAGGCTTGCGCCCGCTCCAACGTTCCATGGGTGTTGAAGGAACCGTTTTAGATGGAACCAAGTTCAGAATGTGCGCCGCTGTTTCTAATGCATATCCCCAGAACATGATAGGTAAGTCCGAGTAACTCATCATTGAACGCACCATCTCCATAAGAGTCATATTCCTTGTTTCTAACACACCATTCTGCTGAGGAGTATATGGTGATGTCATTTGGGAATCATTCCCATTCTCTGCCAAGTATGCCTTGAATTCTCCAGACAGGTACTCGCCTCCATGATCAGATCGCAGGCATTTAATGGATTTACCTTGAAGGTTCTCCACAAGAGCCTTGAACTCCTTGAACTTGTCAAAGGATTCGCTCTTGCGGCGCATCAGGTATACAAATCCATACCTTGAGTAATCATCAGTGAAAGTGATGAAATACTCATACCCTCCCCTTGCCTGAGTAGACATAGGTCCGCATACATCAGAGTGAATCAAATCCAATACTTGTTCAGCTCTTCGTCCTTTACCAGAAAAAGAACGCTTGGTCATTTTTCCCTCCAAACAGGATTCGCAGGTTGGAAGGTCCTCTCCTTCAACACCACTGATGAGACCATCAGCTTTCAACCTTTGAATTCTATTTGAGTTAATATGACCTAGCCTTAGATGCCACAAGTATAATTGATTCATCTTAGAAGGTTCCTTTCTCTTATTGGTGTTCGTAGATGTGTTATTACTCTCGGTTAGTTGCATCGTGTTAGACTCAGGATTTAGTATATATAAATCGTCTACCAATGTACCAGAACAGATAATTTCACTATTTCTTCTTATGATCACGGAGTGGTCAAAAGAAACAGAATATCCATTCATAATAAGTTTAGAAACCGAAATTAAATTCTTTCTAAAGTTGGGTACATAAAGACAATTATGTAAAACTAAAATCCCATCACTACTAAAGCGTAAGTGAACGTCTCACACTGCAACAGCCGCCACCTTCGCAGCATTGCCCATGTAGACCACGATTTCTCCCTCTCTAAGTCTCCGGGTTTCCTGGAACCCCTGCAATGAATTGCAGACATGATTAGTGGCCCCCGTATCTACACACCAGATGCTGGTAGATAACACCACTGATAATGTTTCAGTGACTAAGGAAAATTTCGTACCTTTGATGAGAGGACAATCAGACCTCCAGTGCCCAGACTGCTTGCATCGATAGCACTTGCCTCGCGGCTTGCTCTTCCCATTCCGTGGTTTGGAACCACTGGACTTCTTTGCTTGCACTTCCATCTTGGCCATAAGAGCTTGTGATTTTCTGATCACACTTATGAGTCTCATTCTCAAGTCATCGTTTTTAAGCGATTCCTCGAGAGGATGAAATACAATGAGTATGTCAATCACCTCTTGTGCGGTATCCACGCTATGTCTCAACATCATATTGAGGTCATTCTTAGTGTCCTCATCAGTTGGGACAACAGCAGATATAGAAGGCTCAACAGTCTGGACAATGTCCAGATTTCGTTCCCAACCATTACTATATGGAACCAGTGAGTTTTCATCTTTAAGTATATCACAAAGTGGGGTCACAGTCATTCTTAACCTATAAGCACATAAAACAAACAAACAATTTAATATCCGATATTATCTCCCTTAAATAATATCATTAAATCACTAATCACATCTAAAATCCCATGAGGTAAGGCAAGCCACGATAGTGTGGACGTTTACCCACCTAAATGATTTAGCAATTAGATTTGCTTCGGTCGTACATCATCAATAGCGTTACCTCGATGGGAGGGATACTATGAAGCGTACCTTAGTGTTAACCATCGCTCAGTACTAAGAAGTTTGTTTGAGACTCGCATATCACCGCAAGCCACGATAGTGTGGACATTTACGTTGACACACAGATCCTTTTACTCCCTTCTATAACTGTCTACATCAATCGATCCAAAATCCCATTCAGTATAGCAAGCCACGATAGTGTGGACGTTTACTACACCAAAAGACTTTTACAATTGACATCCAATTACTTGATCCATTCGATCTTGTAAATCAAGACGCGGAGAATCATAAGTGAAACTCGAAGTTTCTTACCAGTGATTCACCATGCGAACAACCCTATCTCTCATAAATGAGGGAGCCGAGCAGACAATCGATCCACCTTCAAAAGGATGGTACGAAGGTCTCTAATTTGTGTCCTCGACATGACCAAGTGGCTTTGGCTCCATTCTACTCCCCGGGGTAAGAATGAGTCGACTTGAAATCAGTTTTGGAAAGACAAATTAGGCATTGTTTGATAAACTTAATCAATGTTTCTCGTAAGAGGAATTACAAGAACTCTCCTCCAATAACTTATCTATATAAACTTCAAAAGTTTATAAAAGTCACCAAGAGAGCAGCAATGGAGACCATGGGTATGTTTCCATACCCTCTCCCACTTAGCTTTTTATAACAAAGGGATACGCTATTTAATGCATAAAATAAACACATATAGCATGCATACAAGTAATAAATCACATAATATTATCACATAGTCAAAATAATACTAGAATATTATTTTCCGACTATTATGGCTTTACTCCATCTCCGTACGTATCTTCTAGTCTTCAGTCTTCGTTCTTGAATGCTCCATGTGACGAGAATATTAATTTCCAATATTTAAATCTATTTATTTTCAATAAATCCAAAAGATACTTAATTCGAAAATTAAGTCAATCGAATAAATCAAAAATAAAATTAAATATTATTAATATTTTTATTTATTTTATTTTCCTTTTCTACTTCATTAATTCTCTAGAATAATCTATCCAAGACCCACTTAGAATATTCTAGAAGACTTCTATAATGAAATAAGGAAATAAAATAATTTAGGACTCTTCTACTTTCCATATTAATTAGATTCCTAATCCATGAATATTTCCATAAAATAGAAATGATCAATTTAGGAATCCTAATTAATTCCAAATTGATTCTTTTCCTAATCCATGAGAGTTCCCAAAAATAGGAATACTCAAAAAGGAAAAACCCGAATCAATTAGGAAAGCAAATCACCGGGAGAGCACGAAGATCACAAGGATCCCCGCGCCCTCCACCGGACTGCCATCCCCGGCCGAGGACCACCGCCGCCGCTACCCAGCCAGCGCACCACCACCGCCGGTGGTATCGCCGCCGGGAGGCGCGAATTCGGCGCCTCTCCGATCGATGGTTCGATCCTCCATGGATCGACCATGTTGGTCGATCCGAGCCCTAGCCCTCACGATCATCTCCTTCGTCACACGTCTTTTCCGGCGGTCGTTTCGGCATCGATCCAACGCAAAATAACTTACAAATTTAATTTTACACTTTCCTGTATCGATTCTATACATGAAATCGACCCTATACAATTTCCGGAAAAAGATAGAACAATAATAATAAACCTAAATTCGGTCAACCCCCGAATTTTTACTATTATAAGCATTCACCACCAAAAACGAATCTCGACATGTCCGAGAGTTTAATCAATCCAATAATCATGACAAAATAAATTAAACGAATAATAAATCAAGCCATAATAGTCGGAAACCCTGCAAGGTAGAACAATTTTATCGAAAATACCGCGAACGCAAACCACGCTCTGATACCAATTGCTGGAATTCGATATCCCGGGCTATTAAAATTTGCGGAAACCATAGCCCGATCGAAAACCCATCGTCGGAGATCACACGATCACCACGTACGAGCCGGAGTACGAGCCGAACGCACAACATGGCCGAAGCCGTTCGTATGCCCAGCCCGAACCCCCGTCCGTGGGGTTCGCGCGATCGAGGGGATCGATCGCATGGGGCGATCGATCGGGGAGGGGCTGCCCAGCAGCCCCCGCGGCGAGTCCGGCGACTCGCCGCCGCCTGTGAGGTCCCCACCGCCGTGGTGTGGTCGGGCACGACACCAGCCCGTGCCCAGCGATCGATCGCGATGATCGATCGCAAGCCCTCTGCCCAGCCGAGGGTTCGACCCTCTCGGCCCCATCCGAAACCCTAGGCGGGTGATTCCGCGGTCCGGTGGCTTCGCCACCACTGCGTGATCGTTCGTCTAATCCGGGGTTTGATTCTACGGATCTTGCGTTCAACGGTATTTCACGATAATTCAAAATCGAATAATATCAAGGGCGTTTAGATATTGTACCTTTCGATTCGTTGTTCGGAGAAACGAAGTCAAGATGACCTTATGATCTTCCCACGTATTCCTTGCACTAGCTTGAACGTCGGGTGGGCGACGATCCTCCAAGCTTATGGATCCTCTTCTCTCTCTCTCTACTTTCTCTTTCTAGAAGAATTATGATCTTCAAGTTATGAGAATAGAGAAGACCATGTAGTGCTTTTATAGGCTACGTAGGGGATCTAAAGGAGGTGGAATATTGGGCTTCCAATATTAAAGATTAAATTGAGCCCAAGCCCAAATCTATTAATCCTCTATTAATATTAATTAATTTATTTTCCACTATATAAATTAATTGCACTCCCAATATTAAACCATATTATATCCAAATAATATTTCTCCGGTAGTATTATTTATTCCGTGTATTTAAGATTTAAATATCCATGAATAAAATTTATTTATTGCTTAATAAATTTATTCATCTCTTTTATCTGAGACTAGTACCACTCAACCTTATTTATTATGCGGGAACAAATCCACTCGCGAGGTTTACATAATAAATCCTTATGAGCTCATCTCGGGGATATTATCAACCCTTCCGGGATACACTGTCCCGTCAAGAATTCACGGCATGCCATATATAAAATATAGTGACCCAACTTAACCGGTAATTGACCTAATAATTAAACCGGTCAATTCCTTTGGAAAATCAAAGTCACTTATATTAAATATACACACCCGCAATTGTATCGGGGATTAAGAATAAAATACACTGAGTCTTAAATCAATTATCACCGAGCAAACCTAATTGATAAGTCTCAAGCGATCCGCTCAATACACCAAGTGTACAAGTGTGATAAAATAATTAAGACAAATTATTTTCTCTCTCACACAACGACTATACCGATGGATTGGTCCGTGTCCATCTAGGTCGTGAGCAACTGTTCGATTAGATACGAGTAACCGATAGTATGATCTTCTGTGTGGGCCCGACACACCATACTAACTACAACGTATAAAATCCAGGACTATGATTTGCATATATTTAATTAACAATAATTAAAAGCAAATGAATGTTCATTATTAATAGGTAAATGAAAGTGCACAAGGAGTTCAGAATACTCAAATCTAGACATTAAGTATACTACTCCAACAGAAGAATTCTGTGAAAAATGGAAAATTAGAAGGCTATTCTCTACTCCTTACCACCCCCAGACGAATGGTCAGGTTGAAGCAGTTAATAAAATATTAAAACATACCATCAAATCAAAATTGGAAAGCCGCAAAGGAAAATGGGCGGATGAACTCCCAGAGGTTCTGTGGTCATATCGTACCACAGCTAGAAACGCCACTGGAGAGACCCCATATTCTTTGGCTTTTGGAACGGAAGCGGTGATTCCAGCGGAAATAACGGTGTTATCGCATAGAACCGCTCAGGAAATCTCCCCGGAAAATGAAGCGACCATCCGCAAAGAATTGGATATTCTTGAAGAAAGAAGGTTAGCCTCTGATTCTTTGAATGCCATGAATAAACAAAGAATTGCAAAACTATTTAATTCAAAAGTAAAGGCACGAGAATTCCAAGAGGGAGACTTGGTACTAAAGAAAATCTTAGGAACACACCAAGGAGCACTGGGGCCGAACTGGGAGGGACCGTTTAGAGTGAGCCATTGCCTCCAGAACGGAGCGTATGAGTTAGAGCTTCTCGATGGTACCAAGGATCAGTATCGATGGAATGCTTTACATTTAAAGAAGTTTTATCATTAAAACGAACATAAAAAGTTATTTTTCGACTTCGTGTAGAAATGTCATTTTGGCAAAACTCTTTCTTGATTACTCCTGTAAATATTTTGAGAAAATATACATATATATGGTTTTTGTTGTAAAACACTCTTATTCTAAAAAATCTTAGTTTTACAATTTGTCTGTAATACAGAAAAATACTGCCCCGGGAGATAGTATAAATCTCCCGGTAAGATAATATTGAGTATTCCTAGGAAAAGGGATACTAAGGTTCGGTAGATACCCAACGGATCTGTAGATCAGGGGCCGAACATTTCATCCAGTGCAAAGATTCAAGAGAGTAAAAGAAACTCAAGAAACGCCCTGATGAAAATATTGGTCCGAGAACATCCTAAGAGGTATTCATAAAGAACTAACCACAGGATCGGCCAGTCTTTGTAAAAGGAGAGATTGAGGAGAAAAAATGTTACTTAGAGTCAAAAGAATTCCAAGAGGTAACTAAATCCGGAAATCACTTTTACAGGATAAAGAACTCACAAAGATTCCCAACAGAGTTTGATAAAACCTGGGTGTGAGCCAAAAGTTATCTATTCACAAGAATTACGATTCACCAAACAAGCTAAACAGACTTGTGAAGTGATAGATGATGGTGGTAAAATAAAACCTAAACAAAATGGTGGAAGGGCCATCAATAAGACCCAAAGGATAAATATAAAAAATAACTTACTAAGTTATTACACACCAGCAAAATATTAATACTTGTCCCAGGCAAAAACTGCCTTTAAAATATCCAAAACAGAAATAGCAAATATTGTCTTATGGCCTCAGGCCCAAATCAGAAATAAAACTTAAAAACCTCTGAGCTTTTTACACTCAGAGTAGAGATCATTTTAGCAGACTCCTGAGTTGTCAAACTCAGGAGGTGGAATTACCATCACCAGGGGGGTTACCAGAGGATCTTTTTGTTGGGATATGTCCTTCGATCCTACGTGTGCAATCGAAAGTCATAAGGTCGTCTATGGATGTTAAATGATTATTCGATAATATTAATTGTTGGGAATAATATAATATTGATCGATAAATCATACCTACAGGGTCACACACGAGTCGGAATTACGTTGCTTGCTATATTGATTTAGAATCAATACGTATGGATTTTCACATGCATGGGATGCATGGCATGCATGAGATGCATGGCTTGCATGGATGCATGTCACATGGTGTGACATGGCATGCCACACAAGCAAGGGGACCACATCCATGCCAATTGGCATGGTGATGTGGAAATGACCCTTTACCTCCCCATTAACCACCATTATTGGTGCATTATGATGCACATAATGGGGGGGTTACAAGGAGAGGTTAATTGTGGTGAATAAAGTGATGAAAACATGGTTTTCATATCACTTAATCATCAGCCACGAAATTCCATACAACAAGAGAGAAAAGAGTGAGAGAATCACTCAAGAACAAGCAAGCAAGTTCAATTCCGGGTTCGTGTGCAACACGTAGAGGCCGGGCCATTTGTGCGGCTTCAACATCCGGGCGATCTAGACAAGAGGAGTGACGAGGTCATTCACAAGGAGAGCTTCGAGAGGCTGATCCATTTGAGGTGGTTCAATCGACTCAACACCACCTCAACGACATCAACGAATCACTTCGTCACCATAAGTAAGTAATCGTTGAACCTTGTATATATATATATATATATTGGATGTGTATATATATATGTTTATATGTGTTCTTATACACATTAAGTGTGCACTAAGATCATGGCATAGTAGATCTATTGCTTTACACGCTTCCGCACACACGGTATATCGATTAGATCGGTATACCGGTACCTTCAATTGGTATCAGAGCCTAGGGCTCGTGCACACTTTTGTGTTGGACACGAAGGTTAAATCAACATAATTGGATTATTTTTTTAATTGTGATTATGTGATTAGATGTAAGGCCGGCCACCGTTAGTGGTCGGGTGAATGAAATTGTCGTTTTTTACGTTTCGATTGGCCATAGTCTTTTGAGGGCTGCGTCCCTTGGAATCATTTGTAATAGATAGGTTTTTCTATTATATTTGTATTGTACTACTTGTAAGCGATGGACTTGGTCCATGGTTCGATGGAGTATCTCGGCTCTCCGGCGAAAACGAGAAGAAACGAAGCAAAACGAAGCAAAGCGGACAAAACCGGGCTACTGGAGCCAAACGACGGGCGCCGTTGTAGCTCCAGTGGGCGCTGTTTTGTTTCGGCGGGCGCCGTTTTGGAAATGGCGACCGCCGAAAGGCTTTTTTCTTGGCAGATTGTTCCCGGACCTTTCGGCGGGCGCCATTTTGGAAATGGCGACCGCCGGTGGTGTTCGGCGACCGCTGATTGTGAAACGGCGGGCGCCGTTCGTGGTTTTATGGGTACGGAATAGATTTGACCAAAATCGGAGGGCACGGAACTAAAACGGAGGGCGAGGACCAGTCCAGAAGATGTTCAAGGCCTATTTTGTTGCTTTTAATCTTTTCGTTTGAGAGTTGTGAGGTTCTACGGGCCTTTCGATTTCGTATTTATTTGCTTTGCTAGTTATAGGTTGTTTTTGCTGGAATTCGATGTCCCGGGTTATCTAAATTTGCGGAAACCGACAACCCGACCAAAATTCCGTCGCCGGAGATCCAACCGCGAACCACCGCACGAGCCGGAGCTCAACCGAGCACCACCACGGTCCGCCCGTGGTGCCCAGCCGAGCCCCCGCACGGGGCTCGCGATCGATCGATCGCGTGGGGCTGCCTAGCAGCCCCCGGCGGTGAGTCCGGCGACTCACCGCCGCCACCGACCGGAGGGGGGACCACCAGCCGCGGCGCGAAGCCGCGACGGTCCCCGACGATCGAACTAGGGTTCGATCGCCCCCTAGCCGCGGCGTCCAGCCGCGGCCTTCCCTCGGTGCGCGCCGGCGGTCGTGCCCTAGGCCGACCGCCACCCTCGGCTCCCAGCCGAGGGTTCTCTCGAACCTTCGCCGGGGATCTCGAATCCCCATCCCCGAAGTTCGTCGTTTACCCGGATCATGAGTTCATGTATGTATCACAATTAATCCACATAAAATCATAGAAGGGAGTATATGATTTTACCTTTTAATTCGTTGTGCGGAGAAACGAATCTAAGTTGATGACCTTACGATCTTCCCACGTATTCCTTGCACTCCGTTCGAACGTCGGGTGGGCGACGATCTATCGAACTCCTATGGATCTCCTTCAACTCTCTAGAATATCAAGTATGATAATCTTGTCTTATGATTTATGAAGGCCATGTAGTGCTTTTATAGGCTACGTAGGGGATCTAAAGGAGGTGGAATATTGGGCTTCCAATATTGAAGATTAAATTGAGCCCACTGCCCAAGTCCATTAATCCTTATCAATATTAATTAAATTTAGTTTCCACTATATAAATTTAATTGCACTCCCAATATTAAACCATATTATATCAAATAATATTTCTCCGGTAGTATTATTTATTCCGTGTATTTAAGATTTAAATATCCATGAATAAAATTAATTTATTGCTAATTAATTTATTCATCTCTTTAATCCGAGACTAGTACCATTCAACCTTAATTATTGTGCGGAACGTATCCACTCATGAGGTTTACACAATAATTCCTTATGAACTCATCTCGGGGATATTATCAACCCTTCCGGGATACACTGTCCGGTCAATCATTCACGGCATGCCATATATAAAATATAGTGACCCAACTTAACCGGTAATTAACCCAATAATTAAATCGGTTAATTCCTTTGGTAAATCAAAGTCACTTATATTGAATATACACACCCGCAACAATATCGGGGATTAAGAATAAAATACACTGAGACTCGAATCGATTATCGCCGGCAATCCTAATCGATGAATCTCAACGATCCGCTCAATACACCAAGTGTACAAGTGTGATAAAATAATTAAGATAAATTATTTTCTCTCTCACACAACGACTATACCGATGGATTGGTCCGGATCCATCTAGGTCGTGAGCCACTGTTTGATTAAATACGAGTAACCGATAGTATGATCTTCTGTGTGCCCATGCAACACCATACTAACTACAACGTATAAAATCTAGGACTATGATTTGCATATATTTAATTAATAATAATTAAAAGCAAACAATTGTTTATTAATTTAATAGATTAAATGCTATGACCGGGAGTTTACCGTTACTTAAATCTAGACATTAAGTACACAACTCCAACAGTTTTATGTTATAAATGTTCAACTTACATATAAACAAACCTATGCATGCAAGTTCCCAAAATAATGAGTATAATGTCTTGTCCAAAACAGCACACCCATAAAGCCCTCGATCATAAGTTGGTAGGTCCGCCTCAGCGGGGTACTACTTGTTATCTTGGGATAAGTGGGAGTAAAGGTTAGACCCTTACACGTGAGTTTGGTTTTCTCATCGATAGATCCACTGGAGGCGTGGCTATCGAGACATGAGATGAGAATGAGATTCTCGTCGACCGAGAGTGATATTAGATATCATTGACATGGGTATGTCTACCTATCTTGAAATACTTAAGTGCGGACTCAGTCGGCTTAAATATTTACAAGATGAGGATCTCGGGATCGTTTTGTTCTAAGGGACAATGATATTGGATATCAATTGAACAAAATGAAATAAATAAGTACAATTGTTAGACAACCTTATTTGTTTACCGCTTTGTGGATGTTTACATACTTTATTTATCTTTCTTTTGTATTTTATCATGTCTAATATCAACTCAATTCAAGTTTCGTTCAATTCTTGATTGTGAAAAATTGAACAACATAAATTTTCTTGATTAACAACGTAATTTGAGGATGGTCCTCAAATACGAAGACAAGGAAAATGTGTTAAATAACCACATCCTAAGATATCATTGAACAACTCAATAGCATGTTCGGGGAATATGCTAAGATTGAAAAGTTCTGAATAACCAGGGTCATCGCTTCAGCTAGGCTGGAAAAGAGAAACCTATAGGGACCACATGTACAACAAATAATTGGATTATTTGTTTTAAGTGATCTCCTAAATTTTTCTAAGATGATGAGTCGTCAATTAAAAAGGACCCTGAGAGGGATATTCTTATGATAAGGGATGAGGTATTCAAAAGAGCATGGGCAAAAATGCTACTAGGGTTCCTAGGGAATCTGAATGCGTCTACTGCAAAAATGTAAGACACTAATTGCAAACAAGTAAAAGTTCATATTTTATTCAATTTCAAAACAAATGCCTAATTTGTCTTTCATTTGATGGATTATAAGGTTAGGATTATTTACACCTCGGGGAGTGATTTAATCCAAAAACACTTAAGTTCATAAATGACACAAATTAGAGACTTTCGAGCCATTGGATGGCGTGAATCGATTGTCTGGTTGGCTACCTCATATTTTATGAGAGATAGGGCTTCAATTGCATGATAATATCGCTGGTTAGAAAACTTCGATTTTTCACTTACGATTTATCACGTTTTGACATTGAGATAATTTTGAATGGGAAATTTGAATGAGACTCAATTATTGGGAATAATTGAATTTGCCCAAAGTTCAAAGAAGATGTGAAGAATGGGGTTGCTTCATCTTCAAGTATTAATGATATAGACATTAAACTTCACAAATTCTACTTCTTGGGTATTGGATGCCAAATGTGGTTCTCACATTTTTTTGTGTAGGAACTACATAGAAGTATAAGTTTGGTGAATAGAGATGTCGATCTACGGGCAAGAAATGGAGCGAAGGTCGCTGCATTAGCCGTATGATCATATGATGTTGTTTTGCCTTAGGGCCTTGTTTTAGTATTATAACTATGTAATTTCGTACCTTCAATAAACAATGAATATTGGTTCAGTATTAGATACTGATGGATTAGTTTTTTCACTATTAAATAGTTTGGTAACTATTTTAATTGTGAATTATTCTTTGTTTTGGTACGATTATTATATTGTTTATGTATACTTTAAACTTGACAAATCATATATATATCGTTAAGACCAAAGGCCAAATCGAATAAGTATCGATGAGACATAACTGAAACATTGTTGATTAGATCAAATCAAAATCTAAACATGTAACGAAGCTTCTTTTAGAAGGAATTTTGAATCATTTGACTTGGAGTCATTTGATACATGTAAATGATGTGTGATTGAAAAGATAACAATGCCATCTTTCTTGGAGAAAGGAGAACATGTGAGTGATTTATTAGGGATGATCCATACTGATGTATGTGGAACCTATCAGTTCACAAGCACATGAAGGTTATGTTTCGGAAAAGAGAAAACAAACTATATTAGATATAGTTCGACCATTCGATGAGAGGTCTAAATGAACCACTGGTCTCTTTTGGGAACACACAATTCTAGACTTCAACTTATACACTGAATAGGACACCGTCAAAAGCTGTTGATAAGACACCATACGAGGTATGGAAAGGGAAGGTCCCTAACTTGTCTTATATCAAGGTTTGGGGATGTGAAGCTTATGTGAAGAGAAATATCTCTACAAATCTTGAACCCAAATCGGATAAATGTTTCTTTGTGGGTTATCCAAAAGAAACAAGAGGGTACCACTTTTACAACCAATCTGAGAACAAAGTCTTTGTTGCTCGAGATGGTGTATTTCTTGAAAAGGAATATCTTTTCAAGAAAGTAAGTGGGAGCTCAGTTGAACTGAACGAGGTTCAAGAAGATCAAACTGAGATGGACACTCAAGACCAAGTCGAGAGTACTCCAGTGGTTTTGGAAACCACACCTAACCCTCGAAGGTCCGGAAGGATTAGATCTCAACCTGACAGATACTTAGGTATTCTGACAAACGAGAACTATGAAGGCATGCTTTTAGAAAGCAATGAACCTTCGACCTATATCCAAGCTATGACGAGTCTAGATTCCGAGAAATGGCAGGGTGCCATGAAATCCGAAATGGAATCAATGTCTGAAACTCAAGTTTGGAACTTGGTCGATTTGCCTAAATGGGCTAGGCCCATTGGATGCAAATGGATTTACAAAATAAAACAGACATGAATGGAAAACATAGTGTTTTCAATGCAAAGTTGGTGGCAAAAGGAGTTAATCAAATTCACGGGGTGGATTATGATGAAACCTTTTCACCACTTGCTATGATTAAATCCATTCGGATTCTCTTAGCCATTGCTGCTCATTATGATTATGAGATATGGCAAATAGATGTTAAAACCGCCTTCTTGAATGGGATTCTAGAAGAGGATGTGTTTATGACACAACCAGAGGGTTTTATCAATCCTAATCAGGCTGTGAGAAATTATGCAAGCTTATAGTTCCATTTATGGAATAAAGAATGCATATCGGAGTAGCAATCTTCAGTTCAATGAATCCATACTGGGATTTGGATTTCAGAGGAACTCGGAAGAGTCTTGTTTTACAAGAAGATCAGTGGGAGTTACGTTGTATTAATTGTGTTGTATGTCGGTGACATACTCCTCATAGGAAACAATGTTTCTATGCTTAATTCTATTAAAGAATGGCTTGGGAATTGTTTTTCAATGAAAGATCTTGGAGAAGCACAGTACATATTGGGCATCAAGATCTGTCGGAACAGATCGAAAATGATGTTTGGACTTAGTCAAGTGACCTATTTTGATAAGGTACTTGATAAGTTCAGAATGAAAGACGCCAAAAATGGTCTCATTCCAATTACTCATGGCACATCTCTTAGCAAGATTCAAGGCCCTTCGGGACTTGATGAGCAAAAGAGGATGGAAAACATTCCTTATGCTTCGGCAATAGGGTCTATAATGTACGCCATGATATGTACACGACTGGACGTATCGTATGCTTTGAGCGTGACGATTCGGTTTCAAGGAAACCCAGGTGAGGCGCATTAGACTGCGGCTAATAATATTCTTACGTACCTTAGATGGACTAAAGAATATTTTGTTATCTTTGGAAGACAAAAAGAGTTGATATTAACAAGCTGTTTGAATGCTAACTTCAAAACAGACTAAGATAATTTCCGATTTTAATCTGGTTATATCTTTTGTCTGGTTAGAGGTGATATTTGTTAGAATAGTTCTATGCAATGCAATATAGCTGATTAAACTACAGAAGCTGAGCACAATATTGCATTGGATGCAGTAATGTTGCCAGTTAGGATTTGAAAGTTCTTGAATGAACTAGGTGGCGTAACTAGCTCAGCCCATCCGATAGTTCTCTATTTATAGTAGAGTTATCGCGCAAGCCAATGAGCTAGAAAGCACCACAAATCTAAAACTAGTGCTCAGGAAGTTCCACATTATCTGGGAGATAGTTTGTGGAGACATCGAGATAATAAAGTTGCAACTTTTGATAAGGTTGCAAACCCGCTTTCTAAACCTCTCCAGCAGTCTAAGCTTAAGGCTTTCACGACTGCAATAGAGATCAGACATCTTAGAGATGGGTTGTGATTTCTATTACTGTATTAGATACTTTTGGAGATTTGGTAAACATTCACTCATATGTATAATACATATTTCTTCATATAAATATGGTTTAATTTATATGAATTGTCCAAATGATTAAGTGATATCAATTGGGTTATGAGGTTGACTTACCGCATAATGAAGTCCCAATGGTTGAACTGATATACTTGAATCATATAATTGTTCCTAGTTCGTATCATCGAGTACGGACAAACTGACGATACAAAGAACTAGATTGTAATGTGTACTATAGCGCCGCTTCATGGGCTAGTGATGTGGGACATCAAGTACAATTACATAGATATTAGCTGGGAGCTAATGATCGAATAGACCCGACTGGAATAGTATTTAAGATTTCGAGTCATAATACTATTTCATTGGCTGTCGAGCAATTTCCTCTGACCTGAGTAGTCCAGAGTGATTTCATTGTGAAATGGTGTACTTTGATACAAGTAAACGCCTTTCGTAAAAGGAGGTTATAAAACTTGTTATTGGGTATATCAGGAAGAAAGTGGGAGAGCTTGGATTGACAAGATGGGATTGTCCTCCATTTTATAATGGGAAACATGTCTTACCGGCCACTTGGAGAGTCGAGACTGTGGAAAATACGTGGCCACGTCCAGATTCGTATCATAGTGATAAATCTGGTTTTACAGTCTGTCTCAAAGTCCAAGAAAGGTTTGAACCGATTGAGGATGACTCGAGTCTTGCCTCAAGTTCAAACTTAGACATAAAGTGACAAAAGGAAGTTGGCAGCACACTGGCTCTGATGGCCAAGTGGGAGATTGTTGGGATATGTCCTTCGATCCTACGTGTGCAATCGAAAGTCATAAGGTCGTCTATGGATGTTAAATGATTATTCGATAATATTAATTGTTGGGAACAATATAATATTGATCGATAAATCATACCTACAGGGTCACACACGAGTCGGAATTACGTTGCTTGTTATATTGATTTAGAATCAATACGTATGGATTTTCACATGCATGGGATGCATGGCATGCATGAGATGCATGACTTGCATGGATGCATGTCACATGGTGTGACATGGCATGCCACACAAGCAAGGGGACCACATCCATGCCAATTGGCATGGTGATGTGGAAATGACCCTTTACCTCCCCATTAACCACCATTATTGGTGCATTATGATGCACATAATGGGGGGGTTACAAGGAGAGGTTAATTGTGGTGAATAAAGTGATGAAAACATGGTTTTCATATCACTTAATCATCAGCCACGAAATTCCATACAACAAGAGAGAAAAGAGTGAGAGAATCACTCAAGAACAAGCAAGCAAGTTCAATTCCGGGTTCGTGTGCAACACGTAGAGGCCGGGCCATTTGTGCGGCTTCAACATCCGGGCGATCTAGACAAGAGGAGTGACGAGGTCATTCACAAGGAGAGCTTCGAGAGGCTGATCCATTTGAGGTGGTTCAATCGACTCAACACCACCTCAACGACATCAACGAATCACTTCGTCACCATAAGTAAGTAATCGTTGAACCTTGTATATATATATATATTGGATGTGTATATATATATGTTTATATGTGTTCTTATACACATTAAGTGTGCACTAAGATCATGGCATAGTAGATCTATTGCTTTACACGCTTCCGCACACACGGTATATCGATTAGATCGGTATACCGGTACCTTCACTTTTGGCTTGCCATCAGGCCCAACACCAAGTAGATCCAAACCCTCATCTTCAAAGTCTTCTTCATCAACAGGAGCATCATCAGCTAGCTTTGCAGGTTCACTAGGCATAGAGAGGAGACTGTATGATGGCCACCATTTCATATCAATCCCATGGACAACTTCCAGATCCATGAAAGGTTGAGGAACTCTAGTATCCAGAATGTATCCCTTCATGTGATCCTTGAGGAGTTTGAGCCCATAATCTTTGGCCACATCATTCTTCTCCTTTGCTGCAGACCTGATGAGATCAGCATATGCTGTCACATAAAGAAGGTTATAATATCCTGGGATTGTGAACAGGTGAGTCCAGTAAGGTTTCAAGCTCCAGAACCCTCTCCATGGATTGTGCAAAGTCATCCTGGACTTGCTTCAACTCTTTGGTGATCTTGGCCACCTCATCCTTTAACTCTTTCTTTTCCCTGACAAAGCTGTCCTGAGCATCATCAATCTGTTCTTCTTTTTCTTTTATGGTCTTGAGGGCTTCCTGCATCTCAGACTTCAACTTCCCCACCTCTCCCCGTGCAGTGTCTGCAACCTTTTTCCACCTATCCCTGTCCCCTGCAGTAGCTATGTAGGCAACATTGAGCTCCTTTACCTGTGTTTATTGATTGCTGTTGGTGATGCGAAGCTTGGTAACCTCAGCTCTGAGTTTCTCAGCCATGGTATGTGCACCAGAGATTGCAACTGCACTTTGACTGGCCAGTTTAAGGGCCAGGGAAAAGGCATGTTCCTCATGGTCCATCAGGTCATTGAGCTCTGAGGTCCAGCACCTCCCAACTGCATCAATTGAATCACCTACAGGATTGCCCAGGGTAGTGACAGAATCAATGGGGCCTTTGCCAGAGAAAAAGGGAAGGAGCACAGAGGGAAGTTTTTCCTGGGAAAACCTAGCCAAGAAGTAAAACAGAAAAATAAGATTGAATGTTTTATAAAACTGAGAAAGGTCATGAAATAAAGAAAACTTACTTGTCAGAAAGAACCTTTTCAACTCCAAAAACAGACTGAATTATGTCAGCACGGGGAGGAGATTCAGTCACATCAATTGCTGGGATTCGATGTCCCGGGCTATCAAAAAAATGCGGAACCGATAACCCGACCGAAAACCCGTCGCCGGAGATTACACGAACACCAACTCATCCGCAGAAGTCCGACCTTTGGAGACTACGCGCCCGAAGACACGCAGCCCGCCCCCAGCCGATTTTCTCCCACGAGTCGGATCCACGAACGCGAACCACGGACGAGCTAGAGCATGACCAAGGCGTCGCCGCGGGAGAACCCGCGACAAAACCCTAGCCACGCCCACATCCGGGCTCGCGATCGCCGTGTGTGTGGCGATCGCCGGGGATGCGAGCCATCCCCGCGGGGCTGTTCGGAACAGCCCCTGGCGGTGAGTCCGGCGACTCACCGCCTCCGCCATCGAGGGGAGGGCGGTCAGCCCAGCTGACCCGCCGCGGCCTAGCCGCGGCTGCCCTAGCGATCGACTTCCGAGTCGATCGCTCGCCCCGGCTTCAGCCGGGGCCCCCTTCGAGCGCACGCCGCCGTCGAGGGCGGCTGGGGTCCGCCACGGCACCAGCCCGTGGCACCCCAGCGATCGACTGAAGTCGATCGCATGCCCCGGCGTCCAGCCGGGGCTCGCCCCTCGTCGCGCGCGCACGGCGGTCGAACCCTAGGGTTCGGCCGCACTTTCGATCCTCGCCGGGGATCTCGAATCCCCGTCCCCGAGGTTCGTCGTTTTTCCCGGATCGCGTCGTTCATGTATACATCACAATTATTCAACGAACAAATAATCACAGAAGGGGGTTCTCGATTATTACCTCGAATCGTTGTACGGAGAAACGAATTCGGTTGACGACCTTGCGATCTTCCTACGTATTCCTTGCACCTCGTCCGAACGTCGTGTGGGCGACGATCTATCGGATTCCTATGGATCTTCCTCACTCTCAGAACTTTATGATTGGCGTAACTTAGGTTGTGAAAAGTGAAGACCATGTAGTGCTTATATAGGCTACGTAGGGGATCATAAGGAGAATAAATATTGGGCTTCAATATTGAAAATTAAATTGGGTCCAACCCAAATCTATTAATTCTTATCAATATTAATTTTATTTATTTTCCACTATATAAATAAAATTGCACTCCCAATATTATTCCATATTATATCAAATAATATTTCTCCATCTTAGTATTATTTATTCCGTGTATTTAAGATTTAAATATCCATGAATAAATTTATTTATTGCTCAATAAATAATATTCATCTCTTATATCCGAGACTAGTACCGTTCAACCTTTATTATTGTGCGGAACGAGTCCACTCATGAGGTTTACACAATAATTCCTTATGAACTCATCTCGGGGATATTATCAACCCTTCCGGGATACACTTTCCCGTCAAGTATTCACGGCATGTCATATATAAAATATAGCGACCCAACTTTACCGGTAATTAACTCAATAATTAAATCGGTTAATTCCTTTGGAAAATCAAAGCCTCTAGTATTAAATATACACACCCGCAATAATATCGGGGATTAAGAATAAAATACTCCGAGATTTAAATTGATTATCCAAGGCAATCCTAATCAATAAATCTCAAGCTGATCCGCCCAATACACCAAGTGTACAAGTGTGATAAAATAATTAAGATAAATTATTTTCTCTCTCACACAACGACTATACCGATGGATTAGTTCGTGTCCATCTAGGTCGTGAGCAACTGTTCGATTAAATACGAGTAACCGATAGTATGATCTTCTGTGCGCCCATGCAGCACCATACTAACTACAACGTATAAAATCCAGAACTATGATTTGCATATAATTAAATGCAAATAATTGTTTATTAATTAAATAGATTAAATGCTATGATCGGGAGTTTACCGTTACTTAAATCTAGACATTAAGTACACAACTCCAACAATCTCCCACTTGTACTAAGGTCTAGTCATTTCCTCCAAACTCCCGGTTCCCATACTCATCACGTGCTTTAAAGTGTACTTGCGAGAAGTACTATGTGAGTGAGCAATCTAGGTTGCCGCTCTGAAGTTATCTTGGTGACTACTACGTCGTCTCCCCTGACGATGACTCGTATCAGGTGGTACTTGCTCTATGTGTTAACATCACTTTTGACTTATGACCTCTTCTAGTTCACCGTGCACCGCTATCTAATAGCCTTTGGTAAACTAAGAGTCATATCCAAGTCAAGAGGTTATCCCGGAACCTAACCAAAACTTCCGCTGCCTCTGAGGCTGCTATTCGGTTATGAGAGAGTCTGAGAAGCGTCCCGCTTATCACTCTTTCACTTCATGGTTCCACCTCTTTCTAAAAGTGAACACATAGCCTGATATCGACTTTCACTGGTCCTTCTCTGATTTTTGGATCTGAGAATCTGTAATCTAAGAAGATTTCGTCTTGCTCAAGCCAGTACTATGAAAGTACTCTTGCAGCATTCGAACATCCCTTATCCAGATTACTTTGATATCCTCCCACTACGCAAACCGCATAGTTGATATCAGGTTCTTGTTTTACAACATTGCATCTATAGAGCTTTCCATACTTGAAGTATAGGAAACTGCTTTGTCCTCATCTATCTCCTTTATGTGTTCGAACACATAACCTTTAGATAGATGTTTGTTCTGTCTTTGAAAGGCAACAACCTTTTTCTCAGAAGTATGCATGTTTAAAACAAACCTTAATCGTACAAGATGTCTAGGAGAAGTACAATGTTCTTATCTCTAGATCATAAGATCTTAAGAACATGCTCTAACTTCTTCTCAATCTTATATCTCGATTTATTTAGACAACCTCTATTTTATGTCTGACAACATTTTTACATTGTTGCCAATGATGAAGTGTTATCTACACAAAATTCCGAGAAACACCACCTTTGTTTCCATTACGTCTCTAACACACCTTCTTCGCTAAATCCTATGCAGACCTAGGGATCGATTTCATGTATACTGGATCCAGAGTTCAAAACTCCTCCAGTCTTATGAACATCTCTAGTTGCTTAACAACCTCCCACTGCAATGGCGTCCCGGTGTATAACAGTAACAACATTAGGTGCAGTTAGTGGTGTACTTCTACTCGGTCAGGCTGGTTCTCAGTCTTTCCCTTTCCTCATTTTAAAGTACTTTGTCAATTAGGGCATTGTAGTTCATCTAATAGTTTTTCCTCTATGAACCGGGCGAGAACACCCTTCTGGTTCGTAGTACTATTGAACATACAATTACTTGTTCTTCTAGGATATTCTACAACCACATAGAATGTGCCGTTGCGTCCAGAAATATCCATAGAACATAGGTAGTTCCGAACAAACTTGTTCTTTTACCATTAGAATCCCATTTCTCAATCCTGACACACCATGTCTACACATCAGTGTATGGTGTAGTCGCTTGAGACTTAATCTCAGTCTTTGATTTATGCTATGTGTTATTTAGATAGGTAATAGCCTCCGCGATCAGGTCGCAGGCTACAAATGGATATACTTTGAAGGATCCCCATAGTGGCTTTGTGTTGAAAACACTCTGCCTTTATGGCACATCAAGTATTCTAATCCATCTTCGAGTATTCTTGAAGGAATGACTCGTACCTTCTCTAATTACACATACCGCATTAATCATCATTTTCTATACTTGTCCGAATTCCATCCTTTATCCAGAAAGGTTAACTTAGTTGTATCATCTTTCAAGATCGATTCTTAGGTCGGGAGGTCCATTCCTCCAACTATAATTGATCAAATCAATTTCGACCTTTTGAATCCCTTTTGAATAGATACTACCAAGTTCAAGAATTCACAAGTATAATGATTGACAAGAGAAATACATCTAATAAGTAAAACAAGTTATATATAACGGTTTGTTGCATCGTGGTAGACTAAGGATTCATCATTCACATATTGCTATCTAATGTACCATAATGGATATCACCATTATTTCTTATCCAAACCATCCAATGATTAAAGAAATAAAATATCCATTAATAAAGAAGAAAAACAGAACAAAAGTTCTTTTTCAAAAAATAAGGGGTACATAAGCAATAACTGAAATGAAAACTTAAAACAGATAAATGTCTTCCACTGCAACCGCTGCTACCCAAACAGCTTCGCCCATGTAGACTCGAATTCTTCTTCTCTAAGTCGCCGGGTTTTCTGGAACCCCTGCATTTAAAGAAATGCACATACCGTCAGTGGTTCCATATCTACACACCAGAATTCTGGTAGATAATACCGCTGACTATGTTTTTACGACTAAAGAAAAATTCGTACCTCTGAGAGGACATTCAGACTTCCAGTGTCCCATCTTGTTGCATCGGAAGCACTTACCCTTTGGCTTTGCAGCCCCCACTCGTGGTGCAGTCCTCTTGACACCACTGGGTTTCCAGGTTTGCTTCCTTTTCTTGCCCCTACCTCCACCAGGCTTAAAGCCTTTGGACTTGGTAGCTACAAGCGCTTGAGACTTGCCCTTCTTGTAGATCCCCTCTGCCGCCTTTAGTTCAGTCAGGAGTTGCGCAAGAGTATAAGATAGTTTACCCATATTATAGCTCATACGAAACTGCTCAAAACTAGGGGTCAGAGATTGGAGTATGATGTCGACTTGCGTCGCACCATCAATAGAAGCTCCTAGGACCTCAAGTTCATTCAACAAACTCATCATCTTAAGAACGTGCTCCCCAACGGGCGTTCCTTCAGACTGAGTAGTCGACATGAGGACTCTCATGGCTTCTTGCCTAGCCGCACGATCTTGCTCCCCAAACATCTCCTTGAGGTTAAACATCATATCATAGGCAGTGTCCATTGGCTCATGTTGGGTTTGGAGTACATTTGACATGGAAGCCAAAATATAACACCTAGCCATTTCATCAGCCTTTTTCCACTTCCGATATGCCAGTTTCTCCTCATCAGTTGAGGCAGCCGTGGGCTCGGCAGGGCACACTTCATGGAGTACATACTTGTACTCTTCCGAAGTTAGGACAATGTCTAAATTTCTCTTCAAATCAATATAGTTGGTGCCAGTGAGCTTATGCTCCTTGAGTATCATAGAAAGTGGGTTCATAGCTATTCTCTAAACCTATAAGCACATTTAAACAAACAATTAATTTAATATCCGATATTATCTCCCTTAAATAATATCATTAAACTACTAATCACATCTAAAATCCCATCAGGTAAGGCAAGCCACGTGGTGTGGACGTTTACCCACCCAAATGATTTAGCAATTAGATTTTCTTTGGTCATACATCACTTATAGCGTAACCTCGTGGGGAGGAATACTACAAGGCGTATCTAAGTGTAAACCATTACTCAGCACCAAAGTGAATTGTTTGGAATTGCTACATTACCGCAAGCCACGTGGTGTGGACGTTTACGATAACTTCACAACTCTTCACAATTCCTTACAACTGTCTACATCAATTAATCCAAAATCCGTCAGTGCAGCAAGCCACGTGGTGTGGACGTTTACTTCACTAAGAGACTTTTATAATTGACTCCCAATTACCAGATCCATTCGATTTTCGTAAATCAAGACGCGGAGAACCATAAGTGAAACTCGAAGTTTCTAACCAGTGATTCACCATGCGAACAACCCTATCTCTCACGAATGAGGGAGCCGAGCATACAAACGACCCATCTATCAAAGAATGGCACGAAAGTCTCTAATTTGTGTCCTCTACATGACCAAGTGGCTCTGGCTCCATTCCACTCCCCGGGGTGAGAATGAGTCGACTTGAAGTCAGTTTCAGAAAGACAAATTAGGCATTGTTTGATAAACTTGATCAATGTTTCTTGTAAGAGGAATTACAAGAATTCTCCTCCAATGACACATCTATACGAACTTCAAAAGTCCATAAGAGTCACCAAGAGAACAGTAATGGCGACCATGGGAATGTTTCCATCCCCTCTCCCACTTAGCTTTTTATAACAAAGGGATACGCTATCTAATGCATAATTAAACACATAAGCATGCATGAAAGCAATAAAGCACATAGCACATAGTCAAAAATAATGCTAGAGAAATTATTTTTCCCCGACTATCATGTCTTTATCTTCATATGCATCTTCTAGTCTTCAGTCTTCGTTTCTTGAATGCTCCATGTGACGAGAATATTAATCTCTAATATTTAAATCTATTTATTTTCAATTAATCCAAAAGTTACTTAATTCGAAAATTAAGTCAATCGAATATATCAAAAATAAAATTAAATATCATTAATATTTTTATTTATTTATTTTCCTATCTAGTTCTATTAAATCTCTAGAATAATCTATCCAAGTAAAATTTGGAATATTCTAGAAGATATCTATAATAGAACAAGGAAATAAAATAAATAAATTAGGACTACTACTTTCCAAATTTATTTTTATTCCTAATCCATGAATATTCCCATGAGTAGGAATAATCAAATAGGAAAAATAAATTTAGTACTAAATTAATTAAATTTCTAATCTATGAATATTTCCATGAAGGAAATAAATCAATAGAAAATAAAATTAATTTAAATTAATTCTTTTCCTAATCCATGAGAGTTTCCAAAAGAAAAGTACTCAAATAGGAAAAATCCGAATTAATTGGGAAAGTAGATTTTTGTAGGAATAGCACGGGATTAGGAGACCCCACGCCATCCCACCATGATCGATCGGCCGGCCACTCGGGAGGAGCGCCGCCGCCGCCTAGCCATCGCCGGCTAGACCATGGGTCGATCACCATCATGTGATCGATCCCAAGCCCTTGTCTTCTCGTCACTTCTTCGTCTTCCGGCAATCGTCTCATCATCGAACCAACGTAATTAAAATTACAAAATTTAAATTACAATTCCGGTATCGATTCTATACATGAAATCGACCCTATACATTCTCCGGAAAAAAAAGTGCGTAATAATAAATCCTAAATTCGGTCAACCCCCGAATTTTTACTATTACAAACATTCAACCACACAAAACGAATCTCGACATGTCCGAGAGTTTAATAATCATGATAATTAATTAAAAAACAATTAATTAAATCCAACCATGATAGCCGGAAATCCTGCAAGGTAGAACAATAATCGAACATATACATGAACACGAAACCAAATGCTCTGATACCATTTGCTGGGATTCGATGTCCCGGGCTATCAAAAAAATGCGGAACCGATAACCCGACCGAAAACCCGTCGCCGGAGATTACACGAACACCAACTCATCCGCAGGAGTCCGACCTTTGGAGACTACGCGCCCGAAGACACGCAGCCCGCCCCCAGCCGATTTTCTCCCACGAGTCGGATCCACGAACGCGAACCACGGACGAGCTAGAGCATGACCAAGGCGTCGCCGCGGGAGAACCCGCGACTAAACCCTAGCCACGCCCACATCCGGGCTCGCGATCGCCGTGTGTGTGGCGATCGCCGGGGATGCGAGCCATCCCCGCGGGGCTGTTCGGAACAGCCCCTGGCGGTGAGTCCGGCGACTCACCGCCTCCGCCATCGAGGGGAGGGCGGTCAGCCCAGCTGACCCGCCGTGGCCTAGCCGCGGCTGCCCTAGCGATCGACTTCCGAGTCGATCGCTCGCCCCGGCTTCAGCCGGGGCCCCCTTCGAGCGCACGCCGCCGTCGAGGGCGGCTGGGGTCCGCCACGGCACCAGCCCGTGGCACCCCAGCGATCGACTGAAGTCGATCGCATGCCCCGGCGTCCAGCCGGGGCTCGCCCCTCGTCGCGCGCGCACGGCGGTCGAACCCTAGGGTTCGGCCGCACTTTCGATCCTCGCCGGGGATCTCGAATCCCCGTCCCCGAGGTTCGTCGTTTTTCCCGGATCGCGTCGTTCATGTATACATCACAATTATTCAACGCACAAATAATCATAGAAGGGGGTTCTCGATTATTACCTCGAATCGTTGTACGGAGAAACGAATTCGGTTGACGACCTTGCGATCTTCCTACGTATTCCTTGCACCTCGTCCGAACGTCGTGTGGGCGACGATCTATCGGATTCCTATGGATCTTCCTCACTCTCAGAACTTTATGATTGGCGTAACTTAGGTTGTGAAAAGTGAAGACCATGTAGTGCTTATATAGGCTACGTAGGGGATCATAAGGAGAATAAATATTGGGCTTCAATATTGAAAATTAAATTGGGTCCAACCCAAATCTATTAATTCTTATCAATATTAATTTTATTTATTTTCCACTATATAAATAAAATTGCACTCCCAATATTATTCCATATTATATCAAATAATATTTCTCCATCTTAGTATTATTTATTCCGTGTATTTAAGATTTAAATATCCATGAATAAATTTATTTATTGCTCAATAAATAATATTCATCTCTTATATCCGAGACTAGTACCGTTCAACCTTTATTATTGTGCGGAACGAGTCCACTCATGAGGTTTACACAATAATTCCTTATGAACTCATCTCGGGGATATTATCAACCCTTCCGGGATACACTTTCCCGTCAAGTATTCACGGCATGTCATATATAAAATATAGCGACCCAACTTTACCGGTAATTAACCCAATAATTAAATCGGTTAATTCCTTTGGAAAATCAAAGCCTCTAGTATTAAATATACACACCCGCAATAATATCGGGGATTAAGAATAAAATACTCCGAGATTTAAATTGATTATCCAAGGCAATCCTAATCAATAAATCTCAAGCTGATCCGCCCAATACACCAAGTGTACAAGTGTGATAAAATAATTAAGATAAATTATTTTCTCTCTCACACAACGACTATACCGATGGATTAGTTCGTGTCCATCTAGGTCGTGAGCAACTGTTCGATTACATACGAGTAACCGATAGTATGATCTTCTGTGCGCCCATGCAGCACCATACTAACTACAACGTATAAAATCCAGAACTATGATTTGCATATAATTAAATGCAAATAATTGTTTATTAATTAAATAGATTAAATGCTATGATCGGGAGTTTACCGTTACTTAAATCTAGACATTAAGTACACAACTCCAACATCAATAACACCTCCATCAACTTTCTTCCTTTTCATGTCTCCTTCGAGCTTGACTTGTAGAAGTGTGGATGACCCAGAGGGTGGTAAACCCTGGCTGGGAACAACATCAGTCATCACCACATCAGCAGGGGCAGAGGATTCTTTGTAGGAATCTACCACCTCCATGATCCCCAGAGAATCTGTCTCGCCGCCCTGGGCGTGATGGAGTTGTATACTTAATGTCTAGATTTAAGTGATATGAACTCCCGATCCATTGCCACTGATCTATTTAATTAAATAAACAATTATTTG
This sequence comes from Euphrasia confusa, assembly GCA_954870475.1. Lineage (NCBI taxonomy): Eukaryota > Viridiplantae > Streptophyta > Magnoliopsida > Lamiales > Orobanchaceae > Euphrasia > Euphrasia confusa. The sequence continues at coordinate 26,226,988 of OX940964.1, forward strand.
CGTTTAATTATTTATAATTAAATATATGCAAATTATAGTCCTAGATTATATACGTTGTAGTTAGTATGGTGTGCGACGTCACACGGAAGATCATACTATCGGTTACTCGTATATAATCGAACAGTTGCTCACGACCTAGATGGACACGGACCAATCCATCGGTATAGTCGTTGTGTGAGAGAGAAAATAATTTGTCTTGATTATTTTATCACACTTGTACACTTGGTGTATTGGGCGGATCGCTTGAGATTTATCGATTAGGATTGCCTTGGATAATCGATTTAAATCTCAGTGTATTTTATTCTTAATCCCCGATACTATTGCGGGTGTGTATATTTAATATAAGTGACTTTGATTTTCCAAAGGAATTGACCGGTTTAATTATTGGGTCAATTACCGGTTAAGTTGGGTCGCTATATTTTATATATGACACGCCGTGAATTCTTGACGGGAAAGTGTACCCCGTAAGGGTTGATAATATCCCCGAGATGAGTTCATAAGGAATTATTATGTAAACCTCATGAGTGGATTTGTTCCGCATAATAATTAAAGTTGAATGGTACTAGTCTCGGATATAAGAGATGAATAAATTAATTAAGCAATAAATTAATTTTATTCATGGATATTTATATCTTAAACACATGGAATAAATAATACTACCGGAGAGAATATTATTTGATATAATATGGGGAATATTGGGAGTGCAATTAATTTTATATAGTGGAAAATAGAATTAATTAATATTAATGGATTAATAGATTTAGGCTTGGGCTCAATTTAATCATTAATATTGGAAGCCCAATATTCCACCTCCTTAAGATCCCCTACGTAGCCTATAAAAGCACTACATGGTCTTCTCTATTCTCATAACTTGAAGATCACAATTCTAGAGAGAGAAAGTAGAGAAGGAGATCCATAGAGTTCGGAGGATCGTCGCCCACCCGACGTTCGAACGAGTGCAAGGAATACGTGGGAAGATCTCAAGGTCTTCAATATGATCTCGTTTCTCCGCACAACGAATCAAAAGGTGAATTAAATATTTCCGCTATTTAATTCATGTTTATTGAAATATTATCGAAAAACAAGATCCGATAAACGGGGATCCAAACCGGGACGAGTCGGGAGGTGGCGATCAAGGATCGGCGGACCGCCGGCGACTCAAGACCCGGCTGGACGGATCACCGAGGTAGCCCTCGGCTGGGCAGCCCACGCCCGCCTAGGCGGCGGCGATGGCTCGCGGCTGGAGCGATCGAGCGGCTGCGGTTTCGGCCGCGGCTAGGGCTCGATCGGGCTGCTCCTCCGCGATGCCTCGGGCTGTTCGGTCGTGGTTTCCGGGACGTCGATCGGAGTCGGTTCTACGACGATTCCGGGTGATCGATTTCCAACAATTGGTATCAGAGCGAGGTTACATTTTTCGTTAATTGTTTCGATAATCGATTCTCGATGTATATGGCTATAGATTAATTTAATTACGTTAAATTATTGTGCTATATTTTTCTACGTATATATCTCTTGTACGAAGTCAGGCTGCTCCGGCGAAGGTCCGCTGGTCGCACAGGCGGAGATCGACGGCTTGATTCACCGAGGGTGGTGGTCGCCGGATGTCGATCGCTGACATCCCGTGGCTGCTGTGCAGGCTGCTGTGCGTGCTATGCGGGCTGTGCGGGCTCCTGTGCGTGCTGCTGTCCGCTGAATGAATTTAATTCATTATTAAAGACGCATGGTTGCTAATGTTGCATGGGCTCGTTTAGACGAAGTGGTCATGCATCATAGATTAATTTGTTCCATGCATTGCATGCATGAGGTAATTAATTGATAGCCATGGTTTCGATTGGTCCATCTTTTGGTTCGATTGGGATGACCAGAATTCTTTTCGGTTCGTCCCGGTAAATCCGATCTTTCCGGAAATAATTTAATCTTTTTAATTTTATTTAATTTAATTTTGGAATTAATTCAAATTCTATTTGGATTAGATTTCTTAATTATGGAATTAAATAATGGAATTAGATGGAGATTTAAATTAGGAAAGAAAATCCTAGTTTCTCTAGATATCCTATACCTACTTGGATTAGAAGTCTTAAGAAGAATCAAAATTCGATTTTGATTAGGATTCCTGAGATCTAATTTAAATAGGATTGAAAAATTATTAAAATATTGATTTTATTTAATTTAAGTATTTTATTTAAAATCATTAGATTAATTCAAAATTTATTTTGAAATTGGAAAATCTTGGATTTTATTTAGAATAGAATTAAATATGGAAATCAATGGATTTTAATAAATTGATTTTATTTAATTTAAGTATTTTATTTAAAATCAATAGATTAATTCAAAATTTATTTTGAATTGGAAAATCTTGGATTTTATTTAAAATAGAATTAAATATGGAAATCAATGGAATTGATTTTATTTAATTGGAGTATTTTATTTAAAATCATTAGATTGATTCAAATTTATTTTGAATTGGAATCTTGGATTTTATTTAAAATAAAATTAAATATGAAAATCAAAGAATTTTTCCGTCGCTCGACAAAGTATTCAAGACGTAGAATGAAGACTCAAGACAAGCATGGAGGAATTCATCAAGGTACGAATAGTCGAGAAATAATTTTACTTGAGCAATTATTTGATTATTTGTGTACGTACTTGCATGAAATGTATGTTTGTTATTATGCTTATGTGTATTTAATTATGCATTAGATAGCGTATCCCTTTGTTATAAAAAGCTAAGTGGGAGAGGGATTGGAAACAATGCCATGGTCTCCATTGCTGTTCTCTTGGTGACTTTTATGAACTTTTGAAGTTCATATAGACAAGCCATTGGAGGAGAATTCTTGTAATTCCTTTTACAAAGAAACATTGATTAAGTTTATCAAACAATGCCTAATTTGTCTTTCTGAAACTGATTTCAAGTCGACTCATTCTCACCCCGGGGAGTGGAATGGAGCCAAAGCCACTTGGTCATGTGGATGACACAAATTAGAGACTTTCGTGTCATTTTATGACTAGATCGATCGTCTGCTCGGCTCCCTAATTCTATGAGAGATAGGGTTGTTCGCATGGTGAATCACTGGTAAGAAACTTCGAGTTTCACTTATGATTCTCCGCGTCTTGATTTACAAGAATGAATGATTCAAGTAATTGGATGTCAATTATAAAGATCTTTTGGTGTAGTAAACGTCCACACAAACGTGGCTTGCTATACTGAATGGGATTTTGGATTAATTGATGTAGACAGTTATAGGGAGTTGTGAAGGATTGTGAGTTATCGTAAACGTCCACACAAACGTGGCTTGCGGTGACGTAGCGATTCCAAATGATTCACCTTAGTACTGAGTAATGGTTTACACTTAGGTACGCTTTATAGTATTCTTCCCAACGAAGTAACGCTATAATTGATGTACGACCGAAGCAAATCTAATTGCTAAATCATTTGGATAGGTAAACGTCCACACAATGTGGCTTGCCATATCTGATGGGATTTTAGATGTGATTAGTGGTTTAATGATATTATTTGAGGGAGATAATATCGGAGATTAAATCGATTGTTTGTTGTTATATGTGCTTATAGATTAGGATATGGTAATGAACCCACTTTCTGTGATACTTAAGGATTTTAAACTCACTGGTCCCTGAATGTAATGATTGTAATAGAAATCTAGACATTGCCCAAACTGTTGAAGAGTACAAGTTTGTACTCAGTAAGCTTTGTCCTCCCGAGCCTACCAATGTCTGAACTGATGAGGAATGGACTGATTTTAAGAAGTGGGAAAATGCTTATGCAATGACCACTGATTGATATCATGTTCAAACTCAAATTGGTGTTTAGACATGACATAGGCGGCTAGACAACAAGCGATGAGGATACTCATAAAGGCCAGACGCTTCGAGAAAACGCTTAAACACGTTTTTGAGATGATTTGTTGGAAATCGACTACCCGGGACGTGTCCGTTCGATCACTCGAACATCCGAACACACCCAGTCGACCTCATGTGACAGCTCTACGCTGACGACGAAGCCCCGCAGCCGATTCACGCCCAGCCGCCGCGCACGAGGCGCAACCGCGCGAACCGGCTGCTGCCCGCTTCAACCAGCGGCCGCTGTTCACGTTCAGTGGCCGCTGCTCAGCCACCAGCGGGCGCTGGAGAGGCCCTTGGCAGCGAGCGCTGCCTGGCTTCCAGCGGGCGCTGCTCGTGACGAACAGCAGCGCGCTGCTGCTGTTCCGGGCTCGTTTCCGGTCCGTTTTTCCTCTTCCGACCACCGTTCCGGAGGTCCTTGACCCCCCAGTAGTCGAGGAACACATACCACGACTCCCGGAACCCGATCGTTCGTCCGATATATTTTTAACGAATTTAGAGATCGAAAATTGCGGAAAAAGGTTCGATCTCATACCTTTGTCGCGTGATTCGGAGGAGCCGAATTGTTGAGACCTTAGCGATTGCTAGCGTATGCCTCTTCCCGACTCCAACCGTTGTGTGGGCAACGATCCGTTGGGTCTCCCTTTTCTGCTCTCCCCTTTCTCAACCCAGCGTTATAAACTATTCTCTGAGAATAATTTTAATTGCGTTAACAAATTAATTTTAACAGAGAAAAATCTTAATTGCGCTAACGCAATTATTTTCTCTGCTGAAATTAATTGTTGCGGCGTTCTGTAGGTTTAGGAGAGGGCAAGGGGGGGTTTAAATAGAGTTACGCTAGGGACCTCTTAGGTAAATTAATTAGGGGCTAAAATGAAATATTAATTAACTTGGAATACTTAAAAGCAATTCCTTAATTAATCGATTTCAAATTTAATTATTATTAATTCCACTATAAAATAATAATTGAATTCCCGAAATTAATTTAATATTATATCAACAATAATATTTCCGCCGAAATTACATATACGACTTTCCCCATGTTTAAGATATCGAATGTCCACGAATTAACTTTAATTACTAACAATTAAATTAATTCGTTTCTTATTATCCGAGACTAGTACCACTCATCCTTATTATCATGTGGAACGAATCCACCTGCAGGGTTTACATGATAAACTTTATGAGCTCATCTCGGGGACATCATCAACCCGATAAACGGGACACGGTTTCCTGTCTATAATCTATAGCATGCCGTGTGTACAATTCCGATTCCCAATTTACCGAGAATATTGACTAATCAATTAGTCTCACTCATTGGTAGATTAAAGAACCGAGAATTGGACACACGCACCTATAATTATATAGGGATTAGGAATTCGCATATCCGCAATATCTGAGGTCTAGTTCGATTACTTCGATTAGTATAAATCGAACGCCCTCCCGTGGTCCTGCTCAATACACCAAGTGTACGAGTGTAACATGATAGTCAAGACCGACTATCTACCAGTCACACTACGACGTACCGATGGATTGTCCCTGTCCATCTAAGTCGTGAGCTACTGTTCGATAGTACACGAGTAACCGACAGTATGATCTTCCGCGTGTCTCCTCACGCCATACTGTCTACAACGTATACATCAAGGACTATTGCATTAAATGCAATCATGCTTGAATCATATCTCGAATTAAGGTATAGATAAGGAGTTCCGTATTTGCACTAAACTAGACATTTAGAATACAACTCCATCAATCTCCCACTTATACTAAAAGTCTAGTCGCCCTCTTCCAAACATCAGATTCCCATAACCTCGTCACGCCTTACCCAACGCTTTCGCTGGAAGTGCCTCTGTGAACGGGTTTTACCAGGCAATCCTCTCGATGCTATCTAGGTGACAACTGAATCATCTTACTAGACGATCTCTCGAATCAGGTGGTACTTGCGCTCTACGTGTTATCTCCCACTGTGGACTCGTGGCATTTCAAGTTTGCCAAAACCGCTATTCAAAATAGCTTTAGGTAAACGAGAAACCACATCTAAGTCCCTTAGGAAGTTCTGGAGCCACACTGACCTTTTAACTGCCTCAGAGGCCGTTATCCTTTCAGTTTCCATGGTAGAGTCCGTAATGCATCGCTGCTTTACATTCTTCCATGTGACTGCTCCACTTCACAGTGAGAACACATAGCCTGACTTCAACTTTCGACTGTCCCTGTTTGATTGGAAATATCCAAAAGAAACCACTTGACTGCTTTGTAACTCAGAACATAATTCCTGGTCCTCTGCAGGAGCCTAAACATGTTCTTTACATCAGTCGAGTGATCCTTTCTAGGATTACTATGATATCTCACCACCATGCCCACGGCATAGCAGATATCAGTCTCGTGCATAGCACTACATACATTAAGCTTCCCACCATTAAGGTGCAGGGAACTGCTTACTCTTCATCTATCTCCTTTATTATGTCGGACACAAAACTTTAGATAGATGAATTCCACATCTAAAAGGTGAAGACCTTTCTTGTAATTCTGTATGCTGCAACGAGTAAGTGAATTACTCGGACAACCATCCCTTTATGTCCGATAACATCTTTCATATTGTTGCCAATTTAGAAGGATGTCGTCTACATAAAGAATGAGAAAACACCACATCTTTTCTGTCACCTTTTTATTACACACAGGACCTAAACATGCCTTAAATGAATCCATGAAATGGATTTTCTCATAGGTCCGCATGTGTCCAAGATCTTGAAGCTTCCTTCAATCCTAAGATTGATTAAGCTTGCTTACCGAATGCTCTTGGCTCTTTTCGATGAATCTCTCTGGCTGTCCCACACAGATGGCCCCGTCAAGACTTCGATTTAGAAAATCTGTCTTGACTTCCATATTCCATGTGAAGACAAAAGAATCCGGATCGACTTTAGCATAGCTACCGGCGAAAAAAGTTTACTCATAATCGAACCCTTTCTTTCTGAGTGCACCCTTTCGTAACAAGCCTAGCCTTAAGGTTCACACCTTCCCGTCAGACCCTCTTTTCATCTTGTACATCCATTTGCAACCAATGGCTTTTACACCTTTGGGCGGTGCTACAAGATCCCAGACATGATTTGAATCCAAAGATTCAATCTCATATTTCATCGTCTTTTACCAAGACTGAGCATCTTGATCTTTCAGCGTCTTTTCATAGATCTAGGGATCGGCTTCATGTTCTCCAGGTAACAAGTCCGAAGACTCTCCTATAAACATGAACCTGTCGGGTTGTCTAACAACCCTCCCAATACGAAGACACTCCGGTGTATCTTTAGTGACTAAAGATTATCGTAGTGAACTACTCAGTTAGGCTGGTTCTAAGTCTTAATCAGTCCCTCTAAGCTCATTTAAGTATTACTCTACTCTTGGGCTTGTGATCTTGTATATATATATAGTCCATGTCTAAGAACCGAACATTGATTCAATCAATGAACATCTGGTCCTTTGGACTATATTACATATCTCAATTCGTTTTCTTAGGGTATCCTATAAACAGCCGAATATCAGTACAAGTTTCCAAAGGAATCAAGTTCAGCATAAACGCCGCTGTTTCCAAGCCATATCCCAAAAACGAATTAGGTAACTCCGAACTCATTGTCTACTTTCCCATATCTATAAGAGTCCTATTCCTTCTTTACAACACATTATTTTGCCGAGGCATAAATGGTGTAGTATGTTGGGAGTTAATCCCATTTTCTGATAAGTATGCCTTACTCCTCAAAGAGGTCTGCATATATCAGAGCGAATCAACTCTAGTACTTTCTTGGATCTTTTCCCTTTAACCGTAAAGGGTTGCTCGGTCATTAAAACTTCCAAGTATGATTCGAAGGTTGGAAAGTCCTTTCCTTCAACCTAGCTGAGTGTTCCATCAGCTTCATCCTTTGAATCGTACTTAAGTTAAAATGATTTAGCCTAAGATTCCATAAGTACATTTGATTCGTCCTAGAAGGATCTTTACTTTTATTGGGTTTCGATAATGTGTTATTATTTCCGGTCTGTTGCATCGTGGAAGAACACAGATTTAGTATTAAATTGTCTATCAATGTACCAGAATAGATAATATCCCCGTTTCCTACTCCGGTAAGTCTGAAACTATCAGAAGAAACAGAATATCTATTCTAAACCAATTTAGAAATCCGAAATGAAATTTCTTTCTAAATGCCGGTACATAAAGACAATTTATTAGAACTAAAATCCTACCGTTAAAACCATTTAACATCTCCCACTGCAACGGCTGTTACCTTAACAGTATTGCCCATGTAGGTTATTACTTCTTCCTATCTAAGTCTCCGGGTTTCCTGGAACCCCTGCATTTAAGTGCAGACATGATTAGTGGTTTCCGTATCCACACACCAGGTACTGGTAGATAACACCACTAAAGCATGTTTCGGTGACTAAGGAGAAGTTAACTTCTAGTTGCTTTGAGAGGACAATTAAAACTTCCAGTATCCAAACTGCTTACAACGGAAGCACTTGCCCCTTGGGCTTGCTTGTCCCATTCCGTGGTCCAGATATATTAGGCCCACTGGGTTTCCGTATTTGCTTCTTCTTCCTTTTGCCGCTCGAAAGCCTAGGAAGAGTCAATCTCTCAGCCATAAGTGTTTTGAGAGCCTTTAAAGATTCCCTCAGCCGCTTGAAGTTCAATCAGGAGCTCCGTCAATGAATAAGACCCCTTATTCATATTTTAGTTTAGGCGGAACTGCTCAAAACTTCTCGGCAGAGACTGGAGCACAAAATCAATCTGGGTTACCCCTTTGATAATTTCTCCCAGAACCTCTATTTCATTACGATAGCCCATCATTCTAAGAACGTGATCCCTTACGGGCGTTCTTTCCGACATGATGGCCGTCATGAGTTGCCTCATTTCACTTTGTCCGGCTGTCCTGTCCTGATAACCAAAACTTCTTGAGGTTAAGCATCATATCATAGGTAATGGTCATAGCATGATACCGATGTCGCAGCACATTTGACTTGAAAAGTCATAATATTGCTCCGCATCATCTCACAGCCCTGATCCATTTCCAATGAGCTTCCTTTCCTCAGTAGTGGAAGTATCATTTGGTTCAGCAGGTCAATTGACTTGGAGTACATATTTGTACTCCTCTGCAGTTAGGACAATGTCCAAGTTTCTTTTCCAATCCATACAATCAGGTTCAGTGAGTTTGTTGACTTTTAATGGGAATAATACCATATAAAACAAACAATGAGTTTAATTCGATATCATTTCCCTCAAGTTATATCATTAAACTACCAATCATTTCCAAAATCCCATCAGACATAGCAAGCCACGTTCTTGTGGACGTTTACCAGTCCAAATGATTTTATGATTGGATTTCACTTCGGTCGTACATCATTATAACAGTGACTCCGATGGGGAGGATACTATAAAGCGTACCTAAGTGTGTACCATTTCTCAGTACTAAGTCCACCGCTCGGGAACTACATGTCCACCGCAAGCCACGTTCATGTGGACGTTTACGTTGACATGCGGTCCTCCACGACTTTCTATAACTGTCGAGCCTCAATTAATCCCAAAGTTCCGTTTCCATCTAGCAAGCCACGTTAGTGTGGACGTTTACTAAACAAACAACTTTATTAATTGAATCCTACTTATTTAAATGTCATAGAGTCTCAATTAACCCAAAGTACCGTTTCCATTTAGCAAGCCACGATAGTGTGGACGTTTACTAAAACAAACAACTTTGTTAATTGACTTTTACATTTATTAAATTTCACAATTTTATTAATCAAAACTTGATATCTCGTAAGTGAAACTCGAAGTTTCTAACCAGCGATCAATCATGCAATTGAGCCCTATCTCTCACTAGGTGAGGGAGCCAACCAGACAATCGATCTAGTCATCGAATGACTCGAATGTCTCTAATCTGTGTCATCGACATAACCAAGCGCTTTGGCTCCATTCCACTCCCCGGGGTGAGAATGAGTCGAGTTGAAATTAGTCTTTGAATGACAGATTAGGCATTGCTTTTGAGAAATATAATTGTTCAATTTTATAAGTGGATTTTAAATTCGAATTTTGATCTAGTGATATCTGTGTGTCGACTTTATCCGATAGGGAGGATGACACTAAAGCCAACTCGTAAGTGACACACATCACTATCAAAACAGAGAATGGAGACCGTGGGATTGTTTCCAATCCCTCTCCCACTTAGTATTTTACGAAAGGGATAAACATGCATAATAAATAAAGCATAATAAAACACACGTAAACACATATAAAGCATTTAACGTGGCCCCGATTATTATGGCCTTTAAATATCTTCCATGCACGTCTTCTCGGATCTTCGTCTCGTTGCTCGTCTCGGTCTCGATCCACCACCGACTCGTCAAAGTGCCAAGAGACGAACCCCTCCCACTGGAGTATCGTCCCAGGTCTCGACAATCGTTCCGTGGTGTCCGTCGAACCCCCGAAGCATCGCTGCCAAGCCTAGGGCAGCGGGCGCTGCCCTATATCCAGCGCTCGCTGGAGAAGCTCCGGGCAGCGGGCGCTGCCCCAGCTCCAGCGGGCGCTGTTCGTGCACAGATTGCTGCGGGTTCGACTTCTCGACCCTCGTTCGTCCGGCCTTCGATCTTCTCTCGATTCACCAAGTAGCAGCAACATTACATAAGTAAAACTAACTACTTCCGGCATCGATCCTATACAGGTAGATCGATCCTATACACCCGGATAAAACGAAAACGAAAATAGAACCTAAACGACTCAACCCGTCGTTTTAACTATTACAAACATGCAACGATTATAAAACAAAAATCTCGACAAGCCCGAGAGTTTAACAAACCACAAACATACAGTCCAATCATATGACCATAATAATCGGGTTCAAACCTGCAAAACAAATCTCGCAAAAATACAACGAACGACAAAACCGGCTCTGATACCAATTGTTGGAAATCGACTACCCGGGACGTGTCCGTTCGATCACTCGAACATCCGAACACACCCAGTCGACCTCATGTGACAGCTATACGCTGACGACTAAGCCCCGCAGCCGATTCACGCCCAGCCGCCGCGCACGAGGCGCAACCGCGCGAACCGGCTGCTGCCCGCTTCAACCAGCGGCCGCTGTTCACGTTCAGCGGCCGCTGCTCAGCCACCAGCGGGCGCTGGAGAGGCCCTTGGCAGCGAGCGCTGCCTGGCTTCCAGCGGGCGCTGCTCGTGACGAACAGCAGCGCGCTGCTGCTGTTCCGGGCTCGTTTCCGGTCCGTTTTTCCTCTTCCGACCACCGTTCCGGAGGTCCTTGACCCCCCAGTAGTCGAGGAACACATACCACGACTCCCGGAACCCGATCGTTCGTCCGATATATTTTTAACGAATTTAGAGATCGAAAATTGCGGAAAAAGGTTCGATCTCATACCTTTGTCGCGTGATTCGGAGGAGCCGAATTGTTGAGACCTTAGCGATTGCTAGCGTATGCCTCTTCCCGACTCCAACCGTTGTGTGGGCAACGATCCGTTGGGTCTCCCTTTTCTGCTCTCCCCTTTCTCAACCCAGCGTTATAAACTATTCTCTGAGAATAATTTTAATTGCGTTAACAAATTAATTTTAACAGAGAAAAATCTTAATTGCGCTAACGCAATTATTTTCTCTGCTGAAATTAATTGTTGCGGCGTTCTGTAGGTTTAGGAGAGGGCAAGGGGGGGTTTAAATAGAGTTACGCTAGGGACCTCTTAGGTAAATTAATTAGGGGCTAAAATGAAATATTAATTAACTTGGAATACTTAAAAGCAATTCCTTAATTAATCGATTTCAAATTTAATTATTATTAATTCCACTATAAAATAATAATTGAATTCCCGAAATTAATTTAATATTATATCAACAATAATATTTCCGCCGAAATTACATATACGACTTTCCCCGTGTTTAAGATATCGAATGTCCACGAATTAACTTTAATTACTAACAATTAAATTAATTCGTTTCTTATTATCCGAGACTAGTACCACTCATCCTTATTATCATGTGGAACGAATCCACCTGCAGGGTTTACATGATAAACTTTATGAGCTCATCTCGGGGACATCATCAACCCGATAAACGGGACACGGTTTCCTGTCTATAATCTATAGCATGCCGTGTGTACAATTCCGATTCCCAATTTACCGAGAATATTGACTAATCAATTAGTCTCACTCATTGGTAGATTAAAGAACCGAGAATTGGACACACGCACCTATAATTATATAGGGATTAGGAATTCGCATATCCGCAATATCTGAGGTCTAGTTCGATTACTTCGATTAGTATAAATCGAACGCCCTCCCGTGGTCCTGCTCAATACACCAAGTGTACGAGTGTAACATGATAGTCAAGACCGACTATCTACCAGTCACACTACGACGTACCGATGGATTGTCCCTGTCCATCTAAGTCGTGAGCTACTGTTCGATAGTACACGAGTAACCGACAGTATGATCTTCCGCGTGTCTCCTCACGCCATACTGTCTACAACGTATACATCAAGGACTATTGCATTAAATGCAATCATGCTTGAATCATATCTCGAATTAAGGTATAGATAAGGAGTTCCGTATTTGCACTAAACTAGACATTTAGAATACAACTCCATCATGATTGACCTTTTGGACGAGTTGAGACGGAAATCGCAAGCTCTTGTAGCCAAAGCCAAAGGTTTCGAACCTAAGGGTAAAATCGGGGGAAAGGAAAAGCAAGCAAAGAAACCCAGTGGTCCTAAGTTGCTTAGACCACGAGATGGGACGAGAAAGCCAAGAGGCAAGTGTTCTCGATACAAACAGTCTGGGTACTGGAAGTCTGATTATCCTCTCAAAGAAGGTACGAAAATTTCTTTAGTCGTAAAACATAGTCAGTGGTATTATCTACCAGAACCTGGTGTGTAGATATTGAACCATTGACGGTATGTGCATTCTAAATGCAAGGGTTCCAGGAAACCCGACGACTTAGAAAAGAAAAGATCGTAGTCTATGTGGGTAATGCTGTGGAGGAAGCAGCTGTTGCAATGGAGGACATATATAGGATTTCATTTTAAAATATTGCTTTATGTACCCTATTATTTTAGAAAGAACTTTGTTCTGGATTTCTAAATTTTAATAAATGGATATTTTATTTCTTTTAATCATTTCATGGTTATAAGAAGAAATAATGATATTATCTATTCTGGTACATTAGCTAGCTGATGGAAATCGATATCCCGGGGTTAACGGAATTGCGGAAAACATAACCCCGACCGAAATCCCATCGCCGGAAAACACGCGAACCACCGTACGACGCCGGAGCTCGACGAGAGCATCACCGTGGGCGAACCCACGACTAACCCTAGCCGAGCCCCCGCCGCAAGGGGGGCTCGCGATCACGCGTGTGATCGCCGGGGATGCACGCGCATCCCCGTGGGGCTGTTCGGAACAGCCCCCGGCGGTGAGTCCGGCGACTCACCGCCAGGCCGGACTCACCGCCATCACCGGTGGAAGGGGGGTCCGCCCAGCGGACAGCCACGACGCCAGCCCGTGGCTCCCCCAACGATCAACCCTAGGTCGATCGCGTGCCCCGGATCCAGCCGGGGCTCCTTCCCGTCGCGCTCGGTGATCGAGCCCTAGGGCTTCGATCGCCACCCCTCGGCTCCCAGCCGAGGGTGTTCTCGATGTCCGCGGGGATGTCGACCTCGCGGTCCATCCCCATCCGCGGAATCGTTCGTTACCCGGATCTTCGTTCATGTATATATCACGATTTAATTCACATAAAATCATAGAGGGGGTTGAACGATTTTACCTTTGATCTCGTTGTGCGGAGAAACGAGATTGATTTGAAGACCTTCGGATCTTCCTACGTATTCCTTGCACTAGCTTGAACGTCGTGTGGGCGACGATCCTCCAAGCTTATGGATCTCCTTCACAACTCTCTAGAACTATCAACTAATGATATTCTTGTCTTGTAGGTGTGTTCTAATTGTGAAGACCATGTAGTGCTTTTATAGGCTACGTAGGGGATCTAAAGGAGGTGGAATATTGGGCTTCCAATATTAATGATTAAATTGAGCCCAAGCCCAAATCTAATTAATATTAATTATATGATTAATTCCACTATATAAATATAATTGCACTCCCAATATTCACCATATTATATCAAATAATATTCTCTCCGGTAGTATTATTTATTCCATGTGTTTAAGATATAAATATCCATGAATAAAATTAATTTATTGCTTAATTAATTTATTCATCTCTTATATCCGAGACTAGTACCATTCAACTTTAATTATTATGCGGAACAAATCCACTCATGAAGTTTACATAATAATTCCTTATGAACTCATCTCGGAGATATTATCAACCCTTTCGAGGACACATTTTCCCATCAAGAATTCACGGCATGTCATACATAAAATTGTTGGAGTTGTGTACTTAATGTCTAGATTTAAGTAACGGTAAACTCCCGATCATAGCATTTAATCTATTTAATTAATAGACAATTGTTTGCTTTTAATTATTATTAATTAAATATATGCAAATCATAGTCCTAGATTTTATACGTTGTAGTTAGTATGGTGTGTCGGGCCCCACACAGAAGATCATACTATCGGTTACTCGTATTTAATCAAACAGTGGCTCACGACCTAGATGGACCCGGACCAATCCATCGGTATAGTCGTTGTGTGAGAGAGAAAATAATTTGTCTTAATTATTTTATCACACTTGTACACTTGGTGTATTGAGCGGATCGTTGAGATTCATCGATTAGGATTGCCGGCGATAATCGATTCGAGTCTCAGTGTATTTTATTCTTAATCTCCGATATTGTTGCGGGTGTGTATATTCAATATAAGTGACTTTGATTTACCAAAGGAATTAACCGATTTAATTATTGGGTTAATTACCGGTTAAGTTGGGTCACTATATTTTATATATGGCATGCCGTGAATGATTGACCGGACAGTGTATCCCGAAAGGGTTGATAATATCCCCGAGATGAGTTCATAAGGAATTATTGTGTAAACCTCATGAGTGGATTCGTTCCGCACAATAATTAAGGTTGAATGGTACTAGTCTCGGATTAAAGAGATGAATAAATTAATTAGCAATAAATTAATTTTATTCATGGATATTTAAATCTTAAATACACGGAATAAATAATACTACCGGAGAAATATTATTTGATATAATATGGTTTAATATTGGGAGTGCAATTAATTTATATAGTGGAAAATAAATTAATTAATATTAATGGGAGATTAATAGATTTGGGCTTGGGCTCAATTTAATCATTAATATTGGAAGCCCAATATTCCACCTCCTTTAGATCCCCTACGTAGCCTATAAAAGCACTACATGGTCTTCTCTTTTCTACACACATCATAAGTTGAAGATCATAATTCTTCTAGAGAGAGAAAGTAGAGAGAGAGAGAAGAGGATCCATAAGCTTGGAGGATCGTCGCCCACCCGACGTTCAAGCTAGTGCAAGGAATACGTGGGAAGATCGTAAGGTCATCAACTTAAATTCGTTTCTCCGCACAACGAATTAAAAGGTAAAATCATATACTCCCTTCTATGATTTTATGTGAAATGATTGTGATGCATACATGAACGCACGATCCGGGAAAAACGTCGAGACCGGGATACGGGGATTCGAGATCCCCGTCGGGATCGAGAGGGGCGGCCGAACCCTAGGGTTCGACCGCCGGTTACGCGCGACGAGGGGCGAGCCCCGGCTGGACGCCGGGGCATGCGATCGACTTCGGTCGATCGCCGGGATGCCGCGGGCTGGTGCCGCGGCGGATCCCAGCCGCCTCGCCGGCGGCGTGCGCAACAAGGGCACCCCGGCTGGACGCCGGGGTGGGCGATCGATCGTGAGATCGATCGCCGGGGGAAGACCGCGGCTGGAGCCGCGGTAGGTCAGCCGGGCTGACCGCCCCTCCTGGCGGTGGCGGTGAGTCGCCGGACTCACCGCCGGGGGGCTGCCCATGCAACCCCATGCGATCGCCATGCACGGCGATCGCGATCCCCGGCGGGGGCGTGGCTAGGGTTTAGCCGCGGGCTTGCCCGCGCTGACGCCTTGGTCGTGCTCCGGTTCGTCGGTGTTCGTGATCGGTTTCCGGCGACGGGTTTTCGGTCGGGGTTATCGGTTCCGCAATTTTTGATACCCCGGGATATCGAATTCCAGCAATTGGTATCAGAGCGTTTGGTTTCGTGTTCATGTATGTGTTCAATTGTGTTCTACCTTGCAGGGATTCCGACTATCATGGTTTAATTAATTGTTAATTATTCGTTTAATTAATTGCTATTTAATTTACCATGATTGTTCGTTTATTAAACTCTCGGACATGTCGAGATTCGTTTTGTGTGGATGAATGCTTGTAATAGTAAAAATTCGGGGGTTGACCGAATTTAGGATTTATTATTACGTTCTATGTTTTCCGGAAAGTGTATAGGGTCGATTTCATGTATAGAATCGATACCGGAATTGTAAATTTATTTCTTGTAATTTATTTACGTTGGATCGATGCCGAAACGACCGCCGGAGAACTCATGAGACGAAGAAGACGAAGAGGACGAAGGACCGAAGGGGTCGATCACCCCATGATCGACCCATGATCGACCAAGGGAAGGGGGCGTCGCTCCCCTTCGGCCGTGGGCTGTCGCCGGCGACGGTGGCGGCTGGCCGGTTGGAGTGGCGGCGGCGGGTGCTCCCTCCCGGTGGTCGGTGGTGGTGGTGGTGGTGGTGCGGGGATCCCCAACCCGTGCTACTCCTACTCCTACCTAGATTCACTTTCCTAATTGATTCGAGTTTTCCTATTTTGAGTATTCCTAAGTTTGGGAACTCTCATGGAGATAGGAAAAGAATTAATTAATATTATTTCCTTATTCTATTATAGAAGTCTTCTAGATTATTCCAAGTTCTACTTGGAATAGGAATCTAGAGATTTAATAGAATTAGATAGGAAATAATTAATTAGTAAATTAATTTATTTCTATTTGATTATTCCTATTTTATGGGAATTTTCATGGACATGGAAATTAATTAATATTGGAAAGTAGAAGAGTCCTAAATTTATTTTATTTCCTTATTCTATTATAGAAGTCTTCTAGAATATTCCAAGTTTTACTTGGATATATTATTCTAGAGATTTAATAGAATTAGATAGGAAAATAAATAAATAAAAATATTAATAATATTTAATTTTATTTTTGATTTATTCGATTGACTTAATTTTCGAATTAAGTATCTTTTGGATTTATTGAAAATAAATAGATTTAAATATTGGGATTAATATTCTCGTCACATGGAGCATTCAAGAACGAAGACTGAAGACTAGAAGACGCATACGGAGATGGAATAAAGCCATGATAGTCGGAAAATAATTATTCTAGCATTATTTTGACTATGTGCTATGTGCTTTATTGCTTGTATGCATTCTTATGTGTTTAATTATGCATTAGATAGCGTATCCCTTTGTTATAAAAAGCTAAGTGGGAGCGGGGATGGAAACATTCCCATGGTCTCCATTACTGTTCTCTTGGTGACTCTTATGGACTTTTGAAGTTCGTATAGATGTGTCATTGGAGGAGAATTCTTGTAATTCCTTTTACAAGAGACATTGATTAAGTTTATCAAACAATGCCTAATTTGTCTTTCTGAAACTGACTTCAAGTCGACTCATTCTCACCCCGGGGAGTGGAATGGAGCCAAAGCCACTTGGTCATGTGGATGACACAAATTAGAGGCAGTCGTACCATTCTTTGATAGATGGATCGATTGTCTGCTCGGCTCCCTCATTTTATGAGAGATAGGGTTGTTCGCATGGTGAATCACTGGTTAGAAACTTCGATTTTCACTTATGATTCTCCGCGTCTTGATTTATGAAATCGAATGCCTCAAGTAATTGGATGTCAATTGTAAAAATCTTTTGGTGTAGTAAACGTCCACACTATCGTGGCTTGCTGCATTGAATGGGATTTTGGATCGATTGATGTAGACAGTTATAGAAGAAAGTGAAGGTTCATGTATTAGCGTAAACGTCCACACTATCGTGGCTTGCGGTAATATACGTGTCCCAAACAATCTTCTTAGATACTGAGTAATGGTTTACACTTAGGTACGCTCTATAGTATCCTTCCCATCGAAGTAACGCTATAGTGATGTACGACCAAAGCAAATCTAATTACTAAATCATTTGGATGGGTAAACGTCCACACTATCGTGGCTTGCCTTATCTGATGGGATTTTAGATGTGATTAGTGATTTAATGATATTATTTGAGGGAGATAATATCGGATATTAAATTAATTGTTAGTTTAAATGTGCTTATAGGTTTAGAGAATAGCTATGAACCCACTTTCTATGATACTCAAGGAGCATAAGCTCACTGGCCCCAACTATATTGATTGGAAGAGAAATTTAGACATTGTCCTAACTTCGGAGGAGTACAAGTTTGTACTCCATGAAGTGTGCCCTGCTGAGCCCACGGCTGCCTCAACTGATGAGGAAAAACTGACATATCGGAAGTGGAAAAAGGCTGATGAAATGGCTAGGTGCTATATTTTGGCTTCCATGTCAAATATACTCCAAACCCAACATCAGTCGATGGACACTGCCTATGATATGATGTTTAACCTCAAGGAGATGTTTGGGGAGCAAGATCGTGCGGCAAGGCCATGAGAGTCCTCATGTCGACTACTCAATCTGAAGGAACGCCCGTTGGGGAGCACGTTCTTAAGATGATGAGTTTGTTGAATGAACTTGAGGTCCTAGGAGCTTCTATTGATGCTGAGACGCAAGTCGACATCATACTCCAGTCTCTGGCCCCTAGTTTTGAGCAGTTTCGTATGAGCTATAATATGGGTAAACTATCTTATACTCTTGCGCAACTCCTGACTGAACTAAAGGCGGCAGAGGGGATCTACAAGAAGGGCAAGTCTCAAGCGCTTGTAGCTACCAAGTCCAAAGGCTTTAAGCCTGGTGGAGGTAGGGGCAAGAAAAGGAAGCAAGCCTGGAAACCCAGTGGTGTCAAGAGGACTGTACCACGAGTGGGGGCTGCAAAGCCAAAGGGTAAGTGCTTCCGATGCAACAAGATGGGACACTGGAAGTCTGAATGTCCTCTCAAAGGTACGAATTTTTCTTTAGTCGTAAAAACATAGTCAGCGGTATTATCTACCAGAATTCTGGTGTGTAGATATGGAACCACTGACGGTATGTGCATTTTTGAATGCAGGGGTTCCAGAAAACCCGGCGACTTAGAGAGGAAGAGTTCGAGTCTACACGGGCAAAGCTGTAGAGGAGGCAGCGGTTGCGGTGGAAGACATTTATCTGCTTTAGTAGTTAAATAGGATTTCATTTCAAAGTTATTGCTTTATGTACCCCTTTATTTTAGAAAGAACGTTTTGTTCTGGATTTCTATGAATGGATATTTTATTTCTTTAATCATTGGATGATTTTGATAAGAAATAATGGGATTATCTATTCTGGTACATTAGATAGCAATATATGAATGATAGATCCTAAGTCTACCCCAATGCAACGAACCGTTCTATAACTTGTTTTACTTATTAGATATTTCTTTATTAATCATTATACTTGTGAAATCTTATACTTAGTAGTATTTTCAAATGAGATTCAGATGGTCGAAATTGATTTGATCAATTATAGTTGAAGGAATGGACCTTCCGACCTAAGGATTGAATTTGGAGGATAATACGTCTAAGCAAACCTTTCTGGAAAAAGGATAGAATTCAGACAAGTATTAGAAATGATTAGATATGCAGACATATGTGTATAATAGAAAGGTACGAGTTATTCTTTCAAGAATACTCAACTGATGGATTAGAATACTTGATGTGCCATAAAAGCAAAGTGTTTTGACTAGTCAATGGACACAAAGCGATTATGGGGAACCATCAAAGTATATCCATTAGAAGCCTGCGACTCGGTCGCGGAGGCCATCACCTATCTAAATAACGCATAGCATAATCAAAGATTGGGATTCAATCCCAAAGGGGCGCGCCATACACTCACGTGTAGAGATGGTGCGCTATAAAGAAATGGAAAACTGATAGTAAAAGGACAAATTGTTCGGAACTACCTATGTTCTATGGATATTCCTAGATACAACGGCATATTGAATATGGTTGTAGGATGTCCTAGATGAACAAAGTATTGTGTGTTCTATAGTACTATGAACCAGAGGGACGTCTTGTCCGGTTCATGGAGGAAGACTATTAGATGAACTACAAAGCCTAAATTGACGTAAAACCTTGGAATGAGAAAAAGGACAAAAGACTAGGAACCAGCCAAACCGAGTAGAAGTACACCACATACTGCACCTATTGTTATTACTGTTATACACCGGGACGCCATTGCAGTGGGAGGTTGTTGGACAACCAGGGATATTCATAAGACTAGAGGAGTTCGGACTCTGGATCTAGTAAAGATGAAATCGACCCCTAGATCTGCGTAAGGGCAGTACTAGACCTAAATGTGCCTGCTTGGAACAATAAGGATTATTGTTAAGAGGCTAGATCATTTAGAGTACAAGCTTAGTAAATCCACTTATGGATTGAAATAAAGCTATGAGTCGTAGAGCTTGCGAGTTGATGGGATAATCCATTTGATGGATTCATCAGAAGGCATAGACGAAAGGTGTATTGAAGACATAATGGAAACAAGGTGGTGTTTCTCGGAGATTTTATGTAGATAACATTTCATCATTGGCAACAATGTAAAAGTGTTGTCAGACATAAAATAATGGTTGTCTAAATGAATCGAGATATAAGATTGAGAAGAAGTTAGAGCATGTTCTTAAGATCTTATGATCTAGAGATAAGAACATTGTACTTCTCCTAGACATCTTATACGATTAAGGTTTGTTTTAAACATGCATACTTCTGAGAAAGGTTATTGCCTTTCAGAGACAGAATATATATCTATCTAAAGGGTTTGTGTTTATACACATGAAGGGGATAGACAAAGCAGTTTCCTATACTTCAAGTATGGAAAGCTTTATATATGCAATGTTGTAAAACAAGAACCTGATATCAACTATGCGGTTTGCGTAGTGGGAGGATATCAAGGTAATCTAGAAAAGAGATTTTTTTTCGAATGCTGTAAGCAAGACGAAATCTTCTTTGATTACAAATTCTCAGATCCAAAAATCAAAGAAAGGACCAGTGAAAGTCGATATCAGGCTATGTGTTCACTTTTAGAAAGAGGTGGAACCATGAAATGAAAGAGTGATAAGCAGGACGCTTCTCAGACTCTCTCATAACCGAATAGCAGCCTCAGAGGCAGCGGAAGTTTTGGTTAGGTTCCGGGATAACCTCTTGACTTGGATATGACTCTTAGTTTACCAAAGGCTATTGGATAGCGGTGCACGGTGAACTAGAAGAGGTCATAAGTCAAAAGTGATGTTAACACATAGAGCAAGTACCACCTGATACGAGTCATCGTCAGGAGAGACGACGTAGTAGTCACCAAGATAACTTCAAGAGCGGCAACCTAGATTGCTCACTCACATAGTACTTCTCGGAAAGTACACCTTAAGCACGTGATGAGTATGGGAACCGGGAGTTTGGAGGAAATGACTAGACCTTAGTACAAGTGGGAGATTGTTGGAGTTGTGTACTTAATGTCTAGATTTAAGTAACGGTAAACTCCCGATCATAGCATTTAATCTATTTAATTAATAGACAATTGTTTGCTTTTAATTATTATTAATTAAATATATGCAAATCATAGTCCTAGATTTTATACGTTGTAGTTAGTATGGTGTGTCGGGCCCCACACAGAAGATCATACTATCGGTTACTCGTATTTAATCAAACAGTGGCTCACGACCTAGATGGACCCGGACCAATCCATCGGTATAGTCGTTGTGTGAGAGAGAAAATAATTTGTCTTAATTATTTTATCACACTTGTACACTTGGTGTATTGAGCGGATCGTTGAGATTCATCGATTAGGATTGCCGGCGATAATCGATTCGAGTCTCAGTGTATTTTATTCTTAATCCCCGATATTGTTGCGGGTGTGTATATTCAATATAAGTGACTTTGATTTACCAAAGGAATTAACCGATTTAATTATTGGGTTAATTACCGGTTAAGTTGGGTCACTATATTTTATATATGGCATGCCGTGAATGATTGACCGGACAGTGTATCCCGAAAGGGTTGATAATATCCCCGAGATGATTTCATAAGGAATTATTGTGTAAACCTCATGAGTGGATTCGTTCCGCACAATAATTAAGGTTGAATGGTACTAGTCTCGGATTAAAGAGATGAATAAATTAATTAGCAATAAATTAATTTTATTCATGGATATTTAAATCTTAAATACACGGAATAAATAATACTACCGGAGAAATATTATTTGATATAATATGGTTTAATATTGGGAGTGCAATTAATTTATATAGTGGAAAATAAATTAATTAATATTAATGGGAGATTAATAGATTTGGGCTTGGGCTCAATTCAATCATTAATATTGGAAGCCCAATATTCCACCTCCTTTAGATCCCCCACGTAGCCTATAAAAGCACTACATGGTCTTCTCTTTTCTACACACATCATAAGTTGAAGATCATAATTCTTCTAGAGAGAGAAAGTAGAGAGAGAGAGAAGAGGATCCATAAGCTTGGAGGATCGTCGCCCACCCGACGTTCAAGCTAGTGCAAGGAATACGTGGGAAGATCGTAAGGTCATCAACTTAAATTCGTTTCTCCGCACAACGAATTAAAAGGTAAAATCATATACTCCCTTCTATGATTTTATGTGAATTGATTGTGATGCATACATGAACGCACGATCCGGGAAAAACGTCGAGACCGGGATACGGGGATTCGAGATCCCCGTCGGGATCGAGAGGGGCGGCCGAACCCTAGGGTTCGACCGCCGGTTACGCGCGACGAGGGGCGAGCCCCGGCTGGACGCCGGGGCATGCGATCGACTTCGGTCGATCGCCGGGATGCCGCGGGCTGGTGCCACGGCGGATCCCAGCCGCCTCGCCGGCGGCGTGCGCAACAAGGGCACCCCGGCTGGACGCCGGGGTGGGCGATCGATCGTGAGATCGATCGCCGGGGGAAGACCGCGGCTGGAGCCGCGGTAGGTCAGCCGGGCTGACCGCCCCTCCTGGCGGTGGCGGTGAGTCGCCGGACTCACCGCCGGGGGGCTGCCCATGCAACCCCATGCGATCGCCATGCACGGCGATCGCGATCCCCGGCGGGGGCGTGGCTAGGGTTTAGCCGCGGGCTTGCCCGCGGTGACGCCTTGGTCGTGCTCCGGTTCGTCGGTGTTTGTGATCGGTTTCCGGCGACGGGTTTTCGGTCGGGGTTATCGGTTCCGCAATTTTTGATACCCCGGGATATCGAATTCCAGCAAAAATAACGTGAACCAACTTTACCGGTAATTGATCGGTTATTCTAATCAATCAATTCCTTTGGAAAATCAAAGTCACTAATATTAAATGCACACACCCGCAATAATATCAGGGATTGAGAATAAAATACTCAGAGATTTAAATCGATTATCCAAGGAAATACTAATCGATAAATCTCAAGCGATCCGCTCAATACACCAAGTGTACAAGTATGACAAAATAATCAAGACCAATTATTTTCTCTCTCATACAACGACTATACCGATGGATTAGTTCTTGTCTATCTAGGTCGTGAGCTACTGTTTGATTATATACGAGTGACTGATAGTATGATCTTCCGTGTGACGACGCACACCATACTAAATACAACTTATATGATCCAGAACCATATATGCATTTATTTAATTATAAATAATTAAAAGCAAACGATTATTTATTTAATTAGATTAAATACTATGATCGGGAGTTTACGATACTTAAATCTAGACATTAAGTATACAACTCCATCAATCTCCCACTTATACTAAGGTCTAGTCATTTCATCCAAACTCCCGACTTCCATACCCATCACGTGCTTAATCTGCACTTCAAAGAAGTGCGTCGTGCATGAGCATTCTAGGTTGCCGTCTCCGAAGTTATCTTGGTGACTACAGCGTCGTCTCACTTGACGATGACTCGTATCAGGTGGTACTTGCTCTATGTGTTATCATCACTATGGACTTATGATTTCTTTCAGTTTGCCATTGCACCGCTATCTTAATAGCCTTTGGTAAACCAAGAATCATATCTAAGTCCAGAGGTTATCCCAAAGCTTTATCACAACTTCCGCTGCCTCTGAGGCTGCAGTTTGGCTAACCATGGTTGAGTCCGAAAAGCATCATGCTTATCACTCTTCCATTCTAAAAGCTTTGCCTCTTTTTCAAGTGAACACATAGCCTGATATCGACTTACACTGATCCTGATTTGATTAGAGATCTGAGAAATGTAATCCAAAGGAAAAGCTCGTCTGCTTCGTAGTCTAGAACAGTACTTCGAAAGTACTCTTACATCAGTCGAATATTCCTTTCCAGGATTACTTTGATATCCTCCCACTATGCCAACTGCATAGTCGATATCTGGTTCTCGTTTTTCAACATTGCATTTTAAAGTTTTCCACATCCACAGTGTAGGAAACTGCTTTAACTGCTTCTATCTCCTTTATGTGTTCACAACACATGCCTTAGATAGATGCATTCCATTTGAAAGGTATCATACCCTTCTTGGATTTAATGCATGCTAAAACGAACCTTAATCGTATAAGATTTCTAAGATAAGTACAATGTTCTTTTCATAAGATCCTAGATCTTAAGAACATGATCTAACTTCTTCTTTATCTTATATATCGATTCTATCTTAGACAACCATTATTTCATGTCTGATAACATTTTTACATTGTTCCCAATGATAGAATGTCATCTACACAAAATCTCCGAGAAACACCACCTTATTTCCATTACGTTTTTAATACACATTATTCGTTCATGCCTTTTGATGAATCCATCAAATGGATTACCTCATCAATTCGCAAGTACCACGAATTATAGCTTTGTTACAATCCATAAATGGATCAACTAAGCTTGTAGTCTAAATAATCTTGTCTCTTAGCAATAATTCTTATTGCTCTCTTAAGAAGACACATTTAGATTCATTACTGCCCTTCATGTAGATCTAGGGATCGATTTCATGTCTACTAGATCCAGAGTTCAAAACTCTTCTAGTCTTATGAACATCTTTGGTCGTTAACAACCTCCCACTACAATGGCGTTCCGGTGTATAAACAGTAATAACAGTAGGTGCAGTTAGTGGTGTACTGCTACTCGGTTTGGATGGTTTCCAGTCTTTGTCCCTTTTCTCTTGTTCTAAGGTATCTCGTCATTTTTGGGTTTTGTGTTTCATCTAATAGTACTCTCCCAAGAACCGGGCGTTTAGAACTTATAACGTCCTTCTGGTTCATAGTACTATTGAACACACAACTTTTGTTCTTCTAGGATATTTTACAACCACGTCTAGATGTGCCGTTGCTTTCATAAATATTCATAGAACATAGGTAGTACCGAATAACTCTTTCTTTTACCATTCCTTTAGAGATCCATTTCTTATCTATACACCATGTCTACACTTTGAAGTGTATGGTGTAGTCATTTGGAATCTAATTCCAATTACTGATTATGCTATGTCTTCAGACAGGTACTAGCCTCCGTGATTAGATCACAGGCTACTTATGAATATACTTTGATAGCTCTTCCCTATAGCTTGTGTCCATTGACTTGTCAAAACACTTACTATTGTGGTGTATCAAGTATTCTAATCCATACTTAGAGTATTCATCAAATGAAGTACTCGCACCTTTCTTGTCTGAGTAGACATAGGTCTGCATATCAGTGTTTAATCAATTTCAATACTTGTCCGAATTCTATATCCTTTGTCCAGAAAGGTTTTCTTAGGTTGTATTATCTTCCAAATTCAATTCTTAGGTTGGAAGGTCCACTCCTTCAACTTAATTGATCAAATCAATTTTCAACCTTAGAATATTATTTGAATAAATACTACTTAGCATAGAATTCACAAGTATAATGATTTATAGTAAAGAAATATCTCTAACATGTAAAATGAATTATATACTACGGTTTGTTGCATTCTGGAGACTTAGGATTCATCATTCACATATTGCTAACTAATGTACCAGAATAGATAATATCATAATTTCTTCTCAATAATCATCAAATGATTGAAAGAAATAAATATCCATTCATTAATAATAGAAAACCAGAACATAGTTCTTTCTAAAATAAAAGGTGTACATAAAAGCAATAATTCCTAAAAGAAATCCTATAGCTACTCATAGATAAATCCTCTATTGCAACATCTGCCTTCTCCACAGCATTTCCTTTGACTATTCATTCCTTTCCAAGTCTCTGGGTTTCCTGGTGCCCCTGCATTTTAAAATGCATACATACCGTCAGTGGTTCCATATCTACCAACCAGGTTTCTGGTAGATAACACCGCAGACTATGTTTTAAAGACTAAGGAGAGAATCTCATATGTTGGAGTTGTGTACTTAATGTCTAGATTTAAGTAACGGAAACTCACGATCCATTGCCACTAATCTATTTAATTAAATAAACAATTATTTGCGTTTAATTATTTATAATTAAATATATGCAAATCATAGTCCTGGATTTTATACGTTGTAGTTAGTATGGTGTGTATGGACACACAGAAGATCATACTATCGGTTACTCGTATTTAATCGAACAGTTGCTCACGACCTAGATGGACACGGACCAATCCATCGGTATAGTCGTTGTGTGAGAGAGAAAATAATTTATCTTAATTATTTTATCACACTTGTACACTTGGTGTATTGGGCGGATCGTTTGAGATTTATCGATTAGGATTGCCGGCGATAATCAATTTAAGTCTCAGTGTATTTTATTCTTAATCCCCGATACTATTGCGGGTGTGTATATTTAATATAAGTGACTTTGATTTTCCAAAGGAATTAACCGATTTAATTATTGGGTTAATTACCGGTTAAGTTGGGTCACTATATTTTATATATGGCATGCCATGAATACTTGACGGGAAAGTGTATCCCGTAAGGGTTGATAATATCCCCGAGATGAGTTCATAAGGAATTATTATGTAAACCCTGCAGGTGGATTCGTTCTGCATAATAATTAAGGTTGAATGGTACTAGTCTCGGATATAAGAGATGGATAAATTAATTAGTAATAAATTAATTTTATTCATGGATATTTATATCTTAAATACACGGAATAAATAATACTACCGGAGAAATATTATTTGATATAATATGGTTTAATATTGGGAGTGCAATTAATTTTATATAGTGGAAAATAGAATTAATTAATAATAGTAAGGATTAATAGATTTGGGCTTGGGCTCAATTTAATCACTATTATTGGAAGCCCAATATTCCACCTCCTTAAGATCCCCTACGTAGCCTATAAGAGCACTACATGGTCTTCACAATTAGACAAGACAAGACAAGATAATCATACTTGATTAGTCTAGAGAGTTCGTGAAGGAGATCCATGGAGTTCGGTAGATCGTCGCCCACACGACGTCCGAGCTAGTGCAAGGAATACGTGGGAAGATCTCAAGGTCGTCAAATTGAGTTCTTCGTTTTTCCGAACAACGAGAACGAGGTAAATCGTAAAACCCTCTTTATGATTTTATCGTTTAATTATCGTAAAAATATCGTGAACCAAGATCCGAGAACGCGACCTTTGTCGAGGTTGAACCGGGCGGTGGTGATCGAAGATCACAGGACCGCCGGCGGCTCAACGGCTCGAACAAGAGAGGGTCGAGAGGGGCGAGCCTCGGCTGGATGCCGAGACTCGATCGAGGGCGAGCTCGATCACCCACGCACCTCCAGCGGGCTGCTGGAGCAGCCCCGCTCGCGCGGCTGGACCGCCGCTCGCGCGGCGGTGGCTGGTGGTGATCGCAAGCCACGGTTCGCCGTGGCTGGGCGTGCGATCACCGGGCGTCGGCTGGGCGTGCAAGGGGGCTGCCAAGGGCAGCCCTAGGCGGCTGCCAAGGACAGCCGCGAGCCCCACGCGGAGGCTCGACCGAACAGCCCGTGTTCGTTCGCGGTTAGGGTTTGTTTGGTTGGGCTATCCCCGTGGAGGTTCGTGGCGGATTTCCGGCAACCAGGATTTCGATTGGAGTTGTCGTTCCGCAATTTGACAACCCCGGATATTCGATCTCCGAAGGATTTCGGTCGGAATAAATTAGATAATTTATTTATTTAAATTTATTAATTCCGGGATATCGATTTCCAACAATTGGTATCAGAGCGTTGGTTTTAGTTCATGGTATTTTTCGATAAATTGTTCTACCTTGCAGGGTTTCCGATTATTATGGCTAGATTTAATTATATTAATTAATGTCATAATAATGTTCTTGATTATTAAACTCTCGTTGATGTCGAGATTCGTTCTTGTGTGGTGAATGCTTGTTCTTAATTTTTCCGGAAATTGTTTGTGGTCGTTTTCATGTAGAGAATCGATACCGGATAGCGTAGTAATAAATTTGTAATTTATTTTACGTTGGATCGAGGACGAAACGACGACCGGAAAAGTGTGACGGAGGAGACGAAGAGAGGGAGGATTCCGGGGATCGATCAACCCCATGATCGACCCAAGGGATGGATCGATCGACCACAAAGGGGCTGTCGTAGCCCTCTCGGCCATGGAGTCGCCGGCGACGGTGGCTGGCCGGCTGGGGGCGGCGGCGGCGGTGCTCTTTGGGGTGGTCGATGGTGGTGGTGGGGCGCGAGGATCCCCAACTCGTGCTCTCCCGCCAAGATCCAACTTTCCTAAATTATTCGGTTTTCCTATTTTGAGTATTCCTATTTTTGGGAATTCTCATGGAATAGGAAAAGAATAAATTTAGAATAAATTTATTTTTCCTTATTGATTATTCCTATTCTTGGGAATTTTCATGGAATAGGAAAAGGAATAAATTTATAATTAATTTATTTTTCCTATTTAATTATTCCTTTATGGAATTTTTAATGGATTAGGAAAATAATTAATTTGGAAAGTTTAGGAGTCCTAAATTAATTTTTCCTTATTTAATTATTCCTTTATGGAATTTTTAATGGATTAGGAAAGGAATTAATTTGGAAGGACTAGGAGTCCTAAATTATTTTATTTCCTTATTTCATTATGGAAATCTTCTAGAATATTTCAAGTGGGTATTGGATAGGATTCTAGAGATTTAATGGAATTAGAAAAGGAAAATAAAAATAATAAAAATATTAATAATATTTAATTTTATTTTTGATTTATTCGATTGACTTAATTTTCGAATTAAGTAACTTTTGGATTTATTAAAAATAAATAGATTTAAATATTGGAATTAATATTCCCGTCACATGGAGCATTCAAGAACGAAGACTAAAGACTAGAAGACGCATACGGGGATGCGATAAAGCCATAATAGTCGGAAAATAATATTCTAGTATTATTTTGATTATGTGATAATATTCTATGTGCTTTATTTCATGTATGCATGCTTATGTGTATTTAATTATGCATTAGATAGCGTATCCCTTTATTGTAAAAAGCTAAGTCTCCATTGCTGTTCTCTTGGTGACTTTTATGAACTTTCGAAGTTCATATAGATAAGCCATTGGAGGAGAATTCTTGTAATTCCTCTTACGAGAAACATTGATTAAGTTTATCAAACAATGCCTAATTTGTCTTTCCAAAACTGATTTCAAGTCGACTCATTCTCACCCCGGGGAGTGGAATGGAGCCAAAGCCACTTGGTCATGTCGAGGACACAAATTAGAGACTTTCGTGTCATTTGATGACTAGATCGATTGTCTGCTCGGCTCCCTCATTTTATGAGACATAGGGTCGTTCGCATGGTGAATCACTGTTAAGAAACTTCGAGTTTCACTTATGATTCTCCGCGTCTTGATTTACAAGATTGAATGGATCAAGTAATTGGGAGTCAATTATAAAATTCTCTTGGTGTAGTAAACGTCCACACCACGTGGCTTGCTATACTAACGGATTTTGGATTAATTGATGTAGACAGTTATAAGGAATTGTGAAGAGTTGTGAAGTTGTCGTAAACGTCCACACCACGTGGCTTGCGGTGATGTAGCAATTCCAAACGATTTACTTTAGTGCTGAGTAATGGTTTACACTTAGATACGCATTATAGTATTCTTCCCCACGAAGTTACGCTATAAGTGATGTATGACCGAAGCAAATCTAATTGTTAAATCATTTGGGTAGGTAAAAGTCCACACCACGTGGCTTGCCATATCTGATGGGATTTTAGATGTGATTAGTGGTTTAATGATATTATTTGAGGGAGATAATATCGGAGATTAAATCGATTGTTTGTTGTTATATGTGCTCATAGATTAGGAAATGGCTTTGAACCCACTTTCTGTGATACTTAAGGATTGTAACTCACTAGTCCCTGAATATAACTGATTGGAATAGAGATCTAGACATTGCCCAAACTGTTAAAGAGTACAAGTTTGTACTCAGTGATCTTTGTTCTCCCGAGCCTACTAATGTCTCAACTAATGAGGAAATGACTGATTTTGATATCATGTTCAAACTCAAGTTGGTAGACATGACATAGGCGGCTAGACAAGAAGCGATGAGGATACTCGTAAAGGCCAGTCATTCGAGGAAACGCTTAAATACGTTTTTGAGATGATTGACCTTTTATACGAGTTGAGACGGAAATCGCAAGCTCTTGTAACCAATGCCGAAGGTTTTGAACCAAAGGGTAAAATCGGGGGAAAGGAAAAGCAAGCAAAGAAACCCAGTGGTCCTAAGTTGCTTAGACCACGAGATGGAACGAGAAAGCCAAAAGGCAAGTGTTCTCGATGCAAACAGTCTGGGTACTGGAAGTCTGATTATACTCTCAAAGAAAGTACGAAATTTTCTTTAGTCGTAAAACATAGTCAGTGGTATTATCTACCGGAACCTGGTGTGTAGATATGGAACCACTGACGGTATGTGCATTTTAAATGCAAGAGGTTCCAGGAAACCTAACGACTTGGAAAAGAAAAGATCGTAGTCTACATGGGCAATGCTGTGGAGGAAGCAGCAGTTGCAGTGGAGTACATTTTATAGGATTTCATTTTGAGTTATTTCTTTTATGTACCTTTCATAGAACTTTGTTCTGGATTTCTGATAAATGGATATTTTATTTCTTTTAATCATTTGATGGTTATAAGAAGAAATAATGATATCATCTATTTTGGTACATTGGCTAGCAATATATAAATGATGAATCCTAAGTCCACCACGATGCAACGAACCGTAGTATATAACTCGTTTTACTTTTAAGAGATGTTTCTGTAATGAATCAATTATACTTGTAGATTCTTATGCTAAGTCATGTTTATTCAAATAAGAAGTTCAAAGGTCGAGAATTGATATTTGATCAATTAAGTTGAAGGAGTGGACCTTCCGACCTAAGAATCTAATTTGGAAGATAATATGACTAAGCAATCCTTTATGGATATAAGATGTAAGATCCGGACAAGTATAAGAATTGATTGACTCTGATGTATGCAGACCTATGACTACTCAGACAATAAGGTACGAGTACTTCATTTGATGATTACTCGAGAAATGGATTAGAATACCTGATGTGCCACAAAAGCAAGTGTTTTGACAAGTCAATGGACACTAAGCAATTGTGGAGAACCATCAAGGTATATCCATTTGTAGCCTGCGATTTGATCGCGGAGGCAAGTACCTGTCTGAGGAATGCATGGCATACTGATCAGATATTGGGATTTGATCCCAAATGACTACACCATACACTGTTGTGTAGAAATGGTGTGTCATAAACAAGAAATGGAACTCTTATAGAAATAGTAAAGCATGAGTTATACGGAACTACCTATGTTCTATGGATATGTCTGGAAACAACGGCGCATTCAAATGCGGTTGTAGAATATCCTAGAAGAACAAAAGATGTTTGTTCAATAGTACTATGAACCAGAAGGACGTTATAAGTTCTAACGCCCGGTTCTTAGAGAAAGACTATATGATGAACCACAAGCCCAAGGTGACGTAATACTTTGAAATGAGAGAGAAATATTAAGACTTAGAACCAGCCGAACCGAGTAGCGGTACACCACTAACTGCACCTACTGTTATCACTGTTTATACACCGGAATGCCATTGTAGTGGGAGGTTGTGGGACAACCGAAGATATTCATAAGACTAGGAGAGTCTTTGGACTCTGGACCTAGTATACATGAAATCGATCCCTGGATCTACATGAAGGCCGTACTAGATCTAAATGTGCCTTCTTAGAGAGCAATAAGGATTATTGCTAAGAGGCGAGATCATTTAGAGTACAAGCTTAGTTGATCCATTTATGGATTGAAACAAAGCATTGAGTTCGTGGTACTTGCAAATTGATGAGATAGTCCATTTTATGGATTCATCAAAAGCATAGACGAATCGTGTGTATTGGAAACATGATGGAAAACAAGGTGGTGTTTCTCGAATTTTATGTAGATAACATTCTTATCATTGGCAACAATGTAAAGATGTTATCAGACATAAAACGATGATTGTCTAGATAAATCAATATGAAAGATAAAGGAAGAAGTTGGACATGTTCTTGAGATCTTGGATCTCTAGGAAAGAACATTGTACTTCTCCTGGACATCTTACATATATATATGATTATGGTTCGTTTTAACATGCAAGATTCCGAGAAAGGTTCGTTACATTTCAGACACGGAATGCATCTATCTAAAGACATGTGTTTTTGGAACACAAAAGGAGATAGAAGCAATGAAAGCGGTTTCCTACACCTTGAGTGTGGAAAGCTTAATAAATGCAATGTTGAAAACGAGAACCTGATATCGGCTATGCGGTTAGCATAGTGGGAGGATATCAAGGTAATCCTGGAAAGGAATACTCGACTGCTGTAATGAACATCTAGTACTTTCGAAGTACTAGAAACTATGTTCTGGATTACGGAGCAGACGAGCATTTCCTTTAGATTACATTCTCTTAGATTTCTAATCGAATGAGGACCGGTGTAAGTCGATATCAGGCTATGTGTTTCACTATTGAAGGAGAAGGAGTTTTAACATGGAAGAGTGATAAGCACGATGCTTTTCGGACTCTGCCATGGGTAACCAAATAGCGGTCTCAGAGGCAGCGGAAGTTTTGGTATAACTCCGGGATAATCTCTGGGACTTAGATGTGATTCTTAATTTGCCAAAGGCTATGTAAATAGCGGTGCGATGGCAAATGGTAAGAAATCACAAGTCCATAAGTGTAAGATAACACATAGAGCAAGTACCACCTGATACGAGTCATCGTCGAGGGAGACGACGCTGTAGTCACCAAGATAACTTCAGAGCGGCAACCTAGAGTGCTCATTCACATAGTACTTCTTGGAAGTACAACTTAAGCACGTGATGAGTATGGGATTCGGGAGTTTGGAGGAAATGACTAGACCTTAGTACAAGTGGGAGATTGTTGGAGTTGTGTACTTAATGTCTAGATTTAAGTAACGGAAACTCACGATCCATTGCCACTAATCTATTTAATTAAATAAACAATTATTTGCGTTTAATTATTTATAATTAAATATATGCAAATCATAGTCCTGGATTTTATACGTTGTAGTTACTATGGTGTGTATGGACACACAGAAGATCATACTATCGGTTACTCGTATTTAATCGAACAGTTGCTCACGACCTAGATGGACACGGACCAATCCATCGGTATAGTCGTTGTGTGAGAGAGAAAATAATTTATCTTAATTATTTTATCACACTTGTACACTTGGTGTATTGGGCGGATCGTTTGAGATTTATCGATTAGGATTGCCGGCGATAATCGATTTAAGTCTCAGTGTATTTTAATCTTAATCCCCGATACTATTGCGGGTGTGTATATTTAATATAAGTGACTTTGATTTTCCAAAGGAATTAACCGATTTAATTATTGGGTTAATTACCGGTTAAGTTGGGTCACTATATTTTATATATGGCATGCCGTGAATACTTGACGGGAAAGTGTATCCCGTAAGGGTTGATAATATCCCCGAGATGAGTTCATAAGGAATTATTATGTAAACCCTGCAGGTGGATTCGTTCCGCATAATAATTAAGGTTGAATGGTACTAGTCTCGGATATAAGAGATGAATAAATTAATTAGCAATAAATTAATTTTATTCATGGATATTTATATCTTAAATACACGGAATAAATAATACTACCGAATAAATATTATTTGATATAATATGGTTTAATATTGGGAGTGCAATTAATTTTATATAGTGGAAAATAGAATTAATTAATAATAGTAAGGATTAATAGATTTGGGCTTGGACTCAATTTAATCACTATTATTGGAAGCCCAATATTCCACCTCCTTAAGATCCCCTACGTAGCCTATAAAAGCACTACATGGTCTTCACAATTAGACAAGACAAGACAAGATAATCATACTTGATTAGTCTAGAGAGTTCGTGAAGGAGATCCATGGAGTTCGGTAGATCGTCGCCCACACGACGTCCGAGCTAGTGCAAGGAATACGTGGGAAGATCTCAAGGTCGTCAAATTGAGTTCTTCGTTTTTCCGAACAACGAGAACGAGGTAAATCGTAAAACCCTCTTTATGATTTTATCGTTTAATTATCGTAAAAATATCGTGAACCAAGATCCGAGAACGCGACCTTTGTCGAGGTTGAACCGGGCGGTGGTGATCGAAGATCACCGGACCGCCGGCGGCTCAACGGCTCAAACAAGAGAGGGTCGAGAGGGGCGAGCCTCGGCTGGACGCCGAGACTCGATCGAGGGCGAGCTCGATCACCCACGCACCTCCAGCGGGCTGCTGGAGCAGCCCCGCTCGCGCGGCTGGACCGCCGCTCGCGCGGCGGTGGCTGGTGGTGATCGCAAGCCACGGTTCGCCGTGGCTGGGCGTGCGATCACCGGGCGTCGGCTGGGCATGCAAGGGGGCTGCCAAGGGCAGCCCTAGGCGGCTGCCAAGGACAGCCACGAGCCCCACGCGGAGGCTCGACCGAACAGCCCGTGTTCGTTCGCGGTTAGGGTTTGTTTGGTTGGGCTATCCCCGTGGAGGTTCGTGGCGGATTTCCGGCAACCAGGATTTCGATTGGAGTTGTCGTTCCGCAATTTGACAACCCCGGATATTCGATCTCCGAAGGATTTCGGTCGGAATTAATTAGATAATTTATTTATTTAAATTTATTAATTCCGGGATATCGATTTCCAACATCATACCTTCTTGAGGAGAAAATATAGACTTCTAGTACCCAAAATGTTTTCTTTGAGAATGACTGCCTAAAGGCTTTCTCACCCCATCTTGTGGTCCAAGTACTTTAGGACTACAGGGTTTCTTTGCCCGCTTCTCCATTCCCCGGTCCATGCCCTTAGGTTCGAAACCTTTGGCTTTGGCTATAAGAGCTTGCGATTGTCTTAACTTATCCAAAAGGTCCAACATCTCGAAAACGTGTTCAAGCGTTTCCTCATCGCCTCTTTTCTAGCCTTTTCGTTGTGTCTAAACATCAACTTGAGTTTGAGCATGATATCATGGTTAGTGGTTAATGCGAAAGCACTGTCCTACTTTTCAAAATCAGCTCTTTGCTCATCAGTTGAAACACTTGTGGGTTCAGGAGGACAAAGCTCACTGTTGGAGTAGTATACTTAATGTCTAGATTTGAGTATTCTGAACTCCTTGTACACTTTCATTTACCTATTAATAATGAACATTCATTTGCTTTTAATTATTGTTAATTAAATATATGCAAATCATAGTCCTGGATTTTATACGTTGTAGTTAGTATGGTGTGCGGGCCCACACAGAAGATCATACTATCGGTTACTCGTATTCAATCAAACAGTTGCTCACGACCTAGATGGACACGGACCAATCCATCGGTATAGTCGTTGTGTGAGAGAGAAAATAATTTGTCTTAATTATTTTATAACACTTGTACACTTGGTGTATTGAGCGGATCGCTTGAGACTTATCAATTAGGTTTGCTCTGTGATAATTGATTCAAGACTCAGTGTATTTTATTCTTAATCCCCGATACAATTGCGGGTGTGTATATTTAATATATGTGACTTTGATTTTCCAAAGGAATTAACCGATTGAATTATTGGGTTAATTACCGGTTAAGTTGGGTCACTATATTTTATATATGGCATGCCGTGAATTCTTGACGGGACAGTGTATCCCGGAAGTGTTGATAATATCCCCGAGATGAGCTCATAAGGATTTATTATGTAAACCTCGCGAGTGGATTTGTTCCCGCATAATAAATAAGGTTGAATGGTACTAGTCTCGGATATAAGAGATGAATAAATTTATTAAGCAATAAATAAATTTTATTCATGGATATTTAAATCTTAAATACACGGAATAAATAATACTACCGGAGAAATATTATTTGGATATAATATGGTTTAATATTGGGAGTGCAATTAATTTATATAGTGGAAAATAAATTAATTAGTATTGATAAGCATTAATGGACTTGAGCATTGGGCTCAATTTAATCTTCAATATTGGAAGCCCAATATTCCACCTCCTTAAGATCCCCTACGTAGCCTATAAAAGCACTACATGGTCTTCACTTTTTCATAAGACAAGATTATCATACTAGATATTCTAGAGAGTTGAAGAGGATCCATAAGCTTGGAAGATCGTCGCCCACCCGACGTTCAAGCAGTGCAAGGAATACGTGGGAAGATCATAAGGTCATCTTGATCTCATTTCTCCGAACAACGAATCGAAAGGTACAATATCTAAACGCCCTTGATATTATTCGATTTTATTTTTATCGTGAAATATCGTGAACGCAAGATCCGTAGAATCGAACCCCGGATTAGACGAACGATCACGCGGTGGTGGCGAAGCCACCGGACC
Source organism: Euphrasia confusa (assembly GCA_954870475.1). Classification (NCBI taxonomy): domain Eukaryota; kingdom Viridiplantae; phylum Streptophyta; class Magnoliopsida; order Lamiales; family Orobanchaceae; genus Euphrasia; species Euphrasia confusa. The sequence goes on from OX940964.1 coordinate 26,263,720, forward strand.
GCGGGATCGCCCGCCTAGGGTTTCGGCCGAGCGCGCAAGGGGCGAACCCCGGCTGGGAGCCGGGGTGCGATCGATCATGCGATCGATCGCTGGCAGCGGGGCTGGGCCCCGCGACGGCCTGCTGGAGGCGGGCCGACCACCCCATGCAGCGGCGATTCGCCGGACTCGCCGCGGGGGCTGCTGGGCAGCCCCATCGATCACGATGATCGACGCGATCATCGATCGCGTGAAGCCCTAGCCGCGGGGGCTCGGCTGGGCGTGCGTGCGTGGCTTCGGCCACGTCGTGCGTTCGGTCGTGCTCCGGCGCGTGCAACGGTGTTCATGTGATCTCCGGCGAATGGTTTTTGATCGGGTTATTGTTTCCGCAAATTTTAATAGCCCGGGATATCGAATTCCAACAATTGGTATCAGAGCGTGGTTTACGTTCGCGGTATTTTCGATAAAATTGTTCTACCTTGCAGGTTTTCCGACTATTATGGCTTAATTTATTATTCGTTTAATTTATTTTGTCATAATTATTGGATTGATTAAACTCTCGAACATGTCGAGATTCGTTTTTGGTGGTGAATGCTTGTAATAGTAAAAATTCGGGGGTTGACCAAATTTAGGATTATTATTATTGTTCTATCGTTTTCCGGAAATTGTATAGGGTCGATTTCATGTATAGAATCGATACCGGATAGTGTAAATTTTTTTTTGTAATTTATTTTGCGTTGGATCGATGCCGAAACGACCGCCGGAGAAGACGTGTGACGAAGGAGATGATCGTGAGGGCTAGGGCTCGGATCGACCAACATGGTCGATCCATGGAGGATCGAACCATCGATCGGAGAGGCGCCGAATTCGCGCCTCCCGGCGGCGATACCACCGGCGGTGGTGGTGCGCCGGCTAGGTGGCGGCGGCGGTGGTCCTCGGCCGGCGATGGCGGTCCGGTGGGGGGCGCGGGGGTCCTTGTGATCTTCGTGCTCTCCCGGTGATTCGCTTTCCTAATTGATTCGGGTTTTTCCTATTTGAGTATTCCTATTTTTGGGAACTCTCATGGATTAGGAAAAGAATCAATTTGGAATAAATTAGGATTCCTAATTGATTATTTCTATTTTATGGAAATATTCATGTATTAAGAATCTAATTAATTTGGAAAGTAGAAGAGTCCTAAATTATTTTATTTCCTTATTTCATTATGGAAATCTTCTAGAATATTCCAAGTGGGTCTTGGATAGATTATTCTAGAGATTTAATGAAGTAGAAAAGGGAAAATAAAATAAATAAAAATATTAATAATATTTAATTTTATTTTGATTTATTCGATTGACTTAATTATTATTAATTAAGTATCTTTTGGATTTATTAAAAATAAATAGATTTAAATATTGGAAATTAATATTCTCGTCACATGGAGCATTCAAGAACGAAGACTGAAGACTAGAAGATGCGTACGGAGATGGAGTAAAGCCATAATAGTCGGAAAATAATATTCTAGTATTATTTTGACTATGTGATAATATTATGTGTTTTATTACATGTATGCATGCTATATGTGTTTACTTTTATGCACTAGATAGCGTATCCCTTTGTTATAAAAAGCTAAGTGGGAGAGGGTATGGAAACATACCCATGGTCTCCATTGCTGCTCTCTTGGTGACTTTTATAAACTTTTGAAGTTTATATAGATAAGTTATTGGAGGAGAGTTCTTGTAATTCCTCTTACAAGAAACATTGATTAAGTTTATCAAACAATGCCTAATTTGTCTTTCCAAAACTGATTTCAAGTCGACTCATTCTTACCCCGGGGAGTAGAATGGAGCCAAAGCCACTTGGTCATGTCGAGGACACAAATTAGAGACCTTCGTACCATCCTTTTCGAAGGTGGATCGATTGTCTGCTCGGCTCCCTCATATATGAGAGATAGGGTTGTTCGCATGGTGAATCACTGGTAAGAAACTTCGAGTTTCACTTATGATTCTCCGCGTCTTGATTTACAAGATCGAATGGATCAAGTAATTGGATGTCAATTGTAAAAGTCTTTTGGTATAGTAAACGTCCACACTATCGTGGCTTGCTATACTGAATGGGATTTTGGATCGATTGATGTAGACAGTTATAGAAGGGAGTAAAGGATTCGTATGTTGACGTAAACGTCCACACTATCGTGGCTTGCGGTGAAAAATATGCGAGTCTCAAACGAACTTCTTAGTACTGAGCGATGGTTAACACTTAGGTACGCTTCATAGTATCCCTCCCATCGAGGTAACGCTATTGATGATGTACGACCGAAGCAAATCTAATTGCTAAATCATTTGGGTGGGTAGACGTCCACACTATCGTGGTTTGCCTTACCTGATGGGATTTTAGATGTGATTAGTGATTTAATGATATTATTTAAGGGAGATAATATCGGATATTAAATTGTTTGTTTGTTTTATGTGCTTATAGGTTAAGAATGACTGGGACCCCACTTTGTGATATACTTAAAGATGAAAACTCACTGGTTCCATATAGTAATGGTTGGGAACGAAATCTGGACATTGTCCAGACTGTTGAGCATTCCATAAATGCTGTTGTCCCAACTGATGAGGACATTAAAAATGACCTCAATATGATGTTGAGACATAGCGTGGATACCGCTGAAGAGGTGATTGACATACTCATTGTATTTCATCCACTCGAGGAATCGCTTAAAAACGATGACTTGAGAATGAAAATCATAATTATGATCAGAAAATCACAAGCTCTTATGGTCAAGGTGGAAATGCAAGCAAAGAAGCCCAGTGGTTCTAAACCACGGAATGGGAAGAGCAAGCCGCGAGGCAAGTGCTATCGATGCAAGCAGTCTGGGCACTGGAGGTCTGATTGTCCTCTCATCAAAGGTACGAAATTTTCCTTAGTCACTGAAACATTATCAGTGGTGTTATCTACCAGCACCTGGTGTGTAGATACGGGGGCCACTGATCATGTCTGCAATTCATTGCAGGGGTTCCAGGAAACCCGGAGACTTAAAGAGGGAGAGATCGTGGTCTACATGGGCAATGCTGCGAAGGTGGCAGCTGTTGCAGTGGGAGACGTTCACTTACGCTTTAGTAGTGATAGGGTTTTAGTTTTACATAATTGTCTTTACCCAACTTTAGAAAGAATTTAATTTCGGTTTCTAAACTTATCATGAATGGATATTCTGTTTCTTTTGACCACTCCGTGATCATAAGAAGAAATAGTGATATTATCTGTTCCGGTACGTTGGTAGATGATTTGTATGTACTAAATCCTGAGTCTAACACGATGCAACTAACCGAGAGTAATAACACATCTACGAACACCAATAAGAGAAAGGAACTTTCTAAAATGAATCAATTATACTTGTGGCATCTAAGGCTAGGTCATATTAACTCAAATAGAATTGAAAGGTTGAAAGCTGATGGTCTCATCAGTGGTGTTGAAGGAGAGGACCTTCCAACCTGCGAATCCTGTTTGGAGGGAAAAATGACCAAGCGTTCTTTTTCTGGTAAAGGACGGAGAGCTGAACAAGTATTGGATTTGATTCACTCTGATGTATGCGAACCTATGTCTACTCAGGCAAGAGGAGGGTACGAGTATTTCATCACTTTCACTGATGATTACTCGAGGTATGGATTTGTATACCTGATGCGCCGCAAGAGCGAATCCTTTGACAAGTTCAAAGAGTTCAAGGCTTTTGTGGAGAACCTTCAAGGTAAATCCATTAAATGCCTGCGATCTGATCGCGGAGGCGAGTACCTGTCTGGAGAATTCAAGGCATACTTAGCAGAGAATGGGATTGATTCCCAAATGACATCACCATATACTCCTCAGCAGAATGGTGTGTCGGAAAGAAGGAATAGGACTCTTATGGAGATGGTGCATTCAATGATGAGTTACTCGACTTACCTACTATGTTCTGGGGATATGCCTTAGAAACAGCGGCGCACATTCTGAACTTGGTTCCATCTAAAACGGTTCCTTCAACACCCATGGAACGATGGAGCGGGCGCAAGCCTAGCTTGAGACACGTTCGGATCTGGGGGTGCCCTGCACATGTGTTGAAGGTAGGTGCCGATAAATTAGAACCTCGTACTGAAGTGCGGTTGTTTATAGGATATCCTAGAGGAACTAAGGGTGGCATGTTCTATAGTCCTACGGACCAGAAGATCGTTATAAGTACTAACGCTCGGTTCTTAGAGGAAGACTATGTCATGGACCACAAGCCCAAGAGTGACATAATACTTGATGAGTTGAGAGGTAACGATAGAGACCTAGATACAGCCGAACCGAGTAGTATTACACCACTAGAACCTGCACCTACTGTCACTGTTAATACACCGGAACGCCGTCGTAGTGGGAGGGTTGTTAAGCAACCAGACCGATGGATTGGACTAGGTGAGTCTTCGGACTCTGGACCTGGAGTTCATGAAATCGATCCCTGGACCTATGATGAGGCGGTACAAGATATAGATGCGCCTTCTTGGAAGAAAGCAATGAAATCCGAAATTGAATCTATGGATTCTAATAAATTCTGGGATCTTGTAGAACCACCAAGCGGCGTAAAGCCAATTGGGTGTAAATAGGTCTACAAGAGAAAGAGAGGATCTGACGGAAAGGTTGAAACCTTTAAAGCTCGGCTTGTTGCAAAAGGATATACTCAGAAAGAGGGAATCGATTATGAGGAGACCTTTTCACCGGTAGCCAAGATAAAGTCGATCCGGATTCTCTTATCCATAGCAGCTCATATGGATTATGAGGTGTGGCAAATGGATGTCAAGACAGCTTTCCTAAATGGAAGTCTTGACGAGACGATTTATATGAAACAACTAGAAGGGTTCATTGCTAAGGGGCGAGATCATCTAGTGTGCAAGCTTAATCGATCCATTTATGGATTGAAACAAGCCTCGAGATCGTGGAACCTGCGGTTTGATGAAGTAGTCCAATCTTTTGGATTCAGTCAAAGCATGGACGAATCGTGTGTGTATTGGAAACGTGATGGAAAGAAGGTGGTGTTTCTCGTGCTTTATGTAGATGACATTCTTCTCATTGGCAACAGTGTAAAGATGTTGTCAGACATAAAGGGATGGTTGTCTAGACAATTCGATATGAAAGATTTGGGAGAAGTCGGGCATGTTCTAGGGATCAAGGTTATAAGCGATCGCCGGAATAGAACATTGTACCTATCCCAGCAATCTTACATAGACACGATTCTGGCTCGTTTTAACATGCAAGATTCCAAGAAGGGTGAACTGCCCTTCAGTAAAGGAACTTATCTTTCTAAGGAGATGTGTCCTCGGACACAGAAGGAGAAAGATAAAATGAAAGCAGTTCCCTACGCTTCGGCTGTGGGAAGCTTGATGTATGCAGTGTTATGCGCGAGGCCTGATATCTGCTATGCAGTTGGCGTAGTAGCTAGATATCAGAGTAATCCTGGAGAGGCTCATTGGACTGCCGTAAAGAGCATTTTCAAGTATTTGCGAAATACTAAGGATTATGTTCTGAGTTACGGAGCAGACAATCTGATTCCTTTGGGTTACACGGATTCGGATTTCCAAGCTGATAAGGACCGGCGTAAGTCGACATCAGGCTATGTGTACACTTTGGGAGGTGGAGCCGTATCCTGGAAGAGTGTTAAGTAAAAGTGCATTTCAGACTCTACCATGGAAGCTGAATATGTTGCAGCCTCAGAGGCAGCGAAAGAGTCAGTGTGGTTCCTTAATTTCCTCCAGGACTTAGATGTGTTTCCGAGTTTGCCCAAAGCTATGACAATTTATTGTGATAATAGCGGTGCAGTGGCAAACAGTAAGGAACCACGGTCCCATAGTGCTACGAAACACATAGAGCGCAAGTACCACCTGATTCGAGACATCGTCAAGAGGGGCGATGCGATAGTCACCAAGATAGCTTCGGAGGACAACCTAGCGGACCCTTTCACCAAGATACTTCCTAAGGAAGTATATTTTAAGCACTTGGAGGGTTTGGGAGTCAGAAGTTTGGAAGATAAGACTAGACCTTAGTATAAGTGGGAGATTGTTGGAGTAGTATACTTAATGTCTAGATTTGAGTATTCTGAACTCCTTGTACACTTTCATTTACCTATTAATAATGAACATTCATTTGCTTTTAATTATTGTTAATTAAATATATGCAAATCATAGTCCTGGATTTTATACGTTGTAGTTAGTATGGTGTGCGGGCCCACACAGAAGATCATACTATCGGTTACTCATATTCAATCAAACAGTTGCTCACGACCTAGATGGACACGGACCAATCCATCGGTATAGTCGTTGTGTGAGAGAGAAAATAATTTGTCTTAATTATTTTATCACACTTGTACACTTGGTGTATTGAGCGAATCGCTTGAGACTTATCAATTAGGTTTGCTCTGTGATAATTGATTCAAGACTCAGTGTATTTTATTCTTAATCCCCGATACAATTGCGGGTGTGTATATTTAATATATGTGACTTTGATTTTCCAAAGGAATTAACCGATTTAATTATTGGGTTAATTACCGGTTAAGTTGGGTCACTATATTTTATATATGGCATGCCGTGAATTCTTGACGGGACAGTGTATCCCGGAAGGGTTGATAATATCCCCGAGATGAGCTCATAAGAATTTATTATGTAAAACTCGCGAGTGGATTTGTTCCCGCATAATAAATAAGGTTGAGTGGTACTAGTCTCGGATATAAGAGATGAATAAATTTATTAAGCAATAAATAAATTTTATTCATTGATATTTAAATCTTAAATACACGGAATAAATAATACTACCGGAGAAATATTATTTGGATATAATATGGTTTAATATTGGGAGTGCAATTAATTTATATAGTGGAAAATAAATTAATTAATATTGATAAGCATTAATGGACTTGAGCATTGGGCTCAATTTAATCTTCAATATTGGAAGCTCAATATTCCACCTCCTTAAGATCCCCTACGTAGCCTATAAAAGCACTACATGGTCTTCACTTTTTCATAAGACAAGATTATCATACTAGATATTCTAGAGAGTTGAAGAGGATCCATAAGCTTGGAAGATCGTCGCCCACCCGACGTTCAAGCTAGTGCAAGGAATACGTGGGAAGATCATAAGGTCATCTTGATCTCGTTTCTCCGAACAACGAATCGAAAGGTACAATATCTAAACGCCCTTGATATTATTCGATTTTATTTTTATCGTGAAATATCGTGAACGCAAGATCCGTAGAATCGAACCCCGGATTAGACGAACGATCACGCGGTGGTGGCGAAGCCACCGGACCGCGGGATCGCTGTTGGAATTCGATCACCCAGATTTGCCGGAATTGCGGAACATGACAACTCCGATCAAAAACCCGTCGACGGAGATCACACGAACGCCGACGCACGCGCCGGAGTCCAGCCGAGGAGACCACGCACCCGAAGGCGCGCGGCTGCCCCCAGCCGAACCCCCGCATGCCGCGGGGTTCATGCGATCACCGATCGCATCGTGCGATCGGTCGGGGTGGGGCTGCCCAGCAGCCCCCGCGGCGAGTCCGGCGACTCGCCGCCGCCTGGAGGGGGCCCACCTTCACGGTGGGGAGGGGCGGCACCAGCCCGCACCCTCCGCGATCGATCTATGCGATCGATCGCATGCCCTCGGCCCAGCCGAGGGTCTATCCCTCACGCCCCTTCGAAACCCTAGGCGGCGATTGCCGTGGTCCGGCGATCCTAGATTGCCACCACGCGTTCGTCGTCTAATCCGGGGTTCGATCCTTGGATCTTGTTTTTCGATAATTGATTTCAATAAGATTTAAATAGCGGAAATATTTAATTCACCTTTCGATTCGTTGTGCGGAGAAACGAGATCTTATGATGACCTTGAGATCTTCCGACGTATTCCTTGCACTAGCCCGGACGTCGTGTGGGCGACGATCTACCGAACTCCATGGATCCTCCTCTCTATTTTCTCTCTCTAGAATTGTGATCTTCAAGTTATGAGAATAGAGAAGACCATGTAGTGCTTTTATAGGCTACGTAGGGGATCTTAAGGAGGTGGAATATTGGGCTTCCAATATTGAAGATTAAATTGAGCCCAATGCTCAAGTCCATTAATCCTTATCAATATTAATTAATTTATTTTCCACTATATAAATTAATTGCACTCCCAATATTAAACCATATTATATCAAATAATATTTCTACGGTAGTATTATTTATTCCGTGTATTTAAGATATAAATATCCATGAATAAAATTAATTTATTGCTAATTAATTTATTCATCTCTTATATCCGAGACTAGTACCATTCAACCTTAATTATTATGCGGAACGAATCCACCTGCAGGGTTTACATAATAATTCCTTATGAACTCATCTCGGGGATATTATCAACCCTTACGGGATACACTTTCCCGTCAAGTATTCACGGCATGCCATATATTAAATATAGTGACCCAACTTAACCGGTAATTAACACAATAATTAAATCGGTTAATTCCTTTGGTAAATCAAAGTCACTTATATTAAATATACACACCCGCAATAGTATCGGGGATTAAGAATAAAATACTCAGAGACTTAAATCGATTATCGCCGGCAATCCTAATCGATAAATCTCAAGCAGATCCGCTCAATACACCAAGTGTACAAGTGTGATAAAATAATTAAGATAAATTATTTTCTCTCTCACACAACGACTATACCGATGGATTGGTCCGTGTCCATCTAGGTCGTGAGCAACTGTTTGATTAAATACGAGTAACCGATAGTATGAACTTATGTGTGTCCATACAACACCATACTAACTACAACGTATAAAATCCAGGACTATGATTTGCGTATATTTAATTATAAATAATTAAACGCAAATAATTGTTTATTTAATTAAATAGATTTGTGGCAATGGATCGTGAGTTTCCGTTACTTAAATCTAGACATTAAGTACACAACTCCAACAATCTCCCACTTGTACTAAGGTCTAGTCATTTCCTCCAAACTCCCGACTCCCATACTCATCACGTGCTTAAGTTGTACTTCCAAGAAGTACTATGTGAATGAGCACTCTAGGTTGCCGCTCTGAAGTTATCTTGGTGACTACATCGTCGTCTCCCTCGACGATGACTCGTATCAGGTGGTACTTGCACTATGTGTTATCTTACACTTATGGACTTGTGGTTTCTTACCATTTGCCATTGCACCGCTATTTACATAGCCTTTGGCAAACTAAGAATCACATCTAAGTCCCAGAGATTATCCCGGAGTTATACCAAAACTTTCGCTGCCTCTGAGACCGCTATTTGGTTACCCATGGCAGAGTCCGAAAAGCATCGTGCTTATCACTCTTCCATGTTAAAACTCCTTCTCCTTCAATAGTGAAACACATAGCCTGATATCGACTTACACCGGTCCTCATTTGATTAGAAATCTAAGAGAATGTAATCCAAAGGAAATGCTCGTCTGCTTTGTAGTCTAGAACAGTACTTTGAAAGTACTTTTACAGCAGTCGAATATTCCTTTCCAGGATTACCTTGATATCCTCCCACTATGCTTACTGCATAGCCGATATCAGGTTCTCATTTTTAACATTGCATTTATTAGCTTTCCACACTCAAAGCGTAGGAAACTGCTTTTATTGCTTCTATCTCCTTTTTGTGTTCCTAAAACACTTATCCTTAGATAGATGCATTCCATCTCTGAAAGGTAACGAACCTTTCTCGGAATCTTGCATGTTAAAACGAACCATAATCATATATATGTAAGATGTCCAGGAGAAGTACAATGTTCTTTTCTTGAGATCCTAGATCTTAAGAACATGCTCTAACTTCTTCTTTATCTCATATATCGATTTTTCTAGACAACCATCATTTTATGTCTGACAACATCTTTACATTGTTACCAATGATAAAATGTTATCTGCTTAAAACCTCCGAGAAACACCACCTTGTTTCCATCACGTTTCCTATACACACTATTCGTCAATGCCTTTTGATGAATCCATCAAATGGACTATCTCATCAATTCGCAAGTTCCACGATCTCTAGCTTCGTTTCAATCCTTCAATGGATTAACTAAGCTTGTACTCTAAATGATCTTGCCTCTTAGCAATAATCCTTATTGCTTTCCAAGAAGGCACATTTAGATCTAGTACCGCCTCTATGTAGATCCAGGGATTGATTTCATGTATACTAGGTCCAGAGTTCGAAACTCTCTTAGTCTTATGAATATCTCCGGTTGTCAAACAACCTCCCACTACAACGGCATTCCGGTGTATAAACAGTAATAACAGTAGGTGCAGTTAGTGGTGTGTTGGAGTTGTGTACTTAATGTCTAGATTTAAGAAACGGTAAACTCCCGATCATAGCATTTAATCTATTTAATTAATAAACAATTGTTTGCTTTTAATTATTATTAATTAAATATATGCAAATCATAGTCCTAGATTTTATACGTTGTAGTTAGTATGGTGTGTCGGGCCCCACACAGAAGATCATACTATCGGTTACTCGTATTTAATCAAACAGTGGCTCACGACCTAGATGGACCCGGACCAATCCATCGGTATAGTCGTTGTGTGAGAGAGAAAATAATTTGTCTTAATTATTTTATCACACTTGTACACTTGGTGTATTGAGCGGATCGTTGAGATTCATCGATTAGGATTGCCGGCGATAATCGATTCGAGTCTCAGTGTATTTTATTCTTAATCCCCGATATTGTTGCGGGTGAGTATATTCAATATAAGTGACTTTGATTTACCAAAGGAATTAACCGATTTAATTATTGGGTTAATTGCCGGTTAAGTTGGGTCACTATATTTTATATATGGCATGCCGTGAATGATTGACCGGACAGTGTATCCCGGAAGGGTTGATAATATCCCCGAGATGAGTTCATAAGGAATTATTGTGTAAACCTCATGAGTGGATTCGTTCCGCACAATAATTAAGGTTGAATGGTACTAGTCTCGGATTCAAGAGATGAATAAATTAATTAGCAATAAATTAATTTTATTCATGGATATTTAAATCTTAAATACACGGAATAAATAATACTACCAGAGAAATATTATTTGATATAATATGGTTTAATATTGGGAGTGCAATTAATTTATATAGTGGAAAATAAATTAATTAATATTAATGGGAGATTAATAGATTTGGGCTTGGGCTCAATTTAATCATTAATATTAGAAGCCCAATATTCCACCTCCTTTAGATCCCCTACGTAGCCTATAAAAGCACTACATGGTCTTCACTTTTTCATAAGACAAGATTATCATACTTGATATTCTAGAGAGTTGAAGAGGATCCATAAGCTTGGAGGATCGTCGCCCACCCGACGTTCAAGCTAGTGCAAGGAATACGTGGGAAGATCGTAAGGTCATCAACTTAGATTCGTTTCTCCGCACAACGAATTAAAAGGTAAAATCATATACTCCCTTCTATGATTTTATGTGGATTGATTGTGATACATACATGAACGCACGATCCGGGTAAACGTCGAGCTTCGGGGACGGGGATTCGAGATCCCCGGCGAAGTTCGAAGGAGCCCTCGGCTGGGAGCCGAGGGGGTGGCGGTCGGCCGAGGGCACGACCGCCGGCGCGCACCGAGGGAAGGCCGCGGCTGGACGCCGCGGCTAGGGGGCGATCGAACCCTAGTTCGATCGCCGGGGACCGTCGCGGCTTCGCGCCGCGGCTGGTGGTCCCCCCTCCGGTCGGTGGTGGGGGTGAGTCGCCGGACTCACCGCCCGGGGCTGCCGGAGCAGCCCCACGCGATCGATAGCGATCGCGAGCCCCACGGTGGGGCTCGGCTAGGGTTTAGCCGCGGGTTCATCCCGCGGCGATGCTCTTGTCGAGCCCGGTTCTTCGTGGTGTTCGTGATCGGTTTCCGGCGATGGGTTTTCGGTAGGGGTTATCGGTTCCGCAATTTTTGATACCCCGGGATATCGAATTCCGTCAACTGGTATCAGAGCGTTTGGTTTCGTGTTCATGTATGTGTTCAATTGTGTTCTACCTTGCAGGGATTCCGACTATCATGGTTTAATTAATTGTTAATTATTGGTTTAATTAATTGCTATTTAATTTACCATGATTGTTCATTTATTAAACTCTCGGACATGTCGAGATTCGTTTTGTGTGGATGAATGCTTGTAATAGTAAAAATTCGGGGGTTGACCGAATTTAGGATTTATTATTACGTTCTATGTTTTCCGGAAAGTGTATAGGGTCGATTTCATGAATAGAATCGATACCGGAATTGTAAATTTATTTCTTGTAATTTATTTACGTTGGTTCGATGCCGAGACGACCGCCGGAGAACTCATGAGACGAAGAAGACGAAGAGAGGGAGAAAGGACCGAAGGGGTCGATCACCCCATGATCGACCCATGATCGACCAAGGGGAAGGGGGCGTCGCGCCCCTTCGGTCGTGGGCTGTCGCCGGCGACGGTGGCGGCTGGCCGGCTGGAGTGGCGGCGGCGGGTGCTCCCTCCCGGTGGTCGATGGTGGTGGTGGTGGTGGTGCGGGGATCCCCAACCCGTGCTACTCCTACTCCTACCTAGATTCACTTTCCTAATTGATTCGAGTTTTCCTATTTTGAGTATTCCTAAGTTTGGGAACTCTCATGGAGATAGGAAAAGAATTAATTAATATTATTTTATTTCCTTATTCTATTATAGAAGTCTTCTAGATTATTCCAAGTTCTACTTGGAATAGGAATCTAGAGATTTAATAGAATTAGATAGGAAATAATTAATAAGTGAATTAATTTATTTCTATTTGATTATTCCTATTTTATGGGAATTTTCATGGACATGGAAATTAATTAATCTTGGAAAGTAGAAGAGTCCTAATTTATTTTATTTCCTTATTCTATTATAGAAGTCTTCTAGAATATTCCAAGTTTGACTTGGATAGATTATTCTAGAGATTTAATAGAATTAGATAGGAAAATAAATAAATAAAAATATTAATAATATTTAATTTTATTTTTGATTTATTCGATTGACTTAATTTTCGAATTGAGTATCTTTTGGATTTATTAAAAATAAATAGATTTAAATATTGGGATTAATATTCTCGTCACATGGAGCATTCAAGAACGAAGACTGAAGACTAGAAGACGCATACGGAGATGGAATAAAGCCATGATAGTCGGAAAATAATTTTTCTAGCATTATTTTGACTATGTGCTATGTGCTTTATTACTTGTATGCATGCTTATGTGTTTAATTATGCATTAGATAGCGTATCCCTTTGTTATAAAAAGCTAAGTGGGAGCGGGGATGGAAACATTCTCATGGTCTCCATTACTGTTCTCTTGGTAACTCTTATGGACTTTTGAAGTTCGTATAGATGTGTCATTGGAGGAGAATTCTTGTAATTCTTTTTACAAGAGACATTGATTAAGTTTATCAAACAATGCCTAATTTGTCTTTCTGAAACTGACTTCAAGTCGACTCATTCTCACCCCGGGGAGTGGAATGGAGCCAAAGCCACTTGGTCATGTGGATGACACAAATTAGAGATATTCGTACCATTCTTTTAAAGATGGATCGTTTATCTGCTCGGCTCCCTCATTTATGAGAGATAGGGTTGTTCGCATGGTGAATCACTGGTTAGAAACTTCGAGTTTCACTTATGATTCTCCGCGTCTTGATTTATAAAATCGAATGCCTCAAGTAATTGGATGTCAATTGTAAAAATCTTTTGGTGTAGTAAACGTCCACACTATCGTGGCTTGCTGCATTGAATGGGATTTTGGATCGATTGATGTAGACAGTTATAGGAGAAAGTGAAGGTTCATGTATTAGCGTAAACGTCCACACTATCGTGGCTTGCGGTAATATACGAGTCCCAAACAATCTTCTTAGATACTGAGTAATGGTTTACACTTAGGTACGCTCTATAGTATCCTTCCCATCGAAGTAACGCTATAGTGATGTACGACCAAAGCAAATCTAATTACTAAATCATTTGGATGGGTAAACGTCCACACTATCGTGGCTTGCCTTATCTGATGGGATTTTAGATGTGATTAGTGATTTAATGATATTATTTGAGGGAGATAATATCGGATATTAAATTAATTGTTTGTTTAAATGTGCTTATAGGTTTAGAGAATAGCTATGAACCCACTTTCTATGATACTCAAGGAGCATAAGCTCACTGGCCCCAACTATATTGATTGGAAGAGAAATTTAGACATTGTCCTAACTTCGGAGGAGTACAAGTTTGTACTCCATGAAGTGTGCCCTGCTGAGCCCATGGCTGCCTCAACTGATGAGGAAAAACTGACATATCGGAAGTGGAAAAAGGCTGATGAAATGGCTAGGTGCTATATTTTGGCTTCCATGTCAAATGTACTCCAAACCCAACATCAGTCGATGGACACTGCCTATGATATGATGTTTAACCTCAAGGAGATGTTTGGGGAGCAAGATCGTGCGGCAAGGCAAGAAGCCATGAGAGTCCTCATGTCGACTACTCAATCTGAAGGAACGCCCGTTGGGGAGCACGTTCTTAAGATGATGAGTTTGTTGAATGAACTTGAGGTCCTAGGAGCTTCTATTGATGCTGAGACGCAAGTCGACATCATACTCCAGTCTCTGGCCCCTAGTTTTGAGCAGTTTCGTATGAGCTATAATATGGGTAAACTATCTTATACTCTTGCGCAACTCCTGACTGAACTAAAGGCGGCAGAGGGGATCTACAAGAAGGGCAAGTCTCAAGCGCTTGTAGCTACCAAGTCCAAAGGCTTTAAGCCTGGTGGAGGTAGGGGCAAGAAAAGGAAGCAGGCCTGGAAACCCAGTGGTGTCAAGAGGACTGTACCACGAGTGGGGGCTGCAAAGCCAAAGGGTAAGTGCTTCCGATGCAACAAGATGGGACACTGGAAGTCTGAATGTCCTCTCAAAGGTACAAATTTTTCTTTAGTCGTAAAAACATAGTCAGCGGTATTATCTACCAGAATTCTGGTGTGTAGATATGGAACCACTGACGGTATGTGCATTTTTGAATGCAGGGGTTCCAGAAAACCCGGCGACTTAGAGAGGAAGAGTTCGAGTCTACACGGGCAAAGCTGTAGAGGATGCAGCGGTTGCGGTGGAAGACATTTATCTGCTTTAGTAGTTAAATAGGATTTCATTTCAAAGTTATTGCTTTATGTACCCCTTTATTTTAGAAAGAACGTTTTGTTCTGGATTTCTATGAATGGATATTTTATTTCTTTAATCATTGGATGATTTTGATAAGAAATAATGGGATTATCTATTCTGGTACATTAGATAGCAATATATGAATGATAGATCCTAAGTCTACCCCAATGCAACGAACCGTTCTATAACTTGTTTTATTTATTAGATATTTCTTTATCATTATACTTGTGAAATCTTATACTTAGTAGTATTTTCAAATGAGATTCAAATGGTCGAAATTGATTTGATCAATTATAGTTGAAGGAATGGACCTTCCGACCTAAGGATTGAATTTGGAGGATAATACGTCTAAGCAAACCTTTCTGGAAAAAAGGATAGAATTCAGACAAGTATTGGAAATGATTAGATATGCAGACATATGTGTATATTAGAAAGGTACGAGTAATTCTTTCAAGAATACTCAAGTGATGGATTATAATGCTTGATGTGCCATAAAAGCAAAGTGTTTTGACTAGTCAATGGACACAAAGCGATTATGGGGAACCATCAAAGTATATCCATTAGAAGCCTGCGACTCGGTCGCGGAGGCCATCACCTATCTGAATAACGCATAGCATAATCAAAGATTGGGATTCAATCCCAAAGGGGCGCGCCATACACTTACGTGTGAAGATGGTGCGCTGTAAATAAGAAATGAAAAACTAATAGTAAATAGAGCAAGTTGTTCGGAACTACCTATGTTCTATGGATATTCCTAGATACAACCGCATATTAAATATGGTTGTAGGACATCCTAGATGAACGAAGTATTGTGTGTTCTATAGTACTATGAACCAGAGGGACGTCTCGTCCGGTTCATAGAGGAAGACTATCAGATGAACCACAAAGCCTAAAATTGACGTAATACCTTGGAATGAGAAGAAGGACAAAAGACTAGGAACCATCCAAACCGAGTAGAAGTACACCACATACTGCACCTATTGTTATTACTGTTAAACACCGGGACGCCATTGCAGTGGGAGGTTGTTGGACAACCAGGGATATTCATGAGACTAGAGGAGTTCGGACTCTGGATCTAGTAAAGATGAAATCGACCCCTAGATCTGCATAAGGGCAGTACTAGACCTAAATGTGCCTGCTTGGAACAATAAGGTTTATTGTTAAGAGGCTAGATCATTTAGAGTACAAGCTTAGTAAATCCATTTATGGATAGTAACAAAGCTATAAATCGTGGAACTTGCGAATTGATGAGAAAGTCCATTTGATGGATTCATCAAAAGGCATAGACGAAAGGTGTATTAAAGACGTAATGGAAACAAGGTGGTGTTTCTCGGAGATTTTATGTAGATAACATTTCATCATTGGCAACAATGTAAAAGTGTTGTCAGACATAAAATAATGGTTGTCTAAATGAATCGAGATATAAGATTGAGAAGAAGTTAGAGCATGTTCTTAAAATCTTATGATCTAGAGATAAGAACATTGTACTTCTCCTAGACATCTTATACGATTAAGGTTTGTTGTAAACATGCATACTTCTGAGAAAGGTTATTGCCTTTCAGAGACAGAATATACATCTATCTAAAGGGTATGTGTTTGAACACATGAAGGAGATAGATGAGGACAAAGCAGTTTCCTATACTTTGAGTATGGAAAGCTTTGTAAATGCAATGTTGTAAAACAAGAACCTGATATCAACTATGCGGTTTGCGTAGTGGGAGGATATCAAGGTGATCTAGACAAGAGATTTTCGGATGCTGTAATAGTACTTGCAAAGTACTGGATTATTAAGCAAGACGAAATCTTCTTTGATTACAAATTGTCAGATCCAAAAATCAAAGAAAGGACCAGTGAAAGTCGATATCAGGCTATGTGTTCACTTTTAGAAAGAGGTGGAACCATGAAATGAAAGAGTGATAAGCAGGACGCTTCTCAGACTCTCTCATAACCGAATAGCAGCCTCAGAGGCAGCGGAAGTTTTGGTTAGGTTCCGGGATAACCTCTTGACTTGGATATGACTCTTAGTTTACCAAAGGCTATTGGATAGCGGTGCACAGTGAACTAGAAGAGGTCATAAGTCAAAAGTGATGTTAACACATAGAGCAAGTACCACCTGATACGAGTCATCGTCAAGGAGACGACGTAGTAGTCACCAAGATAACTTCAGAGCGGCAACCTAGATTGCTCACTCACATAGTACTTCTCGGAAGTACACTTTAAAGCACGTGATGAGTATGGGAACCGGGAGTTTGGAGGAAATGACTAGACCTTAGTACAAGTGGGAGATTGTTGGAGTTGTGTACTTAATGTCTAGATTTAAGAAACGGTAAACTCCCGATCATAGCATTTAATCTATTTAATTAATAAACAATTGTTTGCTTTTAATTATTATTAATTAAATATATGCAAATCATAGTCCTAGATTTTATACGTTGTAGTTAGTATGGTGTGTCGGGCCCCACACAAAAGATCATACTATCGGTTACTCGTATTTAATCAAACAGTGGCTCACGACCTAGATGGACCCGGACCAATCCATCGGTATAGTCGTTGTGTGAGAGAGAAAATAATTTATCTTAATTATTTTATCACACTTGTACACTTGGTGTATTGAGCGGATCGTTGAGATTCATCGATTAGGATTGCCGGCGATAATCGATTCGAGTCTCAGTGTATTTTATTCTTAATCCCCGATATTGTTGCGGGTGTGTATATTCAATATAAGTGACTTTGATTTACCAAAGGAATTAACCGATTTAATTATTGGGTTAATTGCCGGTTAAGTTGGGTCACTATATTTTATATATGGCATGCCGTGAATGATTGACCGGACAGTGTATCCCGGAAGGGTTGATAATATCCCCGAGATGAGTTCATAAGGAATTATTGTGTAAACCTCATGAGTGGATTCGTTCCGCACAATAATTAAGGTTGAATGGTACTAGTCTCGGATTCAAGAGATGAATAAATTAATTAGCAATAAATTAATTTTATTCATGGATATTTAAATCTTAAATACACGGAATAAATAATACTACCGGAGAAATATTATTTGATATAATATGGTTTAATATTGGGAGTGCAATTAATTTATATAGTGGAAAATAAATTAATTAATATTAATGGGAGATTAATAGATTTGGGCTTGGGCTCAATTTAATCATTAATATTGGAAGCCCAATATTCCACCTCCTTTAGATCCCCTACGTAGCCTATAAAAGCACTACATGGTCTTCACTTTTTCATAAGACAAGATTATCATACTTGATATTCTAGAGAGTTGAAGAGGATCCATAAGCTTGGAGGATCGTCGCCCACCCGACGTTCAAGCTAGTGCAAGGAATACGTGGGAAGATCGTAAGGTCATCAACTTAGATTCGTTTCTCCGCACAACGAATTAAAAGGTAAAATCATATACTCCCTTCTATGATTTTATGTGGATTGATTGTGATACATACATGAACGCACGATCCGGGTAAACGTCGAGCTTCGGGGACGGGGATTCGAGATCCCCGGCGAAGTTCGAAGGAGCCCTCGGCTGGGAGCCGAGGGGGTGGTGGTCGGCCTAGGGCACGACCGCCGGCGCGCACCGAGGGAAGGCCGCGGCTGGACGCCGCGGCTAGGGGGCGATCGAACCCTAGTTCGATCGCCGGGGACCGTCGCGGCTTCGCGCCGCGGCTGGTGGTCCCCCCTCCGGTCGGTGGTGGGGGTGAGTCGCCGGACTCACCGCCCGGGGCTGCCGGAGCAGCCCCACGCGATCGATAGCGATCGCGAGCCCCACGGTGGGGCTCGGCTAGGGTTTAGCCGCGGGTTCATCCCGCGGCGATGCTCTTGTCGAGCCCGGTTCTTCGTGGTGTTCGTGATCGGTTTCCGGCGACGGGTTTTCGGTCGGGGTTATCGGTTCCGCAATTTTTGATACCCCGGGATATCGAATTCCATCATGGTGTACCGCTACTCGGTTTGGCTGGCTTCCAGTCATTATCGTTTTCTCTCTTTTCAGAAGTATCATGTCATTTTGGGCTTGTGGTTCATCTAATAGTCTTCCTCTAAGAACCGGGCGTTAGAACTTATAACGTCCTTCTGGTTCATAGTACTATTGAACACACATCTTTTGTTCTTCTAGGATATTCTACAACCGCATTTGAATGCGCCGTTGTTTCCAAGACATATCCATAGAACATAGGTAGTTCCGTTTAACTCATGCTTTTACTATTTCTATAAGAGTTCCATTTCTTATTTCCGACACACCATCTTACAGAGGACTGTATGGTGTAGTCACTTGGGATCCAATCCCAAGCTCTGATCATAAATCAGAGTCAATCAATTCTAATACTTGTCCGGATCTTATATCTTATATCCATAAAGGATTGCTTAGTCGTATTATCTTCCAAATTAGATTCTTAGGTCGGAAGGTCCACTTCTTCAACTTAATTGATCTTACAATCAATTTTCGACCTTTGAACTTCTTATTTGAATAAATATGACTTAGCATAAGATTCCACAAGTATAAATGATTTAATATAGAAATCTCTTATTAGTAAAACGAGTTATGTATAACGGTTCGTTGCATCGTGGTGGACTCAGGATTCATCATTTATATATTGCTAGCTAATGTACCATAATAGATAATATCATTATTTCTTCTTATAACCATCAAATGATTAAAAGAAATAAAATATCCATTCATTAGAAATCCAGAACAAAGTTCTTTCTAATATGAAAGGTACATAAAAGCAATAACTCAAAATGAAATCCTATAAAATGTCCTCCACTGCAACTGCTGCCTCCTCCACAGCATTGCCCATGTAGACTACGATTTCTTCTTTTCTAAGTCGTCGGGTTTCCTGGAACCCTTGCATTTTAAATGCACATACCGTCAGTGGTTCCATATCTACACACCAGGTTCCGGTAGATAATACCACTGACTATGTTTTACGACTAAAGAAAATTTCATACTTCTTTTGAGAGGATAATCAGACTTCCAGTACCCAGACTGTTTGCATCGAGAACTCTTGCCTCATGGCTTTCTCGTCCCATCTCGTGGTCCAAGTAACTTAGGACCACTGGGATTTATTGCTTTCTTTTCCTTTCCCCCGATTTTTCCCTTAGGTTCAAAACCTTTGGCATTGGCTACAAGAGCTTGCGATTTCCGTCTCAACTCGTCCAAAAAGTCAATCATCTCAGAAACGTGTTTAAGCGTTTCCTCGAAGGACTGGCCTTTATGAGTATCCTCATCGCTTCTTGTCTAGCCGCCTATGTCAATAGGCTCGGGAGGACAAAGCTCACTGAGTACAACCTTGCACTCTTTAACAGTTTGGGTAATGTCTAGGTCTCTATTCCAATCATCACATTTAGGGACCAGTGAGTTTAAAATCCTTAAGTATCACATAAAGTGGGTTCAAAGCCATTTCCTAATCTATGAGCACATATAACAACAAACAATTGATTTAATCTCCGATATTATCTCCCTCAAATAATATCATTAAATCACTAATTACATCTAAAATCCCATCAGGTAAGGCAAGCCACGTTGTGTGGACGTTTACCCACCCAAATGATTTCGCAATTAGATTTGCTTCGGTCATACATCACTTATAGCGTAACCTCGTTGGGAGGAATACTATAACGCGTATCTAAGTGTAAACCATTACTCAGTACTAAAGTAAATCGTTTGGAATTGCTACATTACCGCAAGCCACGTTGTGTGGACGTTTACGACAACTTCACAACTCTTCACAATTTCTTATAACTGTCTACATCAATTAATCCAAAATCCGTCGATATAGCAAGCCACGTTGTGTGGACGTTTACTACACCAAGAGACTTTTATAATTGACTCCCAATTACTTGATTCATTTAATCTTGTAAATCAAGACGCGGAGAATCATAAGTGAAACTCGAAGTTTCTTACCAGTGATTCACCATGCGAACAACCCTATCTCTCATAGAATGAGGGAGCCGAGCAGACAATCGATCTAGTCATCAAATGACATGAAAGTCTCTAATTTGTGTCCTCGACATGACCAAGTGGCTTTGGCTCCATTCCACTCCCCGGGGTGAGAATGAGTCGACTTGAAATCAATTTTGGAAAGACAAATTAGGCATTGTTTGATAAACTTAATCAATGTTTCTCGTAAGAGGAATTACAAGAATTCTCCTCCAATGACTTGTCTATACGAACTTCAAAAGTCCATAAAAGTCAACAAGAGAACAGCAATGGAGACCATGGCAATGTTTCCATTCCCTCTCCCACTTAGCTTTTTATAACAAAGGGATACGCTATCTAATGCATAATTAAATACACATAAGCATAATAACAAACATACATTTCATGCAAGTACGTTCACAAATAATCAAATAATTACTCAAGTAAAATTATTTCTCGACTATTCGTACCTTGATGATTTCCTGCATGCTTGTCTTGAGTCTTCATTCTACGTCTTGAATACTTTGCCGAGCGACGGAAAAATTCTTTGATTCTCATATTTAATTTAATTTTAAATAAAAATCCAAGTTTCCAATTCAAAATAAATTTGAATCAATCTAATGATTTTAAATAAAATACTCCAACTAAATAAAATCAATTCCATTGATTTCCATATTTAATTCTATTTTAAATAAAATCCAAGATTTTCCAATTCAAAATAAATTTTGAATTAATCTAATGATTTTAAATAAAATACTTAAATTAAATAAAATCAATTTTATTAAAATCCATTGATTTCCATATTTAATTCTATTCTAAATAAAATCCAAGATTTTCCAATTCAAAATAAATTTTGAATTAATCTAATGATTTTAAATAAAATACTTAAATTAAATAAAATCAATTTTATTAAAATCCATTGATTTCCATATTTAATTCTATTCTAAATAAAATCCAAGATTTTCCAATTCAAAATAAATTTTGAATTAATCTAATGATTTTAAATAAAATACTTAAATTAAATAAAATCAATATTTTAATAATTTCTCAATCCTATTAAAATTAGATCTCAAGAATCCTAATCAAAATCGAATTTTGATTCTTCTTAAGACTTCTAATCCAAGTAGGTATAGGATATCTAGAGAAACTAGGATTTTATTTCCTAATTTAACTCTCCATCTAATTCCATTATTTAATTCCATAATTAAGAAATCTAATCCAAATAAAATTTGAATTAATTCCAAAATTAAATTAAATAAAATTAGAAAGATTAAATTATTTCCGGAAAGATCGGATTTACCGGGACGAACCGAAACCGAGACTCGCACGAATCTCTCAGTCCATGCCCAGTCGAACCATGAATTTGCAATGGGTAAATCATGTATGAGGTCTAGCCATGCATGCACATCAACGTACAGCACCATGAATCAAATATTCATGTCATGCCATGCACATGAAAGACCCATTCAATTTCAGCACATGCAATTCACGCACCACAATTTACATTGTGTCGGCCGACACCCTGTAAAATCCAGCAGCGCGCAAAAGATTCGATCGTCCTCTTCGGCGAGTCTGTGCACGAGCCCGGTCGATTTCCGGCATGGTGTCTCCTCCGACGATACACGCCATCAACCTCGTCACAGCCCACGCACGAGCAGCCCGCGATCCGAGCTCGACTCAAAACCCGCGTTTGTGATGTCGCCAACACGACCGCCGAGCATAGCCTCCGGCTGCCGGCGAACCACCACCACTGGTGGCTTACGCCGGCACGCCCAGCCGTGCCCCGATCACGTTCAGCACCAGACGCAGCCCGTGCCTCCAGCCACATCCCCGGCAGCCCGCCCGATCAAGAAACCGTCCGCGATGCCGCCAACGCAACCACCGAACGCAGCCGCCGGTTGCCGGCGAACCACCACCACTGGTGGCACACGCCGGCATGCCTAGCCACGTCTAGGTCACGCCCAGCAGCCCGCACAGCCCCTTCGAGCCCAGGTATGCCGCGATCGATCGATCTCGGTTCGATTTTTCGAAAAACCCTCGATTTTAATAATTAATTTTTCCGACAAACACGATTCATACAAGAGAGAAAACATATACGTAGAACAATATATAGCACAATAATTTAACGCAATTAAATTAATCTATGGCCATATACAACGATAATCGATTATCGAAACAATTAACGAAAAACGTAACCGTACGCTCTGACACCAATTGTTGGAATTCGATCACCCGGAGTTGCCGGAATTGCGGAACATGAAAACTCCGATCAAAAACCCGTCGCCGGAGATCACACGAACGCCGACGCACGCGCCGGAGTCCAGCCGAGGAGACCACGCACCCGAAGGCGCGCGGCTGCCCCCAGCCGAACCCCCGCATGCCGCGGGGTTCATGCGATCATCGATCGCATCGTGCGATCGGTCGGGGTGGGGCTGCCCAGCAGCCCCCGCGGCGAGTCCGGCGACTCGCCGCCGCCTGGAGGGGGCCCACCTTCACGGTGGGGAGGGGCGGCACCAGCCCGCACCCTCCGCGATCGATCCATGCGATCGATCGCATGCCCTCGGCCCAGCCGAGGGTCTATCCCTCTCGCCCCTTCGAAACCCTAGGCGGCGATTGCCGTGGTCCGGCGATCCAAGATTGCCACCACGCGTTCGTCGTCTAATCTGGGGCTCGATCCTTGGATCTTGTTTTTCGATAATTGATTTCAATAAGAATTAAATAGCGGAAATATTTAATTCACCTTTCGATTCGTTGTGCGGAGAAACGAGATCTTATGATGACCTTGAGATCTTCCGACGTATTCCTTGCACTAGCCCGGACGTCGTGTGGGCGACGATCTACCGAACTCCATGGATCCTCCTCTCTATTTTCTCTCTCTAGAATTGTGATCTTCAAGTTATGAGAATAGAGAAGACCATGTAGTGCTTTTATAGGCTACGTAGGGGATCTTAAGGAGGTGGAATATTGTGCTTCCAATATTGAAGATTAAATTGAGCCCAATGCTCAAGTCCATTAATCCTTATCAATATTAATTAATTTATTTTCCACTATATAAATTAATTGCACTCCCAATATTAAACCATATTATATCAAATAATATTTCTCCGGTAGTATTATTTATTCCGTGTATTTAAGATATAAATATCCATGAATAAAATTAATTTATTGCTAATTAATTTATTCATCTCTTATATCCGAGACTAGTACCATTCAACCTTAATTATTATGCGGAACGAATCCACCTGCAGGGTTTACATAATAATTCCTTATGAACTCATCTCGGGGATATTATCAACCCTTACGGGATACACTTTCCCGTCAAGTATTCACGGCATGCCATATATAAAATATAGTGACCCAACTTAACCGGTAATTAACCCAATAATTAAATCGGTTAATTCCTTTGGTAAATCAAAGTCACTTATATTAAATATACACACCCGCAATAGTATCGGGGATTAAGAATAAAATACTCAGAGACTTAAATCGATTATCGCCGGCAATCCTAATCGATAAATCTCAAGCAGATCCGCTCAATACACCAAGTGTACAAGTGTGATAAAATAATTAAGATAAATTATTTTCTCTCTCACACAACGACTATACCGATGGATTGGTCCGTGTCCATCTAGGTCGTGAGCAACTGTTTGATTAAATACGAGTAACCGATAGTATGATCTTCTGTGTGTCCATACAACACCATACTAACTACAACGTATAAAATCCAGGACTATGATTTGCATATATTTAATTATAAATAATTAAACGCAAATAATTGTTTATTTAATTAAATAGATTAGTGGCAATGGATCGTGAGTTTCCGTTACTTAAATCTAGACATTAAGTACACAACTCCAACAATCTCCCACTTGTACTAAGGTCTAGTCATTTCCTCCAAACTCCCGACTCCCATACTCATCACGTGCTTAAGTTGTACTTCCAAGAAGTACTATGTGAATGAGCACTCTAGGTTGCCGCTCTGAAGTTATCTTGGTGACTACAGCGTCGTCTCCCTCGACGATGACTCCTATCAGGTGGTACTTGCACTATGTGTTATCTTACACTTATGGACTTGTGATTTCTTACCATTTGCCATTGCACCGCTATTTACATAGCCTTTGGCAAACTAAGAATCACATCTAAGTCCCAGAGATTATCCCGGAGTTATACCAAAACTTCCGCTGCCTCTGAGGCCGCTATTTGGTTACCCATGGCAGAGTCCGAAAAGCATCGTGCTTATCACTCTTCCATGTTAAAACTCCTTCTCCTTCAATAGTGAAACACATAGCCTGATATCGACTTACACCGGTCCTCATTTGATTAGAAATCTAAGAGAATGTAATCCAAAGGAAATGCTCGTCTGCTTTGTAGTCTAGAACAGTACTTTGAAAGTACTTTTACAGCAGTCGAATATTCCTTTCCAGGATTACCTTGATATCCTCCCACTATGCTTACTGCATAGCCGATATCAGGTTCTCGTTTTTAACATTGCATTTATTAGCTTTCCACACTCAAAGCGTAGGAAACTGCTTTTATTGCTTCTATCTCCTTTTTGTGTTCCTAAAACACTTATCCTTAGATAGATGCATTCCATCTCTGAAAGGTAACGAACCTTTCTCGGAATCTTGCATGTTAAAACGAACCATAATCATATATATGTAAGATGTCCAGGAGAAGTACAATGTTCTTTTCTTGAGATCCTAGATCTTAAGAACATGCTCTAACTTCTTCTTTATCTCATATATCGATTTTTCTAGACAACCATCATTTTATGTCTGACAACATCTTTACATTGTTACCAATGATAAAATGTTATCTGCTTAAAACCTCTGTGAAACACCACCTTGTTTCCATCACGTTTCCTATACACACTATTCGTCAATGCCTTTTGATGAATCCATCAAATGGACTATCTCATCAATTCGCAAGTTCCACGATCTCTAGCTTCGTTTCAATCCTTCAATGGATTAACTAAGCTTGTACTCTAAATGATCTTGCCTCTTAGCAATAATCCTTATTGCTTTCCAATCTAGACATTAAGTACACAACTCCAACAATCGCCTGCCTAGGGTTTCGGCCGAGCGCGCAAGGGGCGAACCCCGGGTGGGAGCCGGGGTGCGATCGATCATGCGATCGATCGCTGGCAGCGGGGCTGGGCCCCGCGACGGCCTGCTGGAGGCGGGCCGACCACCCCATGCGGCGGCGACTCGCCGGACTCGCCGCGAGGGCTGCTGGGCAGCCCCATCGATCACGATGATCGACGCGATCATCGATCGCGTGAAGCCCTAGCCGCGGGGGCTCGGCTGGGCGTGCGTGCGTGGCTTCGGCCACGTCTTGCGTTCGGTCGTGCTCCGGTGCGTGCAACGGTGTTCATGTGATCTCCGGCGAATGGTTTTTGATCGGGTTATTGTTTCTGCAAATTTTAATAGCCCGGGATATCGAATTCCAACACTCACTGAGTACCATCTTGTACTCAGCAAAAGTCTGGGTAATGTCTAATTCTCTATTCCATCCAACACAGTATGGAACCAGTGCGTTAAATTCCTTGAGTATCACAGAAAGTGGATTCATAGCTATTCTCTAAACCTATAAGCACATAAACAAATAATCAATTTAATTTCCGATATTATCTCCCTCAAATAATATCATTAAATTACTAATCACATCTAAAATCCCATCAGATATGGCAAGCCACGTTGTGTGGACGTTTACCTATCCAAATGATTTAGTAATTAGATTTACTTTGGTCGTACATCGATTATAGCGTTACTTCGTTGGGAAGGATACTATAACGCGTACCTAAGTGTAAACCATTTACTCAGCATTAAGGTGAATCGTTTGGAATGGCTACATTACCGCAAGCCACGTTGTGTGGACGTTTACGATAACTTCACAATACTTCACAATTCCCTATAACTGTCTACATCAATTATTCCAAAATCCCATTCAGTATAGCAAGCCACGTTGTGTGGACGTTTACTACACCAAAACGATTTTTATAATTGACTCCCAATTACTTGAGACACTTAATCTTGTGAATCAAGACGTGGTAAATCATAAGTGAAACTCGAAGTTTCTTACCAGTGATTCACCATGCGAGTGACCCTATCTCTCATAGAATGAGGGAGCCGAGCAGACAATCGATCCAAAGATACGAAAGTCTCTAATTTGTGTCATCCACATGACCAAGTGGCTTTGGCTCCATTCCACTCCCCGGGGTGAGAATGAGTCGACTTGAAGTCAGTTTCAGAAAGACAAATTAGGCATTGTTTGACAAACTTAATCAATGTCTCTTGTAAGAGGAATTACAAGAATTCTCCCCCAA
Organism: Euphrasia confusa; assembly: GCA_954870475.1. NCBI lineage: Eukaryota > Viridiplantae > Streptophyta > Magnoliopsida > Lamiales > Orobanchaceae > Euphrasia > Euphrasia confusa. Next base: position 26,291,088 of record OX940964.1, read on the forward strand.
TGACTTATCTATATGAACTTCAAAAGTTCATAAAAGTCACCAAGAGAACAACAATGGAGACCATGGGTATTGTTTCCAATCCCTCTCCCACTTAGCTTTTTACAATAAAGGGATACGCTATCTAATGCATAATTAAATACACATAAGCATGCATACATGAAATGAAAGCACATAAATATTATCACATAGTCAAAATAATACTAGAATATTATTTTCCGACTATTGTGGCTTTATTCCATCCTTGTACGCATCTTCTAGTCTTCAGTGTTCGTTCTTGAATGCTCCATGTGACGAGAATATTAATTCCAATATTTAAATCTATTTATTTTTAATAAATCCAAAAGATACTTAATTCGAAAATTAAGTCAATCGAATAAATCAAAAATAAAATTAAATATTATTAATATTTTTATTTATTTATTTTCCTTTCTAATTCTATTAAATCTCTAGAATTCTATCCAAGTCAAACTTGAAACATTCTAGAAGACTTCCATAATAGAATAAGGAAATAAAATAAATTAGGACTCTTCTACTTTCCAAATTAATTAATTTCCATGTCCATGAAAATTCCCATAAAATAGGAATAATCAATTAGGAAATAAATTAATTCCAAATTAATTATCTTCCTTATCCATGAGAGTTCCCATAAATAAGAACACTCATAAGGAATAAATTAATTCCAATTTAATTCTTTTCCTATTCCATGAGAGTTTCTAAAAATAAGAACACTCAAAATAGGAAAACTGAACTAAATTAGGAAAGTGAATCTCGGTAGGAGTAGCACGGGTTGGGGATCCCCGCACCACCCCCACCGATCGACCACCAAGGGGAGAGCTGCCGCCGCCACCACCCCAGCCGGCCAGCCACCACCCGCCGGCGGCAGCCCACGGCCGAGGGAGGCGTCGCCCCCTCCCACTCGATCGATCGCATGGGGTCGATCATGGGGATGATCGACCCCGGTCCTTCCCTCTCATCATCTCCTTCGTCACACCTCGTTCTCCGGCAATCGTTTCAACATCGAACCAACGTAAAATAAAATTACAAATTTAAATTACAATTCCGGTATCGATTCTACTTTCCGGAAAAACAAGAACAATAATTTTATAAATCCTAAATTCGGTCAACCCCCGAATTTTTTCTATTACAAGCATTCATCCACACAAAACGAATCTCGACATGTCCGAGAGTTTAATAAAAATTATGACAATAATTAACAAATAATTAACAAGCCATAATAGTCAGAATCCCTGCAAGGTAGAACACAAAATCGAACATATACATGAACTAGAACCAACGCTCTGATACCAATTGTTGGAAATCGATATCCCGGGGTTAACGGAATTGCGGAAAACATAACCCCGACCGAAATCCCATCGCCGGAAAACACGCGAACCACCGTACGACGCTGGAGCTCGACGAGAGCATCACAGTGGGCGAACCCACGGCTAACCCTAGCCGAGCCCCCGCCGCAAGGGGGGCTCGCGATCAAGCGTGTGATCGCCGGGGATGCACGCGCATCCCCGTGGGGCTGTTCGGAACAGCCCCCGGCGGTGAGTCCGACGACTCACCGCCATCACTGGTGGAAGGGGGGTCCGCCCGGCGGACAGCCACGGCGCCAGCCCGTGGCTCCCCCAGCGATCGACCCTAGGTCGATCGCGTGCCCCGGCTCCAGTCGGGGGTCCTTCCCGTCGCGCTCGGCGATCGAGCCCTAGGGCTTCGATCGCCACCCCTCGGCTCCCAGCCGAGGGTGTTCTCGATGTCCACGGGGATGTCGACCTCGCGGTCCATCCCCATCCGCGGAATCGTTCGTTACCCGGATCTTCGTTCATGTATATATCACGATTTAATTCACATAAAATCATAGAGGGGGTTGAACGATTTTACCTTTGATCTCGTTGTGCGGAGAAACGAGATTGATTTGAAGACCTTCGGATCTTCCTACGTATTCCTTGCACTAGCTTGAACGTCGTGTGGGCGACAATCCTCCAAGCTTATGGATCTCCTTCACAACTCTCTAGAACTATCAACTAATGATATTCTTGTCTTGTAGGTGTGTTCTAATTGTGAAGACCATGTAGTGCTTTTATAGGCTACGTAGGGGATCTAAAGGAGGTGGAATATTGGGCTTCCAATATTAATGATTAAATTGAGCTCAAGCCCAAATCCATTAATCCATTAATATTAATTATATGATTAATTCCACTATATAAATATAATTGCACTCCCATTATTCACCATATTATATCAAATAATATTCTCTCCGGTAGTATTATTTATTCCATTGTTTAAGATATAAATATTCATGAATGAAATTAATTTATTGCTTAATTAATTTATTCATCTCTTATATCCGAGACTAGTACCATTCAACTTTAATTATTATGCGGAACAAATCCACTCATGAGGTTTACATAATAATTCCTTATGAACTCATCTCGGGGATATTATCAACCCTTTCGAGGACACATTTTCCCATCAAGAATTCACGGCATGTCATACATAAAATACCGTGACCCAACTTTACCGGTAATTGATCGGTTATTCTAATCAATCAATTCCTTTGGAAAATCAAAGTCACTAATATTAAATGCACACACCCGCAATAATATCATGGATTGAGAATAAAATACTCAGATATTTAAATCGATTATCCAAGGCAATACTAATCGATAAATCTCAAGCGATCCGCTCAATACACCAAGTGTACAAGTATGACAAAATAATCAAGACCAATTATTTTCTCTCTCATACAACGACTATACCGATGGATTAATTCTTGTCTATCTAGGTCGTGAGCTACTCTTTGATTATATACGAGTGACTGATAGTATGATCTTCCGTGTGACGACGCATTCCATACTAAATACAACGTATATGATCCAGAACCATATTTGCATTTATTTAATTATAAATAATTAAAAGCAAACGATTATTTATTTAATTAGATTAAATACTATGACCGGGAGTTTACGATACTTAAATCTAGACATTAAGTATACAACTCCATCACTAGCAATATATAAATGATGAATCCTGAGTCCACCACAATGCAACGAACCATTTTATATAACTCGTTTTACAAATAAGAGATTTCTTTATTAAATCATTTATACTTGTGGATTCTTATGCTAAGTCATATTTATTCAAATAAGAAGTTCAAAGGTCGAAAATTGATTGTAAGATCAATTAAGTTGAAGGAGTGGACCTTCCGACCTAAGAATCTAATTTGGAAGATAATACGACTAAGAAATCCTTTATGGATATAAGATATAAGATCCGGACAAGTATTAGAATTGATTGACTCTGATTTATGATCAGAGCTTGGGATTGGATCCCATGAGACTACACCATACAGTCCTCTGTAGGATTGGTGTGTCGGAAATAAGAAATGGAACTCTTATAGAAATAGTAAAAGCATGCGTTCAACGGAACTACCTATGTTCTATGGATATGTTTTGGAAACAACGGCGCATTCAAATGTGGTTGTAGAATATCCTAGAAGAACAAAAGATGTGTGTTCGATAGTACTATGAACCAGAAGAACGTTATAAGTTCTAATGCCCGGTTCCTACACTTTGAGTGTAGAAAGCTTAATAAATGCAATGTTGAAAACAAGAAACTGATATCGGCTATGCGTTTAGCATAGTGGGAGGATATCAAGGTAATCTTGAAAAAGAATATTCGACTGCTGTAATGAACATTTAAAGTACTTTCGAAGTACTAGAAACTATGTTCTGGATTACGGAGCAGACGAGCATTTCCTTTGGATTACATTCTCTTAGATTTCTAATCGAATGAGGACCGGTGTAAGTCGATATCAGGCTATGTGTTTCACTATTAAAGGAGGAGGAGCTTTAACATGGAAGAGTGATAAGCACGACGCTTTTCGGACTCTGCCATGGGTAACCAAGAATAGCAGCCTCAAACGCAGCGGAAGTTCTGGTGTTGCTCTGGGACAACCTCTGGGACTTAGATGTGATTCTTAGTTTGCCAAAGGCTATGTAAATAGTGGTGCGATGGCAAATGGTAAGAAATCACAAGTCCATAAGTGTAAGATAACACATAGAGCAAGTACCACCTGATTCGAATCATCGTCAGGGAAGACGACGCTGTAGTTACCAAGATAACTTCAGAACGACAATCTAGATTGCTCTGTCACAAGGCACTTCTTGGAAGTGCATATTAAGCACGTGAAGAGCATGGGAGTCGGGAGTTTGGAGGAAATGACTAGACCTTAGTATAAGTGGGAGATTGATGGACTTGTATACTTAATGTCTAGATTTAAGTGATATGAACTCCCGATCCATTGCCACTGATCTATTTAATTAAATAAACAATTATTTGCGTTTAATTATTTATAATTAAATATATGCAAATTATAGTCCGAGATTATATACGTTGTAGTTAGTATGGTGTGCGACGTCACACGGAAGATCATACTATCGGTTACTCGTATATAATCGAACAGTTGCTCACGACCTAGATGGACACGGACCAATCCATCGGTATAGTCGTTGTGTGAGAGAGAAAATAATGTGTCTTGATTATTTTATCACACTTGTACACTTGGTGTATTGGGCGGATCGCTTGAGATTTATCGATTAGGATTGCCTTGGATAATCGATTTAAATCTCAGTGTATTTTATTCTTAATCCCCGATACTATTGCGGGTGTGTATATTTAATATAAGTGACTTTGATTTTCCAAAGGAATTGACCGGTTTAATTATTGGGTCAATTACCGGTTAAGTTGGGTCGCTATATTTTATATATGACACGCCGTGAATTCTTGACGGGAAAGTGTACCCCGTAAGGGTTGATAATATCCCCGAGATGAGTTCATAAGAAATTATTATGTAAACCCTGCAGGTGGATTTGTTCCGCATAATAATTAAGGTTGAATGGTACTATTCTCGGATATAAGAGATGAATAAATTAATTAGCAATAAATTAATTTTATTCATGGATATTTATATCTGAAATACACGGAATAAATAATACTACCGGAGAGAATATTATTTGATATAATATGGTTTAATATTGAGAGTGCAATTAATTTTATATAGTGGAAAATAGAATTAATTAATATTTATGTAACGAACTTTAGAAAGAATTTAATTTCGGTTTCTAAGTTAATAATGAATGGATATTCTGTTTCTTTTGATCACTCCGTGGTCATAAGAAGGAATAGTGAAGTTATCTGTTCTGGTACATTGATAGACGATTTATATGTACTAAATCCTGATTCTTCCACGGTGCAACGAACCGAGAGTAATAACACATCTACGAACACCAATAAGAGAAAGGAACCTTCTAAAATGAATCAATTATACTTGTGGCATCTAAGGCTAGGTCATATAAACTCAAATAGACTTCAAAGGTTGAAAGCTGATGGTTTGATCAGCGATGTTGAAGGAGAGGACCTTCCAACCTGCGAATCCTGTTTAGAGGGAAAAATGACCAAGCGTCCTTTTTCTGGTAAATGACAACGAATCGAAGGTATAAAATCGTAAAACACCCTTGATGATTTTATTCGATAATTATTGAAAATACCGTAGAACCAAGATCCGAGGACGAACCCCGGAACGAGGACGAACCGGGCGGTGGTGGTGAAACCACTGGACCGCCGTGACTCGAGGTCTCCGTGGGGATCGAATCAATCACGCCCCGACTGAACCGGGGACGTGCGCGTCGAAGGACCCCAGCCCACGGCTGGGGGTGAGATCGAACCTAGGGTTCGATCGCAGGGGTGGCGGGCTGGTGCCGCCGCAGCTCGCTGGGCGAGCCGCCCCCTCCTCCGACGGCGGTGAGTCGCCGGACTCACCGCGGGGCTGCTTTGAGCAGCCCATCGATCGCATGGAGCGATCGATTTCATCGATCGTGAACTCCGCCCATGCGGGGGTTCGGCTGGGCCTGGGGGCGATCGCGCGCCTTCGGGTGCGTGGTTTCCTCGGTTGGAATCCGGCGCGTGCGGTGGTGTTCGTGTAATCTCCGGCGAAGGTTTTTGATCGGGTTATTGTTTCCGCAAATTTTTAATAGCCCGGGATATCGAATTCCAACATCATGTTGGTGTTGGAGTACATTTGACATAGAAGCCAAAATATAACACCTAGCTATTTCATCAGCCTTTATCCACCTCCTATAATCCGCCTTTTCCACATCTGTCGAGACATTCGTGGGTTCGAGAGGACATGCATCCTGGAGTACAAACTTGTACTCCTCAGCAGTCAGGACAATGTCCAGATTTCTCTTCCAATCAATGTAATAGGGGCCAGTGAGTTTATTCTCCTTAAGTATCACAGAAAGTGGGTTCATAGTCATTCCTAACCTATGAGCACATATAACAACCAAACAATTTAATACCGATATTATCTTCCTTCAATAATATCATTAAATCACTAATCACATCTAAAATCCCATCAGATATGGCAAGCCACGTTTGTGTGGACGTTTACCTATCTGAACGATTTCGCAATTAGATTTGCTTCGGTCGTACATCTTATAGCGTTACTTCGTTGGGAAGAATACTATAAAGCGTACCTAAGTGTAAACCATTACTCAGCACTAAAGTGAATCGTTTGGAACTGCTACGTTACCACAAGCCACGTTAATGTGGACGTGTACGATAACTCACAATCCTTCACAATTCCTTATAACTATCTACATCAATTAATCCAAAATCCCATTCAGTATAGCAAGCCACGTTTCTGTGGATGTTTACTACACCAAAAGATTTTTATAATTGACATCAAATTACTTGAATCATTTAATCTCATTAATCAAGATGTGGTGAATCATAAGTGAAAACTCGAGGTTTCTAACCAGTGATTCACCATGCAATCAACCCTATCTCTCATAGAATGAGGGTGCCGACCAGACAATCGATCTAGTCATAGAATGACAGGAAAGTGTCTAATTTGTGTCCTCAACATGACCAAGTGGCTTTGGAAAGTCAGTTTCAGAAAGACAAATTAGGCATTGTTTGATAAACTTGATCAATGGATCTCTTAAGAGGAATTACAAGAATTATCATCCAATGACTTACCTATATGCACTTCAAAAGTCCATAAAAGTCACCAAGAGAACAAAAATGTAGACCATGGTATTGTTTCCAATCCCTCTCCCACTTAGCTTTTTACAATAAGGGATACGCTATCTAATGCATAAATAAATACACATAACCATGCTGATGAGCCATATTTTTTGGCTCATTTTTAGGTTTTTAGAGTCAAGTATATCGAGTCTTTAGTTGTTTTTACTTTTACTGGTGTCTAGGAGGGCACATTTTGGGTACTTGGGCAAGTTATGCAGGTGGGCAGGAAAAGGAGCAGAAAGAGGAGCGCACTGTGTGAAAGAGGAAAGGAAATCACCTTCCTGGTCAAGAGCACTCGTTGAGCAAGCCAGACTGACGAAAAGGTCCAAGTGGAGTTGATCAAGCAACCAGGACGTCAGCAGGTGGAGCAAGACTTGAGTCCTACCAAGAACCGCACATGGTCCGCTACCTCAATCAGTCAGAGAAAAAAGCACATGGGCAAGACGTTGGGCATGCGGTGTACCAGAAGTCCTGAAATTTGCGGAGTCTTCAAAGGAAACCAGATTCAAACTACAATCCAAGTAGGAGTCTCGTCCGCGCTTGGAGGTATTTTCCCCCACACGTCTCTAATCAATTAAGCCCGTCTATTTAAGAAGAAGCGGCTGATGAAGAAAAACAACATATGAGCAGCGAAGAACAAGGAGCGAAACCCTACCTGACCGGTGAAGACGACGACAACCGCGTGAGCAACCAAACTCGCCGGCGTTTATTTCTTGTTAAGCCCTCGTGCCAGAAACAATTTCTTTATGTTTTATGCTTTTGATTTCCGTACTTAGTTTTATTTTCTTGTTGAACAATTTCCCGTTTTAATGCATAATATAGTTCGTCGTAATCCCTTTGTTTTATTTTTGTTTTTAATTATGTTAAGTAGCTAATCTGTATGTATCTGGGCTAAGACAGAACCTGACCAAACCCTAGACGCGATCTGCCGGTAGGCTTAGTGAAGACAGCAACTACCTGAGTTTTGTTCCCGATTCAACAGGGTAGTATAATTGAGCATGTTAGGGACTTGGTCAATTCTATAGTGACCAGTGGGAACCCCGACTTGCCTAACACAGGAGTACGTGGATCAACGCGACCGGGAGACTGGGCGTCCGCGAAGTACAAAATGTTGCTGGAGATGTGGTCGTATGACTTGGGTCTGTACAGGCATGCTATTGGCCATTCCAGGTTTGCTTGGAGGATGAAGGCGACTCGATCAACTTAGACTCATGCGGTCACATAGTGTCGAATTGGTCAATGTCAGGAGACCTATTGAGAGAGATCTAATAGGACTTAAACATAAGAGCGAATGAGAGTTCGGGGTATTAATATGCGTGAAATTATAGGGATGTTAATACTGGGATCTATAACTGGAAGACAAAACTGTTAGCAAAATGATATACGTACCAATGATCGGCAGCACTAGGTCAAGGGGGTAGTCAGGGGAGTCGATGCCTGGATACTTTTATTTATTATTTGATTTCTTATCTGTTAGTTAATTCTGTTAATTGCTCAGTCTGTTAGTTTTTACATTCAATAGTAATAGGTAGTCAAGTTACATGCTAGTTTATTTTTCCTTTAAGTTATTTTTTATTTTTCAGTCAAGTAAACACGGTGACCACGGTTCGGCAGTGGCCAACTGCTTTCCAAAACAAACCTTCTCAAACGTGACAACCCAATTGAGCAATAAAAGCCGGAAAAACTATAAGCTAAATCGCCTCCTCGTGGGATCGACCCTATACTTGATGCTAGTACTTGTGCTAGTTATTAAGTTTAGGACTTATAAATATTATTTTTGCGCTACTCCACGATGCTCGCGTCACATGCATACATGAAATAAAGCACATAGAATATTATCACATAATCAAAATAAAACTAGAATATTATTTTCCGACTATTATGGCTTTATCGCATCCCCGTACGCATCTTCTAGTCTTCAGTCTTCGTTCTTGAATGCTTCCATGTGATGGAAATATTAATTCTAATATTTAAATCTATTTATTTTTAATAAATCCAAAAGTTACTTAATTCAAGAATTAAGTCAATCGAATAAATCAAAAATAAAATTAAATATTATTAATATTTTTATTATTTTTATTTTCTTTTTCTAATCCATTAAATCTCTAGAATCCTATCCAAGACCCGCATGGAATATTCTAGAAGATTTCTATCATGAAATAAGGAAATAAAATAATTTAGGACTCCTAAACTTTCTAAATGAATTCTCTTCCTAATCCATGAATATTCTCAAAAATATGAATAATCAATTAGGAAGACCAATTTAATTCTTTTCCTAATCCATGAAACTTCCAAAAAAATAGGAATAATCAATTTAGGAAAACCGAATCAATTAGGAAAGTTGGATCTTTGTGGAAGAGCACGAGATCACGAAGACTCCGCGCCCCCACCACCATCGCCGGCCAAGGAGCACCGCCGCCGCCCAGCCCAGTTGCCCCGCGACTTCGCGGCCGAGAGGCCCCGCGGGCAGCCCCCTCGCCTTCGATCGATCATCGGGGATCAGCTATGGGGATTGCCGGTCCGAGTCCTCCATCTCTTTCGTCTCCTCCGTCACATCGTATTCTCCGGCGGTCGTTTCTCCATCGAACCAACGTAAAATAAATTACATAATTTAATTACACTATACGGTATCGATTCTATAAATGAAATCGACTCTATAAAATTTCCGGAAAAACAAACGAATAATAATAAACCTAAATTCGTTCAACCCCAGATTTTTTATTATTACAAGCATTCACCTCACAAAAAACGAATCTCGACACGTCCGAGAGTTTAATAATCATGAACAACATTATGACATTAATTATTAAAAATTAAATATAGTTGTAATAGTCGGAAACCCTGCAAGGTAGAACAATTATATTGCATATACACATGAACTAGAATCAAAGCTCTGATACCAATTGTTGGAAATCGATATCACGGGGTTGTCGATAAACGCGGAAAAAAAAATCCGACCGAAATCCCCGATCGCCGGAGAACAACCTCGAACCAACGCACGAGTCGGAGCCCGGCCGAACACAGCATCGCGGGCGAACCCGCGGCTGCCCAGCCGAGCCCCTGTACGGGGCTCGCGATCGCTCTCGTAGCGATCGTTGGGGATGCACGAGGCATCCACGGGGCTGCTCGCAGCAGCCCCGCAGCGGGTCGTCGAACCCGCTGCTCGCGGGGGGTGAACCCCGTATGCCTCCGCTGCGGGAACTCCCGCAGCACGTACGGGGTTGCGGTGGGGAAACCCGCAGCTCACCCGCGATCGAGCCCTAGGCTCGATCGCACCCCTCAGCTCCAGCCGAGGGTTCCTCGCGTCGATCCCGACGGGGATATCTAGACCAGCGGCGGTCCGGTGGTCTACGACCACCACCGCTCGGTCTATCCTCGTCCCCGGTTTCGTCCCTAGAATCTTTGTTCATGTGTATACGCGATAATTAATGTTTAAAATCATAAGAGGGTTTTCATGATTTTACCTTTGTTCTCGTTGTCCGGAAAAATGAGATCTTTGAAGACCTTGAGACCTTCCCACGTATTCCTTGCACTATCTTGAACGTCGAAGTGGGCGACGATCCTCCAAGCTCTATGGATCTCCTTCACGAACTCTCTAGACTAATCTAGTATGATTATCTTGTCTTTTTCTTGTTATGAATTGTGAAGACCGTGTAGTGCTTTTATAGGCTACGTAGGAGACCTTAAGGAGGTGGAATGTTGGGCTTCCAATAGAAATAATTAAATTGAGCCCAAGCCCAAGTCTATTAATTTTTCTATTAATTATATTTAATTCCACTATATAAATATAATTGCACTCCCAATATTATACCATATTATATCAAATAATATTTTCTCCGGAGTATTATTTATTTTGTGCGTTTAAGATAAAAATGTCCATGAATAAATAATATTTATTGCTAATTAATTTATTCATCTCTTTATCCGAGAATAGTATCATTCAACCTTAATTATTATGCGGAACAAATTCACTCATGAGGTTTACATAATAATTCCTTATGAACTCATCTCGGGGATATCATCAACCATTTCGAGGACACATTTTCCCGTCAAGAATTCACGGCACGCCATACATAAAATACCGTGACCCAATTTTGCCGGTAATTGACCGGTTATTCTAATCAGTCAATTCCTTTGGAAAATCAAAGTCACTAATATTAAATGCACACACCCGCAATAATATTAGGGATTTAGAATAAAATACTATGAGATTTATATCCACTCGTCGATCGAAGGGAGAACGAGAATGTTATTATTGCAAGAAGAAGGGCCATATCATGAAAGATTGTCCGAGATTAAAGGATAAGAATCGCGATGACGATTCTGTTAATCAGAGCAGCAAACCGAAGGTCGGTATTGCGGAAGAATATTATGGAGATCTTCTTATGGCATCTGATATTGGATCACGATCGTGCGATGAGTGGATTTTGGATTCCGGATGCTCATATCATATGTGTCCCTTTAAGGGTTGGTTTGATACATATGATGTCGTGGCTGTCAAAGTTGGGCCAGTATACACCTTAAAAGGCCTTGTTAAGGTGATAAGGTAATCCAACTTATATTTGAGCTTTAGGATCAATTTCCAACCGATGGGGGATACTTAACACGTCCCCTCACGAGTAGGCTCGGTTTTGGCTCTACTCGTGGATATAGTGCCATCTTTGGGCAAGCCGGAAATTTCATCGGCTGGGGCTCCATCATCGTGTTGGGCCTGCTCTGATACCATGTCAGAAATATACTTCGTGCCTTTCATATTGATTTGTATCCAATATATATACAGAGTTCCTAAAGTAATCAATCCTATGATTACGGGATACACATTCCTAATAAGGTGGGAATGATATCAATCCTATCACTAATAGATGTATACAATATACAAAATATACGGAACTATATATACATAAATAACTTATTCTAACACTCTCCCACAGTCGAAACGGGAGGAAGACGGACGTTTAGGCTGGTTCGAAACTCATCAAATAATATCAGTGGTAGGCCCTTAGTAAATATGTCTGCAATCTGAAAACGAGACGGAACGTGCAATACTCGAACTTGGCCACGAGCCACTTTTTCACGAACAAAATGGATGTCCATCTCTATGTGTTTAGTTCGTTGATGTTGAACCGGATTACCTGAAAGATATATGGCACTCACATTGTCACAATACACTAGTGTAGCTTTGTGAACGGGACAATGAAGTTCCAATAGTAAGTTACGTAACCAACATGATTCAGCAACAACATTTGCTACACCACGGTACTCGGCCTCGGCACTTGAACGAGATAGAGTGGGCTGCCTTTTTGAGGACCAAGAGATTAAATTATCACCTAAAAACACACAGTAGCCCGAAGTAGAACGACGTGTATCAGGACACCCACCCCAGTCGGCATCCGTATAAGAGAGGAGAGTGGATGTCGTAGACGGAGTAAGATGTAACCCGAGAGTGAGAGTACCCTGAAGGTATCGAATGATCCGTTTCAAGGCATTCATATGGGTCACCATTGGGTTATGCATAAATAGACAAATCTGTTGGACAGCATACGAAATATCGGGTCTCGTAAATGTGAGATACTGTAAGGCACCAGCAAGGCTGCGATACAAGTGTGGGTCATCGAAGGAGATCGAGGATGTGGCACTCAATTTAGACTTCGTATCAACAGGAGTAGAAGCCGGTTTGCAAGATGACATGCCGGCCCGACGAATAATCTCCTCTGTATACTTGCGCTGGGAAAGAAATAAGCCTGTAGTAGAGCGAGTAACTGCTATGCCCAAAAAATAGCTTAAAAGACCCAAATCTTTCATAGCAAATTCTGTGCCGAGAAGAGACATAATTGATTTACGGAGAGAATCACTGGAGGCCGTCAAAATAATATCATCAACATAAAGGAGTATATAAGCTGTGCCTCCATTATGATGATAAATAAAAAGAGAATTATCTGAACGACTATTACGGAAACCAATAGACGAAACAAAGTCCGCAAACCGCTTATACCAAGGGGACGGTGGCTATGGGGAATGGCGCACCGTGTGAGATACTTGGAATTGGGAGGATCCGGTTCAAGATGTTCGACGAAGTGATTCGAACAATTGAAAATGTGAGGCACGTTCCTGACTTGAGGGTGAGTCTTATTTCTCTCAGTGCTCTTGATGAGAATGGTTATCACTACTCCGCTGGAGGTGGAGTTTTAGAGTTGAGCAGACGTGCTCGTATAGTGATAAGAGGAGAGAAAAAACCCGGAGGACTTTATGTCCTACAAGGATCTACGATTACTCGGAGCGATGTAGTCGTACCCGTTGGTTCAAGCTGTCTTGGGGAAATTGAGCATGCGATGCTCGCTAAAATTAAAACGATGGCTTTCGTGATGGGTGGTGCGGGCACTCATATTAGTAAAAACGAGGAGGCTCGTTTTCGCGACTCGAGGGAGTCAAATAGTATTGCTTTGTGTTGCGGGGATGCCGGTAGAGCACGCAAGAGGCGCAAAACAATTTGGGTGAGAAAATCACATTTGGGGACTAAGTTTCGACGAGGGTCGAACTTAGTCAATTTTAGTTATTGAGGAGCCCATGGGGGCTGGTGGAGGAGAAAGTGGAGATCGCTATAATCGACGTGTGAAGTCTAGTTGACTTTTGGTTTTGGGGTTGTAGGAGATTCTCGTCAAGTTGGAGATTTGTTGAATGATGACTCGAATTCAATCGAAATAAAAGAAACGAGAATTAAAATGAATAAGCGGGTCGAGACGAACAAGCGACCGAAGTTTCGAGACGAAGAGTTAAATCGATTGCTAGCGGGTTTTGGTTTAATCTTCTGCACGTTTTGGGTTTAATTTGATGGGTGGGCCAGGCCCAATTAAGTTGTTGGTTTCGCACTTGGTCAATCGAATTGGAGAAGTTAGTTCCAGAAGATTCGAATGTGAGGGATCCGTATATTTGTTTGGAAAATAAATATTACTAGTATTCTTTTATTTAAGGAATATAATTATATTAGAGGTATAATTATATTATTTGGTAGGAGAATTTGAGTTTTATTTGTAATAGAAATAAAAGAGTTTTATTCCTAATTCTATTGAGAGTATCAAAGAACTCGATTAATGTTATTGAGAGCATTAATTTGAGAGATCGATATTATTGAAAATATCGTGAGATACGGTGTTATTGAGAACATCGTTTTGTGAGAGCGTTTCTATTGAGAGAGATTTTCGTGAAATAGATTTATTGCGAGATCTATATTTGTAACCCCGTTAATTCGATTATAGTGATATTTTCTCCTCCTCCCGTGGTTTTTCCCTATTTTGGGTTTCCACGTAAATTCGTGTTCTATCTTTTATATCGTTTTCTTTTTACCATCTATTTTAATATTTCAAGCTATTTCGTGTGAAGTAATTTTGGGAGCAGAAATTACAACTAGGACAAATAGAAAGGGTGACATCGGGTCCCCCTGCCTCAACCCCGAGCACCTCTGAAATAACCCTCAGCCGAATCGTTATTAAAAATGAGTAGACAACTATCTATTCACTAAGTCATTTTCAATCGAACACCAAAACTTAAATTAAAAAATAAGTTTAGTTTTAAGTTTACAGTAATTTGACTACAACCGAGAAACCAATACAAAAACTTAAAAGAATATTATCTATATATTCTTCTTATGCCACTTTTTATATATTTTTATTAATAACAAACATATTTACAAATTTATAATTTAACTCCAAAACTTGACATTAAAAAATTTAATAAATATTATTTTCAATTTCAAATTTCAAACATAATAAATATAAAAAATACTAAAATAAAATATTAATTAATTAGATAATTTAATATTTAATTATAATTTATATTATGTTATGTATTTTAATTTTATTATTAAAAATATTTTTATCAAAATTTAGTTTAATTATTAATGATATGATTAGTAAAAAAAATTATATTACAAATTTTTTTAAATGAGAAACTAAAACAAATTGATAGCTCATTTTATTAATTTGTAAAAAAAAAAGGTTCATTTTATAAATATTGAATAGTTTTGGTTTGAGTTTAAGGTAAACGTAAATTTAAAAATTTTTTGTTTAGGTCTCACTTTCAAATTAATAATAGGTTTTTGTTTTAGTATCGGTTGGAGTATCTCACCTACTTCTAAATAAGTTTTTGTTATCGGTTGAAGATGCTCTAAAGCCATTTCCAACCGAACACTATAACTTAAACTCGAAAATAAGTTTTAAGTTTACAGTAATTTGACTCCAGCCGAGAAATCAATACTCAAATTTAAAATAATATTCTGGAAATATTCCTCTTATGCCACTTTTTATATTATTTTTATTAATAATCAATATTTTTATAAATTTATAACATAACCCCTTAACTTTTGACATTAAAACATATAATTAATATTATTTTCAATTTAAAATTTCAATCATAATAAATATAATGAAATACTAAATAAAATATTAATTAAAATTATTTTTATTAAAATTTTATATTGTGATATTTATTTTTATTTTAATTATAAAAATATTTTTATTAAAATTTATTTTAATAATTAATGATATAATTATTAAAATAAATTACATTAAAAAAAATTATAGGTTATTTTCATTAATTTGTAAAAGAGAAATGACATGTTTATAAATAAAAAATACTTATTTGTTTAAGTTTGAGGTAAACGTAAATATATGTTTTTTTTTGTGGGTCTCACCCCAAAACTAATAATAGGTTTATGTTTTGGTATCGGTTCAAGTATCTCTCCTACTCCAAAATAAGTTTATTGTATCGGTTAGAGATGTTCTAAGATGCCATCTCCAACCATAAACTAAAACTAAAATTTAAAATAAGTTTAGTTTTAAGTTTACAGTTATTTGACTCCAACCGACTCAAAATTAAAAGAATATTTTCAAAATATTCTTTTTATACTATTTTTATAAATGACCAAAATAATTACAAATTAAAATTTAACTCCATAACTTTTGACATTATATTAAAAAATCTAATAAATATTATTTTCAATTTAAAAATTTTAAAATAATATATATAAAAAATACTAAATAAAATATTAATTAAATATAAAAAAAATACATTAAAGCACACATGAAAAACATCATTAAACATAAATTTAAACAAAGAAAATGCACGATCATTTTCATTCATCACTATTTCGATATACGACGCTGACATTTCAATCACATCTTCAATTGGTGCCCTAATTCGTAGTATTTTATTTTAAGTATCTCGTATCGTGTTATTTTATTTTTAATGTCAATTAAATAATTTAATATTTAATTATATTTTATATTGTGATATATATTTTTATTTTATTATTAAAAATATTTTTATTCAAATTTATTTTAATTATTAATGATATAATTATTAAAAATATTATTTTACAAATAATATTAAATAAGAAACTAAAAAAATTTGATAGATCATTTTTATTAATTTGTAAAAAAAGAGATCATTTTATAAATAATATTTAATAGTTTTTTATTTGAGTTTAAGGTAAACGTAATTTATGTTTTGGTATCTGTTGGATCATCTCCTCGACCAATTCCTCTTCATAAACATAAGTGTATAATACATTGTTCACCAAAATTTAGTTAAATATTGTAAATATTCATTATAAGAAATGAATAATCATCATTGACTAATAAAAAAATTATCATTCTTAAAATTATAATTGCATAAAATATAAATAATCATTTACTAAAATATTAATTATATATCAAAATAATCTTCATAAAAAATACATTATAATGAATACTATGTGTACAATACTCCGTACACATAGTAGCACGGTAGAAATTGCCCTTCTCTACTTCAAAATAGATTTTTAGTATCGGTTATAGAATCTCTAATAAGAATAGTTAATGTACCTTTAGAAATGAAAAATGTAATCCAAACTTTTTTTTTAATTAACATCTGACCACTTGTATATATTTAAATCAATTAAAATTCTTTTTTTATAAAGTAACTATAATTTTTCTTGTTACATAAAAACCATATATAGGGATGGCGCCAGAGTTTGTTGTTCTAATTTGAGCACAAATGAAACACTATAGAGATGATGAAATTGGTATTTAATTACACCAAATTTATTCACAAGTTGATCTTCGAAATTATTCTTCAATGATTATTGTGATTTGACAAAAATATCAAATTAATTGTTACATTTCAGCTTCTTTACATT
Source organism: Euphrasia confusa (assembly GCA_954870475.1). NCBI lineage: Eukaryota > Viridiplantae > Streptophyta > Magnoliopsida > Lamiales > Orobanchaceae > Euphrasia > Euphrasia confusa. The sequence continues at coordinate 26,308,351 of OX940964.1, forward strand.
GTATGAAGATCATACAAATTAATGGATTATAATTTATTCATTGTTGGATAGAGACGCCGCGATTAATGCTCCAGGTACTTGCAAAAACTTTCACTAAGGAAGAAGATCAGTAACAACAAACTCAGATCTAACAGATCTGAATGATAACACAAGAGTAATAGGCAACGGAAGAACATATCTATAAATATATGTATAGATAAAATACAAATCTCAAATATTTCGGCTCAGCGGTTGCATGTTGTACTATTTAGTAACTGGAGAGTGACCGGACCGACACCGAACAAAAGGAGACCACAGAGACCTCACCGAAAACAGCCCAGGAGCACGCAGAAGCTCACACCTCTCGGGTACTGCTCCACCTCACAAAGCACACAACACACCCGAAGCTTCACAAGACGTCTCCAGTCACCGGAATCCGGAGATTTAGACCGGAGGCGGCAGGAGAAGGCGGCGGTGGAGGGTGGTCGGAGGAGTAGGAAATCGCACACACTCGAAGGTGAGGGACAGGAAATCGCACATAGAGATTAGGGTTAGAGTGAGGGGCCCTGTGAGTAATGGCAAGCAGGCGAGTTCTTTATATCATAGGATATCAAGGGCCCAAATTTAATCTCAGCCGAAAACCCTATAATCCCAGTCAAGGGAAAACAACAGGTGGGTCAACATTTATTTGTTTCAGAAACAAATAAAACACATGGGCATAATTGACAAATGGGTTGTACAAAGAACATGGGCCAAACACTCAAATGAGTTGCACACTAAAACTGGTCTAGGCTGCCTCTCTGTAGTTAGATATTAATAAATAGCCCAATAATAATAAAGGGCCAACACAATTAAATCCAACATTCATAAATGATCAAATGAGCATAGTTTTTGTTTTTATAATGTATATGTTCGATAAACTAATAATTATCGAAATTAAAAAAAATTAAAATTACATGTAAGTTTTGCACTAAAACTTAAATTCAAAATTAAATCATGTATTTATTCACAAATAATAATCTATGATCTTAAATAAAATTAAAATTATATATATTTATAAACAATAGTGTGCATATAAATTGGCGAATTTTCATTATGATAAAAATAATCTTCTAGGATCTTAAATATTGAAAAATTAAAAGTACATCTTTATGACCGGTCGTGTCTACTAATTAAATTGCCAAATTTGCATTATCATCGGAATGATCATCTATGATCTTCCATATTGAAAAATTAAAAATAGAATCTTTATGAATGATCGTGTATATAAATTGCCGAATTTTCATTATCATTCAATACACTTGATTTTATCAAGTAAATATTACGTTTATTAATACATCCAATTCATTGTTATTATTAGGAAGAAGAAAAAAACCTCTATAAAACCCTTGCACATCATCATTTTATTTTCGTACATTCTACCCTTTTGTGTTTCGTTCTGAAGACTTAGAACTATTGAGCATTTCAATTTCCATAAATAAATAATGTTTGTACATTAATTCTTCCTTAATTTTTTGTTTTCTTCTCAAAGATCGCTAAAATTATTAAGCATTTCAATTCCCCTAAAAAATAATACTACTAATAATTTTGTTTTTCGTCCCTCTAAAAAATTAATAAGCATATTGTCACTCCTCTTTCTCATTTAAATCATTTAATTTTTTTAATATATTTTTATTACCTTTCAGGAATAAAAAATATATTTTATTACCATAAAATTGAATTATCAATTTTATCTATATTTTTTATTAAATTACAGTGTCAATTTCTTCATTTGATATAGATGGGGGGTTTGTTTTTATTAAACATGCTTCTTGATGGTGAAGTGATCACTCCCAATATATTCAGGTAAAAAAATAGGAGCATCAAACTATATGTTGTTGAATGTTCATTGTTATATTTATATATGTCAATTTAATTTAATTTCATTTTAAATGTACATGAATAGTAAGGTCATCCAACGCGCTCGTATGAAATGGAACTCGATTGAATCGTCCAGACAACACAATCATCTACCATTGATCAAGCACAAGGTTGAGATCCCTATCTACATCTACCAATCTAATTAACTTTGGTCCAACTTTGATATACATATATACTCGTATAGTATTAATTTTCATTTTTTATATAAGAAAATATATAGTACTTTTATTATCATTAATTTTTACTTTTCTAATAGCTTCGGTGGAATGGAGGAGATCGATCATTAGTCAATACCAGTATTTTAAACGGTGAGTTTTAAATATTTGTATGCCGTAAATATTTTTATTATATGTTTTACCTAATTAATCTTTTAATTAATTAATCATCCTAATTTTCAATTTTGAATTGTCACAAAACTCAATTTTTTATACTAAAAAAATCTTACATTTTCTTTTAAAAATCACACATTTTAGTATAAAATTTAAAATTTGTAAAATATTATAGCCAAATAAGAAATAAATCCCAAAACAAGTTTTCCAAGTGACAAAAATCCAACTCAATATTGAGTATGTGCACCATTGAATAATCATAATTTCAACAAATAAGAAATAAATCCCAAAACAAATTTTCCAAGTGACAAAAATCCAACTCCATATTGTGTATGTGCATCATTGCATAATTATGAGGCTAATGATTTTTCTTATCTATATAAACTCGCTCTACATTTCACATACTCATTACTCGCAAAGGCTATTTATTCTTTTAATTACATAATAATCAATTTGTGATATCATTTTTTTTTGTTATTTTTCAGCAATGGCAGAACAAAACATCGTTCCCAGAAATGATAACAACGATCCAGAAATGAACGACGACGTGATCGAATCGATCCTCTCGCGTTTATCCATCAAAAAACTTTTCGAACTTTCTATTCTGTCATCCCGATTCCGGTATTCGTGGAAGTTTTCTCGCGACCTCTCTTTCGATAGAGACTTCACTAGAAACTTGTCACGAAACCAATTCACATCAATCGTGAACAAAGTCTTCCAATCCTATTTAGGCGCGAGCGCCGATCGATTCCATCTCTATTTTAACGTGATGGAAGACATCGACACTCTTCGTCTCTGGATAGATCGAGCCGTTCGCCTCAAAATAAATATATTCGAGCTCGATTTAAGCCCTTCCGACACGATTAACACGCTCAACTACAACTTGGTCAATGTCGAAACCATAAAAATCATGAAGCTAGTTAAATGCGAGCTTCATTTACCGTTTGAGTCGAACGGGTTGAGGCACTTGACGGAATTAACCTTCCAAAGTGTCACGGCGAGGCCAATGATGATCCAAGCCGTTTTCAACAACTGTCTCTCGTTGAAGACGCTTCGGTTGATGCGTTGCTCGTCCCTCGACGATCTTAGAATTTTCGCGGTCAAGTTGAAAGAATTCGAGACATTGGTTGTGAAGGATTGCTCCCAAATCGTATCGGTCAAAATAAACGCTCCTACTCTCACCACATTCCAATACCATGGAAAGATGAGCAAGTTTGAGTTCGAGAGCGATTTGTTCCGGTTATCCGATTTAGTGCTCGACATTCCACATCCACGGAGTTTCCACATTTTTTCCGGTCGAAACGCCATGATGTATAGCATCGCTAATGTTCAGATCCTCACGGTTACGAGCATTTTTCTAGAGGTACATTTTTATTTTTATTTTCTTGATTTATGATTACTCACATATATATGTTTTAATTTAATTTTGTACTTTGATTTTATATTATAGGGGCTTTGTCCAAGATTCGAAGGCTATGAATACAAAGAGATGGAAAGTTTTCTTTGGAGATTAAAAGAATTCCATCTCATTGTGTCTCCCGAGAGTTTTATTAACCCCTATGATGTTATAATATTTCTCAAAAAATGTCCACACATTGAGAATTTTTTCATCGATGTGAGTTTAATTTCATTGAATATTTATTTATTATTCGTTTTCAATATTTTGTATTTAACGTTGATTTATTTTTGTTTGCAGATTGGAAAAAATGCTTTCCAAAGTAATTTCCAATGGACTCTACATGGGAAAACTTATTTGAGTGAAGAGGACAAAATATGGTCATTCCTCAAATGCGTCAAAGTGAAGGGTTTCACAATGTCGGAGCTTCCCTTGGCGATGGTGCGATATTTTCTCAGGAATTCGATACGTTTACAGTGTCTAATTCTTGTGAAAGCCAAAAGGTTCGATTTTGTGGAGATCCTCACCCCAATGCACATCTGTGGTGGAATACCATCGAATGCAAGGATCGATATTTATGAACATAATAAAGATCTTAGCACAACGACGCCAACACATTTGAAGAGTACTTGAAGAATTTTTATTTTCAATAAGTTTTTAGAGAGAAATTATGTAAATTTTTGTAATTGTTGTACAGAATTCTGGTGTAGTTCGGCTTTTTCAGTTTTAATTTATCCTACAAATATAGGATATTTGGTACTTTGTAACCAAACTTTTTATCATAATAAAATTTTGATTTTTCTTCATTCATAATTTTTTTTTCTTTTTTCATTTTGTTACTTCACCACCATTGAAATATGAAAATTTGTTTCTTATAATCAAGTTCCCGACATGATATCAGAGGGCGAAGCAATTCTACGGTCGATGAATATATATTCTCTACGTATTGTTTCATTTGCATTAGCATAAAAATTTAATTAAGGGATAATTATATTTTATTACTTGAACTTAGATCACTTTTGTACTTTCATGACTAGGGATGAGCATCAGTCGGTTCGGTCACCGACCGAATTAAATAATCAAAACCGTTTCAATAACCGAACCGAAATTTTCGGTGACCGAACCGACCGATATTTTTAATTACCGATATAAAACCGTAACCGAACTTTTCGGTTCGGTTTCGGTTATAACCGATAACCGAACATAAATAAAAAATAAATAAAAATAAGTAATATTAATATTATTTTAATTAAATATATAATACATTTATAATTTTTTATTGAGGGATTTGTAATATTATAATGGAGTTTATAAAATATATTGTAATTAAAAAAAATAAAAAAATAGTCAAAGAAAAAAATTTAAAAAAAATTGAATATTTGAAAGAAAAAAATGAGAATAATATATATATTCGGTTATCGGTTATTTATCGGTTATTTGACTTAAATAACCGAACCGAACCCGAAAACCGAAAATTTAAATTTTCATAACCATAACCAAAACAAAAACCAAATAACCGAACCGAAACAATGCTCACCCCTTCATGACTGGTATTTATATTTTTTTGCCATATTAGCTAGTGACTGACCTATTTGAAAATTATACTTACATATCTCTGGATGGACGGAATCCGGTGACATGTGACCGACACGTGACTTTTAATGGCATTTTTGTAATTATTCATATATTTAACAAATGTGTAATTATGTATATCTGTAATCTGTATCACATATTTCAATTCCCAAATTGAGTTTGAAACAAAGTGATACTGTAACTGTTTATCGATGATAATGTTTGTTCATTATATATATTCGGTTATATATATTCGGTTATCGGTTATTTATCGGTTATTTGACTTAAATAACCGAACCGAACCCGAAAACCGAAAATTTAAATTTTCATAACCATAACCAAAACAAAAACCAAATAACCGAACCGAAACAATGCTCACCCCTTCATGACTGGTATTTATATTTTTTTGCCATATTAGCTAGTGACTGACCTATTTGAAAATTATACTTACATATCTCTGGATGGACGGAATCCGGTGACATGTGACCGACACGTGACTTTTAATGGCATTTTTGTAATTATTCATATATTTAACAAATGTGTAATTATGTATATCTGTAATCTGTATCACATATTTCAATTCCCAAATTGAGTTTGAAACAAAGTGATACTGTAACTGTTTATCGATGATAATGTTTGTTCATTATATATATATATAGTATTAGCTTTTAGGAAAAAGCTCTAAACGCCACACGATCAAGATCGGTGCCACTAGATACTACTTGTTGCAGATCGACGATATATAGTACGAATAATAATGCGGAACCCCGAAAATAACTCAACAAATAAAAGAAAAGGAGACAAGTAAAGAAGACAATGAATTTACGTGGAAACCCAAATCGGAAAAAACCACGGGAGAAATGACGAGAACTTTCACTATAATATTGTCGACGATTACAAGGATTGATATGCACTCTAAAACTCTCTAATCTCACACAATATTATCTCTCTAATTGGTGGTATTAACTGGTGTTTTCAACTCTCTTAACTGTGTTCATGGAGATCCTAATTTATAGATGTAGAAATCCATAAATTAGGCATCAATTAGGAATAGGAATTATAATCTTTTCCTAATATAACTCAAACCTTCTAACCAAGTTAGGAATAAAAAAAAATACTTATTCCTTAAGTCAAGAAGTCATCTAGAAGCTTCTAGGGTCGAGCCCATCCCAAAATTCGCGTCCGCGTCGAAGCCCAAAAAATATGGTCGCGAACTTACGCGGCGCGTAACCAACTCGAAGCAAACCTACGCGGCGCGTAGGATGCATGTAAACGGCGCGTAAAAAGTCGAAGCTATTCTACGCGGCACGTAAAAAGTTACGCGGCGCGTAAACTCATTTTTTCCTTTTTTGAACGGTTTTGAGTCACCTTTTCAACATATATATATATATAGGGGACATCTACGGTGCAGTGAATGTATGGTACATTCATTTTTTTTAACCATTAGATCTTAATACGTAATATAGACCATTAGATATAGGAGAGAATACCGTATTAATATGTTGACACACATAGAATTAGATTTATGAATTTGTAATTAGATTTATGAATATTTCTCATAATTAAATATTTATTTTTAATTTAATTACGTAGTGATATAAAGTGTGGAGTGAGCAACGGTTTCTTAGAATTTTAAATAATTTTAAATTTATAAAAAATTAATTATAATAATATTTTTACTTAATTAAATATGTTTTTTAAATTTAATCAATATATACAGTATTTGAATTTTTCAAAATTTTGTTAAGCAATTTTACAAATTAATAAATAAAATGTTAAAAAAAGTGTTAATATTTTATTTTTAAAAAAAATAAAAATAACGCTATTCTAGTATATTATACCTTAAATTAAGTATTTTAATATTGAATTTGTAAATATTTTTTATTTTTTTTATTTTTTTAAACAATCAAAATCAAATATTAAATATTGAAAATTTAATATTTTATTAAATTTTAAATATTTAATATTTAATATTTTTTTGAAATAAATTAATTGTATTGCGTTTAATTTTGATTGTATAAAAAATAAAAAATAAAAATTTTTGTTTTAGAAAATGAATTATCAAGTTCAGAATAAAATAAGTTTTTAGATAAATGTATTATTAAGAGTATTATTTAATTTAATTAATTAATAATATGAACATAAATATTTTTTATTTTAAATAGTTTAATTTAAATTAATATTAAAATATTTCATATTATATTAATTAATAAATAAATAAAACATGTCGTATTTTAATTTGGTCATAATCACTTTTATTAAGGTTGGTCATAATCACATGTATTAAAGTCTATAATAGTAAATTGAGTTGTCAATTATTGATTGGTTACAATATAAATGTATGGTACATTCAAATGTGATAAATGTACTGTAGTCTTTTCCTATATATATATATATATATATATATATATATATTAATATTTTGAAAGTGAAATTTAATATGAGAAAAAGTTCAGTTTGATAAAGGTAAAATTTATTTTATATATATATTTTTAAATTAAAATGAATAAATAATTAAAAATAAAGACGATGATGAAAAGAAACTAATGGTACATGTGTAATTGCATATTTATTAAGTATATGAATAATTACTAAAGTGCCACTAAACCGGTCACATGTCACCGGATTTCGGCCATCTAAGTAAAATCATGAAAATATAAAAATAGTTGATAGTTCATGTACAAAAGTATAATTATTCATTTAATTAATGAGTATGTGGAGTAAAATGATTGCATCCAAAACAAGATCTATTTTGAGAAATATATACTTTTCTTGATAATTTTTTTTACGACATTAAATTCATTATATTTTATAATTTAAAAGTAACAATTTGTTTTTGTCACTTAATAAATTGAAATAATGATAAAATTATTTTTGTCACCACACATTGTTTTTTTTTTTTTTGACATATTTTTACTTTGTCAATAAAAAAATATTTTTTCATCTGTATTTACAATTTTATGTTCTGTCATTACTTCTTATGGCTTTGTCCAAAGCACTATTGATTCATCACTATTTCTTCTAAAAAGGGGTTCATCACTCACCTTTTTACTCATCTATGTTAATGATATTATTTTGGGAGGAAATAACTCTGTGGCTTTTACCAATTAGTTAAAGAAACTTTTATCAACTCAATTTCAGCTTAAGGACTTGAGAAATTTGAGATATTTCCTTGGCATAGAGGTGACCAGAAACCCCAATGGTTTGAAAATTAATCAGAGACAATATACACTTGATATCATATCTGTCTGTGACCTTCTTGAAAGTAAACCATGATCAGTTCCCTTTTGAGCAAGGGTTGAAGTTAACAAAAGAAACATGTTTTCCTCTCTCTAATCCATCATAGTATAGAAGGTTAATAGGCAGGTTATTGCACACTAACCAGACCTGAAATTTCCTATTCTATTCAAGTGTTCAGTCAATTCCTTGATCATCCAGTTGATTTACACATTGTTGCTGCCATGAGAGTTGTTAAATATCTCAAAGGATCACCTTGTCAAGGATTATTTTAGCCTTCATCCAACAACATCCATCTCAAATCTTACTGTGATGCAGACTGGGCTGCTGACATCCAAACCAGAAAATCCATTATTGGTTATTGTATCTTTTTGGGTAATTCATTAGTTGCATGGAGATCCAAGAAACAGACTATTGTCTCAAGATCCTCAGTTGAATCAGAATATAGGGATATGGCATCATGTGTATGTGAGTTTATATGGTTCAAGAAACTCCTAAATGATTTTGATATCTCACATTCTCAGTCGGCTCTTCTCTACTGTGACAATGTGGCTGCAATGCACGTACATTGCCTCCAACCCTGTTTTTCATGAGCGTACCAAGCATATTGAGATCGACTTTCACATTGTTCGAGAATGGTACCTTCTACAAGAGCTTATTCAAGATGTTCTATTTGAAGACCTCAGATCAAGTTGCAAATATGTTTACAAAGGCTCTTGGCTCCAAAGCGTTTCAACATCTTTCTGTGCAAGATGGGAATCAAAAATATCTATTCCCATTTTAGGGGACTGTTGAATGTGCTGCATGCCCATGCATGCGACCATGCATATTATGTACACCATGATATATATTCTTAATTCGTATAGGATCAGAACTTTTATTATTTGTTTTCCTTTTATACTTTGTTTCCAAATTATATCCAACTCTTGTAATTAGAGTTAGGGGTTGATGTTGATGTATAAATACACCATGCATATTATGTACTCTTTCAAGTTGAATATAACAACTCATATATTTTTCTCCCTCGTTTTCTATTTTCTATACAGGTCGAATATCTCCTCCTCGTTCTTGATTATTAAATTCTACACATTAAGATTCCAGAGTAGCATCTACATAACTGCTAACCATTGCGGGCTCGGCAGAAGTCAACGGCATTTCACTAACGGGTCCACCGCTTGCTGGGCCGTTCACAACTAAACTATGGAGTCCAGCCCAGATCATGTATTGATCAACCGAGCTTAAAATAATTTAATTTAAACAAAATACTCAAATCTCTCACTTCACAAAATATATACTAAATTTCTAGTAATTTAAATTTTGGTCTAACTCATTGAAGATTTCTCCAAACCGAACATCATCTCCTCCACCGATATCAAGGCCTCCGTCATCTGAGCACCGTTCATCCCCACCCCTTCGTCTCCATCGTTCTCCACCTTACTAAAACATTCAGACATATTATCATACCCACCAAACTCATGATCATGGTCCAAGCACATTATCGTATCAACCGGCTTATCCTCGTCAGCATCCAATTTTCTCTTCCCCAAAAGCCCCTCCGTTATCCTCATAAATCGGTCTCTAGTACTATTCATCGTCGAGGATTGGTTTCTGAGAGAGGCCAGCTTTTGCTCTAGAGTCCTCTGCTAGTCTCTAAGCTCCACAATTTCCGCCTTGAGACGAGCGTGTTTGTTTTCCATGGCCTCGACCTCTTTCTCCATGCATGACGATCTTTGACGACGACCGTCAGAGTAGGGGTGCTTTGCGGCGTTGGAAATCTGATTCCTTCGCTTGATGTTTACGAGCAAATGCCTCTACAATTAATTATTGAGAGAGAATGGTTAATTTCATAATTTGATTTCTACATTTGTTTAATATGTTCTACAAGAACTAAAAAATATAGCATGCATGAAATACATTAATTGAAAATGAAAATCAAATTAAAAACATAATCATAAGAAATACTAACATTTTTAAGAAACAAAAAAATATAAATGTAATTTTGATAGAAAACATATGATAATTATATTTGATTTCTGCAAGGATTAATAAAATTAACATGCATGAAAATACATTTGAAAATGGAAATCAAATTAAAAAAAAAACATAAAATAAGTACAAATATTAATGTGTACTACTTACATATGAATTGAGTTGGGCAACAAAGCTCTAAAAGTTGTTGTGTCTGAAATACAAGGGAAGAACGGTGTCGGCAAAGGCATGAGGGTTCTTCACCACGAAGCTGGTCCCACTTCCTGTAAGGTTTTTATACATTTGTACTCCGTGATCAATTGAAGCATCGTCTCACCTTTCGCTCTCGGGTGTAGTCGAGATAATTTGAATCCGTAAGCTCCTTGGAGCACTTTCCCCCAAGACCGCACCCGAGCACCAAGCACGGGCGACGAAGACCCTCACGATGATAGAGATCATCTTTCCAGAGCGTGGAACCGAAGCTTCTCACCATGCCTTCGACATGAAATCCGTACACTAACACCACAGTTGACCCGACTGACCCTGCAGGGAAGTGTGCAAAGCTGGTTAAAGAGTGATGGCCAAGGACATCCCTACCCAACCTATTGCGAGAGAAGAAACGAGAGAAAGGGAAAGTGATGTTTGTTTTATTAAATAAAAAATACTTATCCTTACAAGTCTACATATATGAGGTATATATAATACTACGATAGCTAATGTATAAAGTAACTACTGCTAATTAGTATATTACTATTTAATTAGTATATGATATTATGCCATTGATTTAGTGATATGCTTCTATCAATATTATTACAACAAATCAATCTAATATTGTGCCGTTAATTAAGTGATGTCTTCTGTTACCACCACCCCCACCCCCCCCCCCACCCCCCCCCCCCCCCCACCCCTCTCAAGATGAGCATGGAGGTCCTTCATGTGCATCTTGCCCTTGAACAACTCAAACAAAGTAGTAGGCAAGACTTTTGTGTAAATGTCAGCATATTGAGAATCAGCAGTGACGTGGATTAAATAAAAAATCTTGGCGGTGACTTTGTCTCGGATAATGTGGCAATCCAGCTCTATGTGTTTAGTTCTTTGGTGTTGAACAGGATTCTGAGCCAAGTGAAAAGCAGACAAACTGTCAGTAAATAAAGAAATAGGTCGAGAATGAGATACCTGCATATCGTGAAGAATGTATAGGAGCCATTGACCCTCAGAAACTGCATTCGCCATAGCTCCATATTCAACTTCAGTGGATGATCTGCTGACCACAGGCTGTTTCTTGGACTTCCAACTAATCAGAGAATTACCAAGATAAAAACAAAAACCTGAAATACTTCTTCTAGAGTCACGGCATCCACCCCAATCAGAATCACAATAAGAAGTTAAATGTAAATTAGAAAAAGAAGAATAAAAAAGACCAGTCCCTGGAGCAGTTTTAAGATATCTTAAAATTCTATGTGCAGCGGATAAATGAACATCAGTAGGAGAAGAGAGAAATTGACTAAGAGTCTGGACTGGATAAGCGATATCGGGTCTAGTAACGGTAAGATACAAAAGCTTACCAATCAAAGTTCTATAAGATTTTGGATTTGATAAAGGAACACCGTCAGTTTTAGAAAGTTGAATTTTGGAGTCCATGGCTGTAGAAATAGGTTTTGCATTTAAATAACCATTTTCTTTTAAAATATCCAAACAATAAGAGCGATGACATAAAGAAATACCATCAGGAGATCTAGCAATCTCAATACCTAAAATGTATTTGAGCTCATCAAGATCTTTAATAGTAAAAATTTCATGTAAATATTTTTTAACAGAAGCAATTTCTTCAAGATTATTTCCAGAAAGTATGATGTCATCCACATATAATAATAAAACAGTAAAAGAACCATCATGAAGTTTAGTAAAAATGGAAAAATCTGCTTGACTTTGAACATATCCAAAAGCAACAAGAGCAACATAAAGCTTACTATACCATTGTCGAGACGCTTGCTTAAGCCCATATAGACTTTTGGTTAGTTTACATACCCTCATATCCCCATCAGAACAGTAACCTGGAGGGGGTTGCATATATATGGTTTCATTCAAATCACCATGCAAGAATGCATTATGAACATCCAGCTGATGTATGAACCAATTTCGAGCGACAACGATAGATAAAAGAACTCTTATAGTAGTGAGTTTAACAACGGGGCTAAACGTATCGAAATAATCTAAACCATGCTCTTGAGTATATCCCTACTAACCTAACTTTATATCTATCTAAACTACCATCATCTTTTAGTTTAGTTTTCAAAATATATTTGCAACCAATAGTGTGTTGATCAGGAGGTAAAGGAACGAAGACCCAAGTTTTGTTCTTTTCGAGGGCAGCAAGTTCATCATTTCATAGCTTGCTGCCATTCAGGGAACTTGACAGCCTTTTTATAAGGAAGGTTCAGAAAGAGCAGACACAGTAGTGAGAAAACATTTATGCAACTCACTAAACCTATGAAGACTAACATAAGCAGAAACTGGATACCTAACAAAAGCGGAAGAGCAATGATAATCAGCCAAATGAGATGGAGGATGTCGTGACCGACTAGATCTCCTGGGAGCAGCAGGAGGTTCCTCGGGAGGATCGATGTGAGAATGACTAGATGAAAGCTCAGTAGGACCTGGAAAAATAGACAACTCATCCAAAGTCTCATTATCTATATATGAAGCAGTATCGAAAAGAAAATTAGAAGAAGGAGAAGGTGAAGAAACCTGAGAAGGAGAAATAGACGAAACCATTGTAGAATCCTTAAAAGGAAAAACAGATTCATAAAATATAACATGGCGTGAAATAATAATTTTATGAGAAGACAAGTCATACAATTTGTAACCCTTACAACCAAACGGATAACCAATAAAAACACATTTGGAAGCCCTCGGATCAAACTTTTTTCTGTTTGCTAACAGTGTTGAGGCATAACACAAACAACCAACAACTTTAAAAAATGAATAATCAGGTTTCTCATTGTAAAGCACCTCAAAAGGGGATAAATTATGGGAGACAGAAGAAGGTGTTCGATTTAAAATAAAAACAGCATATTGAACACAATCAGCCCAAAAAGAAAGTGGAAGACAAGATTGAAAAAGTAAATTGCGAGCAACCTGAAGTATTGTTTGATGCCTTCTTTCAACCTTACCATTCTGTTGAGGGGTCTCAACACATGAGCGCTGATGGATGATACCCTTAGTAGAATAAAAAGCAGGATATAAAAATTCAGCACCATTATCAGTTCGAATACATTTTATTTTCTTCAAAAACTGGGTTTCAACCATAGCATAAAAAGTATTCATATGAAACCGAGTTTCAGACTTAGTGGACATCAAATAAACCCAAATACATTTAGAAAAATCATCAACAATAGTTAAAAAATATTTATAACCAGAATATGATTCAACGGTAAAAGGGCCCCAAATGTCCATGTGAACTAAATCAAAACACTCGGATACAGTAGAAGAACTATTAGAAAAAGACAATTTTCGTTGCTTTGAAAAATGACAAATATCGCAAATTTTGCTTACATTAGAAGAACCATTAGAAGGAATGATAGAATGCAATTTATTGTAAGGAAGATGACCAAATCTTAAATGCCATGTAAAGATGAATCAATGTGTGCTGATGTAGCAGAATGAGCAGAAGCGGCGGTGGAATCGTGATGCAAGTAATAAAGACCCTTGGTGCACTCAACATAACCAATTCTTTTCAGTGATGTTTGGTCCTGCAAAACACAATGTTGAGATACGAAATTCATAGAAATATTCTGATGTAAGGTTAATTGAGAGACATATATAAGATTAAAAGAAAAGGCAGGAACATATAAAACATTATGAAGGGTAAGAAATTCAGTAAGTTGGACAGTCCCCTTATGTGTAACTTTATCAAGATCACCAGTAGGAAGTTGGACTTTAGAATTTACAGGAGCAGGAGGGGTCGTAAAGAAATCAAGGCAACACACCATGTGATCTGAAGCACCTGTGTCAATAATCCAAGGAGAAGAGTGTTTTACAGAAGTAAAGGCAAAAGAATTACCTCTGAACATGGAGGGATCAGAAGTCGTGGTATCCTCGGTGATAGCAACAGCAGCCTTGTGAAGGGAAGGAGTGGAGGATTGTGCCCGCATAAACTGAACAAACTTATTGTAGAGAGCAGGATCACAGAAATCTATTTCCGTAGTTCCAATCTCAGAGGAAGGAACAACAGGATCAAGAGTAGATGAAGGGATAGTAGATGCCATATGAGTGTTGGAAATCGATGTCCCGGAATTAATAAATTTAATTAAATAAATTATCTAATTAATTCCGACCGAAATCCTTTGGAGATCGAATATCCGGAGTTGTCAAAAATTGCGGAACCGACAATCCAATCGAAATCCCATCACCGGAAATCATGCGAACACCGCGTACGAGCCGGAGCCCGAACCGAACGCACGACGTGGCCGAAGCCACTCGCACGCCCAGCGCGAGCCCCCGCACGCGGGGCTCGCGATCGATCGCATGGGCGATCGGTCGGGGCTGATCCGGCAGCCCCCAGCAGCAAGTCCGGCGACTTGCTGCTCGCCGTGGAGGGGCGGCTCGATCCGACGAGCCGCTGCGGGCGCACCAGCCGCCCGCCCGGCGATCGCGCCCTAGGCGTCGATCGCCCCCTCGGCTGGAAGCCGAGGGCTCCCCATGCACGCCGAAACCCTAAGGGTCGACCGCCGCGATGCCGTGGTGTTCGACCACCATCGCCGGTTGATCCTTGTTCATGGTTTCGCATCTCGGATCTTGGTTCGTCGGTATTTTCACGATAAACGATTAAATCATAAAGAGAGTTTTACGATTTACCTCGTTCTCGTTGTTCGGAAAAACGAAGAACTTTTGATGACCTTGAAGTCTTCCCACGTATTCCTTGCACTAGGTTGAACGTCGGGGTGGGCGACAATCTATCAAGCTTCCATGGATCACCTTCTCTCTCTACTTTCTCTCTCTAGAATTTTGATCTTCAAGTTGTGAGTTATGAAAGAAGAGAAGACCATATGAGTGCTTTTATAGGCTACGTAGGGGACCTTAAGGAGGTAGAATATTGGGCTTCCAATATTAATGATTAAATTGAGTCCAAGCCCAAATCTATTAATCCATTAATATTAATTATATGATTACTTCCACTATATAAATATAATTGCACTCCCAATATTCACCATATTATATCAAAATAATATTCTCCGGTAGTATTATTTATTCCACATGTTTAAGATATAAATGTCCATGAATAAATTATATTTATTGCTAATATTATTTATTCATCTCTTATAATTCCGAGAATAGTACCACTCAACTTTATTATCATGCGGATCAAATCCACTTGCAAGGTTTACATGATAATCCTTATGAGCTCATCTCGGGGACATTATCAACCCTTTCGAGGACATGCTTTCCCGTCAAGAATTCACAGCATGTCATACATAAAATATAGTGACCCAATTTTATCGGTAATTGACCGGTTATTCTAATCAGTCAATTCCTTTGGAAAATCAAAGTCGCTAATATTATATGCACACACCCGCAATAATATCAGGGATTAAGAATAGAATACTCAGAGGTTTAAATCGATTATCAACGGCAATCCTAATCGATAAATCTCAAGCAGATCCTCTCAATACACCAAGTGTACAAGTATGATAAAATAATCAAGACCAATTATTTTCTCTCTCATACAACGACTATACCGATGGATTGGTCCTTGTCTATCTAGGTCGTGAGCAACTGTTCGATTATATACGAGTAACCGATAGTATGATCTTCCGTGTGACGACGCACACCATACTAACTACAACGTGTATAATCTAGGACTATGATTTGCATTAAATGCAAATGATTGTTTATTATTAAATAGGATAAATGCTTTAGACGGAGTTCAGATGTTACTTAAATCTAGACATTATGTATACAACTCCATAAATGAGCAGACCCTATGAGACTCGGATGAATGGAAGAAGAAGGAACATGACCAGGAGCGATCCGAGGAGTGCGAGGACCAGTCCAGTTTGAGGGGTATTGATGGAGTAGTATACTTAATGTCTAGATTTGAGTATTCTGAACTCTGTATGCACTTTCATTTACCTATTAATTACAGACATTCATTTGCTTTTAATTATTGTTAATTAAATACATGCAAATTATAGTCCTGGATTTTATACGTTGTAGTTAGTATGGTGTTGCATGGGCACACAGAAGATCATACTATCGGTTACTCGTATTTAATCGAACAGTTGCTCACGACCTAGATGGACACGGACCAATCCATCGGTATAGTCGTTGTGTGAGAGAGAAAATAATTTATCTTAATTATTTTATCACACTTGTACACTTGGTGTATTGAGCGGATCGATTGAGACTCATCAATTAGGATTGCTCGGCGATAATTGATTTGAGACTCGGAGTATTTTATTCTTAATCCCTGAAACAATTGCGGGTGTGTATATTTAATATAAGTGACTTTGATTTACCAAAGGAATTAACCGATTTAATTATTGGGTTAATTACCGGTTAAGTTGGGTCACTATATTTTATATATGGCATGCCGTGAATTCTTGAAGGGGCAGTGTATCCCGTAAGGGTTGATAATATCCCCGAGATGAGCTCATAAGGATTTATTATGTAAACCTCGCGAGTGGATTTAATTCCGCATAATAAATAAGGTTGAGTGGTACTATTCTCGGATATAAGAGATGAATAAATTTATTAAGCAATAAATAAATTTTATTAATGGATATTTAAATCTTAAATACGCGGAATAAATAATACTAAGATAGAGAAATATTATTTGGTATAATATGGAATAATATTGGGAGTGCAATTTTATTTATATAGTGGAAAATAAATAAAATTAATATTGATTAGAATTAATGGATTTGGGTTGGACCCAATTTAATTTTCAATATTGAAGCCCAATATTTATTCTCCTTTTGATCCCCTTCGTAGCCTATAAAAGCACTACATGGTCTTCACTTTTACTAACCTAAGTTACGCCAACAATAAAGTTCTGAGAGTGAAGAGGATCCATAAGTTCGATAGCTCGTCGCCCACCCGACGTTCGAACGGAGTGCAAGGAATACGCGGGAAGGTCACGAGGTTATCGATTTCGTTTCTCCGAACAACGAATCGTAGGTACAATTCTCAACTAACTTGTTAATTGTTCGATTTGTTTTATCGAGAATACCGTAGGACGAAGATCCGAGGATCGAAGCCCGGAATAGACGGACGAACGCGCGGTGGTGGCGAAGCCACCGGACCGCGGCGTACGCCCGCTAGGGTTTCGGCGTGGGGCGATGGGGGCCGAACCCTCGGTTCGACCGAGGGTGTGCGATCGACCACGAGGGTCGATCGCTGGGCACGGGCTGGTGCCGTGCCCTACCCCGCCGTGAAGGCGGGGGCCTCCTGGTGGTGGCGGGTCGCCGGACCCGCCGCGGGGGGGCTGTCGAACAGCCCCACCCCGATCGATCGCCGGCGTGCGATCGATCATCTCGATTGTATGAACCCCGGCTCGCGGGGGTTCGGGTGGGGGCGGGCTGTGCGTCTTCGGATGCATGGTCTCCAAAGCCCGGACTCCGGCGGATGAGTCGACGTTCGTATGATCTCCGGCGAAGGGTTCGTTCGGGTTATCGGTTCCGCAATTTTGATGACCCGGGATATCAAATTCCAACAATTGGTATCAGAGCGTGGTTTACGTTCGCGGTATTTTCGATATAAAATTGTTCTACCTTGCAGGGTTTCCGACTATTATGGCTTGATGATTATTCGTTTAATTATTTTGTCATGTGATTGTTGGTTTTATTAAACTCTCGGACATGTCGAGATTCGTTTTTGGTGGTGAATGCTTGTAATAGTAAAAATTCGGGGGTTGACCGAATTTAGGATTTATTATTATGTTCGTTGTTTTTCCGGAAAATGTATAGGGTCGATTTCGTGTATAGAATCGATACCGGAATTGTAATTTAGATTTTTGTAAATTTATTTTGCGATTGGATCGACGAATCGAAGACCGCCGGAGAAGACGAAGTGACGAGGAGACGAAGGACCGGGATCGATCAATCCCCATGATCGATCCCGAGGGGATCGATCGACCCACGGCCCTAGGCGGGCTGTCCGTGGGAGTCTCGGCCACGCCGGCCACCAGTAGTGGTGGCGCGTGGGCTGGGCGGCGGCGGCGTGCCCTAGGCGGCGGTCGGACGTGGTGGGGGTGGTTCGGGGTTCCCCAACCCGGGCTACTCCTACCGGAAATATACTTTCCTATTTTAATTCGGTTTTTCCTATTTTGATTATTTCTTTATGGAATATTCTAGAAAAATAGAAAAAGAATTAATTTAGTACTAAATTTATTTTTCCTATTTGATTATTCCTACTCATGGGAATATTCATGGATTAGGAATAAAATAAATTTGGAAAAGTATAAGAGTCCTAAATTATTTTATTTCTTTATTTCATTATGGATATCATCTAGAATATTCCAAGAGGATCTTGGATAGATTATTCTAGAGATTTAATGAAGTGGAAAAAGAAAATAAAATAAATAAAAATATTAATAATATTTAATTTTATTTTTGATATATTCAATTGACTTAATTTTCGGATTAAGTAACTTTTGGATTAATTGAAAATAAATAGATTTAAATATTGGATATTAATATTCTCGTCACATGGAGCATTCAAGAAACGAAGACTGAAGACTAGAAGATGCGTACGGGGATGTGATGAAGCCATAATAGTCGGAAAATAATATTCTAGTATTATTTTGACTATGTGATAATACTATGTGCTTTATTACATGTATGCATGCTATATGTGTTTATTTTATGCACTAGATAGCGTATCCCTTTATTGTAAAAAGCTAAGTGGGAGAGGGTATGGAAACATACCCATGGTCTCCATTGCTGCTCTCTTGGTGACTTTTATAAACTTTTGAAGTTTATATAGATAAGTTATTGGAGGAGAGTTCTTGTAATTCCTCTTACGAGAAACATTGATTAAGTTTATCAAACAATGCCTAATTTGTCTTTCCAAAGCTGATTTCAAGTCGACTCATTCTCACCCCGGGGAGTGGAATGGAGCCAGAGCCACTTGGTCATGTAGAGGACACAAATTAGAGACTTTCGTGCCATTCTTTGATAGATGGGTCGTTTGTCTGCTCGGCTCCCTCATTTATGAGAGATAGGGTTGTTCGCATGGTGAATCACTGGTTAGAAACTTCGAGTTTCACTTATGATTCTCCACGTCTTGATTTACGAGATTAAATGGATCAAGTAATTGGGAGTCAATTATAAAAGTCTCTTAGTGTAGTAAACGTCCACACCACGTGGCTTGCTATGCTGACGGACTCTGGATTAATTGATGTAGACAGTTGTAAGTAATTATGAAGAGTTGTGAAGTTATCGTAAACGTCCACACCACGTGGCTTGCGGTGATGTAGCGATTCCAAGTAATTTACTTTGGTACTGAGTAATGGTTTACACTTAGATACGCCTTATAGTATTCCTCCCCACGAGGTTCCGCTATAAGCGATGTATGACCAAAGAAAATCTAATTGCTAAATCATTTGGGTGGGTAAACGTCCACACCACGTGGCTTGCCTTACCTGATGTGATTTTAGATGTGATTAGTGATTTAATGATATTATTTGAGGGAGATAATATCGGATATTAAATTGTTTGTTTGTTTTATGTGCTTATAGGTTAGAAATGACTGTGACCCCACTTTGTGATATACTTAAAGATGAAAACTCACCGGTTCCATATGGTGATGATTGGGAAAGAAATCTGGACATTGTCCAGACTGTTGAGCTTTCTGAATCCACTGTTGTTCCAACTACGTTGAGACATGGTGTGGAAGCTAGGCAAGAGGTGTTTAACATACCCACGGAATCGTTCCTCAATGAGTCACTTAAAACCGGCTCGGCGAAGGCGATTTTTGTGCGTAAGTTAAGAGAAACACGAGCTCTTGTGGCTAGGCTAAAAGAAAAGCGTGCAAAGAGACCCAGTGGTTTAAAATCACGGATTGGGGAAAGCAAGCGGTTTCGCAGATGCTTTCGATGCAAACAGTTTGGGCACTGGAGGTCTGATTGTCCTCTCATCAAAGGTACGAAATTTTCCTTAGTCACTGAAACATTGTCAGCGGTGATATCTACCAGCACCTGGTGTGTAGATACGGGTGCCACTGACCATGTCTGCAATTCATTGCAGGGGTTCCAGGAAACCCGGAGACTTAGAGAGGGAGAAATCGTGGTCTACATGGGCAATGCCGCGAAGGTGGCGATTGTTGCAGTGGGAGACGTTCACTTACGTTTCAGTAGTGATAGGGTTTTAGTTTTACGTAATTGTCTTTATGTACCCAACTTTAGAAAGAATTTAATTTCAGTTTCTAAACTTATTATGAATGGATATTCTGTTTCTTTTGACCACTCTGTGATCATAAGAAGAAATAGTGAAATTATCTGTTCTGGTACATTGATAGACGATTTGTATGTGCTAAATCCTGAGTCTAACACGATGCAACTAACCGAGAGTAATAACACATCTACGAACACCAATAAGAGAAAGGAACCTTCTAAGATGAATCAATTATACTTGTGGCATCTAAGGCTAGGTCATATAAACTCAAATAGGCTTCAAAGGTTGAAAGCTGATGATTTAATCACTGGCGTTGAAGGAGAGGACCTTCCAACCTGCGAATCCTGTTTAGAGGGAAAAATGACTAAGCGTCCTTTTTCTGGTAAAGGACGAAGAGCTTAGCAAGTATTGGATTTGATTCACTCTGATGTATGCGGACCTATGTCTACTCAGGCAAGGGGAGGGTACGAGTACTTCATCACTTTCACTGATGATTACTCAAGATATGGATATGTATACCTGATGAGCCGCAAGAGCGAATCCTTTGGCAAGTTCAAAGAGTTCAAGGCTCTTGTGGAGAACCTTCGTGGTAAATCCATAAAATGCCTGCGATCTGATCGCGGAGGCGAGTACCTGTCTGGAGAATTCAAGGCATACTTGGCAGAGAATGGGATTGAATCCCAGCTGACCTCACCATATACTCCTCAGCAGAATGGTGTGTCAGAAAGAAGGAATAGGACTCTTATGGAGATGGTGCGATCGATGATGAGTTACTCGGATTTACCTGTTATGTTCTGGGGACTTGCCTTGGAAACAGCGGCGTACATTCTGAATAGGGTTCCGACCAAAACGGTACCAACCACACCCATGGAATTGTGGAGTGGGCGTAAGCCTAACTTGAAACACATTCGGATCTGGGGATGTCCAGCACATGTGTTGCGACAAGGCGCCGATAAGTTAGAACCTAGATCAGAAATACGGCTGTTTGTAGGATACCCGAAAGGAACTAAGGGTGGCATGTTCTATAGTCCTACGGACCAGAAGATCGTTATAAGTACTAACGCTCGGTTCCTAGAGGAAGACTATGTCATGGACCACAAGCCCAAAAGTGACATAATACTTGATGAGTTGAGAGGTAATGAGGAAGACCTGAATACAGCCGAACCGAGTATAGATACACCACTAGAACCTGCACCTAATACTGTCACTATTAATACACCGGAACGCCGTCGTAGTGGGAGGGTTGTTAAACAACCAGATAGATGGATTGGACTGGGTGAGTCTTCGGACTCTGGACCTGGAGTTCATGAAATCGATCCCTGGACCTATGATGAGGCGGTACAAGATATAGATGCGCCTTCTTGGAAGAAAGCGATGAAATCCGAAATTGAATCTATGGATTCTAATAAAGTCTGGGATCTTGTAGAACCACCAAGCGGCGTAAAGCCAATTGGGTGTAAATGGGTCTACAAGAGAAAGAGAGGATCTGACGGAAAGGTTGAAACCTTTAAAGCTCGGCTTGTTGCGAAAGGATATACTCAGAAAGAGGGAATCGATTATGAGGAGACCTTCTCGCCGGTAGCCAAGATAAAGTCAATCCGGATTCTCTTATCCATAGCAGCTCATATGGATTATGAGGTGTGGCAAATGGATGTCAAGACAGCTTTCCTTAATGGAAGTCTTGACGAGACGATTTATATGAAACAACCAGAAGGATTCATTGCTAAGGGGCGAGATCATCTAGTGTGCAAGCTTAATCGATCCATTTATGGATTGAAACAAGCCTCGAGATCGTGGAACCTGCGGTTTGACGAAGTGGTCCAATCCTTTGGATTCAGTCAAAGCATGGACGAATCGTGTGTGTATTGGAAACGTGATGGAAAGAAGGTGGTGTTTCTCGTGCTTTATGTAGACGACATTCTTCTCATTGGCAACAGTGTGAAAATGTTATCAGACATAAAGGGATGGTTGTCTAGACAATTCGATATGAAAGATTTGGGAGAAGTCGGACATGTTCTAGGGATCAAGGTTATAAGGGATCGCCGGAATAGAACATTGTACCTATCCCAGCAATCTTACATAGACACGATTCTGGCTCGTTTTAACATGCAAGATTCCAAGAAGGGTGAACTACCCTTCAGTAAAGGAACTTATCTTTCTAAGGAGATGTGTCCTCGGACACAGAAGGAGAAAGATGAGATGAAAGCAGTTCCCTACGCTTCGGCTGTGGGAAGCTTAATGTATGCAATGTTATGTACGAGGCCTGATATCTGCTATGCAGTTGGCGTAGTAGCGAGATATCAGAGTAACCCTGGAAAGGCTCATTGGACTGCCGTAAAGAGCATTTTCAAGTATTTGCGAAATACTAAGGATTATGTTCTAAGTTACGGGGCAGACAATCTGATTCCTTTGGGTTATACGGATTCGGATTTCCAAGCTGATAAGGACCGGCGTAAGTCGACATCAGGCTATGTGTACACTATGGGAGGTGGAGCCGTATCATGGAGGAGTGTTAAGCAAAAGTGAATTTCAGACTCTACCATGGAAGCTGAATACGTTGCAGCCTCAGAGGCAGCGAAAGAGTCAGTTTGGTTCCTTAATTTCCTCCAGGACTTAGATGTGATTCCAAGTTTGCCCAAGGCTATGACAATTTATTGTGATAATAGCGGTGCAGTGGCAAACAGTAAGGAACCACGGTCCCATAGTGCTATGAAACACATAGAGCGCAAGTACCACCTGATTCGAGACATCGTCAAAAGGGGCGATGCGATAGTCACCAAGATAGCTTCGGAGGACAACCTAGCGGACCCTTTCACCAAGATACTTCCTAAGGAAGTTTATTTCAAGCACTTGGAGGGTTTGGGAGTCAGAAGTTTGGAGGATAAGACTAGACCTTAGTATAAGTGGGAGATTGATGGAGTAGTATACTTAATGTCTAGATTTGAGTATTCTGAACTCTGTATGCACTTTCATTTACCTATTAATTACAGACATTCATTTGCTTTTAATTATTGTTAATTAAATACATGCAAATTATAGTCCTGGATTTTATACGTTGTAGTTAGTATGGTGTTGCATGGGCACACAGAAGATCATACTATCGGTTACTCGTATTTAATCGAACAGTTGCTCACGACCTAGATGGACACGGACCAATCCATCGGTATAGTCGTTGTGTGAGAGAGAAAATAATTTATCTTAATTATTTTATCACACTTGTACACTTGGTGTATTGAGCGGATCGATTGAGACTCATCAATTAGGATTGCTCGGCGATAATTGATTTGAGACTCGGAGTATTTTATTCTTAATCCCTGAAACAATTGCGGGTGTGTATATTTAATATAAGTGACTTTGATTTACCAAAGGAATTAACCGATTTAATTATTGGGTTAATTACCGGTTAAGTTGGGTCACTATATTTTATATATGGCATGCCGTGAATTCTTGAAGGGGCAGTGTATCCCGTAAGGGTTGATAATATCCCCGAGATGAGCTCATAAGGATTTATTATGTAAACCTCGCGAGTGGATTTAATTCCGCATAATAAATAAGGTTGAGTGGTACTATTCTCGGATATAAGAGATGAATAAATTTATTAAGCAATAAATAAATTTTATTCATGGATATTTAAATCTTAAATACGCGGAATAAATAATACTAAGATGGAGAAATATTATTTGGTATAATATGGAATAATATTGGGAGTGCAATTTTATTTATATAGTGGAAAATAAATAAAATTAATATTGATAAGAATTAATGGATTTGGGTTGGACCCAATTTAATTTTCAATATTGAAGCCCAATATTTATTCTCCTTTTGATCCCCTTCGTAGCCTATAAAAGCACTACATGGTCTTCACTTTTACTAACCTAAGTTACGCCAACAATAAAGTTCTGAGAGTGAAGAGGATACATAAGTTCGATAGCTCGTCGCCCACCCGACGTTCGAACGGAGTGCAAGGAATACGCGGGAAGGTCACGAGGTTATCGATTTCGTTTCTCCGAACAACGAATCGTAGGTACAATTCTCAACTAACTTGTTAATTGTTCGATTTGTTTTATCGAGAATACCGTAGGACGAAGATCCGAGGATCGAAGCCCGGAATAGACGGACGAACGCGCGGTGGTGGCGAAGCCACCGGACCGCGGCGTACGCCCGCTAGGGTTTCGGCGTGGGGCGATGGGGGCCGAACCCTCGGTTCGACCGAGGGTGTGCGATCGACCACGAGGGTCGATCGCTGGGCACGGGCTGGTGCCGTGCCCTACCCCGCCGTGAAGGCGGGGGCCTCCTGGTGGTGGCGGGTCGCCGGACCCGCCGCGGGGGGGCTGTCGAACAGCCCCACCCCGATCGATCGCCGGCGTGCGATCGATCATCTCGATTGTATGAACCCCGGCTCGCGGGGGTTCGGGTGGGGGCGGGCTGTGCGTCTTCGGATGCATGGTCTCCAAAGCCCGGACTCCGGCGGATGAGTCGACGTTCGTATGATCTCCGGAGAAGGGTTCGTTCGGGTTATCGGTTCCGCAATTTTGATGACCCGGGATATCGAATTCCAACAGGTATCCCTTTAATTGATTACATCTATCAGAAAGATGACCAGTGTAACCACAAAAAGTACATTTTCCAGAAAATTTAGGCTTGGACTTATAAGAATTTTTTGGCAAGATTAGCCGTGGGAAGAGATATATCAGTAGACACTGGAGGAGCTGTAGAAGCAGTGTGCAAGGCAAAAGAATCAATCGGATGCTGGAGATTCCGTTGCGACTCCTCTTGTCTAAGTAATGAGAAAACTTTAGAAAGAGAAGGAATAGGAGTATACATGAGAATTTGACTCGGAAGACTAGCATAAGACTAATTCAAGCCAATCAAGAATTTTAACACAGAGTCCTGTTGTTGCATATCTTGAAAATTCTTGCTCACATTACATGTACAATTTCCACATGAACAAGCAAGCACTGGCCAAAAATTAGAATACTCATCCCAAAGTCCTTTAAACTTATTATAATAGGTTGTTAAAGATTGAGAGCCCTGTGAAATATTATTGAGACTCTTTTCAAGTTCAAAAACCCGAGGACCATCACTCTTAAGATATCGAAGGCTAAGTTCATCCCAAACATCTTTAGCACATGTAAAGTAACGACGAGTACTACAAATATCAGGAGATACATAATATACCAACCAAGACAGGAGAAGAGCATTGACGCGATACCATGCCGAATACAAACCATTATTAGAAGAGGGAGGAACGATGGTACCGTCAATGAAGCCCAATTTGTTCTTGATTGTGAAAGCCATCATAACTGATTTTTTCCAATCGCTGTAATTGTCACCGGTCAACGTCTCGAAAATAACTCGAACACTGGCATGATCTGCAGGATGAAGAAAATACGGCGATGTTGGATCTTCATTCGGCGTCAAAGAAGGTTGTCGCCAATCTAGGGTTTACGCATTCTCAGTCATTGATTATCACAAATTGATAACCCAAGAGGCAAGAAGAAGGAAAAATCAGAACAAATCGAGAGAACAAAGGGGGAAAATCGAGATAAAGAGCGCGTTCTAAGATCGAAACCGCTCTAATACCATATTGCGAGAGAAGAAACGAGAGAAAGGGAAAGTGATGTTTGGTTTATTAAATAAAAAATAGTTATCCTTACAAGTCTACATATATGAGGTATATATAATACTACGATAGCTAATGTATAAAGTAACTACTGCTAATTAGTATATTACTATTTAATTAGT
Source organism: Euphrasia confusa (assembly GCA_954870475.1). NCBI lineage: Eukaryota > Viridiplantae > Streptophyta > Magnoliopsida > Lamiales > Orobanchaceae > Euphrasia > Euphrasia confusa. The sequence goes on from OX940964.1 coordinate 26,334,891, forward strand.
ATATGATATTATGCCATTGATTTAGTGATGTGCTTCTATCAATATTATTACAACAAATCAATCTAATATTGTGCCGTTAATTAAGTGATGTCTTCTGTTACGACCACTCCTGCAGAGATTGGTGAAGCACGCACGCAACACTTGGCCTTTAAATAGAGGATTTGAAGACCATTTTACTTAGAGCTGTTATCACCGTTGTAAGATTGAGAAAGAAATAAAGTGGGGAGCTTTATTTTCTCTCTTTCACATTTGATTTACAATGATAGAACTTAGTTAGAGTGAGGAGCTCGCTACTTTGTTCTTTCCCCCAGTTTGCAAGGTTAGGATTTAGTTAGAGTGAGGAGCTCGCTACTTTATCCTTTCCCCTAGTTTGGTTTAGTTCACATTGGATAAATCACGATACTCCATTTGTACATGTGAGTTAAGCTTAATAAAAATTGTGACCAAGTGGTCATTCGCAGGCTGTTGAGAAAACAGTTTGTAAAGTTTATATACATTTGTACTCCGTGTCAATTGAAGTATCGTCTCACCCTTCGCTCTCGGGTGTAGTCGAGATAACTTGAATCTGTAGGCTCCTTGGAGCACTTTCACCCAAGACCGCACCCGAGCACCAAGCACGAGCGACGAAGACCTTCACGTGAGTGACGAGCACCGAGCATGAAGTGATGAGAGTTGGGGGCGGGCCCGAGCACCGAGCACCAAAGACCGTCGCGTGAGTGACGCGCGACGCGAAGAGAAATAAATATGTACAAATGTGTGTACTTACAATAAAACAATAAATTGTGAATAATAACTTTAAAATAGAAGTTATTAAAAATATAATTAGTTATGTGATAATCACGTTAAGATTTTGTGTCATAATATATTAATATTCAAATTAATAGTAATTTTTTAAAAGTTAAAACCAAAGCAAATAATAAATAAATCGTGAGGTGATTATTTATTTGAGCAATATAATCAGCGTTAAATTTTGATTTATTTTTTTGATTTATTAAAATGAACGGCTCCAGATTAAAGGGGCAGTGTAAAAACGCACTGCAACTAGACCTGTAAATGGAGCGGGTTTTATCCAGATCCGCTCCTGATCCGTCACATTTAAACGGATTTGGATCGTAAAAATTGACCCGTTGACCCGTTTAATGACCCGACCCGTTTACCCGTTTAATAAACGGATCGGATACGAATAAATACCGATTCGATCCGTAAGTGACCCGACCCGTACCAAATATTATATATATAATTATACATAATATTTAGTTACTATATAATAATTAAATAATTTATAATTAATTAATAAAAAATATTAAATTTTTTATTTTGTGTAATATAAAAATATTGATTATTATTGTTAGCACTTTAATCTTTAATTTAGTTTAATAAATTTTAATATTTTATTTTATAATTTTTTAAATGTTAAAAATTATTGTTAAAAAATTATAAAAAATTATTATTATAAACGGATCGGAAAACCCGTTGGATACCCGTTGATCCGGCGGATACGGATTTGGATCGAACTTTCGATGATCCGGCGGGTCGCGGAGCGGGTACGGATCGAAAATTTAAAATATTAAACGGGTACGGATCAATGCCGATCCGCTCCAGATCCGCCCCATTTACAGGTCTAACTGCAACTCCCATGATCTCATTTTTTGTAATGTTGCCTCTCTCGGTTGATTATAATGTTATTGCATTAAACTTGTTCATTTTCATTAATTGATCAAAGTGTAAATAAAAAAACGTAATTAAAACATTGAAAGTTCATATTATGTGAATTGGAGTAAAAAAAATGTAATATTTTACATCATAACTTAGTGCAAATTCGTTACACAATATTATTAATCAATATTGACCGTCATCAATTTTTGATTTGTTCTCACCACTTGGGCTCTTACGTTTAAACTTAAATTTTCCGTCGACGGAGATCAATGGAGAGGGAGCTGATGAAGCAAAGGATGACAACCTATGCACAGAACAGAATGCTTTACACACGACATTACAGTAAATTTTGGTTCTTTTACTCACACAATGTTTCAAACAATCTTCCAAACATATTTTATCTAGGGCTTGTGCCGAGACAAGCCACATCAAAAAAATAAAGATGAAGACAACTTCCATCTTTAATTTATTCATTTTGATAATTGTGTGTTTTCAATTGTGGGTTTTGCTCTAAGTTATTATATAGCAGTTGAAATTAAAAGACCTGATAGAGAAATTCAAATTGAAATTACTAGTAAAAGCGTAATTTTTAATGAAAATTTTATAATATTACAAAAAAATATAGATTTTTTCTTTTTTAAAATACTTTGTTGTAATTTTTAAAGCAGATTACTACCACTTAAATTACGCCCAAGAATGTTGGATTTTTAATATGACGGTAATAATATCTTCGACCAATTGCTTTTAATTTTTCATTTTATATTTTTGGTTCTCCATAAATTGGGAAAATATTAACGAAAAGAAACGAAATGGAGAAAAATGAATTTGGTATATGGGGTGTTTAAATGAACACTATAGACATGATTTAGAAGTCCACGTCATTTCACTAACGGGCCCACCGCTTGCTGGGCCGCTCACAACTAAACTTTCGAGTCCAGCCCACATATCATGAATGATTCACCAAGCTTAAAATAATTAATTTAAATAAAATATATATTAATATAGTACTCAAATCTCTCAATTCACAAGTCAGCATATAACATACTACTAATTTCTAGTAAATCAATTTTTGGGGCCTAATTCATTGCAGCTTTCTCCAAGAGACCCTTGAAATACTCCGCCCAATCTGATGACGGCTCTAATCCGAACATCATCTCCTCCACCGATATCAAGGCCTCCGTTATCTGAGCACCGTTCATCCCCACCCCTTCGTCTCCATTGTTCTCCATCTTGCTAAAATGTTCGGAGATATTATCATACCCACCAAACTCATGATCATGGTCCAAGCACATTATCGTATCAACCGGCTTATCCTCGTCAGCATCCAATTTTCTCTTCCCCAAAAGGCCCTCCGTGATCCGCATAAATCGGTCTCTAGTATTATTCATCGTCGAGGCTTGGTTTCTGAGAGAGGCCAGCTTTTGCTCTAGAGTCCTCTGCTTGTCTCTAAGCTCCACAATTTCCGCCTTGAGACGAGCGTGCTCGTTCGCCATGGCCTCGACTTCTTTCTCCATGCACGACGATCTTTGACGACGACCGTCGGAGTAGGGGTGCTTTGCGGCGTTGGAAATCTGATTCCTTCGCTTGATGTTTACGAGCAAATGCCTCTCGCCCTTTCGGAAATATTCGTTGCTGTACTCCCAATGCTCCCAACTGATCTTTCTGAAACCCTAATTAAGAAGAAAAATAAAATAAACATGTAATTAAGATATTGAGAGAGAATGGTTAGTTTTATAATTTGATTTCTACAAGAACTAACAAAATTTGCATGCATGAAATACATTTGAAAATGAAAATCAAATTAAAACATAATCATAATTACTAACATTTTTAAGAAACAAAAAAAATATAAATGTAATTTTGAGAGAAAACATATATATGATTAATTAATTTTATTTGATTTCTGCAAGAATTAATAAAATTAACATGCATGAAAATACATTTGAAAATGGAAATCAAATTTAAAAAAAAAACATAAAATAAGTACAAATATTAATGTGTTCTACTTACATATGAATTGAGTTGGGCAACAAAGCTCTGAAAGTTGTTGTGTCTGAAATACAACGGAAGAATGGTATCGGCAAAAGCATGAGGGTTCTTCACCACGAAGCTGGTCCCACTTTCTCTCCACGATATCACGGACTCCGTCTCCTTATTACTCAGCATGTCGTGTATTTTCAGCAGAAAAGGAGGTATTGCCGCGTATGCCGCACCGCCACCGATGCTACCTCCCCAGCTGGCATCGAACCCGGATTCACACTTTCCATTCGTTTTCGAGTCCATGTTTAATTTGTTTGGTGTGTGTGTGTTTGCGTTTGAATAGGTAATTTTTATATTTTGTGTTTGTGTTAATTTGTTTTTGAAAGGTGAAGTTGTTTAATTTGTTTGGAAGTAACAAACCTGCAGAAATGATGGGTTGATGCCTAAGAATATATTCTTTGATCGAGTACACAAAAAGCGTACTTGTAATATTCCCTTTCTCTAATTCTTTCACATACAACCATCATTTCCTGATTATTTTTACGTACAAATTTCTGTTTTAATTTGCTGCTAAGTCAATTGCAAAATAAATAAATTGTTGGACATATTTTAAAACTAATAATTGCAATAATAATAATAATGAAAAAAAGGGCCATGTGATATGCTATAAACGAGCCACTCGACTCACGTGCGTTAGCTGCTTGAATTAAGTTTCGAGCTTAATTAGATAAGATCAATGTTCTACTCGGCTTGTGTGTTCTCTACCAGCATAATACATGTGTAGAATTTCGTGTGTTGAAATTCCTTTGTAGTAGTAATTTACATGTAGACTCTGGTTATTTCAATTTGGTATCTGGTTATACGATTTAAGTTTTGTGTTTTGTATATAAGAAACATATATGTACTACAGTACTTAATTATTATCAAATCAATAAGAAGTATACAAAGTTTTTTGGTTTTTTTTTTTCCATTCGTACCTTCCCGTTTGTTAGGGAAGAATACGTCGTTTAATTTATTCATAATGTTTAAATTGTGTGTTGTGTTCACTTGTGAATTGTCCCACATTGAAAGTTTTAAGAGAAAAGAGTCTATTATATAAGCCTAGGGAGTTCTTCTACTTAGCACCATATAGTTTTAAGTTAGAAAGAGACTCACTAGTGCATATTCTGGCTCCCGCTCTCGTGTGTGCGCTAGTCGTGGGACCGCACGTTTGCACCCCGTTTCAACACATAATTTCTAAACTTTCGCAGCTAAGTTAAACTTTACATAATTTCTAAACTTTCGCAGGGACCGCACGTTTGCACCCCGTTTCAACACATAATTTCTAAACTTTACAATTAACAATTCAAACATTTGATTAACAAGAAAACAAACTGTGATAATATAGAGATATTGAGATTGTGAATTGAATGATAGTAATATTAAGTATTGAAGAAGCACCCCGTTTCAACACATAATTTCTAAACTTTACAATTAACAATTCAAACATTTGATTAACAAGAAAACAAACTGTGATAATATAGAGATATTGAGATTGTGAATTGAATGATAGTAATATTAAGTATTGAAGAAGTCAACAACAATGATAGTGGAATGTGTGTGTATTGTTTTCCATTCTTTTGGAAGTCACATCACTTTCATCCAAAAACATTGTGAACCAAACCACGTTTCCACACATGCCCCTTTCACCAAATTCCACTACAATTAAATTAAGGTGTTTTTAGAAAAAGGGAAAAGTTAATTTATGAATTTATAACTTACAACACATTAAATACACTTCACAATTTAAAAAATCTTTTTATTTTTTTATTAATTAGAGTAGTATTTTATTTATAATTATAAAAAAAAGTATATTTTTAAATTGTTAATTAATGTATTGAGTACAATTTATATTAAAAATATTAAATGATATTTAAGTGTTCTTTTAAAAAAATATATATTTTACTCGCTAATGACCTTAATAAAAACCACATTTAACTTAATCAGCTTTTCTAAATACAAATGTAGTACTCTGTATTATCTGTATTATGTACCTAAACGACAAATACGTAAAATAAGAAATATATATATATATATATATATATATATATATATATATATATATATATATATATATATATATATATATATATATATATATATATATATATATATATATATATATATATATATATATATATATATATTACTTCTTCCGTCTCATAATAATTGTCACTCTTAAAAAATAATATTAGTGATATTATTTTATTAATATTGTATTGTTTCAAGGTATAAAGTGTAATGATGATTTCTTTTTCTAAAGTGTGACAATAATATGAGACGACCCAACAAAAAGACAGAAAGAGTAATTTCTTAGTTAACAAAAAGACACTGTGCATATTAAATTTTGGTTTGTTTCATTACAAATAGAGTAATTTCTTAGTTAACAAAAGTAAAATTAAAATTTTATTTTAATACGTGAAACTCAATAGACCTCAGTCACCTATATTTATAAAATAAAAATTAAATATATTTTATCAACTCTAATTAAAAAAATATTTAATGTTAGAGTTAAAAATATTCTCACCAACTAATCAATCATACGTGGTTTGCCGGTACATATAATAATTTCTCTTTCTAGAAACAGAGAATACGTTGAACAGACCCGTCGGACACCGAGGGCAAATGAGTCATTATACCACAGTTCATCATCTACCCCTCACGCGCCGGACGTCACTACAATACAGTACTTATATTTTACTCCAACAAATCTATCAACTTATTAATGAATCTTCCCGGAAGTCAAACTCGCCGGAGAGAGATCGATCTCGATCAAATTATCTTCGTCGGCAACCACGTCGTTGCACTTATTCTTGTGATCATCCAACGCGATCTCGATCAAATTCTCCTCCCAACGAAAACGCATATTCTCATCATCGTCCCAATCTCCTTCCGACGAAGAATCACCCGGGTAGAACAACGAAAGCGACGGGTATCTCTGCAGTAAATTAGAATCGTTTTCCTCTCCTTCTTCGTATATGACCTCAAGGGGAGCCCTCACGTTCCACTCGACGAAGGAGGAGTCCGTGCCCGAATCAATGAATTCTTCGATTTCCCGAGTTGAACAAAGTTCCGTATTCGTTGCATCGGATATTTGGGCTGCGCCGAGCCTAAGAAGGTAAAGAAGGAGAATGAAGGTGGAGAAAAGGACGGGGGAGAAAGCGAATCGAGGTGGGAAATAGAGGAGCACTAGAATGAAGAGTGTGGTGATGCTTGAGAAAAGATCAGAATAATTGTTATTATTCTTCATTTTTTGTTGTTGAAGGAAATGAAGAGTTGATGATGATGAATGACAAAAATTGGAACTGATTATATATAAATATATTTTTAGTAGTATTGAATATGTACAGTGTACTTATTAGTTTGCTCTGCTAAAATCTAAAATCCATGCATATATATATAATGTGTGTGTTGATTTAGATGATGATTTTAAGTGAAATAAAAGTGAGAGGCTATAAATTAGTGATAAAGGAGGGAATATATATAATCAGAATAGTACTAGTCGGTTTGGTGCAGGATTCCAATTTCAGATTGTTTGATAGGGGTGGGCGTGTACGAGATGGGACGAGATTAGGGGAATTCCGTGCCGTCCCGAGCCGAGTTGAGTACATTTGTCAAGAGAGTTCATATTTGTAGGAGGAGTCGTCTCGACATTACTTCAAGAGGAGGATTGACAATGAAGAGTTGACGACACCTTCACAAAGACAAAAAGAGGGAAAAGACAAAAAGAGGGAAAAGACAAAAAGAGGGAGTTTGTTGGAGTTAAATTAATTATTTTAATTAATTTGACTTTTACTAATTTTGACTTTTTTTGGTGGTTTTATTTCGGGACGAGACGGGACGGGATTTGCATTTTAAAAATTCGTCCCGCCGTCCCAATCCCATTTGGGTTCGGGTCGGGATCGGGATGAGATCGGGACATCATAATATTAAATAAAAAATAAAAATAACTAATAAAATAAAAAAATTAATAAAATAATAATATTATCAACTTATAAAACAATAAAAATTCAATAAAATAAGAATCAATAATTTTTTATGACAAATATAAATACATATACATACACACGCATATATATATTGAATTGATTTTTAAATTTTAATTTAAACATGTATTATTAAATAAGTAAAATAATATTGAACTTATTTATATTCAATTTAAATGATATTTTCACTGTATATAAAATTTCAAAATAGAAATGTTAGTATTTTTAAAGACAAATTATATAAGAAAACTTAAATTATTTTGAAATATTATGAGATTGTAAGAATATACATAATTAAATAATAAATTTAATTGAGATTATGATTAATATTTTGATATTTTATTAATTTTTTTGAAAAAATTAAAATTATATTGTTATTAAATAAATTATCGGGACGGGACGGGATACAACGGGATCGTCCCGATCCCGTCCCGTCCCATTATGAAAAATTTAAAATGGGACGGGATGAGACGGGATTGCTATTTCCAAAAGTGATCCTAGAATCTTTGATTCTCAATTGGAGTGCTCAACAAACTAAGCTAACAACCCTTTTACCACTTGTTTCGTTTCAATTAGATAAGCTAGCATCTTTTCTCCGTAAAGTAATTTAGGAATTTTTTTGATGTATAATTATATACATCAAAAAGTACCTGATCAATCAATCACAAACTACCTGACCAATCAACCAAAGAAAACCGTAACTTCTACCATTACGGGTACTTCCGCTGAGAGTATACAGAAAAACAATGGAGCACAAAAAAACGGAAAATTTAGTCAGGGCAATGATTTAAAGAGCGGAACCGGTAAGGTTGCTGTTGCGTCCCATGCTGGTCGTGAAAAGGCAAAGATTACACCACAGGAGAAAAACGAGAAATATTATGGTATTCCATCAAATTCGAACAGGAGAACGTACGTTCTTGAGGAGTCTACAATGAACAGACAAAAGCTGGAAAATAAATCAAAGAGCTCGGGTGTTGGTCTAGCAGCCCCTGGTGGTGAGTCCGGCGACTCACCGCCACCGCCGGGGAGGGCAGTCCGCCCAGCGGTGGACCCGCCGCGGTCGATTGCTCGCCCCGGCGTCCAGCCGGGGCTTCTCGCGTGTGCGCGCGGCCGAAACCCTAGGGTTCGACCGCAACCCCTCGGCTCCCAGCCGAGGGTTCTCTTGATTCTCGCCGAGGATCTCGACCTCGCGGTCTATCCCCGTCCGCGGAGTTCGTTCGTTTCCAGGATCTTCGTTGATGTGCATATAACGATAATTAAATTAAAATCACAAGGGGGTTTATGATTTCTACCTTTGTTCTCGTTGTACGGAGAAACGAGATCTTGTTGAAGATCTTTAAATCTTCCCGCGTATTCCTTGCACTTGTTCGAACGTCGTGTGGGCGACGATCCTCCGAACTCTATGGATCTCCTTCACGAACTCTCTAGAATATCAAGAATGATATTCTTGTCTTAATTGTGAAGACCATGTAGTGCTTTTATAGGCTATGTATGGGGTCTAATGGAGGTGGAATATTGGGCTTCCAATAGGATTAATTAAATTTAGCCCAAGTCCAAAATCTATTAATTAATCTTATTAATTATATTTATTTTCCACTATATAAATATAATTGCACTCCCAATATTATACCATATTATATCAAATAATATTATCTCTTCGGTAGTATTATTTATTCCGTGCGTTTAAGATAGAAATGTCAATGAATAAATTATATTTATTGCTAATTAATTTATTCATCACTTGTATCCGAGACTAGTACCATTCAACTTTAATTATTATGCGGAACAAATCCACCTGCAGAGTTTACATAATAATTCTTTTTGAACTCATCTCGGGGACATTATCAACCCTTTCGAGGACACACTTTCCCGTCAAGAATTCACAGTATGTCATACATAAAATACAGTGACCCAACATTGCCGGTAATCGACCGGTTATTCTAATCAGTCAATTCCTTTGGAAAATCAAAGTCACTAATATTAAATGCACACACCCGCAATAATATCAGGGATTAAGAATAAAATACTCTAAGATTTAAATCGATTATCTAAGGCAATCCTAATCGATAAATCTAAAGCGATCCGCCCAATACACCAAGTGTACAAGTATGATAAAATAATTAAGACAAATTATTTTCTCTCTCATACAACGACTATACCGATTTATTGGTCCGTGTCCATCTCGATCGTGAGCTACTGTCCGATTAATATACGAGTAACCGATAGTATGATCTTCCGTGTGACGTTGCACACCATACTAACTACAACGTATATAATCTAGGACTATAATTTGCATATATTTAACTAAAATAATTAAAAGCAAATAATTGTTTATTTAATTAAATAGATTAGTGGCAATGGATCGGGAGTTAATATCACTTAAATATAGACATTAAGTATATACTCCATCAATCTCCCACTTATACTAAGGTCTAGTCTTTTCTTCCAAACTCCCGACTCCCATACTCTTCACGTGCTTAATATCCACTTTCAAGAAGTGCCTTGTGAAAGAGCAATCTAGATTGTCGTTCTGAAGTTATCTTGGTGACTACAGCGTCTTCTTCCCTGACGATGACTCGTATCATGTGGTACTTGCGCTCTATGTGTTATCTTACACTTATGGACTTGTGATTTCTTACTGTTTGCCATCGCACCGCTATTTACATAGCTTTTGGTAAACTAAGAATCACGTCTAAGTCCCAGAGGTTATCCCAGAGCCACACCAAAACTTCCGCTGCCTTTGAGGCCGCTAAAATTGGTTACCCATGGCAGAGTCCGAAAAGCATCGTTATCACTCTTCCATGTCAAAGCTACACCTCCTTTAATAGTGAACACATAGCCTGATACCGACTTACACCGGTCCTAATTTGATTAGAAATCTGAGAGAGTGTAATCCAAAGGAAAAGTTCTTCTGCTTCGTAATCTAGAACATAGTATTTTGAAAGTACTTTACAGCAGTCGAATATTCCTTTCCAGGATTACCTTGATATCTTCCCACTATGCTAACCGCATAGCAGATATCAGGTTCTTGTTTTAAACATCACATTTATCAAGCTTTCCACACTCAAAGTGTAGGAAACCGCTTTCATTGCTTATATCTCTTTTTGTGTTCCAAAACACATGTCCTTTGATAGATGCATTCCGTATCTGAAAGGTAGCAAACCTTTCTCGGAATCTTGCATGTTAAAGCGAACCATAATCATATCTATGTAAGATGTCCAGGAGAAGTAAAATGTTCTTTTCCAAAGTTCCGAGATCTCAAGAACATGTCCAACTTCTTCCTTTAGCTTTCATATTGATTTATCTTAGACAACCATCATTTTATGTCTGATGACATCTTTACATTGTTACCAATGATAAGAATGTCATCTTCATAGAACCCGAGAAGCACCACTTTGTTTCCATCACGTTTCCAATACACTCGATTCGTCTATGCCTTTTGATGGATCCATTAAATGGACTATCTCATCAATTCGCAGGTTCCACGATCTCTAGCTTCGCTTCAATCCATAAATGGATCAACTAAGCTTACTCTAAATGATCTTGCCTCCTAGCAATAATCCCTTTGGATTCCATTGCTTTCCAAGAAGGCACATTTAGATCTATCACTGCCTCTATGTAGATCTAGGGATCGATTTCATGTACACTAGGTTCAGAGTCCGAAGACTCACCTAGTGTTATAAATATCTTCGGTTGACACAAAACCTCCAACTACAACGGCATTCCGGTGTATCAACAGTAATAACGGTAGGTGCAGTTAGTGGTATACCGCTACCCGGTTCGGCTGGTTCTAAGTCTTCTTCGTTCACTCTCATTTCAAAAGTATCAAGTCACTTTGGGCTTGTGGTTCATCACATAGTCTTCCTCTAAGAACCAGGCGTTAGAACTTATAACGTCCTTCTGGTTCATAGTACTATTGAACACACATCTTTTGTTCTTCTAGGATATTCTACAACCGCATTTGAATGCACCGTTGTTTCCAAGACATATCCATAGAACATAGGTAGTTCCGAATAACTCATATTTTTACCATTTCTATAAGAGTTCCATTTCTTGTTTCCGACACACCATTTCTACAGAGGACTGTATGTGTAGTCTCTTGGGATCAACCCAATCTCTGATCAGTATGCCTTGCATTTCTCAGACAGGTACTTGCCTCCGCGATTAGATCGCAGGCTTTCAATGGATATACCTTGAAGGTTCTCCACAATAGCTTTGTGTCCATTGACTTTGTCAGAACACTTGCTTTTGTGGCACATCAGGTATTCTAATCCATTTCTCGAGTAATCATCAAATGAAGTACTCGCACCTTATTGTCTGAGTAGACATCGGTCTGCATACATCAGAGTCAATCAATTCCAATACTTGTCTGTATCTTATATCTTATATCCAAAAAAGATTGCTTAGTCGCATTATCTTCCAAATTAGATTCTTAGCTCGGAAGGTCCACTCCTTCAACTTAATTGATGAAACTATTAATTTTCAAACTTTGAACTCTTATTTGAATAAATACGACTTAGCATAAGAATCCGCAAGTATAAACGATTTAATAAAGAAATCTCTTTTTTGTAAAATGAGTTATATAAAACGGTTCGTTGCATCGTGGTAGACTTAGGATTCATCATTTATATATTGCTAGCTAATGTACAAGAATAGATAATATCATTATTTCTTCTCATAACCATCAAATGATTAAAAGAAACAAAATATCCATTCATTAGAAATCCAGAACAAGTTCTTTCTAAAATAAAAGGGTACATATAGCAATAACTCAAAATGAAAATCCTATGAAAATATATGTCCACCACTACAACAACTGCTTCCTCCACATCATTGGCCATATAGACTACGATCTTTTCTTTTCCAAGTCATTAGGTCTCCTGGAACCTCTGCATTTAGAATGCACATACCGTCAGTGGTTCCATATCTACACAACAGGTTCTGGTAGATAATACCGCTGACTATGTTTTTATGACTAAAGAAAAATTTCGTACCTTTGAGAGGATAATCAGACTTCCAGTACCCAGACTGTTTGCATCGAGAAGACTTGCCTCTTGGCTTTCTCGTCCCATTTCGTGGTCCAAGAGATGTTGGAAATCGATATCCCGGAATTAATAAATTTAAATAAATAAATTATCTAATTAATTCCGACCGAAATCCTTCGAATATCCGGATTGTCTAAATTGCGGAACCGACAACCCAATCGAAAAACCTTTCGCCGGAAACCACCGCGAACCACCGTACGCGAACCGAGGCCCGACCAAACACCCCACCGCGGGATAAACCCGCGGCTGTCCAGCCGAGCCCCCACGAGGGGGCTCGCGATCGCACGAGGCGATCGCCGGGATGCGTCGCGCATCCCCGGGGCTGCTCGTAGCAGCCCCCCGGCGGTGAGTCCGGCGACTCACCGCTATCGCCGGGAGGAGGGGGCGACTGTCGCGGCACCAGCCCGCGGCTGCCCCCAGCGATCGACCACCGTGGTCGATCGCAAGCCCCGGCTCCAGCCGGGGTCCCTTATACGCGCCGGCGGTCGAAACCCTAGGGTTCGACCGCCACCCTCGGCGTCCAGCCGAGGGGTTTCGTTGCGTGCGATCCCCGCCGGGGATCTCTCGGCCTCCGCGGTCCGGTGATCTTCAATCACCACCGCGAGGTCGATCCTCGTCCACGGGGTTCGTCCCTCGGATCTTGGTTCATGATATTTTCACGATAATTAACGATAAAATCATAAAGAGGGTTTTACGATTTACCTCGTTCTCGTTGTTCGGAAAAACGAAGAACTCAATTTGACGACCTTGAGATCTTCCGACGTATTCCTTGCACTAGCTCGGACGTCGTGTGGGCGACGATCTACCGAACTCCATGGATCTCCTTCACGAACTCTCTAGACTAATCAAGTATGATTATCTTGTCTTGTCTAATTGTGAAGACCATGTAGTGCTTTTATAGGCTACGTAGGGGATCTTAAGGAGGTGGAATATTGGGCTTCCAATAATAGTGATTAAATTGAGCCAAGCCCAAATCTATTAATCCTTACTATTATTAATTATATGATTAACTCCACTATATAAATATAATTGCACTCCCAATATTCACCATATTATATCAAATAATATTTCTCCGGTAGTATTATTTATTCCGTGTATTTAAGATATAAATATCCATGAATAAAATTAATTTATTGCTAATTAATTTATTCATCTCTTATATCCGAGACTAGTACCATTCAACCTTAATTATTATGCGGAACGAATCCACCTGCAGGGTTTACATAATAATTTTTTATGAACTCATCTCGGGGATATTATCAACCCTTACGGGATACACTTTCCCGTCAAGTATTCACGGCATGCCATATATAAAATATAGAGACCCAACTTAACCGGTAATTAACCCAATAATTAAATCGGTTAATTCCTTTGGTAAATCAAAGTCACTTATATCAAATATACACACCCGCAATAGTATCGGGGATTAAGAATAAAATACACTGAGATTTAAATCGATTATCGCCGGCAATCCTAATCGATAAATCTCAAGCAGATCCGCTCAATACACTAAGTGTACAAGTGTGATAAAATAATCAAGACAGATTATTTTCTCTCTCACACAACGACTATACCGATGGATTGGTCCGTGTCCATCTAGGTCATGAGCATCTGTTCGATTAAATACGAGTAACCGATAGTATGATCTTCTGTGTGTCCATACACACCATACTAACTACAACGTATAAAATCCAGGACTATAATTTGCATATATTTAATTATAAATAATTAAACGCAAATAATTGTTTATTTAATTAAATAGATTAATGGCAATGGATCGTGAGTTTCCGTTACTTAAATCTAGACATTAAGTACACAACTCCAATAATCACCCACTTGTACTAAGGTCTAGTCATTTCCTCCAAACTCCCGACTCCCATACTCATCACGTGCTTAAGTTGTACTTCCAAGAAGTACTATGTGAATGAGCACTCTAGGTTGCCGCTCTGAAGTTATCTTGGTGACTACAGCGTCGTCTCCCTCGACGATGACTCGTATCAGGTGGTACTTGCACTATGTGTTATCTTACACTTATGGACTTGTGATTTCTTACCATTTGCCATCGCACCGCTATTCACATAGCCTTTTGGCAAATTAAGAATCACCTCTAAGTCCCAGAGATTATCCCGGAGTTATACCAAAACTTCCGCTGCCTCTGAGGCCGCTATTTGGTTACCCATGGGAGAGTCCGAGAAGCATCGTGCTTATCACTCTTCCATGTTAAAACTCCTTCTCCTTCAATAGTGAAACACATAGCCTGATATCGACTTACACCGGTCCTCATTTGATTAGAAATCTAAGAGAATGTAATCCAAAGGAAAAGCTTGTTTGCTCCGTAATCCAGAACATAGTTTCCAGTACTTCGAAAGTACTTAAAATGTTCATTACAGCAGTCAAGTATTCCTTTCTAGGATTACCTTGATTTCCTCCCACTATGCTAACCGCATAGCCGATATCAGGTTCTTGTTTTCAACAATGCATTTATTAAGCTTTCCACACTCAAAGTGTAGGAAACTGCTTTCATTGCTTCTATCTCCTTTTGTGTTCCCAAAACACATTTCCTTAGATAGATGCATTCCGTATCTGAAAGGTAACGAACCTTTCTCGGAATCTTGCATGTTAAAACGAACCATAATCGTACAAGATATCTAGAGAAGTACAATGTTCTTTTCTTGAGATCCTAGATCTTAAGAACATGCTCTAACTTCTTCTTTATCTCATATATCGATTTTTCTAGACAACCATCATTTTATGTCTGACAACATCTTTACATTGTTGCCAATGATAAGAATGTTCTCTACATAAAACCCGAGAAACACCACCTTGTTTTCCATCACGTTTCCAATACACACGATTCGTCTATGCTTTTGATGAATCCATAAAATGGACTATCTTATCAATTTGCAAGTACCACGAACTCAATGCTTTGTTTCAATCCATAAATGGATCAACTAAGCTTGTACTCTAAATGATCTCGCCTCTTAGAAATAATCCTTATTGCTCTCCAAGAAGGCACATTTAGATCTAGTACGGCCTTCATGTAGATCTAGGGATCGATTTCATGTATACTAGGTCCAGAGTCCGAAAACTCTCCTAGTCTTATGAATATCTCTGGTTGACCCACAACCTCCCACTACAACGGCATTCCGGTGTATAAACAGTAATAACAGTAGGTGCAGTTAGTGGTGTACCGCTGCTCAGTTCGGCTGGTTTCCAGTTTTCTTCGTTCTCTCTCATTTCAAAGTATCACGTCACTTTGGGCTTGTGGTTCATCTCATAGTCTTTCTCTAAGAACCGGGCGTTAGAACTTATAACGTCCATCTGGTTCATAGTACTATTGAACACAAGTCTTTTGTTCTTCTAGGATATTCTACAACCGCATTTGAATGCGCCGTTGTTTCCAGACATATCCATAGAACATAGGTAGTTCCGTATAACTCATGCTTTTACTATCTCTATAAGAGTTCCATTTCTTGTTTACAATACACCATTTCTACACAACAGTGTATGGTGTAGTCATTTGGGATCAAATCCCAATCTCTGATCAGTATGCCATGCATTCCTTAGACAGGTACTTGCCTCCGCGATCAAATCGCAGGCTACAAATGGATATACCTTGATGGTTCTCCACAATTGCTTAGTGTCCATTGACTTGTCAAAACACTTGCTTTTGTGGCACATCAGGTATTTTAATCCATTTCTCGAGTAATCATTAAATGAAGTACTCGTACCTTATTGTCTGAGTAGACATAGGTCTGCATACATCAGAGTCAATCAATTCTTATACTTGTCCGGATCTTATATCTTATATCCATAAAGGATTGCTTAGTCATATTATCTTCCAAATTAGATTCTTAGGTCGGAAGGTCCACTCCTTCAACTTAATTGATCAAATATCAATTTTCGACCTTTGAACTTCTTATTTGAATAAACATGACTCAGCATAAGAATCCACAAGTATAATTGATAAAGAAATCTCTTATTAGTAAAACGAGTTTCATACTACGGTTCGTTGCATCGTGGTGGACTCAGGAATCATCATTTATATATTGCTAGCTATTGTACCAGAATAGATAATATCTTTATTTCTTCTTATGACCATCAAATGATTAAAAGAAATAAAATATCCATTCATTAGTAATCCAGAACAAAGTTCTTTCTAATATGAAGGGTACATAAAAGCAATAACTCAAAATGAATTCCTATAAAATGTCCTCCACTGCAACTGCTGCCTCCTTCACAGCATTGCCCATGTAGACTACGATTTCTTCTTTTCTAAGTCGTCGGGTTTCCTGGAACCCTTGCATTTAAAATGCACATACCGTCATGGTTCCATATCTACACACCAGGTTCCGGTAGATAATACCACTGACTATGTTTTACGACTAAAGAAAATTTCGTACTTTCTTTGAGAGGATAATAAGACTTCCAGTACCCAGACTGTTTGCATCGAGAACACTTGCCTATTGGCTTTCTCGTCCCATCTCGTGGTCCAAGTAACTTAGAACCACTGGGTTTCTTTGCTTTCTTTTCCTTTCCCCCGATTCATGCCTTTAGGTTTGAAACCTTTGGCATTGGCTACAAGAGCTTGCGATTTCCGTCTCAACTCGTCTAAAAGGTCAATCATCTCAAAAACGTTTTTAAGCGTTTTCTCGAAGCGACTGGCCTTTATGAGTATCCTCATCGCTTCTTGTCTAGCCGCCTATGTCAATAGGCTCGGGAGGACAAAGCTCACTGAGTACAACCTTGCACTCTTTAACAGTTTGGGTAATGTCTAGATCTCTATTCCAATCATTACATTCAGGGACCAGTGAGTTTAAAATCCTTACGTATCACAGAAAGTGGGTTCAAAGCCATTTCCTAATCTATGAGCACATATAACAACAAACAATTGATTTAATCTCCGATATTATCTCCCTCAAATAATATCATTAAACCACTAATCGCATCTAAAATCCCATCAGATATGGCAAACCACGTGGTGTGGACGTTTACCTACCCAAATGATTTAGCAATTAGATTTGCTTCGGTCATACATCACTTATAGCGTAACCTCGTGGGGAGGAATACTATAATGCGTATCTAAGTGTAAACCATTACTCAGCACTAAAGTAAATCGTTAGGAATTGCTACATCACCGCAAGCCACGTGGTGTGGACGCTTACGACAACTTCACAACTCTTCACAATTTCTTATAACTGTCTACATCAATTAATCCAAAATCCGTTAGTATAGCAAGCCACGTGGTGTGGACGTTTACTACACCAAGAGACTTTTATAATTGACTCCCAATTACTTGATTCATTTAATCTTGTAAATCAAGACGCGGAGAATCATAAGTAAAACTCAAAGTTTCTAACCAGTGATTCACCATGCGAACGACCCTATCTCTCATCAAATGAGGGAGCCGAGCAGACAATCGATCCATTTTAAAAAAAATGGTACGAAAGCCTCTAATTTGTGTCCTCGACATGACCAAGTGGCTTTGGCTCCATTCCACTCCCCGGGGTGAGAATGAGTCGACTTGAAGTCAGTTTTGGAAAGACAAATTAGGCATTGTTTGATAAACTTAATCAATGTTTCTCGTAAGAGGAATTACAAGAATTCTCCTCCAATGACTTGTCTATACGAACTTCAAAAGTCCATAAAAGTAACCAAGAGAATAGCAATGGAGACCATGGCATTGTTTCCAATCCCTCTCCCACTTAGCTTTTTATAACAAAGGGATACGCTATCTAATGCATAATTAAATACACATAAGCATGCATATATGAAATAAAGCACATAGAATATTATCACATAATCAAAATAATACTAGAATATTATTTTCCGATTATTATGGCTTTATCGCATCCCCGTATGCGTCTTCTAGTCTTTAGTCTTCGTTCTTTGAATGCTCCATGTGACGGGAATATTAATTCCAATATTTAAATCTATTTATTTTTAATTAATCCAAAAGTTACTTAATTCGAAAATTAAGTCAATCGAATATATCAAAAATAAAATTAAATATTATTAATATTTTTATTATTTTTATTTTCCTTTTCTACTCCATTAAATCTCTAGAATCCTATCCAAGACTCACATGGAATATTCTAGAAGATTTCCATAATGAAATAAGGAAATAAAACAATTTAGGACTCCTAGTCCTTCCAAATTAATTTTTTTCCTAATCCATTAAAAATTCCATAAATGAATAATTAAATAAGGAAAAATTAATTTAGGACTCCTAAACTTTCCAAATTAACTATTTTCCTAATCCATTAAAAATTCCATAAAGGAATAATTAAATGAGGAAAATAAATTAATTCCAAATTAATTCTTTTCCTATTCCATGAGAATTCCCAAAAATAGGAATACTCAAAATAGGAAAATCGAACTAATCTTGGGAAAAATAATTCTTTTCCTAATCCATAAAAATTCCCATAAAATAGGAATAATTATATTAGGAAAACCGAATTATATTAGGAATAGGATCTTTACCGGGATTAACACGGAATGGGGATTTCCGGTCTATCCCCGAGCTCGGCCGAGGAGCACGCCCACCACCGCCACCACCCAACCGGCGCGCCACCACCGCCGGTGACATCGCACGGCCGAGGGTGCAGTCGAGTGCCCCCCACGCGCTCGATCCATGGTTCGGCTATGGGGATAGCCGAACCGAGCCCTAACCCTCTCTTCGTCTCCTCTGTCACAATTTTCCGGCGGTCGTTTCGGCATCGATCCAACGTAAAATAAATTACAAATTTATTACTACGCTATCCGGCATCGATTCTCTACATGAAAACGACCTCAAACAATTTCCGAAAAAAAATAAGAACAAGCATTCACCACACAAGAACAAATATTGACATCACCGAGAGTTTAATAATCAAGAACATTATTATGACATTAATTAACATAAATTAAATCTAGCCATAATAATCGGAAACCCTGCAAGGTAGAACAATTTATCGAAAAATACCATGAACTAAAACCAACGCTCTGATACCAATTGTTGGAAATCGATATCCCGAAATTAATAAATTTAAATAAATAAATTATCTAATTAATTCCGACCGAAATCCTTCGAATATCCGGATTGTCTAAATTGCGGAACCGACAACCCAATCGAAAAACCTTTCGCCGGAAACCACCGCGAACCACCGTACGCGAACCGAGGCCCGACCAAACACCCCGCCGCGGGATAAACCCGCGGCTGTCCAGCCGAGCCCCCACGAGGGGGCTCGCGATCGCACGAGGCGATCGCTGGGATGCGTCGCGCATCCCCGGGGCTGCTCGTAGCAGCCCCCCGACGGTGAGTCCGGCGACTCACCGCCATCGCCGGGAGGAGGGGGCGACTGCCGCGGCACCAGCCCGCGGCTGCCCCCAGCGATCGACCACCGTGGTCGATCGCAAGCCCCGACTCCAGCCGGGGTCCCTTATACGCGCCGGCGGTCGAAACCCTAGGGTTCGACCGCCACCCTCGGCGTCCAGCCGAGGGGTTTCGTTGCGTGCGATCCCCGCCAGGGATCTCTCGGCCTCCGCGGTCCGGTGATCTTCAATCACCACCGCGAGGTCGATCCTCGTCCACGGGGTTCGTCCCTCGGATCTTGGTTCTTGATATTTTCACGATAATTAACGATAAAATCATAAAGAGGGTTTTACGATTTACCTCGTTCTCGTTGTTCGGAAAAACGAAGAACTCAATTTGACGACCTTGAGATCTTCCGACGTATTCCTTGCACTAGCTCGGACGTCGTGTGGGCGACGATCTACCGAACTCCATGGATCTCCTTCACGAACTCTCTAGACTAATCAAGTATGATTATCTTGTCTTGTCTAATTGTGAAGACCATGTAGTGCTTTTATAGGCTACGTAGGGGATCTTAAGGAGGTGGAATATTGGGCTTCCAATAATAGTGATTAAATTGAGCCAAGCCCAAATCTATTAATCCTTACTATTATTAATTATATGATTAACTCCACTATATAAATATAATTGCACTCCCAATATTCACCATATTATATCAAATAATATTTCTCCGGTAGTATTATTTATTCCGTGTATTTAAGATATAAATATCCATGAATAAAATTAATTTATTGCTAATTAATTTATTCATCTCTTATATCCGAGACTAGTACCATTCAACCTTAATTATTATGCGGAACGAATCCACCTGCAGGGTTTACATAATAATTCCTTATGAACTCATCTCGGGGATATTATCAACCCTTACGGGATACACTTTCCCGTCAAGTATTCACGGCATGCCATATATAAAATATAGAGACCCAACTTAACCGGTAATTAACCCAATAATTAAATCGGTTAATTCCTTTGGTAAATCAAAGTCACTTATATCAAATATACACACCCGCAATAGTATCGGGGATTAAGAATAAAATACACTGAGATTTAAATCGATTATCGCCGGCAATCCTAATCGATAAATCTCAAGCAGATCCGCTCAATACACTAAGTGTACAAGTGTGATAAAATAATCAAGACAAATTATTTTCTCTCTCACACAACGACTATACCGATGGATTGGTCCGTGTCCATCTAGGTCATGAGCATCTGTTCGATTAAATACGAGTAACCGATAGTATGATCTTCTGTGTGTCCATACACACCATACTAACTACAACGTATAAAATCCAGGACTATAATTTGCATATATTTAATTATAAATAATTAAACGCAAATAATTGTTTATTTAATTAAATAGATTAATGGCAATGGATCGTGAGTTTCCGTTACTTAAATCTAGACATTAAGTACACAACTCCAACAAGAGACTCAGGACCACTGGGCTCCTTTGCTTTCTTTTCCTCTTCCCTGTTTTTGCCCTTAGGTTCAAAACCTTTGGCTTTGGCTACAAGAGTTTGCGATTTCTGTCTCAACTCGTCCAAAAGGTCTGTCATCTCAAAAACGTGTTCAAGCGTTTCCTCGAATCGACTGGCCTTTATGAGTATCCTCATCAATTCTTGTCTAGCCTCTACGTCATGTCTAAACATCTGCTTGAGTTTGAACATGATATCATAATCAGTGGTCATTGCATAAGCATTTTCCCACTTCTTAAAATCAGTCCTTTCCTCATCAGTTGAGACATTGATAGGCTCGGAAGGAAAAAGCTCACTGAGTACAACCTTGTACTCTTCAACAGTTTGAGCAATGTCTAGATCTCTATTCCAATCAATGCATTCAGGTGCCAATGAGTTTATTTCCTTAAGTATCACAGAAAGTGGGTTCAAATCTATTTCCTAACATGAGCACATAAATCAACAAAAAATTAATTTAATATGCGATATTATCTCCCTCAAATAATATCATTAAATTACTAATCACATCTAAAATCCCATCAGATATGGCAAGCCACGTTAGTGTGGATGTTTACCTACCCAAACGATTTTGCAATTAGATTTGCTTCGGTTGTACATCATCATAGCGTTACTTCGATGGGAAGGATACTATGAAGCGCACCTAAGAGTAAACCATTACTCAGTTCTAAGAAGATCGTTTGGGATTCACATATTACCGCAAGCCACGATAGTGTGGACGTTTACGCTAACATACGATCCTTCACTCCCTCCTATAAATGTCTACATCGAATTAATCCAAAATCCCATTCAATGCAGTAAGCCACGATAGTGTGGACGTTTACTACACCAAAAGATTTTTATAATTGACATCCAAGTACTTGATTCATACAATCTTTTTAATCAAGACGTGGTAAATCATAAGTGAAACTCGAAGTTTCTTACCAGTGATTCACCCTGCGAACAACCCTATCTCTCATAGAATGAGGGAGCCGAGCAGACAATCGATCTAGTCAAAAAATGACACGAAAGTCTCTAATTTGTTTCCTCGACATGACCAAGTGGCTTTGGCTCCATTCCACTCCCCAGGGTGAGAATGAGACGACTTGAAATCAGTTTCAGAAAGACAAATTAGGCTTCATTTGATAAACTCAATCAATGTTTCTCGTAAAAGAAATTATAAGAATTCTCCTCCAATAACTTATCTATATGAACTTCAAAAGTCCGTAAAAGTCACCAAGAAAATAACAATGGAGACCATGGGATTGTTTCCAATCCCTCTCTCACTTAACTTTTTGCAATAAGTGATACGCTATCTAATGCATAATTAAATACACATAAGCATGCATACATGAAATAAAGCACATAGAATATTATCACATAATCAAAATAATACTAGAATATTATTTTCCGACTATTATGACTTTATTCCATCACCGTACGCATTTTCTAGTCTTCAGTCTTCGTTTTTGAATGCTCTATGTGACAAGAATATTAATTCCAATATTTAAATGTATTCATTTTTAATAAATCCAAAAGTTACTTAATTCCAAGAATTAAGTCAATCGAATAAATCAAAAATAAAATTAAATATTATTAATATTTTTTATTATTTTATTTTCCTTTTCCCATTCAATTAAATCTCTAGAATTCTATCCAAAACCCACATACAATATTCTAGAAGATTTCCAATAAAAAAATAAAATAATTTAGTACTCCTAACCTTTCTAAACTAATTATTTTCTTTATCCATAAATATTCCAAAAAAATGAGGATAACCAATTAGAAGAATAATTCATTCCAAATTTATTCTTGGTAATATAAAGGATAAGAGCCCCTTTACTTTCGTTATTAAATCAAATTCCCATTCTTTTTTCTCCCTATATTTTAAGGATTTTTATTTTTTATATTTTGTAAGATAAGGTCTTAATACCTTTATATTTATACGTAAAAGTACTTTTTAAAATATATATGGACTATCTTTCCCTTTCATTAATAACCGTTTCATTATTATGATAATTATTAAGTATAAATTTAAAATCCAATTAATTATAAATATTGTATAATATTAGTTAAATTATATATGACAATAATCATATTTCATGGTTCTGATTGTGAGTTGGGTAGTTGATTCAGTGAGTGACTTTGTTTTGTTACTTTCATGACTTTTAATAATAAATAATTAGAATTATATTAATATATTAATGAATGTTTATTATAAAAGATGAAGGGTATTATAGGTAGTTACCCTTAATTAGAATGGATGAAAAGTATGGGAGGTATGTTTAATTTCTAATTAATATTTGCCCTTATAAAATAATACTCCTTTATTCTTTTTCTAATATATGAAAATTCCCAAAAACAGGAATAATGAATTAAGAAAACCGAATAATTTAGGAAAGTTGGATCTTGGTAGTAGAGCACGAGATCACGAGGACCCCGCGCCCCCATCACCATCGATCACCGCCGGGAGCATCACCGCCGCCGCCCCCAGCCCACGCGCCACCACCTTCGGTGGCCGGCGTGGCCGAGAGCCCTCGCGGGCAGCTCCCTTAGGGTCAATCGATCCCTGGGGATCGACCATGGGGATTGGTCGATCCCGAGCCCTGTCCCTCTTCGTCTCCTCCGTCACACGTCTTCTCTGGCGGTCGTCTCGGCATCGATCCAACGTAAATAAAATTACAAAAAATAAATTTACAATTATCTGGTATCGATTCTATACATGAAATCGACCCAATACAATTTCCGGAAAACGTAGAACGCAATAATAAATCTTAAATTCGGTCAACCCCCGAATTTTTACTATTACAAACATTCACCACACAAAACAAATCTCGATATGTCCGAGAGTTTAAACAAAACATATTATGACAATAATTAACGAATAATTAAACAATCCATAATAGTCGGAAACTCTGCAAGGTAGAACAATATATCATACATACACATGAACTAGAACCAACGCTCTGTTACCAATTGTTGGAAATTGATATCCAGGGTTATAAAAAATTGCGGAACCGACAACCCGACCGAAATCCCTTCGACGGAGAACACGCGAACCACCACGCGAAATCGGGCCCGACCGAACGCCCCCGCACGGCCGAAGCCGTGCGCGTCCAGCCGAGCCCCCGCATGGGGCTCGCTATCGCCGAGGATGCGTCGTGCATCCCCCGGGGCTGCTCGTAGCAGCCCCTGGTGGTGAGTCCGGCGACTCACCGCCACCGCCGAGGAGGGCAGTCCGCCCAGCGGTGGACCCGCCGCGGCTCCAGCCGCGCCTGCCCAGCGATCGACCACCACGGTCGATTGCTCGCCCCGGCGTCCAGCCAGGGCTCCTCGCGTGTGCCCGCGGTCGAAACCATAGGGTTTGACCGCAACCCCTCGGCTCCCAGCCGAGGGTTCTCTCGATTCCCGCTGGGGATCTCGACCTCGCGGTCTATTCCTGTCCGCGGAGTTTGTTCATTTCCCGGATCTTCGTTCTGTTGGGAATCGATATCCCGGGTCATCAAAAGCGGAATCGACAACCCGACCGAAATCCTCGATCACCGAAGACCAACCGTGAGCACCGCCACACGATCCAAAGAATAAAAGACACTGAGATTTAAATCGATTATCTAAGGTAATCATAATCGATAAATCTCAAGCGATCCGCCCAATACACCAAGTGTACAAGTATGATAAAATAATTAAGACAAATTATTTTCTCTCTCATACAACGACTATACCGATGGATTGGTCTGTGTCCATCTCAGTCGTGAGCTACTGTTCGATTAATATATGAGTAAACGATAGTATGATCTTCCGTGTGACGTCACACACCATACTAACTACAACGTATATAATCTAGGACTATAATTTGCATATATTTAATTAAAATAATTAAAAGCAAATAATTGTTTATTTAATTAAATAGATTAGTGGCAATGGATCGGGAGTTAATATCACTTAAATCTAGACATTAAGTATATACTCCATCAGTCGCACTTCTTGAGACACACAATCTTGCTAGGAATTCCTCTTTTATTGTTGATAGGGTGTTCTCTTCGTGGAGTCGGTTTATTGATTATGATTCTGGGCCGGGTAAGAGGATTTGGGTCGGATGGGATCAGAGTTTAGTGGATTTGCAGATGGTTCATATGTCTGATCAGTGGATACATTGTCGGGTAACGGACCTCCGGACGGCTGTCACTCGGTTCTACACGTTTGTGTATGGCCATAATACTGTGATTGAGAGGAGAGTATTATGGGACTATATCCTTTCTATCTCGGAGCACTTGCAGGATACTGATTGGGTGGTGTTGGGGGATTTCAATACCATCGTGGATGAGAGTGAGGCTCTGGGAGGTAGAGATGCTATGGGTACAGATGACGAGTTCCAGGCATGTTTGACGACTGCTGATTTGGTCACCCTACCGACGGTCTGACCGTGGTATACGTGGCATAATCAGCATGAGAGGGATCGGAACTGGCGACCTTTGGATAGAGTGGTGGCTAATCCTTCCTGGTTAGTGCACCGTACTGACATCATCTATCACACTTTGCCTTCCCGGACCTCGGATCATGCACCTCTGCTTTTGGATCTGGTGACAGTATTTGGGATCACCCGATTTATGGTTTGCCTATGTACTCAGTTGTTAATAAGCTTAAGCTTCTTAAGGGCGTTTTCAGACAGATGAGGAGGAGACAGGGACATCTTGGAGAGAATGTTACGAGGGAAAGGGAGTTCTTGCTTACCGTTCAGACGTATTTGAGCATAAATCCCACATTCGAGCCATTACTGGTGTAAGACGGCATCTGCCGCTGATTTTATGCACGGGCAGTTGAGTCGGAGCAGGGTTTTTTACGACAGAGGGCGAAGACGTCATGGTTACGGGACGATGATCAGTGTACTGCCTTTTTCTTCAGAAGTATTGCGACTCGTCGGGCTCGATCGCGTATCCTTCAGGTTGAGACAGCTACTGGGGAGCTTGTTCATGACTCATCCCTGATTAGCAGCACAATCGTGAAGTTCTTTCAGGGGCTGTTGTGATGAAGTTGTATACTTAATGTCTAGATTTAAGTGATATTAACTCTCGATCCATTGCCATTAATCTATTTAATTAATAAACAATTATTTGCTTTTAATTATGTTAATTAAATATACGCAAATTATAGTCCTAGATTATATACGTTGTAGTTAGTATGGTGTGCGACGTCACACGGAAGATCATACTATCGGTTACTCGTATATCAACCGAACAGTCACTCACAACCTAGATGGAGAAGGACCAATCCATCGGTATAGTCGTTGTATAATAAGAGAAAATAATTTGTCTTAATTATTTTATTATACTTGTACACTTGGTGTATTGAGTTGACCGCTGAAGATTTATCGGTTAGGATTGCCTTGGATAATCGATTTAAATCTCAGTGTATTTTATTCTTTGTAACATCCCATTTTTCATAAAATAGACTAAAGAGGATTTTTCTTAATTTAAAAACAAATTTGAAACACTTGAAAGAAACCAACGTCAAATACCTTTTCCATAAACTCTAAATCATCCTCATTAGTAGAAATAAAATGCTTTTATGTAATATTTTTCAAAAGCGGAAAACGTAATAAAATAAAGTCTAGAAAATAGACATTTTTGTACTACTATCGGTGCACTCTTCGTCGTCTCGCTCCGAATTCGCTTGACCTGAAAAGATGGGGTTTTAAAGGGGTGAGTTATCAACAACTCAGTAGGTATACCAGTTCATACATTGCACGATACGAAAATAACCGGAATAACTCTCAACTTTATAAACTAACTTGGATCATCATCATGACCACGTCATTTCATTACGCGATCACGACTATCTTGACTTGTTATCGTTAAACGGCCATGAATACCATAAACACGTCATTTCATTACGCGAATACAGCCATAATACTACAAACACGTCATTTCATTACGCGAATGCAGCCATAATACCACAACCAAGTCATTTCATAACGCGATTGCAGCAATGAATTTCGTCGCGCGACTAATATGTGCACATAACATGAATAGAATATAAAGTCCTCGATATCGAACAATTACTTGCGTACCATACACTGATATGAACTGTATTTGAAAAGGTTTTAGAAATACCCCTACCTAGACAATGCAGACTCTGAAAGAAATAATGCTTGAATGTATGCTCGTGCAATCCTTATCCTAAATATCCATACAACCTAATTATATTATTTAATATAGTATTAATACATTTAAATGTAGATATAATATACAATTAGTAGTTGTAATACTTTAATAAAAAGAATTGGGCTTGGCAAATGAAAGGGAATGTACTAACCTTAGAGAAACTTAGTTGGGCTTGATAATTGGGTTCACGGCTACTGTTCAATGGACACAACAATTAAGTGCTTGGTTGAAAGGGAAATGGGCCAAGATTAATCTGATCGAGTTATTAGACTTAAATAAACTTGGGCCAACTCATGGGTTACATCAGCCAAATCCCTAAAACTATCCCCCTTTTATTCCTCTTCGAAGATACGATCGATCCAATCGATTGAGAGATTTACTGGGAGGATCAGACCGATCGATAGCGGTAGCTTAACGAAGGCTACGTAGGCGGCACAGGACAGAGAACGATCGCGGCTGTACTGAGGCGACGGTCACGGCGCTAGCGAGCAGCGATGTCTTCTTCTCCTCGGATGGACGGCTCACGATGGCGATTCAGTTTGGCGGCACCTTGCGGATACTCAGGGGGAGGAAGAGCGATAACACGGGTTGAGAACGAACGTGGCGTGGCTCGACTGTGAATTAACTGGTGTTGGAATTCGATATCCCGGGCTATTAAAATTTGCGGAAACAATAACCCGATAAAAAACCCTTCGCCGGAGATCACACGAACGCCGACGAACGCGCCGGAGTCCAGCCGAGGAGACCACGCACCCGAAGGCATGCGGCCGCCCCCAGCCGAACCCCCGCGTCGCGGGGTTCACGCGATCACCGATCGCGCCGTGCGATCAGTTGGGATGGGGCTGCCCAGCAGCCCCCCGCGGCGAGTCCGGCGACTCGCCGCCGCCTGGGAGGTCCCCCACCGTCGAGGTGGGGTGGGGTGCGGCACCAGCCCGCGCCCCCAGCGATCGATCATAAGATCGATCGCATGCCCGCGGCCCCCAGCCGCGGGTCTTTCCTCCGCGCGCCCGAAACCCTAATCGGGCGATCGCCCGTGGTCCGGTGGCTTCGCCACCACCACGCGATCGTCCCCTGTTTATGGTTTCATACCTCGGATCTTGTTCTACGGTATTCTCGATAAATCCAAAATCAAATAATATCAAGGGCGTTTAGATATTATACCTTCGATTCGTTGTTCGGAGAAACGAAATCAAGATGACCTTTGAATCTTCCCACGTATTCTTTGCACTAGCTTGAACGTCGGGTGGGCGACGATCCTCCAAGCTTATGGATCCTCTTCACGAACTCTCTAGACTAATCAAGTATGATTATCTTGTCTTGTCTAATTGTGAAGACCATGTAGTGATTTTATAGGCTACGTAGGGGATCTAAAGGAGGTGGAATATTGGGCTTCCAATATTAATGATTAAATTGAGCCCAAGCCCAAATCTATTAATCCCATTAATATTAATTAATTTATTTTCCACTATATAAATTAATTGCACTCCCAATATTAAACCATATTATATCCAAATAATATTTCTCCGGTAGTATTATTTATTCCGTGTATTTAAGATATAAATATCCATGAATTAAATTTATTTATTGCTTAATAAATTTATTCATCTCTTGTATCCGAGAATAGTACCACTCAACCTTATTTATTATGCGGAACAAATCCACTCGCGAGGTTTACATAATAAATCCTTATGAGCTCATCTCGGGGATATTATCAACCCTTCCGGGATACACTGTCCCGTCAAGAATTCACGGCATGCCATATATAAAATATAGTGACCCAACTTAACCGGTAATTGACCCAATAATTAAACCGGTCAATTCCTTTGGAAAATCAAAGTCACTTATATTAAATATACACACCCGCAATTGTATCGGGGATTAAGAATAAAATACACTGAGTCTTAAATCAATTATCACCGAGCAAACCTAATTGATAAGTCTCATGTGATCCGCTCAATACACCAAGTGTACAAGTGTGATAAAATAATTAAGACAAATTATTTTCTCTCTCACACAACGACTATACCGATGGATTGGTCCGTGTCCATCTAGGTCGTGAGACTGTTCGATTAAATACGAGTAACCGATAGTATGATCTTCTGTGTGACGTCGCACACCATACTAACTACAACGTATATAATCCAGGACTATAATTTGCATATATTTAATTAACAATAATTAAAAGCAAATGAATGTTCATTATTAATAGGTAAATGAAAGTGTACAAGGAGTTCAGAATACTCAAATCTGGACATTAAGTATACTACTCCAACAATCTCCCACTTATACTAAGGTCTAGTCTTATCTTCCAAACTCCCGACTCCCATACTCATCACGTGTTTAAACTGTACTTCCAAGAAGTACCATGTGAATGAGCAATCTAGGTTGCCGCTCTGAAGCTATCTTGGTGACTACAGCGTCGTCTTTCTAGACGATGACTCGTATCAGGTGGTACTTGCTCTATGTGTTATCATCACTTTTTGACTTATGACTTCTTCAAGTTTACCATGCACCGCTATGAAATAGCCTTTGGTTAACTAAGAATCATATCCAAGTCTAGAGGTTATCTTGGAGCCCAACCAAAATTTCCGCTGCCTCTGAGGCTGCCATTTGGTTATGATAGAGTCCGAAAAGCATCGTGCTTATCACTCTGTCATCTTAAGGTTCCACCTCTTTTAAAAATGAACACATAGCCTGATATCGACATACACTGGTCCTAATCTGCTTGGAAATCCGAATCCGTGTAACCCAAAGGAATCAGATTGTCTGCCCCGTAACTTATAACATAATCCCTAGTATTTCGCAAATACTTGAAAATGCTCTTTACGGCAGTCCAATGAGCCTTTCCAGGATTACTCTGATATCTCGCTACTATGCCCACTGCATAACATATATCAGGTCTCGTGCATAACATTGCATACATCAAGCTTCCCACAGCCGAAGCGTAGGGAACTGCTTTCATTTCATCTTTCTCCTTCTGTGTCCGAGGACACATCTCCTTAGAAAGATAAGTTCCTTTACTGAAGGGCAGCTCACCCTTCTTGGAATCTTGCATGTTAAAATGAGCCAGAATCGTGTCTATGTAAGATTGCTGGGAAAGATACAATGTTCTATTCCGGCGATCCCTTATAACCTTGATCCCTAGAACATGTCCAACTTCTCCCAAATCTTTCATATCGAATTGTCTAGACAACCATCCCTTTATGTCTGATAACATCTTTACACTATTGCCAATGAGAAGAATGTCGTCTACATAAAGCACGAGAAACACCACCTTCTTCCCATCACGTTTCCAATACACACACGATTCGTCCATGCTTTGATTGAATCCAAAAGATTGGACTACTTCATCAAACCGCAGGTTCCACGATCTCGAGGCTTGTTTCAATCCGTAAATGGATCGATTAAGCTTGCACACTAGATGATCTCGCCCCTTAGCAATGAATCCTTCTGGTTGTTTCATATAAATCGTCTCGTCAAGACTTCCATTTAGGAAAGCTGTCTTGACATCCATTTGCCACACCTCATAGTCCATAAGAGGTGCTATGGATAAGAGAATCCGGATCGACTTTATCTTGGCTACCGGCGAAAAGGTCTCCTCATAATCGATTCCCTCTTTCTGAGTATATCCTTTCGCAACAAGCCGAGCTTTAAAGGTTTCAACCTTTCCGTCAGATCCTCTCTTTCTCTTGTAGACCCATTTACACCCAATTGGCTTTACGCCATTTGGTGGTTCTACAAGATCCCAGACTTTATTAGAATCCATAGACTCTATTTCGGATTTCATCGCTTTCTTCCAAGAAGGCGCATCTATATCTTGTACCGCCTCATCATAGGTCCAGGGATCGATTTCATGAACTCCAGGTCCAGAGTCCGAAGACTCACCCAGTCCAATCAATCTGTCTGGTTGTTTAACAACCCTCCCACTACGACGGCGTTCCGGTGTATTAACAGTGACAGTAGGTGCAGGTTCTAGTGGTGTATCACTACTCGGTTCGGCTATATCTAAGTCTTCCTTGTTACCTCTCAACTCATCAAGTATTATGTCACTTTTGGGCTTGTGGTCCATGATATAGTCTTCTTCTAAGAACCGAGCGTTAGTACTTATAACGACATTCTGGTCCGTAGGACTATAGAACATGCCACCTTTAGTTCCTCTAGGATATCCTATAAACAACCGCACTTCAGTACGAGGTTCTAACTCATCGGCTCCAGTTCTCAACACGTGCGCGGGGCACCCCCAGATCCGAACGTGTCTCAAGCTAGGCTTGTGTTGGAATTCGATATCCCGGGCTATTATAATTTTGCAGAAACCATAGCCCGATCAAAAACCCTTCGCCGGAGATCACGCGAACGCCGACGAACGCGCCGGAGTCCAGCCAAGGAGACCACACGCCCGAAGACGTGCGGCTGCCCCCAGCCGAACCCCCGCGTCGCAGGGTTCACGCGATGAGCGATCGCGTCCATCGCGATCGATGGGGTGGGGCTGCCCAGCAGCCCCCGCGGCGAGTCCGGCGACTTGCCGCCGCCTGGAGGTCAGCCACCTTCACGGTGGGGAGGGACGATACCAGCCCGTGCCCTCCGCGATCGATCCAAGTGATCGATCGCGTGCCCTCGGCTCCAGCCGAGGGTCGATCCTCACGCCCCCTTCGAAACCCTAGGCGGGCGATCCCGCGGTCCGGTGGTTTCACCACCACCGCGTGATCGTTCGTCTAATCCGGGGTTCGATCTTTGGATCTTGTTTTTCCGATAATTGATTTCAATATACATGAATTAAATTGCGGAAATTTAATTCACCTTCCGATTCATTGTGCGGAGAAACGAGATCTTATGATGGCCTTGAGATCTTCCCACGTATTCCTTGCACTTGTTCGAACGTCGGGTGGGCGACGATCCTCCGAACACTATGGATCTCCTTCTCTACTTTCTCTCTCTAGAATTGTGATCTTCAAGTTATGAGAATAGAGAAGACCATGTAGTGCTTTTATAGGCTACGTAGGGGATCTTAAGGAGGTGGAATATTGGGCTTCCAATAATAGTGATTAAATTGAGCCCAAGCCCAAATCTATTAATCCTTACTATTATTAATTAATTTATTTTCCACTATATAAATTAATTGCACTCCCAATATTAAACCATATTATATCAAATAATATTTCTCCGGTAGTATTATTTATTCCGTGTATTTAAGATATAAATATCCATGAATAAAATTAATTTATTGCTAATTAATTTATTCATCTCTTATATCCGAGAATAATACCATTCAACCTTAATTATTATGCGGAACAAATCCACCTGCAGGGTTTACATAATAATTCCTTATGAACTCATCTCGGGGATATTATCAACCCTTACGAGATACACTTTCCCATCAAGTATTCACGGCATGTCATATATAAAATATAGCGACCCAACTTAACCGGTAATTAACCCAATAATTAAATCGGTTAATTCCTTTGGAAAATCAAAGTCACTTATATTAAATATACACACCCGCAATAGTATCGGGGATTAAGATTAAAATACACTGAGACTTAAATCGATTATCGCCGGCAATCCTAATCGATAAATCTCAAACGATCCGCTCAATACACCAAGTGTACAAGTGTGATAAAATAATCAAGATAGATTATTTTCTCTCTCACACAACGACTATACCGATGGATAGGTCCGTGTCCATCTAGGTCGTGAGCAACTGTTTGATTAAATACGAGTAACCGATAGTATGATCTTCTGTGTGTCCATACAACACCATACTAACTACAACGTATAAAATCCAGGACTATAATTTGCATATATTTAATTATAAATAATTAAATGCAAATAATTGTTTATTTAATTAAATAGATTAATGGCAATGGATCGTGAGTTTCCGTTACTTAAATCTAGAAATTAAGTACACAACTCCAACAGCTTGCGCCCGCTCCATCGTTCCATGGGTGTTGTAGGGACCGTCTTAGATGGAACCAAGTTTAGAATGTGCGCTGCTGTTTCTAAGGCATATCCCCAGAACATAACAGGTAAATCCGAGTAACTCATCATTGAACGTACCATCTCCATAAGAGTCCTATTCCTTCGTTCCGACACACCATTCTGCTGAGGAGTGTATGGTGATGTCATTTGGGAATCAATCCCATTCTCTGCCAAGTATGCCTTGAATTCTCCAGACAGGTACTCGCCTCCGCGATCAGATCGCAGGCATTTTATAGATTTACCTTGAAGGTTCTCCACAAGAGCCTTGAACTCCTTGAACTTGTCAAAGGATTCTCTCTTGCGGCGCATCAGGTATATAAATCCATACCTTGAGTAATCATCAGTGAAAGTGATGAAATACTCGTACCCTCCTCATGCCTGAGTAGACATAGGTCCGCATACATCAGAGTGAATCAAATCCAATACTTGTTCAGCTCTTCGTCCTTTACCAGAAAAAGAACGCTTGGTCATTTTTCCCTCCAAACAGGATTCGCAGGTTGGAAGGTCCTCTCCTTCAACACCACTGATGAGACCTAGCCTTAGATTCGCAGCTTTCAACCTTTGAATTCTATTTGAGTTAATATGACCTAGCTTTAGATGCCACAAGTATAATTAATTCATTTTAGAAGGTTCCTTTCTCTTATTGGTGTTCGTAGATGTGTTATTACTCTTGGTTAGTTGCATCGTGTTAGACTCAGGATTTAGTATATATAAATCGTCTACCAATGTACCAGAACAGATAATCTCACTATTTCTTCATATGATCATAGAGTGATCAAAAGAAACAGAATATCCATTCATAATAAGTTTAGAAACCGAAATTAAATTCTTTCTAAAGTTGGGTACATAAAGACAATTATGTAAAACTAAAACCCTATCACTACTAAAGCGTAAGTGAACGTCTCCCACTGCA
Source organism: Euphrasia confusa (assembly GCA_954870475.1). Lineage (NCBI taxonomy): Eukaryota > Viridiplantae > Streptophyta > Magnoliopsida > Lamiales > Orobanchaceae > Euphrasia > Euphrasia confusa. The sequence continues at coordinate 26,369,452 of OX940964.1, forward strand.
ACAGCCGCCACCCTCGCGGCATTGCCCATGTAGACCACGATCTCTCCCTCTCTAAGTCTCCGGGTTTCCTGGAACCCCTGCATTGAATTGCAGACATGATCAGTGGCCCCCGTATCTACACACCAGGTGCTGGTAGATAACACCACTGATAATGTTTCAGTGACTAAGGAAAATTTCGTACCTTTGATGAGAGGACAATCAGACCTCCAGTGCCCAAACTGTTTGCATCGATAGCACTTGCCTCGCGGCTTGCTTTTCCCATTCCTTGGTTTGGAACCACTGGGCTTCTTTGCTTGCACTTCCATCTTGGCCACAAGAGCTTGTGATTTTCTGATCACACTTATGAGTCTCATTCTCAAGACCTCGTTTTTAAGCGATTCCTCGAGTGGATGAAAAACAATGAGTATGTCAATCACCTCTTGTGCGGCATCCACACTATGTCTCAACATCATATTGAGGTCATTCTTAATGTCCTCATCAGTTGGGACAATATCAGATTTAGAAGATTCAACAGTTTGGACAATGTCCAGATTTCGTTCCCAATCATTACTATATGGAACCAGTGAGTTTTCATCTTTAAGTATATCACAAAGTGGGGTCACAGTCATTCTTAACCTATAAGCACATAAAACAATCAAACAATTTAATATCCGATATTATCTCCCTTAAATAATATCATTAAATCACTAACCACATCTAAAATCCCATCAGGTAAGGAAAGCCACGATAGTGTGGACGTTTACCCACCCAAATGATTTAGCAATTAGATTTCCTTCGGTCGTACATCATCAATAGCGTTACCTCGATGGGAGGGATACTATGTAGCGTACCTAAGTGTTAACCATCGCTCAGTACTAAGAAGTTTGTTTGAGACTCGCATGTCACCGCAAGCCACGATAGTGTGGACGTTTACGTTGACACACGGATCCTTCACTCCCTCCTATAACTGTCTACATCAATTGATCCAAAATCCCATTCAGTGTAGCAAGCCACGATAGTGTGGACGTTTACTACACCAAAAGACTTTTACAATTGACATCCAATTACTTGATCCATTCGATCTTTGTAAATCAAGACGTGGAGAATCATAAGTGAAACTCGAAGTTTCTTACCAGTGATTCACCATGCGAACAACCCTATCTCTCATAAATGAGGGAGCCGAGCAGACAATCGATCCACCTTAAGAAAGAATGGTATGAAGGTCTCTAATTTGTGTCCTCGACATGACCAAGTGGCTCTGGCTCCATTCCACTCCCCGGGGTAAGAATGAGTCGACTTGAAATCAGTTTTGGAAAGAAAAATTAGGCATTGTTTGATAAACTTAATCAATGTTTCTTGTAAGAGGAATTACAAGAACTCTCCTCCAATGACCTATCTATATAAACTTCAAAAGTTTATAAAAGTCACCAAGAGAGCAACAATGGAGACCATGGGTATGTTTCCATACCCTCTCCCACTTAGCTTTTTATAACAAAGAGATACGCTATCTAGTGCATAAAGTAAACACATATAGCATGCATACAAGTAATAAAGCACATAGTATTATCACATAGTCAAAATAATACTAGAATATTATTTTCCGACTATTATGGCTTTACTCCATCTCCGTACGCATCTTCTAGTCTACAGTCTTCGTTCTTGAATGCTCCATGTGACGAGAATATTAATTTCCAATATTTAAATCTATTTATTTTTAATAAATCCAAAAGATACTTAATTAATAATAATTAAGTCAATCGAATAAATCAAAAAATAAAATTAAATATTATTAATATTTTTATTTATTTTATATTCCCTTTCTACTTCATTAAATCTCTAGAATAATCTATCCAAGACCCACTTGGAATATTCTAGATGATTTCCGTAATGAAATAAGGAAATAAAATAATTTAGGACTCTTCTACTTTCTAAATTAATTAGATTCCTAATCCATGAATATTTCCATAAAATAGAAATAATCAATTAGGAATCCTAATTAATTCCAAATTGATTCTTTTCCTAATCCATGAGAGTTCCCAAAAATAAGAATACTCAAATAGGAAAAACCCGAATCAATTAGGAAAGTGAATCTACCGGGAGAGCACGAAGATCACGAGGATCCCCGCGCCCCCCCACGGACCGCCGATCGCCGGCCGAGGACCACCGCCACCACCACCCAGCCGGCGCGCCACCACCGCCGGTGACATCGCCTCCGAGAGGCGCGAATTCGGCGCCCTCACATACGATCGATCGATCCTCATGGATCGATCATGGGGATTGATCGATCCAAGTCCCGTTCACCCTCACGATCATCTCCTTCGTCACACGTCTTCTCCGGTGGTCGTTTCGGCATCGATCCAACGCAAAATAAATTACAATTTAATTTTACACTATCCGGTATCGATTCTATACATGAAATCGACCCTATACAATTTCCGGAAAAAGATAGAACAATAATAATAAACTTAAATTCGGTCAACCCCCGAATTTTTACTATTACAAGCATTCACCACCAAAAACGAATCTCGACATGTCCGAGAGTTTAATCAAACCAATAATCATGACAAAATAAATTAAACGAATAATAAATTAAGCCATAATAGTCGGAAAACCTGGAAGGTAGAACAATTTTATCGAAAATACCGCGAACGTAAACCACGATCTGATACCAATTGTTGGAATTCCATATCCTAGGCTATTAAAATTTGCGGAAACAATAACCCGATCAAAAACCCTTCGCCGGAGATCACAAGAACGCCGACGAACGCGCCGGAGTCCAGCCGAGGAGACCACGCTCCCGAAGGCACGCGGCCGCCCCCAGCCGAACCCCCGCGTCGCGGGGTTCACGCGATCACTGATCGCGCCGTGCGATCGGTTGGGATGGGGCTGCCCAGCAGCCCCCCGCGGCGAGTCCGGCGACTCGCCGCCGCCTGGGAGGTCCCCACCGTCGAGGTGGGGTGGGGTGCGGCACCAGCCCGCGCCCCCAGCGATCGATCGCATGCCCGCGGCCCCCAGCCGCGGGTCTTTCCTCCGCCCGCCCGAAACCCTTATCGGGCGATCGCCCGTGGTCCGGTGGCTTCGCCACCACCACGCGATCGTCCCCCGTTTATAATTTCATATCTCGGATCTTGTTCTACGGTATTCTCGATAAATCCAAAATCAAATAATATCAAGGGCGTTTAGATATTATACCTTCGATTCGTTGTTCGGAGAAACGAAATTAAGATGACATTTGAATCTTCCCACATATTCCTTGCACTAGCTTGAACGTCGGGTGGGCGACGATCCTCCAAGCTTATGGATCCTCTTCACGAACTCTCTAGACTAATCAAGTATGATTATCTTGTCTTGTCTAATTGTGAAGACCATGTAGTGCTTTTATAGGCTACGTAGGGGATCTAAAGGAGGTGGAATATTGGGCTTCCAATATTAATGATTAAATTGAGCCCAAGCCCAAATCTATTAATCCCATTAATATTAATTAATTTATTTTCCACTATATAAATTAATTGCACTCCCAATATTAAACCATATTATATCCAAATAATATTTCTCCGGTAGTATTATTTATTTCGTGTATTTAAGATATAAATATCCATGAATAAAATTTATTTATTGCTTAATAAATTTATTCATCTCTTGTATCCGAGAATAGTACCACTCAACCTTATTTATTATGCGGAACAAATCCACTCGCGAGGTTTACATAATAAATCCTTATGAGCTCATCTCGGGGATATTATCAACCCTTCCGGGATACACTGTCCCGTCAAGAATTCACGGCATGCCATATATAAAATATAGTGACCCAACTTAACCGGTAATTGACCCAATAATTAAACCGGTCAATTCCTTTGGAAAATCAAAGTCACTTATATTAAATATACACACCCGCAATTGTATCGGGGATTAAGAATAAAATACACTGAGTCTTAAATCAATTATCACCGAGCAAACCTAATTGATAAGTCTCATGCGATCCGCTCAATACACCAAGTGTACAAGTGTGATAAAATAATTAAGACAAATTATTTTCTCTCTCACACAACGACTATACCGATGGATTGGTCCGTGTCCATCTAGGTCGTGAGCAACTGTTCGATTAAATACGAGTAACCGATAGTATGATCTTCTGTGTGACGTCGCACACCATACTAACTACAACGTATATAATCCAGGACTATAATTTGCATATATTTAATTAACAATAATTAAAAGCAAATGAATGTTCATTATTAATAGGTAAATGAAAGTGTACAAGGAGTTCAGAATACTCAAATCTAGACATTAAGTATACTACTCCAACAACTGGAACGAGTTCTGCCACGGGTTTCAGTATCAATTTCGTTTCATAGGAGCGATCACCATCGACTCAATTCTTCTCGTCCTCGAACGATGGTATGGTGACAGCAGGAGGCGGATTCGGTGCTCGGACACGGGCCGTGGGTGGCTTCGGGATGCAAGGACGTACAGAGGTTTGAGATTCGTCAATGACATGGTGTGCGACATGGTTCGAGGCAACGACTTCGTCCGGGCGTGAGGGGAATTAGTTATCGACTACATAAAGTGAGAGTGGATCGAACTTTGGGCTGAGCGAGGGTGGTTCACATGTGACAACATTAGATTATGGACTCGGCATGACGTTTTGCGGCTTTCTGGTCATATAGGAGGAGATGAAGATTTCTATGTATATATGTATCACTGTAAAATATGTTGTTTCATGTTGTTTCTGGTTTTGTGTGTCGAAGCTGAAGCTTTTGAAGTTGGATGTGTTGAAGAATAGTCGAAGTTGTGTTTTAAAATGTTTTGCGCGCATTATTGATAGAAGGGCATTTATGTCTTTTGACTGGTGGTGTATAAGTAGGAAACGGTGTCGTTTGTTTTTGGATAATCGAATTGCAATTTTCATTTTTACTGAAACACAAAATTCCCGCTCATACTCTTTTTCACTCTGTTTCTTCCACTCACAGTTTTTTCATGTAATCGAGCTCCCACGGCGGCGCTCTCCGGTGGTTATTCCGAGTTTGGATTTCTACATGGTATCAGAGCCTCGCACGTGAAGTGAGGTTGGCTTCTCTATTCTCTGTCTTGTTTCTCGTCTCTCGTTGAGGTGTGTTTATCGGACGATATTTGGGGATTTTTCTGGTAGATCTTGTACTGCGTTTTCTGAGCTGAATTTGTGGCTTGTTTGCGTTGAGTTTCTATACTACACCTTTGTTTTTTGAGAATTTTGTTGAGATGTCGTTGAATCGATCGATGGATTAAAATGAAGGCCTGTATTATATGCACCCTAGTGAGTCTTCCAATGTTGTGTTGGTTACTCCGTTGATGGATGGGAGTAACTATTACTCATGGCGTCGATCCATGGAGTTAGCTCTTGGATCGAGGAATAAACTGGATTTCATAGAGGGAACCATACCACAACCAGTTGCTGGAGATCCAAATTATCAACACTGGAGTAAGTGTAACATGATAATTCAAGCTTGGATAATGAATTCGTGTGAAAAGGAGATAGGTTAGTGTGTGGCCTCCACTAAAACAGCAGCTGAAAGTTGGAAGATACTAGCAAAGAGATATGGTCAAGGCAACAAACCTAGGGTATTTGAGCTGCAGCAGAAGATTTATGCTCTAAATCAAGGCTCTCTTTCAGTGACTGTTTATTATAATCAGCTTGATGCCTTGTGGATTGAGTTGGAACAGTTTGCTATACTTTCTTCATGCTCCTGTGGTTCTGGGGCATATGAGCTTCATCAAGAGAATAAGATAATGAAGTTCTTGATGGGATTGAATGATAATTATCAGAATGTGAGAGGTCAAATATTATTGATGCAGCCATTACCTGACATAAACCAATGTTTCAGTTATGTGGTTTAGGAAGAGAGGCACATAGCAGTTGTGTATGGACAGGGTCTGGTTGGCCATGAACCAATAGCAATGCAAGTGGCTAGAGGTTAGGTTATGCAGTATACAAATAACAATGTTTCAGGAATGCAGTATGTTAGTGGAAATACAACTGGAATGCAATATGCAAGTGGTAATACATCTGGAGTGCAACATAATGGCAGTGGTACTAGCTCAGGGGAGAGTAGTGCAAATTATGCTGGCAATAAACCTAAGACTCAACATAAATGGACTGCTAATGGCCAACCTATTTGTAGTCACTGTGGAAAGGAGAATCATATCAAAGCCAAATGTTTTCAGCTACATGGATTTCCTCCAGGTCACAAGTCCAAGAAGCCATATGAGGGAAATTCTAGTTCAGCAAATGTGAGTAGTTCACAAGGTGAAGGTTCTGTATCATCTGCTTTCACTCCAGAACAGTTGACTCAGCTGATGCAAATGTTGAAAGCTTTTCCAGGGTCAGGGGTGAGTCCTACCTCTTCTCAAGCTTCTAGTAATTACTCTTTTGTTGGAGTAACTAGTGCCCTTACATCCTTTGTGGGAAGTTGTAAGGCAGACAAGTGGATCATAGACACAGGGGCCACAGATCATATGGTTAGTTCATTTCAGTGGTTTACAGATGATGTTGTTCCTCATGAGATTGAAGTTAATCTCCCAAATGGACAAAAAATAGTTACAACACACAAAGGCTCTATTCAGATTACACCTACCTTGTTGTTGACTGATGTGTGTGTTCCAAATTTCACAGTTAACCTGATTTCAGTGAGTGCTCTTTTGAGTTCTCAACAATGTCTTGTGGTTTTCTCAAAAAGTTCATGTGTTATTAAACATGAAGCAAGTTCTCAAATTCTTGGTAAAGGATACAAATCTCAAGGATTGTTTTTGCTAGATATACAGCAAAAACCTGTTGTGGCAAACAACCTTACCACTTGCAGAAATTTATGGCACAACAGACTTGGTCACATCTCACATTCCAGGATGGTGTTTCTTAAGGCAAGTATTCCAGAAGTGTTTAGAGGGTATGAGGAGTTGTGTGAAGTCTGCCCTCTGGCTAAACAACACAGGCTGCCTTTTCCAGATAGCAATACTAAGTCATTAAAGCCTTCTGACTTAGTACATTGTGATTTGTGTGGACCTTTTCCTGAAAGTACAGTTGATGGATTCTTGTATTTTCTTACTATGGTGGATGATTATTCCAGATTTACTTGGATTGGCTTGCTAAAGCAAAAGTCAGATACTAAGCAACAACTAGTCAACTTTGCCAAGTTTGTTCATACTCAGTTTGATAGTAAGATCAAAGTCATGAGGACAGACAATGGGACAGAGTTTATGGCTTCTGATTTCTATTCATCTAATGGGATACTGCATCAAACTAGTTGTGTCTACACACCACAACAAAATGGAGTTGTAGAAAGGAGGCACCAGACTTTGCTGTGTATGGGAAGGGCATTGAGGTTTCAGTCTAGAGTGCCACTGAGCCTATGGGGATATTGTATCACGACTGCTGCTTTCTTGTTGAATAGGGTTCTTGTTCCTACTCTAAAAAATCACCCCTTTTGAGTTGCTTCATAAGGAATCTCCATCTTATTTGCATCTAAAGGTTTTTGGATGCCTTTGTTATGTCACTGATCCACTTCCTCATAAACCAAAGTTTGCAGTTAGGGCTTTCAAGGGTGTTTTCTTGGGATATTCACCTCAGTCCAAGGGCTATTATGTTTACAATTTGCAGACACATACATTGATTATTTCTAGAGATGTTCAATTTGCTGAACATGTTTTTCCTTTTCTTGCTTCTGATTCATCAAGTTCATGTGATCCAGTGAGCCCTCCATCTCATATTTCTGTGGCTGATTTTTCTGAAGATTTTACTTCTGGTTCAGATGTTCCTCTTGCTGATTCTGCTTCCCATGAAGTTGAGCCTGTCATTTCTGTTGAAAGTCAACATAGAAAGAGAGTCAGAAAGCCTCCCTCTTATATGGGAGATTATTATTGTCATTCAGCTGCTATCTCTCAAGATATCCTGGTTTAACCAAAGACATATACGGAAGCTGCTCCTCATGCTCATTGGCAGGAAGCCATGCATAAGGAAATAGCAGCTTTGGAAGCAAATAATACATGGATTCTCACTTCTCTGCCTCCTCACAAACAACCCATTGGATGTTAGTGGGTGTATAAAGTGAAATATAAGTCTGATGGTAGCTTGGAAAGTTTTAAAGCAAGACTTGTAGCAAAGGGTTATAGCCAAAGGGAAGGTTTGGATTATGAAGAGATTTGTTTGCTCCAGTTGTGAAGATGAGTACCATAAGGTCTTTACTTGCTGTGGCTTCTATCAAGCATTGGTTTCTGGAACAGTGTGATGTAAACAATGCTTTCCTTCATGGGGATTTAACTGAAGAGGTGTATATGCAGTTGCCACCAGGTTTTGCAAAACAGGGGGAGAGTCAAAATCAAGTGTGTAAGCTGTTGAAAAGACTGTATGGTTTAAAACAGGCTAGCAGGCAATGGTTTTGCAAGCTCACTGGTGCCTTAGTGGAATATGGTTTTTCACAGTCAAAGGTTGATCATTCTTTGTTCTATTTTCACAATTCTGAGTACAACCTTATTATCCTGATATATGTGGATGACCTGATTATTGCCAGCAATGATCAGGGTTAGATCAAGGGACTCAAAACTTTTTTGAATGATAAGTTTTTGATTAAGGATCTTGGGGTGCTAAAATATTGTCTTGGTTTGGAGATTAATAGATCAGAGGATGGGATTATCTTGTGTCAGAAAAGGTATGTTTTGGAGATGCTTAAAGAGTATGGTTATGAGAGCTGTAAGTCAACTGCTTTTCCAATGGATACCAAAGCAAAATTCAGTAGAGATGATTTCAATTATATGGTTGATCCTACTGTGTACAGAAGGCTTGTTGGAAAATTGCTTTACTTGACAATCACCAGACCTGATATCACATATGCCATTCATGTGTTGAGTCAGTTTATGGATAAACCAGCTCATTCACACCTTGGAGCAGCACATAGAGTGCTAAGGTGTCTTAAAGGTACCATGGATCAATATCTGTTTTATCCTTGCATCAGTAAGGAGAAGTTAAATGGATTTTGTGATGCTGACTGGGGAGCTTGTGTGGATACAAGAAGGTCTGTTACATGATATGCAGTGTATCTGGGAGACTCTTTGATCAGTTGGAGGTCAAAGAAACAAAATGTAGTGTCCAGGGGCTCAGCTGAATCTGAATACAGAGCTATGGCACTGACCATCTATGAACTCATGTGGCTGAGGCAGATTCTGATGGACCTTGGTATAAAAACTCATGTTGCTAACTTGTTCAGTGATAGCAAGTCAGCACTAGCCATGGCTGCTAATCCAATTCTTCATGATAGAACAAAACATGTTGAAATGGATTTGTGAGGGATAAGGTAACAGAAGGTGCTGTGCATATGTGATACATTCCAACCAAATTGCAGGTTGCAGACTTGTTTACCAAGGCTTTGGGTTCAGAGCAATTTGGTTCTTTGCTGTTCAAGTTGGGAGTGAGAAATGGCTCCAACTTGAGGGGGAGTGTCGAAGCTGAAGCTTTTGAAGTTGGATGTGTTGAAGAATAGTCGAAGTTGTGTTTTAAAATGTTTTGCGTGCATTATTGATAGAAGGGCATTTATGTCTTTTGACTGGTGGTGTATAAGTAGGAAACAGTGTCGTTTGTTTTTGGATAATCGAATTGCAATTTTCATTTTTACTGAAACACAAAATACCCGCTCATACTCTTTTTCTCTCTCTTTCTTCCACTCACACTTTTTTCATGTAATCGAGCTCCCACGGCGGCGCTCTCCGGTGATTATTCCGAGTTTGGATTTCTACATTGTGATTTGGGAACTCTGATCGTAGAGGACAAAAGGAAGAGGTAGGCTACCTTGGTCTCAAAGTTAATTCTTATATATATATATATATCACGGTGCTCAATAGGGTTTAAGAAATCTTATACACGTACTAACTCTACCTTATTACTAAAGAAATTACAACTATAAAATACATTATAATATTATAAATATTAAAACTATAATAATAATAATAATAATAACAACAACAACAACAACAACAACAATAATAATAATAATAATAATAATAATAATAATAATAATAATAATAATAATAATAATAATAATAATAATAATAATAATAATAATAATAATAATAATAGTAGTAGTAGTAGTAGTAGGATTATGAATTAGTGTTAAAATGAATTTTGGACATGAGGATTTCTATATGACTTAATAAATGCTAAATGCAGTAAACGGTGAATCAAAATGCATAGTAAGACTTAACATGAAAAATGCATTATAAGACTAACATGAAAATTAATATGAACTTCAAATGATTAGAACTTATGCATAGTATAATTATTTCGTTAGCAAATTATTAATTGGGCCAAAATTACTTAATTATGTAATATATTTTTTGCGGTTGTTACATTCTTAATCCCTGATATTATTGCGTGTGTGTGCATATAATATTTGTGACTTTGATTTTTCCAAGAAACTGACTAATTAGATATATTTTGTCAATTACCGGCAAACTTGGGTCACGGTATTTTAATTATGACATGTTGTGAATTCTTGACGGGAAAGTGTGTCCCGATAAGGGTTGATACTGTCCCCAGATAAGTTCATAAGGAATTATTATGTAAACTTCCTGAGTGGATTTGTTCCGCATAATAATTAAGGTTGCATGGTACTAGTCTCGGATACAAGAGATGAATAAATTAATTAGCAATAAATATAATTTATTCATGGACATTTCTATCTTAAACGCACGGAATAAATAATACTCCGAAGAAAATATTATATGATATAATATTGTATAATATTGGGAGTGCAATTATATTTATATAGTGGAATTAAATATGTTTAATAGATTAATTAATAGACTTAGGCTTGGGCTTGGGCTCGGGCTCAATTTAATTAATTCTATTGGAAGCTCAATATTCCACCTCCTTAAGGTCCTCTACGTAGCCTATAAAAGCACTACATGGTCTTCTCAATTAATAAGAGAATAACACAAGACAAGAATATCATACGTGATATTCTAGAGAGTTGAGAAGGTGATCCATAGAGTTCGGAGGATCGTCGTCCACCCCGACGTTCGAGCTAGTGCAAGGAATGCGTGGGAAGGTCTCAAGGTCTTCAATAGATCTCGTTTTTCCGGACAACAAGAACAAGGTAAAATCATGAAAAACCCCCCTTTATGATTTTAATCGATAATTCGTATATACACATGAACAAAGATCTAAGGGACGAACCCCGGGTAAGAGGATCGACCGACGGTGGTGGTCGAAGACCACCAGACCGCTAGGGTCGTGATCCCCGTGGGGATTTCATGCAACGAACCCCTCGGCTGGACGCCGAGGGTGGCGATCGAAGCCCTAGGGCATCTACATTATTTCATAAAACTTGATTATTGCATAACGAAGAACATAAGCCGGCATCTACATTACCTCATAATTCAATGTTTTGAATATCACACAGTACCTCTTTATAAACAACGTTTAATGTTCGATTAGAAGTAGTTACGTCACAGAATGCAGGTTTTATAAGCACATAAATTTTGGAAGATGATTTCGCGCGTGACAAGGCGACATACAATTGGCCATGAGAGAACACGGGTTCTTTGTGTTGGAAATCGATATCCCGGGGTTAACGGAATTGCGGAAATATAACCCCGATCAAAATCCCTTTGCCGGAAACCACCACGAACCACCACACGAACCGGGCCCAACCAAAGCAACACCGCCGCGGGATAAACCCGCGGCTAGCCCTAGCCGAGCCCCGCGTGGGGCTCGCGATTGCACACGGCAATCGCTGGGGATGCATCGTGCATCCCCCGGGGCTGCTCGTAGCAGCCCCCGGCGATGAGTCCGGCGACTCACCGCCACCGTCGATCGGAGGAGGGGGCGCCTGCCGCGGCACCAGCCCGCGGCTGCCCCCAGCGATCGACCGAAGTCGATCGCTCGCCCCGGCGTCCAGCCGGAGCCCTTCGATGTGCACCGGCGGTCGAAGCCCTAGGGCTCGACCGCCACCCTCGTCGTCCAGCCGAGGGTACTCATACGATCCCGGCGGGGTTCGCTTGACCGCCCGCGGTCCGGTGATCTCGGGTCACCACCGCGCGGTCAAACCCCATCCCCGGGTTCGTCCCTCGGATCTTCGTTCATGCGAATACCTGAATTAATAATTAAAATCATCGAAGGGGGTTCAACGATTTTACCTTTGTTCTCGTTGTACGGAGAAACGAGATCTATGAAGACCTTGAGACCTTCCCACGTATTCCTTGCACTAGCTCGAACGTCGGGTGGGCGACGATCTTCCGAACTCCATGGATCTCCCTCTCTACTTTCTCTCTCTAGAATTGTGTTCTTCAAGTTATGAGAATAGAGAAGACCATGTAGTGCTTTTATAGGCTACGTAGGGGATCTTAAGGAGGTGGAATATTGAGCTTCCAATAATAGTAATTAAATTGAGCCCAAGCCCAAATCTATTAATCCTTACTATTATTAATTAATTTATTTTCCACTATATAAATTAATTGCACTCCCAATATTAAACCATATTATATCAAATAATATTTCTCCGGTAGTATTATTTATTCCGTGTATTTAAGATATAAATATCCATGAATAAAATTAATTTATTGCTAATTAATTTATTCATCTCTTATAACCGAGACTAGTACCATTCAACCTTAATTATTATGCGGAACAAATCCACCTGCAAGGTTTACATAATAATTCCTTATGAACTAATCTCGGGGATATTATCAACCCTTACGGGATACACTTTCCCGTCAAGTATTCACGGCATGTCATATATAAAATATAGCGACCCAACTTAACCGGTAATTGACCCAGTAATTAAACCGGTCAATTCCTTTGGAAAATCAAAGTCACTTATATTAAATATACACACCCGCAATAGTATCGGGGATTAAGAATAAAATACACTGAGATTTAAATCGATTATCCAAGGCAATCCTAATCGATAAATCTCAAACGATCCCCCCAATACACCAAGTGTACAAGTGTGATAAAATAATTAAGACAAATTATTTTCTCTCTCACACAACGACTAGACCGATGGATTGGTCCGTGTCCATCTAGGTCGTGAGCAACTGTTCGATTAAATACGAGTAACCGATAGTATGATCTTCTGTGTGTCCATACAACACCATACTAACTACAACGTATAAAATCCAGGACTATAATTTGCATATATTTAATTATATATAATTAAACGCAAATAATTGTTTATTTAATTAAATAGATTAATGGCAATGGATCGTGAGTTTCCGTTACTTAAATCTAGACATTAAGTACACAACTCCAACAATTTGAGGTAAACTCCAACTGTATCTAAGGTCTGGCCCTGAGATTTATTAATTGTCATGGCGAAACATAATCGAATTGGGAATTGTGTCCTTTTGTAAGGAACTGGGTAGTTGTCATCAGGTGAAGGGTGCATAGGTATTATTTGTATGAAAACAACTTTACCTTTGAAGTCGCCAAAAGAAATTTCAGCCTTAATGAGATTTAAGTCAAAGGCTAAACACGTTAATCTAGTTCCATTACATAACCCTTCCAGAGGATTCACATTTCTTAACAGCATAATTGGGGCATGTAATTTTAATACCAAATTATGAGGAGGCAGACCGTTAGTATTTATGAGGTCTTCATATTGGCCTTCATTAGAGTCATCTAAGACTCGATCATAACTTGAGTATTCAGAAACAGAACCAGGGAACTTCCTAATAAGTAGGTTATTAATTTCCTCCACAAACAAATTTTTTGTTGTGAGGATTACTCGGTTCTGTGTTGCAGCTGTAAAGAAATCACTGAAATCAGGGAAAACCTGAAATATTAAATTTTCTAGCGATATTTCTTCGTCATAAATGGGAAGTAGTATAGAAGATGGAATTTCAATAGATTCAGAATCCTGGGTTTGGGAAGCACCATTGCCGACATTTAGCAAGAAGGTCGTGAAAGCTGGGTCAGTTAGGGAGCGCATATTTTCAGTCAGGATAAAAGTTTTTCTAGCTTGGGCCAAAGATGCGAGCATTTCAGGCATGCGCCTATAGTTGCTTTTTTTGACCCGTTTCTAACAACAGGCAGAGTCTTTCTAAAATCACCGCCTAGAACAATTACCTTACCTCCGAAAACGAGATCAGAAGACATCAGATCACGAAGAAGGTTGTCTAAAGCCTGGATGGTATCTTAATTACTCATAGGGGCCTCATCCCAAATAATGAGTTTACATTCTATAATCAGAAGAGCTAAACCGCTTTGCTTACTAACACGACAAGTCGACCCATTGCTGATGTCTACTGGAATCTTAAAACGAGAGTGAGCCGTACGTCCTCCAAAGAGAATGGAGGCTGCAATTCCAGAACTGGCTGTTGCCAAGGCAATATTTCCCTTGGAACGAACATCAGCTAACAGCGCGCGATATAAGAAAGTTTTTCCTGTTCCGCCAGGTCCATCAACAAAAAAAGCACCTGGTTCATTACTTGATATTCTCTCCAGGACATTAGTGAATATTCTCAACTGAGAAGCATTAAGAAATTGCTAAGAATGAAGATCAGAGAAAGACACCGGAATAGAACGTTCATCGTCTAACTCCCTAGTTAAAGGCGACACAACATTTAAGTGGAAACCAGAAGGCAGAATTCCAAAGGAGCTGATATCTTTACCCATGGATTGTAGGAAATTGTTTAGTTGTTGAAGAACCTTTATTCTTACTTCGGTACGTGTTAGAAGGCAATCACGGCTAAAATCTTCTGACATGCTAGGTTCAAAAATAGTCCACAACTTTTTTGGATCAGAGGGACAAGCATGTACAAGTAGGGTAGAGAACAACAGCCTCAATTCATAAGGCATGCGAAACATGGAGGCTTCTCTCAAACACGATTCCTGAGTGTCATCAGTTTCCAAAAAACCTCGAGCTAAAGCAGCATCTCTGAAAGTAGGCGACACAACACCATTGTATGTTAGTAAATCTCTGTAAGATAGCGGGCAGCGAACTTTTCGCAATAGAATCCTAAGAAAATATCTGTCGGCATCTGTGGGATGAACTGTCACAATACGACCCACAGATGAGCCTCTTTCACGAAGCTTCCATCTACGATCAGTATCAACCCAAACAAAATGGTCAGGGAATTCGTTGTAAGTTAGAGACAGTTTTTTTGCCTGGGGACATGTATTATTGGTGTGAAAAAATTATGTGAGCATAGTCTGTCGTTGGAGTGTGGTGGCTAACACATTTAGAAGGCGCTGATTCTTATTAAAGGTTACAGGCTGGTAGTTTTCAAGATGCAATGGCAACCTAATAACTGAAGGCATCATATCTCCTATAGGGAAACGGAAGATACGCCATAATGCTTCAGGTGCAGACACCCAACGAGCTGACTGGAAATCAGAAATCTCATTGACAGGAAGATGCTGAGCCGAATCAATAACTTGGTAGCTAATTTTTTCGTGGCCTTTACAAATATATTTATAAATATACTTCACAGCTTTAACATTGGAACAGACCTCAACATTAATATGGCAGTCAAGCTGGGACAAAAGATAAGGAGAGTACGGAATGACCCACCTATTATCAAGAGAATGATCTCTGACAATTACTTTAACACCATTATCAAGACGTCTATAAGTAGGGTAAGCGTCAGACGCCTGAGTTGTTACAGGTTGGAATTTTTTAGGGTAGTAATTCTTGCAACTACCACTCTCATCCATGCAGACATTAGCGGGATTCTTGACACCACAAGGACCGTGAAACATGTGTTTCACTACAAGGCTATACAAATATGGTTGGAGGTTCGCATCTGGTATTTCAGCAGATACTATAGAATCATATTCTTCGGGCCTGTAAATTTTAAACGATGGCTTCATGATGAGAAGAATGTGTGCTGGGATTCGTGTTGGAATTCGATATCCCGGGTTATTAAAATTTGCGGAAACAATAACCCGATCAAAAACCATTCCCCGGAGATTACACGAACACCACGTACGAGCCGGAGCACGAGCCGAACGCACGACACGGCCGAAGCCGCGCGCACGCCCAGCCCCAGCCCCCGCACGCGGGGCTCGATGAGATCGAACACCGATCGCATGCTAGCGATCGGTCGGGGCTGCCCAGCAGCCCTCGCGGCGAGTCCGGCGACTCGCCGCCGTATGGAGGTCCCCACCGCCGTGGTGGGGTGGAGCGCGGCACCAGCCCGCGCTCCAGCGATCGATTGGGGTGATCGATCGCTGCCCCGGCTCCCAGCCGGGGTCGATCCTCCTCGCGCGCCGAAACCCTAGGCGGCGATCGCCGTGGTCCGGCGATCCTAGATCGCCACCACGCGTTCGTCGTCTAATCCGGGGTTCGATCCTTGGATCTTGTTTTTCGATAATTGATTTCAATAAGAATTAAATAGCGGAAATATTTAATTCACCTTTCGATTCGTTGTGCGGAGAAACGAGATCTTATGATGACCTTGAGATCTTCCCACGTATTCCTTGCACTAGCCCGGACGTCGTGTGGGCGACGATCTACCGAACTCCATGGATCCTCCTCTCTACTTTCTCTCTCTAGAATTGTGATCTTCAAGTTATGAGAATAGAGAAGACCATGTAGTGCTTTTATAGGCTACGTAGGGGATCTTAAGGAGGTGGAATATTGGGCTTCCAATATTAATGATTAAATTGAGCCCAAGCCCAAATCTATTAATCCATTAATATTAATTAATTCTATTTTCCACTATATAAAATTAATTGCACTCCCAATATTAAACCATATTATATCAAATAATATTTCTCCGGTAGTATTATTTATTCCGTGTATTTAAGATATAAATATCCATGAATAAAATTAATTTATTGCTAATTAATTTATTCATCTCTTATATCCGAGACTAGTACCATTCAACCTTAATTATTATGCGGAACAAATCCACCTGCAGGGTTTACATAATAATTCCTTATGAACTCATCTCGGGGATATTATCAACCCTTACGGGATACACTTTCCCGTCAAGTATTCGCGGCATGTCATATATAAAATATAGCGACCCAACTTAACCGGTAATTAACCCAATAATTAAATCGGTTAATTCCTTTGGAAAATCAAAGTCACTTATTTTAAATATACACACCCGCAATAGTATCGGGGATTAAGAATAAAATACACTGAGACTTGAATCGATTATCGCCGGCAATCCTAATCGATAAATCTCAAACGATCCGCTCAATACACCAAGTGTACAAATGTGATAAAATAATCAAGATAGATTATTTTCTCTCTCACACAACGACTATACCGATGGATTGGTCCGTGTCCATCTAGGTCGTGAGCAACTGTTCGATTAAATACGAGTAACCGATAGTATGATTTTCTGTGTGTCCATACAACACCATACTAACTACAACGTATAAAATCCAGGACTATAATTTGCATATATTTAATTATAAATAATTAAATGCAAATAATTGTTTATTTAATTAAATAGATTAATGGCAATGGATCGTGAGTTTCCGTTACTTAAATCTAGACATTAAGTACACAACTCCAACAATTCGATGTCCCGGGCTATCAAAAATTGCGGAACCGATAACCCGACCGAAACCCCGTCGCCGGAAACCGATCGCGAACACCGAACGAGCTAGAGCATGACCGAGGCGTCGCCACGGGCGAACCCGCGGCTAAACCCTAGCCATGACCACGCCGGGGCTCGCGATCACCGTGCATGGTGATCGCCGGGGATGCGGGGTGCATCCCCGCGGGGCTGTCGGACCAGCACCCGCTGGCGGTGAGTCCGGCGACTCACCGCCACCATCACACGGGGAGGAGGGCGCCCAGCCGAGGCTCCAGCCCTCGGCTGCCCTCGCGATCGAGCCCAGCTCGATCGCCCGCCCCGGCTTCAGCCGGGGCTCCCCGTGCGCACGCCGCCGTCGAAGGGTGGCCGGGGGGTTCATCCGCCGTGGCTCCAGCCCACGGCGAACCCCCAGCGATCGACCGAAGTCGATCGCGTGCCCCGGCGTCCAGCCGGGGCTCCCCTTTGTCGGCGGTACCGGCGGTCGAAACCCTAGGGTTCGACCGCCCCTCGTTCGATCCCCACGGGGATCCAACGATCCCCGTATCTAGGTCTCGACGCTTTCCCGGATCGTCTTGTTCATGTATATATCACGATTAACGAACACATAATCAAAGAGGGGGTTTTAGATTATGTTACCTCAATTCGTTGTGCGGAGAAACGAATTAAACGTTGATGACCTTGCGATCTTCCTACGTATTCCTTGCACCTCGTTCGAACGTCGTGTGGGCGACGATCTATCGAACTCCTATGGATCTCCTTCAACTCTCTAGAACTATCAAGTATTGATATTCTTGTCTTATTCAAGTTATGAATTATGAAGGCCATGTAGTGCTTTTATAGGCTACGTAGGGGATCATAAGGAGGTGGAATATTGGGCTTCCAATATTGAAGATAAATTGAGCCCAATGCTCAAGTCCATTAATCCTTATCAATATTAATTAATTTATTTTCCACTATATAAATTAATTGCACTCCCAATATTAAACCATATTATATCAAATAATATTTCTCCGGTAGTATTATTTATTCCGTGTATTTAAGATTTAAATATCCATGAATAAATTTATTTATTGCTCAATAAATTATATTCATCTCTTGTATCCGAGACTAGTACCATCCAACCTTAATTATTGTGCGGAACAAATCCACTCATGAGGTTTACAAAATAATTCCTTATGAACTCATCTCGGGGATATTATCAACCCTTCCGGGATACACTTTCCCGTCAAGTATTCACGGCATGTCATATATAAAATATAGCGACCCAACTTAACCGGTAATTAACCCAATAATTAAATCGGTTAATTCCTTTGGAAAATCAAAGTCTCTAATATTAAATATATACACGCGCAATAGTATCGGGGATTAAGAATAAAATACTCTGAGATTTAAATTGATTATCCAAGGCAATCCTAATCAATAAATCTCAAGCGATCCGCCCAATACACCAAGTGTACAAGTGTGATAAAATAATTAAGATAAATTATTTTCTCTCTCACACAACGACTATACCGATGGATTGGTCCGGGTCCATCTAGGTCGTGAGCATCTGTTTGATTAAATACGAGTAACCGATAGTATGATCTTCTGTGTGCCCATGCAACACCATACTAACTACAACGTATAAAATCCAGGACTATAATTTTGCATAATTAATTAATAATAATTAAATGCAAATAATTGTTTATTAATTAAATAGGTTAAATGCTATGACCGGGAGTTTACCGACACTTAAATCTAGACATTAAGTACACAACTCCAACAATCTCCCACTTGTACTAAGGTCTAGTCATTTCCTCCAAACTCCCGACTCCCATACTCATCACGTGCTTAGAATTGTACTTCCAAGAAGTACTATGTGAATGAGCACTCTAGGTTGCCTCTCTGAAGTTATCTTGGTGACTACTGCGTTGTCTCCCTCGACGATGACTCGTATCAGGTGGTACTTGCTCTATGTGTTAACATCACTTTTGACTTATGACTTCTTCCAGTTTACCGTGCACCGCTATCCAATAGCCTTTGGTAAACTAAGAGTCATATCCAAGCCAAGAGGTTATCCCGGAACCTAACCAAAACTTCCGCTGCCTCTGAGGCTGCTTATTCGGTTATGAGAGAGTCTGAGAAGCGTCCTGCTTATCACTCTTTCATTTCATGGTTCCACCTCTTTCTAAAAGTGAACACATAGCATGATATCGACTTATACTGGTCCTTCTCTGATTTGAGATCTGAGAACATGTAATCCAAGAAGATTTTGTCTTGCTTAGTAATCCAGTACTTCGCAAGTACTATTACAGCATCCGAAAATCTCTTGTCTAGATTACCTTGATATCCTCCCACTACGCAAACCGCATAGTTGATATTCAGTTTTTGTTTTTACAACATTGCATCTATAAAGCTTTCCATACTTGAAGTATAGGAAACTGCTTTGTCCTCATCTATCTCCTTCATGTGTTCGAACACATACCCTTTAGATAGATGTATATTCTGTCTCTGAAAGGCAATAACCTTTCTCAGAAGTATGCATGTTTAAAACAAACCATAATCGTATAAGATATCTAGGAGAAGTACAATGTTCTTATCCTTAGATCGAAAGATCTCAAGAACATGCTCTAACTTCTACTCAATCTTATATCTCGATTCATTTAGACAACCATTATCTTATGTCTGACAACATTTTTACATTGTTGCCAATGATAAAATGTTATCTACATAAAATCTCCGAGAAACACCACCTTGTTTCCATTACTTCTCCAATACACCTTTCGTCTATGCCTTTTTGATGAATCCATCAAATGGACTATCCCATCAATTCGCAAGTTCCACGATTCATTGCTTTGTTTCAATCCATAATGGATTTACTAAGCTTGTACTCTAAATGATCTTGCCTCTTAACAATAATCCTTATTGTTTTCTAAGCAGGCACATTTAGATCTAGTACTGCCCTTATGCAGAGCTAGGGATCGATTTCATCTTTACCAGATCCAGAGTTCAAAACTCTTCTAGTCTTATGAACATCTCTGGTTGTCTTAACAACCTCCCACTGCAATGGCGTCCCGGTGTATAACAGTAATAACAGTAGGTGCAGTATGTGGTGTACCTCTACTCGGTTTGGCTGGTTCCTAGTCTTTGTCCTTTTTCTCATTCCAAGGTACTGCGTCAGTTCGGGCTTTGTGGTTCTTCTAATAGTCTTTCTCTAAGAACCGGGCGTTACACGTCCTTCTGGTTCATAGTACTATAGAACACACAACACTTTGTTCATCTAGGATATCCTACAACCATATTGAATATGCCGTTGTCTCCAGGAATATCCATAGAACATAGGTAGTTCCGAACAACTTGCCCTTTTACTATTAGAATTCTATTTCTTACTGACTCACCATCTCTACACGTAAGTGTATGGTGTAGTCATTTGAGACTTATGATAAGTCGTTTTCATAGCGGCGAAATCAATTAAAAATAACCGAACTAGTTGTCTAAACAACTCGCCCGAGTCGGTCTCGAGGAACACTACTATTGGCGCGTAAAAGTATTTATTTGTTTGCAACGAAGGAACGAAAGTGAAATAGCATAATGCGTACTTTGATTTGGGGTTTTGTTTTTTTAATCTAAAAAAAATATCTAAGTAATGAAAAGGCAAGAAAACGATAAAAATCTATCTAACGTGAACAAGGGTTTCGGAATTCATCATTTTAATCGTAACACAATTAGATCTAGTAAACACAAAATTCATGAAAGCAATTTTGAAAGTAGGGAACGGAACAATGAATCGAACACGGAATTTAAAAAGCGAACAAATCGAAATAAGAATAAAACTTACTAGATGAACATTCGAATCCCAAACAAAGGTACCCGTCGGCGGAATCCCCGACTTTTACCGAGTCGCTTACAATCCAAGATAAAGAAAATCGAAATTCAAATCCTACGATACGAGTTTCAAAAAGCTCTCAAAAGTCGCCAATCAATCGTCTCCAAGTGCGTGAAAAAAAAAACTGAGAATGAAAAGTGTCTTTTCGATAGGGTAAAACCCTACTCAAGTACAAATCGCGTCGGTCAATGGAAGTCAAACACTTCAGAAAACGGGGGACCAAGCGGCCGCTAGGGGGGTCAAGCGGCCGCTTGCCCCAAAGTCCAGAAACCTGCTGCAAGTCAGCGAGGCGGCCGCCTGGGGGGTCAGGCGGCCGCGTGGGGCCTCCTCCTGCCGGTTCTGCCAAGAGTACCAGGCGGCCGCTTGGGGGGTCAAACGGCCGCTTGCCTGGTGGGCAGTTGGTCCCCGGCTCGTCTACTCCTCTACTCGGCTCGTCGTCTCGTCTACTTGGCGCCTCGTCTCATCTACACGGAAATAAAACAAGAAGACACGACACTATAGAAGAGAAATCACACAAAAACAAACACATCAACTCCCCCACACTTGGTTTCTTGCTTGTCCTCAAGCAAACGATCACGAGAGCACGACACGAATCGATCAATATGCCAATCAAGTATTCAATCCCTCAAAAGCTACGAATAAACCCCCGGTGCGTACGGAGAAAGTAAACATGAATAAAAACTTGACCCGACATGACTAGAAGCTACAAAGATCAAAAGAGAGTCCTCACAAGTCACCACTCACCTTCCCTCGCTAAGATTCGCTCTATTCTTTTACTCTCGAGAAGGGGCTCCACTCAAAATCGTACACAAGAGAAAGATACAAACAATGAACAACTTGTGCACTCACAAAGGAAAATAAGTATAAATGGAACAAAGGACGAGCTTCAAATAATGTCATGTGCACCTAAGAACATCAACTAAACACGTACTCAAATCGTATTCTCCACTAATCAAAGTATGCCATCTCAAGAATCAAGGGAGGTCGATAATTCGGGTGTAACGGGGCTCGGCTAAGGGTATTCGGGATTATTTGGGATAAAGTGGACTAATCTTGTGCAATCACGCGTCTCTACCACACCAAACATCCGACAACTATACCACAACCTCGACTCCTCCACCAATCAAATGAACAACATCACATCACATGTCAACCCAAGCAAACGATCGAACAATTTAATAGTTTCTACTACTAATATAATTTTTTTTTTTTGGAGACTAAACATGTCTCGATTTTCTATTTTTTTTGGAGACTTATAACTTGTCTCATTTTCTTTTTCTATTTTTTTTTTTCTCTTTTTTTTTTTTTTTGGAGACTTATAGCATGTCTCGAATTTATTACAAATACAAAAATCACAAAAAGCACGAAATCAACACCCTCCAAGATCATACCCCAACCAAAATAATCCTTCGTCTCCCTCCACGTTAAATAGGACAAGAAGAAAAAGGCTAAACGTAGGCTCAACGGGGCTACTAGGGTGTCCCACGACGGGCTCCGGGTCAACAAAGAGAGGCTAAAAAGGTTATCTTAATCGATCCTATCCCAATCACTTTCAAGATCAAGCAAGTTATGATGTAAAAGTCTCAAATAGCAATCTAAGCACGGTTTAGTTATCTCTAGTCCATTCGGGCACACATGACATAGAACAAAGAAAGTAAGAAGCTCGAGAAATACAACGAGAGATATCACACGAAGAACAAAGCTAAAATGGCTCAAAATCTCACAAGGTTATTCGGAAGGTGACATAGCAACATACAATTATCTCAATTCACTTCACCACGACTAATCACGGGGTCAAAATTATTCATGTACCGACCTCTAGCACCAAACATTTACCAATAACTCCAAGAGACGAAATAAAATACTCGGCATATGAATCATCTATTGCATGCTCTCATGAAAATCATAGCACATAAAATGGGGAGGAGTGTACACAACATCAACCACAATCGAGACAATCACACAAAAGGCACAAAGAAGGGAAAATAAAGCTAGAGGTAAGAAAGCAAACCCCCCCACACTTGGGCTAATCCGTGTCCTCATGGATCGAGAGCTCCGGAAGTGCGAACCCAACCGATTAGTCCAAGAGTGTCGAGGAGTGACGACCTACACACAAGAAAGAAAACAAACCACACCAAGCAACGAAGAAATAGAAGCGAAAAGAGAAAACACGACACAAAAGGAAAGGAGAGAAACTATGTACATACCGCGACCGTACGAAGGTACGGTCGATCCTCATGGCTCGGAAGGCGGCGGGTATTGGCCTCGGAACATCGAAGTGAGGTTGGCGAGGCTAGAAGTCAAGGCGTCGTAGCGTTCATCGTGGTAGCGCTTGGAGCGTTCCTCGTAGTCGTTGAGACGGGCGTCGACCATGTTAGAAATGGCGGCGAGGTCATCCGGATGCATGCGTCCATAAGCGGGGCGAGGTGCCGGAGGAGTATCAGACTCTTGGTTAGTAGCCGAATCTTCGAGTTCGGGAACTTCGGGCTCCGGTGCGGTACTCCCGAAGCGATCATTGTAGGTCTTGATAGTGTTGTTGTCCGTGAGGTATCTCTTAAGCATCTTTCCGTTTATAGTCTCGGGCTTGCGAGTGAAAAGCAAATGATCGGGAACGGGGCCCGTGAAATCAACGAGCTTCTTGTAGGATGCCAAGACGGTGGCAATGTGGAAAAATGCGGGAAGGCACACGCCGCGGCCCTTCAAAGCTCGGATTTGGTTCCAAATGTATTGGATCGGAGAACAACGCTTTCCACGAGACGCTTGACTAAGAAAATATAGCTCGGTAGTGTTGACCTTGCTTCCCTCCTTCTTCCCCGAGATATTGTAAGAGAGGAAGCGGTGCGCGACAACCATGGCAAAGTCAACGAGGTAGACCTCTTGCGAACCCCCAGCAGCCCAAGAAGCACCCCCCGCAAATTTTTCCCAAGTCGAAAATGCATTGAAGCTCTCGGTTATAGCTCGAGTTACCTTGGAAGAAGGGAAACCAAAGGCCTCTTCCATATCGGTCATAGTGAACGAACAATCTTTTCCCATCAACCGACAAGTCATTATCTTTTCATCCTCCACTTCGACCGTGCACAACATCTCGAGCCCTAATGTCTCGGAGTAGCCAAAGTCCATCTTTGCGTATTTCTTCAAGCCTAATCGGTCCAAGATCACCTCGAGGTGTGTTTTGAACTCATCCCCCAATAACTCGACCATTCTCCAATCAATCGGGCGAGGCCAAATCGCCTTGTTCAGTTGCTCTTTGAAACGGAGAAAGAGGTCTCCTTCATTGATGTCGAAGATTGGGAAATTGGCCCCGTAGTCCATACTAAGGTCGACATCACGGTACTCGGAATCGGGAGCCGGTCCAGAAGACGAAGCTTCTCCGGTTCGTGAACGTTTTTTCGGAGCCATAAACGGAGATAAGAGCAAGTATCGAAAATTACCGGAACGAGTCGAGGTTGTAAGGGGCTACGCACGGGACTGCCGTGCTAAGGAATCGGGGCTGAGTCGAGAAGGATTGACGGGATGCTGGAGTTCTCGGGTCGACGGAAACGGGCTGGGATGGCGGTGATCGGAGCTAGAAGAGGTTACCGGAGGTGGTGGCAGCGTGCCTGTGGTCGGAGCGGGGACTGGGCAGCGGGCTGAAACGGAGGCGCGGTCGGGTTGCGGTGGTCGAGATGTACGGGGCTGACTGGAGCGGGTCGCGGATCGACGGTCTTGTGGTCGGCCGGAGATGCAGAGGCGGCTTGGTGGCGGTTCGGGAGGCTGAGCAGGGGGCGAGATGGAGACGGCGGCGGCGCGGTGGTTGCGGGAGGAAGTCGACCGCAGATGGTGGTGGTTCGAGGACGGCGGAGCAGCGGGGTGAGGATGGATTGTGGTCGGCGACGGGACGGCTCGGGATCGAACGGTGGAGGTGATGATGATGATGATCGGAACAGCGGGAGGCGGCGGTCGGAGCTACGGTCGGGCTACGGTTGCGGATCGATGCAGAAGGGTTGATATGTGTATCGAGGATGAGGGAGGCGGGCGTGTGTGTGTGTTAGGGTTTAAGTCTCTCAAAAATTCAAACACCCAATTAAAACAAAGCTCCTTTTAATTTTTTTTTTAATTTTTTTTTATTTTTCCTTCAGCTGAGCGGCCGCCTGGGGGGTCAGGCGGCCGCGTGAGACGCGTACCAGAACGGGTCGGCAAGAACACCAAGCGGCCGCTTGGGGGG
Organism: Euphrasia confusa; assembly: GCA_954870475.1. Classification (NCBI taxonomy): domain Eukaryota; kingdom Viridiplantae; phylum Streptophyta; class Magnoliopsida; order Lamiales; family Orobanchaceae; genus Euphrasia; species Euphrasia confusa. Next base: position 26,395,020 of record OX940964.1, read on the forward strand.
TCAAGCGGCCGCGTGCTATGTACTCCAGCAGGATCTGGAACCACCCCCAAGCGGGCGCTTGGTGTTGGAGTTGTGTACTTAATGTCTAGATTTAAGTATCGGTAAACTCCCTATCATAGCATTTAACCTATTTAATTAATAAACAATTATTTGCATTTAATTAAATATGCAAAATATAGTTCTGGATTTTATACGTTGTAGTTAGTATGGTGTTGCATGGGCACACAGAAGATCATACTATCGGTTACTCGTATTTAATCGAACAGTTGCTCACGACCTAGATGGACACGAACTAATCCATCGGTATAGTCGTTGTGTGAGAGAGAAAATAATTTATCTTAATTATTTTATCACACTTGTACACTTGGTGTATTGGGCGGATCAGCTTGAGATTCATCGATTAGGATTGCCGGCGATAATCGATTCGAGTCTCAGTGTATTTTATTCTTAATCCCCGATATTATTGCGGGTGTGTATATTTAATATAAGTGACTTTGATTTACCAAAGGAATTAACCGATTTAATTATTGGGTTGATTACCGGTTAAGTTGGGTCACTATATTTTATATATGGCATGCCGTGAATTCTTGAAGGGACAGTGTATCCCGTAAGGGTTGATAATATCCCCGAGATGAGTTCATAAGGAATTATTATGTAAACCCTGCAGGTGGATTTAATCCGCATAATAATTAAGGTTGAATGGTACTAGTCTCGGATATAAGAGATGAATAATATTTATTGAGCAATAAATAAATTTATTCATGGATATTTAAATCTTAAATACACGGAATATATAATACTACTGGAGAAATATTATTTGATATAATATGGAATAATATTGGGAGTGCAATTTTATTTATATAGTGGAAAATAAATAAAATTTAATATTGATAAGGATTAATGGATTTGGGTTGGACCCAATTTAATCTTCAATATTTAGAAGCCCAATATTTATTCTCCTTATGATCCCCTACGTAGCCTATATAAGCACTACATGGTCTTCACTTTTCATAACATAATTAATTGACCTACGCCAATCATAAAGTCTTGAGAGTGAGGAAGATCCATAGGAGTTCGATAGATCGTCGCCCACACGACGTTCGAACGAGGTGCAAGGAATACGTGGGAAGATCGCAAGGTCATCAAAGGTGTTTGATTTCGTTTCTCCGCACAACGAATCGAAGGTAAAATCATAAACCCTCTTTTATGATTTTGTGTGATTAATTGTAGCGTATACATGAACACACGATCCGGATAAACGTACGAACTTCGGGGACGGGGATTCGAGATCCCCGGCGAAGATCGAAGGACCCTCGGCTTGGAGCCAAGGGATCGATCGAACCCTAGGGTTCGATCTAAGCGGCGCGCGGGTAAGAGAAGGCCCCGGCTGGACGCCGGGGCATGCGATCGACGTGAAGTCGATCGCTGGGGGTTCAGCCGTGGGCTGGTGCCACGGCGGAGCGAACCCCCTGACCACCTCTCCCCGGCGGCGTGCGCACGGGAGTCATCCCGGCTCCGGCTGGGATGAGCGATCGCGGCTGGTGCGCGATCGCGAGGGAAGCCGCGGCTGGGCCGCGGCGGGTCAGCTGGGGGCTGACCGCCCTCCTCCGGCGGCGGTGGTGAGTCGCCGGACTCACCACCGGGGGCTGCTGGGCAGCCCCAGCGATCGCAAGTGCGCGATCGCGAGCCCCTCGCGGCGGGGGCTCGGCTAGGGTTTTGCCGCGGCTTGTCCGCGGTGGAGCTCTCGTCGGGCTCGGTTCTGTCGTACGATGGTTCGCGTTCGTGGATCCGACTCGTGGGAGAAAATCGGCTGGGGGCGGGCTGCGTGTCTTCGGGCGCGTAGTCTCCAAAGGTCGGACTCTTGCGGATGAGTCGGGGATCCAATCTCCGGCGATGAAGGATTTCGGTCGGGCTATCGGTTCCGCATAAATTTTAATAGCCCGGGATATCGTTTTCCAACACTTGGGGGGTCAAACGGGCGCGTTCCCTGGTATGCAGCAGGTTCTGTAGAGTCCCCCAAGCGGCGGGCGCCTCGCTGTACTCTGCCCGTACAACTAAAATCCTTGTATTTTGTCGGCTCAACTCCTCTCAACTCTTATCCGATTTCGGGGCCCCGACTGTAAAGAACGCTCATTTATCGTCTCGAGCTAGACAATTCGTGGGTAGGCCCCCACGGGGCGCTCATTTTGAGAACCGAAAGAGCATTACGGTCCGTGGACTAGTCTCCACGCGACGCTCGTTTATCGTCTCGAGCTCGACCAATAATCTCTTACTCATAGGAGGCGTCCTCGAGTAGAATCGACTCTACTCCAAGTTTCTGTGAGTTTCCCTCCATATAGGGCTCAATGTACGGCTTCACTCGGTGACCATTAACTTGTATCGTCTCTTTTGTATGCTCGTTGTAGAGCTTGACGAAACCGTATGGAAATACTTCAATCACTTCATGTGGTCCACTCCAACGGGACTTGAGTTTACCGGGGAAGAGTCGGAGGCGTGAATTGTAGAGAAGAACTTTCATCCCGGCCTTGAGCTCCTTGTTTTTGATACGTTTATCATGGAACTCTTTCACCTTGTCTTTATATATCCGGGAGTTCTCGTATGCCTCGTTCCTTAATTCCTCTAACTCGGACAATGTTAAAGCTCGATTCTCTCCTCCTTGCATGAGGTCCATATTTGTAGCCTTAATCGCCCAATAAGCTCGATGTTCAACCTCAACCGGCAAGTGGCAATATTTCCCGAATACGATCCGATACGGGCTCATTCCAATAACCGTCTTGTATGCGGTACGGTATGCCCAAAGTGCCGAAGTGAGCTTCTCTGACCAATCTTTACATGAAGGTCGAACGGTCTTCTCGAGAATGGCTTTGATCTGACGGTTACTAGTCTCGGCTTGGCCCGACGTCTGGGGGTGGTAAGGAGTCGATATCTTGTGGTTGATCCCATTCTTGACCATAAGTTTCTCGAAGAGCTTGTTGCAAAAGTGCTTTCCTCCATCACTAATGATGGCCTTGGGAAATCCAAACCTACACAAAATGTTCTCCTGCACAAACTTGAGAACAACCTTAGTATCACAAGTCTTAGTGGGGATTGATTCGACCCACTTCGACAAATAATCCACGCCAAGTAAAATATATTCAAAGCCATTAGACTTAGGGAACGGTCCCATGAAGTCTATGCCCCAAACATCAAAAATATCGACGGCAAGATTAATATTCATTGGCATCTCATCTTTCTTACTAATATTACCCATTCTTTGACACCTATCGCATGATTTACAATACTCTTGTGCGTCACGAAAAAGGGATGGCCAAAACAAACCTGATTGGAGGACTTTTAAGGCGGTTTTCTGGCCTCCATAACGTCCTCCACTCTCGTCGTGATGGCAACACTTAAGCACATGTGGTTGCTCGTCCTCCGGAAGGCATCGTCGTATCACTTCATCTTTTCCAAACTTGTAAAGGTATGGGTCATTCCAAAAATAATTTTGGGAGAGATGCTCGAATCGCTTCTTCTCTTGAGTAGTCATGTCCGTCCTTAATGCCCCTGCAACCAAATAATTCACAATATCCGCATACCAAGGTACGGGGGTGATGGCCATCGCTGTTTCATAAGGAAAAATGTCCGGGATAACATCAAAAGCATGATCGTTAACGAATTCGGTATGATGCTCCATCCTAGACAAATGGTCCGCTACAGCATTCTCACATCCCTTCCTATCCCTAATCTCAACATCAAACTCTTGGAGAAGTAGGATCCACCTAATCAACCTAGGCTTAGCTTCGTTCTTAGCCAAAAGGTATCTAAGGGCTTGGTGGTCGGAGTGAACAATTACCTTAGAGCCTATGATGTAGGATCTAAATTTATCTAAGGAGAATACTACGGCTAGCAACTCCTTCTCGGTGGTCGTATAATTAGCTTGGGCACTATTCAAGGTGTGGCTAGCATAGTAGATGACCCTAAGTAACTTGTCGACCCTCTGTCCTAGGACGGCTCCTACGGCGAAATTAGAGGCATCACACATTATCTCGAAAGGCTCTTCCCAATTCGGTGCAACTACTATAGGGGCGGTGACAAGTTTCTCCTTAAGGTTGTTAAACGCATCTAAACACTTCTCATCGAATTTGAACTCTACATCTTGACTCAAAAGGCGACATAAGGGTTGACTAATTTTTGAAAAATCTTTGATGAACCTCCGGTAGAAACCGGCATGCCCTAGAAAACTACGAATCCCCTTAACGTTGACCGGCGGAGGTAATTTTTCTATGGCTTCTATCTTAGCCTTATCAACCTCGATACCCTTCTCGGACACGACATGCCCAAGGACGATCCCACTAGGCACCATAAAGTGGCTCTTCTCCCAACTCAAGGTCAAGTCGGAGTCAATGCACCTATTCAACACATTGTCAATCTTGTCCAAACAATCATAAAATGAGTTACCGAAAACGGAAAAATCATCCATGAATACCTCAAGGTAGTCGCCGATCATCTCGGAGAAAATAGACATCATGCACCTCTGGAATGTTCCGGGTGCATTGCATAACCCGAACGGCATCCTCCTCCAAGCAAAAGTGCCGAAAGGCGTGGTGAACGTCGTCTTCTCCTGATCTTCCGGTGCAATAGCAACCTGATAATAACCAGATAAACCGTCAAGAAAACAATAAAATTTATGTCCGGCGAGTTTATCTAACATCTGATCAATGAACGGAAGAGGAAAATGGTCTTTGCGAGTCGCGGCATTGAGCTTCCGGTAGTCAATGCACATGCGCCACCCGGTGGTGACTCTCGTCGGTATCAACTCGCCTTTGACATTTTCCACGACCGTAATTCCTCCCTTCTTTGGTACTACATGGACCGGGCTCACCCAACGGCTATCCGCAACAGCATAAATCAACCCCTCTTCTAATAGCTTGTAAACCTCTTTCTTGACGACTTCCATTAGAACGGGGTTGAGACGTCGCTGCCCGTCTCTCTTCGGAGTAGCATTCGGTTCAAGTTCAATGCGGTGCATGCAAGTGGAAGGATCGATCCCTCGAATATCTCCCAAACTCCATCCGAACGCCTTCTTATTCTTTTTCAGGACCTTTACCAAAGCGTCTTCTTCCTCGGCGGATAGCTCGGCAAAAATGATCACGGGTTTTTGTTCCCCGTCGTCTAAGAACACATACTTAAGGTGCTTCGGTAGCTCCTTAAGTTCAACCTTGCTAACGGGAGCCTCGATCTCGGCTGTCCGCGAGCTTATTTCTTCTTCTTTGAGATCGTCGATTTGTGCCTCAACCTCACTTTCTTCTTCGGGGTTATTCTCCTCAACAAAATTTAGGGTCACCTCGTCATCCACGGAGTCAACAAACGAGCAAGTCTCCATAGAGAGGGCAGCGGGTTCGGCCCTCTCGGTTCGCACGGAGAAGCGCACTTCTTCACCTAGCACGGTCATTTTCAAGGTTCCCTTCTCGACATCGATCACGGTCTTCGTCGTGGCCATGAACGGTCTACCCAAAAGAAGTGAATGGTCCCGACCATTTTCCGGGATATGTCCGACATCGAGGACAACAAAATCGACGGGGACGATGAGTCCCCCAACTTTCACGAGGATGTCCTCTAGGATCCCCTTCGGGTACCGAATGGATCGGTCGGCTAGCTGCAAGCACATACGGGTGGGTTTGAGTTCACCCAAGTCCAACTTCTCGTAAACGGCATAGGGAATCAGATTAATGCCGGCTCCAAGATCGAGCATGCCTGAAACTTCACGGCCATTCCCAACGGCAATCGTCACATTAAAACTCCCCGGATCGCTCTGCTTCGGAGGAAGAGGGTGCTGAAGTATCGCACTAGCTACCCCAGTGACAACCACTTTCTCGTCATCTACAAATTTCCTCTTATTCGAGGCGAGCTCCTTGAAGAACTTCACGTAAGCGGGCACATTCCGAATGATGTCGAGGAGTGGTAAATTCACGTTGACCCTTGAAAGCAACTTGTAAATTTCGGAGAATTGCCTATCTTGCTTATCATTCTTCATTCGGCCCAGGTACGGGAGCGGTGGTCGGTACGGGTTGCTCGTCTTATGCAAAGTGTGAGTGCTCGGTTCGGGTTCTCTTGCTGGGACATCCGGCTGAATCGGCTCAGTCGGTTCCTCTTCTACTATGACCTCCTCCGTTTCTTCCCCAATCACCGGCTCGTGTATCTGCTCTCGGTTAGGAATTTGAACCTTATTGTCGATCACTCGACCACTACGGAGGACGGTGACGGCCTTAGCCTGATGTGACTGGCTAGGGAGCTTGTCCTTCTGATTCGGTTGTGTCAACTCATTAATTTTTCCAGCCATTTGCCCGACCTGATTCTCGATTCTCTTAATCGTCGAATTCTGATTGGTCAATGAGGACTCCAACCCATCCATCCTCTGCTGGTTATGTTGCATGTACCCCTGTGTCGAGGACATAAATGCCGCAAATTTTTCATCTAAGTCGGAACTCTTCTGAGGCGGCTGTTGAGGTGGAGGTGGGGCCTGATAAACGGGCTGATGAGACTGCTGATAGTGAGGCCTCTGGTAGTTCTGATTATTCTGCCAGTTCTGGTTGCCTGCATTCTGATACCCCTGATTTTGGGACCGGTTCTGATTATTGTAGTTCGTCTGAGAACCTTGTCCCTGGGTCTGTGGCTGGTCTTGTTTCCAAGAGAAGTTGGGATGATTTCTCCAGGACGGGTTGTACGTGTTAGAGTAGGGGTCATTCCTCTGGTTGCCCTGTTGATTGTACCCCTGCATCGCATTCACCTGTACCTCGGGGCCGTAGTTCTGATCCATCATCTGAGGTGGAGATGGCATGCCCTGACCACACGTGCTCGAGAAATGGCCTATCTCCCCGCATAAGCTACACGGTTCAACTCGATAGATCTGTCGCTTTGGCTGCTCCTCAGTGGTCTCGAGCATCTGAACCTTCTTAGTTAGGTCGGCGACTTGCTTTGCCAACTGAGCATTAACACTCCCATCGGACCTGGCATAGTTACTACTTCCTCTTGAACTTGTTTGCCTTGACTCGACTGATAATGACTTGAAGATCTCCATCATCTCATCACTGTTCCGACTACTGATATTTCCGCCGGCTGCGGTTTTCACCTCTCGTTGATCTTCCCTGCTCAAACCCTTGTAAAAGAACTGGATGATCGAATTGGGAGTGAGGTCGTGATGTGGGCACTGCCTCAGAAGGCTTCTGAATCGCTCCCAAGCCTCATGGAAAAATTCTCCCGGTTCTTGCTCGAAAGCGCATATCTGACCTTTCAAGTCGAAGGTCTTCTGCTGAGGGTAGAACCGAGTGATGAACTCCCGGTACATGTCCGTCCAAGTGGTGATCGAGTCTGGCTCCAAAGATAGCAGCCAGTTCTTCGCTCTATCTCTCAAAGCATATGGTACACACTTCAGCCGGAGCTGATCATCATCGAGTGCTCCGAGTGGGAAGGCATGCAGGGCTGTATAGAATTCCCTGATGAAGTTGAGTGCATCCTCGTTGGTGGTTCCGGAGAACTGAGGGAGCTGAGCAAGGTGGTGCGCCTTGAGGTCATATCTCCGGGCGGCATCACTTAGGACAATGCATGAGCTGGCTCCGTCGATTTGCGGATGCGTCAAATCTCCAAAGAGGAGTGGCTGGGCACGGTTTCCGTTGTTCCCGTTGTTGCCATTGTTTCCGTTATTCCCATTGTTTCCGTTGTTATCCGCAACGGCGGCCATGGCTGAAGTTTCGGTCTCAGATTCGGAGTCGGTAGTGGTAGAGTCAAACGAGGAGTCTTCGCCTAACTTCGTGCACCGACTGATGCTCTTGCGTCTGTTGATGTTTTCTATCACTGGTGCAAGCTCGGTATTCGCTCTCCTTGTACCTACCATGCACCAACAAAGACAAACACACGGAATCAAACGCACCTGAACAAATAAATAAATAAAAAGAAAAATAAAAAGAAATTGTTGCAAACACCTAAACACTAATACTAGTGCCTAAAGTGATCCCCGGCAACGGCGCCAAATTGATAAGTCGTTTTCATAGCGGCAAAATCAATTAAAAATAACCGAACTAGTTGTCTAAACAACTCGCCCGAGTCGGTCTCGAGGAACACTACTATTGGCGCGTAAAAGTATTTATTTGTTTGCAACGAAGGAACGAAAGTGAAATAGCATAATGCGTACTTTGATTTGGGGTTTTGTTTTTTTAATCTAAAAAAAATATCTATGTAATGAAAAGGCAAGAAAACGATAAAAATCTATCTAACGTGAACAAGGGTTTCGGAATTCATCATTTTAATCGTAACACAATTAGATCTAGTAAACACAAAATTCATGAAAGCGATTTTGAAAGTAGGGAACGGAACAATGAATCGAACACGGAATTTAAAAAGCGAACAAATCGAAATAAGAATAAAACTTACTAGATGAACATTCGAATCCCAAACAAAGGTACCCGTCGGCGGAATCCCCGACTTTTACCGAGTCGCTTACAATCCAAGATAAAGAAAAATCGAAATTCAAATCCTACGATACGAGTTTCAAAAAGCTCTCAAAAGTCGCCAATCAATCGTCTCCAAGTGCGTGAAAAAAAAAACTGAGAATGAAAAGTGTCTTTTCGATAGGGTAAAACCCTACTCAAGTACAAATCGCGTCGGTCAACGGAAGTCAAACACTTCAGAAAACGGGGGACCAAGCGGCCGCTAGGGGGGTCAAGCGGCCGCTTGCCCCAAAGTCCAGAAACCTGCTGCAAGTCAGCGAGGCGGCCGCCTGGGGGGTCAGGCGGCCGCGTGGGGCCTCCTCCAGCCGGTTCTGCCAAGAGTACCAGGCGGCCGCTTGGGGGGTCAAGCGGCCGCTTGCCTGGTGGGCAGTTGGTCCTCGGCTCGTCTACTCCTCTACTCGGCTCGTCGTCTCGTCTACTTGGCGCCTCGTCTCATCTACACGGAAATGCTTCCAATATAACTCCAACAATCGCCATTTTCACCAAACGTACCTGCACACTACAAAAACACATAAAGCGCACCATGCCAAGAGGTATACACCAAATACGACACAAAATAAAACAAGAAGACACGACACTATAGAAGAGAAATCACACAAAAACAAACACATCAACTTAATCTCAATCTTTGATTGTGTTATGTGGTAGCCTCCGCGACTAAGTCACAGGCTTCCAATGGATATACTTTGAAGGTTCCCCATAATTGCTTTGTTACTAAAACACTTCGCTTTTATGGCACATCAAGCATTCTAATCTATCTTCGAGTATTCTTAAAAAAAAGAACTACTCGCACCTTACACATATCATTGATCATTCTTAATACTTGTCCGAATTCTATCCTTTACCGAAAGGTATGCTTAGTTGTATTATCTTCCAAATTTAATTCTTAGGTCGGAAGGTCCATTCCCTCAACTATAATTGATTAAATCAATTTCGACCTTTTGAATCTTTATTTGAATAAATACTACTAAGTATAAGAATTCACAAGTATAATGATTAATAAAGAAATACATCTAATAAGTAAATCAAGTTATACATAACGGATTGTTGCATCGTGGTAGACCAAGGATGCATCATTCACATATTGCTATCTAATGTACCAGAATAGATAACACCATTATTTCTTATCTAAATCACTGAATGATTAAAGAAATAAATATCCATTCATTAATAAAGAAAATCCAGAACAAAAGTTCTTTTCAAAATAAGGGGTACATAAAGCAATAACTTGAAATGAAATCCTAAAACTACTGAAAGCAGATAAATGTCTTCCACTGCAACCGCTGCTACCCCAACAGCTTCGCCCATGTAGACTCGAACTCTTCTTCTCTAAGTCGCCGGGTTTTCTGGAACCCCTGCATTCAAGAATGCACATACCGTCAGTGGTTCCATATCTACACACCAGAATTCTGGTAGATAATACCGCTGACTATGTTTTTACGACTAAAGAAAAATTCGTACCTTTGAGAGGACATTCATACTTCCAGTGTCCAGACTTGTTGCATCGGAAGCACTTGCCCCTTGGCTTACTAGCCCCCACTCGTGGTCCATGCCTCTTGGCACCACTGGGTTTCCAGGCTTGCTTCCTTTTCTTGCCCCTACCTCCAACAGGCTTCAAGCCCTTGGACTTGGTAGCTACAAGCGCTTGAGACTTGCCCTTCTTGTAGATCCCCTCTGCCGCCTTCAGTTCAGTCAGGAGTTGCGCAAGAGTATAAGATAGTTTACCCATATTATAGCTCATACGAAACTGCTCAAAACTAGGGGTCAGAGACTGGAGTATGATGTCGACTTGCGTCTCAGCATCAATGGAAGCTCCTAGGACCTCAAGTTAATTCAACAAACTCATTATCTTAAGAACGTGCTCCCCAACGGGCGTACCTTCAGACTGAGTAGTCGACATGAGGACTCTCATGGCTTCTTGTCTAGCCGCACGATCTTGCTCCCCAAACATCTCCTTGAGGTTAAACATCATATCATAGGCAGTGTCCATCGGCTCATGTTGGGTTTGGAGTACATTTGACATGGAAGCCAAAATATAACACCTAGCCATTTCATCAGCCTTTTTCCACTTCCGATATGCCAGTTTTTCCTCATCAGTTGAGGCAGCCGTGGGCTCGGCAGGGCACACTTCATGGAGTACAAACTTGTACTCCTCAGAAGTCAGGACAAAGTCTAAATTTCTCTTCCAATCAATGTAATTGGGACCAGTGAGCTTATGCTCCTTGAGTATCACAGAAAGTGGATTCATAGCTATTCTCTAAACCTATAAGCACATTTAAATAAACAATTAATTTAATGTCCGATATTATCTCCCTCAAATAATATCATTAAATTACTAATTACATCTAAAATCCCATCAGGTAAGGCAAGCCACGTGGTGTGGACGTTTACCCACCTAAATGATTTAGCAATTAGATTTTCTTTGGTCATACATCACTTATAGCGGAACTTCGTGGGGAAGAATACTATAACGCGTATCTAAGTGTAAACCATTACTCAGCACCAAAGTACATCGTTTGGAATTGCTACATCACCGCAAGCCACGTGGTGTGGACGTTTACGATAATTTCACAACTCTTCACAATTACTTACAACTGTCTACATCAATTAATCCAAAATCCGTCAGCATAGCAAGCCACCTGGTGTGGACGTTTACTACACTAAGAGACTTTTATAATTGACTCCCAGTTACAAGATCCATTCGATTCTCGTAGATCAAGACGCGGAGAATCATAAGTGAAACTCGAAGTTTCTAACCAGTGATTCACCATGCGAACGACCCTATCTCTCATAAATGAGGGAGCCGAGCAGACAATCGATCCATCTATCAAAGAATGGTACGAAGGTCTCTAATTTGTGTCATCCACATGACCAAGTGGCTTTGGCTCCATTCCACTCCCCGGGGTGAGAATGAGTCGACTTGAATTCAGTTTCAGAAAGACAAATTAAGCATTGTTTGATAAACTTGATCAATGTTTCTTGTAAAAGGAATTACAAGAATTCTCCTCCAATGACATATCTATATGAACTTCGAAAGCTTCATAAATGTCACCAAGAGAACAGTAATGGAGACCACGGGAATGTTTCCATCTCCTCTCCCACTTAGCTTTTTATAACAAAAGGGATACGCTATCTAATGCATAATTAAACACATAAGCATGCATGCAAGTAATAAAGCACATATCACATAGTCAAATAATGCTAGAAAATTATTTTCCCGACTATCATGGCTTTACTTCTTCTTCATATGCATCTTCTAGTCTTCAGTCTTCGTTCTTGAATGCTCCATGTGACGAGAATATTAATCCCAATATTTAAATCTATTTATTTTTAATAAATCCAAAAGATACTTAATTCAAAAATTAAGTCAATCGAATAAATCAAAAATAAAATTAAATATTATTAATATTTTTATTTATTTATTTTCCTATCTAATTCTATTAAATCTCTAGAATAATCTATCCAAGTAAAACTTGGAATATTCTAGAAGATTTCTATAATAGAATAAGGAAATAAAATAAATTAGGACTCTTCTACTTTCCGAGATTAATTAATTTCCATTACTATGAAAATTCCTATAAAATAGGAATAATTAATTAGGAAATAAATCAATCCTAAATTAACTTTTCTTCCTTTCCAATTCTATTAAATCTCTAGGATCCTATTCCAAGTAGAACTCGGAATACTCTAGAAGACTTCCATAATAGAATAAGGAAATAAAATTAATTACAATTAATTCTTTTCCTAATCCATGAGAATTCCCAAAATAGGAAAACTCAATTAGGAAAACCGAATTAATTAGGAAAGTGAATCTTTTGTAGGAGTAGCATGGGTTGGGGATCCCCACACCACCCCCATCGCCGACCACCACCATCACCGGGCACCACCACCGCCGCCCCTTAGCCACGCGCCACCACCACCGGTGGCCGGCGTGGCCGGAAGCCCTAGCGGGCAGCCCCCATGGTGGGGTCGATCGATCCTCATGGGGATCGATCATGGGGATGATCGACCCCCCCGGTTTTTCGTCTTCTTCGTCTTCTTCGTCACACGTGTTCTCCGGCGGTCGTCTCGGCATCGATCCAACGTAAATAAATTACAAGAATTTAAATTACACTATCCGGTATCGATTCTATACATGAAATCGACCCTATACATTTTCCGGAAAACATAGAACGTAATAATAAATCCTAAATTCGGTCAACCCCCGAATTTTTACTATTACAAACATTCAACCACACAAAACGAATCTCGACATGTCCGAGAGTTTAATAAACGAATAATCATGATAATTAATTAACACAATAATTAAATCCAACCATGGTAGCCGGAAATCCCTGCAAGGTAGAACAATAATCGAACATATACATGAACACGAAACCAAAACGCTCTGATACCAATTGCTGGGATTCGATGTCCCGGGCTATCAAAAAAAAAATTGCGGAACTGATAACCCGACCGAAACCCTATCGCCGGAGACCGATCGCGTGCCCCGGCGTCTAGCCGGGGCTCCCCTTTGTCGGCGGTACCGGCGGTCAAAACCCTAGGGTTCGACCGCCCCTCGTTCGATCCCCACGGGGATCCAACGATCCCCGTATCTAGGTCTCGACGCTTTCCCGGATCGTCTTGTTCATGTATATATCACGATTAACGAACACATAATCAAAGAGGGGGTTTTAGATTATGTTACCTCAATTCGTTGTGCGGAGAAACGAATTAAACGTTGATGACCTTGCGATCTTCCTACGTATTCCTTGCACCTCGTTCGAACGTCGTGTGGGCGACGATCTATCGAACTCCTATGGATCTCCTTCAACTCTCTAGAACTATCAAGTATTGATATTCTTGTCTTATTCAAGTTATGAATTATGAAGGCCATGTAGTGCTTTTATAGGCTACGTAGGGGATCATAAGGAGGTGGAATATTGGGCTTCCAATATTGAAGATTAAATTGAGCCCAATGCTCAAGTCCATTAATCCTTATCAATATTAATTAATTTATTTTCCACTATATAAATTAATTGCACTCCCAATATTAAACCATATTATATCAAATAATATTTCTCCGGTAGTATTATTTATTCCGTGTATTTAAGATTTAAATATCCATGAATAAATTTATTTATTGCTCAATAAATTATATTCATCTCTTGTATCCGAGACTAGTACCATTCAACCATAATTATTGTGCGGAACAAATCCACTCATGAGGTTTACACAATAATTCCTTATGAACTCATCTCGGGGATATTATCAACCCTTCCGGGATACACTTTCCCGTCAAGTATTCACGGCATGTCATATATAAAATATAGCGACCTAACTTAATCGGTAATTAACCCAATAATTAAATCGGTTAATTCCTTTGGAAAATCAAAGTCTCTAATATTAAATATATACACCCGCAATAGTATCGGGGATTAAGAATAAAATACTCTGAGATTTAAATTGATTATCCAAGGCAATCCTAATCAATAAATCTCAAGCGATCCGCCCAATACACCAAGTGTACAAGTGTGATAAAATAATTAAGATAAATTATTTTCTCTCTCACACAACGACTATACCGATGGATTGGTCCGGGTCCATCTAGGTCGTGAGCAACTGTTTGATTAAATACGAGTAAGCGATATTATGATCTTCTGTGTGCCCATGCAACACCATACTAACTACAACGTATAAAATCCAGGACTATAATTTTGCATAATTAATTAATAATAATTAAATGCAAATAATTGTTTATTAATTAAATAGGTTAAATGCTATGACCGGGAGTTTACCGACACTTAAATCTAGACATTAAGTACACAACTCCAACAATGTGTGCTTGAGGCAGACCTCGTTTCTGATATTCAGTAACGTAGGTGTAGGCTTGTACCTCTCCAAAGCAATGTCTTTGCAGAAGTTCTTTCTTTAGCACTTCGAATTTTGCCTTAAACACTCGAACAAGGAGGTCAGGTCGGTTCTGCGCTTCCTCGGTTTGCAAAAGCAACGCAGTAATTTCAGGCCAATTTGGATTGCAAGTTACGGTTATAAAAAAATCAGGACGACCAAACTTCTGGACTAAAGCCATTGCATCCATATATTTTCTGTGCATATGACGAGGGCCACCGGTGAAATTCGCAGGGAGCACGACACGCGAGCCAATTTGAGAACATTCAGATTCCCCGGATGCAACTGCATCAACAACTCCCTGCAAGAACTCCTGACGAATTTCTTTTTGCTGAGAAGTATAATAATCCAGCCTTTGAGTTTCTAACTTAATGTACATGTCAACGGCATACTGTTGGAATAGACGACCAAAGGATAGGAGATAAGAATTATCAAAAGGTCTGATTTGAAATTTGTAAGCATAATATTCCTTCACAGACACGAAGTGACCTTTTTGAGCTGAGGTGTTGAGGGCTGAAAAAATAGCGGGCATGAACAAAAAATAGCGGCCATGAACCAAAAAAGTAAGAGGGAAAATAAATTAAATAGAACAGAGGTAAATACATACCATTCTGTTCAGACTGAAGTAAAGTTGATGCTGTGGAAGCAACAATTGGGTTTGAAGGAATAGGTGTACAAATATAAGCACGATTCGAAGGGACATAGGGCCGGAGGCCAGTTTTCTCAATTCCTTGGTGCCAGCCAACTTCACCATGAGGGAAAAGGAGCGGATATTGCAGGGGATCGTAACAACCATAAAAATAGCTTATTGGGTGTGAGACTAAGGAATGTGTATAAACTCTGATATCTCGCTTACACAAAGGTATATCAGATGGATTTTCTTCTAATATTGCACTCACTTGATCAACTGTTGGACGATTATAAGTTTTCTGGTTCACAGATGGATTTCCATGTAAGTATAATTTTCTGTTTGGAAGATTAGGAATTTTTCTCAAGTTCCTAAAAAATCTCGCATAAGGATTCACAAGAAGAAGCGCAAGCAAAATATTTAGGGTTGACTCGACTAATCTTTCACAATTTTGGAGCCTAAGATCAGTTTCATAATTTGTGTCGTAAAAATAGAGTTGAGCATTTGAGACAGCAGATTCATTAGGAATTAAACTATTAAGGAAATGATATATTTGTCCTTGAACTCTGAACGTGTAAATACCACAATTGCGTCTCTGCAAAGATTTATCTGCCGTAACACCTAAAGAAGTGAAGGCCAGGTGATTATTGTAAGTTCGTATACATTCACGAAAAGATACACCTGCTGCAGAAGGGTCGGTGAGCAGAGTAATTAAAGGTTGAGGCAAAACAGAACCAGAGAGCGCGATATTTCCATTGGAACAGCAGAAATACACAGATTCATGAAAAAATTTAACGGCATGACAGTGCCGACAACTTGAGACCAAAGGCAACATAACTATAGATGTTGAAATGTGTAGTAAAAGGTCGCGACCTCTGGGACAACGCCGAGGGGTATTTCGAAAGTTGGACGGCGTAGAATACAATAACGTCTTTGAAGTAGATAGGGAAGGTCCAGACGCCGACGAAGAAGCAAGAGAACCGTCCTCAGGGTAGACGAGGAGAGGGTGCGGGGATAAGGCATCAAAAAGAGAAGAACTATGATTAGGGAAACCATGCATTAATTCATGCTGGACAGGTTTTTTTTTTTTTTTTTTTTTGGATTTGTAAAGTTCATAGGCTAGGGCTCTATTTACGTGACTACCAGAAATAATATCAGGAAGTGCAACTTGTGAAGGTGACCTAGTGAATTCAGAAACTCCTACACTGAGCACAGAGTTTGTCACAGGAGGCAAATCAACACCAATAGCAGTTGGAATAAGCTTCCTTTTTTTAAAGGAATCCACCACAGAGGCAACAATAGCAACTGCAAATGGACGATGAGGTGATAAACTGGGTACAGGCGGGGGCAGAGGAGCCACAGTACAAACACACACAATACCATCAGGAGATACTGAATATAAACCACACAAGAGACAAGGCAAAACAGATGCTGATTTCATAAAAAAATTCTGAAATACATATAAAAGGAATTATCAAACACATAGGACTAAACAACGTGTATTTATTCTACAAATAATTTCGATAAACAGAACAAATGCAGGAAGCAAGATAAACAAAATATGGAAGAACGTACCTTGATAGTTAATTTGAATATGAAACCCAGAAGTAAGAAGTGAATAGAAGCTCCAAGGTTTTCTTTAAGATAAAGTGAAGGACTGCGTGAACGATTTCCAAGCCAAAACACAAGTCAGCAAAATAGATCCAACAGAGAAGCTGCAATATAAAAGTGGACTTCAAGATCGAAAACACATGTTAACAAGGAATATATTTTGGTGAGGCAATTAAAAAAAACAGAAGATAACAATTGTGAAGTTAACAATAACAATCAATTATGTGACTATGAATTATCAGGAAAAAAAACAAAATTCTCTAGAAAACAAGAAGTCTTATAAGAGGGACATTGTCAGCGATAAATCAGAATGCATAAGACGAAGGCCCATACGACTCGTTAAACCTACAACGCGAAATATGCAAGAAGGCGTACTTTTAGTGTTCAAAGTATAAGATACAATACTCTTATGTTTAAGAACTGAATAGAAGCTGAAAGCTCTACTTCAGGAAATAGTCGAGTACAATGATTTTCAAGGAGAAGCACAAGAAAGTCACTAAAAGATGTCCAACAGAGAACTTGCAATATGAAAAGAGGAGTTGAAGATCGAGGAATATCATTTTTGTATCCGGTGAGGCAATGCATAACACAGAAGAATAAACAATTATAAAATTAACATTATGAATAAATGTGTAGTTTTTTTTATATAAGAACTAATAATAAACTGAGATGTACCAATGGCTGAGATATTAAATCGCCCAAGATCATATCGTGAATAATATGATCGCACGATGATTGAGAAACTCATTTTCCACATCATTTGTGGCTTCCAAACAAACAAGCATTTCATGCAGCAAAATCAATTTTTAAATCTAACAAACTAAAATGTATTGAAAGAGAATTCAATTTACATTTTAGATAAGCTAGAAACAAACACAATGAACAAAATAGATAAAGAAAGAAAGTGTCTTACGAGAAATTAGATTCTAAATAATTGGCATCATAGGTATCATCAGTATTTCACTTGTAGTATTTCTCAATAAGAATGTAACCCTATAATGTTTAAACACACACACACACATCATGTTAAACTGTTAGTTGACTTTTTATCTTCTATGATTTCAGAGAGAGAATGAGGATGAAGAATTATGCTCTGTTTATGTGCCAACAAATCATTTGTACATTGGGAACGTCTTTCTAGTTAACTTTAAAGAGATTATTCGACCTGACCTGTCTATTCGAGAAGGCATAGGTAGGTCTTTTGTTCTTTATGCCTCACAGTTCCATTTTAGACTAAAATCCATTTCTTATGTAAATTGTTTGATACCAAAATTACCGAACTTCAGCCTTACGCTCTAAAATTGAAAATCTTGCTTCTATGTTGCTTTTTTTTACCAGAGATCATTGTTTCTGTGGGGATGTCGATGACCAAGAAACCCCACCCCCCACCCCCCCAAAAAAAAAAAACAACGAAACAATGTTTTAAAATATCTGCAAACCCCAATTGATGTGGCCTCGACTTGGACATTCCAAATGATCTACATGATTTTGACCAAGGAAAAGGACAGATGTGATGTCATTAGATTCCTCAACTTGCTCAGGTTATGAAAGCTCAGGCGTGTCAGTGAATTTGTTTCTAGGTACAAACTTTTTTACAGTAAACCACTTAAAAATAAAGAAGCTTTGGAAAACTCCCTTCAGTTGATAATCGAACTAAGCGACATTATTATAACGAGGGAAAAAATATTTGATCTCTTGAATTTTCATCTAAAGGAGCATAATAACAACAGAATGTACAACTAACCATAGTCTTTAAAAAGTCGTAAGAGCGAACCTGTACCTTGATTCCCACCAGGTTAGAGCAGAAACAATAACCTGTACCATCGATGCAATAGTAACTATTGAGCATTATCAACTATTGCATTCGTAATATCAACTATATATGCAATTTTATTTTATTTTCTAATTATAGCAGAAACAATAACATAAAATTTCGTCGCAAAGCACATAACAAAGACAAACACACAAAGTAAACTTCACAGCTCTATCATATGTCCTGAAGCGAAATATAGAAGGTAATTTAAAATTAAGACACACAGCAAACCCTCGACTAATCTGCACACAAGTAAAGATTTTTCCAATCATGAAGCAGAACGGAACCCTAACCCCAAGGAAAATCCCGGGAATTAAACGACACTGAAGTAGCTGAGGGTAAGCAAGGTTTAAGCACTGAAATTCTGATACAATTTCTAAAGGACAACCAAATCGAACACAACGGGTAATTGGAAAAACAGTGATTCTCAGAAATAAGTTTTAAAACCCACCCAAAAAGTGATAGAAGAAGATAAAAGAATGTTGAATAAAAATATCTATTTACCGTTTCCAGATTGAAGCTTCTGCAGAAGGCGATTTGTGAATTCTGAAGACGAAGAGATGCTGGGTTTTTTTTTTTTTTACTTTTCTGCGGTAATTCTCATCTATTACTACGGGTATGAAGCGGTGAACTAACACGTGTCCTGTTATCTGTGATATGAAACACACCTATTACCATTTTTTTTATTTAGACCCTAATTTACGTATGAAATTGTACATACAAAATACATACATTCTGTACTCATAAAGGCCCGACACGTGGCGCCTAGTTCTTCTCTTTATATATATATATATATATATATATATATATATATATATATATATATATATATATATATATATATATATATATATATATATATATATATATAGTATTAATTGTTTGAATGAAGAGATCGATCTAAAGTATGAAGTGAGTGCATGATAATTATGGGTCGGAATTCAAGTCGAGTATATGCATGTTTCTACAATGTTTATGAGGGTATCTACTCATTCTTATGATTTTTAAGTTGATGATGACGTACTATGAAATGTGTTTTTGGTGATTAAACGATATTATGATGAAATGATGGAATGATATTTATGAAACTTGTGTACTTAAGATGGGTTAGTGACCAAAGTAATCGGGTCATCCGGGCGATCCGGCTGTGTTTTATGTGCGCACCACATGTGAAAGTTAAGATGGAAAGAAAAGAATGTTTATAACGTTTTTCATTGGAAATGATGTTTCGTGTATGTGCAAAGTTGGTTTAATTATCGTTTGATTGATATAGATTCACTCTACTGAACTTTAAACTCATCCCTTTAAACACGTTAAATTTTTTAAGAAATCGAGGATAATCGAGAGGGGAAGACGAGAAAACTTTTAAAATGATTTAATTGTAATTTTTATTATTTTAACTTTCGCTACAATGTAATTTATTTTTAATTAAATTTTGAGTAATACCTAAATATTTATATTTGAAATAGTAAAAACGGGGTGTTACAAATGGTATCAGAGCTTTTCGATTCTATAGACTCTATTTTTTTCAAAATAAATTTATTATATTTGAAATGAAAAGTTATAATTTTTTTTGTCTCGTCTACCTCTCGACATCGAGATAATATCACAAACGATCCTGTAAGTAAAGCGAAATCCACATTTGATCCTTTAAGTTTTTTAAAAATCAAATGTAGTCCTTTCCGGCCAAAATTGGCCGGAAAATGCCACATGGCGGCTTATTTGACAGTCAACATGCCATGTCAGCTAATTTAGGTCCCACCACTGCCACGTGTGATTTCATGTTTAATAACTAAAATCGGTTCATATAAGATTCGAACTCAAGATCAAAAGAAAAAATTCACATGCTTACTTACCATTAGACTATACACCACAAATGAAATATAATCATTACGAATCATATTTATACTCTTTGAAAGCTTATATTTGTAAATAATGGTAATAAATATCAATTATTTTATATATTTATGCAAATTATTTATATAAGATATATTGTATTATAATTTATTTTGATATAAATAATATTTAAAATATTTAACATTATAATTTTTTAACAAATTAAAATTAATACTAATATAATTATTTGGTTTAAAGTATATTATTTATTAAATTTAATTTGTTAAAATTTTCTTTTTATAAGATATTTTTTTAATAATAATATAATTATTTGGTTTTAATTATATATATAATTGTTTAATAACTATATATTTCAAATTAATTATATTATATTTATAAGAATACGTGTTAATTGTTTTAATTGAATTTGAATTAATTTTAGTATATATAATATAATTATTTAAAATCTGAAATTTTATGTTTATTTATTTTTATTAAATTTGAACTAATTTGAGTAAATATAATATAATTAGATTTTAAATTAGTGTGTATACAAAACTATTATACTAAATTTATTTCATAAATTTATACACGCATTTTTAAACCAAATATATATATTTTTTAAAAATTTATTTTTTAATTTAAAAAAAATTATTTGTATTTTTTCATATACTATAAACCATATAAGTATATTAATTTTAAATGTTTTAGTTTAATTTATATTAAAACAAATTATAATACTTAAATATTTTATATAATTAATTTGTATAAATATCTAAAATACTTTATATTTATTTTTATTTATTAATATAAGCATACAAAGAGGTTATATACGATCAATATTGTTTGATTTATAAAATTTGATTGTAGTCTAATGGTGAGTAGTATATATTATTTTTTATTCTTTCCACTTGATCTTGAGTTCGAATTCTATATGAATCAATTTTAGTTATTAAACATGAATTCACACGTGGCAGTGGTGGGACCCAAATTAGGTGACATGGCATGTTGACCGTCAAATAAGCCGCCATGTGGCATTTTCCGGTCAATTTTGGCCGGAAAGGACTACATTTGATTTTTTAAAGACTTAAAGGACCAAATGTGGATTTCGCTTTACTTACAGGACCGTTTGTGATATTATCTCTCTCGACATCCTCAAATTTTAAAGGTATGTTAATTAGTTTATAATTGAATGAATAATTATGTGTTTGCTTTGTGCTATTATAAGTAGGTCGAATATGAACCGGTTATTTTTATTTGCATCATGTACATGGTCATTACTTGCAGAATGTAATTTTATATTAACACTATGATTAAAACCTCACTGCATCGATCCCTTAAAAATGAATATATATAAATTAATTATGTACATTGAATTTTGTTTAAACTATAAGCTTGATAGAATTAATCAGTTTTAATTTTTAATTTTTAATGATCGAAGCAAAATTTTATTTGAAATTGTGAAGTAGTTGATTTTTAAAGTCATGTTATGTTATTTGTTGCTTGTCTTTTATGTACAATAATTGATTAATTGAATTAACTTATTCTATATGGATAGGATTGAGGGTAGTACTGTTAACTAATGCTAAATTATAAGTATGCATGTAATTTAATTATGTTAGATGCAACTTTTGGCTAATCAAGTAAATAATTATATAGAACTAATGATGTAGTATCTTATTATTTGTTAGAACTACATGAATTGATGATAATTTTCAACATTAAAATCTTTTAGGGAAAAAAAATTGTATTTTAAATTTTGGTGATCAAGAAAAAATTTATTTTGAAATTTCGATTACGAAATTTATTTAAGTTGGGTAGTTTGTCACACCCCGAAATTCGGTTTCAATTTGTCGATTTTATATACAAAAATCACCTAAAACCTGCTACTTATAGACCCTACTTTCTATTTTGAAAAAAATGTCGTCGATCCGGAAAACGAATTTAACTAAAAATAGAGTATTTTTAATTAATTTTATTTAGTATTACTATTTAATTTGTGTGCAAGTTTATGTGTAACTAGTTATAATTTTAATAAATATGAGTATATTATAATCGATGGACATCAATGGATCGGCTGAGGGGTATTTCAGAGGTGCTCGGAATCTCATGCAGGGGGACCCGATTTCCCCCTTTCTCTTTGTTCTGGTGATGGAGGTTTTACATGAGATCTTGGAGTGGCATATTCGGGCTGAGCCGGAGTTCCAGTATCATTGGAGATGTGAGAGGACCCAGACTTATATGCTGAGCTTTGCTGATGATCTTCTACTTGCCTGTCATGCGAACCCTGTTTCTATTGCTACACTCAGACGGGGAGTCCAGCTTTTCTCGACTTACTTCGGTCTACATGAGAATGTAGATAAGCGTAATATCTATCTCTCCATCTAGGCACAGGACGATAATTCGATACTCCAACCCGTGTTCGATTTCCCGGTCGGGACGCTTCCGGTGCGATATCTAGGTGTGCCTTTGACCTCGTCTCGGTTGCGTCTGAGGGATTGTGCATTTGTGCCCCCCTGATACCGAGGATTGATGCTCGAGTGGACATTTCGTACCTTATCTTATGTAGGGCCCGTACAGATGATCCGATCAGTTCTAGGTACGCTACATATTTACTGGGCCAGTGCTTTTCCCCAGGGGATTATCGAGGAGATTGAGAAAAGGCTGAGATGGTTTCTCTGGTTCGGATCAAGCTATACGGGGTACGCCAAGGTCAGATGGGTTGAAATCTGTCGGCCTGCTAGGGAGGTAGGACTGGGTATTCGGAATCTTACTGCTAAGAATCGAGCCCTTATGACCAGACACATCTGGGCTATTCTGAGTCAGGACCCGGAATCGGTTTGGGCAAGTTGGATCCAGGAGAATCGATTGAGGAGGCATTCTTTTTAGAGTGACAATGTGCTTGAGGTTTGCTCTTGGACTTGGCGCCAGCTTCTGAAGCTACGCGCTGCTGTTTTACCAGCTTTACAGATGCGGTTGGGGATGGTAGACAGTTTTTCCAATGGCGAGATCTGTGGCATCCTTTGGGTCACTTGGAGGAGGCGTGCCAACTGGCACCATGGATCAGGAGACTTCCTAGGGCCGCGGCTTTGAGTATGGTGATTGTTGATGGGGCGTGGCGGTGGCCAGCAGACTTTGCGGAGGAGTTTGTTGATATTATGGATATACTGCCGAGTATAGATGTGAGGATTGATACAGTTGTTGGAGTTGTATACTTAATGTCTAGATTTAAGTAACATAATCTCCCGGTCATAGCATTTAATCTATTTAATTAAATAAACAATTGTTTGCTTTTAATTATTGATAATTAAATATATGCAAATTATAGTCCTAGATTATATACGTTGTAGATAGTATGGTGTGCGTCGTCACACGGAAGATCATACTATCGGTTACTCGTATTTAATCGAACAGTAGCTCACGACCTAGATGGACACGGACCAAGCCATCGGTATAGTCGTTGTGTGAAGGAGAAAATAATTTGTCTTAATTATTTTATCACACTTGTACACTTGGTGTATTGGGCGGATCGCTTGAGATTTATCGATTAGGATTGCCTTAGATAATCGATTTAAATCTCACTATATTTTATTCTTAATCCCCGATATTATTGCGCGGGTGTATATCTAATATTAGTGACTTTGATTTTCCAAAAGAATTGACCGATTAGAATAACCGGTCAATTACCGGTAAAGTTGGGTCACGGTATTTTATATATGACACGCCGTGAATTCTTGACAGGAAAGTGTATCCCGGTAAGGAATTATTATGTAAACCTCATGCGTGGATTTGTTCCGCATAATAATTAAAGTTAAATGGTACTATTCTCGGATATAAGAGATGAATAAATTAATTAGCAATAAATTAATTTTATTCATGGATATTTATATCTTAAATACACGGAAGAAATAATACTACCGGAGATAATATTATTTGATATAATATGGTTTAATATTGGGAGTGCAATTATATTTATATAGTGGAAAATAAATATAATTAATAATAGTAAGGATTAATATATTTGGGCTTGGGCTCAATTTAATCACTATTATTAGAAGCTCAATATTCCACCTCCTTTAGATCCCCTACGTAGCCTATAAAATCACTACATGGCCTTCATAAATCATAAGACAAGAATATCAATACTTGATAGTTCTAGAGAGTTGAAGGAGATCCATAGAGTTCGGAGGATCGTCGCCCACACGACGTTCGAACGAGGTGCAAGGAATACGTAGGAAGATTCAAAGGTCTTCAATTGATTTCGTTTCTCCGAACAACGAATCAAAGGTAAAATCGTAAACACCCTTGTATGATTTTATGTTATTTTATCGTAGAACATACATGAACGAAAGATCCGGGAAACGTATGAACTTCGGGGACGGGGATTCGAGATCCCCGACGAAGGTCAAGACGAACCCTCGGCTGGGAGCCGAGGGGTGGCAGTCGGCCTAGGGCACGACCGCCGACGTGCGATCGAAGGGGCCCCGGTTGCACGCCGGGGCATGCGATTGACCGTGAGGTCGATCGCTAGGGCAGTTGCGGCGGGTGCGCTGGGCGCACCGCCCTCCCTCGATGGTGACGGCGGTGAGTCGCCGGACTCACCGTCGGGTGCTGTTCCGAACAGCCCCGGGGGATGCACGCGCATCCCTGGCGATAGCCATGCACGACGATCGCGAACCCTAGCGGGGTTCAGCTAGGGTTTCGGCCGCGGGTTTTTCCCGCGGCGGCGATACTCTTGTCGAGTCCGGTTCGTTGGTGTTCGTGATCGGTTTCCGGCGATGGGATTTTGATCGGGTCATCGGTTCCGCATTTTTTGATAGCCCGGGATATCGATTTCCAACAACATTGAGGTGGACCTTGCATCGCTCAGGGATCTACACCTCTGACTCAGCATATACTCTGTTTCAGCCAGAGGGTCCAAGGGTGTTGTGGGCTGCTCTCTTGACCGGTCCAGGACGCATCCCACGTCATTGCTTCACTCTTTGGATGGCTATCCTGGGTCGGCTGCCGACTAGGGATAAGCGTTGGATTGGCCGGGGGATGATTCGTGTGTGCTTTGTGGGGGGGAGAGTATGGAGAGACACACTCACCTTTTCTTTGATTGTCCATTCTCACAGGATTGCTTACAGTGACTAGAGGTGGAGGTGGGATTTCTATGGCCAAGTGATATTTGGCATAATGCTGTGTTACGGGCTTCTAGCCGATGGCGTGGGAAGCATTTGATATTCTGCGCTTATCGTGGAGTTCTAGTGACTCTGATATACTTTATTTGGATTGAGAGGAACACAAGAATCTTTGAGGCCCGTTCAGTGTCGTCTGGAGTAGTGGCTTCTCAGGCGATTACTATTATACAGGAGAGGATTCGATCGTTACGTCTTCTAGACTCTCTTCAGGCCCGTGCACTGAAGATGGTATGGCATATAGCCTGGCGATTATGGTTGTGTATTTTTTTTAGTATTTCATGTGTAGTTGGGCCGATTGAAAAGCTAGTCTGTTAGCTCGGTGTTGCGGTAGGGTTTTTATCTCCTACGTGCGGTTGTGTATTATATATGTCCTTTTCTATGTGATTGACTTTTACAAAAAAAAATCAATCATTGACTTCGCCTTCTTCTCCTACGTGCGGTTGTGTATTATATATGTTCTTCTTTTTTATGTGATTGACCTTTACAAAAAAAAAAAAATCAATCATTGGCTTCGCCTTCTTCTCAACCGAATTAATCAATCAATCATTTAATTAATTATTATTTAATTGTTTTCCATAAATAAATAAAAAACAAATAAATAGAAGTTTGCTGCTATTATCTTTCAAGTACTTTTGGATGGTCTCTCAGGTACTTCTTGATGGTCGTCGACGTTCAGCGAACGGAACGGGGGTCTCGAAGTTGATGATGACGGGGGTCTCGAAGTTGATGATGACGGAGGTGAAAAAAAATTATTTTTATTTTAGTTTTTTAATTTTAATTTTTATTTTTATTCATTTTTAATTCTTTTTTTTTTAGTTTTTTTTTTTTAATTTTTACCGATTATAAATGCTATGACTAAGGCAATTGATAATTTAGTAATCAACCAATAAAATGGTATACAAATTACAAATTTAACCTCAATCACGGAATATTCTTTTCCGTAAAAAAAAGTAGGCAAGTAAAAAAATTTGGTAGATAACACTAAGAAGTTTTCCATTTAGGTAGGTAGTGTAAAATAAGTAAACATTGAGTAAGTTTGTGTAATATTCCCTAATTTAGGTAGGTGAGTGTAAAATTGGGAAGTTTGTGTAAATTCTCTAAATTATAATTCACATTCATGCATTTTCAACTATTATAATAACTTAGAGCACAACTCACAATTATCAAGATGACAAAACTAAGGATGGAAGTTGTATTCATCTTTATCTTTTTGATGTGGCTTGTCTCGGTACAAGGAGATAAAAATTGTTATAAAGATTGTTTGCGTCATTGTCGGACTAAAAGAACCAAAATTTATTGTAAGGCCTCGTGTAAATCAGCCTGTTTTTTCAATAAGTTGTCCGCATCGACCTCACCAATGATCTCCCCCGACAAAATATTTGAGTTTAAACGTAAGATCGCAAGCGGTGAGGAAAAAACATCCAATATCGATTACGAAAGTAATTGATTAATTACAGTACTATTGTATTGTGCAAGGAATTTGCAGTATGTTATGATCAGTATGTTATGATCGATCAAGAAAATACATTATTTTTTTACTTCAGTTTAATTAAAAAAATATAATTGTCAATGTTTTGATTACCAGAATAATAAAGACTTTTTTTATTAACGATTTAATCTATGGGTGAAAATGATTAACAATTTAGATGCAGTGACAATAAAATTGAGTTGTTACATTGCAATTGTTTTGTCATAAATTAATTATTCTATTGTAAATTATAAATCTATAAATTGTTTGTCCAAAAATTGTAAAAATTACATTTTTTTTTATTCGGTGTTATTGAGATTCAACCATTTATTAGCAAAATAATATGGGAGGTTACTTTTAGGACATGTTCTTATGAGCTTAATTTCAGTCTAGTTCAGTTCAGATGGCTTAATTTCAGTCTAGTTCAGTTTTCAGATGGCTTAAGTTCAATTCAGTTCAAATCAGATCGTTCAAGTTCAGCTCAATTAGTTCATTTCAAAATAAATTAAAATAAAATAAGTAAAGAATAATTTCAATATATAATTTTAAATATACAATCCAATTACTGTCATAATATTATTAATATATTTAAAAAATATTTAAATTTTTTTAAAAATTATTATTATTTTTATAAAAAAAATTAATTAAGTCCAGTTCAGATGCTTTAGACCAACTCTGATATTCCAAATTCTTAGGTAATATTTAGATGTTTTCAATATTGAGTTTCAACCATTTATAAACAATTCATAAATATTCAGGTGACCTTAATTAAATATGGAGTATAATTTATTTAGGACTTTATAATTTTTAAATGTTTTATTGAGATAATTTAAACATCTTATACTCACTCTCATTCAATATATTTGAAGTTCTCTGATTTTTCATAATTATTTTTTACATGTTATTTTAACAAATATTTACTTTATTTACCCTTATTAATGATATTATTATTAATGATGAGTACTATTTTTTTATTTTCTTTTATTAAATAACTAACTTATCATTGGAAGATTAAGAATTTTTTTATATATAAATCTCTTTAAAATATGATTTAACATTCATTTATTAATTATCTTGCACCATAAATAGGGGTAAGTTAGTATACAATTTTTTTATTAATTAGTGTAAAGAAGACTAGAACAACATATATTAAAAACAAGAGCGAGTAATATATTTAAGACTTTATAAGATCCACCCAACTTATTAAATGTCAACGGTGAATCACTTTTAATTTTTTGTGTCTTTTATTTTGCGTATTTTTTATTTGTGGTTTCATGTGCTTTTCAGGCGGGCATTCGGACGCGAATTTCCTAACGACTGGTATCAGAGCGCTAAGGCTTTAGCGATCGGGAAAATCAATGACGGACACCACCACCTCCTTCGAGGTTACGAAATTTGACGGGAATAACTATGCGCACTGGAAGATGCAGATCGAGGACTACGTTTATGGGAAGATGCTCGAAATTCCTTTGAAGGGTAGACCGGAGAAGATCACAGATGACGAGGAATGGGAAAGCCTCGACAGGCAGGTGTTGGGATTGATACGTTTGTCTCTATCAACAAACGTATCATACAACGTGCGCGAAATTCCCACAACCAAGGGTTTGATGGCAGCCCCATCAAACATGTACGAGCAACCCTCAGCAAACAACAAGGTATATCTCATGAAGCAGTTGTTCAACCTTAAGATGTCGGAGAATGCGGTCGCGGCCAACCATGTGAATGAGTTGAACTCCATCTTGACCAAGTTGAAGTCGGTCGAGTTGAACTTTGATGATGAGATATATGCTTTGCTCCTACTTGCATCTCTACCGGATAGTTGAGAGACCATGCGGGCAGCTGTTAGCAACTCTATGGGGAAGAAGACTCTGAAGTTCTCCAATGTTAGAGACCGTACCCTTGCCGAGGAAATCCGGAGAATGGATTTCAAGGTGAAGACTCCTAGTTCAGCCTTGAGTGTGGAGAACCGGGGGAGGAACTCGGGTAGGAATGCTAACAAGAACATGGGGAGATCCGAGTCTAGGAATGGGAGAGACAACTCGAAGTTTGAGCAGAATGAGTGCTGGAATTGTGGGAAGATGGGGCACTTCAAGCGTGATTGTCGCTCTCAGGGGAAGAACGACAAAAAGAAGAAGGGATCCGCCAACGCGGTGACTAAGGATGAGGACGATGGGGACGTCCTTCTCCTATCGTGCGACTCACCGATCGATTCCTAGGTGCTGGACTTAAGGGCTTCTTTCCGTACTACTGCACAGTGAGATGTAATGTTGTATTATGTCTCGGGTGACTACGCAAAGGTTTCTCTTGCAGGTGACGAGCCACTCGATGTAGTCGGGATGAGAGATATCAACTTGAAGCTGTCTAATGGGCAATATTCGAAGATCACCAAGGTCAGACATGTGTCGGGGTTGATGAGGAACCTGATTTCGGTGGGCCAGCTTGATAGTGATGGCCACCGGGTGTCATTTGGAGATGGGTCGTGGAAAGTTTTGAGGAACACCATGACCATCGCTCGAGGTCATAATGTTGGAAATCGATATCCCGGAATTAACAAATTTAAATAAATAAATTATCTAATTAATTCCGACTGAAATCCTTTGGAGATCGAATATCCGCGGTTGTCAAATTGCGGAACGACAAATCCAATCGACACCCGGTTGCCGGAACATCCCGCCACGAACCACCACGTATATCCAGACTTAACCAAAACCCTAACCGCGGCTAAGCCGCGGCTGTTCGGTCGAGCCCATGCATGGGGTTCGCGGCTGATCACAGCAGCCGCCTAGGGCTGCCCTTGGCAGCCCCCTTGGCACGCCCAGCCATCGCCCGGTGATCGCACGCCCAGCCACGGTGGAACCGTGGCTTGCGATCACCATCAGCCCACCGCCGCGCGGGCGGCGGTCCAGCTGCGCAAGCGGCGTCGCTCCGCCTGAGTGGGGCTCATGCCGCGCGAGCGGGGCTGCTCCAGCAGCCCACTGGATGTGCACGGGCGATCGAGCTCGTGCTCGATCGAGTCTCGGCGTCCAGCCGAGGCTCACGCCTCTCGACCCCTCTCTAGTCGAGCCGTTGAGCCGCCGGCGGTCCGGTGATCTTCGATCACCACCGCCCGGTTCAACCTCGACATGGGTTGCGTTCTCGGATCTTGGTTCACGATATTTTTACGATTATTAAACGATAAAATCATAAAGAGGGTTTTACGA
Organism: Euphrasia confusa; assembly: GCA_954870475.1. Taxonomy (NCBI): domain Eukaryota; kingdom Viridiplantae; phylum Streptophyta; class Magnoliopsida; order Lamiales; family Orobanchaceae; genus Euphrasia; species Euphrasia confusa. The sequence continues at coordinate 26,425,131 of OX940964.1, forward strand.
TTTACCTCGTTCTCGTTGTTCGGAAAAACGAAGAACTCAATTTGAAGACCTTGAGATCTTCCCACGTATTCCTTGCACTAGCTCGAATGTCGTGTGGGCGACGATCTTCCGAACTCCATGGATCTCCCTCTCTACTTTCTCTCTCTAGAATTGTGATCTTCAAGTTATGAGAATAGAGAAGACCATGTAGTGCTTTTCACTATGGGAAAATGTCACATAGACACCGGGCATTGACCGGTGTTAAAAAAAAAATTGTCCGGTGTTATTGTGCGTGGTGTTAAAGATCAGCAATGTTTTAACACCAGTCATTGACCGGTGTTAAACATCATTTATAACACCGGGTTTTGTTAACTGGACCGGTGTCTATATTATTAAAGACACCGTTCATTTCCATGGGAACTAGCAAAATTAACCGGTGTGTATAACAATTTTTGACACCAGTTTTGATATATAGAACCGGTGTCTTTAATTGTTTTTGACACCGGTTGTTACATAGATAAACGATGTCTATAATAATTTGTGAAATCGGTTTTTGATTTTAGGACCGATGTCTATAATTTGTATTAATTAAAAAAATATAAATATAATTATACGAATTGTCAATAATTAAAATTATATTAAATTCTTAAAATCCAAATACAATATTCAAAATGACCAAATCCTTACAATTTTCATAAACTCCAAACTCAATAATCAAAATACACAAATCTCCCAAAATATTCCATAAATTGGTCAATACAAAATATGGAGTACAAAGTATGAACCAACTAATTCAATACAAATCTAAGAAGAAAACAGTTGATGCTCCTCCATTTTTCCATTCCATTCCTGCAATTCAATCACTTCTACAAAACCAAAACCAAAACATGAACCAATACAAAATATGCCCCAAAACTGATTCATATAAATGCATATAACAGTTTAGTGAAAGTTCAAATTTACCTACACATGGTTCTCAATGTATTCACACAGCTCAATGCGCATTTCATCAATTTCCTGCTGAGTAAACTCAAGCCTTGATCTCGACCTAATTGCCCACTAAAATAACAAGTGGATGGAAATAATGTAACTTAAGCTGGACTAAGATTTAGATCAATTTCCTGTGGATAAATACTAAGATTTAGATCATATATATATACCTTGGTGGAAAATGAAAGCGAGTCGTCATTTATTATCTCTTTCATATACCGCATCACAAAGTACCCACATTCAGTCCCGCCTGGCTGTTTGGGGACACCCTAAAATAATTGAATTTTCTACTATATTAGACAGGTACAGAATGATTTTCTATATAAAATATAGTGAATACATGAAGCTATTTTAGTATACCGCAAGATATGTTAGCCTTGGCGGTTTGTTAAATGCACCAGTCACAGCATTGAAGGTTCTGACGGCACTGCAACATTATATTATGCCCATCTCAACATCAGACAATAGTCCAAATTGTATACTTCATGTTTAATTCTGCAACATCATATCAATATTTACCTTATAATCGCGTTCTCCCAAGCTTTATAATGGAATGGCCTCGACAGAGAATCCAACACACATATTTCATTCTGATAAACAGTCGTTAGCAACCAATGCGCCCTGCAAAATAATACCGTATCATCACTGAAGGAAACTTGAAATTAAGTATAATGAAAGCGATGCGTACGCACCCTGGATTGTAAGGAATAAGGAACAAACGATCAGACTTTCCCTCCTTTAATCGATCAACAATGGAATTAATGAACTCCGGTCTCTCACAGTTATGAGTTCGAGAGGGGTCAACAAACGCAAAGATATCCAGCTCACCCCTTTCCCTCACGACATCGTGTAAATATCTATACAAAGTAAGAAATGATCAATTCATTGAAAATAACTGAGTATATAAATCTTAACAAAAAATACGTACGCCATGTATGCCGTTATGACTGCTTGGCCGATCATATTCATTTCCAGAAAGTTGATGATATCAGCAGGCAATACATAACATTCCTTTTCATGGCCAAACACCTCATGACTTAATGCATATTGTAATGTCAGATTATTTGCAGACATAGTAGTCTTTGCATACTTGTAAAGTAATGAACACCTCTTGGGAACCATTTTGTGCACTTCAAAGGGTAAGACAGATTTCTGTGGGTTCTTTTTCCTCTTTTGCTGAAATAAGTTTTAAAATTTTAATCATCAAAATGAGTGCACTGAAAACTAAAGCCTAATATATATATATATACAAGTAGACAAGATTCTATATATATATATATATAAGTAGACAAGATTCTAAATGATATTACCACATAAAATTGTAATTCATAATACCTGTTGCTTCGGTTTTCGGATTACCAAACTCAGAGGCCAAGCAACTACATTTCCTATAGCTTCTCCAACTTTAACCGACTCGCTCTCCAGAGGGAATGGAATTTCTGCATCTGCTTGAATTGCACCATCCAAAATCACCTTAGCACTCCCAGCTGGCAGCGGAACTCCATGTGTCAACTCGGTACCCTTGACAATAGTTCCAAAAGCAACTACATTGTCGACTTTGTCCAATGCCAACTCACATGCACCCTAACACGGAAAATATTATATTAATACAATTAATAATAATAATTGTTCAGAGTTTGACAAAATTAAAAAGGTATTCTGCAGGAATTAACTTACCTCTTCAGCATTATCAGAATTTGGGGTAACAACCATGCATTCCCCACCCTCTTGGTCAGCTGTATGATCGTTTTTATTAAGTCGGTGATTGGCGGCACTACAACTACCTTTGTCTGATAGGGGAGAACTCTTTTCCACTGCCCCTTCAGCATACTTACCTTTTACAAGTGCTTCCAACTCAGAGATCCTTTCTCTGAAAATGTCTAATTGCATATTGCGCTGATGATCACGTTCCATCAGCTCCGCCTTGGTAACTCTAGAACTTGCCCTCTTAGGAATATTAAAATATGAAGATGGACATTGAAAAACTCCAACACCCCTTACCCTACCCCGGTGTTCAGAAGTCCCTAGGGCTTTTGTTAGAACATCATCTGTCCCACTTACAAAAAGGGTCCCTTCAGATTTCATCTCCAGCAACTCATTCGCCGGAAGGGTTGATAATATCCCCGAGATGAGTTCATAAGGAATTATTGTGTAAACCTCATGAGTGGATTTGTTCCGCACAATAATTAAGGTTGAATGGTACTATTCTCGGATATAAGAGATGAATAAATTAATTAGCAATAAATTAATTTTATTCATGGATATTTAAATCTTAAATACACGGAATAAATAATACTACCGGAGAAATATTATTTGATATAATATGGTTTAATATTGGGAGTGCAATTAATTTATATAGTGGAAAATAAATTAATTAATATTGATAAGGATTAATAGACTTAGGCTTGGGCTCAATTTAATCATCAATATTGGAAGCCCAATATTCCACCTCCTTTTGATCTCCTACGTAGCCTATAAAAGCACTACATGGCCTTCATAATTTACATACATCATAAGGAAAGAATATCATACTTGATATTTCTTGAGAGTTGAAGGAGATCCATAGGAGTTCGATAGATCGTCGCCCACACGACGTTCGGACGAGGTGCAAGGAATACGTAGGAAGATTCGAAGGTCTTCAACACGTTTAATTCGTTTCTCCGCACAACGAATCGAGGTACAAAATCATAAACCCTTTCTATGATTTTATGTGCATGTAATTGTAATATATACATGAACGCACGATCCGGGAAAACGACGAGACCGGGGACGGGGATAGACCGGGCGATGGTGGTTGAGGACCACCGGACCGCCGGCGGTCTAGAGATCCCCGCCGGGATCGAGGCGAGGAACCCTCGGCTGGAGCCGAGGGGTGCGATCGATCACGAGGATCGATCGCGGGGTGCTGCGGGGTCACCCGTAGACGCCTCGCATGAGCTACGGGTTCGCCCGCAGCGGTCGTGCGAGGGCGACGCCCTCGCTGGGGCAGCGAGTCCGCGACTCGCTGCGGGGCTGCTACGAGCAGCCCCGGGGATGCCGTGAGGCATCCCAGCGATCATCGCGAGATGATCGCGAGCCCCGTGCGGGGGCTCGGCTGGGCACCACGGGCGGACCGTGGTGGTGCTCGGTTGAGCTCCGGCTCGTACGGTGGTTCGTGGTCGGATCTCCGGCGATCGAGGATTTCGGTCGGGTTATTATCTTCCGCAAATTTTAATGGCCCGGGATATCGATTTCCAGCATGCGGTTCGCGGCTGATCACAGCAGTCACCTAGGGCTGCCCTTGGCAGCCCCCTTGGCACGCCCAGCCATCGCCCGGTGATCGCACGCCCAGCCACGGTCGAACCGTGGCTTGCGATCACCATCAGCCTGACGCCACGCGGGCGGCGGTCCAGCCGCGCAAGCGGCGTCGCTCCGCCTGAGCGGGGCTGGTCCAGCAGCCCGCTGGATGTGCACGGGCGATCGAGCTCATGCTCGATCGAGTCTCGGCGTCCAGCCGAGGCTCACGCCTCTCGACCCCTCTCTAGTCGAGCCGTTGAGCCGCCGGCGGTCCGGTGATCTTCGATCACCACCGCCCGTTTCAACCTCGACATGGGTTGCGTTCTCGGATCTTGGTTCACGATATTTTTACGATAATTAAACGATAAAATCATAAAGAGGGTTTTACGATTTACCTCGTTCTCGTTGTTCGGAAAAACGAAGAACTCAATTTGAAGACCTTGAGATCTTCCCACGTATTCCTTGCACTAGCTCGAACGTCGTGTGGGCGACGATATTCCGAACTCAATGGATCTCCCTCTCTACTTTCTCTCTCTAGAATTGTGATCTTCATGTTATGAGAATAGAGAAGACCATGTAGTGCTTTTATAGGCTACGTAGAGGATCTTAAGGAGGTGGAATATTGGGCTTCCAATATTAATGATTAAATTGAGCCCAAGCTCAAATCTATTAATCCCATTAATAGTAATTACTTTATTTTCCACTATATAAATTAATTGCAATCCCAATATTAAACCATATTATATCAAATAATATTTCTCCGGTAGTATTATTTATTCCGTGTATTTAAGATATAAATATCCATGAATAAAATTAATTTATTGCCAATTAATTTATTCATCTCTTATATCCGAGAATAGTACCATTCAACCTTAATTATTATGCGGAATAAATCCACCTGCAGGATTTACATAATAATTCCTTATGAACTCATCTCGGGGATATTATCAACCCTTACGGGATACACTTTCCCGTCAAGAATTCACGGCATGTCATATATAAAATACCGTGACCCAACTTTACCGGTAATTGACCCAATATTCAAACCGGTCAATTGCTTTGGAAAATCAAAGTCACTAATATTAAATTTACACACCCGCAATAATATCGAGGATTAAGAATAAAATACACTGAGATTTAAATCGATTATCTAAGGCAATCCTAATCGATAAATCTCAAGCGATCCGCCCAATACACCAAGTGTACAAGTATGATAAAATAATCAAGACAGGTTATTTTCTCCTTCATACAACGACTATACCGATGGATTGGTCCGTGTCCATCTAGGTCGTGAGCAACTGTTCGATTATATACGAGTAACCGATAGTATGATCTTCCGTGTGACGTCGCACACCATACTAACTACAACGTATATAATCTAGGACTATAATTTGCATATAAATAATTAAACGCAAATAATTGTTTATTTAATTAAATAGATTAATGGCAATGGATCGGGAGTTAATATCACTTAAATCTATACATTAAGTATACAACTACAACACATAAGACGGGCACACTTTACATGTCGACGAGCGTGAGGGTTTCAGCTGGATTTGTTGACAACATCTAGAAGATCGAATTATGGCATTGGAGGCTGGGGCACATGAGTGAGAAAGGGATGAAGATCATGGCAAAGAACGGGCTACTTCCCGAACTCAAGTCGATTGAGTCTCATGTGTGCGAAAGCTGCATTCTTGGAAAACATAAACGAGTGAGTTTTTCCAAAGATGGAAGGGAGCTCAAGGCGGAGAAGCTGGAACTAGTACACACAAATGTTTGGGGACCAGCTCCCGTCGCCTCACTCAGAGGGTCACTGTATTACGTTACCTTCATCGATGATATCACAAGGAAGGTATGGGTATACTTCATGAAAAATAAGAGTGACGTGTTTTCTATTTTTGGAAATGGAAAGCTGAGGTTGAGAATGAAACAAATCTCAAGGTAAAGTATCTGAGGTCCGACAACGGTGGTGAGTACATTGACGCCGACTTTAGACAATTTTGTGTCGAGAATGGGATCAAGATGGTGAAGACTATTCCGGGGACCCCACAACAAAACGGAATAGCAGAGCGAATGAACATGACACTGAATGAGAAGCTTAAAGTATGCGCTTACATTCAGGGGTGCCCAAGATGTTTTGGGCGGATGTCATTCACGTGGTGGCTCATTTGATCTATAGAGCACCGTCGATTCCTTCGGAATATCAGATTCCTAAGGAGATCTGGAGTGCGAATAAGCTGAATCAGTCCTACTTGAGGGTGTTCAGGAGCCTGGTGTATGTTCATATCGACGCAAGTGCTCGTAGCAAGCTTGATCCTAAATCCAAGAAGTGCTACTTCATTGGATATGGCGGCACATAGTTCAGGTACCGATTTTGGGATGCCAAAAATCATAAGGTGATCCGAAGCAGGGATGTGATCTTCAACGAGGCGGTCTTGTACAAGAGTAAAGACGAGGTGGTTGAAGAAAGCATCGATCCCACGAGCAACACGGAGGAGATTCCGGTGAAGGTCAATGAGACCGAGGAGATCGAAGAGGGTAACACGAGCAACGAGGATGAGCATGATGAGAATGCTTAACCCAATATCGATCAAGTTACACCGCAAAAGAGGAGGTCGACTCGGGTAAGAAGACCCCACCATAAATTTACACCATCTCTTTACTATATTTTGCTAACTGATAGGGGTAAGTCGGAGAGCTACACCGAGGCTATACAAGTGACGGATTCGATCAAGTGGGATTCATCCATGAAAGAGGAGATGGGCTCATTAATGGCGAATCAGACTTGGGAACTAGCCGAGCTTCCAAATTAGAAGAAGGCCTTGCACAATAAATGGTTCTTCCGGACAAAGGAAGAACAAGATGGAAGCGTTCGGTATAAAGGAAGATTGGTGGTGAAGGGCTCCAGCAGAAGGAAGGGATCGACTACACGGAGATCTTTGCTCCGGTAGTCAAGATGGTAACCATCCGGGTGGTGCTTAGCTTGGTGGCAATGGAGAACTTACATCTTCAGCAGATGAATGTAATGACAGCATTTCTTCATGATGAACTAGATGAAGAAATCTACATGAAGCAACCGGAGGGTTTTTTATGGTTTGAAGCAAGCTCAAAGGCAATGGTACAAGAAGTTCGACATGTTCATGAAGCGGGTCGAATTCACGCGGTGCGAGGCAAACCACTATTGCTACTTCAAGAATCTCGGAGGTACCTACATAATTTTAATTCTTTATGTAGATGTCATGCTGATAGTCGGGGCGAGCTTGATGGAGATCGACAAGCTGAAGAAGAGTCTATCGAGGGAGTTCTCTATGAAGGATTTGGGTGCTGCCAAACAAATTATGGGGATGAGAATCACGAGGAGTAAGGATGGTCTTGATTTATCTCAAGAGGAGTACTTGAAGAAGGTACTATCAAGGTTTAACATGTAGGATGCGAAACCTATTGGCACTCCTTTGGCTAGTCACTTCCGTTTGTCAAAGGAGGATTCGCCGGTGAGCGAGGATGAACTAGAGCATATGGATAAGGTCCCTTACGCCTTTTTGATTGGGATTCTTATGTATGCTATGGTGTGCACGAGGCCTAACATTGTCTAGGTAGTGGGAGTGGTCAGCCGGTTTATGAGTAATCCGTGGAAGCAACATTGGGAAGCCGTGAAGTGGATCTTTCGATACTTGAGAGGGACTTCCGATTTTGCTTTGAGGTTCCGAAAATCAGATGTGGGGTTACACAGGTTCGTGGACGCTGATAATGGAAGTGATGTGGATAGTAGAAAGAGTAGTACTTGTTGAAAATCGACATCCCGGGGTCGTCGGAATTGCAGAATACACGACCCCGATCAAAATCCCTTCGCCGGAAACCACCGCGAACCACCGTACGCGAACCGAGGCCCGACCGGACACCCGCCGCGGGATAAACCCGCGGCTGTCCAGTCGAGCCCCCACGAGGGGGCTCGCGATCGCACGAGGCGATCGCTAGGGATGCACGCGCATCCCCGGGGCTGCTCGTAGCAGCCCCCGGCGGTGAGACCGGCAAATCACCGCCATCGCCGGGAGGGGAAGGGTTCTGCCGCGGTACCAGCCCGCGGAACCCTCGCCGATCGACGTGAGGGCGATCGCATGCCCTTGCATCCAGCCGGGGCTCCTCCCACGTGCCCGGTGATCGAGCCCTAGGGCTTCGATCGCCACCCTCGGCGTCCAGCCGAGGGTTTGTTGTCTTCGATCCCAGCGGAGTTCGCTCGACCGCCTGCGGTCCGGTGATCTCCGATCACCACCGCGCGGTCGAACCCCGTCCCCGGGTTATCCAATTAAAATCATATACGAATTATCCAATTAAAATCATAAGGGGTTTTCATGATTTTACCTTTGTTCTCGTTGTACGGAGAAAGGAGATTTTTGAAGACCTTGAGACCTTCCCACATATTCCTTGCACTAGCTTGAACATCGGGGTGGGCGACGATCCTCCAAGCCTTATGGATCTCCTTCTCTTACTTTCTCTCTCTAAAATTGTGTTCTTCAACTTATGAGAATAGAGAAGACCATGTAGTGCTTTTATAGGCTACGTAGGGGATCTTAAGGAGGTGGAATATGGCTTATAATAGAATTAATTAAATTGAGGCCAAGCTCAAGTCTATTAATTAATCTATTAATTATATTTAACTCCACTAAAATAATATAATTGTACTCCCAATATTATACCATATTATACCAAATAATATTATCTCTCCGGTAGTATTATTTATTCCGTGTGTTTAAGATAGAAATGTCCATGAATAAATTATATTTATTGCTAATTAATTTATTCATCTCTTGTATCCGAGACTAGTACCATTCAACCTTAATTATTATGCGAAACAAATCCACCTTCAGGGTTTACATAATAATTCCTTATGAACCCATCTCGGGGACATTATCAACCATTATCGGGAAACACTTTCCGATCAAGAATTAATAGCATGTCATACATAAAATACTGTGACCCAACTTTGTCGGTAATTGACCGAATATATCTAAATAGTCAATTCCTTTGGAAAATCAAAGTCACTAATATTAAATGCACACACCCGCAATAATTTCAGGGATTAAGAATAAAATACACTAAGATTTAAATCGATTATCCAAGGCAATCCTAATCGATAAATCTCAAGCGATCCGCCCAATACACCAAGTGTACAAGTATGATAAAATAATTAAGACAAATTATTTTCTCTTTCATACAACGACTATACCGATGGATTGGTCCTTGTCCATCTAGGTCGTGAGCTACTGTTCGATTTATATACGAGTGACCAATAGTATAATCTTCCGTGTTGTTGGAAATCGACATCCCGGAATTAATAAATTTAATTAAGTAAATTATCTAATTAATTCCGACCGAAATCCTTTGGAGATCGAATATCCGGAGTTGTCAAAAATTCCGGAACCGACAATCCAATCGAAATCCTATCGCCGGAAATCATGCGAACACCGCGTACGAGCCGCAGCTCGAACTGAACGCACGACGTGGCCGAAGCCACGCGCACTCCCAGCCCGAGCCCCTGCACGCGGGGCTCGCGATCGATCGCATCGATCGCATGGGCGATCGGTCGGGGCTGCTCCGGCAGCCCCCGGCAGCAAGTCCGGCAACTTGCTGCTCGCCGTGGAGGGGCGGCTCGATCCGACGAGCCGCTGCGAGCGCACTAGCCGCCCGCCCGGCGATCGCGCCCTAGGCATCGATCGCCCCCTCGGCTGGTAGCCGAGGGCTCCCATGCACGCTGAAACCCTAAGGGTCGACCGGCGCGATGCCGTGGTGTTCGACCACCATCGCCGGTTGATCCTTGTTCATGGTTTCGCATCTCGGATCTTGGTTCGTCGGTATTTTCACGATAAATAAACGATTAAATCATAAAGAGGGTTTTACGATTTACCTCATTCTCGTTGTTCGAAAAACGAAGAACTTTTGATGACCTTGAAGTCTTCCCACGCATTCCTTGCACTAGCTTGAACGTCGGGGTGGGCGACGATCTATCAAGCTTCCATGGATCACCTTCTCTCTCTACTTTCTCTCTCTAGAATTGTTATCTTCAAGTTATGAGAATCATTAAAGAAGAGAAGACCATAGGAGTGCTTTTATAGGCTACGTAGGGGACCTTAAGGAGGTGGAATATTGGGCTTCCAATATTAATGATTAAATTGAGCCCAAGCCCAAATCTATTAATCCATTAATATTAATTATATGATTAACTCCACTATATAAATATAATTGCACTCCCAGTGTTTACCATATTATATCAAAATAATATTCTCCGGTAGTATTATTTATTCCGCATGTTTAAGATATAAATGTCCATGAATAAATTATATTTATTGCTAATATTATTTATTCATCTCTTTAAATTCCGAGAATAGTACCACTCAACTTTATTATCATGCGGATCAAATCCACTTGCAAGGTTTACATGATAATCCTTATGAGCTCATCTCGGGGACATTATCAACTCTTTCGAGGACATGCTTTCTCGTCAAGAATTCGCAGCATGTCATACATAAAATACAGTGACCCAACTTTACCGGTAATTGACTGGTTATTCTAATCAATCAATTCCTTTGGAAAATCAAAGTCACTAATATTATATGCACACACCCGCAATAATATCAGGGATTAAGATTAGAATACTCAGAGATTTAAATCGATTATCAACGGCAATCCTAATCGATAGATCTCAAGTAGATCCGCTCAATACACCAAGTGTACAAGTATGATAAAATAATCAAGACCAATTATTTTCTCACTCATACAACGACTATACCGATGTATTGGTCCTTGTCCATCTAGGTCGTGAGCAACTGTTCGATTATATACGAGTAACCGATAGTATGATCTTCCGTGTGACGACGCACACCATACTAACTACAACATGTATAATCTAGGACTATGGTTTGCATTAAATGCAAATGATTGTTTATTATTAAATAGGATAAATGCTTTAGACGGAGTTTAGATGTTACTTAAATCTAGACATTAAGTATACAACTCCATCAATCTCCCACTTATACTAAGGTCTAGTCGCTCTCTCCCAAACATCTGACGCCCATACCATCCACGTGCCTACTGAACGCTTTCGCTCGCAGGGCCTTAGTGAACGAGTACTCTAGGGTGTCCCCGGATGCTATCTAGGTAACGACTATATCGCCTCACAGACGATACCTCGAATCAGGTGGTACTTGCTCTATGTGTTATCTTCACACTATGGACTCGTGGTTCCTTTGTTTGTCACTGCACCGCTATTGTCACAATAGCATTGGGCAAACAAGGTAGCACATCTAAGTCCTGGAGAAATCTCCGGAGTCACACCGATCCTTGAGCTGCCTCAAAGGCCGCTACCTATTCGGTTTCCGTGGTAGAGTCCGTAATGCACTGCATTACACTCTTCCATTCGAGATCTCCATTTCTTAGTGTGAACACATAGCCTGAATTCGACTTTCAACTTTCCCTCTGCGATTAGAAATCCGAATCTGTGTAACCCACAGGAAATTGCTCGAATGATCACAACAGTCCAATGTTCCTTTCTAAGGTTACTCTAATATCTCGCCACTATGCTCCAGCATAGCAGATATCAGGTCTCGTACATAACATACATTAAGCTTCCATAGCCGAGGCGTAGGGAACTGCTTTCTTTCTTCTATCTCCTTTTGTGTCTCAAGACACATCTCTTTAGATAGATAGATTCCATCACTGAAGGGTGAAAACCTTTCTTGGGAATCTTGTATGTTACACGAGTCAGAATCGTGTCTGTGTATGAAGCTTGGGATAGGTACAATGTTCTTCTCTTGTGATCCATCACAACTTTGATCACAAGAACATGTCCAACCTCTCTTAAGTCCTTCATATCGAATTGTCTAGAACAACCATCCCTTCATGTCCGATAAAATTTTCATATTGTTGCCAATTAGAAAATATTGTCTACATAAAGCACGAGAAACCACTTTGTTTCCATCACGTTTCCAATACACACACGATTCGTCCATGCTTTGAATAATTCCACAACGGATTATCAAATCGCATGTTCCACGATCTTGTAGCTTGCTTCGATCCATAAATGGATCTACTGAGCTTGCACACTAAATGCTCTCTCCCCTTAGCAATGAATCCTTCTGGTTATTTCATACGAATGGTTCCATCAATACTCCCATTTAGGAAAGCTGTATTGACAACCATTTTACCACACCTCATAATCCATATGAGATGCTAAGAGAGTCCGGATTGACTTCAGCATTGCTACCGGCGAAATGTCATTATTTCACAACAAGCTTTGCTTTGAAGGTTCCGACCTTCCCGTCACATCCTCTCTTCGTCTTGTAGACCCATTCACCCGATTGGCGTCACGCCTTTAGATGGTTCTACATGAACCAAGACTTTATTAGAATCCTCATATTCTATTTCGGATTTCATCGCCTTACCCAAGAAGGCGCATTTAGATCTTGTACTGCCTCATCATAGGTCTAGGGATCGATTTCATGTACTCCAGGTGCCGAGTCCGAAGACTCACCCAGTCCCATGAATCTTTCCGGTTGTTACACAACCCTCCTACTACGACGGCATTCCGGTGTATTAACAGTGATAACAGGGTGCAGGTTCAAGTGGTGCACTACTCGGCTTGGCTGGTTCTAAGTCTCGATCGCTCTCTCTCATTCTCATCAAGTATCACATCACTTTTGGGCTTGTGGTTCATCACATAGCCTTCCTCTAAGAACCGGGCGTTAGAACTTATAACGACCTTCTGGTCCTTAGGACTATAGAACACACAACTTTTGTTCTTCTAGGATATCCTATAAACAACCGCATTTCCGTACGAGGTTCTAAAGAACCAAGTCTAGGTCGTGCGCCGATGTTTCCAAGGCATATCCCTAGAACATAAAGGTAAGTCCGAATAACTCATTATCATTTTCACCACTCCTATAAGAGTCCTTTTCCTTCTTTCTGACACACCATTCCTTAGAGGAGTAAATGGTACAGTCAGTTGGGAGTTTATCCCATTCTCTGATCAGTATGCCTTGAATTCTCCAGACAGGTATATGCCTCCACGATCAGATCGTAGGCATTCAATGGATTTACCATGAAGGTTCTCCACAAGAGCTTTGCACCCAAAGTACTTGCTTTTGCGGCGCATCAGGTACCCAAATCCATGTATCGAGTAATCATTAAAGATGAAATACTCGTACCCTCCTCATGTCTGAGTAGACATAGGTCCACATACATCAGAGTGAATCAAATCCAATACTTGTCCAGATCTATATCTTTTAACCTTAAAAGGTTACTTGGTCATTTATTACCATCAAAAATCGATTCATAGGTAGGAAGGTCCTCTCCTTCAACACCACTGATTAAACCATCATTTGTTCAACCTTTGAATCCTATTTGGATTAATATGACCCAGCTTAAGATACCACAAGTATAATTGATTCATCCTAGAAAGTTCCTTTGTCTTATTGGTGTTAGATAATGTGTTACTAGTTTCGGTTCGTTGCATCGTGGTAGACTCAGGATTTAACATATACAAATTGTCAACCAATGTGCCAAAACAGATATTATCATCTATTCTTCTTAGAATCATCGAATGATCAGAAGAAATAGAATATCCATTTCAATAGAAACTGAAATTAAATTCTTTCTAAATCCAGGCACATAAAGACAATGTATAAAATCCTTTCATGACTTCAAAAGTAAATGAATCTCTCCCACTGCAATAGCCGCCACCTTCGCAACATTGCCCATGTAGATGGTGATCTTTGTCTATCTAAGTCTCCGGGTTTCCTGGAACCCTTTGCATCGAAATGCAAAACATGATTAGTGGCCTCCGTATCTACTCACCAGGTGCTGGTAGATATCACCATTGAAAATGTATCAATGACTAAGGAAAAATTCAATACTCGTTTTTATGAGAGGACAATCAGACTTCCAGTGCCCAGACTGCTTGTAACGGAAGTACTTGCCTTGCGGCATACTTACCCCATCTCGTGGTCCAAAATCGACCACTGGGTTTCCGTATCATGCTTCTTCTTTTCCATCTACACGTTCATAGGTTCAAAACCATTTCTTGACACGGGAGGACAAAGAACACGAAGTACATACATGTACTTCTCAGCAGTTAGGACATTGTCCAGATTTTGATTCCAATCAACATTCTAAGGGTCGTTGAGTATAAAATGCCTTATCGTATATCACATAGTAGGGCAAAGTCATTTCTAACCTATAAGCACATAATACAAACAATCGATTTAATCTCCGATATTATCTCCCTCAAATAATATCATTAAATCACTAACCGCATCTAAAATCCCATCAGATATGGCAAGCCACGCTGTGTGGACGTTTCCCTACCCAAATGATTTAGCAATTAGATTTGCTTCGGTCGTACATCAATTATCGCGTAACTTCGTTGGGAAGGATACTATAAAGCGTACCTAAGTGTAAACCATTACTCAGTACTAAGGTGAGTCGTTTGGAACCGCAACATCACCGCAAGCCACGTTGTGTGGACGTTTACGATAACTCACAATCCTTCACAACTCCCTATAACTGTCTACATCAATTAATCCAAAATCCATCGATATAGCATGCCACGTTGTGTGGACGTTTACTACACCAAGAGATTTTTATAATTGACTCCCAATTACTTGATTCATTTAATCTTGTAAATCAAGACGCGGAGAATCATAAGTGAAACTCGAAGTTTCTAACCAGTGATTCACCATGCGAACGACCCTATCTCTCATAAATGAGGGGGCCGAGCAGACAATCGATCCACCTTCAAAAGAATGGTACGAAAGTCTCTAATATGTGTCCTCGACATGACCAAGTGGCTTTGGCTCCATTCCACTCCCCGGGGTGAGAATGAGTCGACTTGAAATCAGTTTTGGAAAGACAAATTAGGCATTGTTTGATAGACTTAATCAATGTTTCTCGTAAGAGGAATTACAAGAACTCTCCTCCAATAACTTGTCTATATAAACTTCAAAAGTTTATAAAAGTCATCAAGAGAGCCGCAATGGAGACCATGGCAATGTTTCCATTCCCTCTCCCACTTAGCTTTTTATAACAGAGGGATACGCTATCTAATGCATAAATAAATACACATAAGCATGCATACATGAAATAAAACACATAGTATTATCACATAATCAAAATAATACTAGAATATTATTTTCCGACTATTATGGCTTTATCGCATCCCCGTATGCGTCTTCTAGTCTTTAGTCTTCGTTCTTGAATGCTCTATGTGACGGGAATATTAATTCCAATATTTAATATATATTATTTTTAATAAATCCAAAAGTTACTTAATTCGAAAATTAAGTCAATCGAATAAATCAAAAATAAAATTAAATATTAATTAATATTTTTATTATTTTTATTTTTCTTTTCTAATTCCATTAAATCTCTAGAATCCTATCCAAGACCCACTTGGAATATTCTAGAAGAATATCCTAGTCCTTCCAAATTAATTCCTTTCCTAATCCATTAAAAATTACATAAAAGAATAATTAAATAAAGAAAAATTAATTTAGGATTCCTAATCCTTCCAAATTAATTCCTTTCCTAATCCATTAAAAATTCCATAAAGGAATAATTAAATAAGGAAAAATTAATTTAGGATTCCTAATCTTTCCAAATTAATTCCTTTCCTAATCCATTAAAAATTCCATAAAGGAATAATTAAATAAAGAAAAATTAATTTAGGACTCCTAAACTTTCCAAATTAATTATTTTCCTATTCCATGAGAATTCCCAAAAATAGGAATACTCAAAATAGGAAAACCGAACTAACTTAGGAAAAAATAATTCTTTTCCTAATCCATAAAAATTCCCATAAAATAGAAATAATTATATTAGGAAAACCGAATTAAATTAGGAATAGGATCTTGGCCTAGACGAACATGGGATGGGGATTCCCATGTCCGCCCCTTCGACCCCCAACCGAGAGGAGCCGCCCACCGTCGCCGGCGAGCCACCTCATGGGATCGATCCTTTCATGGTTCGACCATGGGGATGGCTGAACCGAGCCCTCCCTCTCTTCGTCTCCTCCGTCACACTTTTCCGGTCGTCGTTTCGCCCTCTATCCAACGTAAAATAAATTACAAATTTATTACTACGTTATCCGGTATCGATTCTACACATGAAATCGACCTTATACAATTTCCGGAAAAATAAGAACAAGCATTCACCACACAAAACGAATCTCGACATCACAAGTTTAATAATCCAGAGCAATATTATGGACATTAATTACCAAAATTAAATCTAGCCATAATAATCGGAAACCCTGCAAGGTAGAACAATTTATCGAAAAATACCGTGAACTAAAACCAACGCTCTGATACCAATTGTTGGAAACCGACATCTCGGAATTAATAAATTTAATTAAATAAATTATCTAATTAATTCCGACCGAAATCCTTTGGAGATCGAATATCCGGAGTTGTCAAAAATTGCGGAACTGACAATCCAATCGAAATCCCATCGCCGCAAATCATGCGAACACCGCGTACGAGCCGGAGCCCGAACTGAACGCCTGACGTGGCCGAAGCCACGCGCACGCCCAGCCCGAGCCCCCGCACGCGGGGCTCGCGATCGATCGCATGGGCGATCGGTCGGGGCTGCTCCGGCAACCCCCAGCAGCAAGTCCGGCGACTTGCTGCTCGCCGTGGAGGGGCGGCTCGATCCGACGAGCCGCTGCGGGCGCACCAGCCGCCCGCCCGGCGATCGCGGCCTAGGCGTCGATCGCCCCCTCGGCTGGAAGCCGAGGGCTCCCATGCACGCCGAAACCCTAAGGCTCGACCGCCGCGATTCCGTGGTGTTCGACCACCATCGCCGGTTGATCCTTGTTCATGGTTTCGCATCTCGGATCTTGGTTCGTCGGTATTTTCACGATAAATAAACGATTAAATCATAAAGAGGGTTTTACGATTTACCTCGTTCTCGTTGTTCGAAAAACGAAGAACTTTTGATGACCTTGAAGTCTTCCCACGTATTCCTTGCACTAGCTTGAACGTCGGGGTGGGCGACGATCTATCAAGCTTCCATGGATCACCTTCTCTCTCTACTTTCTCTCTCTATAATTGTGATCTTCAAGTTATGAGAATCATTAAAGAAGAGAAGACCATAGGAGTGCTTTTATAGGCTACATAGGGGACCTTAAGGAGGTGGAATATTGGACTTCCAATAGTAATGATTAAATTGAGCCCAAGCCCAAATCTATTAATCCATTAATACTAATTATATGATTAACTCCACTATATAAATATAATTGCACTCCCAATATTTACCATATTATATCAAAATAATATTCTCCGGTAGTATTATTTATTCCGCATGTTTAAGATATAAATGTCCATGAATAAATTATATTTATTGCTAATATTATTTATTCATCTATTTTAATTCCGAGAATAGTACCACTCAACTTTATTATCATGCGGATCAAATCCACTTGCAATGTTTACATGATAATCCTTATGAGCTCATCTCAGGGACATTATCAACCCTTTCGAGGACATGCCTTCCCGTCAAGAATTCGCAGCATGTCATACATAAAATACAGTGACCCAACTTTACCGGTAATTGACTGGTTATTCTAATCAATCAATTCCTTTGGAAAATCAAAGTCACTAATATTATATGCACACACCCGCAATAATATCAGGGATTAAGAATAGAATACTCAGAGATTTAAATCGATTATCAACGGCAATCCTAATCGATAGATCTCAAGTAGATCCGCTCAATACACCAAGTGTACAAGTATGATAAAATAATCAAGACCAATTATTTTCTCACTCATACAACGACTATACCGATGGATTGGTCCTTGTCCATCTAGGTCGTGAGCAACTGTTCGATTATATACGAGTAACCGAAAGTATGATCTTCCGTGTGACGACGCACACCATACTAACTACAACGTGTATAATCTAGGACTATGGTTTTCATTAAATGCAAATGATTGTTTATTATTAAATAGGATAAATGCTTTAGACGGAGTTCAGATGTTACTTAAATCTAGACATTAAGTATACAACTCCATCACGTGTGACGTCGCACACCATACTAACTACAACGTATATAATCTAGGACTATAATTTGCATATATTTAATTAACATAATTAAAAGCAAATAATTGGTTATTTAATTAAATAGATTGGTTATTCGCGATTTCCGTCTCAACTCGTCCAAAAGGTCCATCATCTCAAAAACGTGTTCAAGCGTTTCCTCGAAATGATTGGCCTTTACGAGTATCCTCGCCGCTTCTTTTCTAGCCGTCTCGTCATGTCTAAACATCTGCTTGAGTTTGAACATGATATCATAATCAGTGGTCATTGCATAAGCATTTTCCCACTTCTTAAAATCAGTCCTTTCCTCATCAGTTGAGACATTGGTAGGCTCGGGGAGGACAAAGCTCACTGAGTATAATCTTATACTCTTGAACAGTTTGGGCAATGTCTAGATCTCTATTCCAATCAATGCATTCAGGTGCCAGTGAGTTTATTTCCTTAAGTATCACAGAAAGTGGGTTCAAAGCCATTTCCTAACCTATGAGCACATAAATCAACAAAAAATTAATTTAAAATGGATATTATCTCCCTCAAATAATATCATTAAATAATCACATCTAAAATCCCATCAGATATGGTAAGCATCGAAAGTGTGGACGTTTACCTATCCGAACGATTTCGCAATTAGAATTGCTTCGGTCGTACATTCTCATAGCGTTACTTCGATGGGAAGGATACTATGAAGCGCACCTAAGTGTAAACCATTACTCAATATTAAGAAGATTGTTTGGGATTCGCATATCACCGCAAGCCACGATAGTGTGGACGTTTACGTTAACATACGATCCTTCACTTTCTCCTATAACTGTCTACATCAGTTAATCCAAAATCCCATTCAGTGCAGAAAGCCACGATAGTGTGGACGTTTACTACACCAAAAGATTTTTATAAGTGACATCCAATTATTTGAATCATTCAATCTCGTTAATCAAGACGCGGTAAATCATAAGTGAAACTCGAAGTTCCTTACCAGTGATTTACCATGCGAACAACCCTATCTCTCATAGAATGAAGGAGCCGAGCAGACAATTGTGTTGGAAATCGATATCCTGGAATTAATAAATTTAAATAAATAAATTATCTAATTAAATCCGACCGGAATCCTTTGGAGATCGAATATCCGGATTGTCAAAATTGCGGAACCGACAACCCAATCGAAATCCCTTCGCCGGAAACCAACCGCGAACTACCACGTGAACCGGGCTCGACCGAACAACCACCGCGGCGGGATAAACCCACGGCATGTCCAGCCGAGCCCCGTGAGGGGCTCGTGATCGATCACGATCGCCGGGGATGCACGCGCATCCCCGCGGGCTGCTCGTAGCAGCCCCCGACGGTGAGTCCGGCGACTCACCGCCACCGCCGTGGAGGAAGGGCGTCCGCCCAGCGGACAGCCGCGGCACCAGCCCGCGGCGCCCCAGCGATTGACTCGAAGTCGATCGCACGCCCCGGCGTCCAGCCGGGGCTCTCCTCACGCACGCGATCGGCGATCGTGCCCTAGGGCCGATCGCTACCCTCGACGTCCAGCCGAGGGGTTTTCGTGTGATCCCGGCGGGGATCTCCCGACCTCCCGCGGTCCAGTGATCTTCGATCACCACCGCGAGGTCGATCCCCATCCCCGGGTTCATCCCTCGGATCTTGGTTCATGATATTTTTACGATAGTTAAACGATAAAATCATAAAGAGGGTTTTACGATTTACCTCGTTCTCGTTGTTCGGAAAAACGAAGAACTTAATTTGACGACCTTGAGATCTTCCCACGTATTCCTTGCACTAGCTCGGACGTTGTGTGGGCGACGATCTACCGAACTCCATGGATCTCCCTCTCTACTTTCTCTCTCTAGAATTGTGATATTCAAGTTTTGAGAATAGAGAAGACAATGTAGTGCTTTTATAGGCTACGTAGGGGATCTTAAGGAGGTGGAATATTGGGCTTCCAATATTAATGATTAAATTGAGCCCAATCCCAAATCTATTAATCCCATTAATATTAATTAATTTATTTTCCACTATATAAATTAATTGCACTCCCAATATTAAACCATATTATTGTTGGAGTTGTGTACTTAATGTCTAGATTTAAGTAACGGTAAACTCCCGGTCATAGCATTTAATCTATTTAAATTAATTATCAATTGTTTGCATTTAATTATTGATAATTAAACCTATGCAAATCATAGTCCTGGATTCTATACGTTGTAGTTAGTATGGTGTGTCGGGCCCCACACAGAAGATCATACTATTGGTTACTCGTATTTAATCAAACAATTGCTCACGACCTAGATGGACACGGACCAATCCATCGGTATAGTCGTTGTGTGAGAGAGAAAATAATTTGTCTTAATTATTTTATCACACTTGTACACTTGGTGTATTGAGCGGATCGCTTGAGATTTATCGATTAGGATTGCCGGCGATAATGATTCAAGTCTCAGAGTATTTTACTCTTAATCCCCGAAACTATTGCGGGTGTGTATATTTAATATAAGTGACTTTGATTTACCAAAGGAATTAACCGATTTAATTATTGGGTTAATTACCGGTTAAGTTGGGTCACTATATTTTATATATGACATGTCGTGAATACTTAACGGGAAAGTGTATCCCGTAAGGGTTGATAATATCCCCGAGATGAGTTCATAAGAAATTATTGTGTAAACCTCATGAGTGGATTTGTTCCGCACAATAATTAAGGTTGAATGGTACTAGTCTCGGATTCAAGAGATGAATAAATTAATTAGAAATAAATTAATTTTATTCATGGATATTTAAATCTTAAATACACGGAATAAATAATACTACCGGAGAAATATTATTTGATATAATATGGTTTAATATTGGGAGTGCAATTAATTTATATAGTGGAAAATATATTAATTAATATTAATGGGAGATTAATAGATTTGGGCTTGGGCTCAATTTAATCATTAATATTGGAAGCCCAATATTCCACCTCCTTTAGATCCCCTACGTAGCCTATAAAAGCACTGAAGGTACCGGTATACCGATCCAATCGATATACCGTATGTGCGGAAGCGTGTAAAGCAATAGATCTACTATGCCATGATCTTAGTGCACACAATATATGTATAGACACAAATATATATATACATCCAATATATATATATATATAAGGTTCAACGAGTTCTTACATTTGATAATGAATGGATTCGTTGATGTTGATTAAGGTGGTGTTGAGTCGATTGAACCACCTTAATGGATCAGCAACTTGAAGCTCTCCTTGTGAATGACCTCGTCACTCCTTTGGATCGTCCGGATGTTGAAGCCGCACAAATGGCCCGGCCTCTACGTGTTGCACACGAACCCGGATAATGAACACCTTCCTTGCTTGAGAATTGATCTCCAAGATCACCTCTTTTTGGTGTGAATTTCGTGGGTAATGTTGTGTTGTGATGAAAATCTGATTTTCATCCATATAATGTCTTCATTATTCACCACATTACTCCCCTTTGTAACCTACAACATAATGGGCATCATAATGCACCATTAACATGCAAAAGGGGTTACAAAGGAGGTATAAGGTCATGCAACATACACATGCCACTATGCATTGTATGTGGTCCCACTTGCTTGTGTGGCATGCCATGTCACACTATGTGACATGCATCCATGCAAGCCATGCATCCCATGCATGTGTATTTAATCCACGTAAATATTGATTCTAAATCAATATATTTATCAAGCAATGTATATCAATATCGAGCTCGTGTGTGACCCTGTATGTATGATTTTATCGATCAATATTATATTGTTCCCAACAATTAATATTATCGAATAATCATTTAACATCCATAGACGACCTTATGACTTTATCGATTGCACACGTAGGATCGAAGGACATATCCCAACAATCTCCCACTTGGCCTTCAGAGCCAGTGTGCTGCCAACTTCCTGTTGTCACTTTATGTCTAAGTTTGAACTTGAGGCAAGACTCGAGTCATCCTCAATCGG
This sequence comes from Euphrasia confusa, assembly GCA_954870475.1. Taxonomy (NCBI): domain Eukaryota; kingdom Viridiplantae; phylum Streptophyta; class Magnoliopsida; order Lamiales; family Orobanchaceae; genus Euphrasia; species Euphrasia confusa. The sequence continues at coordinate 26,447,438 of OX940964.1, forward strand.
TTCAAACCTTTCTTGGACTTTGAGACAGACTGTAAAACCAAATTTATCACTATGATACGAATCTGGACGTGGCCACGTATTTTCCACAGTCTCGACTCTCCAAGTGGCCGTTAAGACATGTATCCCATTACAAAATGGAGGACAATCCCATCTTGTCAATCCAAGCTCTTCCACTTGCTTCCTGATATACCCAATAACAAGTTTTATAACCTCCTTTTACGAAAGGCGTTTACTTGTATCAAAGTACATCATTTCACAATGGAATCACTCTGGACTACTCAGGTCAGAGGAAATTGCTCGACAGTCAATGAAATAGTATTATGACTCGAAATCTTAAATACTATTCCAGTCGGGTCTGTTCGATCATTAGCTCCCAACTAATATCTATGTAATTGTACTCGATGTCCCACATCACTAGCCCATGAAGCGGCGCTATAGTACACATTACAATCTAGTTCTTTGTATTATCGGTTTGTCCGTACCTGATTATACGAACCAGGAACAGCTATATGATTCAAGTATATCAGTTCAACCATTGGGACTTCATTATGCGGTAAGTCGACCTCATAACCCAATTGATATCACTTAATCATTTGGACAATTCATATAAATTAAACCATATTTATATGAAGAAATATGTATTATACATATGATTGAATGTTTACCAAATCTCCAAAAGTATCTAATACAGTAATAGAAATCACAACCCATCTCTAAGATGTCTGATCTCTATTGCAGTCGTGAAAGCCTTAAGCTTAGACTGCTGGAGAGGTTTAGAAAGCGGGTTTGCAACCTTATCAAAAGTTGCAACTTTATTATCTCGATGTCTCCACAAAACTATCTCCCAGATAATGTGGAACTTCTTGAGCACTAGTTTTAGATTTGTGGTGCTTTCTAGCTCATTGGCTTGCGCGATAACTCTACTATAAATAGAGAACTATCGGATGGGCTGAGCTAGTTACGCCACCTAGTTCATTCAAGAACTTTCAAATCCTAACTGCCAACTTTACTGCATCCAATGCAATACTGTGCTCAGCTTCTGTAGTTTAATCAGCTATATTGCATTGCATGGAACTATTCCAGCAAATATCACCTCTAACCAGACAAAAGATATAACCAGATTAAAATCGGAAATTATCTTAGTCTGTTTTGAAGTTAACATTCAAACAGCTTGTTAATATTAACTCTTTTTGTCTTCCAAAGACAACAAAATATTCTTTAGTCCATCTAAGGTACATAAGAATATTCTTGGCCGCAGTCTAATGCGCCTCACCTGGGTTTCCTTGAAACTAACTCGTCATGCTCAAAGCATACGATACGTCTGGTCATGTACATATCATGGCGTACATTATAGACCCTATTGCCGAAGCATAAGGAATGTTTTCCATCCTCTTTTACTCATCAAGTCCCGTAGGGCCTTGCATCTTGCTAAGAGATGTGCCATGACTCATTGGAATGAGACCCTTTTTGGCGTCTTTCATTCTGAACTTATCAAGTACCTTATCAAAATAGGTCACTTGACTAAGTCCAAACATCATTTTCGATCTGTTCCGACAGATCTTGATGCCCAATATGTACTGTGCTTCTCCAAGATCCTTCATTGAAAAACAATTCCCAAGCCATTCTTTAATAGAATTAAGCATAGAAACATTGTTTCCTATGAGGAGTATGTCATCGACATACAACACAATGTATACAACGTAACTCCCACTATTCTTCTTGTAAAACAAGACTCTTCCGAGTTCCTCTGAAATCCAAAACCCAGTATGGATTCATTGAACTGAAGATTGCTACTCCGATATGCTTTGCTTTATTCCATAAATGGAATTATAAGATTGCATAATTTCTCAGCCTTATTAGGATCGATAAAACTCTTTGGCTGTGACAAAACACATTCTCTTCTAGAATCCAATTAAAGAAGTTAGTTTTAACATCCAATATTACCATAACTCATTATCAAGATGAGTAGCAATGGCTAAGATAATTTGAATGATTTAATCAAAGCAACTGGTGAAAGTTTTTCCACAATCCACCTCGTGAATAAAACTCTTACCATCAAACTTGCTTTGAAAACCCTAGGTTTTCCATCTGACTGTTTAGATCTTAAAGATCTATTAGCATTCATTGGGTCTAACCCCGTGATCAAGTTCCAAACTTAATTATCAGATATTGATATCATCTCAGATTTCATGGCACCATGCCAATTTTCAGTAGCTGGACTCGTCATAGCTTGGAATTAGGTCGAAGGTTCACCGCTTTCCAAAAGCATGAATTCATATCTCTCATTGGTCACAATATCTAAGTATTTGAATAATAGAGATAGATTTATTCCTTTCGGACCTACGAGGGCTGGTATGGCTTCCAAAACCATAAGAATACTCTCAACCTAGTCTTGAGTATTCATCATTGGTTGTTTCACTTGAACCTCGTTCAAGACAACCGATCTCCCACTGAATTTCTAGGAAAGATAACTCTTTTCAAGAAAATCACTATCTCGAGCAACAAAAACTTTGTTCTCGGATTGGTTGTAAAAGTGGTACCCTCGTGTTTCTTTTGGATAACCAACAAAGAAACATTTATCCGATTTGGGTTCAAGCTTTGTAGAGATATTTCTCTTCACATAAGCTTCACATCCCCAAACCTTGATATAAGACAAGTTAGGGACCTTCCCTTTCCATACCTCGTATGGTGTCTTATCAACAGCTTTTGACGGTGTCCTATTCAGTGTATAAGTTGAAGTCAAGAATTGTGTGTTCCCAAAAGAGACCAGTAGTTCATTTAGACCTCTCATCGAATGGTCGAACTATATCTAATATAGTTTGTTTTCTCTTTTCCGAAACATAACCTTCATGTGCTTGTGAACTGATAGGTTCCACATACATCAGTATGGATCATCCCTAATTAATCACTCACATGTTCTCCTTTCTCCAAGAAAGATGGCATTGTTATCTTTGTCCATCAAACATCATTCACATGTATCAAATGAATCCAATTCAAATGATTCTAGAATACCTTCTAAAAGAAGATCCGTTACATGTTTAGATTTTGATCTAATCAACAATGTTACAGTTATGTCTTATTGAGACTTATTCGATTCGGCCTTTTGTGTTAATGTTATATATGATTTGTTGAGTTTAAAGTATACATAAATAATGTAATAATCGTACCAAAACAAAGAATAGTTCACAATTAAAATAGTTATCAAACTATTTAATTAGTGAAAAACTAATCCATCAATATCCAATACTGAACCAATATTCATTGTTTATTGAAGGTACGAAATTACATAGTTATAATACTAAAACAAGGCCCTAAGGCAAAACAACATCATATGATCATACGGCTAATGCAGCGACCTTCGCTCCATTTCTCGCCCGTAGATCGACATCTCTACTCACCAAACTTATACTTCTATGTAGTTCCTCCACATACAAATGTGAGAACTACGTTTGGCATCCAATACCCAAGAAGTAGAATTTGTGAAGTTTAATGTCTATAACATTATTACCTGAAGATGAAGCAACCCCGCTCTTCACATCTTCTTTGAACTTTGGGCAAGTTCAATTATTCTCAATAATTGACTCTTATTCGAATTTCCCATTCAAAATTATCTCAATGTCAAAACATGATAAATCGTAAGTGAAAAATCGAAGTTTTCTAACCAGCGATATTATCATGCAATTGAAGCCCTATCTCTCATAAAATATGAGGGAGCCAACCAGACAATCGATTCACGCCATCCAATGGCTCGAAAGTCTCTAATTTGTGTCATTGATGAACTTAAGTGTTTTGGATTAAATCACTCCCCGAGGTGTAAATAATCATAACCTTAGAATCCATCATATGAAAGACAAATTAGGCATTTGTTTTGAAATTGAATAAAATATGAACTTTTATATGTTTGCAAGTAGTGTCCAACACTTTTGCAAAGACGCATTGAGATTCCCTAGGAACCCTAGTAGCCTTCTTGCCCATGCTCTTTTGAATACCATATCCCATATCATAAGAATTTCCCTCTTAGGGTCCTTCTCTATCGCCGGCTCAGGAGCCTTGAGCATCCCGTGGAGCTCACGAAGCGATTTCTTCAAACCATTCATATGGAAATTTTAGCCTAAAGGCATTATAACCATCATGAAATTGAAGTATGAAATCGGTTGCCAAATAATCATCATAGGAAAAATCTAGGCGGTCACTTGAAGCAAATAATCCAATCATTTGTTGCACATGTGATTCCATAGATTTCCATTTTTCTAGCCTAGCTGAAGCAATGACCCTGGTCATACCGAACCACTCAATCTTAGCACATTCCCCGAACGTGCTATTGAGTTGTTCAATGATATCTTAGGATGTGGTAATCTAACACATTCTCTTTGTATTCGTATTTGAGGACCATCCTCAAATTACGTTGTCAATCAAGAAAATTTGTGTTGTTCAATTTTTCACAATCAAGAATTGAACCAAACTTGAATTGAGTTGATATTTAACATGATAAACTACAAAAGAAAGATAACTAAAGTATGTAAACATCCACAAAGCGGTAAACAAATAACGTTGTCTATCAAAATTACTTATTTGTTACATTTTGTTCAATCGATATCTAATATCGTTGTTCCCTTAAACAAAACAATCCCAAGACCCTCATCTTGCGAATCCTTAAGCCGACTGGGTCCGCACTTAAGAAACTCCAAGATAGGTAGACATCCCATGTCAATGACATCTAATGTCACTCTCGGTCGATGAGAGTCCCATTCTCATCTCATGTCTCGATAGCCACGCCTGCAGTGGATCTATCGATGAGAAAACCAAACTCACGTGTAAGGGTCTAACCCTTACTCCCACTTATCCCAAGATAACAAGTAGTACCCCGCTGAGGCGGACCTACCAACTTATGATCTAGGGCTTCATGAGTGTGACGTTTTGGACAAGACATTATACTCATTATTTTTGGGAACTTGCATGCATAGGTTTGTTTATATGTAAGTTGAACATTTATAACATAAAACAACCTATAACTAGCAAAGCAAATAAATACGAAATCGAAAGGCCCCTAGAACCTCACAACTCTCAAACGAAAAGATTAAAAGCAACAAAATAGGCCTTGAACATCTTCTGGACTGGTCCACGCCCGCCGTTTCAGTTCCGCGCCCGCCGATTTTGGTCAAAACAAGTCATTACCCCAAAAACCACGAACAGCGCCCGCCGTTTTATAATCAGCGGTCGCTGAACACCACCGGCGGTCGCCGTTTCCAAAACGGCGCCCGCCGAAAGGTCCGGGAACAATCTGCCAAGAAAAAGGGCTTTCGGCGGTCGCCGTTTCCAAAACGGCGCCCGCCGAAACAAAACAGCGCCCGCTGGAGCTACAACGGCGCCCGCCGTTTGGCTCCAGCAGCCCGGTTTTGTCCGTTTTGCTTCGTTTTGCTTCGTTTCTTCTCGTTTTCGCCAGAGAGCCGAGATCCTCCATCGAACCATGGACTAAGTCCATCGCTTACAAGTAGTACAATACAAATATAATAGAAAATCCTATCTATTACAATTGATTCCAAGGGACGCAGCCCTCAAAAGACTATGGCCAATCGAAACGTAAAAAACGACGAATTCATTCACCCGACCACTAACGGTGGCCGGCCTTACATCTAATCACATAATCACAATTAAACAATTAATCCAATTATGTTGATTTAACCTTTGTGTCCAACACAAAAGTGTGCACGAGCCCTAAGCTCTGATACCAATTGAAGGTACCGGTATACCGATCCAATCGATATACCGTGTGTGCGGAAGCGTGTAAAGTAATAGATCTACTATGCCATGATCTTAGTGCACACAATATATGTATAGACACAAATATATATATGTTGGAGTAGTATACTTAATGTCTAGATTTGAGTATTCTGAACTCCTTGTACACTTTCATTTACCTATTAATAACGAACATTCATTTGCTTTTAATTATTGTTAATTAAATTTATGCAAATTATAGTCCTGGATTTTATACGTTGTAGTTAGTATGGTGTGTCGGGCCCACACAGAAGATCATACTATCGGTTACTCGTATTTAATCAAACAGATGCTAACGACCTAGATGGACACGGACCAATCCATCGGTATAGTCGTTGTGTGAGAGAGAAAATAATTTGTCTTAATTATTTTATCACACTTGTACACTTGGTGTATTGAGCGGATCGATTGAGACTCATCAATTAGGATTGCTCGGCGATAATTGATTTGAGACTCAGTGTATTTTATTCTTAATCCCCGATATTGTTGCGGGTGTGTATATTCAATATAAGTGACTTTGATTTACCAAAGGAATTAACCGATTTAATTATTGGGTTAATTACCGGTTAAGTTGGGTCACTATATTTTATATATGACATGCCGTGAATGATTGACCGGACAGTGTATCCCGGAAGGGTTGATAATATCCCCGAGATGAGCTCATAAGGATTTATTATGTAAACCTCGCGAATGGATTTAATTCCGTATAATAAATAAGGTTGAGTGGTACTAGTCTCGGATAAAAGAGATGAATAAATTTATTAAGCAATAAATAAATTTTATTCATGGATATTTATATCTTAAATACACGGAATAAATAATACTACCGGAGAAATATTATTTGGATATAATATGGTTTAATATTGGGAGTGCAATTAATTTATATAGTGGAAAATAAATTAATTAATATTAATGGGAGATTAATAGATTTGGGCTTGGGCTCAATTTAATCATTAATATTGGAAGCCCAATATTCCACCTCTTTTAGATCCCCTACGTAGCCTATAAAAGCACTACATGGTCTTCTCTATTCTAAAGTGTGATTGAAGATCATAATTCTTCTAGAGAGAGAAAGTAGAGAGAGAAGTAGATCCATAGAGCTTGGAGGATCGTCGCCCACCCGAAGTTCAAGCTAGTGCAAGGAATACGTGGGAAGATTCAAAAGGTCGTCTTGAATTCGTTTCTCCGAACAACGAATCGAAAGGTAAAAAATCTAAACACCCTTGATTTATTCGGTTTTGGATTTATCGAGAATACCGTAGAACAAGATCCGAAAGTTCGGACCCGGATTAGACGGACGATCACGCGGTGGTGGCGAAGCCACCGGACCGCGTGGGATCGCTCGGCTAGGGTTCGGGCGTGAGCAAGGGGAGCCCTCGGCTTCGGCCGAGGGGGCGATCGCTAGGCGCGATCGCCGATGGTGGCGGGCTGGTGCCGCCACCTCCCCACCTCGACGGTGGGGGCTCCTCCACGGCGGGCAGCAGGTCGCCGGACCTGCTTCCGGGGGCTGCCGATGCAGCCCCATCGAACGCCTTGTTCGATCACACGAACCCCGGCTCGCGGGGGTTCGACCGGGGGCGGGTTGTGCGTCTTCGGGCGCATGGTCTCCGATGGTCGGACTCCGGCGGATGAGTCGGCGTTCATGTGATCTCCGGCGAAGGGTTTGATCGGGCTATGGTTTCCGCAATTTTTTAAATAGCCCGGGATATCGAATTCCAACAATTGGTATCAGAGAGTGGTTTACGTTCGCGGTATTTTCGATAAAATTGTTCTACCTTGCAGGGTTCCGACTATTATGGCTTAATTTATTATTCGTTTAATTTATTTTGTCATGTATGTTGGATTGATTAAACTCTCGGACATGTCGAGATTCGTTTTTGGTGGTGAATGCTTGTAATAGTAAAAATTCGGGGGTTGACCGAATTTAGGATTTATTATTACGTTCTACTTTTTCCGGAAAATGTATAGGGTCGATTTCATGTATAGAATCGATACCGGATAGTGTAAAATTTATTTTGTAATTTATTTTGCGTTGGATCGATGCCGAAACGACCGCCGGAGAAGACGCGTGACGAAGGAGACGACGTGAGGGCTAGGGCTCGGATCGACCACCATGGTCGATCCATGGAGGATCGAACCATCGAAGGAGAGGCGCCGAATTCGCGCCTCCCGGCGGCGAAACCACCGGCGGTGGTGGTGCGCCGGCTAGGTGGCGGCGGCGGCGGTCCTCGGCCGGTGATGGCGGTCCGGTGGGGGCGCGGGGGTCCTCGTGATCTTCGTGCTCTCCCGGTAAATTCACTTTCCTAATTGATTCAGGTTTTTCCTATTTGAGTATTCCTATTTTTGGGAATTCTCATGGATTAGGAAAAGAATTAATTGGAATTAATTTTATTTCCTTATTCTATTATGGAAGTCTTCTAGAGTATTCCGAGTTCTACTTGGAATAGGATCCTAGAGATTTAATAGAATTGGAAAGGAATAAAAGTTAATTTAGGATTGATTTATTTCCTAATTGATTATTCCTATTTTATGGGAATTTTCATAGTAATAGAAATTAATTAATCTTGGAAAGTAGAAGAGTCCTAAATTATTTTATTTCCTTATTTCATTATGGAAATCATCTAGAATATTCCAAGTGGGTCTTGGATAGATTATTCTAGAGATTTAATGAAGTAGAAAGGGAAAATAAAATAAATAAAAATATTAATAATATTTAATTTTATTTTTGATTTATTCGATTGACTTAATTATTATTAATTAAGTATCTTTTGGATTTATTAAAAATAAATAGATTTAAATATTGGAAATTAATATTCTCGTCACATGGAGCATTCAAAGAACGAAGACTAAAGACTAGAAGATGCGTACGGAGATGGAGTAAAGCCATAATAGTCGGAAAATAATATTCTAGTAATTATTTTGACTATGTGATAATATTATGTGCTTTATTACATGTATGCATGCTATATGTGTTTACTTTCATGCACTAGATAGCGTATCCCTTTATTGTAAAAAGCTAAGTGGGAGAGGGTATGGAAACATACCCATGGTCTCCATTGCTGCTCTCTTGGTGACTTTTATAAACTTTTGAAGTTTATATAGATAAGTTATTGGAGGAGAGTTCTTGTAATTCCTCTTACAAGAAACATTGATTAAGTCTATCAAACAATGCCTAATTTGTCTTTCCAAAGCTGATTTCAAGTCGACTCATTCTCACCCCGGGGAGTGGAATGGAGCCAAAGCCACTTGGTCATGTCGAGGACACAAATTAGAGGCAGTCGTACCATTCTTTGATAGATGGATCGATTGTCTGCTCGGCTCCCTCATTTATGAGAGATAGGGTTGTTCGCATGGTGAATCACTGGTTAGAAACTTCGAGTTTCACTTATGATTCTCCGCGTCTTGATTTACAAGATCGAATGGATCAAGTAATTGGATTTCAATTGTATAAGTCTTTTGGTATGGTAAACGTCCACACTATCGTGGCTTGCTATATCGAATGGGACTTTAGATCGATTGATGTAGACAGTTATAGAAGGGAGTGAAGGATCCGTGTGTCAACGTAAACGTCCACACTATCGTGGCTTGCGGTGATATGCGAGTCTCAAACAAACTTCTTAGTACTGAGTAATGGTTAACACTTAGGTACGCTTCATAGTATTCCTCCCATCGAGGTAACGCTATTGATGATGTACGTCCGAAGGAAATCTAATTGCTAAATCATTTGGGTGGGTAAACGTCCACACTATCGTGGCTTGCCTTACCTGATGGGATTTTAGATGTGATTAGTGATTTAATGATATTATTTAAGGGAGATAATATCGGATATTAAATTGTTTGTTTGTTTTATGTGCTTATAGGTTAGGAATGACTGTGACCCCACTTTGTGATATACTTAAAGATGAAAACTCACTGGTTCCATATAGTAGTGATTGGAAAAGAAATCTGGACAATGTTCAGACTGTTGAGCCTTCCGAATCCACTATTGTCCCAACTGATGAGGACATTGAAAATGACCTCAAGGAGATGTTAGGACATAGTAAGGAAGCCGGACTAGAGGTGATTGACATACTCATTAAGTTTAGTCCTCTTGAGGAATCGCTTAAAAACGATTTCAAAAGAACTGAACTGATAAGTATGATCAGAGAATCACAAGCTCTAGTGGCCGAGTTGGAAGTGCAAGCAAAGAAGCCCAGTGGTTTTGAACCACGGATTGGGAAGAGCAAGCCGCGAGGCAAGTGCTTTCGATGCAAGCAGTCTGGGCACTGGAGGTCTGATTGTCCTCTCATCAAAGGTACGAAATTTTCCTTAGTCACTGAAACATTATCAGTGGTGTTATCTACCAGCACCTGGTGTGTAGATACGGGGGCCACTGATCATGTCTGCAATTCATTGCAGGGGTTCCAGGAAACCCGGAGACTTAGAGAGGGAGAGATCGTGGTCTACATGGGCAATGCCGCGAAGGTGGCGGCTGTTGCAGTGGGAGACGTTCACTTACGCTTCAGTAGTGATAGGGTTTTAGTATTACAAAATTGTCTTTATGTACCCAACTTTAGAAAGAATTTAATTTCAGTTTCTAAACTTATTTTGAATGGATATTCTGTTTCTTTTGACCACTCTGTGATCATAAGAAGAGACAGTGAAATTATCTGTTCTGGTACATTGGTAGACGATTTGTATGTGCTAAATCCTGAGTCTGACACGATGCAACTAACCGAGAGTAATAACACATCTACGAACACCAATAAGAGAAAGGAACCTTCTAGGATGAATCAATTATACTTGTGGCACTTAAGGCTAGGTCATATTAACTCAAATAGAATTCAAAGGTTGAAAGCTGATGGTCTCATCAGTGGTGTTGAAGGAGAGGACCTTCCAACTTGCGAATCCTGTTTAGAGGGAAAAATGACCAAGCGTTCTTTTTCTGGTAAAGGACGAAGGGCTGAACAAGTATTGGATTTGATTCACTCTGATATATGCGGACCTATGTCTACCCAGGCAAAGGGAGGGTACGAGTACTTCATCACTTTCACTGATGATTACTCAAGGTATGGATTTGTATACCTGATGCGCCGCAAGAGTGAATCCTTTGACAAGTTCAAGGAGTTCAAGGCTTTTGCGGAGAACCTTCAAGGTAAATCCATTAAATGCCTGCGATCTGATCGCGGAGGCGAGTACCTGTCTGGAGAATTCAAGGCATACTTAGCAGAGAATGGGATTGATTCCCAAATGACATCACCATATACTCCCCAGCAGAATGGTGTGTCAGAAAGAAGGAATAGGACTCTTATGGAAATGGTGCGATCAATGATGAGTTACTCGGACTTACCTATCATGTTCTGGGGATATGCCTTAGAAACAGCGGCGCACATTCTGAACTTGGTTCCATCTAAAACGGTTCCTTCAACACCCATGGAACGATGGAGCGGGCGCAAGCCTAGCTTGAGACACGTTCGGATCTGGGGGTGCCCTGCACATGTGTTGAAGGTAGGTGCCGATAAAGTGGAACCTCGTACTGAAGTGCGGTTGTTTATAGGATATCCTAGAGGAACTAAAGGTGGCATGTTCTATAGTCCTAAGGACCAGAAGATCGTTATAAGTACTAACGCTCGGTTCTTAGAGGAAGACTATGTCATGGACCACAAGCAAAAAAGTGACATAATACTTGATGAGTTGAGAGGTAACAAGGAAGACTTAGATACAGCCGAACCGAGTATAGATACACCACTAGAATCTGCACCTGACACTGTCACTGTTAATACACCGGAACGCCGTCGTAGTGGGAGGGTTGTTAAGCAACCAGACCGATGGATTGGACTGGGTGAGTCTTCGGACTCTGGACCTGGAGTTCATGAAATCGATCCCTGGACCTATGATGAGGCGGTACAAGATATAGATGCGCCTTCTTGGAAGAAAGCGATGAAATCCGAAATTGAATCTATGGATTCTAATAAATTCTGGGATCTTGTAGAACCACCAAGCGGCGTAAAGCCAATTGGGTGTAAATGGGTCTACAAGAGAAAGAGAGGATCTGACGGAAAGGTTGAAACCTTCAAAGCTCGGCTTGTTGCGAAAGGATATACTCAGAAAGAGGGAATCGATTATGAGGAGACCTTCTCGCCGGTAGCCAAGATAAAGTCGATCCGGATTCTCTTATCCATAGCAGCTCATATGGATTATGAGGTGTGGCAAATGGATGTCAAGACAGCTTTCCTAAATGGAAATCTTGACGAGACGATTTATATGAAACAACCAGAAGGATTCATTGCTAAGGGGCGAGATCATCTAGTGTGCAAGCTTAATCGATCCATTTATGGATTGAAACAAGTCTCGAGATCGTGGAACCTGCGGTTTGACGAAGAAGTCCAATCTTTTGGATTTAGTCAAAGCATGGACGAATCGTGTGTGTATTGGAAACGTGATGGGAAGAGGTGGTGTTTCTCGTGCTTTATGTAGACGACATTCTTCTCATTGGCAACAGTGTGAAAATGTTATCAGACATAAAGGGATGGTTGTCTAGACAATTCGATATGAAAGATTTGGGAGAAGTCGGGCATGTTCTAGGGATCAAGGTTATAAGGGATCGCCGGAATAGAACATTGTACCTATCCCAGCAATCTTACATAGACACGATTCTGGCTCGTTTTAACATGCAAGATTCCAAGAAGGGTGAACTACCCTTCAGTAAAGGAACTTATCTTTCTAAGGAGATGTGTCCTCAGACACAAAAGGAGAAAGATGAAATGAAAGCAGTTTCTTATGCTTCGGCTGTGGGAAGCTTAATGTATGCAATGTTATGTACGAGGCCTGATATCTGCTATGCAGTTGGCGTAGTAGCGAGATATCAGAGTAACCCTGGAAAGGCTCATTGGACTGCTGTAAAGAGCATTTTCAAGTATTTGCGAAATACTAAGAATTATGTTCTAAGTTACGGAGCAGACAATCTGATTCCTTTGGGTTATACGGATTCGAATTTCCAAGCTGATAAGGACCGGTGTAAGTCGTGATCAGGCTATGTGTTTCACTGTTAAAGGAGGAGGAGTTTTTAACATGGAAGAGTGATAAGCACGATGCTTTTCGGACTCTCCCATGGGTAACCAAATAGCGCCCTCAGAGGCAGCGGAAGATTTGGTATGGCTCCGGTATTACCTCTGGGACTTAGATGTGATTCTTAGTTTACCAAAGGCTATGTAAATAGCGGTGCAGTGGCAAACTTTAAGAGATCACGAGTCCATAAGTGTAAGATAACACATAGGGCAAGTACCACCTGATACGAGTCATCATCAGAGGGACGATGCAGTAGTCACCAAGATAGCTTCAGAGCGGCAACCTAGATTGCTCATTCACTTGGTACTTCTTGGAAGTACAGTTTAAGCACGTGATGAGTATGGGAGTCGGGAGTTTGGAAGATATGACTAGACCTTAGTATAAGTGGGAGATTGTTGGAGTAGTATACTTAATGTCTAGATTTGAGTATTCTGAACTCCTTGTACACTTTCATTTACCTATTAATAACGAACATTCATTTGCTTTTAATTATTGTTAATTAAATTTATGCAAATTATAGTCCTGGATTTTATACGTTGTAGTTAGTATGGTGTGTCGGGCCCACACAGAAGATCATACTATCGGTTACTCGTATTTAATCAAACAGATGCTCACGACCTAGATGGACACGGACCAATCCATCGGTATAGTCGTTGTGTGAGAGAGAAAATAATTTGTCTTAATTATTTTATCACACTTGTACACTTGGTGTATTGAGCGGATCGATTGAGACTCATCAATTAGGATTGCTCGGCGATAATTGATTTGAGACTCAGTGTATTTTATTCTTAATCCCCGATATTGTTGCGGGTGTGTATATTCAATATAAGTGACTTTGATTTACCAAAGGAATTAACCGATTTAATTATTGGGTTAATTACCGGTTAAGTTGGGTCACTATATTTTATATATGACATGCCGTGAATGATTGACCGGACAGTGTATCCCGGAAGGGTTTATAATATCCCCGAGATGAGCTCATAAGGATTTATTATGTAAACCTCGCGAGTGGATTTAATTCCGCATAATAAATAAGGTTGAGTGGTACTAGTCTCGGATAAAAGAGATGAATAAATTTATTAAGCAATAAATAAATTTTATTCATGGATATTTATATCTTAAATACACGGAATAAATAATACTACCGGAGAAATATTATTTGGATATAATATGGTTTAATATTGGGAGTGCAATTAATTTATATAGTGGAAAATAAATTAATTAATATTAATGGGAGATTAATAGATTTGGGCTTGGGCTCAATTTAATCATTAATATTGGAAGCTCAATATTCCACCTCTTTTAGATCCCCTACGTAGCCTATAAAAGCACTACATGGTCTTCTCTATTTTAAAGTGTGATTGAAGATCATAATTCTTCTAGAGAGAGAAAGTAGAGAGAGAAGTAGATCCATAGAGCTTGGAGGATCGTCGCCCACCCGACGTTCAAGCTAGTGCAAGGAATACGTGGGAAGATTCAAAAGGTCGTCTTGAATTCGTTTCTCCGAACAACGAATCGAAAGGTAAAAAATCTAAACACCCTTGATTTATTCGGTTTTGGATTTATCGAGAATACCGTAGAACAAGATCCGAAAGTTCGGACCCGGATTAGACGGACGATCACGCGGTGGTGGCGAAGCCACCGGACCGCGTGGGATCGCCCGGCTAGGGTTCGGGCGTGAGCAAGGGGAGCCCTCGGCTTCGGCCGAGGGGGCGATCGCTAGGCGCGATCGCCGATGGTGGCGGGCTGGTGCCGCCACCTCCCCACCTCGACGGTGGGGGCTCCTCCACGGCGGGCAGCAGGTCGCCGGACCTGCTGCCGGGGGCTGCCGATGCAGCCCCATCGAACGCCTTGTTCGATCACACGAACCCCGGCTCGCGGGGGTTCGACCGGGGGCGGGCTGTGCGTCTTCGGGCGCATGGTCTCCGATGGTCGGACTCCGGCGGATGAGTCGGCGTTCATGTGATCTCCGGCGAAGGGTTTGATCGGGCTATGGTTTCCGCAATTTTTTAAATAGCCCGGGATATCGAATTCCAACAATATATACATCCAATATATATATATATAAGGTTCAACGAGTTCTTACATTTGATAATGAATGGATTCGTTGATGTTGATTAAGGTGGTGTTGAGTCGATTGAACCACCTTAATGGATCAGCAACTTGAAGCTCTCCTTGTGAATGACCTCGTCACTCCTTTGGATCGTCCGGATGTTGAAGCCGCACAAATGGCCCGGCCTCTACGTGTTGCACACGAACCCGGATAATGAACACCTTGCTTGCTTGAGAATTGATCTCCAAGATCACCTCTTTTTGGTGTGAATTTCGTGGGTAATGTTGTGTTGTGATGAAAATCTGATTTTCATCCATATAATGTCTTCATTATTCACCACATTACTCCCCTTTGTAACCTACAACATAATGGGCATCATAATGCACCATTAACATGCAAAAGGGGTTACAAAGGAGGTATAAGGTCATGCAACATACACATGCCACTATGCATTGTATGTGGTCCCACTTGCTTGTGTGGCATGCCATGTCACACTATGTGACATGCATCCATGCAAGCCATGCATCCCATGCATGTGTATTTAATCCACGTAAATATTGATTCTAAATCAATATATTTATCAAGCAATGTATATCAATATCGAGCTCGTGTGTGACCCTGTAGGTATGATTTTATCGATCAATATTATATTGTTCCCAACAATTAATATTATCGAATAATCATTTAACATCCATAGACGACCTTATGACTTTATCGATTGCACACGTAGGATCGAAGGACATATCCCAACAAGCACTACATGGTCTTCACAATTAAACACACCATAAGATTATCATACTTGATATTCTAGAGAGTTCGTGAAGTAGATCCATAAGCTTGGAAGATCGTCGCCCACCCGACGTTCAAGCTAGTGCAAGGAATACGTGGGAAGATCGTAAGGTCATCAATTGAATTCGTTTCTCCGCACAACGAATCAAAAGGTAAAATCATAAACTCCCTTCTATGATTTTATGTGAATTGATTGTGATACATACATGAACGCACGATCCGGGAAAACGAAGAACTTCGGGGACCCTCGGCTGGGAGCCGAGGGGTGGCGATCGAGCCCTAGGGCATCGATCGCCGGCAGCCGCACGAGGGGAGCCCCGGCTGGACGCCGGGGCGAGCGATCGACCTAGGGTCGATCGCTGGGGGCTGTCGCGGCTTCGCGCCGCGGCTGGGCGCTCCCTCCCCGGTCGGTGGTGGCGGTGAGTCGCCGGACTCACCGCCGGGGGCTGCTAGGCAGCCCCATGCGATCGACTTCGATCGCGAGCCCCGCGGTGGGGCTCGGCTAGGGTTTCGGCCGCGGGTTCATCCCGCGGCGATTCTCCGGTTGAGCTCCGGATACCGTAGTGCTCGTGATCGGTTTCCGGCGATGGGATTTCGGTCGGGGTTATCGGTTCCGCAATTTTTGATACCCCGGGATATCGATTTCCAACAAATGGTATCAGAGCGTTTGGTTTCGTGTTCATGTATGTGTTCAATTATCGTTCTACCTTGCAGGGATTCCGACTATCATGGTTAATTAATTGATTAATTGTTTAATTAATTGTTGATTTAATTTTACCATGATTATTAAACTCTCGGACATGTCGAGATTCGTTTTGTGTGGATGAATGCTTGTAATAATAAAAATTCGGGGGTTGACCGAATTTAGATTTATTATTATTGTTCTATTTTTTCCGGAAAGTGTATAGGGTCGATTTCATGTATAGAATCGATACCGGAATTGTAAATTTATTTCTTGTAATTTATTTACGTTGGATCGATGCCGAAACGACCGCCGGAGAAATCGTGTGACGAAGAAGACGAAGAGGACGAAAAACCGGGGGGGGGGGGGGTCGATCATCCCCATGATCGATCCCCATGACTGATCGACCCCACAAAAGGGCTGCCCGCTAGGGCTTCCGGCAACTCCGGCCACCGGCGGTGGTGGCGCGTGGGCTGGAGGCGGCGGCGGTGGTGCCCGGCGATGGTGGTGGTCGGCGGTGGGGGTGGTGTGGGGATCCCCAACCCATGCTACTCCTACAAATATTCACTTTCCTAATTGATTCGGTTTTCCTATTTTGAGTCTTCCTATTTTTGGGAATCCTCATGGAATAGGAAAAGAATTAAATGGAATTAATTTTATTTCCTTATTCTATTATGGAAGTCTCCTAGAATATTCCGAGTTCTACTTGGAATAGGAATTTAGAGATTTAATAGAATTGGAAAGGAATAATTAATTAATTTGGAATTAATTTATTTCCTAGTTGATTATTCCTATTTTATGGGAATTTTCATGGACATGGAAATTAATTATTCTTGGAGAGTAGAAGAGTCCTAATTTATTTTATTTCCTTATTCTATTATAGAAGTCTTCTAGAATATTCCAAGTTCTACTTGGATAGATTATTATAGAGATTTAATAGAATTAGATAGGAAAATAAATAAATAAAAATATTAATAATATTCAATTTTATTTTGATTTATTCGATTGACTTAATTTTCGAATTAAGTATCTTTTGGATTTATTAAAAATAAATAGATTTAAATATTGGGATTAATATTCTCGTCACATGGAGCATTCAAGAACGAAGACTGAAGACTAGAAGACGCATACGGAGATGGAATAAAGCCATGATAGTCGGAAAAATAATTTTTTCTAGCATTATTTTGACTATGTGATATGTGCTTTATTACTTGTATGCATGCTTATGTGTTTAATTATGCATTAGATAGCGTATCCCTTTGTTATAAAAAGCTAAGTGGGAGAGGGGATGGAAACATTCCCATGGTCTCCATTACTGTTCTCTTGGTGACATTTATGAGCTTTCGAAGTTCATATAGATATGTCATTGGAGGAGAATTCTTGTAATTCCTTTTACGAGAAACATTGATTAAGTCTATCAAACAATGCTTAATTTGTCTTTCTGAAACTGACTTCAAGTCGACTCATTCTCACCCCGGGGAGTGGAATGGAGCCAAAGCCACTTGGTCATGTGGATGACACAGATTAGAGACATTCGTACCATTCTTTTAAGATGGATCAATTGTCTGCTCGGCTCCCTCATCTAATGAGAGATAGGGTTGTTCGCATGGTGAATCACTGGTTAGAAACTTCGAGTTTCACTTATGATTCTCCACGTCCTGATTTACGAAAATCGAATGGATCTTGTAACTTGGATGTCAATTGTAAAAGCCTTTTGGCGTAGTAAACGTCCACACTATCGTGGCTTGCTACATTGAATGGGATTTTGGATCAATTGATGTAGACAGTTGTAGAAGAAAGTGAAGGATCGTGTGTTAACGTAAACGTCCACACTATCGTGGCTTGCGGAAATATACGAGTCTCAAACGATCTTCTTGGTACTGAGTAATGGTTTACACTTAGGTACGCTCTATAGTATTCTTCCCATCGAAGTAATGCTATAGTGATGTACGACCGAAGCAAATCTAATTACAAAATCATTTGGATAGGTAAACGTCCACACT
This sequence comes from Euphrasia confusa, assembly GCA_954870475.1. Classification (NCBI taxonomy): domain Eukaryota; kingdom Viridiplantae; phylum Streptophyta; class Magnoliopsida; order Lamiales; family Orobanchaceae; genus Euphrasia; species Euphrasia confusa. Next base: position 26,465,790 of record OX940964.1, read on the forward strand.
ATCGTGGCTTACCATATCTGATGGGATTTTAGATGTAATTAGTAATTTAATGATATTATTTGAGGGAGATAATATCGGATATTAATTGATTGTTTGTTTAAATGTGCTTATAGGTTTAGAGAATAGCTATGAACCCACTTTTTGTGATACTAAAGGAGCATAAACTCACTGGCCCCAATTATATCGATTGGAGGAGAAATTTGGACATTGTCCTGACTTCTGAAGAGTACAAGTTTGTACTCTATGAACTTGTAATAGTAAAAATTCGGGGGTTGACCGAATTTAGATTTATTATTATTGTTCTATGTTTTCCGGAAATTGTATAGGGTCGATTTCATGTATAGAATCGATACCGGAATTGTAAATTTATTTCTTGTAATTTATTTACGTTGGATCGATTCCGAGACGACCGCCGAAGAACGCATGTGACGAAGAAGATGAAGAGGACGAAAAACCGGGGGGTCGATCATCCCCATGATCGACCCCATGATCGATCAAAGGGGAAGGGGGAGTCGCGCCCCTTCAGCCGTGGGCTGCCGCCGGCGACGGTGGTGGCTGGCCGGCTGGAGTGGCGGCGGCGGATGCTCCCTCACGATGGTCGGTCGATGATGGTGGGGTGGTGCGGGAATCCCCATCCCGTGCTACTCCTACCAAGATTCACTTTCCTAATTGATTCGGTTTTCCTATTTTGAGTGATCCTATTTTTGGGAACTCTCATGGAAATAGGAAAATAATTAATTGAAATTAATTTTATTTCCTTATTCTATTATGGAAATCTCCTAGAATATTCCAAGTCTTACTTGGATAGGATTCTAGAGATTTAATGGAATTGGAAAGGAATAAAAAATAAATTGGAATTAATTTATTTCCTAGTTGATTATTCCTATTTTATGGGAATTTTCATGGACATGGAAATTAATTAATTTTGGAAAGTAGAAGAGTCCTAATTTATTTTATTTCCTTATTCTATTATGGAAGTCTTCTAGAATGTTCCAAGTTTGACTTGGATAGGATTCTAGAGATTTAATATAATTAGAAAGGATAATAAATAAATAAAAATATTAATAATATTTAATTTTATTTTTGATCTATTCGATTGAATTAATTTTCGAATTAACTATCTTTTGGATTTATTAAAAATAAATAGATTTAAATATTGGAATTAATATTCTCGTCACATGGAGCATTCAAGAACGAAGACTGAAGACTATAAGATGCGTACAAGGATGGAATAATGCCATGATAGTCGGAAAATAATATTCTAATATTATTTTGACTATGTGATAATATTTATGTGCTTTAATTTCATGTATGCATGCTTATGTGTATTTAATTATGCATTAGATTGCGTATCCCTTTATTGTAAAAAGCTAAGTGGGAGAGGGATTGGAAACAATACCCATGGTCTCCATTACTGTTCTCTTGGTGACTTTTATGAGCTTTTGAAGTTCATATAGACAAGTCATTGGAGGAGAATTCTTGTAATTCCTTTTACAAGAGACATTGATTAAGTTTGTCAAACAATGCCTAATTCGTCTTTCTGAAACTGACTTCAAGTCGACTCATTCTCACCCCGGGGAGTGGAATGGAGCCAAAGTCACTTGGTCATGTGGATGACACAAATTAGAGACTTTCGTATCTTTGGATCGATTGTCTGCTCGGCTCCCTCATTCTATGAGAGATAGGGTCGCTCGCATGGTGAATCACTGGTAAGAAACTTCGAGTTTCACTTATGATTTACCACGTCTTGATTCACAAGATTAAATGTCTTGAGTAATTGGGAGTCAATTATAAAAGTCTCTTGGTGGAGTAAACGTCCACACCACGTGGCTTGCTACACTAACGGATTTTGGAATAATTGATGTAGACAGTTATAGGGAATTGTGAAGTATTGTGAAGTTATCGTAAACGTCCACACCACGTGGCTTGCGGTAATGTAGCGATTCCAAACAATTCACCTTAGTACTGAGTGAATGGTTTATGAAGAGTTGTGTACTTAATGTCTAGATTTAAGTAACGGAAACTCACGATCCATTACCACTAATCTATTTAATTAAATAAACAATTATTTGCGTTTAATTATTTATAATTAAATATATGAAAATTATAGTCCTGGATTCTATACGTTGTAGTTAGTATGGTGTGTCGGGCCCACACAGAAGATCATACTATCGGTTACTCGTATTTAATCAAACAGTTGCTCACGACCTAGATGGACACGGACCAATCCATCGGTATAGTCGTTGTGTGAGAGAGAAAATAATCTGTCTTGATTATTTTATCACACTTGTACACTTTGTGTATTGGGCGGATCGCTTGAGATTTATCGATTTAAATCTCAGTGTATTTTATTCTTAATCCCCGATACTATTGCGGGTGTGTATATTTAATATAAGTGACTTTGATTTTCCAAAGGAATTGACCGGTTTAATTATTGGGTCAATTACCGGTTAAGTTGGGTCGCTATATATTATATATGACATGCCGTGAATACTTGACGGGAAAGTGTATCCAGTAAGGGTTGATAATATCCCCGAGATGAGTTCATAAGGAATTATTATGTAAACCCTGCAGGTGGATTTGTTCCGCATAATAATTAAGGTTGAATGGTACTAGTCTCGAATATAAGAGATGAATAAATTAATTAGCAATAAATTAATTTTATTCATGGATATTTAAATCTTAAATACACGAAATAAATAATACTACTGGAGAAATATTATTTGATATAATATGGTTTAATATTGGGAGTGCAATTAATTTATATAGTGGAAAATAAATTAATTAATAATATTAAGGATTAATAGATTTGGGCTTGGGCTCAATTTAATCACTATTATTAGAAGCCCAATATTCCACCTCTTTAAGATCCCCTACGTAGCCTATAAAAGCACTACATGGTATTCACAATTAGACAAGACAAGATATCTCATAACTTGAAGATCACAATTCTAGAGAGAGAAAGTAGAGAGGGAGATCCATGGAGTTCGGTAGATCGTCGCCCACACGACGTCCGAGCTAGTGCAAGCAATACGTCGGAAGATCTCAAGGTCGTCAAATTGAGTTCTTCGTTTTTCCGAACAACGAGAACGAGGTAAATCGTAAAACCCTCTATATGATTTTATCGTTTAATTATCGTGAAAATATCATGAACCAAGATCTGAGGGACGAACCCGGGGATGGGGTTTGACCGCGCGGTGGTGATCCGAGATCACCGGACCGCGGACGGTCAAGCGAGCCCCGCCGGGATCAAGAGCAACAAACCCTCGGCTGGACGCCGAGGGTGGCGATCGGCCCTAGGGCACGTGTTGGAAATCGATATCCCGGGGTATCAAAAATTGCGGAACCGATAACCCCGACCGAAATCCCATCGCCGGAAACCGATCACGAGCACTACGGTATCCGGAGCTCAACCGGAGAATCGCCGCGGGATGAAACCGCGGCCGAAACCCTAGCCGAGCCCCACCGCGTGGCTCGCGATTGAAATCGATCGCGTGGGGCTGCTCCGGCAGCCACGGGCGGTGAGTCCGGCGACTCACCGTCACCACCGACGGGAGGGGGGACCACCAGCCGCGGCGCGAAGCCGCGACGGTCCCCAGCGATCGACCCTAGGTCGATCGCTTGCCCCGGCGTCCAGCCGGGGCTCCCCTCGCGTAGCCGCTCCCGGCGGTCGAAGCCCTGGGGCTCGACCGCCTCTCCCTCGGCTCCCAGCCGAGGGTTCGTCTTGATCTTCGCCGGGGATCTCGAATCCCCGTCCCCGAAGTCCATACGTTTTTCCCGGATCGTGCGTTCATGTATGTATCACAATCATATTCACATAAAATCATAGAAGGGAGTTTATGATTTTACCTTTTGATTCGTTGTGCGGGGAAACGAATTCAATTGATGACATTACGATCTTCCCACGTATTCCTTGCACTAGCTTGAACGTCGCGTGGGCGACGATCCTCCAAGCTTATGGATCCTCTTCTCTCTCTCTCTACTTTCTCTCTCTAGAAGAATTATGATCTTCAAGTTATGATGTGTGTAGAATAGAGAAGACCATGTAGTGCTTTTATAGGCTACGTAGGGGATCTAAAGGAGGTGGAATATTGGGCTTCCAATATTAATGATTAAATTGAGCCCAAGCCCAAATCTATTAATCTCCCATTAATATTAATTAATTTATTTTCCACTATATAAATTAATTGCACTCCCAATATTAAACCATATTATATCAAATAATATTTCTCCGGTAGTATTATTTATTCCGTGTATTTAAGATTTAAATATCCATGAATAAATTAATTATTGCTAAATTAATTTTATTCATCTCTTGAATCCGAGACTAGTACCATTCAACCTTAATTATTGTGCGGAACAAATCCACTCATGAGGTTTACACAATAATTCCTTATGAACTCATCTCGGGGATATTATCAACCCTTCCGGGATACACTTTCCCGTCAAGTATTCACGGCATGTCGTATATAGAATATAGTGACCCAACTTAACCGATAATTAACCCAATAATCAAATCGGTTAATTCCTTTGGAAAATCAAAGTCACATATATTAAATATACACACCCGCAATAGTATCGGGGATTAAGAATAAAATACTCTGAGACTTGAATCGATTATCTCAAGCAATCCTAATCGATAAATCTCAAGCGATCCGCCCAATACACCAACTGTACAAGTGTGATAAAATAATTAAGACAAATTATTTTCTCTCTCACACAACGACTATACCGATGGATTGGTCCGTGTCCATCTAGGTCGTGAGCAACTGTTTGATTAAATACGAGTAACCGATAGTATGATCTTCTGTGTGGGCCCGCACACCATACTAACTACAACGTATAGAATCCAGGACTATATTTTGCATATATTTAATTATCAATAATTAAATGCAAACAATTGTTTATTAATTTAATAGATCAAATGCTATGACCGGGAGTTTACCGTTACTTAAATCTAGACATTAAGTACACAACTCCAACAATCTCCCACTTGTACTAAGGTCTAGTCATTTCCTCCAAACTCCCGACTCCCATACTCATCACGTGCTTAAAGTGTACTTACATGATCACTCTAGGTTGCCGCTCTGAAGTTATCTTGGTGACTACTGCGTCGTCTCCCTCGACGATGACTCGTATCAGGTGGTACTTGCTCTATGTGTTAACATCACTTTTGACTTATGACTTCTTCCAGTTTACCATGCACCGCTATCCTATAGCCTTTGGTAAACTAAGAGTCATATCCAAGTCAAGAGGTTCATCCCGGAACCTAACCAAAACTTCCGCTGCCTCTGAGGCTGCTTATTCGGTTATGAGAGAGTCTGAGAAGCGTCCTGCTTATCACTCTTTCATTTCATGGGTCCCACCTCTTTCTAAAAGTGAACACATAGCCTGATATCGACTTACACTGGTCCTTCTCTGATTTGAGATCTGAGAATTTGTAATCAAAGAAGATTTCGTCTTGCTTAATCTAGTACATTCAAGTACTTTTACAGCATTCGAACATCTCTTGTCCAGATTACTTTGATATCCTCCCACTATGCTAACCGCATAGTTGATATCAGGTTCTTGTTTTATAACATTGCATCTTTAAAGCTTTCCACACTTTGAAGTGTAGGAAACTGCTTTGTCCTCATCTATCTCCTTCATGTGTTCGAAACACATACCCTTTAGATAGATGTATATTTTGTCTCTGAAAGGCAATAACCTTTCTCAGAATTATGCATGTTTAAAACAAACCATAATCGTATAAGATATCTAGGTGAAGTACAATGTTCTTATCCTTTGATCAAAAGATCTTAAGAACATGCTCTAACTTCTACTCAATCTTATATCTCGATTCATTTAGACAACCATCATTTTGTGTCTGACAACATCTTTACATTGTTGCCAATGATAAAATGTTATCTACATAAAATCTCCGAGAAACACCACCTTGTTTCCATTACGTCTCCAATACACCTTTCGTCTATGCCTTTTGATGAATCCATCAAATGGACTATCCCATCAATTCGCAAGTTCCACGATTTATAGCTTTGTTACAATCAATAAATGGATTTACTAAGCTTGTACTCTAAATGATCTAGCCTCTTAACAATAAACCTTATTGTTCTCTAAGCAGGCACATTTAGATCTAGTACTGCCCTTATGCAGAGCTAGGGATCGATTTCATCTTTACCAGATCCAGAGTTCAAAACTCTTCTAGTCTTATGAACATCTCCGGTTGTTTAACAACCTCCCACTGCAATGGCGTCCTTGTGTATAACAGTAATAACAGTAGGTGCAGTGTGTGGTGTATTTCTACTCGGTTTGCCTGGTTCCTAGTCTTTGTCCTTTTTCTCATTCCAAGGTATTACGTCAGTTAGGGCTTTGTAGTTCATCTAATAGTCTTCCTCTAAGAACTGGGCGATATACGTCCTTCTGGTTCATAGTACTATAGAACACACAATATCTTGTTCATCTAGGATATCCTACAACCATATTGAATATGCCGTTGTCTCCAGGAATATCCATAGAACATGGGTAGTTCCGAACAACTTGTTCTTTTACTATTAGATTTCTATTTCTTATTTCTGACACACCATCTCTACACGTAAGTGTATGGTGCAGTCATTTTGGGATTAAATCCCAATCTTTGATTATGCTATGCGTTATGTGGTAGCCTCCGCGACTAAGTCGCAGGCTTCCAATGGATATACTTTGAAGGTTCCCCATAATGGCACATCAAGCACTCTAATCCATCTTTGAGTATTCTTAAAAGAACTACTCGCATATGACTGCATATATCATTGATCATTCTCAATACTTGTCTGTATTCTACCCTTTACCGAAAGGTATGCTTAGTTGTATTATCTTCCAAATTCGATTCATAGGTCGGAAGGTCCATTCCTTAAACTATAATTGATCAAATCAATTTCGAATTTTTGAATCTCATTTGAATAAATACTACTAAGTATAAGAATTCACAAGTATAATGATTTAATAAAGAAATATATCTAACAAGTAAAACAAGTTATAGAACGGTTCGTTGCATCGTGGTAGACTTAGGATCTATCATTTATATATTGCTATCTAATGTACCAGAATAGATAACGCCATTATTTCTTATCAAAATCATCAAATGATTAAAGAAATAAAATATCCATTCATAAATAATAGAAATCCAGAACAAAACGTTCTTTCTAAAATAAAGGGTACATAATGCAATAAACTTGAAATGAAATCCTATTGAACTACTATAGCAGATAAATGTCTTCCACCGCAACAGCTGCCTCCTCTACAGCTTTGCCCATGTAGACTCGAATTCTTCTTTTCTAAGTCGCCGGGTTTTCTGGAACCCCTGCATTCAAAATGCACATACCGTCAGTGGTTCCATATCTACACACCAGGGCTTCTTTGTCTGATTCTCCATTTCTTGGTCTATGCCCTTAGGTTCTAAACCTTTGGCTTTGGCCATAAGAGCTTGCGATTGTCTCAACTCATCCAAAAGATCCAACATCTCGAAAACGTGTACAAGCGTTTCCTCGAAGCGACTGACCTTTATGAGTATCCTCATCGCCTCTTTTCTAACCTTCTCGTCGTCTCTAAACATAAGCTTGAGTTTCAGCATGATATCATGATTGGTGGTTAATGCAAAAGCACTGTTCCACTTCTCAAAATCAGCTATTTCCTCAACAGTTGAGACACGTGTTGGTTCAGGAGGACAAAGTTCACTGAGTACTAACTTGTACTCAGCAACAGTCTGGGAAATGTCTAACTCTTTATTCCATCCAACACAGTATGGAACTAGTGCGGTGAATTCCTTGAGTATCACAGAAAGTGGGTTCATAGCTATTCTATAAACCTATAAGCACATTTAACCAAACAATCAATTTAATATCCGATATTATCTCCCTCAAATAATATCATTAAATTACTAATTACATCTAAAATCCCATCAGGTAAGGCAAGCCACGTTCGTGTGGGCGTTTACCCACCCAAATGATTTAGTAATTAGATTTGCTTCGGTCGTACATCATTATAGCGTTACTTCGTAGGGAAGAATACTATAAAGCGTACCTAAGTGTAAACCATTACTCAGTACTAAGGTGAATCATTTGGAATTGCTACGTCACCGCAAGCCACGTTAGTGTGGACGTTTACGATAACTCACAATCCTTCACAATTCCCTATAACTGTCTACATCAACTATTTCCAAAAATCCCATTCAGTATAGCAAGCCACATTCGTGTGGACGTTTACTACACCAAAAGATTTTTATAGTTGACTCCCATTTACTTGATCCAATTGATTTTCGTAAATCAAGACGCGGAGAATCATAAGTGAAACTCGAAGTTTCTAACCAGTGATTCACCATGCGAACAACCCTATCTCTCATTAGATGAGGGAGCCGAGCAGACAATCGATCCATCTTAAAAGAATGGTACGAATGTCTCTAATTTGTGTCATCCACATGATCAAGTGGCTTTGGCTCCATTCCACTCCCCGGGGTGAGAATGAGTCGCCTTGAAGCCAGTTTCAGAAAGACAAATTAGGCATTGTTTGATAGACTTAATCAATGTTTCTTGTAAAAGGAATTACAAGAATTCTCCTCCAATGACATATCTATATGAACTTCGAAAGCTCATAAATGTCACCAAGAGAACAGTAATGGAGACCATGGGAATGTTTCCATCCCCTCTCCCACTTAGCTTTTTATAACAAAGGGATACGCTATCTAATGCATAATTAAACACATAAGCATGAATACAAGTAATAAAGCACATATCACATAGTCAAAATAATGCTAGAAAATTATTTTCCGACTATCATGGCTTTATTCCATTTCCGTATGCGTCTTCTAGTCTTCATTCTTCGTTCTTGAATACTCCATGTGACGAGAATATTAATCCCAATATTTAAATCTATTTATTTTCAATAAATCCAAAAGATACTCAATTCGAAAATTAAGTCAATCGAATAAATCAAAAATAAAATTAAATATTATTAATATTTTTATTTATTTATTTTCCTATCTAATTCTATTAAATCTCTAGAATAATCTATCCAAGTAAAACTTGGAATATTCTAGAAGACTTCTATAATAGAATAAGGAAATAAAATAAATTAGGACTCTTCTACTTTCCAAAATTAATTAATTTCCATGTCCATGAAAATTCCCATAAAATAGGAATAATCAACTAGGAAATAGATTAATTTATTAATTAATTATTTTCCTATCTAATTCTATTAAATCTCTAGAATCCTATTCCAAGTAGGACTTGGAATATTCTAGAAGACTTCTATAATAGAATAAGGAAATAAAATAATATTAATTAATTCTTTTCCTATCTCCATGAGAGTTCCCAACTTAGGAATACTCAAAATAGGAAAACTGAATTAATTAGGAAAGTGAATCTAGGTAGGAGTAGCATGGGTTGGGGATCCCCACACCACCCCCACCGTCGACCACCACCACCGGAGAGGGCACCGCCGCCGCCACCCCAGCCGGCCGGCCACCACCATGCCGGCGGCAGCCCCAGCCGAGGGGCGATCGACCCCTCCCCATGGCTTCGGTCATGGGGTTGATCGACCCCCCGGTTTTTCGTCCTCTTCGTCTTCTCCGTCACACGCGTTCTTCGGCGGTCGTCTCGGCATCGATCCAACGTAAATAAATTACAAGAAATAAATTTACAATTCTGGTATCGATTCTATACATGAAATCAACCCTATACACTTTCCGGAAAACATAGAACAATAATAATAAATCTAAATTCGGTCAACCCCCGAATTTTTACTATTACAAGCATTCATCCACACAAAACGAATCTCGACATGTCCGAGAGTTTAATAATCATGGTAAAATTAAATAACAATTAATTAAACAATTAATCAATTAATTAACCATGATAGTCGGAATCCCTGCATGGTAGAACGATAATTGAACACATACATGAACACGAAACCAAACGCTCTGATACCAATTGTTGGAAATCGATATCCCGGGGTATCAAAAATTGCGGAACCGATAACCCCGACCGAAATCCCATCGCCGGAAACCGATCACGAGCACTATGGTATCCAGAGCTCAACAAGAGAATCGCCGCGGGATGAACCCGCGGCCGAAACCCTAGCCGAGCCCCACCGCGGGGCGCGCGATCGAAATCGATCGCGTGGGGCTGCTCCGGCAGCCCCGGGCGGTGAGTCCGGCGACTCACCGCCACCACCGACGGGAGGGGGGACCACCAGCCGCGGCGCGAAGCCGCGACGGTCCCCAGCGATCGACCCTAGGTCGATCGCTTGCCCCGGCGTCCAGCCGGGGCTCCCCTCGCGTAGCCGCTCCCGGCGGTCGAAGCCCTAGGGCTCGACCGCCTCTCCCTCGGCTCCCAGCCGAGGGTTCGTCTTGATCTTCGCCGGATCGTGCGTTCATGTATGTATCACAATCATATTCACATAAAATCATAGAAGGGAGTTTATGATTTTACCTTTTGATTCGTTGTGCGGAGAAACGAATTCAATTCATGACCTTACGATCTTCCCACGTATTCCTTGCACTAGCTTGAACGTCGGGTGGGCGACGATCCTCCAAGCTTATGGATCCTCTTCTCTCTCTCTCTCTACTTTCTCTCTCTAGAAGAATTATGATCTTCAAGTTATGATGTGTGTAGAATAGAGAAGACCATGTAGTGCTATTATAGACTACGTAGGGGATCTAAAGGAGGTGGAATATTGGGCTTCCAATATTAATGATTAAATTGAGCCCAAGCCCAAATCTATTAATCTCCCATTAATATTAATTAATTTATTTTCCACTATATAAATTAATTGCACTCCCAATATTAAACCATATTATATCAAATAATATTTCTCCGGTAGTATTATTTATTCCGTGTATTTAAGATTTAAATATTCATGAATAAAATTAATTTATTGCTAATTAATTTATTCATCTCTTGAATCCGAGACTAGTACCATTCAACCTTAATTATTGTGCGGAACGAATCCACTCATGAGATTTACACAATAATTCCTTATGAACTCATCTCGGGGATATTATAAACCCTTCCGGGATACACTTTCCCGTCAAGTATTCACGGTATGTCGTATATAGAATATAGTGACCCAACTTAACCGGTAATTAACCCAATAATTAAATCGGTTAATTCCTTTGGAAAATCAAAGTCACATATATTAAATATACACACCCGCAATAGTATCGGGGATTAAGAATAAAATACTCTGAGACTTGAATCGATTATCTCAAGGCAATCCTAATCGATAAATCTCAAGCGATCCGCCCAATACACCAAGTGTACAAGTGTGATAAAATAATTAAGACAAATTATTTTCTCTCTCACACAACGACTATATCGATGGATTGGTCCGTGTCCATCTAGGTCGTGAGCAACTGTTTGATTAAATACGAGTAACCGATAGTATGATCTTCTGTGTGGGCCCGCACACCATACTAACTACAACGTATACAATCCAGGACTATATTTTGCATATATTTAATTATCAATAATTAAATGCAAACAATTGTTTATTAATTTAATAGATTAAATGCTATGACCGGGAGTTTACCGTTACTTAAATCTAGACATTTAGTACACAACTCCAACAGCACGATCGCCGTGCCCGTAGGGGCCCCGGCTGGAGCCGGGGCGTGCGATCGACCATGGTGGTCGATCGCTGGGGGCAGCCGCGGGCTGGTGCCGCGGCAGTCGCCCCTCCTCCCGGCGATGGCGGTGAGTCGCCGGACTCACCGCCGGGGGCTGCCAAGAGCAGCCCCGGGGATGCGCGAAGCATCCCGGCGATCGCAAAACGCGATCGCGAACCCCCTCCACGCGGGGGTTCGGCTGGACAGCCGCGGGTTTATCCCGCGGCGAGTGTTCGGTCGAGCCTCGGTTCCTGTACGGTGGTTCGCGGTGGTTTCCGGCGAAGGGATTTCGATTGGGTTGTCGGTTCCGCAATTTTGACAATCCGGATATTCGAAGGATTTCGGTCGGAATTAATTAGATAATTTATTTATTTAAATTTATTAATTCCGGGATATCGATTTCCAACAATTGGTATCAGAGCGTTGATTTTAGTTCATGGTATTTTTTCGATAAATTGTTCTACCTTGCAGGGTTTCCGATTATTATGGCTAGATTTAATTATTGTTAATTAATGTCATAATATTTCTCTTGATTATTAAACTCTCGTTGATGTCGAGATTCGTTCTTGTGTGGTGAATGCTTGTTCTTAATTTTTCCGGAAATTGTTTAAGGTCGTTTTGTAGAGAATCGATGCCGGATAGCGTAGTAATAAATTGTAATTTATTTTACGTTGGATCGAGGACGAAACGACGACCGGAAAAGTGTGACGGAGGAGATGATGAGAGGAGGACCGGGGACCGATCAACCCCATGATCGATCCCGTGAGATCGATCGCATGGAGAGGAGGCTCGATGCCCTTGGCCGTGGGCTGCCGCCGGTTGGTGGTGGCTGGTCGGCCGGCTGGGCGGCGGTACTCCTCCCCGGGTGGCGGTCGATCGGTTGGGGGTGGTGCGGAGATCCCCACTCCGTGCTACTCCTAGCCGAGATTTACTTTCCTAAATTAGTCGGTTTTCCGATTTTGAGTATTCCTATTTTTGGGAATTCTCATGGAATAGGAAAAGAATAAATTTAGAATAAATTTATTTTTCCTTATTGATTATTCCTATTTTTGGGAATTTTCATGGAATAGGAAAAGGAATAAATTTAGAATTAATTTATTTTTCCTATTTAATTATTCCTTTATGGAATTTTTAATGGATTAGGAAAATAATTAATTTGGAAAGTTTTGAAAGTCCTTAATTAATTTTTCCTTATTTAATTATTCCTTTATGGAATTTTTAATAGAAAAGGAAAGGAATTAATTGGAAAGAATTAGGAGTCCTAGATTATTTTATTTCCTTATTTCATTATGAAAATCTTCTAGAATATTCCAAGTGAGTCTTGGATAGGATTCTAGAGATTTAATGGAATTAGAAAGGAAAATAAAAATAAATAAAAATATTAATAATATTTAATTTTATTTTTGATTTATTCGATTGACTTAATTTTCGAATTAAGTAACTTTTGGATTTATTAAAAATAAATAGATTTAAATATTGGAATTAATATTCCCGTCACATGGAGCATTCAAAGAACGAAGACTAAAGACTAGAAGAAGCATACGGAGATGCGATAAAGCCATAATAGTCGGAAAATAATATTCTAGTATTATTTTGATTATGTGATAATATTCTATGTGCTTTATTTCATGTATGCATGCTTATGTGTATTTAATTATGCATTAGATAGCGTATCCCTTTATTGTAAAAAGCTAAGTGGGAGAGGGATCTGAAACAATGCCATGGTCTCCATTGCTGTTCTCTTGGTGACTTTTATGAACTTTCGAAGTTAATATAGATAAGCCATTGGAGGAGAATTCTTGTAATTCCTTTTACGAGAAACATTGATTAAGTTTATCAAACAATGCCTAATTTGTCTTTTTGAAACTGATTTCAAGTCGATTCATTCTCACCCCGGGGAGTGGAATGGAGCCAAAGCCACTTGGTCATGTCGAGGACACAAATTAGAGACCTTCGTACCATTTCTTGAAATGGATCGATTGTCTGCTCGGCTCCCTCATTCTATGAGAGATAGGGTTGTTCGCATGGTGAATCACTGGTAAGAAACTTCGAGTTTCACTTATGATTCTCCACGTCTTGATTTACAAGATTGAATGGATCAAGTAATTGGGAGTCAATTATAAAAGTCTCTTGGTGTAGTAAACGTCCACACCACGTGGCTTGCTATACTAACGGATTTTGGATTAATTGATGTAGACAGTTATAAGAAATTGTGAAGAGTTGTGAAGTTGTCGTAAACGTCCACACCACGTGGCTTGCGGTGATGTAGCAATTTCAAACGATTTACTTTAGTGCTGAGTAATGGTTTACACTTAGATACGCATTATAGTATTCTTCCCCACGAAGTTACGCTATAAGTGATGTATGACCGAAGCAAATCTAATTGCTAAATCATTTGGGTAGGTAAACGTCCACACCACGTGGCTTGCCATATCTGATGGGATTTTAGATGTGATTAGTGGTTTAATGATATTATTTTAGGGAGATAATATCGGAGATTAAATCAATTGTTTGTTGTTATATGTGCTCATAGATTAGGGAATGGCTTTGAACCCACTTTCTGTGATACGTAAGGATTTTTACTCATTGGTCCCTAAATGTATTGATTGGAATAGAGATCTAGACATTGCCCAAACTGTTGAAGAGTACAAGTTTGTACTCAGTAAGCTTTGTCCTCCCGAGCCTATTAATGTCTCAACTGATGAGGAAAGGACTGATTTTAAGAGGTGGAAAAATGCTTATGCAATGACCACTAATTATGATATCATGTTCAAACTCAAGTTGGTGTTTAGACATGACATAGGCGGCTAGACAAGAAGCGATGAGGATACTCATAAAGGCCAGTCACTTCGAGGAAATGCTTAAACACGTTTCTGAGATGATTGACCTTTTGAACGAGTTGAGACGGAAATCGCAAGCTCTTGTAAGCCAATGCCAAAGGTTTTGAACCTAAGGGCAAAATCGGGGAAAGTAAAAGAAAGCAATGAATCCCAGTGGTCCTAAGTTGAATGGACCACGAGATGGGACGAGAAAGCCATAAGGCAAGAGTTCTCGATGCAAACAGTCTGGGTACTGGAAGTCTGATTATCCTCTCAAAGAAAGTACGAAATTTTCTTTAGTCGTAAAACATAGCCAGTGGTATTATCTGCCGGAACCTGGTGTGTAGATATATAACCACTGACGGTATGTGCATTCTAAATGCAAGGGTTCCAGGAAACCCGACGACTTAGAAAAGAAGAAATCGTAGTCTACATGGGCAATGCTGTAGAGGAGGCAGCAATTGCAGTGGAGGACATTTTATAGGATTTCATTTTGGGTTATTGCTTTTATGTACCTTTCAAATTAGAAAGAACTTTGTTCTGGATTTCTAATAAATGGATATTTTATTTCTTTTAATCATTTGATGGTTATAAGAAGAAATAATGATATTATCTATTCTGGTACATTAGCTAGCAATATATAAATGATGAATCCTAAGTCCACCACGATGCAACAAACCGTAGTATGAAACTCGTTTTACTAATAAGAAATTTCTTTATTAAATCGATTATACTTGTGGATTCTTATGCTAAGTCATGTTTATTCAAATAAGAAGTTCAAAGGTCGAAAATTGATATTTGATCAATTAAGTTGAAGGAATGGACCTTCCGACCTATGAATCTAATTTGGAGGATAACATGACTAAGCAATCCTTTATGGATATAAGATATAAGATCCGGACAAGTATAAGAATTGACTGACTCTGATATATGCAGACCTATGTCTACTCAGACAATAAGGTACGAGTACTGATTACTCGAGAAATGGATTAGAATACCTGATGTGCCACAAAAGCAATTGTTTTGACAAGTCAATGGACACAAAGCTATTGTGGAGAACCTTCAAGGTATATCCATTTGTAGCCTGCGATTTGATCGTGGAGGCAAGTACCTGTCTGAAGAATGCATGTCATACTGATCAGAGATTGGGATTTAATCCCAAATGACTACACCATACACTGTAGTGTAGAGATGGTCTGTCGATAATAAGAAATGGAACTCTTATAGAGATAGTAAAAGATGAGTTATACGGAACTACCTATGTTCTATAAATATGTCTGGAAACAACGGCGCATTCAAATGCGGTTGTAGAATATCCTAGAAGAACAAAAGATGTGTGTTCAATAGTACTATGAACCAGAAGGATGTTATAAGTTCTAACGCCCGGTTCTCAGAGGAAGACTATGTGATGAACCACAAGCCCAAAGTGACATGATACTTTGAAATGAGAGAGAACGAAGAAGACTGGAAACCAGCCGAACTGAGTAGCGGTACACCACTAACTGCACCTACTGTTATTACTGTTTATACACCGGAATGCCGTTGTAGTGGGAGGTTGTGGGTCAACCAGAAATATTCATAAGACTAGGAGAGTTTTCGGACTCTGGACCTAGTATACATGAAATCGATCTCTAGATCTACATGAAGGCCATACTAGATCTAAATGTGCCTTCTTGGAGAGCAATAAGGATTGTTGCTAAGAGGCGAGATCATTTAGAGTACAAGCTTAGTTGATCCATTTATGGATTGAAACAAAGCATTGAGTTCGTGGTACTTGCAAATTGATGAGATAGTCCATTTTATGGATTCATCAAAAGCATAGACGAATCGTGTGTATTAGAAACGTGATGGAAAACAAGGTGGTGTTTCTCGGGTTTTATGTAGAGAACATTCTTATCATTGGTAACAATGTAAAGATGTTGTCAAGACATAAAATGATGGTTATCTAGATAAATCAATATGAAAGATGAAGGAAGAAGTTGGACATGTTCTTGAGATCTTGGATCTCTAGGAAAGAACATTGTACTTCTCCTGGACATCTTACATATATATGATTATGGTTCGTTTTAACATGCAAGATTCCGAGAAAGGTTCGTTACCTTTCAGACACGGAATGCATCTATCTAAGGATATGTGTTTTGGAACACAACAGGAGATAGAAGCAATGAAAGCGGATTCCACACTTACAGTGAGGAAAGCTTGATAAATGCAATGTTGAAAACGAGAACCTGATATCGGCTATGCGGTTAGCATAGTGGGAGGATATCAAGGTAATCCTGGAAAGGAATACTCGACTACTGTAATGAACATTTTAAGTACTTTCAAAGTACTAGAAACTATGTTCTGGATTACGGAGCAGACGAGCATTTCCTTTGGATTACATTATCTTAGATTTCTAATCAAATGAGGTCCGGTGTAAGTCGATATCAGGCTATGTGTTTCACTATTGAAGGAGAAGGAGTTTTAACATGGAAGAGTGATAAGCACGATGCTTTTCGGACTCTGCCATGGGTAACCAAATAGCAGCCTCAGAGGCAGCGGAAGTTTTGGTATAACTCCGGGATAATCTCTGGGACTTAGATGTGATTCTTAATTTTCCAAAGGCTATGTAAATAGCGGTGCAATGGCAATGGTAAGAAATCACAAGTCCATAAGTGAAAGATAACACATAGAGCAAGTACCACCTGATACGAGTCATCGTCGAGGGACACGACGCTGTAGTCACCAAGATAACTTCAGAGCGGCAACCTAGATTGCTCATTCACATAGTACTTCTTGGAAGTACAACTTAAGCACGTGATGAGTATGGGAGTCGGGAGTATAGAGGAAATGACTAGACCTTAGTACAAGTGGGAGATTGAAGAGTTGTGTACTTAATGTCTAGATTTAAGTAACGGAAACTCACGATCCATTGCCACTAATCTATTTAATTAAATAAACAATTATTTGCGTTTAATTATTTATAATTAAATATATGCAAATTATAGTCCTGGATTCTATACGTTGTAGTTAGTATGGTGTGTCGGGCCCACACAGAAGATCATACTATCGGTTACTCGTATTTAATCAAACAGTTGCTCACGACCTAGATGGACACGGACTAATCCATCGGTATAGTCGTTGTGTGAGAGAGAAAATAATATGTCTTGATTATTTTATCACACTTGTACACTTGGTGTATTGGGCGGATCGCTTGAGATTTATCGATTAGAATTGCCTTAGATAATCGATTTAAATCTCAGTGTATTTTATTCTTAATCCCCGATACTATTGCGGGTGTGTATATTTAATATAAGTGACTTTGATTTTCCAAAGGAATTGACCGGTTTAATTATTAGGTCAATTACCGGTTAAGTTGGGTCGCTATATTTTATATATGACATGCCGTGAATACTTGACGGGAAAGTGTATCCCGTAAGGGTTGATAATATCCCCGAGATGAGTTCATAAGGAATTATTATGTAAACCCTGCAGGTGGATTTGTTCCGCATAATAATTAAGGTTGAATGGTACTAGTCTCGGATATAAGAGATGAATAAATTAATTAGCAATAAATTAATTTTATTTATGGATATTTAAATCTTAAATACACGGAATAAATAATACTACCGGAGAAATATTATTTGATATAATATAGTTTAATATTGGGAGTGCAATTAATTTATATAGTGGAAAATAAATTAATTAATAATAGTAAGGATTAATAGATTTGGGTTTGGGCTCAATTTAATCACTATTATTGGAAGCCCAATATTCCACCTCCTTAAGATCCCCTACGTAGCCTATAAAAGCAATACATGGTCTTCACAATTAGACAAGACAAGATATCTCATAACTTGAAGATCACAATTCTAAAGAGAGAAAGTAGAGAGGGAGATCCATGGAGTTCGGTAGATCGTCGCCCACACGACGTCCGAGCTAGTGCAAGGAATACGTCGGAAGATCTCAAGGTCGTCAAATTGAGTTCTTCGTTTTTCCGAACAACGAGAACGAGGTAAATCGTAAAACCCTCTTTATGATTTTATCGTTTAATTATCGTGAAAATATCATGAACCAAGATCCGAGGGACGAACCCGGGGATGGGGTTTGACCGCGCGGTGGTGATCCGAGATCACCGGACCACGGACGGTCAAGCGAGCCCCGCCGGGATCGAGAGCAACAAACCCTTGGCTGGACGCCGAGGGTGGCGATCGGCCCTAGGGCACGATCGCCGTGCGCGTAGGGGCCCCGGATGGAGCCGGGTCGTGCGATCGACCATGGTGGTCGATCGCTGGGGGCAGCCGCGGGCTGGTGCCGCGGCAGTCGCCCCTCCTCCCGGCGATGGCGGTGAGTCGTCGGACTCACCGCCGGGGGCTGCCAAGAGCAGCCCCGGGGATGCGCGAAGCATCCCGGCGATCGCAAAACGCGATCGCGAACCCCCTCCACGCGGGGGTTCGGCTGGACAGCCGCGGGTTTATCCCGCGGCGGGTGTTCGGTCGAGCCTCGGTTCGCGTACGGTGGTTCGCGGTGGTTTCCGGCGAAGGGCTTTCGATTGGGTTGTCGGTTCCGCAATTTTGACAATCTGGATATTCGAAGGATTTCGGTCGGAATTAATTAGATAATTTATTTATTTAAATTTATTAATTCCGGGATATCGATTTCCAACAGTTTACACTTAGGTACGCGTTATAGTATTCTTCCCCACGAAGTTACGCTATAATCGATGTACGACCAAATCAAATCTAATTACTAAATCATTTGGATAGGTAAACGTCCACACCACGTGGCTTACCATATCTGATGGGATTTTAGATGTGATTAGTAATTTAATGATATTATTTTAGGGAGATAATATTGGAAATTAAATTGATTATTTGTTTATGTGCTTATAGGTTTAGAGAATAGTTATGAATCCACTTTCTGTGATACTCAAGGAGAATAAACTCACTGGCCCCAATTATATTGATTGGAGGAGAAATCTGGACATTGTCCTAACTTCTGAGGAGTACAAGTTTGTACTTCATGATCAATGCCCTGCTGAGCCCACGAATGCCTCAACTGATGAGATGGCTAGGTGCTATATTTTGGCTTCCATGTCAAATGTACTCCAAAACCAGCATCAGTCGATGGACACCGCCTATGACATGCTGTTTAACCTCAAAGAGATGTTTGGGCATCAAGACCGTGCGGCTAGGCAAGATGCAATGAGAGTCCTTATGACAACTACTAAGTCTGAAGGAAAGCCCGTTGGGGAGCACGTTCTTAAGATGATGGGGTTGTTGAATGAGTTGGAGATCCTAGGAGCTCAAATTGATGGAGAGACGCAAGTCGACATCATACTCCAATCTATGGCCTCTGGTTTTGAGCAGTTCCGCATGAGCTATAATATGGGTAAACTATCTTATTCTCTAGCGGAACTCCTGACTGAACTGACAGCGGCGGAGGGGATCTACAAGAAGGGCAAGTCTCAAGCTCTTGTAACTACTAAGTCCAAAGGCTTTAAAGCTAACGGAGGTAGAGGGAGGAAGAGGAAGCAAGTCTGGAAACCCAGTGGTGCCAAGAGGCAAGCACCGCGTGAAGGGACCAGCAAGCCTAAAGGCAAATGCTTCCGATGCAAGAAGTCCGGACACTGGAGGTCTGATTGTCCTCTCAAAGGTACGAATACTTCTTTAGTCATTAAAACATAGTCAGCGGTATTATCTACCAGAATTCTGGTGAGTAGATATGGAACCACTGACGGTATGTGCATTTTAAATGCAGGGGTTCCAAAAAACCCGGCGACTTAGAGAAGAAAAGTTGGAGTCTACATGGACAAAGCTGTAGAGGAGGCAGCTGTTGCAGTGGAAGACATTTTATCTGCTTTTAGTAGCTTTAAGATTTCATTTCAAAGTTATTGCTTTTATGTACCTCTTTTATTTTAGAAAGAACTATGTTCTGGTTTTCTATTACTGAATGGATATTTATTTCTTTTAATCATTTGATGATTATTGAGAAGAAATTATGATATTATCTATTCTGGTACATTAGTTAGCAATATGTGAATGATGAATCCTAAGTCTCCACGATGCAACAAACCGTAGTATATAATTCGTTTTACATGTTAGAGATATTTCTTTACTAAATCATTATACTTGTGAATTCTATGCTGAGTAGTATTTATTCAAATAAGATTCAAAGGTTGAAAATTGATTTGATCAATTAAGTTGAAGGAGTGGACCTTCCAACCTAAGAATTAAATTTGGAAGATAAATACGGACTAAGCAAACCTTTCTGGATAAAGGATATAGAATCCGGACAAGTATTGAAATTGATTAAACACTGATATGAAAACCTATGTCAACTCAGACAAGAAAGGTATGAGTACTTCATTTGATGAATACTCTAAGCATGGATTGGAATACTTGATATACCAAAAAAACAAGTGTTTTGACAAGTCAATGGACACAAGCTATAGTGGAAGAGCTATCAAAGTATATTCATAAGTAGCCTGTGATCTAATCACGGAGGCTGTTACCTATCTGAAGACATAGCATAATCATTAATTGGAATTAGATTCCAAATGATTACACCATACACTTCTAGTGTAGACATGGAGTGATAGTAAAGAAGTAGATCTCTAATGGAAATGTAAAAGAAAGAGTTAATCGGTACTACCTTTTTTCTATGGATATTTATGAAAGACAACGACACATTCAATGTGGTTGTAAAATATCCTAGAAGAACAAAAGTTGTGTGTTCAAATAGTACTGAGAACCAGAAGGACGTTATAAGTTCTAACGCCCGGTTCTTGTTAGAGTACTATTAGATGAGACACAAGTCCCGAAAAGACGAGATACCTTAGGACGAGAGAAAAGGACAAAGACTGGAAACCAGCCAAACCGAGTAGGAGTACACCACTAACTGCACCTACTATTAGTACTGTTTATACACTGGAACGCCGTTGTAGTGGGAGGTTGTGGACAACCGGAGATGTTCATAAGACTAGAAGGGTTGTTGAACTCTGGGTCTAGTATACATGAAATCATTCCCTAGATCTACATGAAGGGCAGTACTAAATCTAAATATGTCTTCTTAAGAGAGCAATGAGGATTATTGCTAAGAGACAAGATTATTTAGTGTACAAGCTTACTTGATCCATTTATGGATTGTAACAAAGCTGAGAATTCGTGGTACTTGCGAATTGATGAGATAATCCATTTGATGGACTCATCAAAAGGCATGAACGAATAAAGTGTATTGGAAACGTGATGGAAACAAGGTGGTGTTTCTCGGAGATTTTATGTAGACAACATTCTATCATTGGGAAAAATGTAAGAATGTTATCAAACATAAAATGATGGTTGTCTAAGATTAAATCGATATATAAGATAAAGAAGAAGTTAGATCATGTTCTTAAGATCTAGGATCTTGTGAAAAGAACATTGTACTTCTCTTAGGTATCTTATACGATCAAGGTTCGTTTCAACATACATAGTTCCAAGAAGGGTATGTTACCTTTCAAATGGAATGCATCTTTCTGAAGGTATGTGTTGTGAACACATAAAAGAAGATAGAAGCAGTTAAAGCAGTTTCCTACACTGTGGGTGTGGAAAGCTTTAAAATGCAATGTTGAAAAACGAGAACCAGATATCGATTATGCAGTTGGCATAGTGGGAGGATATCAAGGTAATCCTGGAAAGGAATATTCGACTGCTGTAAGAGTACTTTCGAAGTACTGTTCTAGACTACGAAGCAGACGAGCTTTTCCTTTGGATTACATTTCTCAGATCTCTAATCAAATCAGGATCAGTGTAAGTCTATATCAGGCTATGTGTTCACTTGTAAAAGGAGGTGAAGCTTAAGAATGGAAGGCTTAAAAAGGATTGAATATGCTACCCATACCAACAGATGCATCTACTTTTCTGGGCATCCTCCTATAAGAACTCCAAAGTTAAGCGTGCTGGCTCTGGAGTAATTCTAGGATGGGTGACCCCCTGGGAAGTCTCCCGGGTGCGCACGAGTGAGGACAAAGTGCGCTAGAAAAGACAAGTGTTGGTACAGTGGGGCCAGGATATCACTCCCGAAGTCATTCATTGGTAACCGAGCCGGCCCATTAGGGTCGGGCTTCGACCCCTCAACGGGGCGGGGCGTTACAAATGGTATCAGAGCCGGTGCCGACCAGAATTGCGGGAACTAAGTGTCTTGCGGGGCCAAGTGCTCCACCCAGAAGTTGGTGAGAGTACCCGTAAGGGGCATTCCTGCACGGATGGTTGGTCCTGGGCAAGTAAGGCAAGTAAGGCACGCAACGAGGACGTTGCGCAGAAAAAGGTGGGGTGATTGTAACGCCCTAGAAAATTCAAAGGCTTAAAAAGGATTGAATATGCTACTCATACCAACAGATGCATCTACTTTCTGGGCATCCTCCTATAAGAACTCCAAAGTTAAGCGTGCTGGCTCTGGAGTAATTCTAGGATGGGTGACCCCCTGGGAAGTCTCCCGGGTGCGCACAAGTGAGGACAAAGTGCGCTAGAAAAGACAAGTGTTGGTACAGTGGGGCCAGGATATCACTCCCGAAGGCTCATTGGTAACCCCCGGGTGCGCACGAGTGAGGACAAAGTGCGCTAGAAAAGACAAGTGTTGGTACAGTGGGGCCAGGATATCACTCCCGAAGGCTCATTGGTAACCGAGCCGGCCCATTAGGGTCGGGCTTCGACCCCTCAACGGGCCGGGGCGTTACAAGAATGCTCATGCACAAGGCACTTCTTTGGAAGTGCAGATCAAGCACGTGATGAGTATGGGAGTCGGGAGTTTGGATGAAATGACTAGACCTTAGTATAAGTGGGAGATTGATGGAGTTGTATACTTAATGTCTAGATTTAAGTATCGTAAACTCCCGGTCATAGTATTTAAACTAATTAAATAAATAATCGTTTGCTTTTAATTATTTATAATTAAATAAATGCAAATATGGTTTTGGATTATATACGTTGTATTTAGTATGGTGTGCGTCGTCACACGGAAGATCATACTATCAGTCACTCGTATATAATCAAACAGTAGCTCACGACCTAGATGGACAATAACTAATCCATCGGTATAGTCGTTGTATGAGAGAGGAAATAATTGGTCTTGATTATTTTATCATACTTGTACACTTGGTGTATTGAGCGGATCGCTGGAGATTTATCGATTAGGATTGCCTTGGATAATCGATTTAAATCTCTTAGTATTTTATTCTCAATCCCTGATATTATTGCGGGTGTGTGCATTTAATATTAGTGACTTTGATTTTCCAAAGGAATTGATTGATTAGAATAACCGATCAATTACCGGTAAAGTTGGGTCACGGTATTTTATGTATGACATGCCGTGAATTCTTGATGGGAAAATGTGTCCTCGAAAGGGTTGATAATATCCCCGAGATGAGTTCATAAGGAATTATTATGTAAACCTCATGAGTGGATTTGTTCCGCATAATAATTAAAGTTGAATGGTACTAGTCTCGGATATAAGAGATGAATATATTAATTAAGCAATAAATTAATTTTATTCATGGATATTTATATCTTAAACACATGGAATAAATAATACTACCGGAGAGAATATTATTTGATATAATATGGTGAATATTGGGAGTGCAATTATATTTATATAGTGGAATTAATCATATAATTAATATTAATGGATTAATAGATTTGGGCTTGGGCTCAATTTAATCATTAATATTGGGAGCCCAATATTCCACCTCCTTTAGATCCCCTACGTAGCCTAGAAAAGCACTACATGGTCTTCTCTATTCAACACAATCATAACTTGAAGATCATAATTCAAGAGAGAGAGAAGGAGATCCATAAGCTTGGAGGATCGTCGCCCACACGACGTTCAAGCTAGTGCAAGGAATACGTAGGAAGATTTGAAGGTCTTCAAATCAATCTCGTTTCTCCGCACAACGAGATTAAAGGTAAAATCGTTCAACCCCCTCTATGATTTTATGTGAATTAAAATCGTGATATATACATGAACGAAGATCCGGGAACGAGGAACTCCGCGGATGGGGATGGACCGCAAGGTCGACATCCCCGCGGAGGATCGAACCCTCGGCTGGGAGCCGAGGGGTGGCGATCGAACCTAGGGTTCGATCGCCGGGGCGTGCGCAAGGGAACCCCGGCTAGGCCGGGGCGGGCGATCGATCGCGTGATCGATCGTCAGGGCAAGCCGCGGCTGGTGCCGCGGTGGTCAGCTGGGCTGACCGCCCCTCCCGGCGGCGACGGCGGTGATGTCGCCAGACTCACCGCCACCCGGGGGCTGCCGGAGCAGCCCGGCGATCGCATGCACGCGATCGCGAGCCCCGGCGGGGGCTCGGCTAGGGTTTCTAGCCGCGGGTTTATCCCGCGGCGGTGATTCTCTTGTCGGGCTCCGGTTCGTTGGTGTTCGCGTGTTTTCCGGCGATGGGATTTCGGTCGGGGTTATGTTTTCCGCAATTTCGTTAACCCCGGGATATCGATTTCCAACAGATTGGGCTGCTGATGTGGAAACCAGAAAATCCATTACTGGATACTGTGTGTTTCTTGGTGATTCTCTGGTAGCATGGCGATCCAAGAAGCAAACCACTGTATCTCGTTCCTCAGCCGAGTCAGAATACCGGGCTATGGCTTCACTTGTCTGTGAGCTTCTTTGGTTCAAGAAGCTGCTCACTGACTTTGATATTAATCATTCTCAACCGGCCCTTCTTTACTGTGATAATGTCGCGGCCATGCACATTGCCTCCAATCCTGTGTTCCATGAACGCACCAAACATATTGAGATTGACTCTCACCTCGTCCGGGAGTGGTTGTCTAAAGGTCTCTTCAAAATGTTCTACCTGAAAACCGAGGATCAACTTGAAGATTTGTTTACCAAGGCGCTCGGCTCAAAGGCTTTCCATCATATGCTATGCAAGATGGGAATTAAAAATATTTATTCCCATCTTGAGGGGGGCTATTGAATATACATCCATGCATGCATCCATGCATGTATATTACATGCCATATATAATCGCCTCCTTCCTTTTATATCATTAGGGTTCTTGTGTAATTTATTCAACTATTTTATTGCTTTCTAGTCCTTGTTGTTTAGGGTTATGGCTACTGCATGTGTATATATAAACACATGCATAACCAATTATATTGATCATTGAATATATACAAAAACAACTTAGAACCCTAATTGGTTTTCTGTGATTTACGGGAGATTAATTCTTCTCCCTTCCAGTTTATTTTTCTACACGACCTCTCTTTCGACAGAGATTTCGCTAGAAATCTTTCACGAAACCAATTCGCATCGATCGTGAACAAAATCTTTCAATCCTATCTAGGCATGAGCGCCGATCAATTACATCTCTATTTTAACGTGATTGAAGACATCGACACTCTTCGTCTCTGGATAGATCGAGCCGTTCGCCTCAAAATCAACGTGTTCGAGCTAGATTTAAGCCCCTCCGACACGATAAACATGCTCAACTACAACTTGGTCAATGTCGAAACTATAAAAATCATGAAACTCGTTAAATGCGAGCTTCATTTAACGTTTGAGTCGAACGGGTTGAGGCACTTGACAGAATTAACCTTCCAAAGTGTCACGGCGAGGCCAATGATGATCCAAGCCGTGTTTAACAACTGTCTCTCGTTGAGGATGCTTCGGTTGATACATTGCTCTTCCCTCGACGATTTAAGAATTTTCGCCGTAAAGTTGAGATTATTCGAAACGTTGGTCGTGAAGGATGAAGGTACCGGTATACCGATCCGATCGATATACCGTGTGTGCGGAAGCGTGTAAAGCAATAGATCTACTATGCCATGATCTTAGTGCACACTTAATGTGTATAAGAACACATATAAACATATATATATATATACACATCCAATATATATATATATATATAAGGTTCAACGATTACTTACTTTTGTGACGAAGTGATTCGTTGATGTCGTTGAGGTGGTGTTGAGTCGATTGAACCACCTCAAATGGATCAACCTCTTGAAGCTCTCTTTGTGAATGACCTCGTCACTCCTCTTGTCTAGATCGCCCGGATGTTGAAGCCGCACAAATGGCCCGGCCTCTACGTGTTGCACACGAACCCGGATGATGACTTGCTTGCTTGATCGAGTTGATTCTCCAAGAACAACCTCTTTTCTCTCTTTCACTTGTGAATTTCGTGGCTAATGCAATTGTGTGATGAAAATCTGATTTTCATCTCTATTAGTGTATCATTATGCATCCCATTACACCCCTTTGTAACCTACAACATAATGGGCATAATAATGCACCATAATCATGCAAAGGGGTTACAAAGGAGGTGAAAGGTCATGCCACATACACATGCCACTATGCATTGTATGTGGTCCCACTTGCTTGTGTGGCATGCCATGTCACACTATGTGACATGCATCCATGCAAGCCATGCATCCCATGCATGTTAATTAATTCCACGTAAATATTGATTCTAAATCAATATATTTATCAAGCAACGTACATCATCTTTGAGTTCGTGTGTGACCCTGTAGGTATGATTTAATTTATCAATATTATATTGTTCCCAACAATTAATATTATCAAATAATCATTTAACATCCATAGACGACCTTATGACTTTATCGATTGCACACGTAGGATCGAAGGACATATCCCAACAATCTCCCACTTGGCCTTCAGAGCCAGTGTGCTGCCAACTTCCTGTTGTCACTTTATGTCTAAGTTTGAACTTGAGGCAAGACTCGAGTCATCCTCAATCGGTTCAAACCTTTCTTGGACTTTGAGACAGACTGTAAAACCAGATTTATCACTATGATACGAATCTGGACGTGGCCACGTATTTTCCACAGTCTCGACTCTCCAAGTGGCCGTTAAGACATGTATCCCATTATAAAATGGAGGACAATCCCATCTTGTCAATCCAAGCTCTCCCACTTGCTTCCTGATATACCCAATAACAAGTTTTATAACCTCCTTTTACGAAAGGCGTTTACTTGTATCAAAGTACACCATTTCACAATGGAATCACTCTGGACTACTCAGGTCAGAGGAAATTGCTCGACAGTCAATGAAATAGTATTATGACTCGAAATCTTAAATACTATTCCAGTCCGGTCTGTTCGATCATTAGCTCCCAGCTAATATCTATGTAATTGTACTTGATGTCCCACATCACTAGCCCATGAAGCGGCGCTATAGTACACATTACAAACTAGTTCATTGTATTATCGGTTTGTCCTTACTCGATTATACGAACCAGGAACAACTATATGATTCAAGTATATCAGTTCAACCATTGGGACTTCATTATGCGGTAAGTCGACCTCATAACCCAATTGATATCACTTAATCATTTGGACAATTCATATAAATTAAATCATATTTATATGAAGAAATATGTATTATACATATGAGTGAATGTTTACCAAATCTCCAAAAGTATCTAATACAGTAATAGAAATCACAACCCATCTCTAAGATGTCTGATCTCTATTGCAGTCGTGAAAGCCTCAAGCTTAAACTGCTGGAGAGGTTTAGAAAACGGGTTTGCAACCTTACCAAAAGTTGCAACTTTATTTTCTAGATGTCTCCACAAAACTATCTCCCATGTAATGTGGAACTTCCTAAGCAGCAGTTTTAGACTTGTGGTGCTTCCTAACTCATTGGCTTGCGCGATAACTCTACTATAAAGAGAGAGCTATCGGATGGGCTGAGCTAGTTACGCCACCTAGTTCATTCAAGAACTTTCAAATCCTAACTGCCAACATTACTGCATCCAATGCAATACTTTGCTCAGCTTCTGTAGTTTAATAAGCTATATTGCATTTCATGGAACTATTCCAGCAAATATCACCTCTAACCAGACAAAAGATATAACCAGATTAAAATCGGAAATTATCTTAGTCTGTTTTGAAGTTAGCATTCAAACAGCTTGTTAATATCAACTATTTTTTTTCTTCCAAAGACAACAAAATATTCTTTAGTCCATCTAAGGTACATAAGAATATTCTTGGCCGCAGTCTAATGCGCCTCACCTGGGTTTCCTTGAAACTGAATCGTCATGCTCAAAGCATACGATACGTCCAGTCGTGTACATATCATGGCGTACATTATAGACCCTATTGCCGAAGCATAAGGAATGTTTTACATCCTCTTTTGCTCATCAAGTACCGTAGGGCCTTGCATCTTGCTAAGTGATGTGCCATGACTCATTGGAATGAGACCCCTTTTGGCATCTTTCATTCTGAACTTATCAACCGCCTTATCAATATAGGTCACTTGACTAAGTTCAAACATCCTTTTCGATTTGTTCCGACAGATCTTGATGCCCAATATGTACTGTGCTTCTCCAAGATCCTTCATTAAAAAACATCTTCCAAGCCATTCTTTAACAGAATTAAGCATAGGAATATTGTTTCCAATAAGGAGTATGTCATCGACATACAACACAATGAATACAACGTAACTCCCACTGATCTTCTTGTAAAACAAAACTCTTTCGAGTTCCTCTGAAATCCAAATCCCGATATGGATTCATTGAACTGAAGATTCCAACTCCGAGATGCTTGCTTTAATCCATTAAGATCTATTAAGCTTGCATACTCTCTCAGCCTGATTAGGATCGATAAAACCCTCTGGTTGTGTCATAAACACATCCTCTTCTAGAATCCCATTCAAGAAGGCGGTTTTAACATCCATTTGCCATATCTCATAATCATAATGAGCAGCAATGGCTAAGAGAATCCGAATGGCTTTGATCATAGCAACTGGTGAAAAGCTTTCATCCTAATCCACTTTGTGAATTTGATTAAATCCTTTTGCCACCAACCTTGCTTTGAAAACACTAGGTTTTCCATCCATGTCTGTTTTTATCTTGTAAATCCATTTGCATCCAATGGGCCTAGCCCCTTTAAGCAAATCGACCAAGTTCCAAACTTGAATTTCAGACATCAATTCCATTTCGGATTTCATGGCACCCTGCCATTTCTCGGAATCTGGACTCGTCATAGCTTGGGTATAGGTCGAAGGTTCATTGCTTTCTAAAAGCATGATTTCATAGTTCTCGTTTGCCAGAATACCCAAGTATCTGTCAGGTTGAGTTCTAATCCTTTCGGACCTTCGAGGGTTAGGTGTGGTTTCCAAAACCACTGGAGTACTCTCGACCAAGTCTTGAGTATATCACTTTGTTCTACTTGAACCTCGTTCAAGACAACTGAGCTCCCACTGACTTTCTAGGAAAGATTACTCTTTTCAAGAAAATCACTATCTCGAGCAACAAAATATTGTTCTCAGATAGATCGTAGAATTTGTACCCTCGTGTTTCTTATGGATACCATAAAGAAACTTTTATCCCATTTGAGTTCAAGCTCTATAGAGATAAATCTCGTCAGAGAAGCTTTTAGAACCTCAAATTTTGATGAAAACAATTTAGGGACCCTCCCTTTCCATACCTAGTATGGTGTCTTATCAACAACTTTTGACAGCGTCTTATTCAGTGTATAAGTTGAAGCTAAGAATTGTGTGTTCCCAAAAGAGACCAGTAGTTCATTTAGACCTCTCATCGAATGGTCGAACTATATCTAATATAGTTTTTTTTCTCTTTTCCGAAACATAACCTTCATGTGCTTGTGAACTGATAGGTTCCACATACATCAGTATGGATCATCCCTAATTAATCACTCACATGTTCTCCTTTCTCCAAGAAAGATGACATTGTTATCTTTGTCCATCAAACATCATTTACATGTATCAAATGACTCCAAGTCAAATGATTCTAGAATGCCTTCTAAAAGAAGATTCGTTACATGTTTAGATTTTGATCCAATCAACAATGTTACAGTTATGTCTCATTGAGAATTATTCGATTCGGCCTTTGGTGTTAATGTTATATATGATTTGTTGAGTTTAAAGTATACATAAATAATGTAATAATCGTACCAAAACAAAGAATAGTTCACAATTAAAATAGTTATCAAACTATTTAAATAGTGAAAAACTAATCCATCAGTATCCAATACTGAACCAATATTCATTGTTTATTGAAGGTACGAAAAATACATAGTTATAATACTTAAAACAAAGCCCTAAGGCAAAACAATATCATATGATCATACGGCTAATGCAGTGACATTCGCTCCATTTATCGCCCATAGATCGACATCTCTATTCACCAAACTTATACTTCTATGTAGTTCCTTCACATGCAAATGTGAGAACCACATTTGGCATCCAATACCCAAGAAGTAGAATTTGTGAAGTTTAATGTCTATAACATTAATACCTGAAGATGAAGCAACCCCGTTCTTCACATCTTCATTGAACTTTGGGCAAATTCAATTATTCCCAATAATTGAGTCTCATTCAAATTTCCCATTCAAAATTATCTCAATATCAAAACGTGATAAATCGTAAGTGAAAAATCGAAGTTTTCTAACCAGCGATATTATCATGCAATTGAAGCCCTATCTCTCATAAAATATGAGGGAGCCAACCAGACAATCGATTCACGCCATCCAATGGCTCGAAAGTCTCTAATTTGTGTCATTGATGAACTTAAGTGTTTTGGATTAAATCACTCCCCGAGGTGTAAATAATCATAACCTTAGAATCCATCATATGAAAGACAAATTAGGCATTTGTTTTGAAATTGAATAAAATATGAACTTTTATATGTTTGCAAGTAGTGTCCAACACTTTTGCAAAGACGCATTGAGATTCCCTAGGAACCCTAGTAGCCTTCTTGCCCCTGCTCTTTTGAATACCCTATCCCATATCATAAGAATTTCCCTCTTAGGGTCCTTCTCTATCGCCGTCTCAGCAGCCTTGAGCATCCCGTGGAGCTCACGAAGCGATTTCTTCAAACCATTCATATGGAAAATTTAGCCTAAAGGCATTATAACCATCATGATATTGAAGTATGAAATCGGTTGCCAAATAATCATCATAGGAAAAATCTAGGCGGTCACTTGAAACAAATAATCCAATCATTTGTTGCACATGTGATTCCATAGATTTCCATTTTTCCAGCCTAGTTGAAGCGATGACCCTGGTCATACCGAACCGCTCAATCATAGTATGTTCCCCGAACATGCTATTGAGTTGTTCAATGATATCATAGGAATTGGTAATCTAACACATTCTCTTTGTATTCGTATTTGAGGACCATCCTCAAATTACGTTGTCAATCAAGAAAATTTGTGTTGTTCAATTTTTCACAATCAAGAATTGAACCAAACTTGAATTGAGTTGATATTTAACATGATAAACTACAAAAGAAAGATAACTAAAGTATGTAAACATCCACAAAGCGGTAAACAAATAAGGTTGTCTATCAAAATTACTTATTTGTTACATTTTGTTCAATCGATATCTAATATCGTTGTTCCCTTAAACAAAACAATCCCAAGACCCTCATCTTGCGAATCCTTAAGCCGACTGAGTCCGCACTTAAGAAACTCCAAGATAGGTAGACATCCCATGTCAATGACATCTAATGTCACTCTCGGTCGATGAGAGTCCCATTCTCATCTCATGTCTCGATAGCCACGCCTGCAGTAGATCTATCGATGAGAAAACCAAACTCACGTGTAAGGGTCTAACCCTTACTCCCACTTATCCCAAGATAACAAGTAGTACCACGCTGAGGCGGACCTACCAACTTATGATCGAGGGCTTTATGGGTGTGATGTTTTGGACAAGACATTATACTCATTATTTTGGGAATTTGCATGCATAGGTTCGTTTATATGTAAGTTGAAAATTTATAACATAAAACAACCTATAACTGGCAAAGCAAATAAATACGAAATCGAAAGGCCCCTAGAACCTCACAACTCTCAAACGAAAAATTAAAAGCAACAAAATAGGCCTTAAACATCTTCTGGACTGATCCTCGCCCTTCGTTTTAGTTCCGTGCCCTCTGAATTTGGTCAAATCTATTCCGTACCCATAAAACCACGAACGGCACCCGCCGTTTCACAATCAGCGGTCGCCGAACACCACCGGCGGTCGCCGTTTCCGAAACGGTGCCCGCCGAAAGGTCCGGGAACAATCTGCCAAGAAAAAGGCCTTTCGGCGGTCGTCGTTTCCAAAACGATTACTTACTTTTGTGACGAAGTGATTCGTTGATGTCGTTGAGGTGGTGTTGAGTCGATTGAACCACCTCAAATGGATCAACCTCTTGAAGCTCTCTTTGTGAATGACCTCGTCACTCCTCTTGTCTAGATCGCCCGGATGTTGAAGCCGCACAAATGGCCCGGCCTCTACGTGTTGCACACGAACCCGGATGATGACTTTCTTGCTTGATCGAGTTGATTCTCCAAGAACAACCTCTTTTCTCTCTTTCACTTGTGAATTTCGTGGCTAATGCAATTGTGTGATGAAAATCTGATTTTCATCTCTATTAGTGTATCATTATGCATCCCATTACACCCCTTTGTAACCTACAACATAATGGGCATAATAATGCACCATAATCATGCAAAGGGGTTACAAAGGAGGTGAAAGGTCATGCCACATACACATGCCACTATGCATTGTATGTGGTCCTACTTGCTTGTGTGGCATGCCATGTCACACTATGTGACATGCATCCATGCAAGCCATGCATCCCATGCATGTTAATTAATTCCACGTAAATATTGATTCTAAATCAATATATTTATCAAGCAACGTACATCATCTTTGAGTTCGTGTGTGACCCTGTAGGTATGATTTAATTGATCAATATTATATTGTTCCCAACAATTAATATTATCAAATAATCATTTAACATCCATAGACGACCTTATGAATTTATCGATTGCACACGTAGGATCGAAGGACATATCCCAACAAAGGATTGTTCCCAATTCGTATCGGTCAAAATAAACACTCCTACTCTCACCACATTCCATTACCATGGAAAGATGAGCAAGTTCGAGTTCGAGAGCGATTTGTTCCGGTTATCCGATTTGGTGCTCGATATCCCACATCCACGGAGTTTCCAAGTCTTTTCCGGTCGAAATGCGATGATGTATAGCATCGCTAATGTCCAAATCCTCACGGTCACGAGCATTTTTCTAGAGGTATACATTTTTATTTTTATTTTCTTGATTTATGATCGATCACGTATGTTTTAATTTAATTTTGTACTTTGAATTTATATTATAGGGGCTTTGTCCAAGATTTGAAGGCAATGAATACAAAGAGATGGGAACTTTTCTTTGGAGATTAAAAGAATTCCATCTCATTGTGTCACCGGAAAATTTTATAAACCCCTATGATGTTATAGTATTTCTTAAAAAATGTCCACACATTGAGAATTTTTTCATGATGTAAGTTTAATTTTTCATTTAATATTTATTTATTATTCGTTTTCAATATTTTGTAATTAATGTTTTTTTTTTTTCAGATTGGAAAAATTGCTTAATTTCCAATGTACTCTATGTTAAGAATATAAATATAATCAAATCATATTGATTTGATTATAAGAATAAAATATATTTTTTGTATTTAGTTTAGTATATCTTATTTGATTTTCGTATATTCTTCCCTTAATTATGGGATGGGATTCAGTTGTAACTATAAATATGAATATTAACATACTCACCAATTCATCGGTGATTTAATAATCATTCTCTCATGGTATCAGAGCACCGGTCCTAAACCTGGTTCTAAACCTAGTTTAGTTTTCTTTCTTCCTCCCACTTTTCTCACGTCGAACTAGTCTCCTCCGTCGTGTTTGTCAAAGTTGGGCCAATAACACCTTAAAAGGCCTTGTTAAGGTATTAAGGTTGTCCAACATATATGTGAGCCCAGGGTTCTTAATCCAATCGATGTGGGATATCTAACACTCCCCCTCACGAGTAGGCCGGAAATTTCATCGGCTCTACTCGTGGATTAAGGCCATCTTAGTGGCGAGCCGGAAATTCCATCGGCTGGGGGACCCACATCGTATTGGGCCCGCTCTGATACCATGTCAAAGTTGGGCCAATAACACCTTAAAAGGCCTTGTTAAGGTATTAAGGTTGTCCAACATATATGTGAGCCCAGGGTTCTTAATCCAATCGATGTGGGATATCTAACAGTGTTCTTTATTTGTACGTCGGACTGGTATCCTCCGTCGTACCGTCGATCTGCCACAGCCACAACCTTCACGCCGGACTGATCTCCTCCGTCGTGCGTCGTGCCGCAACATCCTCCTGCCTCCTCCTTCCGTAGCACCAGAGCAGCCTCTTCCCTCCTCCTGCCGCACTGCCAATGCATCCTCCTGCCGTGCGTGTCGTGCCGCAGCCGCCGCCAACTCCTTACCAAGCTTCGCGTTTGTCTTCAACCCACGCATCGCTTGAGGGGGAGTGTTAAGGAAATAAATATAATCAAATCATATTGATTTGATTATAAGAATAAAATATATCTTTTGTATTTAGTTTAGTATATCTTATTTGATTTTCGTATATTCTTCCCTTAATTATGGGATGGGATTCAGTTGTAACTATAAATATGAGTATTAACATACTCACTAATTCATCGGTAATTTAATAATCATTCTCTCACTCTGAGAAAACTTATTTGAGTGAAGATGAAAAAATATGGTCATTCCTCAAATGCGTCAAAGTGAAGGGTTTCACAATGTCGGAGCTTCCCTTGGCGATGGTGCGATATTTTCTCAGGAATTCGATACGTTTACAGTGTCTAATTCTCGTGAAAGCCAAAAGGTTCGATTTTGTGGAGATCCTCACCTCAATGCACATCTGTGGTGGAATATCGTCGAATGCAAGGATCGAAATTTATGAACATAATAAAGATCTTAGCACAACGATGCCAACACATTTGAAGAGTACTTGAAGGATTTTTATTTTCAGACATTTTTTGAGAGAGAAATAATGTACATTTTTGTAATTGTTGCTGAGAATACTTGTGTTTCGACTTTTAAAGTTTTAGTTTATGTAGTACTTCAAATATAAAGATATATTGTACTAGTATTTTGTAACCTAACTTTTATCATAATAAAATTTTGATCCTTCTTCATTAATAATTTTTTTCCGCCTTTTGTTTACTTCTCCACACCATTGAAGAATGAAAACTTGTTTCTGATCTTGATCAAGTTCTCAACATGGTATCAGATCGGAGCGATTCCACGATCAATGAATATATATTTTTCTTTTGCTTATTGTTTCATTTGCATCGCCAACAAAAATCGGAGCGATTCCACGATCAATGAATATATATTTTTCATTTGCTTATTGTTTCATTTGCATCGCCAACAAAATTCAATTTATTGACTTATTTAATAAAATTTGTATTTTTTATCAGTATACTTTCCTTTTATTTTAGAGACAAAAATCAAGTCAATTTATAATAAAACATATCGATAAAAAGAATTATATTAACAATATGTATATTTTTCATATTAACGATTCAACAAAAATAATTTAATTTCTCGTTGAAAAAAATCTAGACCTAATTCATCGTTGGGTCGGGATATTTCTCGATGGATTTCTTTTATAACTGAGTTTATTTATACCCCAAAAATACTAAACTCACTCTTTAACATCCAATTTTTGATAATATAAACTAAAGAGGAATTTTCATAATTTTAAAAATAAATATTAAAACACTTTATATAAACAAAAGTCAAATACCTTTTCCATAAACATAAAATCATCCTCATTAGTAAAAATAAAATACTTTTATGTAATATTTTTCAAAAGCGGAAAACGTAATAAAATAAAATCTATAAAATAAACATTTGTACTATTATCACTGACACCATCCTCCGCATCGCTCCGAATTTGCTTGATCTGAAAAGATGGGGTTTTAAAAAGGGGTGAGTTATCAACAACTCAGTAGGGATAACTGTTCATATAACTATATGATACAGTGTTCACCGGATGATTCATAACTTAGACCATCTTGAACTTGATAGACGGTGGGATAAACCCAAGGACATGAATTTTCCGAACGATTAAACGTTCCCATCACATGACTTGCTTGATTTAGTACCGTGAACACGTTACTCATCTACGTGAACACGACCATGAATTTCGTCGCGCAACTAATATGTGCACATAATATGAATAGATCGTACATCACAAACCACCACACAGTTTATCCACGTACCATATATATTATGAACTGTATTTAAAAAGGTTTTGGAATATCTCTACCTTGACAATGCAGACTCTTAAAGAAACCATGCTTCAATGTATGCTAATGCAATCCTAATCCTCGGTAATCCGTAAATCCTAATTATAATATTGATATGGTATTAATACATATAAATATAAATATACATATACATATATACTGTAATATTTATAAATAAATAATGTAAGAGGAATTAGGCTTATATATATGCTAACCTTGTGAATTAATTAGTTGGGCTTGACACAAATACCAGGCTGAAGGAAGAAACGAAACAGGCTCAGTTTATTTACACCTCCGTTATTACTATCCACACCCCTCTTCATTTTTTTATTTTCAAATAATATTGTACAAAGACTACCATACCCTTCTCCTAAATTAAATATATTTAATTATTAATTATTAAACTCCTTCATTTTTCAGATTCGAAAGCTTTCTCGAAGAATGACCATCGTTTTTGTCTTTCCGGAGCTAGAAGCGCTGTTGCGAGGTTCTGAGAATCGTCACCCAACCATACTCGACTGCTGGAGAAGTCGAAGGTTGATCCTCGCCTAAGGTTCCGGAACTATCGCCGCCCCTCCTCGGTGTTTGTGCCGCCCCGATGTGCAGCCAGAGGCACCACTTCGTCGCGCTTTCGTCTTACGTAGACCGTCGATCCTCACAAAATCCCTGCCATCGAGTTAAAGGCTAAAGGACCTCTCTACAGCCTATCTTTGGGACGATGGGGATGAGTTTCACTTTCATCGGTGCTTGAATTTATTTTTCACAGGTAATATATATGATTTCAATTTTGGCTTTCTAATTCTAAATCTGTGTGAATGATTGAAAATAAAAATTGTGATTTTTGAAATATTAATAAAAGATGTTACTTTAGCTTTCGCAATCCCCATAGCTACCTCCTCAGGTTTCGACATGACGGAGACCATGTCACGAACGGGCCGGCGATTGTTCATCATGTGGGTGAGCAGCAGATAAATAAGTATTTTTCATGGAAAGGGGTAAAATTGTCATTATATTAGGGGTGTAATAATCAAATTAAAAAATTTAAGGTGGTGAATTAATCATGGGGGTGTGTATAGTACAGTAACGTTTGAGGTGTAAATAAACAGAGCCAACGAGATATGCTTATAGTTAGGGCTGGGCATGAGACGGGATGGGTCGGGATTGAGCGAATCCCGTCCCGTCCCGAAAATAAATTATCGGGACAGGACGGGAAGGGATGTGCGTTTTATAAACTCGTCCCGCACGTCCCGATCCCATTTGGGTTCGAGACGGGATCGGGATGTCCCGTAATTCTATAAAGAAAAATAAAAAAACATAACAGGTGATACAAAACAAGATCACAAGCATTCTCATTTAACAAGGGTCAACAAAAATAGACATTCCCATTCGCAATAAGTTTTAACAAAACTAGACATTCCCCTTCTCAAAATTTTTTAAGTACTCAAAAACATAAACTTGAAACTAAAGAGCTAAAAACGTGATATGTGCATTCATTAACTACTAGCCATGTACAACATCATTGCTCTTCCTAAGCTTCTGCTCTTTTCCTACTATTTTCCTAAGCTTCTGCTCTTTTCCTACGTTATTGCTCTTGGAGGCAGAGGAGGGCATGCATTGCCTCTACTTGTTGCTGAGTTCTCATGTTCTGCAATTACACAAGTAAAATAGTTAGTTAAGCCGCATTAGAAACCCGTTCTCAAAGGCTTGAAAGCTGAAAATATATACCAAGTTCAATATGTTTGAGTAGTATACTTAATGTCTAGATTTAAGTGTTCTGAACTCCATGTGCACTTTCATTTATCTATTAATAAATAAAAATTCATTTGCTTTTAATTATTGTTAATTAAATTTATGCAAATTATAGTCCTAGATTCTATACGTTGTAGTTAGTATGGTGTGCGACGTCACACGGAAGATCATACTATTGGTTACTCGTATTTTATCGAACAGTTGCTCAGGACATAGATGGACACGGACCAATCCATCGGTATAGTCGTTCTATGAGAGAGAAAATAATTTGTCTTAATTATTTTATCACACTTGTACACTTGGTGTATTGGGCGGATCGCTTGAGATTTATCAATTAGGATTGCCTTTGATAATTGATTTAAATCTCAGTGTATTTTATTTTTAATCCCCGATACGTTGCGGGTGTGTATATTTAATATAAGTGACTTTGATTTTCCAAATGAATTGACCGATTTGAATATTGGGTTAATTACCGGTAAAGTTGGGTCACTATATTTTATATATGACATGCCGTGAATTCTTGACGGGAAAGTGTATCCCGATAAGGGTTGATAATATCCCCGAGATGAGCTCATAAGGAATTATTATGTAAACCTCGCGAGTGGATTTGTTTCCGCATAATAATAAAGTTGAGTGGTACTATTCTCGGATAAAAGAGATGAATAAATTTATTAAGCAATAAATAAATTTTATTCATGGATATTTATATCTTAAATACACGGAATAAATAATACTACCGGAGAAATATTATTTGATATAATATGGTTTAATATTGGGAGTGCAATTAATTTTATATAGTGGAAAATAAAATTAATTAATATTAATGGGATTAATAGATTTGGGCTTGGGCTCAATTTAATCATTAATATTGGAAGCTCAATATTCCACCTCCTTTAGATCCCCTACGTAGCCTATAAAAGCACTACATGGCCTTCATAAATCATAAGACAAGAATATCACACTTGATATTCTAGAGAGTTGAAGGAGATCCATAGAGTTCGGAGGATCGTCGCCCACCCGACGTTCGAACGAGTGCAAGGAATACGTGGGAAGATCCAAAGGTCATCGATTGATCTCGTTTCTCCGAACAACGAATCGAAGGTATAAAATCCTAAACACCCTTGATGATTTTATTCGATTTATTTATTGAAAATACCGTAGAACAAAGATCCAAGGATCAAACCCCGGAATAAACGGACGATCACGCGGTGGTGGTGAAACCACCGGACCGCGGAGGACCGCCCGCCTAGGGTTTCGGCACACGAGGAGGATCGACCCCGGCTAGGAGCCAGGGTAGCGATCGATCACCCCGATCGATCGCTGAAGCGCGGGCTGGCGCCGCGCTCCACCCCACCGCGGCGGTGGGGGCCTTCAAGTGGCGGTGAGTCGCCGGACTCGCCGCGGGGGCTGCATGGGCAGCCCCAGCCGATCGATCGCTACATGCGATCGATCCCATCGATCGCGCGAGCCCCGCGTGCGGGGGCTCGGGCTGGGCGTGCGCGCGGCTTCGGCCGTGTTGTGCGTTCGGTCCCTGCTCCGGCTCGTACGTGGTGTTCGTGTCATCTCCGGCGAAGGTTTTTGATCGGGTTATTGTTTCCACAAATTTTAATAGTCCGGGATATCGAATTCCAACACAATAGATTCATAAAAATCATAATTTTCAACAGTGCAATCTTCTACAAACTCTCCAATATCATCACCTAGCAACCTATTTTGTGTGCAAATCAAGCCCTCGATTGTTTTAGGAGTCAATGAGCTCCTAAAATAATCAATTAATCGACCCCCTGTGGAAAAGCTAGATTCTGATGCCACAATGGATACTTGAATTGAAAGAACATCCCTAGCTATAGCTGCCAAAAAAGGATACTTGCATCCATTGAGCTTCCACCATAACAATATATCAAAATTATCATCATCAATGAGCACCAACGGAGCTTCCAAATACTGGTCGATTTCATGTTTTGCCACTGCCTCTTCACTTTCTTGAACAACACTCCTCCAATTACTAATCAAATTGTTTCTTCTACTATTTGTGCTTCTACTGCTAACACTGCCACTTGAAGAACTAGGAAATTGCTTCTGTAAGCGCCTTCCTCCATCTACCACAACCACATACTAAGAAAAAAAATGTTAACATTAGTATACACAAAAAACAATGCGTATCCTAATGTCTTAATTCACATATACTATATTAAAAAATAAAAAAATAATAATAAACTTAACTTTGATTCTTATTTATTACCTCGTTATAAAGAGAATACATTAGATTTTTGATCTCTTTGGTCCTCATCTGCTCCTCCTCGTCTGAATAACCTTCTTGGTTAAAAGTGCAAGTCACATTTTTCAGTTTAAACCGTGCATCCAGTACCAATGCAATGATAATCATGTGTGTTAGCTTTTAGGATCGTAACCTGGCTCTAATACTGCTGGAAATCGATATCCCGGAATTAATAAATTTAAATAAATAAATTATCTAATTAATTCCGACCGAAATCCTTCGAATATCCGGATTGTCTAAATTGCGGAACCGACAACCCAATCGAAATCCCGATCGCCGGAGTTCACGCGAGCACGCCACGCGGACCGGGGCTCAACCAAACACACGACATACCCGAAGGCATGTCGCGGCCAGCCGAGCCCCCGCCAGGGCTCGCGATCGCACAACGCGATCGCCGGGGTTGCGCACGGCAACCCCACGGCGAGTCCGGCGACTCGCCGTTCGCGGAGGAGGGGCTGCTCGCCGGGCAAGCAGCGGCGGCACCAGCCCGCCGTCCCAGCGATCGAGCCCGCGCTCGATCGCACCCCCGGCGTCCAGCCGGGGTCCTCGTGCGTGCGTCCCCGGCGTCCAGCCGGGGCGCTTTGTGGTTCGATCCCCACGGGGATCCACGAGCTGCCGCGGTCCGGTGGTTCGACCACCACCGCTCGGCTCGTCCCTTGTTACCAGGGTTCGTCCTAGGATCTTGGTTCACGGTATTTTCACGAT
Source organism: Euphrasia confusa (assembly GCA_954870475.1). Lineage (NCBI taxonomy): Eukaryota > Viridiplantae > Streptophyta > Magnoliopsida > Lamiales > Orobanchaceae > Euphrasia > Euphrasia confusa. The sequence continues at coordinate 26,507,074 of OX940964.1, forward strand.
AAATAAACGATAAAATCATAAAGAGGGTTTTACGATTTACCTCGTTCTCGTTGTTTGGAAAAACGAAGAACTCAATTTGACGACCTTGAGATCTTCCGACGTATTCCTTGCACTAGCTCGGACGTCGTGTGGGCGACGATCTACCGAACTCCATGGATCTTCCTCTCTACTTTCTCTCTCTAGAATTGTGATCTTCTTGTTATGAGATATATGAGAATAGAGAAGACCATGTAGTGCTTTCATAGGCTACGTAGGGGATCTTAAGGAGGTGGAATATTGGGCTTCCAATAATAGTGATTAAATTGAGCCCAAGCCCAAATCTATTAATCCTTACTATTATTAATTAATTCTATTTTCCACTATATAAAATTAATTGCACTCCCAATATTAAACCATATTATATCAAATAATATTTCTCCGGTAGTATTATTTATTCCGTGTATTTAAGATATAAATATCCATGAATAAAATTAATTTATTGCTAATTAATTTATTCATCTCTTATATCCGAGACTAGTACCATTCAACCTTAATTATTATGCGGAACGAATCCACCTGCAGGGTTTACATAATAATTCCTTATGAACTCATCTCGGGGATATTAACAAGTCTCAGAGTATTTTATTCTTAATCCCCGATACTATTGCGGGTGTGTATATTTAATATAAGTGACTTTGATTTACCAAAGGAATTAACCGATTTAATTATTGGGTTAATTACCGGTTAAGTTGGGTCACTATATTTTATATATGGCATGCCGTGAATACTTGACGGGAAAGTGTATCCCGTAAGGGTTGATAATATCCCCGAGATGAGTTCATAAGGAATTATTATGTAAACCCTGCAGGTGGATTCGTTCCGCATAATAATTAATGTTGAATGGTACTAGTCTTGGATATAAGAGATGAATAAATTAATTAGTAATAAATTAATTTTATTCATGGATATTTATATCTTAAATACACGGAATAAATAATACTACCGGAGAAATATTATTTGATATAATATGGTTTAATATTGGGAGTGCAATTAATTTTATATAGTGGAAAATAGAATTAATTAATAATAGTAAGGATTAATAGATTTGGGCTTGGACTCAATTTAATCACTATTATTGGAAGCCCAATATTCCACCTCCTTAAGATCCCCTACGTAGCCTATAAAAGCACTACATGGTCTTCTCTATTCACATAACTTGAAGATCACAATTCAAGAGAGAGAAAGTAGAGAAGGAGATCCATAGAGTTCGGAGGATCGTCGCCCACCCGACGTTCGAACGAGTGCAAAGAATACGTGGGAAGGTCTCAAGGTCTTCAATAAGATCTCGTTTCTCCGCACAACGAATCGAAAGGTGAATTAAATATTTCCGCTATTTAATTCATGTTTATTGAAATATTATCGAAAAACAAGATCCGATAAACGGGGATCCAAACCGGGACGAGTCGGGAGGTGGCGATCGAGGATCGCCGGACCACCGGCGACTCAAGACCCGGCTGGACGGATCACCGGGAGGAAACCCTCGGCTGGGCGGCGGCTTGTCGCACGCGGTTGGAGCGATCGTGGGTCGCGGCTTCGCCGTGGCTAGGGCTCGATCGGCTGCTCCTCCGCGACGAATCCGGGCTGTTCGGTCGTGGTTTCCGGGACGTCGATCGGAGTCGGTTTTACGACGACTCCGGGTGATCGATTTCCAACAATTGGTATCAGAGCGAGGTTACGTTTTTCGTTAATTGTTTCGATAATCGATTCTCGATGTTTATGGCCATAGATTAATTTAAATTGTTAAATTATTGTGCTATATATATTTTTCTACGTCTATGTTTTCTCTCTTGTATGAATTTTGTTGAACGAAAAAATTAATTATTAAAATCGAGGGTTTTTCGGAATATCGAACCTTGTCGATCGACCGTGGGCTCGGGTGAGGGCTGTGTGTGTTGTTGGACGTGAGCAGGGGCATGGCTGGGCGCGCCGGCGTGTGCCACCAGTGGTGGTGGTTCGCCGGCAGCCGGAGGTTGTGCTCGGCAGTCATGTTGGCGGCGATTATGCACGCGGCTTCGAATTCGAGCTCGGACGGATCGCGGGCTGTACCTGTGCGGGCTGCTGCTGGAGCGAAGTCGATAGCGGGACGTCGAGGGCGTCGTAGGCTGCTCCGGCGAAGGTCCGCGCGATCGATCGGTCGACCGCGGCGATGAACCCGACTGCTTTGGCTGCTATCGGAGCAGCGGCAAGGTAGCTGGTCGCACAGGCTGGGATGTTGGCGGAGATCGACGGCTTGATTCACCAAGGGTGGTGGTCGCCGGATGTTGATCGCTGACAAGCCTCCCGTAGCTGCTGTGCGGGCTGTTGTGCGTGCTATGCGGGCTGTGCGGGCTGCTGTGCGGGCTGAATGAATTTAATTCACTATTAAAGACGCATGGTTGCTAATGTTGCATGGGCTCGTTTAGACGAAGTGGTCATGCATCATAGATTAATTTGTTCCATGCATTGCATGCATGAGGTAATTAATTGATAGCCATGGTTTCGATTGGTCCATCTTTGGGTTCGATTGGGATGACCGGAATTCTTTTCGTTTCTCCCGGTAAATCCGATCTTTCCGGAAATAATTTAATCTTTCTAATTTTATTTAATTTAATTTTGGAATTAATTCAAATTCTATTTGGATTAGATTTCTTAATTATGGAATTAAATAATAGAATTAGATGGAGATTTAAATTAGGAAAGAAAATCCTAGTTTCTCTAGATATCCTATACCTACTTGGATTAGAAGTCTTAAGAAGAATCAAAATTCGTTTTTTATTAGGATTCTTGAGATCTGATTTAAATAGGATTGAGAAATTATTAAAGTATTGATTTTATTTAATTTAAGTATTTTATTTAAAATCATTAGATTAATTCAAAATTTATTTTGAATTGGAAAATCTTGGATTTTATTTAGAATAGAATTAAATATGGAAATCAATGGATTTTAATAATATTTATTTTATTTAATTTAAGTATTTTATTTAAAATCATTAGATTAATTCAAAATTTATTTTGAATTGGAAAATTTTGGATTTTATTTAGAATAGAACTAAATATGGAAATCAATGGATTTTAATAATATTGATTTTATTTAATTTAAGTATTTTATTTAAAATCATTAGATTAATTCAAAATTTATTTTGAATTGGAAAATCTTGGATTTTATATAAAATAGAATTAAATATGGAAATCAATGGAATTGATTTTATTTAATTGGAGTATTTTATTTAAAATCATTAGATTGATTGAAATTTTTTTGAATTGAAATCTTGGATTTTATTTAAAATTAAATTAAATATGAAAATCAAAGAATTTTTCAGTCACTCGGCAAAGTATTCAAGACGTAGAATAAAGACTCAAGACAAGCATGCGGGAATTCATCAAGGTACGAATAGTCGAGAAATAATTTTACTTGAGCAATTATTTGATTATTTGTGTACGTACTTGCATGAAATGTATGTTTGTTATTATGCTTATGTGTATTTAATTATGCATTAGATAGCGTATCCCTTTGTTATAAAAAGCTAAGTGGGAGAGGGATTGGAAACAATGCCATGGTCTCCATTGCTGTTCTCTTGGTGACTTTTATGGACTTTTGAAGTTCGTATAAATAAGCCATTGGAGGAGAATTCTTGTAATTCCTCTTACGAGAAACATTGATTAAGTTTATCAAACAATGCCTAATTTGTCTTTCTGAAACTGATTTCAAGTCGACTCATTCTCACCCCGGGGAGTGGAATGGAGCCAAAGCCACTTGGTCATGTGGATGACACAAATTAGAGACTTTCGTGTCATTTGATGACTAAATCGATTGTCTGCTCGGCTCCCTCATTTTATGAGAGATAGGGTCGTTCGCATGGTGAATCACTGGTAAGAAACTTCGAGTTTCACTTATGATTCTCCGCGTCCTGATTTACGAAAATCGAATGGATCTTGTAATTGGGAGTCAATTATAAAAGTCTCTTGGTGTAGTAAACGTCCACACCACGTGACTTGCTATACTAACGGATTTTGGATTAATTGATGTAGACAATTATAAGAAATTGTGAAGAGTTGTGAAGTTGTCGTAAACGTCCACACCACGTGGCTTGCGGTGATGTAGCAATTCCTAACGATTTACTTTAGTGCTGAGTAATGGTTTACACTTAGATACGCATTATAGTATTCCTCCCCACGAGGTTACGCTATAAGTGATGTATGACCGAAGCAAATCTAATTGCTAAATCATTTGGGTAGGTAAACGTCCACACCACGTGGCTTGCCATATCTGATGGGATTTTAGATGTGATTAGTGATTTAATGATATTATTTGAGGGAGATAATATCGGAGATTAAATCGATTGGTTGTTGTTATATGTGCTCATAGATTAGGAAATGGCCTTGAACCCACTTTCTGTGATACGTAAGGATTTTTAAACTCACTGGTCCCTAAATGTAATGATTGGAATAGAGATCTAGACATTACCCAAACTGTTAAAGAGTGCAAGGTTGTACTCGGTGAGCTTTGTCCTCCCGAGCCTATTGACATAGGCGGCTAGACAAGAAGCGATGAGGATACTCATAAAGGCCACTCAATTCGAGGAAACGCTTAAACACGTTTTTGAGATGATTGACCTTTTAGACGAGTTGAGACGGAAATCGCAAGCTCTTGTAGCCAATGCCAAAGGTTTCGAACCTAAAGGCAAAATCGGGGAAAAGGAAAAGCAAGCAAAGAAACCCAGTGGTCCTAAGCTACTTGGACCACGAGATGGGACGAGAAAGCCATGAGGCAAATGTTCTCGATGCAAACAGTCTGGGTACCGGAAGTCTGATTATCCTCTCAAAGAAAGTACGAAATTTTCTTTAGTCGTGAAACATAGTCAGTGGTATTATCTACCGGAACCTGGTGTGTAGATATGGAACCACTGACGATATGTGCATTTTAAATGCAAGGGTTCCAGGAAACCCGACGACTTAGAAAAGAAGAAATCGTAGTCTACATGGGCAATGCTGTGGAGGAGGCAGCAGTTGCAGTGGAGGACATTTTATAGGATTTCATTTTAAGTTATTGCTTTTATGTACCTTTCATATTAGAAAGAACTTTGTTCTGGATTTCTAATGAATGGATATTTTATTTCTTTTAATCATTTGATGGTTATAAGAAGAAATAATGATATTATCTATTTTGGTACATTAGCTAGCAATATATAAATGATGAATCCTGAGTCCACCACGATGCAACGAACCGTTATATATAACTCGTTTTACTAATAAGAGATTTCTTTATTAAATCATTTATACTTGTGGATTCTTATGCTAAGTCATATTTGATACGACTAAGCAATCCTTTATGGATATAAGATATAAGATCCGGACAAGTATAAGAATTGATTGACTCTGATATATGCAGACCTATGTCTACTCAGACAATAAGGTACGAGTACTTCATTTAATGATTACTCGAGAAATGGATTAGAATACCTGATCTGCCACAAAAGCAAGTGTTTTGACAAGTCAATGGACACTAAGCAATTGTGGAGAACCATCAAGGTATATCCATTTGTGGCCTGTGTTAGGATTCGATGTCCCGGGCTATCAAAAATTATGCGGAACCGATAACCCGACCGAAACCCTATCGCCGGAAACCACGAACGTGAACCACCGCACGACCCGAGGCTCGATCGAGCACCGCACGGGCGAACCCGCGCGCCCAGTCGAGCCTCCGCACGGGGCTCGCGATCGCTCTCGTAGCGATCGCTGGGATCGCTCGTAGCGATCCCCGGGGCTGCTTGCAGCAGCCCCGCAGCGAGTCGTTGACTCGCTGCTCGCATGGGGTTAGCCCCGTGCGCCTCTGCTACGGGAACTCCCGTAGCGCGCACGAGGCAGCTGCGGGTCAGCCCCGCAGCGACCCGCGATCGAGCTCACGGGCTCGATCGCCCCTCGGCTTCGGCCGAGGGCTTTGCGTCCAACGCGCCGCCGGCGATGGCGGCTGGGATCCGCCGTGGCACCAGCCCACGGCATCCCGGACGATCGACCCTAGGTCGATTGTGTGCCCCTTCGCCGCGCGTTGCGGCGGTCCGAACCCTAGGGTTCGACCGCCCCTCGATCCTCGTCGGGGATCTCGAATCCCCGTCCCCGAGGTTCGTCGTTTACCCGGATCGTCTTGTTCATGTATACATCACGATTAAACGAACATATAATCATAGAGGGGGTTTATGATTATGTACCTCGATTCGTTGTACGGAGAAACGAAATCAAACATTGATGACCTTGCGATCTTCCTACGTATTCCTTGCACCTCGTCCGAACGTCGTGTGGGCGACGATCTATCGAACTCCTATGGATCTCCTTCAACTCTCTAGAATATCAAGTATGATAATCTTTTCTTATGATTTATGAAGGCCATGTAGTGCTTTTATAGGCTACGTAGGGGATCTAAAGGAGGTGGAATATTGGGCTTCCAATATTGAAGATTAAATTGAGCCCAATGCTCAAGTCCATTAATCCTTATCAATATTAATTAATTTATTTTCCACTATATAAATTAATTGCACTCCCAATATTAAACCATATTATATCAAATAATATTTCTCCGGTAGTATTATTTATTCCGTGTATTTAAGATTTAAATATCCATGAATAAATTTATTTATTGCTCAATAAATTATCATCTCTTATATCCGAGACTAGTACCATTCAACCTTAATTATTGTGCGGAACAAATCCACTCATGAGGTTTACACAATAATTCCTTATGAACTCATCTCGGGGATATTATCAACCCTTCCGGGATACACTTTCCCGTCAAGTATTCACGGCATGTCATATATAAAATATAGCGACCCAATTTTACCGGTAATTAACCCAATAATTAAATCGGTTAATTCCTTTGGAAAATCAAAGTCTCTAATATTAAATATATACACCCGCAATAGTATCGGGGATTAAGAATAAAATACTCTGAGATTTAAATTGATTATCCAAGGCAATCCTAATCAATAAATCTCAAGCGATCCGCCCAATACACCAAGTGTACAAGTGTGATAAAATAATTAAGATAAATTATTTTCTCTCTCACACAACGACTATACCGATGGATTGGTCCGTGTCCATCTAGGTCGTGAGCATCTGTTCGATTAAATACGAGTGACCGATAGTATGATCTTCTGTGTGCCCATGCACACCATACTAACTACAACGTATGAAATCCAGGACTATATTTTGCATAATTTAATTAATAATAATTAAATGCAAATAATTGTTTATTAATTAAATAGGTTAAATGCTATGACTGGAAGTTTACCGATACTTAAATCTAGACATTAAGTACACAACTCCAACAATCTCCCACTTGTACTAAGGTCTAGTCATTTCCTCCAAACTCCCGACTCCCATACTCATCACGTGCTTAAGTTATACTTCCCAGAAGTATTATGTGAATGAGCAATCTAGGTTGCCGCTCTGAAGTTATCTTGGTGACTACTACGTCGTCTCCCTAGACGATGACTCGAATCAGGTGGTACTTGCTCTATGTGTTATCATCGCCTTTTGAACTTATGACTTCTTCCAGTTTACCATGCACCGCTATATACATAGCCTTTGGTGAACCAAGAATCATATCCAAGTTCAGAGGTCATCCCGGAACCTAACAAAAAACTTCCGCTGCCTCTGAGGCTGCTGTTCGGTTTTAGAGAGTCCGAGAAGCATCCTGCTTATCACTCTTTCATCTTTAGGCTCCACCTCTTTTTTAAAAGTGAACACATAGCCTGATATCGACTTACACTGGTCTTTCTCTGATTTTGGATCTGAGAAACTGTAATCCAAGAAGATTTCGTCTTGCTCCGTAAGCCAGTACTTTTGAAAGTACTCTTACAGCATTCGAACATCCCTTATCCAGATTACTTTGATATCCTCCCACTATGCTAACCGCATAGTTGATATCAGGTTCTTGTTTTACAACACTGCATTTACAAGGCTCTCCACACTAGAAGTGTAGGAAACTGCTTTGTCTATATCTATCTCCTTTATGTGTTCAAAACACATACCTTTAGATAGATGCATTCTGTTCCCGAAAGGCAATAACCTTTCTCAGAATTATGCATGTTTTAAAACAAACCATAATCGTATAAGATATCTTAAGAGAAGTACAAATGTTCTTGTCTAGAGATCGAAGGATTCTAAGAACATGGTCTAACTTACTCTTAATCTTATATCTCGATTCATTTAGACAACCTTTATTTTATGTCTGACAACACTTTTACATTGTTGCCAATGATGAAGTGTTATCTACATAAAATTCCGAGAAACACCACCTTGTTTCCATTACGTCTCTAACACACCTTTCTTTGTCTTATGCACTTTGATGAATCCATCTCATGGACTATCTCATCAGTTCGCAAGTTCCACAATTTACAGCTTTGTGATAATCCATAAATGGATTCACTAAGCTTGTACTTCTAAATGATCTCGCCTCTTAACAATAATACTTATTGCTATCCAAGTAGGCACATTTAGATTAGTACTGCCTCCTATGCAGAGCTAAGGATCGATTTCATGTCTACTAGATCCAGAGTTCAAAACTCTTCCAGTCTTATGAACATCTCTGGTTGCTTAAAAACCTCCCACTGCAATGGCGTTCTGGTGTATAACAGTAATAACATTAGGTGCAGTTAGTGGTGTACTACCACTCGGTTAGGCTGGTTCTCAGTCTTTCCTTTTCCTCATTTTCAAGTACCTTGTCAGTTAGGGCATTGTAGTTCATCTAATAGTCTTCCTCTAAGAACCGGGTGAGGACACCCCTCTGGTTCATATTACTATTGAACATACAATTACTTGTTCTCCTAGGATATTCTACAACCACATTAAATGTGTCGTTGTATCCAGAAATATCCATAGAACATAGTTAGCTCCGAACAAACTTGTCTTTTTACTATTAGAATTCCATTTCTGACACACCATGTCTACACTCCAGTGTATGGTGCATTCCATTGAGACTTAATCTCAATCTTTGATTTATGCTATGTGTTGTTTAGATAGGTGATAGCCTCCGCGAACAAGCCGCAGGCTTCCAAGTGATATACTTTGAAGGTTCCCCATAATAACTTTGTGTCTACTGAAAAACACTTTACTTTCATGGCACATCAAGTATTCTAATCCATCTTCGAGTATTCTTTGAAAGAATAACTCGTACCTTTCTTATTACACAAGTTACTGCATTAATCATGAATCATTCTTAATGCTTGTCCGAATTCAAGAATTCATAAGCATAATGATAAAGAAATACATCTAATAAGTAAAACAAGTTATACATAACGGTTTGTTGCATCGTGGTAGACTAAGGATTCATCATTCATATGTTGCTATCTAAAATGTACCAGAATAGATAACACCATTATTTCTTATCTAAATCACTGAATGATTTAAAGAAATAAATATCCATTCATAAATAATAGAAATCCAGAACAAAACGTTCTTTCTAAAATAAGGGGTACATAAAGCAATAACTTGAATTGAAATCCTATTTAACTACTAAAGCAGATAAAATGTCTTCCACTGCAACAGCTGCCTCCTCTATAGCTTTGCCCATGTAGACTCGAACTCTTCTTCTCTAAGTCGCCGGGTTTTCTGGAACCCTTGCATTCAAGAATGCACATACCGTCAGTGGTTCCATATCTACACACCAGAATTCTGGTAGATAATACCGCTGACTATGTTTTTACGACTAAAGAAAGATTCGTACCTTTGAGAGGACAAGATATAGACCCCCAGTACTCAGACTGCTTTCCTTGGGGATATTTGCCAGAAGGCTTCTTTATCCCGCCCTTTGGTCCAAGTCCTTTAGGACTTCTGGATCCCCTTGTCTTCTTCTCCTTTTCCTTATGTATGCCCTTAGGTTCGAAACCTTTGGCCTTGGCTACAAGAGCTTGCGACTGTCTCAACTCGTCTAAAAGATCTAGCATCTCAAAAACGTGTTCAAGCGTTTCCTCGAAGCAACTGACCTTTATGAGTATCCTCATCGCCTCTTTTCTAGCCTTTACATCATGTCTAAACATCAACTTGAGTTTTAGCATGACATCATGATTAGCGGCTAATGCATGAGCACTATCCCACTTTTCAAAGTCAACTATTTCCTCATCAGTTGAGTTAATGGTAGGTCTAGGAGGACAAGTTACGCTGAGTACATCTTGCTGGAAATCGATATCCCGGGCTATTAAAATTGCGGAAAATAATAACCCGACCGAAATCCCATCGCCGGAAACACGCGAACCACCAAACGGAACCGGGCACGACAAGAGAGTCGTCGCCGCGGGAAAAACCCGCGGCTAGAAACCCTAGCCGAGCCCCCGCCGGGGCTCGCGATCGCTGCCCTAGCGATCGCCGGGGATGCACGCGCATCCCCGTGGGGGCTGTTCCGAACAGCCCCCGGCGGTGAGTCCGGCGACTCACCGCCACCGCCGAGGAGGGCGGTGCGCCCAGCGCACCAGCCGCGGCCCAGCCGCGGCTGCCCCCGCGATCGACCGCAAGGTCGATCGCATGCCCCGGCTTCCAGCCGGGGCGTCCTCGTGTGGGCCCCGCGATCGATGCCCTAGGGCTCGATCGCACCCCTCGGCTCCCAGCCGAGGGTCCTTCGAACCTTCGCCGGGGATCTCGAATCCCCATCCCCGAAGTTCGTCGTTTACCCTGATCGTGCGTTCATGTATGTATCACAATCAATTCACATAAAATCATAGAAAGGAGTTTATGATTTTACCTTTTGATTCGTTGTGCGGAGAAACGAACTCAATTGATGACCTTACGATCTTCCCACGTATTCCTTGCACTAGCTTAAACGTCGGGTGGGCGACGATCTTCCAAGCTTATGGATCCTCTTCAACTCTCTAGAACTATCAAGTATGATATTCTTGTCTTATGAAAAAGTGAAGACCATGTAGTGCTTTTATAGGCTACGTAGGGGATCTAAAGGAGGTGGAATATTGGGCTTCCAATATTAATGATTAAATTGAGCCCAAGCCCAAATCTATTAATCTCCCATTAATATTAATTAATTTATTTTCCACTATATAAATTAATTGCACTCCCAATATTAAACCATATTATATCAAATAATATTTCTCCGGTAGTATTATTTATTCCGTGTATTTAAGATTTAAATATCCATGAATAAAATTAATTTATTGCTAATTAATTTATTCATCTCTTGAATCCGAGACTAGTACCATTCAACCTTAATTATTGTGCGGAACAAATCCACTCATGAGGTTTACACAATAATTCCTTATGAACTCATCTCGTGGATATTATCAACCCTTCCGGGATACACTTTCCCGTCAAGTATTCACGGCATGCCATATATAAAATATAGTGACCTAACTTAACCGGTAATTAACCCAATAATTAAATCGGTTAATTTCTTTGGAAAATCAAAGTCACATATATTAAATATACACACCCGCAATAGTATCGGGGATTAAGAATAAAATACTCTGAGACTTGAATCGATTATCTCAAGGCAATCCTAATCGATAAATCTCAAGCGATCCGCTCAATACACCAAGTGTAAAAGTATGATAAAATAATTAAGAAAAATTATTTTCTCTCTCACACAACGACTATACCGATGGATTGATCCGTGTCCATCTAGGTCGTGAGCAACCGTTCGATTAAATACGAGTAACCGATAGTATGATCTTCTGTGTGGCGTCGCACACCATACTAACTACAACGTATATAATCCAGGACTATATTTTGCATATATTTAATTATCAATAATTAAACGCAAATAATTGTTTATTAATTAAATAGATTAAATGCTATGACCGGGAGTTTACCGTTACTTAAATCTAGACATTAAGTACACAACTCCAACAATCTCCCACTTGTACTAAGGTCTAGTCATTTCCTCCAAACTCCCGACTCCCATACTCATCACGTGCTTAGAGCTGTACTTCCAAGAAGTACTGTGTGAATGAGCACTCTAGGTTGCCGCTCTGAAGTTATCTTGGTGACTACTGCGTCGTCTCCCTCGACGATGACTCGTATCAGGTGGTACTTGCTCTATGTGTTAACATCACTTTTCACTTATGACTTCTTCCAGTTTACCATGCACCGCTATCCAATAGCCTTTGATAAACTAAGAGTCATATCCAAGTCAAGAGGTTATCCCGGAACCCAACCAAAACTTCCGCTGCCTCTGAGGCTGCTTATTCGGTTATGAGAGAGCCTAAGAAGCGCCCTGCTTATCACTCTTTCATTTCATGGTTCCACCCCTTTCTAAGGGTGAACACATAGCCTGATATCGACTTACACTGGTCCTTCTCTGATTTGAGATCTGAGAATTTGTAATCAAAGAAGATTTCGTCTTGCTTAGTAATTCAGTACTACGCAGGTACTATTACAGCATCCGAAAATCTCTTGTCTAGATTACCTTGATATCCTCCCACTATGCAAACCGCATAGTTTATATCAGGTTCTCGTTTTACAACATTGCATCTATAAAGCTTTCCATACTTGAAGTATAGGAAACTGCTTTGTCCTCATCTATCTCCTTCATGTGTTCGAAACACATACCCTTTAGATAGATGTATATTCTGTCTCTGAAAGGCAATAACCTTTCTCAGAAGTATGCATGTTTAAAACAAACCATAATCGTATAAGATATCTAGGAGAAGTACAATGTTCTTATCCTTAGATCGAAAGATCTTAAGAACATGCTCTAACTTCTACTCAATCTTATATCTCGATTCATTTAGACAACCATTATCTTATGTCTGACAACCATCTTTACATTGTTGCCAATGATAAAATGTCATTTACATAAAATCTCCGAGAAACACCACCTTGTTTCCATTACGTCTTCAATACACCTTTCGTCTATGCCTTTTGATGAATCCATCAAATGGACTATCCCATCAATTCGCAAGTTCCACGATTCATTGCTTTGTTTCAATCCTTAATGGATTTACTAAGCTTGTACTCTAAATGATCTTGCCTCTTAACAATAATCCTTATTTTTTTCTAAGCAGACACATTTAGATCTAGTACTGCCCTTATGCAGAGCTAGGGATCGATTTCATCTTTACTAGATCCAGAGTTCAAAAACTCTTCTAGTCTTATGAATATCTGCGGTTGTCTTAACAACCTCCCACTGCAATGGCGCCCCGGTGTATAACAGTAATAACAGTAGGTGCAGTGTGTGGTGTACTTCTACTCGGTTTGGCTGGTTCCTAGTCTTTGTCCCTTTTCTCATTCCAAGGTATTGTGTCAGTTCGGGCTTTGTGGTTCTTCTAATAGTCTTCCTCTAAGAACCGGGCGTTACACGTCCTTCTGGTTCATAGTACTATAGAACACACAATACTTTGTTCATCTATGATATCCTACAACCATATTGAATATGCCGTTGTCTCCAGGAATATCCATAGAACATAGGTAGTTCCGAACAATTTGTCCTTTCACTATTAGAATTCTTTTTCTTATTGACTCACCATCTCTACACGTAAGTGTATGGTGCAGTCATTTAAGATTTAATCTCAATCCTTGATTATGCTATGTGTTATTCAGATAGGTGATAGCCTCCGCGATTTTAGTCGCAGGCTTACAATGGATATACTTAGAAGGTTCTCCATAATTGCTTTGTGACTAAAACACTTTGCTTTTATGGCACATCAAGCATCCTAATCCATTTTCGAGTATTCTTAAAAGAACTACTCACACCTTTCTAATTACACATATGTTGTTGGAGTTGTGTACTTAATGTCTAGATTTAAGTAACGGAAACTCACGATTCATTGCCATTAATCTATTTAATTAAATAAACAATTATTTGCTTTTAATTATTTATAATTAAATATATGCAAATTATAGTCCTGGATTTTATACGTTGTAGTTATTATGGTGTTGTATGGACACACAGAAGATCATACTATCGGTTACTCGTATTTAATCGAACAGTTGCTCACGACCTAGATGGACACGGACCAATCCATCGGTATAGTCGTTGTGTGAGAGAGAAAATAATCTATCTTGATTATTTTATCACACTTGTACACTTGGTGTATTGAGCGGATCGTTTGAGATTTATCGATTAGGATTGCTGGCGATAATCGATTTAAGTCTCAGTGTATTTTATTCTTAATCCCCGATACTATTGCGGGTGTGTATATTTAATATAAGTGACTTTGATTTTCCAAAGGAATTAACCGATTTAATTATTGGGTTAATTACCGGTTAAGTTGGGTCGCTATATTATATATATGACATGCCGTGAATACTTGACGGGAAAGTGTATCCCGTAAGGGTTGATAATATCCCCGAGATGAGTTCATAAGGAATTATTATGTAAACCCTGCAGGTGGATTTGTTCCGCATAATAATTAAGGTTGAATGGTACTAGTCTCGGATATAAGAGATGAATAAATTAATTAGCAATAAATTAATTTTATTCATGGATATTTATATCTTAAATACACGGAATAAATAATACTACCGGAGAAATATTATTTGATATAATATGGTTTAATATTGGGAGTGCAATTAATTTTATATAGTGGAAAATTGAATTAATTAATATTAATGGATTAATAGATTTGGGCTTGGGCTCAATTTAATCATTAATATTGGAAGCCCAATATTCCACCTCCTTAAGATCCCCTACGTAGCCTATAAAAGCACTACATGGTCTTCTCTATTCTCATAACTTGAAGATCACAATTCTAGAGAGAGAAAGTAGAGAGGAAGATCCATGGAGTTCGGTAGATCGTCGCCCACACGACGTCCGGGCTAGTGCAAGGAATACGTCGGAAGATCTCAAGGTCATCATAAGATCTCGTTTCCGCACAACGAATCGAAAGGTGAATTAAATTTCCGCAATTTAATTCAAGTTTTATTGAATCAATTATCGAAGAACAAAGATCCAAAAAGTTCGAACCCGGATTAGACGGACGATCGCGTGGTGGTGGCGAAGCCACCGGACCACGGGCGATCGCCCGAACTAGGGTTTCGGCGTGCGCGCATGGAGCGAACCCCGGCTGGACGCCGGGGTGCGATCGATCCAAGGATCGATCGCCGGCAGCGGGCTGGGCCCCGCGACGGCCCAGCTGGAGGCGGGCCGACCTCCCATGCGGCGGCGAGTCGCCGGACTCGCCGCGGGGGCTGCTGGGCAGCCCCATCGATCGTGAAGATCGTACGCGATCTTCGATCGCGTGAACCCCGTCTCGCGGGGGTTCGGCTGGGGGCGGGCCGCGTGCCTTCGGATGCGTGGTCTCCAAAGGCTGGACTCCGGCGGATGAGTCGGCGTTCATGTGATCTCCGGCGAAGGGTTTGATCGGGTTATTGGTTTCCGCAAATTTAAATAACCCGGGATATCGAATTCCAACAATTGGTATCAGAGCGTACGGTTACGTTTTTTCGTTAATTGTTTCGATAATCGATTCTCGATGTATATGGCCATAGATTAATTTAAATTGTTAAATTATTGTGCTATATTGTTCTACGTACTTGATTTTCTCTCTTGTATGAATTGCGTTTGTCGGAAATATTAATTATTAAAAATCGAGGGTTTTCGGAAATCGAACCGGATCGAACGCGCGCTCGGTGCGGGCTGCCGGGAGGTGGCTGGAAGCACGGGCTGTGCGGTGAGGTGGCACGGGCTGGGCTGTTGGCAAGGATCGACGGCATGTACGCCGGATGTCGATCGCCGACGAGCTAGAGCTTTGAGCGGGCTGCTGGTACGCCTTTGCGGGCTGCTGGTGCGCCGAGGCTCGAAGCGGGCTGCTGGGGCAGCGGGCTCGGAGCGGGCTGCTGGGCTGCTCGACTTGGTGATCTCCATCGCCGGAAGTCGGGGCAGCCGGCGGCGTGGCTACGAACACAGCAGGGTGGCTTGGTGTCGGTGTGGGGCATCGACTGAATGAATTAATTCATTCACGATCCCATGCTGTACAATTCAATTGCATGGCTTGGTGTTCCACTTGCGTGAATTGGTTTAATCGATTGCATGGCCTTGTGCATGTGCGTGTGTTAATTCTTGGATACATGGCCTTGTATGAGAATTAATTCATGGTGCTGTGCATGTGCATGTGAAATGGCTTGGGTCGATATGCATGGGTTGTGCGTGGTTCGACCGGGCACGAACCGGGAAGATTCGAGCGGGTCTCGTTTTTGGTTCGTCCCGGTAAATCCGATCTTTCCGGAAATAATTTAATCTTTCTAATTTTATTTAATTTAATTTTGGAATTAATTCAAATTCTATTTGAATTAGATTTCTTAATTATGGAATTAAATAATGGAATTAGATGGAGAGTTAAATTAGGAAAGAAAATCTTAGTTTCTCTAGATATCCTATACCTACTTGGATTAGAAGTCTTAAGAAAAATCAAAATTCGATTTTGATTAGGATTCTTGAGATCTAATCTAAATAGGATTGAGAAATTTTTAATAATATTGATTTTATTTAATTAAAGTATTTTATTTAAAATCATTAGATTAATTCAAAATTTATTTTGGATTGGAAAATCTTGGATTTTATTTAGAATAGAATTAAATATGGAAATCAGTGGATTTTAATAATATTGATTTTATTTAATTTAAGTATTTTATTTAAAATCATTAGATTAATTCAAAATTTATTTTGGATTGGAAAATCTTGGATTTTATTTAAAATAGAATTAAATATGGAAATCAATGGAATTGATTTTATTTAATTGGTAAAATTAAATATGAGAATCAAAGATTTTTTCCGTCACTCGGCAAAGTATTCAAGACGTAGAATGAAGGCTCAAGACAAGCGTGCTGGAATTCATGAAGGTACGAATAGTCGAGAAATAATTTTACTTGAGCAATTATTTGATTATTTGTGAACGTACTTGCATGAAATGTATGTTTGTTATTATGCTTATGTGTATTTAATTATGCATTAGATAGCGTATCCCTTTGTTATAAAAAGCTAAGTGGGAGAGGGAATGGAAACATTTCCATGGTCTCCATTGCTGTTCTCTTGGTGACTTTTATGGACTTTTGAAGTTCGTATAGACAAGTCATTGGAGGAGAATTCTTGTAATTCCTTTTACGAGAAACATTGATTAAGTTTATCAAACAATGCCTAATTTGTCTTTCTGAAACTGATTTCAAGTCGACTCATTCTCACCCCGGGGAGTGGAATGGAGCCAAAGCCACTTGGTCATGTGAATGACACAAATTAGAGACTTTCGTGTCATTTGATGACTAGATCGATTGTCTGCTCGGCTCCCTCATTCTATGAGAGATAGGGTCGTTCGCATGGTGAATCACTGGTTAGAAACTTTGAGTTTCACTTATGATTCTCCGCGTCTTGATTTACAAGATTAAATGATTCAAGTAATTGGGAGTCAATTGTAATAGTCTTTTGGTGTAGTAAACGTCCACACGAACGTGGATTGCTACATTGAATGGGATTTTGGAACGATTGATGTAGACAGTTATAGAAGGGAGTAAAGGAGCGTATGTTAACGTAAACGTCCACACGAACGTGGCTTGCGGTGAATATACGTGTCCCAAACAATCTTCTTAGATACTGAGTAATGGTTTACACTTAGGTACGCTTTATAGTATTCTTCCCAACGAAGTAACGCTATAATTGATGTACGACCGAAGCAAATCTAATTGCTAAATCATTTGGATAGGTAAACGTCCACACGAACGTGGCTTGCCATATCTGATGGGATTTTAGAGGTGATTAGTGGTTTAATGATATTATTTGAGGGAGATAATATCGGAAATTAAATCGATTATTTGTTGTTATATGTGCTCATAGATTAGGAAATGGCTTTGAACCCACTTTATGTGATAACTAAGGAATTTTAACTCATTGGTCCCTAAATGTAATGATTGGAATAGAGATCTAGACATTACCCAAACTGTTAAAGAGTGCAAGGTTGTACTCAGTGATCTTTGTCCTCCCGAGCCTATTGACATAGGCGGCTAGACAAGAAGCGATGAGGATACTCATAAAGGCCAGTCCTTCGAGGAAACGCTTAAACACGTTTTTGAGATGATTGACCTTTTAGACGAGTTGAGACGGAAATCGCAAGCTCTTGTAGCCAATGCCAAAGGTTTCGAACCTAAAGGCATGAATCGGGGGAAAGGAAAAGAAAGCAAAGAAACCCAGTGGTTCTAAGATTACTTGGACCACGAGATGGGACGAGAAATCCATGAGGCAAGAGTTCTCGATACAAACAGTCTGGGTACTGGAAGTCTGATTATCCTCTCAAAGAAAGTACGAAAAAATTTTTTAGTCGTAAAACATAGTCAGTGGTATTATCTACCGGAACCTGGTGTGTAGATATGGAACCACTGACGGTATGTGCATTCTAAATGCAAGGGTTCCAGGAAACCCGACGACTTAGAAAAGAAGAAATCGTAGTCTACATGGGCAATGCTGTAGAGGAGGCAGCAGTTGCAGCGGAGGACATTTTATAGGATTTCATTTTGGGTTATTGCTTTTATGTACCTTTTATATTAGAAAGAACTTTGTTCTGGATTTCTAATGAATAGATATTTTATTTCTTTTAATCATTTGATGGTTATAAGAAGAAATAATGATATTATCTATTCTGGTACATTAGCTAGCAATATATAAATGATAAATCCCAAGTCCACCACAATGCAACGAACCGTTTTATATAACTCGTTTTACTAATAAGAGATTTCTTTGTTAAATCATTTTACTTGTGGATTCTTATGCTAAGTCATATTTATTCAAATAAGAAGTTCAAAGGTCGAAAATTGATTGTAAGATCAATTAAGTTGAAGGAGTGGACCTTCCGACCTTAGAATCTAATTTGGAAGATAATACGACTAAGCAATCCTTTATGGATATAAGATATAAGATCCGGACAAGTATTAGAATTGATTGACTCTGATGTATGCAGACCTATGTCTACTCAGACAATAAGGTACGAGTACTTCATTTGATGATTACTCGAGAAATGGATTAGAATACCTGATGTGCCACAAAAGCAAGTGTTTTGACAAGTCAATGGACACTAAGCAATTGTGGAGAACCATCGAGGTATATCCATTTGTAGCCTGCGATTTGATCGCGGAGGCAAGTACCTGTCTGAGGAATGCATGGCATACTGATCAGAGGTTGGGATGATCCCAGATGACTACACCATACACTTTTAGTGTAGAAATGGTGTGTCGTAAACAAGAAATGGAACTCTTATAGAAATAGTAAAAGCATGGGTTATGCGGAACTACCTATGGATATTTCTGGAAACAACGGCGCATTCAAATGCGGTTGTAGAATATCCTGGAAGAACAAAAGATGTGTGTTCAATAGTACTATGAACCAGAAGGACGTTATAAGTTCTAACGCCCGGTTCTTAGAGGAAGACTATTTGATGAACCACAAGCCCAAAGTGACGTGATACTTTGAAATGAGAGAGAAAGATTAAGACTTAGAACCAGCCGAACCGAGTAGCGGTACACCACTAACTGCACCTACTGTTATTACTGTTTATACACCGGAATGCCGTTGTAGTGGGAGGTTGTGTGACAACCGGAGATATTCATAATACTAGGTGAGTCTTCGGACTCTGGACCTAGTATACATGAAATCGATCCCTTGATCTACATGAAGGCAGTACTAGATCTAAATGTGCCCTCTTGGAAAGCAATAAGGATTATTGCTAAGAGGCAAGATCATTTAGAGTACAAGCTTAGTTGATCCATTTATGGATTGGAACAAAGCATTGAGTTCGTGGTACTTGCAAATTGATGAGATAGTCCATTTTATGGATTCATCAAAGCATAGACGAATCGTGTGTATTGGAAACGTGATGGAAACAAAGTGGTGTTTCTCGGAGGTTTTATGTAGATAACATTTTATCATTGGTAACAATGTAAAGATGTTGTCAGACATAAAATGATGGTTGTCTAGAAAAATCGATATATGAGATAAAGAAGAAGTTAGAGCATGTTCTTAAGATCTAGGATCTCAAGAAAAGAACATTGTACTTCTCTAGATATCCTATACGATTATGGTTCGTTTTAACATGCAAAATTCCGAGAAAGGTTCGTTACCTTTCAGAGACGGAATGCATCTATCTAAGGATATGTGTTTTGGAACACAAAAGGAGATAGAAGCAATGAAAGCGGATTCCTACACTTTGAGTGTGGAAAGCTTAATAAATGCATTGTTGAAAACAAGAACCTGATATCGGCTATGCAGTGAGCATAGTGGGAGGATATCAAGGTAATCCTGGAGAGGAATATTCGACTGCTGTAAAAGTACTTTCGAAGTACTGTTCTAGACTACGAAGCAGACGAACATTTCCTTTGGATTACATTCTCTTAGATTTCTAATCGAATGAGGACCGGTGTAAGTCGATATCAGGCTATGTGTTTCACTAATTGAAGGAGAAGGAGTTTTAACATGAAAGAGTGATAAGCACGATGCTTTTCGGACTCTGCCATGGGTAACCAAATAGCGGCCTCAGAGGCAGCGGAAGTTTTGGTATAACTCCGGGATAATCTCTGGGACTTAGATGTGATTCTTAATTTGCCAAAGGCTATGTAAATAGCGGTGCGATGGCAAGTGGTAAGAAATCACAAGTCCATAAGTGTAAGATAACACATAGTGCAAGTACCACCTGATACGAGTCATCGTCGAGGGAGACGACGCTGTAGTCACCAAGATAACTTCAGAGCGGCAACCTAGAGTGCTCATTCACATAGTACTTCTTGGAAGTACAACTTAAGCACGTGATGAGTATGGGAGTCGGGAGTTTGGAGGAAATGACTAGACCTTAGTACAAGTGGGAGATTGTTGGAGTTGTGTACTTAATGTCTAGATTTAAGTAACGGAAACTCACGATTCATTGCCATTAATCTATTTAATTAAATAAACAATTATTTGCGTTTAATTATTTATAATTAAATATATGCAAATTATAGTCCTGGATTTTATACGTTGTAGTTAGTATGGTGTTGTATGGACACACAGAAGATCATACTATCGGTTACTCGTATTTAATCGAACAGTTGCTCACGACCTAGATGGACACGGACCAATCCATCGGTATAGTCGTTGTGTGAGAGAGAAAATAATCTATCTTGATTATTTTATCACACTTGTACACTTGGTGTATTGAGCGGATCGTTTGAGATTTATCGATTAGGATTGCCGGCGATAATCGATTTAAGTCTCAGTGTATTTTATTCTTAATCCCCGATACTATTGCGGGTGTGTATATTTAATATAAGTGACTTTGATTTTCCAAAGGAATTAACCGATTTAATTATTGGGTTAATTACCGGTTAAGTTGGGTCGCTATATTATATATATGACATGCCGTGAATACTTGACGGGAAAGTGTATCCCGTAAGGGTTGATAATATCCCCGAGATGAGTTCATAAGGAATTATTATGTAAACCCTGCAGGTGGATTTGTTTCGCATAATAATTAAGGTTGAATGGTACTAGTCTCGGATATAAGAGATGAATAAATTAATTATCAATAAATTAATTTTATTCATGGATATTTATATCTTAAATACACGGAATAAATAATACTACCGGAGAAATATTATTTGATATAATATGGTTTAATATTGGGAGTGCAATTAATTTTATATAGTGGAAAATAGAATTAATTAATATTAATGGATTAATAGATTTGGGCTTGGGCTCAATTTAATCATTAATATTGGAAGCCCAATATTCCACCTCCTTAAGATCCCCTACGTAGCCTATAAAAGCACTACATGGTCTTCTCTATTCTCATAACTTGAAGATCACAATTCTAGAGAGAGAAAGTAGAGAGGAAGATCCATGGAGTTCGGTAGATCGTCGCCCACACGACGTTCGGGCTAGTGCAAGGAATACGTCGGAAGATCTCAAGGTCATCATAAGATCTCGTTTCTCCGCACAACGAATCGAAAGGTGAATTAAATTTCCGCAATTTAATTCAAGTTTTATTGAATCAATTATCGAAGAACAAAGATCCAAAAAGTTCGAACCCGGATTAGACGGACGATCGCGTGGTAGTGGCGAAGCCACCGGACCACGGGCGATCGCCCGAACTAGGGTTTCGGCGTGCGCGCATGGAGCGAACCCCGGCTGGACGCCGGGGGTGCGATCGATCCAAGGATCGATCGTCGGCAGCGGGCTGGGCCCCGAGACGGCCCAGCTGGAGGCGGGCCGACCTCCCATGCGGCGGCGAGTCGCCGGACTCGCCGCGGGGGCTGCTGGGCAGCCCCATCGATCGTGAAGATCGAACGCGATCTTCGATCGCGTGAACCCCGTCTCGCGGGGGTTCGGCTAGGGGCGGGCCGCGTGCCTTCGGGTGCGTGGTCTCCAAAGGCTGGACTCCGGCGGATGAGTCGGCGTTCATGTGATCTCCGGCGAAGGGTTTGATCGGGTTATTGGTTTCCGCAAATTTAAATAACCCGGGATATCGAATTCCAACATATGTCTGCATATATCATTGATCATTCTCAATACTTGTCTGAATTCTATCCTTTACCAAAAGGTATGCTTAGTTGTATTATCTTCCAAACTTGATTCTTAGGTCGGAAGGTCCATTCCTTCAACTATAATTGATCAAATCAATTTCGACCTTTTGAATCTCATTTGAATAAATACTACTAAGTATAAGAATCCACAAGTATAATGATTTAACAAGAATTATATTTAAATAGTAAAACAAGTTATAGAACGGTTTGTTGCATCGTGGTAGACTTAAGGATTCATCATTTACTTTATTGCTATCTAATGTACCAGAATAGATAATACCCATTATTTCTTATCAAAATCATCACCATGATTAAAGAAATAAAATATCCATTCATAAATAATAGAAATCCAGAACAAAACGTTCTTTCTAAAATAAAGGGTACATAATGCAATAAACTTGAAATGAAATCCTATTTAACTACTAAAGCAGATAAATGTCTTCCACTGCAACAGCTGCCTCCTCTACAGCTTTTGCCCGTGTAGACTCGAACTCTTCTTCTCTAAGTCGCCGGGTTTTCTGGAACCCCTGCATTTAAAATGCACATACCGTCAGTGGTTCCATATCTACACACCAGATTTCTGGTATATAATACCGCTGACTATGTTTTTACGACTAAAGAAAAATTCGTACCTTTGAGAGGACATTCAGACTTCCAGTGTCCAGACTTATTGCATCGGAAGCACTTGCCTCTTGGCTTTGCAGCCCCCACTCGTGGTCCACTCCTCTTGGCACCACTGGGTTTCCAGGCTTGCTTCCTTTTCTTGCCCCTACCTCCAACAGGCTTCGAGCCTTTGGACTTGATAGCTACAAGCGCTTGAGACTTGCCCTTCTTGTAGATCCCCTCTGCCGCCTTTAGTTCAGTCAGGAGTTGCAAAAGAGTATAAGATAGTTTACCCATACTATAGCTCATACGAAACTGCTCAAAACTAGGGGTCAGAGACTGGAGTATGATGTCGACTTGCGTCTCAGCATCAATGGAAGCTCCTAGGACCTCAAGTTCATTCAACAAACTCATCATCTTAAGAACGTGCTCCCCAACGGGCGTTCCTTCAGATTGAGTAGTCGACATGAGGACTCTCATGGCTTCTTGCCTAGCCGCACGATCTTGCTCCTCAAACATCTCTTTGAGGTTAAACATCATATCATAGGCAGTGTCCATCGGCTCATGTTGGGTTTGGAGTACATTTGACATGGAAGCCAAAATATAACACCTAGCCATTTCATCAGCCTTTTTCCACTTCCGATATGTCAATTTTTCCTCATCAGTTGAGGCAGCCGTGGGCTCGGCAGGGCATACTTCATGGAGTACAAACTTGTACTCCTCAGAAGTCAGGACAATGTCTAAATTTCTCTTCCAATCAATGTAATTGGGACCAGTGAGCTTATGCTCCTTGAGTATCACAGAAAGTGGGTTCATAGCTATTCTCTAAACCTATAAGCACATATAAACAAACAATCAATTTAATATCCGATATTATCTCCCTCAAATAATATCATTAAATTACTGATCACATCTAAAATCCCATCAGATATGGCAAGCCAAAATAGTGTGGACGTTTATCTATCCAAATGATTTCGTAATTAGATTTGCTTCGGTCGTACATCACTATAGCGTTACTTCGATGGGAAGAATACTATAGAGCGTACCTAAGTGTAAACCATTACTCAGTACTAAGAAGTTTGTTTAAGATTCGCATGTTACCGCAAGCCACGATAGTGTGGACGTTTACGTTAACCTATGTTTCCTTCACTCCCTTCTATAACTGTCTACATCAATCATTCCAAAATCCCATTCAACGCAGCAAGCCACGATAGTGTGGACGTTTACTACATCAAAAGACTTTTACAATTGACATCCAATTACTTGAAGCATTCGATTTTGTAAATCAAGACGCGGAGAACCATAAGTGAAACTCGAAGTTTCTAACCAGTGATTCACCATGCGAACAACCCTATCTCTCATTAGATGAGGGAGATGAGCAGACAAACGATCCATCTTCAAAAGAATGGTACGAATGTCTCTAATTTGTGTCATCCACATGACCAAGTGGCTTTGGCTCCATTCCACTCCCCGGGGTGAGAATGAGTCGACTTGAAGTCAGTTTCAGAAAGACAAATCAGGCATTGTTTGATAAACTTAATCAATGTTTCTTGTAAAAGGAATTACAAGAATTCTCCTCCAATGACATATCTATATGAACTTCGAAAGCTCATAAATGTCACCAAGAGAACAGTAATGGAGACCATGGGAATGTTTCCATCCCCGCTCCCACTTAGCTTTTTATAACAAAGGGATACGCTATCTAATGCATAATTAAACACATAAGCATGCATACAAGTAATAAAGCACATATCACATAGTCAAAATAATGCTAGAAAATTATTTTCCGACTATCATGGCTTTATTCCATCTCCGTATGCGTCTTCTAGTCTTCAGTCTTCGTTCTTGAATGCTCCATGTGACGAGAATATTAATCCCAATATTTAAATCTATTTATTTTTAATAAATCCAAAAGATACTTAATTCGAAAATTAAGTCAATCGAATAAACCAAAAATAAAATTAAATATTATTAATATTTTTATTTATTTATTTTCCCATCTAATTCTATTAAATCTCTAGAATAATCTATCCAAGTAAAACTTGGAATATTCTAGAAGACTTCTATAATAGAATAAGGAAATAAAATAAATTAGGACTCTTCTACTTTCCAAAATTAATTAATTTCCATGTCCATGAAAATTCCCATAAAATAGGAATAATCAAATAGGAAATAAATTAATTTATTAATTAATTATTTTCCTATCTAATTCTATTAAATCTCTAGATTACTATTCCAAGTAGAACTTGGAATATTCTAGAAGACTTCCATAATAGAATAAGGAAATAAATAATATTAATTAATTCTTTTCCTATCTCCATGAGAGTTCCCAAAACTTAGGAATACTCAAAATAGGAAAACCGAATTAATTAGGAAAGTGAATCTAGGTAGGAGTAGCACGAGGACCCCGCGCCCCCCCCCCCCCCCCCCCCCCCCCCCCACCTTGATCGCCGGCCGGGAGCACCACCGCCGCCGTCCCCAGCCCACGCGCCACCACCACCGGTGGCCGGCGTGGCCGAGGAGCCCCGCGGGCAGCCCCCTCGATCGATCATCATCCCCATGGGATCGATCCCATCGATCCCGAGCCCTAGTTCTCCCTCTCATCATCTCCTTGGTCACATGAGTTCTCCGGCGGTCGTCTCGGCATCGATCCAACGTAAATAAATTACAAGAAATAAATTTACAATTCCGGTATCGATTCTATACATGAAATCGACCCTATACACTTTCCGGAAAACATAGAACAATAATAATAAATCTAAATTCGGTCAACCCCCGAATTTTTACTATTACAAGCATTCATCCACACAAAATGAATCTCGACATGTCCGAGAGTTTAATAATCATGGTAAAATTAAATAACAATTAATTAAACAATTAATTAATTAATTAACCATGATTGCCGGAATCCCTGCAAGGTAGAACGATAATTGAACACATACATGAACACGAAACCAAACGCTCTGATACCAATTGCTGGAAATCGATATCCCGGGCTATTAAAATTGCGGAAAATAATAACCCGACCGAAATCCCATCGCCGGAAACACGCGAACCACCAAACGGAACCGGGCACGACAAGAGAGTCGTCGCCGCGGGAAGAACCCGCGGCTAGAAACCCTAGCTGAGCCCCCGCCGGGGCTCGCGATCGCTGCCCTAGCGATCGCCGGGGATGCACGCGCATCCCCGTGGGGATGTTCCGAACAGCCCCCGGCGGTGAGTCCGGCGACTCACCGCCACCGCCGAGGAGGGCGGTGCGCCCAGCGCACCAGCCGCGGCCCAGCCGCGGCTGCCCCCGCGATCGACCGCAAGGTCGATCGCATGCCCCGGCTTCTAGCCGGGGCGTCCTCGTGTGGGCCCCGCGATCGATGCCCTAGGGCTCGATCGCACCCCTCGGCTCCCAGCCGAGGGTCCTTCGAACCTTCGCCGGGGATCTCGAATCCCCATCCCCGAAGTTCGTCGTTTACCCTGATCGTGCGTTCATGTATGTATCACAATCAATTCACATAAAATCATAGAAGGGAGTTTATGATTTTACCTTTTGATTCGTTGTGCGGAGAAACGAACTCAATTGATGACCTTACGATCTTCCCACGTATTCCTTGCACTAGCTTGAACGTCGGGTGGGCGACGATCTTCCAAGCTTATGGATCCTCTTCAACTCTCTAGAACTATCAAGTATGATATTCTTGTCTTATGAAAAAGTGATGACCATGTAGTGCTTTTATAGGCTACGTAGGGGATCTAAAGGAGGTGGAATATTGGGCTTCCAATATTAATGATTAAATTGAGCCCAAGCCCAAATCTATTAATCTCCCATTAATATTAATTAATTTATTTTCCACTATATAAATTAATTGCACTCCCAATATTAAACCATATTATATCAAATAATATTTCTCCGGTAGTATTATTTATTCCGTGTATTTAAGATTTAAATATCCATGAATAAAATTAATTTATTGCTAATTAATTTATTCATCTCTTGAATCCGAGACTAGTACCATTCAACCTTAATTATTGTGCGGAACAAATCCACTCATGAGGTTTACACAATAATTCCTTATGAACTCATCTCGGGGATATTATCAACCCTTCCGGGATACACTTTCCCGTCAAGTATTCACGGCATGCCATATATAAAATATAGTGACCTAACTTAACCGGTAATTAACCCAATAATTAAATCGGTTAATTCCTTTGGAAAATCAAAGTCACATATATTAAATATACACACCCGCAATAGTATCGGGGATTAAGAATAAAATACTCTGAGACTTGAATCGATTATCTCAAGGCAATCCTAATCGATAAATCTCAAGCGATCCGCTCAATACACCAAGTGTACAAGTGTGATAAAATAATTAAGACAAATTATTTTCTCTCTCACACAACGACTATACCGATGGATTGATCCGTGTCCATCTAGGTCGTGAGCAACCGTTCGATTAAATACGAGTAACCGATAGTATGATCTTCTGTGTGGCGTCGCACACCATACTAACTACAACGTATATAATCCAGGACTATATTTTGCATATATTTAATTATCAATAATTAAACGCAAATAATTGTTTATTAATTAAATAGATTAAATGCTATGACCGGGAGTTTACCGTTACTTAAATCTAGACATTAAGTACACAACTCCAACACATCTTTGTACTCCTTTACAGTCTGAGTAATGTCTAACTCTTTATTCCATCCAACACAGTATGGAACTAGTGCGTTGAATTCCTTAAGTATTAACGAAAGGGGATTCATAGCTACTCTCTAAACCTATAAGCACATATAAACAAACAATTAATTTAATATCCGATATTATCTCCCTCAAATAATATCATTAAATTACTAATTACATCTAAAATCCCATCAGATATGTCAAGCCACGATAGTGTGGACGTTTACCTATCCAAATGATTTCGTAATTAGATTTGCTTCGGTCGTACATCACTATAGCGTTACTTCGATGGGAAGAATACTATAGAGCGTACCTAAGTGTAAACCATTACTCAGTACTAAGAAGTTTGTTTAAGATTCGCATGTTACCGCAAGCCACGATAGTGTGGACGTTTACGTTAACCTACGTTTCCTTCACTCCCTCCTATAACTGTCTACATCAATCGTTCCAAAATCCCATTCAATGTAGCAAGCCACGATAGTGTGGACGTTTACTAGACCAAAAGACTTTTACAATTGACATCCAATTACTTGAAATATTTTAATCTTGTAAATCAAGACGCGGAGAATCATAAGTGAAACTCGAAGTTTCTAACCAATGATTCACCATGCGAACAACCCTATCTCTCATTAGATGAGGGAGCCGATCAGACAAACGATCCATCTTCAAAACAATGGTACGAATGTCTCTAATTTGTGTCATCCACATGACCAAGTGGCTTTGGCTCCATTCCACTCCCCGGGGTGAGAATGAGTCGACTTGAAGTCAGTTTCAGAAAGACAAATTAGGCATTGTTTGATAGACTTAATCAATGTTTCTCGTAAAAGGAATTACAAGAATTCTCCTCCAATGACATATCTATATGAACTTCGAAAGCTCATAAATGTCACCAAGAGAACAGTAATGGAGACCACGGGAATGTTTCCATCCCCTCTCCCACTTAGCTTTTTATAACAAATGGATACGCTATCTAATGCATAATTAAACACATAAGCATGCATACAAGTAATAAAGCACATATCACATAGACAAAATAATGCTAGAAAATTATTTTCCGACTATCATGGCTTTATTCCATCTCCGTATGCGTCTTCTAGTCTTCAGTCTTCGTTCTTGAATGCTCCATGTGACGAGAATATTAATCCCAATATTTAAATCTATTTATTTTCAATAAATCCAAAAGATACTTAATTCGAAAATTAAGTCAATCGAATAAATCAAAAATAAAATTAAATATTATTAATATTTTTATTTATTTATTTTCCTATCTAATTCTATTAAATCTCTAGAATAATCTATCCAAGTAAAACTTGGAATATTCTAGAAGACTTCTATAATAGAATAAGGAAATAAAATAAATTAGGACTCTTCTACTTTCCAAGATTAATTAATTTCCATTACTATGAGAATTCCTATAAAATAGGAATAATCAATTAGGAAATAAATCAATCCTAAATTAATTTTTATTCCTTTCCAATTCTATTAAATCTCTAGGATCCTATTCCAAGTAGAACTCGGAATACTCTAGAAGACTTCCATAATAGAATAAGGAAATAAAATTAATTCCAATTAATTCTTTTCCTAATCCATGAGAATTCCCAAAAATAGGAAAACTCAATTAGGAAAACCGAATTAATTAGGAAAGTGAATCTTTGGTAGGAGTAGCATGGGTTGGGGATCCCCACACCACCCCCACCGCCGATCCCCACCATCACCGGGCACCACCACCGCCGCCCCCTAGCCACGCGCCACCACCACCGGTGGCCGGCGTGGCCGGAAGCCCTAACGGGCAGCCCCCATGGTGGGGTCGATCGATCCTCATGGGGATCGATCATGGGGATGATCGACCCCCCCGGTTTTTCATCCTCTTCGTCTTCTTCGTCACACGTGTTCTCCGGCGGTCGTCTCGGCATCGATCCAACGTAAATAAATTACAAGAAATAAATTTACAATTCCGGTATCGATTCTATACATGAAATCGACCCTATACACTTTCCGGAAAACATAGAACGTAATAATAAATCCTAAATTCGGTCAACCCCCGAATTTTTACTATTACAAACATTCAACCACACAAAACGAATCTCGACATGTCCGAGAGTTTAATAAACGAATAATCATGATAATTAATTAACACAATAATTAAATTCAACCATGATAGCCGGAAATCCCTGCAAGGTAGAACAATAATCGAACATATACATGAACACGAAACCAAACGCTCTGATACCAATTGTTGGGATTCGATGTCCCGGGCTATCAAAAATTATGCGGAACCGATAACCCGACCGAAACCCTATCGCCGGAAACCATGAACGCGAACCACCGCACGACCCGAGGCTCGACCGAGCACCGCACGGGCGAACCCGCGCGCCCAGCCGAGCCTCCGCACGGGGCTCGCGATCGCTCTCGTAGCGATCGCTGGGATCGCTCTCGTAGCGATCGCTGGGATCGCTCTCGTAGCGATCGCTGGGATCGCTCGTAGCGATCCCCGGGGCTGCTTGCAGCAGCCCCGCAGCGAGTCGCTGACTCGCTGCTCGCATGGGGTTAGCCCCGTGCGCCTCTGCTACGGGAACTCCCGTAGCGCGCACGAGGCAGCTGCGGGTCAGCCCCGCAGCGACCCGCGATCGAGCTCACGGGCTCGATCGCCCCTCGGCTTCGGCCGAGGGCTTTGCGTCCAACGCGCCGCCGGCGATGGCGGCTGGGATCCGCCGTGGCACCAGCCCACGGCATCCCGGACGATCGACCCTAGGTCGATTGTGTGCCCCTTCGCCGCGCGTTGCGGCGGTCCGAACCCTAGGGTTCGACCGCCCCTCGATCCTCGCCGGGGATCTCGAATCCCCGTCCCCGAGGTTCATCGTTTACCCGGATCGTCTTGTTCATGTATACATCACGATTAAACGAACATATAATCATAGAGGGGGTTTATGATTATGTACCTCGATTCGTTGTACGGAGAAACGAAATCAAACGTTGATGACCTTGCGATCTTCCTACGTATTCCTTGCACCTCGTCCGAACGTCGTGTGGGCGAAGATCTATCGAACGCCTATGGATCTCCTTCAACTCTCTAGAATATCAAGTATGATAATCTTGTCTTATGATTTATGAAGGCCATGTAGTGCTTTTATAGGCTACGTAGGGGATCTAAAGGAGGTGGAATATTGGGCTTCCAATATTGAAGATTAAATTGAGCCCAATGCTCAAGTCCATTAATCCTTATCAATATTAATTAATTTATTTTCCACTATATAAATTAATTGCACTCCCAATATTAAACCATATTATATCAAATAATATTTCTCCGGTAGTATTATTTATTCCGTGTATTTAAGATTTAAATATCCATGAATAAATTTATTTATTGCTCAATAAATTATATTCATCTCTTATATCCGAGACTAGTACCATTCAACCTTAATTATTGTGCGGAACAAATCCACTCATGAGGTTTACACAATAATTCCTTATGAACTCATCTCGGGGATATTATCAACCCTTCCGGGATACACTTTCCCGTCAAGTATTCACGGCATGTCATATATAAAATATAGCGACCCAATTTTACCGGTAATTAACCCAATAATTAAATCGGTTAATTCCTTTGGAAAATCAAAGTCTCTAATATTAAATATATACACCCGCAATAGTATCGGGGATTAAGAATAAAATACTCTGAGATTTAAATTGATTATCCAAGGCAATCCTAATCAATAAATCTCAAGCGATCCGCCCAATACACCAAGTGTACAAGTGTGATAAAATAATTAAGATAAATTATTTTCTCTCTCACACAACGACTATACCGATGGATTGGTCCGTGTCCATCTAGGTCGTGAGCATCTGTTCGATTAAATACAAGTGACCGATAGTATGATCTTTTGTGTGCCCATGCACACCATACTAACTACAACGTATGAAATCCAGGACTATATTTTGCATAATTTAATTAATAATAATTAAATGCAAATAATTGTTTATTAATTAAATAAGTTAAATGCTATGACCGGGAGTTTACCGATACTTAAATCTAGACATTAAGTACACAACTCCAACAGCCTGCGATTTGATCGCGGAGGCAAGTACCTGTCTGTGGAATGCATGGCATACTAATCAGAGATTGGGATTTGATCCCAAATAACTACACCATACACTGTTGTGTAGAAATGGTGTGTCGTAAACAAGAAATGGAACTCTTATAAAAATAGTAAAGCATGAGTTATACGGAACTACCTATGTTCTATGGATATGTCTTGGTAACAACAGCGCATTCAAATGCGGTTGTAGAATATCCTGGAAGAACAAAAGATGTGTGTTCAATAGTACTATGAACCAGAAGGACGTTATAAGTTCTAACGCCGGTTCTTAGAGGAAGACTATTAGATGAACCACAAGCCCAAAATGACGTGATACTTTTGGAATGAGAGAAAACGATAAAAAGGACTAAGAACCAGCCGAACCGAGTAGCGTTACACCACTAACTGCACCTACTGTTATTACTGTTTATACACCGGAATGCCGTTGTAGTGGGAGGTTGTGTGACAACCAGAGATATTCACAAGACTAGGTGAGTTTTCGGACTCTGGACCTAGTATACATGAAATCGATCCCTTGATCTGCATGAAGGCAGTACTAGATCTAAATGTGCCTTCTTAGAGAACAATAAGGATTATTGTTAAGAGGCGAGATCATTTACAGTACAAGCTTAGTTGATCCATTTATGGATTGTAACAAAGCTAGAGTTCGTGGAACTTGCGCATTGATGAGATAGTCCATGTGATGGATTCATCAAAAGGCATTGACGAATCGTGTGTATGGGAAACGTGATGGAAACAAGGTGGTGTTTCTCGGAGGTTTTATGTAGATAACATTTTATCATTGGTAACAATGTAAAGATGTTGTGAGACATAAAATGATGGTTGTCTAGAAAAATCGATATATGAGATAAAGAAGAAGTTAGAGCATGTTCTTAAGATCTAGGATCTCAAGAAAAGAACATTGTACTTCTCTAGATATCTTGTACGATTATGGTTCATTTTTAACATGCATAGTTCCGAGAAAGATTCGCTACCTTTCAAACACGGAATGCATCTATGTAAGGGTATGTGTTTTGGAACACATAAAGGTGATAGAAGCAGTGAAAGCAGTTTCCTACACTTGGAGTGTGGAAAGCTTGATAACTGCAATGTTGAAAAACGAGAACCTGATATCGGCTATGCGGTTAGCATAGTGGGAGGATATCAAGGTAATCCTGGAAAGGAATATTCGACTGCTGTAAAAGTACTTTCGAAGTACTGTTCTAGACTACGAAGCAGACAAGCATTTCCTTTGGATTACATTCTCTTAGATTTCTAATCAAATGAGGACCGGTGTAAGTCGATGTCAGGCTATGTGTTTCACTATTAAAGGAGGAGGAGTTTTAAGGTGGAAGAGTGATAAGCACGATGCTTTTCGGACTCTACCATGGGTAACCAAATAGCTGCCTCAGAGGCAGCGGAAGTTTTGGTATAACTCCGGGATAATCTCTGGGACTTAGATGTGATTCTTAATTTGCCAAAGGCTATGTAAATAGCGGTGCGATGGCAAGTGGTAAGAAATCACAAGTCCATAAGTGTAAGATAACACATAGTGCAAGTACCACCTGATACGAGTCATCGTCAAGGGAGACGACGCTGTAGTGACCAAGATAACTTCAGAGCGGCAACCTAGAGTGCTCATTCACATAGTACTTCTTGGAAGTACAACTTAAGCACGTGATGAGTATGGGAGTCGGAAGTTTGGAGGAAATGACTAGACCTTAGTACAAGTGGGAGATTGTTGGAGTTGTGTACTTAATGTCTAGATTTAAGTAACGGAAACTCCCGATCCATTGCCACTAATCTATTTAATAAAATAAACAATTATTTGCGTTTAATTATTTATAATTAAATATATGCAAAATATAGTCCTGGATTCTATACGTTGTAGTTAGTATGGTGTGTCGGGCCCACACAGAAGATCATACTATCGGTTACTCGTATTTAATCGAACAGTTGCTCACGACCTAGATGGACACGGACCAATCCATCGGTATAGTCGTTGTGTGAGAGAGAAAATAATCTGTCTTGATTATTTTATCACACTTGTACACTTGGTGTATTGAGCGGATCGCTTGAGACTTATCAATTAGGATTGCCTTTGATAATTGATTCAAGTCTCAGAGTATTTTATTCTTAATCCCCGATACTATTGCGGGTGTGTATATTTAATATAAGTGACTTTGATTTACCAAAGGAATTAACCGATTTAATTATTGGGTTACTTACCGGTTAAGTTGGGTCACTATATTTTATATATGGCATGCCGTGAATACTTGACGGGAAAGTGTATTCCGTAAGGGTTGATAATATCCCCGAGATGAGTTCATAAGGAATTATTATGTAAACCCTGCAGGTGGATTCGTTCCGCATAATAATTAATGTTGAATGGTACTAGTCTCGGATATAAGAGATGAATAAATTAATTAGCAATAAATTAATTTTATTCATGGATATTTATATCTTAAATACACGGAATAAATAATACTAACGGAGAAATATTATTTGATATAATATGGTTTAATATTGGGAGTGGAATTAATTTTATATAGTGGAAAATAGAATTAATTAATAATAGTAAGGATTAATAGATTTGGGCTTGGGCTCAATTTAATCACTATTATTGGAAGCCCAATATTCCACCTCCTTAAGATCCCCTACGTAGCCTATAAAAGCACTACATGGTCTTCTCTATTCACATAACTTGAAGATCACAATTCAAGAGAGAGAAAGTAGAGAAGGAGATCCATAGAGTTCGGAGGATCGTCGCCCACCCGACGTTCGAACGAATGCAAGGAATACGTGGGAAGGTCTAAAGGTCTTCAATAAGATCTCGTTTCTCCGCACAACGAATCGAAAGGTGAATTAAATATTTCCGCTATTTAATTCATGTTTATTGAAATATTATCGAAAAACAAGATCCGATAAACGGGGATCCAAACCGGGACGAGTCGGGAGGTGGCGATCGAGGATCGCCGGACCGCCGGCGACTCAAGACCCGGCTGGACGGATCACCGGGAGGAAACCCTCGGCTGGGCGGCGGCCTGTCGCACGCGGTTGGAGCGATCGTGGGTCGCGGCTTCGCCGTGGCTAGGGCTCGATCGGCTGCTCCTCCACGACGACTCCAGGCTGTTCGGTCGTGGTTTCCGGGACGTCGATCGGAGTCAGTTTTACGACGACTCCGGGTGATCGATTTCCAACACAGTAGGGTGTGTAGAAGCACTAACTCTTAATGTTATTTCGTAGAACACGCCTAAAAAATCCACAAACACCTTAGCCTTTTCCCAATCATCATCATCAGGGGGTCCAACCTTATTTCTCTTGCTTGTGCTAGTCGGCGTAGACAAAACAATATTCCCATCTTCATCAAATTCTTCTTCCGGTTCATCAAAGTAATTTGCATAGATGCCACCATAATCATCTTTCATTGTCGTAAACACTTGCTGAAACTTCAAAGCAGCTTCCAACATCAAATAGGTGCTATTCCATCATGTTTGGACATCCAAACACACAATTCCTTTATTAGGAATTTTCTCTCTCTCCACTGTTTTTTTGAAGTAATCCAATCTGTTTGGAGAAGATCTCACGAACTTTACGGCATTCCTAATAGCCAACACAGACTTTTTCAACCTCTTTAACCCATTTCCCACAATCAAGTTTGTGATGTGAGCTATACATTCCACATGCATGTATTTTCCATGCAAAATTGGTTGAAAAAATGCGGACATGTTCATTTTAGCAACGAGCCATTCCATCGCAGACTTGTTGGAAGAAGCATTATCCACTGTAATACACATTACTTTCTCAATTCCCCAATCAACCAAACATGACTCAATAAGCCTTCCTATTGTCGCACCTTGATGGTTTTGAATTACAGCAAAGTTTAGTACCCTCTTATGCATCTTCCAATCAATATCAATAAAATGAGCAGCAAGCACCATGTAATTGACATTCTGCACACTTGTCCAAGTATCTGTGGTTAAATTAACTCTCGACCTTTTCAAATTTCGCTTCAACTCTTTTTTTTTTATCATACATATTTAAAAACACTCTGCATAATTTTCTTCTCGAGGGAATTTCAAACAAAGGACAAACTCGAGCACAAAATTTCTTAAATCCTTTCTTCTCGACGAAGCGAAATGGCAACTCATCAATAACAATCATCTCAACACAAGCTTCTAAATACTCATCTTGATCAACAGCTACCATGCTCAGTGTATTAGCCCGAGTTTTATCCCCACTTACATTTTTTTGCGACTTATCGGGAGTAGACGGAAAGTATCGACAATTGTTAGCAATATGCCTAAGCATACCTGATGTACCATTGTAGCTTTGAGTAGATCTCCAATTTTCCCCTAGGACAATATTTGCAATATGCCCTTTTAGAAACTATCTGATACTCTTTTCCATCGGCATCTATCGCTTGTTCAATCTTTTCATACTCCACAAAATGACTCCAAACAAGGCTTCTTTTATTACCTGCGTCAGATTCCATCTCCCCTGTGGATGCTTCAGGTTGGGTCACACGTTGACTTCCTTGGCTTGAACCAGGTTGGGTCGCAGGTTGACTTCCGTGGATTGAACCATGCTCTGATTGTAGGAGTACAGGAGAAGGCGAATTTGGATTTGGGTGACTTGTTGGTAGTGACGGAAAATCTAGGTTTAAGTGACTTGTTGATGGAGAAGACGAAGTAGGATTTTTTTCACCAAAAGCTTGAGATCCAGAAGCACTTTGTCGAGGACGTGCGGGAAGCTTCTTCTCTCTCGCCATGGAAACAAGAGAAGAAGATGGAGATGATGAATTGTAGTCGAGAGTTTGAGTTAGGGTTTTTAAGATTTTGAATTTGAGAGTGATCGTATGAATAAGAAATATGAGATCAATAATTGAGGTAAGTAAAAATGTAGAATTAATAAATTATAGTATATTTTTTTGGTATTATTAATTATTATTAATTGATATAATTATTATATAATAAATAAAGGGAGCGCCGGGTAAAGGGCCTTTTTGGGAGAGGTCTTTGTGAAAATGTCTTTTCGAGATTGAGTGTTGTCAAAATGGCCCTTTTTAATATTAATTCATTTTATATAATTTCAAAAATAAATTAAATCATTTCTTATTTTCTGAAAATACAAAAATTGTTTTATATAATTAAATATAGATCCAACCCATTAACCCGTACCCGTTTCATACCCAAACCCTAATCCCACCATTTCAACCGAAAATAAAAATCCCCAATTTCAGAAATTAGGGTTCTACCGCAAAATCCAAATCCCAAATTGCATCCAGCTCGATTCCGGCTCAATTCCGGCTTGGACGCGATTCCGGTCAGCTTCAATCTCCACAGGCGCGTCTTCCGCCCGCATCTTCTCCATCGACTGTGTTCTCCAGCTTGGAGACGCGATTCCGGCCAAAGTCAATCTCCACCGGCGCATATTCCGCCCGCATCTTCTCCGTCATCTAAGTTCTCCAGTTTGAACGCGATTCCGGTCAGCTTCAATCTCCACAGCCGCTGCATATTTCAGGTATGAAATCGGTTTGGTTGTCAGTGAATTATTTGGGTGATTTTATAAAAGATACAGATGGCTTGTGGTCATGGGAGAATGCATGTGGTGCAGATGAAGGAAAATCGTTTCCATTCCGTGTTCCAAAGAATATCACATATGCAGAATTGTATGAGAAATTAATAGAGAAACTGAAAATTGATACAAACTTACATGAAGTAGTTTTGCGATGCCCTAATCCTATTTCCCCGAAGGATCTACCGTATGAAATTTTTGATGATGATAGTGTGGACTGGTTGATTACAAGGTGTGATTGCAGTCCTCTTTGTGTGAGTGTGAAGTTAAAGGAACACGTTGTAACTGAAATTGGAAGTAATAAATTGTCACAATTAGAGAATGAGGATGTTAGATTGGCAGTTTGCAATGAGGGAGTGGATCACAGTTCTGTGGCTGTGGTAGAAGTTGGAGCTGTGGTAGAAGCTGTGGTAGAAGTTGAAGCTGTGGAAGTTGCTGATGATGGAGTTTCTGATACTATTGTTGCTGATGATGAAGGAGTTTGCAATGAGGGAGATGCTGATACCATTGTTGGTGTTGAAAGAGTAGTTGCCCCCATTTCTCTTACAGAAACTGAAAGAGTAGCTGCCTCTATTTCCTTTACAGAAACAGAAACAACAGGTAGCCTTCTATGTGATAGGCAACCTTCTGCTCTGAGAATTCCTTTGGTTGAAGACATCAATGCTAAAGACTATTTTGAAAGTAAGCGTCATTTGAAAGACAAGCTGGAAATTCTTGCTGTGAAATTCCATTATGAATTCAAGGTGAAAAAGTCTAACAAGGCAGTATACAGAGTTTGTTGCATAGATCAACAATGCAAGTGGCAGTTAAGTGCATGTGCTGTGGGAGAATCAAAGTTATTCAAAGTTGTGAAATATAAGTTCCCCCATTCTTGTTCTCTTACTATTCGTAACACTGACCATAAAAATGCTTCTTATAAGTTAATTGGAAGGCTTGTTGTTGAGAAATTCCAAGACCCAAAACGTGTTCATTCTCCAAGAGATATTATTAATGACTTTCTCCAAGAATACGGGTATGAGATAAGTTATACAAAAGCATACATGTCTCAGCAGTATGCTATTGGACTGATCCGGGGTAATCCTAAAGATAGTTTTGGAAAACTTCCAAAGTTCTTTTACTTGTTGAAGTTGGCCAATCCTGGGACAATGACATTCATTAAAACATCAGATGATAATGTATTTGAATATTGTTTTATGGCACTTGGCCAGAGTATTCGTGGGTTCCAGTCTTCCCTTCGTCGAGTCATTTCTGTAGATGGGACTTTCTTGAAAAGTAGATTTAAAGGCACTTTGTTAGTTGCAACTTGCCAGGATGGGAATCGACAAATATATCCTCTTGCTTGGGCAGTGGTGGACTCAGAGAATAATAATTCTTGGACTTGGTTCTTTGAGAAACTGAAATTAATAACTGGTGACACCACTGATCTTGCCATACTTTCTGACCGTGCTGAAAGTATCAAACATGGTTTCCAGAAGGTGTTTAAGAATGCATGCCATGGATTCTGTAGTTACCATCTGAAAAGAAATTTGAAGGCCCGTTTCCCCAGATGTGATGTTGATGACCTGTTTAATCGAGCAGCAAGGGCTTACACTATACCAGAGTTCAGAAAATTATTCAATGCACTTTGTTTGAAGCACAAAGGAATCAGAGATTATTTGGATGAAGGGTCCTTTAGGTATTGGTCTAGAGCTCACTTTGATGGTTCAAGATATAATATCATGACAACCAATAATGCAGAGGCCCTGAACAGTGTTCTCCTATCTGCAAGGAGGTTTCCCATTGTTGGTTTGCTCACAGAAATAAGAGACATGATGCAAAGGTGGTTTGCTGAAAGACATGATGCATCACATTTATGTGGTACACAAGTCACTCCAAAAATTGAAGAAGAAATATTGAAGACATATAATCATATGTTGGAGGTGTCCCCTGTGGTTAGGGTGATTTGCAACCCGAATAAGTTTCAGGTGTCTGTTGAACAGTCTTGCAGACTTGTTGATTTGGAGGCACGTACGTGCACATGCAGGAGGTTTGATTTGGATAAGCTGCCATGTATTCATGCAGTTGCTGCAGCAAAACATGTGGGGATGGATTTCTACTGCCTGTGCAGTGATTATTACCTTGCTGCAACATGAAAGATCACCTATTCTGAGTTCATCTTACCTCTGCCTAATGAAGATGAATGTGAGTTTCCTGATGAAGTTCTTAATGCAGATGTTTTGCCACCAAAAGTCAAGGCTCAAAGTGGACGGCCATCATTGAAAAGG
The DNA here is from genome assembly GCA_954870475.1 of Euphrasia confusa. Taxonomy (NCBI): domain Eukaryota; kingdom Viridiplantae; phylum Streptophyta; class Magnoliopsida; order Lamiales; family Orobanchaceae; genus Euphrasia; species Euphrasia confusa. The sequence goes on from OX940964.1 coordinate 26,546,760, forward strand.
AAAAAATCAGCCGGGGAACCGAGGGGGCCTGGAGATAGAATGAAGAAGACTAGTCTTCCAAAACAAATGAGCCAAGAAGCAACTGAAAGTGATGGAGAGCCTCTGGAAAAAAATAGAGAGGTTGAAAGTGATGCAGAGCCTCTGGAAAAAAGTAGAGAGGTTGAAAGTGATGGAGAGCCTCTGGAAAGGAATTCTGAAAGATATGCGAGCTTGAATTCTTTGATGACAAAATGATGGTATAATCCTAATATGATTGTTTATTATTTTAATTTTTAACTTTTTTTATGGTGGATGTAAAATACTTTTGATGACTTTTTTTATACAGTTAATTTCATTAAATAACATTTTAATTATTATTATAAAGTTAATTTCATGAAATAATATTAATAATATAAAGTTAATTTCATTTTAATAATATCACTAATATAAAATTAATTTCATGAAATAACATTTTAATTACAAATATACAGTTAATTTCATTAAATAACATTTTAATTATTATTATAAAGTTAATTTCATGAAATAAAATTACTAATATAAAGTTAATTTCATGAACTAACATTTTAATTACAAATATAATGTTAATAATATAAAGTTAATTTCATTGAATAACATTTTAATTACAAATATAAAGTTAATAATATAAAGTTAATTTCATTGAATAACATTTTAATTACAAATATAAAGTTAATAATATAAAGTTAATTTCATTGAATAACATTTTAATTACAAATATACAGTTAATTTCATTAAATAACATTAATAATATAAAGTTAATGTCATGAAATAACATTAATAATATAAAGTTAATATGAAGGTATATGAGATTTAGTCTTAGGTGTATTGAAAATCTATCTATCACAATGTGTAATTTCATAGAAGATGGCTTATATACCATGCATATTGCGTATCGGAGACTTCATAATACATGGTTTAGAATTGCATTGGGTATATTACCATTATTCTTAGGTATGTGTGTCTGTAATTCAAGATTAAATCGTAGCCATTCGTTCAAAACTGAATAATACAAGATTTAATCACAGCCATCTATTAATTTCAATAAATAAAAAATGAAAAAAGCAAGAATTAATCACAGCCATCCGTTCAGATGTAATCAACGGCTGTGTTTGTTGATCCGATCCAATGGTGAACTTTACATCACAGCCATCCGTTCAGATGTAATCAACGGCTAGTATCACACCCGTTCAACCTTTCACTTCCCCCGTCGGTCGGTCACACGCACCTCTTCCCGCAATGATGTGAGAACTGTATAATTATTGTATTTTATTATTTTTTTTACTTTAATCACCCCATACCCCCTCTAAGTCTAACCCTAATAATTCACTTCATCCTCACCCCTTTCATCTTCTCCGTTCCAGAACCGTTCAAGCATCCGTTCCAGGTTTGTTTTTTTCTTCTTTTTTTCATCACTTTCATGAAATAAACATTTGGGGGTTTTTTATTAATGAACTACCACATACCATTCTTTTTTATGGTATACCCTCTTTTTTTGCAGAGAATGAAGAATTTGGGCAGAACCACCAGCCTTGCTCATGTATGCCACAAATGTGGCCAAGAAACACACGGAGCGGTTTCAGGATATTCGAAGACAGTAGGACGTCTATACGCACGCTGTCGGGCGCCCGAGTTCTCACACTGGCTTCAACCAGCTATAAAGGAGGAGAAGGAGGAAGAAACCCCCAGATACAAAGGTAATCTGCCTCCTCGTTTTAAACACTTATATGGTTAGGGCCTAGGGGTATTCACTGATTTGGTTTGAACCCTATTATCTTACATTCATCAAACCCTGTTGTAAATAACATACATTTATTTTACATATTGTGGATACTATAGCATCCACATCGGTTTCAGGAAGAAAAAGGAAGGGACCCTCATACAGTCCCAGATTCCACACATATATCATTGATTCAGTCACAGAGTAGATTGTAAGTATACATTGTATGCTTTGCTTTGTATGCTTTGATTTTGATTCTGGTTTTCTGTTGTAACTTGTAACTACACCTTTGTTTGCTAGATTATCCCCAGAGCATTTGTGGATGCATGCACACACAATATCCCAAGGCATGTGTTTCTGAAGACTCCTTCCGGTCTAATGATGCCTGCTGGATTTTATGAAGATGAGCTGGGCCGCATGATTCTTGGAGAAGGATGGTCAGCCTTCAGTCAGAAATATGACATTCAGAATCATCAAATGCTGGTATTTGAGTGGAACTACTTATCCCACATCTTCCAGATTGCTATTTTTGGGAGGGACATGATTGAGATCAACTATGTTGTGGATGGAGGCCGGAGGAGCCGGGAACTGGAGGTCTGTGAGAGCTTTCTACTTAAACTGAAAGAACATCATCGCTATCGTGTGGTAAGTGTTATTTGGGTTCTTTTTTCATTTTTTTTAGTGTCATCTGCAATTTCCATTAATATTTTGTTTCCAACTTCACTGCAGAGGATTCCAGCAACATTTGCTGCGGCTTCTGGGCTCCAGTACAAGGTTGAAGTGAAGCTTGCAAATGAGAGAGGGGAGAAAATGCCTGCCACGGTGTTTGCAAGAAAGGGAAAGGAGAGCAAGTATGTGTTCCTCCAGCAGGATTGGAGAGCCTTCTGCCAGCACAACAATTTGAAGAAAGGAATGACTTTGCTCTTCACCTACGAACCTGTCTCGAATACACTGCACATATCCCAAGCACCCCCTCTGTGAAAAAGTCTGTTATTATGTTTTTTCTGTTTTGTTAACTTATCAAACAATTTGGGTTGTGTCCCCCTTTTAACATTATTTTTTTTTGGTTTTGTGAATGATGCTACAATTTGGGTTGTGTCCCTTTTAGCATTTTGGTGCTATATTTTTGTGAATTTTGAAACAATTTGGGCAGTGCCCTCTTCTAACAGTATTTAGTTATAAGTAAGTTTGTAAATTTTGAAACAATTTGGGCCTTGCTCATGTTATTTGGGCAGGTTTGTAAGTTTTAGTAGTACAATTTGGGCAGGTTATTTCTAAGTAGTATTCAAGCTTTTTTGGTGGTTTTAATTTATTATTTTCTAATTTTTGATATCTTTGATTATTCCAATTCACTACCTTTGATTATGTATCTGTTGATGCAATTGTGATTTAAAACAAACAATACACATATACTAGTACAAGCTCAAACCTGATTCACTATAACCAAACCAAATTAAACCTTAACATATATACTGCATCAAACCAAAACAAAACCACAAAACCTATAAATATACTACATCAAACCAAACAATGTGTTTATAGAACAATATGTAGCAGTTTTGAATATCAAAACAACAATTAGCTTCCCAAGTTGTCTACAACTGTTTTCAGATTCAACATCTATACAAAACAACTTTTCAGATTGTCTACAATGAAGCAACATCAATACAAACCAGAAAATCAGAAATTAAATGAATCAACATCAATACAACCCAATTTTAAAACTTCAATGTAGTAACATTTAACAACTGGAATGAAGAAAAATCTAATTTCCAAACTCCTTCAAATGTTCCTTCTTTTGGCATAGTCATATCAACCTTTTCTCATCTCATCCAGCCCAGACACTGATCAATATTCTGCATTTGCAAAAAGAACATTTCAAATTGATTTGTAAATGGATCAAATATCTCATTTGTTCATATTTAAAGCTCAGGGGATGAACATAGAAAACTGATTTGGGGCTTAGTGTTCTGCACCATAAGAATTATATTGATAAACACTCTAATTCATGCTGATCAAATTGATTTGGGGATTAGGGTTAGGGTTCTGCATTTGAACAATTCTTTGAAAAATTGGGGGAAAGTGGAATTTCAAGAAATTTATGTCTCAGTGTTCAACACCATAAGAATTATATAAGATAAACACTCTAATTCATGCTGCTAAAAAATAGAAGAAATCGATCAAATTGATTTGGGGATTAGGGTTCTTCATTTGAACATAATTCTTTGAAAAATTGGGGGAAAGTAGAAATTCGAGAGATTTATGTTATGAACAGACGGATTACTACACAATCAAACCAAATTAATTTCAAATTTCAGTAGTCGACGCGAGATTACCTCGACTATGGCTATCGTTTGGATCAAAATATTCCGCCATTGAACACTGATTTCTCCCACGCCTGAGCAACATGTACCACCGACTACGTCTCTGAATCTAATTTCGTCGAATTCAATCCAATGTGTTTTTCCAGAAAATTAGGGTTCTACGTGCGGTGGGAGGGAGAGAATTTGGGGATGAAAAACGTTGAAAAACGATTGAAATGAGAAAGAATGAAAAGGGCATTTACGTATTTTCACATATAACATTAAAATTTATAATAAAAAAATATTTTATAATAAAAAACATTTCTAAATTAAGTTTATGTTTTTTGAATAATAGAAATGTATTAAAATCATTTTTTTCTTTTTTTTGAAACCTTGACTTTGTCAAAGGCTTCATAAACCAAGGGCCTTTGAGAAAAGGCCCTTTAGACAATAAAACCATAAATAGAATGGGACGGGACGGGATACTTCGGGATCATCCCGATCCCATCCTGTCTCGTTATGAAAATTGTGATTCGAGACGGGACGAGATTGACATTTTTAAAATTGATCTCGTCCCATCCCACTAGTTTTCGGAACGGTACCGAGATTCCGGGACAAAGTGTCCATCCCACTAGTTTTCAGCATCTATCGATTCACAGTGGGGATAGGGATATACAGAGATTGACGACAACCGGCCACAACTTGAATGTTGACTGACGTCAGCGGTGGCCGAGGACTGAGAGTAAAGCAGCTTCGTTTTCTCTAGCGGAAAAACCACAAATTGAGCGGCATCGGAGGCATTGGAGGGGATGGCCGTCGGCGTTGACGCTGAGAGTAACAAACGGTGGTGTTCCGGCAAATTTCTAGTCGTGAATTGGGGGAATTCGACAGTGGGTCTTCTTCTCCTCGGATAGACGGTTCACGATGGTGATTCACTTCGGCGGCATCCTGACAACGAGGTCTTTGATCAGCGCCTCTCGCGACATTGACTTGAATTGGAGGAGCAGCGACGACACTCGGGTTGAGGTCGAACACGGCGTACTACGACTGTACTTCGAGTCGAACGATTTCCAGCGAGGCCTTCGGTATGGACTTCGTTTCATGGCAGCGACCACCATATCGCGGAACCAGCAGCGGCTCGGTTCTTGGGCACAGGCCAACGGGATATGCGGCATGGCTCGAGACAACGGGGTTTCGTCCAGGCGAGAGAGGAAAATAGGAATTGGTTCCAAAACGTATAAGTAAACAGAACTTCGGGGCTGCGTGGCCCTCTAGCGGCAGAGCAGGTGAACAAAGGTTGTTCAAAGGTGAGGTCATCAAATTCTCGATGGGACTCGGCATGAGGTTTTGAAGGTGGTTAATGGATGCGCTGCTGTTCTTATAGGAAAATATTTGGATATGTATTGCAGCAAGGCAAGGGGTAGGACATGTTTGATGTTTGTGATTTGGGAGTTCTGATCGTAGAGGAAGAGGTAGGCAACGCACAACTATGTTATTTAAACGTATTAAAAATCGAACTATTTCTATAATAATAATAATAATAATAATAGTAATAATAGCTTTAATAATGTTAATAATACATTAATAAAATAGTGTTTATTAGATGATTGGAGTAGGAGGATTTTTAGATGACATGCTAAATGAAAATGCATGATATGACTTAACATGAAAATTAAAATGAACATAAACAAATAAGTTCTAACATGTGTATACTATAATTAACTCGTACGAAAATTTATTAATTGAGCCAAAATTATTTAATCAATTTATAAAAAAATTACGGTTGTTACAACCTACCCTATTTATAAAAATTTCATCCTCGAAATTCGGTAAATACCTCTTGTAAATGACTTCTTCTAGGTGGCTATCGTTTTTTCCTTCAGCCTGGTATTTGTGTCAAGCCCAACTAATTAATTCACAAGGTCAGCATATATATAATCCCAATTCCTCTTACATTACTTATTTATAAATATTACAGTATATATGTATATGTATATGTATATTTATATATATCAATACCATATCAATATTATAATTAGGATTTACGGATTACCGAGGATTAGGATTGCATGAGCATACATTCAAGCATGGTTTCTTTCAGAGTCTGCATTGTCAAGGTAGAGATATTTCAAAACCTTTTTAAATACAGTTCATAATATATATGGTACGTGGATAAATTGTGTGGTGGTTTGTGATGTACGATCTATTCATATTATGTGCACATATTAGTCGCGCGACGAAATTCATGGTCGTGTTCACGTAGACGAGTGACGTGTTCACCGTACTAAATCAAGCAAGTCATGTGACGGGAACGTTTAATCGTTCGGAAATTCATGTCCTTGGGTTTATCCCACCGTCTATCAAGTTCAAGATGGTCTAAGTTATGAATCATCCGGTGAACACTGTATCGTATACAGTAGTTATATGAACTGTTATCCCTACTGAGTTGTTGATAACTCACCCCTTTTTATAACCTCATCTTTTCAGGTCCAGCGAATTCGGAGTGATACAGAGGATGGCGTCGGTGATAGTTGTACAAATGTCTATTTTATAGACTTTATTTTATTACGTTTTCCGCTTTTGAAAAATATTACATAAAAGTATTTTATTTTTACTAATGAAGATAATTTTATGTTTATGGAAAAGTTATTTGACTTTTGTTTATTTAAAGTGTGTTTTCAAATTTATTTTTAAAATTATAAAAAAAATTCTTTAGTTTATATTATGAAAAATTGGATGTTACACACTCATTTTTTATTTTAACTTTTTAATCACTTATAAAATGGCTATATTACTCTCATCTAATTTAGTGTTTGTTTCGTATTTACAAGAGTGTCTTTCATACAAGAAAGTCATCAAACCCATCATCATTCATCAACTTCCCTCTGCCCAACAATATTCCTCACTGTTAGAAACCGTTTCACCTAAAAGCTCGAACTTGTAGAGAAGTTGGACTTCTTTACACTTATATTAATGGGCCGAATATATTCTCCAATAGGAGAATATATTCTCCAATACTCACTCTGACCAGCCGCGAACCACAAACACCATAAGAGTCTAAAGCGGCTAGGGCGATGCCAAGAGGTAGAGGAGGAGCACGATCTGGATCAATAATAAGGATATTATTGGTATTATAGATGAGATGTATTTTTGAAAGAGGTAAATTAATTTAAGATTAGTGTAATAATATTAGAGGTGTAAACAAATTCACTTTTTTTTCATTCATTGATCAATTCGGGCTACATCTTGGGCTGTAGCCCAAGGGCTGAACCTAATTGTCCATTACTAGCCATTAGCTAAGTTAAGAAAGTCCACACAAAATTAGCCCAGTCCAACAAACAGCTTACTGAAATTTCCTATCTTCTTCTTCTTCTTCCTCCTGAAACACACATTTCACGCACTAAAATTTCACTGAAAAAACACTTTTAATAACTATTATTTCTCCACCAAATCTTTGACCCTAAAAAATGTATTTCAACCTCTGAAATACAATCAGATAAAAACAAGCTTTTGTTTTTATCCATTCGGCACAAGTACAACCAAACTCTCGAACAAGAAAGGCAGAGGTAATCTCCTTTTCCCTCTACTCTTCTCCTCTTCACCCCTCCGAATTCTAAACATTTTTCCGAATCTCAACCGGTCACCACCTCCACCTCTCCCGATTCGAACTACAACCATCACATTCCGGAATCGCGTGTCGAAGACGAACCTGCCCTTGCGCCGAGCCCTATCCCGACAGTCGAAACCCTCATTGGAGCTGTTCGATCCAAGTCACATCTGAGCCAAGCCTGGACTGTCGTCCGTTGCAGAGACCTCCGGCGAACAGCCCTTTGAGATACCGAAAATCTGAGAAGCTGTTGTCTCGATTTCTATCTCACCTAATTGAAGAAGAAGATGAGATTCTGTGATTAGGGATTCGGTTCTTTTGTTCTCCATTTAATTAATTATGTTTAAATAAATTATTTTATTTTTACATAATTACAAGAAGATATTATATACATGGCCTGAGTAGATTGTTCAACTTTTGTTTTTACTCGTTTAGTCGCAGGTTGATGTAATCAAACCTTTGCTTGGTCTGCTAGTCGATCACAACATTCCAATGTCTTTGCCTCTTAGGAAGCTCATGTCATGTGTTATCCTTGATTTGGATGGTACACTCCTTAACACAGGTGGGTAATTCTAATGATATTTTCATGTCATTGTAACTACTATAAAAGTCTGCAAAAATTGTTATACTAATACTATGTTTTTGCACAATTAGAAAGCTCTTTTCAGTGAGGTGTATATACAGTCTTCACGTATATGTGTAGCTTACAATTCTTTTGTAACTTTTGTTTGTACCAGAGGGCGTTGTGAGCGAAGTTTTAAAAGTTTATTTGGTTAAGTATGGGAAGCAATGGGATGGAAAAGCAGCTCAGAGAATTGTAGGAAAGACACCCTATGAAGCTGCAGCTGTTATTGTAGAAGATTACAAACTTCCTATTACTACAGAGGAACTTCTAGCAGAAACTGCTCCAATTTTCTCCGACAAGTAATACTTTTTTTTTTTTTTTTTTTTATTTATCGTATCAATTAAGTTACCTTTCATAAACAGACGAGTCTTTATCTAAACATTGCGAGTATCAGCATGCCACTAAATGTATCCTTTTTTCTTTTTTCTTATTATCTGTAGATGGTGCAATATCAAAGCACTACCTGGTGCCAACAGGTTAATTAACCATCTAAGGGCGCATGGTATTCCCATGGCCTTGGCCTCAAATTCTTCAAAGAAAAATATTGAGACCAAGATATCTTGTCACAAGGGTATATATAAGTGAATTGTTGTTGTTGTTATTTGGTCGTCTCCTCTGTGTATCTCATTGATCAGCAATTTACGTGAAGGTTGGAAAGAAACGTTCCAAGCCATTATAGGTGTTGATGAAGTCAGCAGTGGAAAGCCATCTCCCGAAATGTAAAATGAAATAAATTAGAACTTGATCTTTGTCACTTTTTGGTTCTTTTTTTATTTGTCATATTGCTTATTAGATTGATCATGTGCTTCTTTGTTGAAGATATATTGAAGCTGCAAAACGGCTTAAGATGGATACCTCCAGTTGCCTCGTCATTGAAGATTCATTGTCAGTATTTGAGCATTATACACATTGTTGTGACACCCACACACACAGATATATAGAGTATTTGTGAATTACATTTTTTTCTTTCAAATCCACACGAGAATTTTCTTTTTATTGGACACATGAATTTGTTGTTTGCTAGGCCAGGTGTCACTGCAGGTAAGGCAGCTGGAATGGGAGTGGTTGCTGTTCCATCCCTTCCTAAGCAATCCCAACTTTTCACCTCAGCAGATGAGGTGATTAACTCCTTACTAGACTGGCAACCGGAGAAGTGGGGCCTACCTGCATTCCAAGACTGTGAGCCTCTTTGGATTACTATATTTTGCTTTTCCTTCATTTCCCTATATTTCGTTTTTTCCTTAATTTCCGTTCATCATTTAAAAATAATTTCTGCTTCAGGGGTACAAGGTACATTACCGATGGAACCTTGGCATATTGGGGGTCCTGTCGTCAAAGGTTTTGGACGTGGCTCAAAGGTGCTTGGAATCCCAACAGGTTTATTGACTTTTGACTTCTTTTAAATGTAGCATAATTGATTACTTCTTTTTTTATTCTCTATAAATTACTAATGTGATCATGTTTTTTTCTTCCCAGCTAATTTGTCTGTTGATGGGTATTCGGATCTCCTTTCGGAACACCCTTCAGGGGTTTATTTCGGATGGGCCGGATTAGCAAACAGAGGTATCTATAAGATGGTGATGAGCATAGGTTGGAACCCTTACTTCAACAACTCAGAGAAGACAATTGTAAGTAAATAATTGCTTAGCTCTATGATTGATGATCGTCTTTCACTCATTCATTTGGTTTGCCAATTTTTTTCCTTAACCCATCGAGATGTGATATCAGGAGCCATGGTTACTTCATGATTTTGACGAAGACTTTTATGGTGAAGATTTGCGTCTCGTTATTGTTGGCTATATACGGCCTGAGGTATGTTTTCTGAACTTTTTTTACTAGGCTTAACTATATGTAGTTTTTGTGAGTTGTGACTGTATCCCTGGTTTTATTGTACTACTTTACAGGCCAACTTTTCGTCACTTGAAAGCCTGATAGCAAAAATCCACGAAGACAGGAAAATTGCCGAGGATGCGCTTGAATTGCCGCTGTATTTGAAGTCCAAGGATGATGCTTATTTGAATGCTAGTTAAGTAGTGATTTTTGTTTCTTCGTAATAATTAGAGAAACGCATTGTTGGAGAAGCTGTATATCATTTTCATTACCTGCATATTTCATTCACAGAACGTTTCGATTTGTATGTACAACTAAAATGTGTAATGTTCTATCATACCTTTCTGGAACATGTATTTATAAAGGTATCAATGGAGATACTAACTGTGTTTCTTTACGACAGTGAAGACTTCATTGAATCTTATAGCCCCGACTTATGGTATTTGTTGGATACATATAACTGTTACAATATTAGATGTTTATTGCCCTGTTCCAGATTTTGAATCACATTGGACTATTGTAGAAAACATCGATCGGGGCAATGCGTGTTAAATAATTGAGTCGCTTTCAATTGTGTTCGTTTAAAGTGAGTTATTTTCTAACGTGTGCTAATTGTTCTGACCAAATGTCGATTTTTCGTTTTGATGTTTATGTGTGAAATTTGTGTGTTTCTTATGAAATTTTTATTCTTAATATTATTATTGATTTTGTTTTTGAATCATTTGAGGAGATGTTGAGTATTTGACACAATTTGCCCCATAATGCTTTTTTTAAATGATTCACAACTTTTATTTCACACAAATATGTATTTTTTTTTCTATTTTATTCTTGGGTATTTATAGATTTACTGTAATATTTAAATTATTTCTTTAAATTTAATTTTCCTGAACAATAATTTAAAATCCTTTTGTGGGATTTCAAAATAATAAGCAGAAACATTTTTAGAAAAAAATCATTAATCTAATTGCCCTAGATCTTTACAATTTTTACAAGAAACGTGCATTAACCCAATTAGATTACGTATTATACCTGGTAAATCATTGCATTATGATTTATTAAAACATTTAAAATAACAAAATAGAGAAAAAATAATCTATATAAACACTCTCTTTGACTGCTCTCAAAACATTCTCATTTTTAATCAGATTTGAGTGTCAATAAGAAACTCAACCACCCTTTCACAATGGTTGATGATGTTATTGAGACTATTTTCTCCTATCTCCCGATCAAAAAACTTTTCGCCCTCGCCATTTTATCAAAACGATATAAGTATTCATGGAAATTTTGCCGTGATCTATCTTTCGACAAAAAATTCTCTAGGTATTTGTCGAGAGACGAGTTCAAAAACATTCTAACCAATATTTTTCAATTTGATTTGAATCCCGAGGCATCTCGATTTTGTTTATATTTTGATGCGACCGGCGAGACCAACCTCGTTTTCGGTTGGATACAAAAGGCTATTTGCTTAGGAATAAAGGATCTTGAGCTAGATTTTTCCCAATCCAAAACAAAATTCGTCATCCACCATGATCTGATTAATGTTGAGAGCATACAAAGTATGAAGCTTGTGAATTGTGAGATTCATGACTTTCCCGTTGACTCAAATGTTTTGTCCAATTTGAGTGATGTAACTTTTCAAAGTGTGAGAGCAAATCCAATTGTGTTTCAATCAATATTTACCAATTGTTTGGCTTTGAGAACGGTACAATTGATACGTTGTGCCTCGATTAATGATCTCAATGTCTTCGCTCAAAATTTGAAATGGTTTACGGTTTTGGTAGTGAAAGATTGTTACCATGTCGAATCGATCACTATCAATGCTCCTACTCTTTCCTCATTCCGATATCATGGAAAAATTTGCGAGATTAATTTTCAGGGCGATTGTTCTATGATGAATGATTTGATATTGGACATCGCTCATCCAAGAGGCTTTCAACGTATTCCTCACATAAAGGAAGTGGCGCTCGGGTTTGCATTTGTCGAAACCCTAACTATTACTAGTATTTTTCTCGAGGTAATTATTATTATCATTTTTTGGGATGAATGTAGTATATAGTAACTTCACAATTTATTTATTTTTATTTTATCTGTTGGAATTATATTGCAGGGACTTGGTGTGAGAATAGAGGGGAATGAATGCAAGGGCATTGAGTTTTTCCTATGGAAATTAAAGGAATTTCATTTGGTCGTAACTGCAGGGAGTTATATTAATCCATCTGATATTGCAATTTTCCTAAAGAATTGTCCATATGTTGAAAGAGTTTTCATTGATGTAAATATTTTCTTTTGATTTTCATTTTTAAAAATGGGATATTTTATTAACATATACTATATATAACTATTTATTCGTTTCTTTTTGTGGCAGCTGGCTCAAAATGCTTTCGGACATAGCCTCTATTGGGATTTTCAGGGGAGAAATTATTTGATACAATGTGGAACTATATGTCCATTCCTTAAATGTGTCAAATTGAAGGGCTTCACGATGAAGGACCCACACGTGATGATGGCGAGGTTTTTTCTCAAGAATGCGATTCATCTGCAGCGTTTGATCCTCGTCAACGCTAAAAGTTGTTGCTCGGATTTTCTTAGTATAGAATGCCTTCGTTGGGAAATATCCTCAAATGCAAATATTGAAATTTATGAGTATCGCAAAGATACGAACACTATAACTCCGAAACATTTGATGAAGTTTTGAGTTGGCGATTTGTTAAGAATTATGTATTTTAATGTGTTGTTTCTTACAATTCTCTTGCCTTGCATATGAATATGAAGTTATGATTCATTGGAGCTTATTTGACATTGTTGTTCCGGCTCATTTGTAATTAAATGAAGTTATAATTTTTAAGGATGAAAATGTTTTGTCCTAATTATAAATTTACAATTTTTTGTTCTAATATCATTAGATTTAAGATTAATAACATATACAATAATTACTTTACTTAATTTATTTGCAAAATAAATTGATTTTTTTAGTGTTACACAAAAAAAAAAAAAAACTTTTTTTGCAAAATCAATTATAAATAATGTATTTTTTTTTCAAAATTTAAATGTTTAGTAAAATTTATAAAATCTTTGGAATAAAATGCTAATTTTTACTTAATTTTTATGAGTTTAAAGCTTTTAACCTTCTTAATAATAATAATAATAATAATAATAATAATAATTATAATAATAATAATAATACTCTTTCCAATTTTTTAAAGTTTGAGAGAATTTTTTAGTTAATTTAAAAAAAAAAATTTTTATTTGTTAAATAATAAAAAATAAGAGTATAATAAATATGATTGTGTAAGTAAAAAAGATTTAAGTGAAAAAATAATAAAAATAATTTAAATAAACTATTTAAATAATAAAGTTGTTATTTTGTTTTCTATTTATACAATTCCCTTGCTTTGCATATGAATATTAACTATTAAATTGTGATTCATTAAATCATTATTGGGAGCTTATTTGACATTGTTTTACACTCTTTTGTAATTATAAGAAGTTATAGTAATTTTTAGTGATGTGACTGTTTTGCCGAAATCAGAAAATAGGTTAATTTGTTAGTTAAAATGTTGTGTAAATAAGTGGGGATTTATACCTTTAATTAATTTTACATTTTATTATATTGTTTTAAATTTTTATTTAATATCATTAAATTTTTTATTTTATCAGACCCCGACCGTGACGTGAGTATTTGAGCAGATGCATTCGGTTGAATTTTTAAATACGATCAGGTGTTTCTGAATGCCAAATATTTAAATTGAAGGTTAGTATTCCTATAGTCTTTTAACTTATAGTTATATATTATTTAATACAATCAAATTAGATAAAACAACATTATTTTTAATATTTTTTTGTGCAAATAATTATAATTGTTGTTAGTTTTGAGGGAGGGTATTATGTTTTGTTTAATAATTGCGGGTGATGTTTTTTAGTTATTATCTTGATGTCTCAATAATGTTGTTGCAGAATATTGAAGCCACTAACGGAGGCGTAATTATCGTTAACTTTCCCACGAAGACATTTTTTGATTATGATATCGTATGCCATAACAATTTATAAAAGTCAAGGTCAGTCTTTAAACACGTTGGTGTATTTCTCAAGAGACCAATATGTACGCACGATTAATTGTACGTGGCGGTTTCTAGAGTAACCAACAAAAAATGATTAAAACTTCTGTTTTGTGACGAGAATGCTAATCTCACAAATAGAATAACAAATGTAATTTATAAAGAGGTATTTCAATATTTGTAAGTAGATTGTAATTAAAAATAAGTGAATATGATATTTTATTCACGAGTTATACAATAAATATATTTGAGTTCAGATAGTATTGCCTAAACCGACCATGGCGTGAGTATATTTGAGCAAATGCATTCCGTTGAGTTTTTAAATACTATCAAGTGTTCAGGATTGCCAAATCCTGAATTGAAATTGAAAGTTGGTATTTTTATAGAATTTTCCAATAGAAATACATATTATATATTTAATTTAATCATGTTAAATAATACAATATTAGTTGTAATAGATTTTGTTATTTATCAGGTCGATGTCCCGATAATGTTGTTACGAAATATGAATGCCACTAACGAATTGTGCAGTGGTACGTGTTTGGTTATAACAATGCTTGGTAGTCATGTCATCGAGACGAAAGTATTACAAGGAATCAATTATGAGGATAATTTTTTAATTTTTAGAATTCTATAACTTCTTCCGACACAAAACTATCGTTTGCTTTCCAACGAAGACAATTTAGATTATGATATCGTATGCCATGACGATTAATAAGGTCAAGATCAGTAGTTGACAAACGTTGATGTATTTATGAAGAGACCGGTATTTACGCATGGTCACGAACAAATAACCAATATGGAAGGATTGAAACTTCTCTTCGACAAGAACGGTAATCTCACGGATAAAACCACAAATTAATTTAGTATAAAAGGAGGTTTTTTCAAAATTTGTAAATTTGTTGTCATACAAAATAAGTGATATATTAGTTAATCATGATTATTTAAGTATAATATAAAATAATTTTATTTTCTTTATCTATTTTGTGACGTGTTAAACAAGTTTAACGTATATATTAATATGAGTTACATGAAAAATAAATTATGTAAACATGATCACAAACACACAGTAAAAAATAATTTTTTCGAAGATCCCAGTGCAACCTACTGGCAATGTAGACTAGTATCATTAAATTTAGGATTAATTAATATAACTATTTAGCGAAAAGGGTATTATAGTTGATAATATTTTAAGTTTTACCGCATGAATTAACGCTTACAAATTAATGTTTCATTTTTTTAGATTTTTTATAAATAAAAGTACTTTAAGATTATAATTATAATATGGTGTAATAACTGCCTACATAATATAATAAATATTAATTAATAATCGCCGTGTAAATTAACAAAATTAAAATAAAATTATATAAACTGCTTCTATTAATAATTAAAAAAAATAGAATTCAATAATTTTAATCAAACTTTAAAAACTCTCCTTTATCCAAAATCACCCTAATTAATAAGCATATAAAACCAGGCAATTTATTAGGTGGTACTAGTACCATACAACTTCATATGGTACCTTTTTTTTCTATTTAAACTTATTATTTTTTTTCCACTCATTTTTTTCTCTTTTTTTTCTCTTTGGTTTCGTTTTTTCCTCACACAAACGAAACAAACTTCAACACTATCGGAGTCGCGGATTTCGACGGCGATTAATCGGAGACGGACGGCGATGCAACCTAAACTTCTTCTACGACGATTAATCGGAGAGTATGTAAGCCGGCGCGGGATACAGGTTCACGATAGCGATGGGGCAGACGCTCATCGTGATCAGACGTCGACGGCGGCGGCTTAAATCGGTAATTGGCGTGGCGTCGTAGCTTCGTTCGGACGGTAATTCGCTAAATTGTCATGTGAATTACAGTTTCCGAACCTCAATTATAGAGATCGCGTTTTTCGTTTTATGTAAAATTAAGTTTTAGTTTTAGGGGTAATTGATGGTGGTCGACGACGATTAATCGGCAAAAGACGGAGGAGATAACCTAGTCGACGGCTCCGGTGACCGGATCCTAGTCCTCGCCCATGGCTTCGGCACCGACCAATCCGCCTGGAAGCGCCTTCTCCCCTATTTCACCCGCGGCCACCGCATCATCCTCTACGACCTCGTCTGCGCTGGAAGCGTCAACCCCGATTACTTCGACTTCCGCCGCTAGACCTCCCTCGACGCCTTCGTCAACGACCTCCTCTTCATACTCGACGCCCTCCACGTCGACCACTGCACTACGTCGGCCACTCCGTCTCCGCTACCATCGGGATCCTCGCTTCCATCCGCCGCCCCGACCTCTTCTCCAAGCTCATCTTCATCGGTGCCTCCCAAGGTAATCATTCATTAATTATAATTAATTGATTAATTGTAACCCTAAATTAATTTATCCCCAAATTGAATTGAATTAGGTTTCTGAACGATAAGACATTTAGAGAATCTTAATATAGCAGGAGTAGAATGCTTATTCTAAGTTCAGTCTATGCGACTTTTAGATTATTGATATATTTTTTCCATTCAAATCTTCAACCCGAACCCATACTTTGTTGATACTAAGCTCTCAAAGGCGTTCTCTTCCCTTGAGGAAGGAATTACCAAAATCACTGCTACATCAATAAATTGGAAAAAAGGCATGATATGTTTATTTCACACTTGGGTTGGCTTATATTATGTTAGCTTTATGTATATCGTGTTTCAATTTTTTTCTGCATGTATGGTTTTTGGTTTTTGTAGGGCATTCCTAATGGCATCGCTGAAGATAAGAAAGGCAAAAAACGAGCCCATGCTGAGGAAAGGTTGGTTCTCTCTCACTCACACACACACAATGATATTACCTTAGTGGTTGTTATTTTTTACTGATATTTGTGCGTATCAAATTATTTTTAGTATTGGTCACTCACTTTGGTTTTATAAAAATGCAGTTTCTTTACCTGGTTTAGTGACTCCGAGCATGAAGGTGATATTTTTGAGATTTACGATGAGGTATGCTTTCCTCGAGTAGAGTATATTTTAATTTTATTTTTGTAATTAGTGCCTTGAGATGGTACTTTGGTTGAACTAACACATTCCGAACTCTGAATCTGTATTAGGTGGCTGATATTATCAAGGAGGATCTGTGGCCGAATCCCCTCTCATACTTTAGCAATGTACAATTCACTGGCCGCCTTTTTGTCTTGCTTTTTACATATTCATATAGTATACCTGCTTTATTGATTTTGTTCTTTGTGTTTTGAATTGCTTGCTGTAGGATCCTAGTGACGAAGACGAGCTTGAAATGGATGATGACGACGAGGTAATAAATACATAATCTGACTTACATTACTTGAACATACTTAGTTCTTTATCAAAATGTCACATATTATTGTTGTTTTTCTTTATTTTGGATATAATAAAACAATCAAGAGAGTCGTATATAGATAGTTTTGCACCGACGATAGTTGCAAGATGCATGACTAATGTGCCTTTCGTTTTCAAAGTTAGCTGGGGTTTAAATGTAATTCTTTTTAAACCTCCCATTTTTTGTGTATTTTGGGTGTATATTTCATGTTGATTTCGGGCCAGATGCGTGGAAATTTATTTCGATGATATCGAATGATGATAAGAAGGTGGGATCAATTTCCCCTCTCTTGCCGCTGAAATCGCTCATGCTTGATTGACTTTATTTACGTTTTTTGGACAGGAAAATCACATATATGTTCACAAATATTGTAAAAGTTATTATTTTAAAACAGCAGGGGAGACATTTATAAAGATATTTATGATCTGGTTATTGTTTAAGCTCAGTCAGAAAATGAAGATTTCGACTTATACAATGATTATGCTTTATTATGTATTCTACTGTTTTTAACACTGAGTTCTACTCTGTTTTTAATACTTTTCTGCTGAGTTGTTTTTAGGATGGCGAGGATAATTACGTTGTGCACCTTGTTTTTGAAGACCGAAGTCTAGAAGTTGTTTCTCCGAATACAAGTTCCATAATTCTCGCAGTGTTATAAAATCATATCTCATGATTTATTTATTTTTGTTTTCTGGCAACATTATGTTGATGATACTGGATTTTTTAGTGTTGATGATAGTGCTTCTTGTTATATGTAGTAGAATTTGAAGAGAATGTATACGGTTCCATTTGTAGGGAATTCAAATACTAATTTGTATTTTTTCATCTTGTTCAACTGTATCTTCTTTCTTTCGGATTACATTCTTTTATCTTTTTAATTAAAATTTTATTCACATAATATATTTTATGTATATCAAATTAAAAATAACTTAGATATAAAGAGAATAGAATATAATTATAAAGTTTTTAGAATGAATTAATAAATAAAGAAGATTGTAGTCTTAGGAATTTACACATGCAGATAAATTTTTAAAATGCAAATCTGGTCTAATCCCATGTTCCCCCTATTTCATATTGAGTTCTACTCTTTTTTATATTTAGTTCTACTCTATTATATATCGAGTTGAACTCGATCGTTCGCCGCCCTCGGACATCGTCATCGCTCTCGATTCTAGATTGATATTTTTTTTTTTGTTGTTGATGACGTTGTGTTCATGACATTCTATTGTTAGATTTTACTTTTTTGTCATGTTAAACAGTATTTTTATTACAATGATAATTATGTTTAATTATTTTTTTTACATGTATTAGATGTTGGGTAAATTTACAGTAGAATTCATCATAAAATGTAGTAGAATATGACCAAAAAGAGAGTAGAATACACTACTCATTGCAGTAGAACTCATTAGATAATGGTGCCGCCTTCGATTCAAGTTTGCCTCCCCCGATTATAGATCGCCTCCCTCGATCGTTCACCGCCGAAGGCGGCCCCGATCGTTCGCTTACCTCGATTATTGTTTTCCTCCCTCGATTATTGTTGTCACTTCGATTATTGTTGCCACTTCGATACAAGACCTTTCAATAGAAGACCCCCCCTTTATCCCTTTATTAAAATTTTGAAGCCGCCGAAGGTGGCCGTAATCATTGTTTGCCTCCCTCGATTATTGTTGTAGAATGCATTAATAAACGGAGTAGAATGTGATACAGATTAGAGTAGAATATACTACTATATGCATTAGACCTCATTACAACAACATAATGACCTCGATTATTGTTTGCCTCCCTCGATTATTGTTGTCTCACTCGATTATTGTTGCCACTTCGATATAAGACCTTTCGATACAAGACCTTTCGATACAAGACCCCCCCTTTATCCCTTTATTAAAAATTTTGAAGCCGCCGAAGGTGGCCGAAATCATTGTTTGCCTCCCTCGATTATTGTTGTCACTTCGATACAAGACCTTTCGATACAAGACCCCCCCTTTATCCCTTTATTAAAATTCTGAAGCCGCCGAAGGTGGCCGTAATCATTGTTTGCCTCCCTCGATTATTGTTGCCTACCTCGATTATTGTTGTAGAATGCATCAATATATGGAGTAGAATATGAAACAGAACAGAGTAGAATAGACTACTAAATGCAGTAGACCTCATTAGAACAACATAATGACCACGATAATTGTTTGCCTCCCTCGATTATTGTCGCCACTTCGATACAAGACCTTTCGATACAAGACCTTTCGATACAAGACCCCCCCTTTATCCCTTTATTAAAATTCTGAAGCCGCCGAAGGTGGCCGTAATCATTGTTTGCCTCCCTCGATTATTGTTGCCTCCCTCGATTATTGTTGCCACTTCGATATAAGACCTTTCGATACAAGACCTTTCGATACAAGACCCCCCCTTTATCCCTTTATTAAAATTTTTGAAGCCGCCGAAGGTGGCCGTAATCATTGTTTGCCTCCCTCGATTATTGTTGCCACTTCGATACAAGACCTTTCGATACAAGACCCCCCCCCTTTATCCCTTTATTAAAATTCTGAAGCCGCCGAAGGTGGCCGTAATCATTGTTTGCCTCCCTCGATTATTGTTGCCACTTCGATACAAGACCCCCCCTTTATCCCTTTATTAAAATTCTGAATCCGCCGAAGGTGGCCGTAATCATTGTTTGCCTCCCTCGATTATTGTTGCCTCCCTCGATTATTGTTGCCACTTCGATACAAGACCTTTCGATACAAGACCCCCCTTTATCCCTTTATTAAAATTCTGAAGCCGCCGAAGGTGGCCGTAATCATTGTTTGCCTCCCTCGATTATTGTTGCCTACCTCGATTATTGTTGTAGAATGCATCAATATATGGAGTAGAATATTATACAGAACAGAGTAGAATAGACTACTAAATGCAGTAGACCTCATTAGAACAACATAATGACCACGATAATTGTTTGCCTCCCTCGATTATTGTTGCCACTTCGATACAAGACCTTTCGATACAAGACATTTCGATACAAGACCCCCCCTTTATCCCTTTATTAAAATTCTGAAGCCGCCGAAGGTGGCCGTAATCATTGTTTGCCTCCCTCGATTATTGTTGCCTCCCTCGATTATTGTTGCCACTTCGATACAAGAACTTTCGATACAAGACCCCCCCTTTATCCCTTTATTAAAATTCTGAAGCCGCCGAAGGTGGCCGTAATCATTGTTTGCCTCCCTCGATTATTGTTGCCTCCCTCGATTATTGTTGCCACTTCGATACAAGACCTTTCGATACAAGACCTTTCGATACAAGACCCCCCCTTTATCCCTTTATTAAAATTCTGAAGCCGCCGAAGGTGGCCGTAATCATTGTTTGCCTCCCTCGATTATTGTTGCCTCCCTCGATTATTGTTGCCACTTCGATACAAGACCTTTCGATACAAGACCCCCACTTTATCCCTTTATTAAAATTCTGAAGCCGCCGAAGGTGGCCGTAATCATTGTTTGCCTCCCTCGATTATTGTTGTCTCCCTCGATTTTTGTTGCCTCCCTCGATTATTGTTGCCTCCCTCGATTATTGTTGTCACTTCGATACAAGACCTTTCGATATAAGACCTTTCGATACAAGACCCCCCCTTTATCCCTTTATTAAAATTCTGAAGCCGCCGAAGGTGGCCGTAATCATTGTTTGCCTCCCTCGATTTTTGTTGCCTCCCTCGATTATTGTTGCCTCCCTCGATTATTGTTGCCACTTCGATACAAGACCTTTCGATACAAGACCTTTCGATACAAGACCCCCCCTTTATCCCTTTATTAAAATTCTGAAGCCGCCGAAGGTGGCCGTAATCATTGTTTGCCTCCCTCGATTTTTGTTGCCTCACTCGATTTTCGTTGCCTCCCTCGATTATTGTTGCCTCCCTCGATTATTGTTGCCACTTCGATACAAGACCTTTCGATACAAGACCTTTCGATACAAGACCCCCCCTTTATCCCTTTATTAAAATTCTGAAGCCGCCGAAGGTGGCCGTAATCATTGTTTGCCTCCCTCGATTATTGTTGCCTCCCTCGATTATTGTTGTAGAATGCATCAATATATAGAGTAGAATATGATACAGAATAGAGTAGAATAGACTACTAAATGCACTAGACCTAATTAGAACAACATAATGACCACGATAATTGTTTGCCTCCCTCGATTATTGTTGCCACTTCGATACAAGACCTTTCGATACAAGACCTTTCGATACAAGACCCCCCCTTTATCCCTTTATTAAAATTCTGAAGCCGCCGAAGGTGGCCGTAATCATTGTTTGCCTCCCTCGATTATTGTTGCCACTTCGATACAAGACCTTTCGATACAAGACCTTTCGATACAAGACCCCCCCCTTTATCCCTTTATTAAAATTCTGAAGCCGCCGAAGGTGGCCGTAATCATTGTTTGCCTCCCTCGATTATTGTTGCCTCCCTCGATTATTGTTGCCACTTCGATACAAGACCTTTCGATACAAGACCTTTCGATACAAGACCCCCCCTTTATCCCTTTATTAAAATTCTGAAGCCGCCGAAGGTGGCCGTAATCATTGTTTGCCTCCCTCGATTATTGTTGCCTCCCTCGATTATTGTTGCCACTTCGATACAAGACCTTTCGATACAAGACCTTTCGATACAAGACCTTTCGATACAAGACCCCCCCTTTATCCCTTTATTAAAATTCTGAAGCCGCCGAAGGTGGCCGTAATCATTGTTTGCCTCCCTCGATTATTGTTGCCTCCCTCGATTATTGTTGTAGAATGCATCAATATATGGAGTAGAATATGATACAGAATAGAGTAGAATAGACTCCTAAATGCAGCAGACCTCATTACAACAACATAATGACCTCGATTATAGTTTGCCTCCCTCGATTTTTGTTGTCACTTCGATACAAGACCCCCCCCCCCCCCCCCCCCCCCACTGTGTCCCTTTATAATCGAGGGAGGTTAACGATCACGGCCGCCTTCGGCGGCCGTGATCGTTCAACTCCCTCGATTATTGTTCACCTCCCTCGATTATTGTTTGCCTCCCTCGATTAGGCTGTCTGGGCTTATTTTTAGGGATTAGTGTTTAGGGGTTATTTTTAGGGTTTATGGTGGATTATATTATTCACTACAGTATAATCGATTATTAAATAAAGTACAATGTAATTTATAAATAGTGTACAAGTAAAAATTGAGGAGACTGTGTTTATAAATAGTGCAAAATACATTACTAACTGGTGTAGAATGCATAAAGATAGTACAAATAACAAATCCATTTTTCAGATTTCAATCCCAATACAGCAAATTCATATTTTAGAATAGATTTAGATTTAATCAACAGCACCCATGCTCAGTTTTAAATACAAATTGATATTTCAAATACAACTTCCATCAAATACAAATTCCACAATTTCAAATACAAATTCAATACATTACACTGAACTCAATGCCCTAATCAAATCAATTCGTGTTCAAATATGTTCAAATATATCAAAAATATTATTTTTATTAACTAATAAAAAGAAATTAATTATCTGTAATTTTTATATTTGAGCTTCACATATATTTCAAAGTGAAAATATGTGAGATGCAAAATTAAGAAAATGTGGAATGAAGAGAATAAAATTTACACAAAATACACAAAATATTATTAATATAGCTCCATATATCAACATTTTCAGCAAAATCGAACATCAAAATTAGAATATATATATATATATATATATATATATATATATATATATATATATATATATTTATATTTATATAGGAGGGCAGAATATGCATCTTAGACAAAAACATTATGGTTAGAAGCTTAATAAAATCTGTCATCACTATTCCTTTCAGAGGCCCTCTCTTAGGTATTGTAAAATCTTGAAACTCCATTCAAAATGTTGGCTGAGGAAGCC
The DNA here is from genome assembly GCA_954870475.1 of Euphrasia confusa. NCBI lineage: Eukaryota > Viridiplantae > Streptophyta > Magnoliopsida > Lamiales > Orobanchaceae > Euphrasia > Euphrasia confusa. The sequence goes on from OX940964.1 coordinate 26,570,136, forward strand.
AAGGAGAACAACTTCTGCTTCATATACCAACTCCCTCCAACTGCAAGATTGATTACAATTAGATGTCAATGATCATGTAAAAGGTCTTCCGGTTCCAGTTCTACCCCTGTCCGCCTCTTGATGGACGCGCACGACTCCATAGGCAACCTGAACTTTTTCTGCAACTCCACAAACCTCTGGATGTCGAAGTTACGCTTCTTGATGAGCTTCCTCTGCCTCGAGAGGAAGAGCCTTTTCAGCAGATCCTGATAGCTCGGGTCCCTTGACGTGAACAAGAAGTAGGCGTAGCCTATTACTATCCCAGTTGTGGTCGTAAAAAAGGCAATGGGCTCCATCACGTCCCAAGAGAATTCCCAGAAAGTCAGACGGAAGAAGAGGCCGACTTGAACCACTGAAAAGCCCAGCCCGGTCCACAGTATGCGGCGGACCTGCTTTTGGGCCAGCATGTCGATTTCGTTCTTCTTCTCCTGCAGACTCTTGAACTCGGCTTTGCATGGGTCGTCTTCGGGTAAAAGGGTGAGTGGGACCGCCCTCCTAACCAATTCAACGACCTGAATAAATGAAAATCACAATCAAATCAAAAACCAAACTTCGTGTTCATAAATATATTAGTTAGCACACCTCGATTTTAACGATATCAAATCAAGCCACAGAGGTGTTTTGGAAAGTTTCTATTGAGCAGAACGTAATTGAAAAGCAAAATTAAATCACTTTAACAATAACAAGTCACTCTAAACAAGAGGACAGATTACAAATCATGTTACCACGAAAGACTCCAGTTTATGCATCTCTAAGGCTTATTTCGCAAACGCTGCTAAATATATTATTCGGAAATCAAACAGCAATCACCAGAATAATATAGGAATCTCGAGTCGGCCCGCCCGTCCAGCCATTCGATGATTCTGCCACTGTCGTCGTCGACTCCCTAGACTGATCATAGGTCCTCGGCGATGAAGCGGATGGAGTCTGCGACGGTGTGGCGGAGGAAGAATGTGCCGCGACACGCCCCATGGATGGCAGCAATCACGGGCTTCCTGCAATCCTCAATGGCCATCACGGCTCGCTGCATCAGCTTTATCGCCCGTCGAAGCTTCTCTCCGGCGCGTCCCCTGTCCACGGAGCCCGTGTCTTGGGCGGAGGATCCGAGGGTTTGGAGATCGATTCCGGAGCAGAAGTGTTTGCCGGATCCGGAGAGGATGATGACGCCGACTTCGAGGTTTTGGTTGGCGGAGGACAGCGCCGGGAATTCGTTGAAGAAATCGTGCGAGAGGGCGTTGATTGGAAACCGAGAACCTAGATGGATAGGGGAGATGAGAGAGGGTGAAAATGAAAAGGTATCGCGTGAAATTACAATTGAGCCCTTGAAAAGTTGTTTTGTTTACGGGCCGGTACCATACTGTTCATATGGTACCAGTAACCATCCAATAGGCCCTCATAAAACCACTACTTTAATTGATTGGTAAAAACAATATATTTTTTTTTAAATATTGTAAAATAAATATCATGACCTTTACAAAATTAATTTTAAATAATAATACGGAGTAATAATAATAAATTTCTCCGAATACAACAGCTCGCAGCGTGAAATGGCTGTCGGCGAAATGCGGGTTGCCGTCGAAGACGAGACCTTCCGAAATCGTAGCTATCATCTGAGTTTCTATTTCTAATTCAATTCATCGCCACTTTCTGATCGAAAGAAAGCCCTTAATGTTTCGCAAAACCCTAACCCCGACCTCCGCGTTATTAAACGCGTCCCGCATCTTCCCCTTGGCGAAATCCCTAACCCCCAATTTCGCTACCGATTCGAGAGCTCTTCCCAACGACGATTACTTCGCCACCGTCCACCACATCTCCAACATCGTCCGGCGAGACATCTACCTGGAGCGCACCCTCAACAAGATGCGCATCTCCGCCATCGTGAACTCCGAGCTGGTCTACCGCGTCCTCCGCAGCTGCTGCGGCTGCGGCGTCGAGTCCTTCCGCTTCTTCAATTGGGCCCGCACCCACCACCCGAACTACGACCCGACCACCCTCGAATTCGAAGAGCTCCTCAAAACCCTAGCCCGCACCCGTCACTGGGAAACCATGTGGAAGGTGGTCAACGCTATGAAGACTCGGAAGTTCCCGATCTCCCCTTCGGTCATCTCCTTCGTCATCGAGCAGTACGGGAAGCACGGTCTCATTGCTCAGGCTGTCGACCTGTTCAACGGGCTCAAAAACTTGGACTGCCCCCAAACGACCGAGGTTTACAATTCCCTGCTCTTCGCCCTGTGCGAGGTCAAGAATTTCCAGGGGGCGTATGCTTTGATGCGGAGAATGATTAGGAAAGGGGGTTGTGTGCCCGATAAGAGGACTTACTCCGTTCTTGTAAACGCTTGGTGCTCGGCGGGGAAGATGAGAGAGGCTCAGGACTTCTTGGAGGAGATGAGTAAGAAGGGATATAACCCGCCTGTCCGTGGCCGTGATTTATTAATCGACGGCTTGTTGAATGCTGGTTATCTCGAGTCGGCTAAAGGGTTGGTGAGGAAAATGAGCAAGGAAGGGTTTGTGCCGGACGTCGACACATTTAACTGTCTGGCCGAAGCCTTGTCTAAGTCGGGGGAGATTGACTTCTGCATTGGCCTTTTTCAGGATGTGTGTGGCCTAGGATTTTGTCCAGACACGGAAACGTATAAGACCATGATAACTATGGCTTCGAAAGTCGGGAGAGTTGACGAGGGCTTTCGGATACTTCACAGGTCAGTTGAGGATGGGCACAAGCCTTTTCCGAGTCTTTATGCTCCGATTTTGAAGGGCCTCTGCCGGAGGGGACAGTTTGATGATGCATTTAGCTTTTTCGGGGATATGAAGGTGAAAGGGCACCAGCCAAACAGGCCCTTGTATACCATGCTGATAAGGATGTGTTGCCGCGGGGGGAGGTATGTTGAGGCTGCCAATTATTTGGTGGAGATGACGGAGTTGAACTTGTTGCCTATGTCACAGAGCTTTGATATGGTCACAGATGGGTTAAAGCACTGCGGGAAGCATGACTTAGCTAAAAGGATACAACAGCTGGAGATATCTCTTAGGGGGATTTGATTCTTCTATATATCTTTGACAGGTTATGATGCTTTTATTTGTTCGGTATTGAAGCTCGGTACAGAGGGATTTGGGATGAAGAAAATCTTTTCTTAAATTTATCAAAACTTTATTTTCACGTGATCACAATTCTATTAAAAGAATCTATTTCTAAGCACTTCACTTCTTTTTCATGTCCAAAAATTGTACTGTAGTATATCTAATGGATCGTGCATTAGAGAAATTGGAAAGTAATGTCTACGAGAGTACCCGAAAACATAAAGCCGAGCCTTATCGCAAACTTTATTGAGCAACTAAAAAGGATAGAAGCTTCCTCTAGTCCTTTTGAATATTGATTCTAGTGAAATACGTAAATGTTTTTTTTTATTGGATCTGGCTATGCTTATATTTCACAAGCCCAGTCTAGTCATAGACTCATAGCTAACAATATGGTATTCACCGTCAACTATTGTTGTTGATTTCAGATTTGTGAAACTGGCATTTGCAGTATGCATCACTGTTTTTGTGGTGACCAGAAGCTCGAGTTCGGTTGGATGAGGTACAATATATATATTTTTTACTCATCATTTCCATCTTCCTTAAATCATGATGAACTTTATACAGATATTGACCAGTCGAAAGTAGTGAAGAAGAAATGGCACGACCGATCGACATATTAAGAAGTGATCACAAACACTCCCATAGTCTGTTAACATGGGCCCAAAGCCATATGCGAGTTTGTGGTTTTCATCATAAAAACTTGAACTTTAATATTCCCAGCTAAGGTACCCGATATCGAATGTTACTGGAAAGGGTGAATCGACGGCATAGATTTGTTGTCCACCATAATCATCGATCATGGACCAAAGCCCATACGTCCTCTTTATGCCTTTGTGTAGAACCTGCGATGCTTAAGAACTTACGGGTGCTTTGATTTGATGCTATACCAGATTTTATACTTTATATTACATGCTTTAGGCCAAGAACTTTTTGCATACTTTATTATATAAAATGTTTTGTGTAAATTAATACTCTCCCTTTCCCGCATAAAAAAATGTTTTTCTATTAATGAAATTAATAGGTTATTTTTTTAAAGTTAAATATTAGTTGCACCCTAAGAAACTGTTCTTTTCGACTTAATTTCAATCAAGTTTTCAGTTCAATTAAGTTCGTTTTAAAATAAATTAAAATAAAATAAATAAAAAATAATTTCAATTAATAATTTTAAATATATAATTTAATACATTAAATTAAAATAAAATAAATAAAAAATAATTTCAATTAATAATTTTAAATATATAATTTAATACATTAAATTAAAATAAAATAAATAAAAAATAATTTCAATTAATAATTTTAAATATATAATTTAGTTACCGTTATGATATTATTAATATTTTTAAAAAAATCTTTAATAATTTATAAAAAATATTATTATTTTAAAAAAAATAATCAATCTCAAATCGCTTAAGTTTAAGTTTTTATTTAAAATTGTTTTATAGTCCAAAAGAACATGTCCTAAATACTGTTTTTTTGACTTAATTTCATTTCAGTTTAGTTTTTTTAGTTAAGATCGTTTTAATTAAGATCGTTTTAGTTCAGATCGTTTCAGTTTAACTCGATTAAATTTGTTTCAAAATAAATTAAAATTAAATAGAAACAAAAACAATTTAAATCAATAATTTCAGCTATACAAATTAGTTAATAATATAATATTATTAATATTTTAAAAAAAATATTCAACAATTTATAAAATATATTATTATTTTTATAAAAAAATCAATTCAGTTTACTTCCGTTACCTTTTCAGTTAAGATCTATTCAGTTCAATTCAGTCGTTTCAGTCCAAAAGAACAAGTTTTAAAGGTGGCATACTTTTAAAAATAAGTGATATTTAACGTAGCTTGTCAATTTCGACACGATTCGAAACCCGCACGAAATAAATGTTGGAAATCAATATCTCGAGCTATTAAATTGCGGAAACAATAACCCGACCGAAATACCGTCGCCGGAAAACCCGATCGCGAACACCGCACGAGCCGGAGCACGACCAAGGCATCACCGCGGGCGAACCCGCGGCTAAACCCTAGCCGAGCCCCCGTCGGGGCTCGCGATCGCCGTGCATGGCGATCGCATGGGGTTGCGGGTGCAACCCCGCGGGGCTGTGCGGGACAGCCCCCGACGACTCACCGCCACCGCCAGGAGGGGCAGTCAGCCCAGCTGACCACCGCGGCTCCAGCCGCGGTTCGCCTCCGGCGATCGATCACGCGATCGATCGCCCACCCCGGCCCAGCCGGGGTGCCCTCTTGCGCACGCCGCCATCGAGGCGGCGGGGATCCGCCACGGCACCAGCCGTTGTTGGAGTTGTATACTTAATGTCTAGATTTAAGTAACGGTAACTCCCGATCATAGCATTTAATCTATTTAATTAAATAAACAATTGTTTGCATTTAATTATTTGATAATTAAATATATGCAAATATAGTCCTAGATTATATACGTTGTAGTTAGTATGGTGTGCGTCGTCACACGGAAGATCATACTATCGGTTACTCGTATTTAATCGAACAGTTGCTCACGACCTAGATGGACACAGACCAAGTCATCGGTATAGTCGTTGTGTGAGAGAGAAAATAATTTGTCTTAATTATTTTATCACTACACTTGGTGTATTGGGCGGATCACTTGAGATTTATCAATTAGGATTGCCTTTGATAATTGATTTAAATCTCAGAGTATTTTATTCTTAATCCCCGATACTATTGCGGGTGTGTATATTTAATATAAGTGACTTTGATTTTCCAAAGGAATTGTCCGATTAGAATATCTGGTCAATTACCGGTAAAGTTGGGTCACTATATTTTATATATGACATGCCGTGAATTCTTGACGGGAAAGTGTATCCCGTAAGGGTTGATAATATCCCGAGATGAGTTCATAAGGAATTATTATGTAAACCTCATGAGTGGATTTGTTCCGCATAATAATTAAAGTTGAATGATACTATTCTCGGATATAAGAGATGCATAAATTTATTAAGCAATAAATAAATTTTATTCATGGATACTTAAATCTTAAATACAAGGAATAAATAATACTACCGGAGATAATATTATTTGATATAATATGGTTTAATATTGGGAGTGCAATTAATTTTATACAGTGGAAAATAAAATTAATTAATATTAATGAGATTAATAGATTTGGGCTTGGGCTCAATTTAATCATTAATATTGGAAGCCCAGTATTCCACCTTCTTTAGATCCCCTACGTAGCCAATAAAAGCACTACATGGTCTTCACAATTCAACATCATAAGATTATCATACTTGATATTCTAGAGAGTTCGTGAAGGAGATCCATAGGAGTTCGGAGGATCGTCGCCCACACGACGTTCGAACGAAGTGCAAGGAATACGTGGGAAGATTCGAAGGTCTTCAAATCATCTCGTTTTTCCGCACAACGAGACGTAGGTATAATCGTAAACCCCCTCTTATGATTATGCGTTTTAATCGTAATATATACATGAACATACGATCCGGGAAACGTACGAACTTCGCGGACGGGGATTTGAGATCCTCGGCGAAGATCGATGGGGGCGGTCGAACCCTAGGGTTTCGATCCCCGGGACGCGCGACAAGGGGAAGCCCCGGCTAGACGCCGGGGCATGCGATCGACTTCGGTCGATCGCCGGGGATGCCGCGGGCTGGTGCCGCGGCGGATCCTCCCGCCCCCCCTCGCCGCCGACGCGGCTACGGGATACCCTCGGCTTTAGCCGAGGGGTGCGATCGATCCTCGGATCGATCGCTGGTCAACCCCGGGGATGCCGCAAGGCACCCCAGCGATCATCCGTAGATGATCGCGAGCCCCCTCGTGGGGCTCGGCTTGACGCACGCGACTTTGCGGTCTCGCTGGGCGTTCGGTCGGTCCCCGGCTCCCGCGGCGGTTCGCGGTTGGTTCTACGGCGATCGAGGATTTCGGTCGGGTTATCGGTTCTGCGATATTTTTGATAGCCCGGGATATCGATTTCCAACACCCGTGGCATTCCCAGCGATCGACCCAAGGTCGATCGCATGCCCCGACGTCCAGCCGGGGCGTCCCTTGCGCGCACACCGGCGGTCGAGCCCTAGGGTTTCGACCGCCCCTTCTTCAATCCTGACGGGGATCGCACGATCCCCGTATCCCGGTCTCGATCGTCCCGGATCATCGTTCATATCCATATCACGATTAATACATAAAATCATAAAGGGGGTTTACGATTTTATACCTCGATTCGTTTTTCGAAGAAACGAAATCAAATTGAAGACCTTTGAATCTTCCTACGTATTCCTTGCACTTCGTAGTAGCGGGGCAGCGGGTCGCGTGACCCGCTGCAAACGCGAGGGCATCACCGTCGCACCACCGCTGCGAGGAACCCCACAACTCATACGAAGACGCTGCGGGTGAACCCGCAGCTTGCCCGCGATCGAGCTCACGAGCTCAATCGCCCCTTAGCTCCAGCCGAGGGTTTCACGCGGCCACGCCAGCGGCGAAGGGGGCGGGAGGATCCGCCGCGGCACCAGCCCGCGGCATCCCCGACGATCGACCGAAGTCGATCGTATGCCCCGACGTCCAGCCGGGGCTTCCCCTCGTCGCGCGTGCCGGCGGTCGAGCCCTAGGGTTCGACCGCCCTTCTTCGATCCTCGCCGGGGATCTCGAATCCGCGTCCGCGAAGTTCGTACGTTCCCGGATCGTATGTTCATGTATGCATCACGATTAATTATCATATAAAATCATAGAGGGGGTTTTATGATTTTACCTACGTCTCGTTGTGTGGAGAAACGAGATGGTTTGAAGACCTTCGGATCTTCCCACGTATTCCTTGCACTTCGTTCGAACGTCGTGTGGGCGACGATCCTCCGAACTCCTATGGATCTCCTTCACGAACTCTCTAGAATATCAAGTATGATAATCTTATGGTGTGTTTAATTGTGAAGACCATGTAGTGCTTTTATAGGCTACGTAGGGGATCTAAAGGAGGTGGAATATTGGGCTTCCAATATTAATGATTAAATTGAGCTCAAGCCCAAATCTATTAATCCCATTAATATTAATTAATTTATTTTCCACTATATAAATTAATTGCACTCCCAATATTAAACCATATTATATCAAATAATATTTCTCCGGTAGTATTATTTATTCCGTGTATTTAAGATTTAAATATCCATGAATAAAATTTATTTATTGCATAATAAATTTATTCATCTCTTATATCCGAGAATAGTACTATTCAACTTTAATTATTATGCGGAACAAATCCACCCATGAGGTTTACATAATAATTCCTTATGAACTCATCTCGGGGATATTATCAACCCTTACGGGATACACTTTCCCGTCAAGAATTCACGGCATGTCATATATAAAATATAATGACCCAACTTTACCGGTAATTGACCCAATAATATAATCGGTCAATTCCTTTGGAAAATCAAATTCACTTATATTAAATATACACACCCGCAATAGTATCGGGGATTAAGAATAAAATACTCTGAGATTTAAATCAATTATCAAAGGCAATCCTAATTGATAAATCTCAAGCGATCCGCCCAATACCCCAAGTGTACAAGTGTGATAAAATAATTAAGACAAATTATTTTCTCTCTCACACAACGACTATACCGATGGATTGGTCCGTGTCCATTTAGGTCGTGAGCAACTGTTTGATTAAATACGAGTAACCGATAGTATGAACTTCCGTGTGACGTCGCACACCATACTAACTACAACGTATATAATCTAGGAATATATTTGCATATATTTAATTATCAAATAATTAAAAGCAAACAATTGTTTATTTAATTTAGATTAAATGCTATGATCGAGAGTTACCGTTACTTAAATCTAGACATTAAGTATACAACTCCAACAATCTCCCACTTATACTAAGGTCTAGTGACGAGCCCGTATGCTTATCGTTAGAGCAAACGCGCTGCCACAATAATATTTGTATTTAGCCAGTACCCTATCACTATAAAACGTAGATAATGGTAAGTACGTGGGGTCGGTCTGATGGAGTTATATTCTAAATGTCTAGTTTAGTGACAATATGGAACTCCTAATCTGTGTTTTACATTATCTATTAATCAAACTGTCGGCATTTTATCTATCATGTACTTGAATGCAATAGTCCTAGATATATACGTTGTAGTGCTGGAAATCGATATCCCGGGTTATCAAAATTTGCGGAAACCGATAACCCGACCGAAATCCCGTCGCCGGAGGTCCAACCGCGAACCACCGTACGAGCCGGAGCTCGACCGAGCACCGCACGGGCGAGCCCCCGAACGGGGCTCGCGATCGCTGCCCTAGCGATCGCCGGGGATGCACGCGCATCCCTGTGGGGCTGTTCCGAACAGCCCCCGGCGGTGAGTCCGGCGACTCACCGCCACCGCCGAGGAGGGCGGTGCGCCCAGCGCACCCGCCGCGGCCCAGCCGCGGCTCGCCCGTCGATCGACTCCGCGGTCGATCGCGTGCCCCGGCGTCCAGCCGGGGCATCCTCGTGTGGGCCCCGCGATCGATGCCCTAGGGCTCGATCGCACCCCTCGGCTCCCAGCCGAGGGTCCTTCGAATCTTCGCCGGGGATCTCGAATCCCCGTCCCCGAAGTTCGTCGTTTTTCCGGATCGTGTGTTCATGCATGTATCACAATTAAATCACATAAATTCGCACGAAGGAGTTTATGATTGTAACTTTTGATTCGTTGTGCGGAGAAACGGAATCAATTGACGACCTTACGATCTTCCCACGTATTCCTTGCACTAGCTTGAACGTCGGGTGGGCGACGATCCTCCAAGCTTATGGATCCTCTTCTCTCTCTCTCTACTTTAACTCTCTAGAAGAATTATGATCTTCAAGTTATGATGTGTATGTAGAAAAGAGAAGACCATGTAGTGCTTTTATAGGCTACGTAGGGGATCTAAAGGAGGTGGAATATTGGGCTTCCAATATTGAAGATTAAATTGAGCCCAATGCTCAAGTCCATTAATCCTTATCAATATTAATTAATTTATTTTCCACTATATAAATTAATTGCACTCCCAATATTAAACCATATTATATCAAATAATATTTCTCCGGTAGTATTATTTATTCCGTGTATTTAAGATTTAAATATCCATGAATAAAATTAATTTATTGCTAATTAATTTATTCATCTCTTTAATCCGAGACTAGTACCATTCAACCTTAATTATTGTGCGGAACGAATCCACTCATGAGGTTTACACAATAATTCCTTATGAACTCATCTCGGGGATATTATCAACCCTTCCGGGATACACTTTCCCGTCAAGTATTCACGGCATGCCATATATAAAATATAGTGACCCAACTTAATTGGTAATTAACCCACTAATAAATCGGTTAATTCCTTTGGTAAATCAAAGTCACTTATACTAAATATACACACCCGCAATAGTTTCGGGGATTAAGAATAAAATACACTGAGTCTCGAATCGATTATCGCCGGCAATCCTAATCGATGAATCTCAACGATCCGCTCAATACACCAAGTGTACAAGTGTGATAAAATAATTAAGACAAAATATTTTCTCTCTCACACAACGACTATACCGATGGATTGGTCCGTGTCCATCTAGGTCGTGACTGTTTGATTAAATACGAGTAACCGATAGTATGATCTTCTGTGTGGGCCCGACACACCATACTAACTACAACGTATAAAATCCAGGACTATGTTTTGCATATGTTTAATTATAAATAATTAAACGAAAACAATTGTTTATTAATTTAATAGATTAAATGCTATGACGGGGAGTTTACCGTTACTTAAATCTAGACATTAAGTACACAACTCCAACAATCTCCCACTTGTACTAAGATCTAGTCATTTCCTCCAAACTCCCGACTCCCATACCCATCACGTGCTTAAAGTGTACTTCCGAGAAGTACTATGTGAATGAGCATTCTAGGTTGCCGCTCTGAAGTTATCTTGGTGACTACTACGTCGTCTCCCTTGACGATGACTCGTGTCAGGTGGTACTTGCACTATGTGTTATCATCACTTTTAGACTTATGACTTCTTCCGGTTTACCATGCACCGCTATGAAATAGCCTTTGGTAAACTAAGAGTCATATCCAAGTCTTAGAGGTTATCCGGAACCTAACCAAAACTTCCGCTGCCTCTATGGCTGCTATTCGGTTATGAGAGAGTCCGAGAAGCTTCCTGCTTATCACTCTTTCATATTAAAGGTTCCACCTCTCCAAAAATGAACACATAGCCTGATATCGACTTACACTGGTCCTTCTCTGATTTGAGATCTGAGAACATGTAATCCAAGAAAATTTCGTCTTGCTTAGTAATCCAGTACTTTCACAAGTACTATCACAACATCCGAGAATCTCTTGTCCAAATTACTTTGATATCCTCCCACTACGCAAACCGCATAGTTGATATCAGGTTCTTGTTTTTCAACATTGCATTTAAGCTTTCCACACTAGGTGTAGGAAACTGCTTTGTATCATCTATCTCCTTTATGTGTTAAAACACATGACCTTAGATAGATATTCTGTTTCTGAAAGGCAATAACCTTTCTCAGAATTATGCATGTTTAAAACAAACCATAATCGTATAAGATGTCTAGGAGAAGTACAATGTTCTTATCTCTAGATCATAAGATCTCAAGAACATGCTCTAACTTCTACGCAATCTTATATCCCGATTCATTTAGACAACCATTATTTTATGTCTGACAACATCTTTACATTGTTGCCAATGATAAAATGTTATCTACATAAAATCTCCGAGAAACACCACTTTGTTTCCATTACGTCTCTAATACACCTATCGTCTATGCCTTTTGATGAATCCATCAAATGGAATATCTCATCAATTCGCAAGTTCCACGATTTATAGCTTTGTTACAATCCATAAATGGATCTACTAAGCTTGTACTCTAAATGATCTAGCCTCTTAACAATAATACTTATTGTTTTCCAAGAAGGCTCATTTAGATCTAGTACCGCCCTTATGCAGAGCTAGGGATCGATTTCATCTCTACTAGATCCAGAGTCCGAACTCCTCTAGTCTTATGAATATCAACGGTTGTCCAACAACCTCCCACTGCAATGGCGTCCCGGTGTATAACAGTAATAACAATAGGTGCAGTGTGTGGTGTACTTCTACTCGGTTTGGCTGGTTTCTAGTCTTCTGTCCTTCTTCTCAATTCAAGGTATTACGTCAGTTCGGGCTTTGTGGTTCATCTAATAGTCTTCCTCTAAGAACCGGACGATAAACGTCCTTCTGGTTCATAGTACTATAGAACACACAACACTTTGTTCATCTAGGATATCCTACAACCATCATTGCTGTTGTATCCAGGAATATCCATAGAACATAGGTAGTTCCGAACAACTTGTCCTTTTACTGTTAGATTTCTATTTCTTATCTTTCAACGCACCATCTCTACACGTAAGTGTATGGCGCGACCCTTTTGGATTGAATCCCAATCTTTGATTACGCTATGTGTTATTTAGATGGGTGATGGCCTCCACGACTAAGTCGCCGGCTCCTAATGGATATACCTTCATGGTTCCCCATAATAGCTTTTGTGTCCATTGACTAGTCAAAACACTTTGCTTTTATGGCACATTAAGTATTCTAATCCATCATCGAGTATTCTTGAAAGAATTACTCGTACCTTTCTAATTCACACATATGTCTGCATATCTAATCATTCCCAATACTTGTCCGAATTCTATCCTTTATCCAGAAAGGCTTGCTTAGATGTATTATCCTCCAAATTCAATCCTTAGGTCGGAAGGTCCATTCCTTCAACTATAATTGATCAAATCAATTTCGACCGTTTGAATCTTATTTGAAAATACTACTAAGTACAAGAATTCACAAGTATAATGATTTAATAAAGAAATATCTAATCAAGTAAAACAAGTTATAGAACGGTTCGTTGCATCGTGGTAGACTTAGGATCTATCATTCATATATTGCTATCTAATGTACCAGAACAGATAATGCCATTATTTCTTATCAAAATCATCAAATGATTAAAGAAATAAAATATCCATTCATAAAATAGAAATCCAGAACAAAACGTTCTTTCTAAAATAAGGGTACATAATGCAATAAACTTGAAATGAAATCCTATTTAACTACTAAAGCAGATAAATGTCTTCCACTGCAACAGCTGCCTCCTCCACAGTTTTTGCCCGTGTAGACTCGAACTCTTCTTCTCTAAGTCGCCGGGTTTTATGGAATCCCTGCATTCAAAATGCACATACCGTCAGTGGTTCCATATCTACACACCATATTTCTGGTAGATAATACCGCTGACTATGATTTTACGACTAAAGAAAAATTCCTACCTTTGAGAGGACAAGATATAGACCCCCAGTACTCAGACTGCTTTCCTTGGGGATATTTGCCAGAAGGCTTCTTTATCCCACCTCGTGGTCCAAGTCTTTTAGGACTACTGGACTCCCTTGTCTTCTTCTCCTTTTCCTTATGTAAGCCTTTAGGTCCGAAACCTTTGGCCTTGGCTGTAAGAGCTTGCGATTGTCTCAACTCATCCAAAAGATCTAGCATCTCAAAAACCTGTTCAAGCGTTTCCTCGAAGCAACTGATCTTTATGAGTATCCTCATCGCCTCTTTTCTTGCCTTTACATTCTTTCTAAACATCAACTTGAGTTTAAGCATGACATCATGATTGGCGGCTAGTGCAAGAGCACTATCCCACTTCTTAAAATCAGCTATTTCCTCATCAGATGAGACAATAGTAGGTCTAGGAGGACAAGTTTCACTGAGTACTTCTTTGTACTCTTTTACAGTCTGAGCAATGTCTAACTTTTTATTCCACTCAACACAGTGTGGAACCAGTGTGTTGAATTCCTTGAGTATCACAGAAAGTGGGTTCATAGCTATTCTCTAAACCTATAAGCACATTTAAACAAACAATCAATTTAATATCCGATATTATCTCCCTCAAATAATATCATTAAATTACTAATCACATCTAAAATCCCATCAGGTAAGGCAAGCCACGTTCGTGTGGACGTTTACCCAACTAAATGATTTAGCAATTAGATTTGCTTTGGTCGTACATCATTATAGCGTTACTTCGTTGGGAAGAATACTATAAAGCGTACCTAAGTGTAAACCATTACTCAGTACTAAGGTGAATCATTTGGAATTGCTATGTCACCGCAAGCCACGTTTGTGTGGACGTTTACGATAACTTCACAATCCTTCACAATTCCCTATAACTGTCTACATCAACCATTCCAAAATCCCATTCAGTATAGCAAGCCATGTTCGTGTGGACGTTTACTACACCAAAAGATTTTTACAGTTGACTCCCAATTACTTGATCCATTCGATTTTCGTAAATCAAGACACGGAGAATCATAAGTGAAACTCGAAGTTTCTAACCAGTGATTCACCATGCGAACAACCCTATCTCTCATTAGATGAGGGAGCCGAGCAGACAATCGATCCACCTTTAAAGGATGGTACGAATGTCTCTAATTGTGTCATCCACATGACCAAGTGGCTTTGGCTCCATTCCACTCCCCGGGGTCAGAATGAGTCGACTTGAAGTCAGTTTCAGAAAGACAAATTAGGCATTGTTTGATAAACTTAATCAATGTCTCTTGTAAAAGGAATTACAAGAATTCTCCTCCAATGACACGTCTATATGAACTTCAAAAGTCCATAAGAGTCACCAAGAGAACAGTAATGGAGACCATGGGAATGTTTCCATCCCCTCTCCCACTTAGCTTTTTATAACAAAGGGATACGCTATCTAATGCATAATTAAACACATAAGCATGCATACAAGCAATAAAGCACATAGCACATAGTCAAAATAATGCTAGAAAAATTATTTTTTCCGACTATCATGGCTTTATTCCATCTCTGTATGCGTCTTCTAATCTTCAGTCTTCGTTTTTGAATGCTCCATGTGACGAGAATATTAATCCCAATATTTAAATCTATTTATTTTTAATAAATTCAAAAGATACTTAATTCGAAAATTAAGTCAATCGAATAAATAAAAAATAAAATTAAATATTATTAATATTTTTATTTATTTATTTTCCTATCTAATTCTATTAAATCTTTAGAATAATCTATCCAAGTAAAACTTGGAATATTCTAGAAGATTTCTATAATAGAATAAGAAAATAAAATAAATTAGGACTCTTCTACTTTCCAAGATTAATTAATTTCCATTACTATGAAAATTTCCATAAAATAGGAATAATCAATTAGGAAATAAATCAATCCTAAATTAACTTTTAGTCCTTTCCAATTCTATTAAATCTCTAGGATCCTATTCCAAGTAGAACTCGGAATACTCTAGAAGACTTCCATAATAGAATAAGGAATAAAATTAATTCCAATTAATTCTTTTTCCTAATCCATGAGAATTCCCAAAAATAGGAAAACTCAATTAGAAAAACCGAATCAATTAGGTAAGTAGAATCTAGGTAGGAGTAGCACGAGATCACAAGGACCCCGCGCCCCCCCCACCTCGATCGCCGGCCGGCAAGGAGCACCGCCGCCACCTCAGCCCACGCGCCACCACCACCGGTGGCCGGCGTGGCCGAGGGTTCCCGCGGGCAGCCCCCTTCGCCCCTTCGATCGACCATCATCATCATGGGATCGATCCCATCGATCCCCGGTCCTCCCTCTCATCTTCTCCTTCGTCACATGAGTTCTCCGGCGGTCGTCTCGGCATCGATCCAACGTAAATAAATTACAAGAAATAAATTTACAATTCCGGTATTGATTCTATACATGAAATCGACCCTATACACTTTCCGGAAAACATAGAACAATAATAATAAATCTAAATTCGGTCAACCCCCGAATTTTTACTATTACAAGCATTCATCCACACAAAACGAATCTCGACATGTCCGAGAGTTTAATAACGAATAATCATGGTAAAATTAAATAACAATTAATTAAACAAATAATTAACAATTAATTAAACCATGATAGTCGGAATCCCTGCAAGGTAGAACACAATTGAACACATACATGAACACGAAACCAAACGCTCTGATACCAATTGCTGGAAATCGATATCCCGGGTTATCAAAATTTGCGGAAACCGATAACCCGACCGAAATCCCGTCGCCGGAGGTCCAACCGCGAACCACCGTACGAGCCGGAGCTCGACCGAGCACCGCACGGGCGAACCCGCGCGCCCAGCCGAGCCCCCGCACGGGGCTCGCGATCGCTGCCCTAGCGATCGCCGGGGATGCACGCGCATCCCCGTGGGGCTGTTCCGAACAGCCCCCGGCGGTGAGTCCGGCGACTCACCGCCACCGCCGAGGAGGGCGGTGCGCCCAGCGCACCCGCCGCGGCCCAGCCGCGGCTTGCCCGGCGATCGACCCCGCGGTCGATCGCGTGCCCCGGCGTCCAGCCGGGGCGTCCTCGTGTGGGCCCCGCGATCGATGCCCTAGGGCTCGATCGCACCCCTCGGCTCCCAGCCGAGGGTCCTTCAAATATTCGCCGGGGATCTCGAATCCCCGTCCCCGAAGTTCGTCGTTTTTCCGGATCGTGTGTTCATGCATGTATCACAATTAAATCACATAAATTCGCACGAAGGAGTTTATGATTGTACCTTTTGATTCGTTGTGCGGAGAAACGAAATCAATTGATGACCTTACGATCTTCCCACGTATTCCTTGCACTAGCTTGAACGTCGGGGGCGACGATCCTCCAAGCTTATGGATCCTCTTCTCTCTCTCTCTACTTTAACTCTCTAGAAGAATTATGATCTTCAAGTTATGATGTGTATGTAGAAAAGAGAAGACCATGTAGTGCTTTTATAGGCTACGTAGGGGATCTAAAGGAGGTGGAATATTGAGCTTCCAATATTGAAGATTAAATTGAGCCCAATGCTCAAGTCCATTAATCCTTATCAATATTAATTAATTTATTTTCCACTATATAAATTAATTGCACTCCCAATATTAAACCATATTATATCAAATAATATTTCTCCGGTAGTATTATTTATTCCGTGTATTTAAGATTTAAATATCCATGAATAAAATTAATTTATTGCTAATTAATTTATTCATCTCTTTAATCCGAGACTAGTACCATTCAACTTTAATTATTGTGCGGAACGAATCCACTCATGAGGTTTACACAATAATTCCTTATGAACTCATTTCGGGGATATTATCAACCCTTCCGGGATACACTTTCCCGTCAAGTATTCACGGCATGCCATATATAAAATATAGTGACCCAACTTAACCGGTAATTAACCCAATAATTAAATCGGTTAATTCCTTTGGTAAATCAAAGTCACTTATACTAAATATACACACCCGCAATAGTTTTGGGGATTAAGAATAAAATACACTGAGACTCGAATCGATTATCGCCGGCAATCCTAATCGATGAATCTCAACGATCCGCTCAATACACCAAGTGTACAAGTGTGATAAAATAATTAAGACAAATTATTTTCTCTCTCACACAACGACTATACCGATGGATTGGTCCGTGTCCATCTAGGTCGTGAGCTACTGTTTGATTAAATACGAGTAACCGATAGTATGATCTTCTGTGTGGGCCCGACACACCATACTAACTACAACGTATAAAATCCAGGACTATGTTTTGCATATGTTTAATTATAAATAATTAAACGCAAACAATTGTTTATTAATTTAATAGATTAAATGCTATGACGGGGAGTTTACCGTTACTTAAATCTAGACATTAAGTACACAACTCCAACATGTAGACAGTATGGCGTGAGGAGACACGCGAAAGATCATACTGTCGGTTACTCGTATACTATCGAACAGAAGCTCACGACTTAGATGGACAGGGACAATCCATCGGTACGTCGTAGTGTGACTGGGTAATAGTTGGTCTTGACTATTATGTTACACTTGTACACTTGGTGTATTGAGCAGGACCACGGGAGGGCGTTCGATTTATACTAATCGCAGAAATCGAACTAGACCTCAGATATTACGGATAAACGAATTCCTAATCCCTATATAATTATAGGTGCGTTTGTCCAATTCTCGGTTCTTTAACTTGCCAATGAGTGAGACTATTAGATTAGTCGAGATACTCGGTAAATTGGGAATCGGAATTGTACACACGACATGCTATAGATTATAGACAGGAAACCGTGTCCCGTTTATCGGGTTGATGATGTCCCCGAGATGAGCTCATAAAGTTTATCATGTAAACCCTGCAGGTGGATTTGTTCCACACGATAATAAGGTTGAGTGGTACTAGTCTCGGATAATAAGAGACGAATTAATTTAATTATTAGTAATAAAATTAATTCGTGGACATACGATATCTTAAACACGGGGAAGGTCGTTTATGTAATTTCGGCGGAATTATTATTGTTGAAATAATATTAAAATTAATTTCGGGAATTCAATTATTATTTTATAGTGGAGTTAATAATAATTAAAATTGAAATTGATTAATTAAGGAATTGCTTTTACGTATTCCAAGTTAATTAATATTTCAATTTAGCCCTTAATTAATTTATCCTAAGGTCCCTAACGTAACTCTATATAAACCCCCTCCCTTACTCTCCTAAGACCTAACATTCACCGCTATTTCATTTTGCTGAGAAAAACAATTGCGTTAACGCAATTATTATTTTTCTCTGTAAAATTAAATAAGTTTGCGCAAATTTTTTTCTCTAAGAGAGAAAAAGAAATATTGACGCTGTTGTTAGTACAGACGGGAGAACTCCAGCGGATCGTTGCCCACACAACGGTTGGAGACGGGATCTGAGGCATACGTTAGAAGCATCTAAGGTCTCAACAATCGATCGAGAAGGTATGAGATCGGTTCTTATTCCGCACTTTTATTCGATCTCATATTTCGTTGATCATACTTTGAACGTACGATCGGGTTCCGGGCATCGTGGATCGCATTCCTCGACTACTGGGGGTTCTAGGACCTCCGGATCGGTAGTCGGATGAGGAAAAACGACCCGGAAACGAGCCCTGAACAGCAACGTCGCGTTGCTGTTCGCGGACGAACAGCGCCCACTGGTGGGCAAACAGCGACCGCTGTTTGCAGCTCCACCAGCGACCGCTGGTCTGCAATCAGCGGGCGCTTATTGGGTACAGACCAGCTCCGTTTCGCGCGGTTGTCCTCCGGGGCGATGGCTGGGCGTGAATCGGGTCAAGGGCTGTCGTGTGAACAAAGTAGCGACACCGGAGGTCGACTGGGAGCGTTCGGATGTTCGAGCGATCGAACGAACGTATCCCGGGTAGTCGATTTCCAACAATTGGTATCAGAGACGGTTTGTACGTTCTTTGTATTGTTTGCGAGTTTTGTTTTGCAGGATCACCCGATTATTATGGTCATGTTTTATTGTACTGTATGTTGTGGTGTGTTAAACTCTCGGGATTGTCGAGACTTTTGTTTTACAACGTTGCTTGTTTGTAATAGTTAAAACGACGGGTTGAGTCGTTTAGGGTTTTCTATTTCGTTTTTTGTTTATCCGGGTGTATAGGATCGATCATTCTGTATAGGATCGATGCCGGAAGTAGTTAGTTTACTTATGTAATGATGCTGCTACTTGGTGGATCGAGAGGAGATCGAAAGACGGACGAACGAGGGTCGAGAAGTCGAACCCGCAGCCTGCTGTGCACAAACGGCGCCCGCTGGAGGGCAAACGGCGGTCGCCGTTTGCAGCTCCTCCAGCGACCGCTGTTCATCATACAGCGGGCCCTGTTTGAGGTTTGGCAGCAGCGCCGCGGGGGTTCGACGGACATCACGGATCGCTTGTCGAGGGCCCGGGACGATACTCCAGTGGGAGGGGTTCGTCTCTTGGTCCTTAGACGAGTCGGTGATGGACCGAGACCGAGACGAGCAACGAGACGAAGATCCGAGAAGACGTGCATCGAAGGATTTTAAAGGCCATAATAATCGGGCCACGTTAAGTGCTTTCTATGTGTTTACGTGTTTTATTATGCTTTAATTTTTAATATGCATGCTTGTTATCCCTTTCGTAAAAACTAAGTGGGAGAGGGATTGGAAACAATCCCGCGGTCTCCATTCTCTGTTTTGATGGTGATGTGTGTCGCTTACGAGTTGGCTTTAGTGTCATCCTCCCTATCGGATAAAGTTGACACACGGATATCACTGGATCAAAATTCGAATTCAATTCCGTTTATAGAATTGAACACTTATGTTTTTCAAAGCAATGCCTAATCTGTCTTTCAAAGACTAATTTCAACTCGACTCATTCTCACTCCGGGGAGTGGAATGGAGCCAAAGCGCTTGGTTATGTCGATGACACAGATTAGAGACATTCGAGTCATTTGATGACTAGATCGATTGTCTGGTTGACTCCCTCACTTTTGTGAGAGATAGGGCTCAATTGCATGATTGATCGCTGGTTAGAAACTTCGAGTTTCACTTACGAGATATCAAGCTTTGATTAACGAAATTGTGAAATTTATTAAATGGAATTCAATTAACAAAGTTGTTTGTTTAGTAAACGTCCACACTATCGTGGCTTGCTAGACGGAAACGGAACTTTGGGTTAATTGAGGCTCGACAGTTATAGAAAATCGTAAAGGGACCGCATGTCAACGTAAACGTCCACACTAACGTGGCTTGCGGTGGGCGTGTAGTTTCCGAGCGGTTAACTTAGTACTGAGAAATGGTATACACTTAGGTACGCTTTACAGTATCCTCCCCATCGGAGTCACTGCTGTAATGATGTACGACCAAAGTAAAAGTCCAGTTATAAAATCGTTTGGACTAGTATACGTCCACATGAACGTGGCATGTTAGTCTGATGGGATTTTAGGATTGATTGGTAAATTTAATGATATTAATTAAGGGAGTTAATATCGAATTAAATTTGACGGTTTGATTTGTCTCTTTTATAGATATGGCACTCAACCCGCTGTCCATTATACTAAAAGAAAACAAACTCACTGGTCCAAATTATGTTGATTGGAAGCGAAACTTGGACATTGTCCTAACTGCTGAGGAGTACAAATATGTACTCCATGAGGTTTGTCCCGACGAACCTACTGATACCTCCACTCCTGAGGAAAAGGAAGCTCATCGGAAGTGGGTCAAGGCTGATCAGATGGCGCGGTGCTACATTTTGGCTTCTATGTCAAATGTGCTGCAACATCAGCATGAAGCTATGACCACTGCCTATGATATGATGCTTAACCTCAAGGAGATGTTTGGTAGTCAGGATAGGGCAGCCAGGCAAGATGCTATGAGGAAACTCATGACGGCCACCATGTCCGAAGGAACGCCCGTGAGGGATCACGTTCTTAGGATGATTGGCTATCTGAATGAGATAGAGATTATGGGAGGAGCTATCGATGGGGAAACCCAGATCGATATAGTGCTCCAGTCTCTGCCTAGGAGTTTTGAGCAGTTCCGCCTGAACTATAACATGAACAAGAGGTTATATTCGTTGGCGGAACTCCTGACTGAACTCCAGGCGGCAGAGGGAATCTTTAAGAAGTCTCATGCACTTGTGGCTGTGAAACTTCCTGGCCCTCCGGGGACTAAGAGGAAGAAGAAGCAAGGACGGAAACCCAGTGGACCCAGAAATGGTGGACCACAGAATGGAGTGAACAAGCCCAAGGGCAAGTGTTTCCGTTGCAAGCAGTCTGGACATTGGAAGTCTAATTGTCCTCTCAGACAAGGAGGTATGAACTTTTCCTTAGTCACTGAAACATGTTTAGAGGTGTTATCCACCGGTACCTGGTGTGTGGATACGGGAGCCACTGATCATGTCTGCAATTCTTTGCAGGGGTTCCAGGAAACCCGGCGGCTTAGAGAGGGAGAGATCACTATCTACATGGGCAACGCTACGAAAGTGGCGGCGGTTGCAGTGGGAGATATTTATTTGTCTTTTAATAATAAAGTTTTGGTATTGAATAATTGTCTTTATGTACCGAATTTTAGAAAGAACCTTGTTTCGGTTTCTAAGTTGGTTTTGAATGGATATTCTGTTTCTTTTGATAAATCTGTTATTGTCAAGAAGAATGGTGATTATATCTGTTCTGGTACATTGATAGGCAACTTATATATACTGAATCCCACGATGCAAAGTGTAGAGTCATATAACACATTCGGATCTGGGGTTGTCCAGCACATGTGCTGAAGCATGGGGCTGATAAATTGGAATCTCGTTCAGATATTCGGTTGTTTATAGGATATCCTAGAGGAACGAAAGGTGGTCTATTTTATAGTCCTAAGGACCAGAAGATCGTTGTTAGCACCAACGCTCGGTTCTTGGAAGAGGATTATATAATGGACCACAAGCCCAAGAGTGAGATAATACTAAACGAACTGAGAGGGGACGATCAAGGCTTAGATCCAACCGAACCGGGTGATACGCCACCACAGTCTGCACCTATAGTTACTGAGGTTACACCGGAGCGTCGTCGTAGTGGGAGGGTTGTTCGACAACCCGATAGGTTCATGTTTATAGGTGAGTTTTCGGACTTGTTACCTGGAGAACATGAAGCCGATCCCTGGACCTACGGCGAGGCGTTTAAAGATCAAGATGCTCAGTCTTGGCAAAAGGCGATGAAATCTGAGATTGAATCAATGGATTCAAATCAGGTCTGGAATCTTGTAGCACCGCCCAAAGGTGTAAAAGCCATTGGTTGCAAGTGGGTGTACAAGAGAAAAAGAGGGTCTGACGGGAAGGTTGAAACCTTCAAGGCTAGGCTTGTTGCGAAGGGGTATACTCAGAAAGAAGGGATCGATTATGAGGAAACCTTTTCGCCGGTAGCTATGCTGAAGTCGATCCGGATTCTTTTGTCTATAGCATCTCATATGGATTATGAAGTGTGGCAAATGGACGTCAAGACAGCATTCTTGAATGGGAATCTTGACGAGACCATTTACATGAGACAGCCAGAAGGTTTCATCAAGAAAGGCCAAGAGCATCTAGTGTGTAAGCTAAACCGATCCATTTATGGATTGAAGCAAGCTTCTAGATCTTGGAACATGCGGTTTGATGAGGTTATCCAGTCTTATGGATTCATTCAAAGCATGGACGAGTCGTGTGTATACCGGAGATGTGACGGAAACAGTGTGGCGTTTCTCGTGCTTTATGTAGACGACATCCTTCTAATTGACAACAATGTGAAGATGTTGTCGGACATAAAGGGATGGTTGTCCAAGCAATTCGATATGAAAGACTTAGGACATGTTGGGCATGTTCTTGGGATCAAGGTTATAAGGGATCACCGGAAAAGAACATTAAGCTTGTCCCAGGCTTCATATATTGATACGATTCTAGCTCGTTTCAACATGCAGAATTCCAAGAGAGGTGCTCAACCTTTCTGCCATGGAATTCATCTATCTAAAGACATGTGTCCCAAAACACAGAAGGAGATAGATTACATGAAGACAGTTCCTTATGCTTCGGCAGTAGGAAGTCTAATGTATGCGATGTTGTGCACGAGGCCTGATATCTGCTATGCCGTAGGCATGGTAGCTAGATATCAGAGTAACCCTGGACAGGGTCACTGGACTGCTGTAAAGAACATACTTAAGTACCTGCGAAGGACTAGGAATTATGTTCTGAGTTACAAAGCGTCCGAGTTGATTCCTATTGGTTACACAGACTCGGATTTCCAATCTGATAAGGATCAGCGAAAGTCTACATCAGGCTATGTGTTCACATTGGGAGGTGGAGCAATTTCATGGAAGAGTGTTAAGCAGAAATGCATTTCGGACTCTACCATGGAAGCCGAATATGTAGCAGCCTCTGAGGCAGCTAAAGAATCGGTGTGGCTCCGGAACTTCCTTATGGACTTGGATGTGGTTCCTAAAATGCCTAGAGCTATCGCAATTTATTGTGACAATAGCAGTGCAGTGGCAAATGCAAAGGAACCACGAGCCCACAATGCGAGTAAACACATAGATCGCAAGTACCACCTGATTAGAGACATCGTCAGGAGAGGCGATGCGGTTGTCACTAAGATTGCATTAGCGGATAACCTGGCAGACCCCTTTACGAAGGCACTTCCAGCGGAAGCGTTCAAGAGACACTTGAAGGGGATGTGTATCGGATGTATGGTAGAGGGCAACTAGACTTTTAGTATAAGTGGGAGATTGATGGAGTTATATTCTAAATGTCTAGTTTAGTGACAATATGGAACTCCGTATCTGTGTTTTACATTATCTATTAATCAAACTATCGGAATT
Source organism: Euphrasia confusa (assembly GCA_954870475.1). Taxonomy (NCBI): domain Eukaryota; kingdom Viridiplantae; phylum Streptophyta; class Magnoliopsida; order Lamiales; family Orobanchaceae; genus Euphrasia; species Euphrasia confusa. The sequence goes on from OX940964.1 coordinate 26,594,434, forward strand.
TTATCTATCATGTACTTGAATGCAATAGTCCTAGATATATACGTTGTAGACAGTATGGCGTGAGGAGACACGCGGAAGATCATACTGTCGGTTACTCGTATACTATCGAACAGAAGCTCACGACTTAGATGGACAGGGACAATCCATCGGTACGTCGTAGTGTGACTGGGTAATAGTTGGTCTTGACTATTATGTTACACTTGTACACTTGGTGTATTGAGCAGGACCACGGGAGGGCGTTCGATTTATACTAATCGCAGAAATCGAACTAGACCTCAGATATTACGGATAAACGAATTCCTAATCCCTATATAATTATAGGTGCGTTTGTCCAATTCTCGGTTCTTTAACTTGCCAATGAGTGAGACTATTAGATTAGTCGAGATACTCGGTAAATTGGGAATCGGAATTGTACACACGGCATGCTATAGATTATAGACAGGAAACCGTGTCCCGTTTATCGGGTTGATGATGTCCCCGAGATGAGCTCATAAAGTTTATCATGTAAACCCTGCAGGTGGATTTGTTCCACATGATAATAAGGTTGAGTGGTACTAGTCTCGGATAATAAGAGACGAATTAATTTAATTATTAGTAATAAAATTAATTCGTGGACATACGATATCTTAAACACGGGGAAGGTAGTTTATGTAATTTCGGCGGAATTATTATTTTTGAAATAATATTAAAATAAATTTTGGGAATTCAATTATTATTTTATAGTGGAGTTAATAATAATTAAAATTGAAATTGATTAATTAAGGAATTGCTTTTACGTATTCCAAGTTAATTAATATTTCAATTTAGCCCTTAATTAATTTATCCTAAGTTCCCTAACGTAACTCTATATAAACCCCCTCCCTTACTCTCCTAAGACCTAACATTCGCCGCTATTTCATTTTGCTTAGAAAAACAATTGCGTTAACGCAATTATTATTTTTCTCTGTAAAATTAAATAAGTTTGCGCAAATTTTTTTCTCTAAGAGAGAAAAAGAAATATTGACGCTGTTGTTAGTAGAGAGAGTACAGACGGGAGAACTCCAGCGGATCGTTGCCCACACAACGGTTGGAGACGGGATCTGAGGCATACGTTAGAAGCATCTAAGGTCTCAACAATCGACCGAGAAGGTTTGAGATCGGTTCTTATTCCGCACTTTTATTCGATCTCATATTTCGTTGATCATACTTTGAACGTACGATCGGGTTCCGGGCATCGTGGATCGCATTCCTCGACTACTGGGGGTTCTAGGACCTCCGGATCGGTAGTCGGATGAGGAAAAACGACCCGGAAACGAGCCCGGAACAGCAACGTCGCGTTGCTGTTCGCGGACGAACAGCGCCCGCTGGTGGGCAAACAGCGACCGCTGTTTGCAGCTCCACCAGCGACCGCTGGTCTGCAATCAGCGGGCGCTGATTGGGTACAGACCAGCTCCGTTTCGCGCGGTTGTCCTCCGGGGCGATGGCTGGGCGTGAATCGGGTCAAGGGCTGTCGTGTGAACAAAGTAGCGACACCGGAGGTCGACTGGGAGCGTTCGGATGTTCGAGCGATCGAACGAACGTATCCCGGGTAGTCGATTTCCAACACGGTCCCACAAGGAGGCAATTACAGTGGGTGATCTCGGCTTTGCCCAAGGGGTTGTCACAAAAAGATTTTGAGTTTGGTTGCTGTGGGCACAACGGTTTTGCAATCGTTTCAAACACTTTGATCTAACTACGACTAACAAAAGTAGCATGCAACTAAACAAATCTAAAAGTAAACCAAGCAAACACTCAGATCTAATAGAATACTAAAAGAGAAACATAAATCAGATGATAAACAAGGCATCCGGGCAGACGACTTCACTCAGGATCATTAAGGCAAACTACCGGTCATAGGCACTAAGGATTTCTACCAGCGGTTTGTCAGCAGTTATAGGGTGCTTTAAAAAGACAACAGTGGTCCTATTGCCTCACGCCCAACAATTGCCCCACCCCTTATCTATCATTTCAATTTAAAGAGAAGGCAAGCTAATGTTATGCCTAAACCCCTAGATCTGAACAATTCGATAACCTATGCAGCCATACATGGATCTAGTTTGCCCAAACCCGCATTACACTCTAGACAGACCCGCTCGGCCAATAGCATGCTCGGAACTCCGAGTCATACGAACGCAATCTCCAGCAAGTTCTAGTGCTATGCCCGCAACAATACTACAAGGTACATCTATGCGGTTTGCCAATCACCAGTATCCCAGTTTGCAAGGGTTCACTAGTGGCTGTTCTAGTTTGCGCAGACTCCCCAGAAATAATCCTCAACCAACTTTGCTTCGGGAACAAACCCCCAACCGGCTACTCTAACCCCATTAACCTCTCGATTTTACTAAACCCTAATTCTCCCTCGATCCGTCCCTGCCCAGATGCAAAACAACTTAGCTACTCATGCTGAAAATAAAAGACAAAATAAATAAGGGAAATAGAACTATATTATTCATGCCTTCAAATCGAAAACATTTTTGAAGGAAATCGGAAACGAAATTAAAAACTTAAAAGCAAAACATAAAAAGGAAATTGTTTCTCAGCCCGAAGGCTGGTTCTACTGCAAAACAAAAAAGAGACTCGGACGAACAGCTCCGATCTCTTCTCCGGCGACTCTTCGGCGACTTGCTACGGGACCGGCGGCTCTCTCAATTTCTCGATGCGTAATATTGTGTTGTGTCTTCTGCTGCCCACCGCGCCCCAGCTTTTATAGACTTCGAATTTGAATTTTTGAATCAGGGGCTGTTTCTCCTCCCTAAAGAATAGGCGTCCTCGGTCAATGAGTTGGGGGATAAGTCAGATCCCCCAAAATCAGGGATTCTGGTATGCTGCCAGCTTGCCCGCAGCGAATCTTCTGTCAACAGCGTCTTCTGCCCAAATTGAAGTCCGCAGGTATTTCTTCTCCTCCACAGATGGTCGGACCAGGCACGGTACTTGATAAGAATTCTGGTTCTTCTGCTTCATGAATTTACCCATTTGCCCGATGTGGTCAAACTGTTGCAGTCACTACCCACTCCAGAATACTTCTTTGCCCTAAGAAGGGGATTTTCTTGCCTCTTTTGCCCAGTGCGCCACCTGTTACCTGCATCAACACTCACTCTGCCCAAACACCTAATTGTGCCCTCCTAGACACGTTACCGACTCAAACTGACTCAATAAAGGGTGTAAAAACGCTTTAAGATGAGCAAATAAAATGGCTCATCAGAACCGCACACACTTGGATACGCTTGTCCCCAAGACCAAAGTGAAAACATAAGTGAAAGAAATAGGAAGAAATAAAGCAAAAGACTTTAGCATGATCAGTACAGGGCATAGTACATACAGATAACACAAAATTCAAGTAAAGATAAAAATAAGTCAAGAGTCTGTTCTAGGTCTTTGTGTTCATTCCCTCACAGTGTTTCTCTCTTTTCAGTGTATGGGTTCAATGACACTCATTTTCTGCTGTGACTCCACTTTGCCTAAATTTGCCTTATTGCTAATCTGAGTTTGTTTTAACTAAGCAGGGGGTTATCAAAGGGGCTTTTATTGGGTTGTAGTGTTGGGCTCATATGGGTAGATTTTTCTGGGAGTAGGTTCTATTTGGGCAGAGGGCTTTTTGATCTTAGCCTTTTCTCTGCCACTTTGCCCCTTTCTTACGGGCCTTAGCACAACAACTTTTTATTCATCTTTTTTTTTCTTTTCTTTTTTCTTATTTTTTTCTTTTTTTTTCTTTCATTTTTTTTCTTTTTTTTGAACACTATGCCCTAACTCCCTCTCTTCTCTCTGGCTGCCTATGTAATGTGGGCATAATACAAGATGGGTTCACAAAGAATATTCAATCAGGCTCAAAGGGGCTAACAAGGGACAGTGTTATTTTTATTCAAGTAAACTGAAACAAAAAAATGCCCTAATCATTTAACAACCCTACTTAGTCAAACTACTCATTTCAGCAAACAGGCAAAGACAAGCATTGTAAATATCACAGCAGACTCTCAAAGAAAGAAATTATATATCAATGTTTGGCTCAATTCTCATAGTTTGCCTAGAACAGTTCCATCGTCCCTATTTCATGCATCTTAACTATAAAGTTTGAGTCACTGTATGTATGTTTGCCCAAAGTGATCACATAGTCATGCTGACTCGATTAGAAACAGGGGTTTGCCCTTTCCCTTTCCCCCCTCACACACTTTGCCTTGGCAAAGTATGCAATAGTAATAAGATTGGTAGGGGCTACCCACGACCAGACTATGACTCAAAAAGTTTGGCGCACCTACCCCCTCACACACTTTGCCTGGGCAAAGTGTGTCAGCAGGGAGATCAACCTAGTCTCCCCCGAACCAAAGTGACTCGGGGGTGACCTTATGCTGGAATTCGATGTCCCGGGCTATCAAAAAATTTGCGGAACCGATAACCCGACCGAAAACCCGTCGCCGGAAAACGCACGAACACCAACTCATCCGCAAGAGTCCGACCTTTGGAGACTACGCGCCCGAAGACACGCAGCCCGCCCCCAGTCGAAATCCCCCGCGAGTCGGAAACTACGAACGCGAACCACACGCGAAGACCCTGTTGGAGTTGTGTACTTAATGTCTAGATTTAAGTAACGGAAACTCACGATCCATTGCCACTAATCTATTTAATTAAATAAACAATTATTTGCATTTAATTATTTATAATTAAATATATGCAAATTACAGTCCTGGATTCTATACGTTGTAGTTAGTATGGTGTGTCGGGCCCACACAGAAGATCATACTATCGGTTACTCGTATTTAATCGAACAGTTGCTCACGACCTAGATGGACACGGACCAATCCATCGGTATAGTCGTTGTGTGAGAGAGAAAATAATTTATCTTAATTATTTTATCACACTTGTACACTTGGTGTATTGAGCGGATCGTTTGAGATTTATCGATTAGGATTGCCTTGGATAATCGATTTAAATCTCAGTGTATTTTATTCTTAATCCCCGATACTATTGCGGGTGTGTATATTTAATATAAGTGACTTTGATTTTCCAAAGGAATTAACCGATTTAATTATTGGGTTAATTACCGGTTAAGTTGGGTCGCTATATTTTATATATGACATGCCGTGAATACTTGACGGGAAAGTGTATCCCGTAAGGGTTGATAATATCCCCGAGATGAGTTCATAAGGAATTATTATGTAAACCCTGCAGGTGGATTTGTTCCGCATAATAATTAAGGTTGAATGGTACTAGTCTCGGATATAAGAGATGAATAAATTAATTAGCAATAAATTAATTTTATTCATGGATATTTATATCTTAAATACACGGAATAAATAATACTACCGGAGAAATATTATTTGATATAATATGGTTTAATATTGGGAGTGCAATTAATTTATATAGTGGAAAATAAATTAATTAATATTGATAAGGATTAATGGACTTGAGCATTGGGCTCAATTTAATCTTCAATATTAGAAGCCCAATATTCCACCTCCTTAAGATCCCCTACGTAGCCTATAAAAGCACTACATGGTCTTCTCTATTCTCATAACTTGAAGATCACAATTCTAGAGAGAGAAAGGAGAGAAGGAGATCCATAGTGTTCGGAGGATCGTCGCCCACCCGACGTTCGAACAAGTGCAAGGAATACGTGGGAAGATCTCAAGGTCATCATAAGATCTCGTTTCTCCGCACAACGAATCGAAAGGTGAATTAAATTTCCGCAATTTAATTCTAGTTTATTGATCAATTATCGAAGAACAAAGATCCAAAAGTTCGAACCCGGATTAGACGAACGATCACGCGGTGGTGGCGAAGCCACCGGACCGCGGGATCGCCGCCTAGGGTTTCGGCGGGGCGAGAGGGTCGAACCCTCGGCTGGAGCCGAGGGCGTGCGATCGATCCTCATGATCGATCGCGGAGGGCGCGGGCTGGTGCCGCCCCTCCCCACCGTGAAGGTGGTCGACCTCCAGGCGGCGGCGAGTCTCCGGACTCGCCGCGGGGGCTGCTGGGCAGCCCCACCCCGATCGATCGCCGGCGTGCGATCGATCCATCGATCGCGTGAACCCCGTCTCGCGGGGGTTCGGCTGGGGGCGGGCCGCGTGCCTTCGGGTGCGTGGTCTCCAAAGGCCGGACTCCGGCGGATGAGTCGGCGTTCATGTGATCTCCGGCGAAGGGTTTGATCGGGTTATTGGTTTCCGCAAATTTAAATAACCCGGGATATCGAATTCCAACAGACCCGGGCTCGACGAGAGCATCGCCGCGGGATGAACCCGCGGCTAAACCCTAGCCGAACCCCATCGCGGGGTTCGCGATCGCCGTGCATGGCGATCGCCGGGGATGCACGGCATCCCCGTGGGGCTGTTCGGAACAGCACCTTGGCGGTGAGTCCGGCGACTCACCGCCGCCATCCGACGGGAGGAGGGGCGCCTAGTCGAGGCACCAGCCCTCGACAGCCCCGCGATCGAGCTAGGGCTCGATCGCTCCAGCCGCGGCATCCAGCCGCGGCTGCCCCCGTTGCGCACGCCGCCGTCGAAGGGGCGGCTGGGGTCCGCCACGGCACCAGCCCGTGGCACCCCAGCGATCGACCGAAGTCGATCGCGTGCCCCGGCGTCCAGCCGGGGCCCCCCTTTCGTCGCGCGGTACCGGCGGTCGAACCCTAGGGTTCGGCCGCCCCTCTCGATCCCGACGGGGATCGCGTGATCCCCGTATCCCGGTCTCGACGCTTTCCCGGATCTTCTTGTTCATGTATATATCACGATTAAACAACACAAATAATCAAAGAGGGGGTTTCTCGATTATTACCTCGATTCGTTGTACGGAGAAACGAATCTTGTTGATGACCTTACGATCTTCCTACGTATTCCTCGCACTTCTTCCGAACGTCGTGTGGGCGACGATCTATCGAACTCTATGGATCTTCCTCACTCTCAAGACTTTATTGTTGGCGTAACTTAGGTTGTGAAAAGTGAAGACCATGTAGTGCTTATATAGGCTACGTAGGGGATCATAAGGAGATTAAATATTGGGCTTCTAATATTGAAAATTAAATTGGGTCCAACCCAAATCTATTAATTCTTATCAATATTAATTTTATTTATTTTCCACTATATAAATAAAATTGCACTCCCAATATTAACCATATTATATCAAATAATATTTCTCCGATTAGTATTATTTATTCCGTGTATTTAAGATTTAAATATCCATGAATAAATTTATTTATTGCTCAATAAATAATATTCATATCTTATATCCGAGACTAGTACCGTTCAACCTTTATTATTGTGCGGAACGAATCCACTCATGAGGTTTACACAATAATTCCTTATGAACTCATCTCGGGGATATTATAAACCCTTCCGGGATACACTTTCCCGTCAAGTATTCACGGCATGTCATATATAAAATATAGCGACCCAATTTTACCGGTAATTAACCCAATAATTAAATCGGTTAATTCCTTTGGAAAATCAAAGTCTCTAGTATTAAATATACACACCCGTAATAATATCGGGGATTAAGAATAAAATACTCCGAGATTTAAATTGATTATCCAAGGCAATCCTAATCAATAAATCTCAAGCTGATCCGCCCAATACACCAAGTGTACAAGTGTGATAAAATAATTAAGATAAATTATTTTCTCTCTCACACAACGACTATACCGATGGATTGGTCCGTGTCCATCTAGGTCGTGAGCAACTGTTCGATTAAATACGAGTAACCGATAGTATGATCTTCTGTGCGCCCATGCGCACCATACTAACTACAACGTATAAAATCCAGGACTATATTTTGCATAATTAATTAATAATAATTAAATGCAAATAATTGTTTATTAATTAAATAGGTTAAATGCCATGACCGGGAGTTTACCGGTACTTAAATCTAGACATTAAGTACACAACTCCAACAATCTCCCACTTGTACTAAGGTCTAGTCATTTCCTCCAAACTCCCGACTCCCATACTCATCACGTGCTTAAGTTATACTTCCCAGAAGTATTATGTGAATGAGTAATCTAGGTTGCCGCTCTGAAGTTATCTTGGTGACTACTGCGTCGTCTCCATTGACGATGACTCGTATCAGGTGGTACTGGCTCTATGTGTTATCATCATCTTTTGAACTTATGACTTCTTCCAGTTCTCCATGCACCGCTATGTACATAGCCTTTGGTGAACCAAGAATCATATCCAAGTTCAGAGGTCATTCCGGAACCTAACCAAAACTTCCGCTGCCTCTGAGGCTGCTATTCGGTTTATGATAGAGTCCGAGAAGCACCATGCTTATCACTCTGTCATGCTTTAGGTTCCACCTCTTCTAGTGAACACATAGCCTGATATCGACTTACACTGGTCTTTCTCTGATTTTGGATCTGAGAAACTGTAATCTAAGAAGATTTCGTATTGCTAGTAATCCAGTACTTCCAAGTACTTTACAGCATTCGAATATTTCTTATCCAGATTACTTTGATACCCTCCCACTACGCTAACCGCATAGTTGATATCAGGTTCTTGTTTTTCAACATTGCATCTACAAAGCTCTCCACACTTGAAGTGTAGGTAACTGCTTTGTCCATATCCATCTCCTTCATGTGTTCGAAACACATACCTTTAGATAGATGTATTCTGTTCTAGAAAGGCAATAACCTTTCTCAGAATTGTGCATGTTTAAAACAAACCATAATCGTATAAGATATTCTAAGAGAAGTACAAATGTTCTTATCCAGAGATCGAAAGATTTCTAAGAACATGATCCAACTTCATCTTAATCTCATATCTCGATTTATTTAGAAAACCTCTATTTCATGTTTGACAACACTTTTACATTGTTGCCAATGATGAAGTGTTATCTACACAAAATTCCGAGAAACACCACCTTTGTTTCCATTACGTCTCTAACACACCTTTCTCGCAAATCTATGCAGACCTAGGGATCGATTTCATGTATACTGGATCCAGAGTTCAAAACTCCTCCAGTCTTATGAACATCTCTGGTTGCTTAACAACCTCCCACTGCAATGGCGTTCCGGTGTATAACAGTAATAACATTAGGTGCAGTTAGTGGTGTATTACTACTCGGTCAGGCTGGTTCTCAGTCTTTCCCTTTCCTCATTTTAAAGTAATTTGTCAGTTAGGGCATTGTAGTTCATCTAATAGTCTTCCTCTAAGAACCGGGCGAGGACACCCCTCTGGTTCGTAGTACTATTGAACATACAATTACTTGTTCTTCTAGGATATTCTACAACGACATCGAATGTGCCGTTGTATCCAGAAATATCCATAGAACATAGGTAGTTCCGAACAAACTTGTTCTTTTACTATTAGAATCCCATTTCTCATTTCTGACACACCATGTCTACACATCAGTGTATGGTGTAGTCGCTTGAGACTTAATCTCAATCTTTGATTTATGCTATGTGTTATTTAGATAGGTGATAGCCTTCGCGAACAAGTCGCAGGCTTCCAATGGATATACTTTGAAGTTTCCCCATAATGGCTTTGTGTTGAAAACACTCCGCTTTTATGGCACATCAAGTATTCTAATCCATCTTCGAGTATTCTTGAAAGAACGACTCGTACCTTCTCTAATTACACATACCGCATTAATCATAAATCATTTTCTATACTTGTCCGAATTCCATCCTTTATCTAGAAAGGTTAACTCAGTTGTATCATCTTTCAAGATCGATTCTTAGGTCGGGAGGTCCATTCCTCGAACTATAATTGATCAAATCAATTTCGACCTTTTGAATCCCTTTTGAATAGATACTACCAAGTTCAAGAATTCACAAGTATAATGATTAATAAGAGAAATACATCTAATAAGTAAAACAAGTTATACATAACGGTTTGTTGCATCGTGGTAGACTAAGGATTTATCATTCACATATTGCTATCTAATGTACCAGAATAGATATCACCATTATTTCTTATCCAAACCATCAAATGATTAAAGAAATAAAATATCCATTAATAATAAAGAAAACCAGAACAAAAGTTCTTTTTCAAAATAAAGGGGTACATAAAGCAATAACTGAAATGAAATCCTAAAATAAATGTCTTCCACTGCAACCGCTGCTACCCCAACAGCTTCGCCCATGTAGACTCGAACTCTTCTTCTCTAAGTCGCCGGGTTTTCTGGAACCCCTGCATTAAAAAATGCACATACCGTCAGTGGTTCCATATCTACACACCAGAATTCCGGTAGATAATACCGCTGACTATGTTTTTACGACTAAAGAAAAATTCGTACCTCTGAGAGGACATTCAGACTTCCAGTGTCCAGACTTGTTGCATCGGAAGCACTTGCCCTTTGGCTTACTAGCCCCCACTCGTGGTCCATTCCTCTTGGCACCACTGGGTTTTATGGCTTGCTTCCTATTCTTGCCCCTACCTCCAATAGCTTTCAAGCTTTTGGACTTGGTAGCCACAAGCGCTTGAGACTTGCCCTTCTTGTAGATCCCCTCTGCCGCCTTCAGTTCAGTCAGGAGTTGCGCAAGAGTATAAGACAGTTTACCCATATTATAGCTCATACGAAACTGCTCAAAACTAGGGGTCAGAGACTAGAGTATGATTTCGACTTGCGTCTCACCATCAATCATAGCTCCTAGGACCTCCAATTCATTCAACAAACTCATCATCTTGAGAACGTGCTCCTCAACGAGCGTTCCTTCAGACTGAGTAGTTGACATGAGGACTCTCATGGCTTCTTGCCTCCCCGCACGGTCATGATGCCCAAACATCTCCTTGAGGTTAAATAACATATCCTCGGCAGTGTTCATCGGCTCATGTTGGGTTTGGAGTACATTTGACATGGAAGCCAAAATATAGCACCTAGCCATTTCATCAGCCTTTTTCCACTTCCGATATGCTTCTTTTTCCTCATCAGTTGAGGCGGCCGTGGGTTCAGCAGGGTGTTGGAAATCGATATCCCGGAATTAATAAATTAATTAAAATTAATTATCTAATTAATTCCGACCGAAATCCTTCGGAGAACGAATATCCGGAATTGTCAAATTGCGGAACGACAATTCCAATCGACTCCCGGTTGCCGGAAATCCGCCACGAACCTCAACGGGGATAGCCCAACCAAACAAACCCTAACCGCGAACGAACACGGGCTGTTCGGTCGAGCCTCCGCGTGGGGCTCGCGGCTGTCCGTAGCAGCCGCCTAGGGCTGCTCGTAGCAGCCCCTTAGCCGTGCCCTAAACCCATGCGGAACAGCCCACATCAAGCCCTAGCCGCGGACAAGCCGCTGCTGCCCGATGGAGGCGTGCGCTCGCACCATGCGAGCGCTAGGGTTCCCCGGCACAGCCCTCGTGTGCGATCCGTGAAGCCCCGCGGATCCGCTGCGAGAAATCCCGCAGCCCGCTGCGACACCGCACGGGGAGGGCTCGGACAGCCCGCGAATCCGCTACGGGAAAACCCGTAGCTCGCGGCCGAGCCCGTGCGATCGAGCCCTCGGCGTCCAGCCGAGGCTCACGCCCCTCACGTCCCGTCCAGCCGAGTCGTCGAGCCGCCGGCGGTCCGGTGGTCCTCCACCACCGCCCGGTTCGACCTCGTCTTGGGTTACGTTCTTGGATCTTGGTTCACGATATTTTCACGATAATCAAACGATAAAATCATCGAGGGGGTTTTCACGATTTTACCTTTGTTCTCGTTGTACGGAGAAACGAGATCTATGAAGACCTTGAGACCTTCCCACGTATTCCTTGCACTAGCTCGAACGTCGGGTGGGCGACGATCTTCCGAACTCCATGGATCTCCCTCTCTACTTTCTCTCTCTAGAATTGTGATCTTCAAGTTATGAGATTAGAGAAGACCATGTAGTGCTTTTATAGGCTACGTAGGGGATCTTAAGGAGGTGGAATATTGGGCTTCCAATATTGAAGATTAAATTGAGCCCAATGCTCAAGTCCATTAATCCTTATCAATATTAATTAATTCTATTTTCCACTATATAAAATTAATTGCACTCCCAATATTAAACCATATTATATCAAATAATATTTCTCCGGTAGTATTATTTATTCCGTGTATTTAAGATATAAATATCCATGAATAAAATTAATTTATTGCTAATTAATTTATTCATCTCTTATATCCGAGACTAGTACCATTCAACCTTAATTATTATGCGGAACGAATCCACCTGCAGGGTTTACATAATAATTCCTTATGAACTCATCTCGGGGATATTATCAACCCTTCCGGGATACACTGTCCGGTCAATTATTCACGGCATGTCATATATGAAATATAGTGACCCAACTTAACCGGTAATCAACCCAATAATTAAATCAGTTAATTCCTTTGGTAAATCAAAGTCACTTATATTAAATATACACACCCGCAATAATATCGGGGATTAAGAATAAAATACACTGAGACTCGAATCGATTATCGCCGGCAATCCTAATCGATGAATCTCAAGCAGATCCGCTCAATACACCAAGTGTACAAGTGTGATAAAATAATTAAGATAAATTATTTTCTCTCTCACACAACGACTATACCGATGGATTGGTCCGTGTCCATCTAGGTCGTGAGCAACTGTTCGATTAAATACGAGTAACCGATAGTATGATCTTCTGTGCGCCCATGCTTGCACCATACTAACTACAACGTATAAAATCCAGGACTATGATTTGCATATATTTAATTATAAATAATTAAACGCAAATAATTGTTTATTTAATTAAATAGATTAATGGCAATGGATCGTGAGTTTGCGTTGCTTAAATCTAGACATTAAGTACACAACTCCAACAATCTCCCACTTGTACTAAGGTCTAGTCATTTCCTCCAAACTCCCGACTCCCATACTCATCACGTGCTTAAGTTGTACTTCCAAGAAGTACTATGTGAATGAGCACTCTAGGTTGCCGCTCTGAAGTTATCTTGGTGACTACAGCGTCGTCTCCCTCGACGATGATTCGTATCAGGTGGTACTTGCACTATGTGTTATCTTACACTTATGGACTAGTGATTTCTTACCATTTGCCATTGCACCGCTATTTACATAGCCTTTGACAAATTAAGAATCACATCTAAGTCCCAGAGATTATCCCGGAGTTATACCAAAACTTCCGCTGCCTCTGAGGCCGCTATTTGGTTACCCATGGCAGAGTCCGAAAAGCATCGTGCTTATCACTCTTCCATGTTAAAACTCCTTCTCCTTCAACAGTGAAACACATAGCCTGATATCGACTTACACCGGTCCTCATTTGATTAGAAATCTAAGAGAATGTAATCCAAAGGAAAAACTCGTCTGCTTCGTAGTCTAGAACAGTACTTCGAAAGTACTTTTACAGCAGTCGAATATTCCTTTCCAGGATTACCTTGATATCCTCCCACTATGCTCACTGCATAGCCGATATCAGGTTCTCGTTTTCAACATTGCATTTATCAAGCTTTCCACACTCCAAGTGTAGGAAACCGCTCTCATTGCTTCTATCTCCTTTTGTGTTCCAAAACACATATCCTTAGATAGATGCATTCCGTTTCTGAAAGGTAACGAACCTTTCTCGGAATCTTGCATGTTAAAACGAACCATAATCATATATATGTAAGATGTCCAGGAGAAGTACAATGTTCTTTTCTTGAGATCCTAGATCTTAAGAACATGCTCTAACTTCTTCTTCATCTCATATATCGATTTTTTTTTTTTTTTTTTTTTAGACAACCATCATTTTATGTCTGACAACATTTTTACATTGTTACCAATGATAAAATGCCATCTACATAAAACCTCCGAGAAACACCACCTTGTTTCCATCACGTTTCCCATACACTCGATCCGTCTATGCTTTGATGAATCCATAAAATGGACTATCTCATCAATTTGCAAGTATCACGAACTCAATGCTTTGTTCCAATCCATAAATGGATCAACTAAGCTTGTACTCTAAATGATCTTGCCTCTTTGCAATAATCTTTATTGCTCTCCAAGAAGGCACATTTAGATCTAGTACGGCCTCCATGTAGATCCAGGGATCGATTTCATGTATACTAGGTCCAGAGTCCGAAGACTCTCCTAGTCTTATGAATATCTCCGGTTGTCCCACAACCTCCCACTACAATGGCGTTCCGGTGTATAAACAGTGATAACAGTAGGTGCAGTTAGTGGTGTATCGCTACTCGGTTCGGCTGGTTCTAAGTCTTAATCTTTCTCTCTCATTTCAAAGTATTACGTCACTTTGGGCTTGTGGTTCATCTAATAGTCTTCCTCTAAGAACCGGGCGTTAGAACTTATAACGTCCTTCTGGTTCATAGAACTATTGAACACACATCTTTTGTTCTTCTAGGATATTCTACAACCGCATTGAATGCGCCGTTGTTTCCAGACATATCCATAGAACATAGGTAGTTCCGTATAACTCATGCTTTTACTATTTCTATAAGAGTTACATTTCTTATTTCCGACACACCATTTCTACACAAGAGTGTATGGTGTAGTCATTTAGGATCAAATCCCAATCTCTGATCAGTATGCCATGCATTCCTCAGACAGGCACTTGCCTCCGCGATTAGATCGCAGGCTTTCAATGGATATACCATGATGGTTCCCCACAATAGCTTTGTGTCCATTGACTTGTCAAAACACTTGCTTTTGTGGCACATCAGGTATTCTAATCCATTTCTCGAGTAATCATCAAATGAAGTACTCGTACCTTATTGTCTGAGTAGACATAGGTCTGCATACATCAGAGTTAATCAATTCTTATACTTGTCCGGATCTTACATCTTATATCCATAAAGGATTGCTTAGTCATATTATCTTCCAAATTAGATTCTTAGGTCGGAAGGTCCACTCCTTCAACTTAATTGATCAAAATATCAATTTTCGACCCTTGAACTTCTTATTTGAATAAACATGACTCAGCATAAGAATCCACAAGTATAATTGATAAAGAAATCTCTTATTAGTAAAACGAGTTTCATACTACGGTTCGTTGCATCATGGTGGACTCAGGATTCATCATTTATATATTGCTAGCTAATGTGTTGGAAATCGACTACCCGGGAGGAGTCCGTTCGACCTCTCGAACATCCGGACATGCCCAGTCGACCTCCAGCGTCCCTACTTCACTCAGCATGAAGCCCCAAACCCGGTTTACGCCCAGCCATCATGCCAGAGGCACAACCGCGCAAAACCGAGGGCTTCTGCCCTGTCTGTCGCCCGACACCAGGAGGGTGTCGTCCGACAGGGCTGTGTCGGCCGACAGTCAAACATGTCGGCCGACAGCGTCGCTGTTCCAGCGGCGGGTCGCGGCTGTTCGGGCTGTTCTGGCCGTTTTTCTCGATCTGACCACTGTTCCGGCGATCGGCGATCGCCCAGGGGTCCGAGACCATCGTACCTACGCCATCGAACTCGATCGGTGGTTCGTTGTATGATTACGTACGAGAAGAAATCGAAACGATGCGGAAAAGGGTTTTCGATTCTTTACCTTTGATGCGTGATTCGGAGAAGCCGAATAGGCGAACACCCTGAGATCTTCTAGTGTGTATCCTAGCCCTCGACGCCGGACGTTGTGTGGGCAACGATCCACCGGAGTCTTCTCTTCTTCTTCTCCCTCAAACCCTCTTTTTCACGTTTTAACTATTCTGTCTCCAGAAATATATTTTCGCTAGCAAATTAATTTCTACAGAATAAGTTATTGCGCAAAAATATAATTTTCTTTCTGGAGCAGAAAAATTATTGCGCTAATCTATTTATTTTCACAGAAAAATTAATTGCGTTAACAAAATAATTTTTCTCCGCAAAAATAAAATAGCGGCGTTCTGTAGGTTTAGAGAAGAGAGACGAGGGGTTTATATAGGCCACACTAGGGACCTTAGGACAATTAATTAATTAGGCTAAATTGTAATTTAATTAAACCGGTGTCCTTAAAAGAAAACCTTTAATTAAATCCAATTTTAATTATAATTAATTCCACTATAAAATTATAATTGAATTCCCAATTAATTAATCTATATTATTTTACCAATAATATTTCCGCCGAAATTACATATACGACTTTCCCCGTGTTTAAGATATCGAACGTCCACGAATTTATTTAATTACTAACAATTAAATTAATTCGTTTCTTATTATCCGAGACTAGTACCACTCATCCTTATTATCATGTGGAACGAATCCACCTGCAGGGTTTACATGATAAACTTTATGAGCTCATCTCGGGGACGTCATCAACCCGATAAACGGGACACGGTTTCCTGTCTATAATCTATAGCATGCCGTGCGTACAATTACGATTCCCAATTTACCGAGAATCTCGACTAATCAATTAGTCTCACTCATTGGCATGTTAAAGAACCGAGAATTGGACACACGCACCTATAATTATATAGGGATTAGGAATTCGTATATCCGTAATATCTGAGGTCTAGTTCGATTACTGCGATTAGTATAATTCGAACGCCCTCCCGTGGTCCTGCTCAATACACCAAGTGTACGAGTGTAACATGATAGTCAAGACCGACTATCTACCAGTCACACTACGACGTACCGATGGATTGTCCCTGTCCATCTAAGTCGTGAGCTACTGTTCGATAGTATACGAGTAACCGACAGTATGATCTTCCGCGTGTCTCCTCACGCCATACTGTCTACAACGTATACATCAAGGACTATTGCATTAAATGCAATCATGTTTGAATCATATCTCGAACTAAGGTATAGATAAGGAGTTCCGTATTTGCACTAAACTAGACATTTAGAATACAACTCCATCAATCTCCCACTTATACTAAAAGTCTAGTCGCCCTCTCCCAAACATCAGATTCCCATAACCTCATCACGCCTACCCAACGCTTTCGCTGGAAGTGCCTCTGTGAACGGGTTTTACCAGGCAATCCTCTCGATGCTATCTAGGTGACAACTGCATCGTCTTACTAGACGATCTCTCGAATCAGGTGGTACTTGCGCTCTACATGTTATCTCCCACTGTGGACTCGTGGAATTTCAAGTTTTCCAATACCGCTATTCAAAATAGCTTTGGGTGAACTAGAAACCACATCTAAGTCCCTTAGGAAGTTCTGGAGCCATACTGACCTTTTAACTGCCTCACAGGCCGTTATCCTTTCAGTTTCCATGGTAAAGTCCGTAATGCATCGCTGCTTTACATTCTTCCATGTGACTGCTCCACTTCACAGTGAGAACACATAGCCTGACTTCGACTTTCGACTGTCCCTGTTTGATTTGGAAATCCAATTCTATGTAATCCAAAGGAAACAACTTGACTGCTTTGTAACTCAGAACATAATTCCTGGTCCTCTGCAGGAGCCTAATCATGTTCTTTACATCAGTCGAGTGATCCTTTCCAGGATTACTATGATATCTTACCACCATGCCCACGGCATAGTAGATATCAGTCTCATGCATAGCATTACATACATTAAGCTTCCCACCATTAAGGTGTAGGGAACTGCTTAATCTTCATCTATCTCCTTTATTGTGTCGGACACAAAACTTTAGATAGATGAATTCCATATCTAAAAGGTGAAGACCTTTCTTGGAATTCTGTATGCTGCAACGAGTAAGAATTGTATTTATGTATGAGACTCGAGATAAGTTCTATGTTCTTTTCTGGCGATCATTTGTAACTTTGATCCCAAGAACATTCTCGACTTCTCCTAAGTCTCTTACATTGAATTACTCGGACAACCATCCCTTCATGTCCGACAACATCCTTCATATTGTTGCCAATTTAGAAGGATGTCGTCTACATAAATAATGAGAAAACACCACATCTTTTCTGTCACATCTTTATTACACACAGGACCTAAACATGCCTTGAATGAATCCATGAAATGGATTTTCTCATAGGTCCGCATGTGTCCAAGATCTTAAAGCTTCCTTCAATCCTAAGATTGATTAAGCTTGCTTACCGAATGCTCCTGGCTCTTTTCGATGAATCCCTCTGGCTGTCCCACACAGATGGCCCCGTCAAGACTTCGATTTAGGAAATCTGTCTTGACTTCCATCTTCCATGTGAAGACAAAAGAATCCTGATCGACTTTTGCCAAGACTGAGCATCTTGATCTTTCAGCGTCTCGTCATAGATCCAGGGTTCGGGTTCATGTTCTCCAGGTAACAAGTCCGAAGACTCACCTATAAACATGAGCCTGTTGGGTTGTCTAACAACCCTCCCACTACGACGACGCTCCGGTGTATCTTTAGTGACTAAAGATTATAGTAGTGAACTACTCAGTTAGGCTGGTTCTAAGTCTTGATCAGTCCCTCTAAGCACATTAAGTATTACCCTACTCTTGGGCTTGTGATATTGCATATATATAGTCCATGTCTAAGAACCGAACATTGATGCAATCAACGAACATCTGGTCCTTTGGACTATATTACATATCTCAATTCGTTTTCTTAGGGTATCTTATAAAAAGCCGAATATCAGTACAAGTTTCCAAAGGAATCAAGTTCAGGATAAACGCCGCTGTTTCCAAGCCATATCCCAAACACGAATTAGGTAACTCCGAATAACTCATTGTCTACTTTCCCATATCTATAAGAGTCCTATTCCTTCTTTACAACACATTATTTTGCCGAGGCATAAATGGTGTAGTCTGTCGGGAGTTAATCCCATTTTCTGATAAGTATGCCTTACTCCTCAAAAAGGTCTGCATATATCAGAGCGAATCAACTCTAGTACTTTCTTGGATCTTTTCCCTTTAACCGTAAAGGGTTGCTTGGTCATTTAAACTTCCAAGTATGATTCGAAGGTTGGAAGGTCCTTTCCTTCAACCTAGCTGAGTAGTCCATCAGCTTTCACCCTTTGAATCGTACTCAAGTTAAAATGATCTATCCTAAGATTCCATAAGTACATTTGATTCATCCTAGAAGGATTTTTACTCTTATTGGGTTTTGACAATGTGTTATTAGCTCCGGTGTGTTGCATCGTGGAAGAACACGGATTTAGTATTAAATTGTCTATCAATGTAACAGAATAGATAATATCCCCGTTTCCTACTCTGATAGGTATGAAACCATCCAAATAAACGGAATATCCATTCTAAGCCAATTTAGAAATCCGAAAAGAAATTTCTTTCTAAATGCCGGCACATAAAGACAATTTGTTAGAACTAAAATCCTACCGCTAAAACATTTAACATCTCCCACTGCAACGGCTGTTACCTTAACAGTATTGCCCATGTAGGTTATAACTTCTTCCTTTCTAAGTCTCCGGGTTTCCTGGAACCCCCGCATTAAGTGCAGACATGATAAGTGGTTCCCGTATCTACACACCAGGTACTGGCAGATACTACCACTAAACATGTTTCGGTGACTAAGGAAGAGTCAACTTCTTGTTGCTTTAGAAGAAAATTAAAACTACCAGTATCCAGACTGCTTACAACGGAAGCACTTGCCCCTTGGGCTTGCTTGTCCCATTCCGTGGTCCAGATATATTAGGCCCACTGGGTTTCCGTATTTGCTTCTTCTTCCTTTTGCCGCCCGGAGGCCTAGGAAGAGCCAATTTCTCAACCACAAGTGCTTGAGAGCCCTTAGAGATTCCCTCAGCCGCTTGAAGTTCAATCAGGAGTTCCGCCAATGAGTAAGACCCCTTATTCATGTTATAGTTCAGGCGGAACTGCTCAAAACTTCTCGGCAGAGACTGGAGCACAATATCGACTTGGGTTACCCCATCGATAACTGATCCTAGAATCTCTATCTCATTCAGATAGCACATCATCCTAAGAACGTGATTCCCCACGGGCGTTCCTTCGGATGCGATGGCCTTCATGAGTTGCCTCATTGCATTTTGCCCGGCTGTCCTGTCCTGATAACCAAAAAGTTTCTTGAGGTTAAGCATCATATCATAGGTAATGGTCATGGCTTGATCCCGATGTCGCAGCATATTTTGACATGAAAGCCATAATGCAGCTCCGCGTCATCTCAGAGCCTTGATCCATTTCTATGAGCTTCCTTTCCTCAGTAGTGGAAACATCATTTGGTTCAGCAGGTCAATTGACTTGGAGTACATAATTGTACTCCTCTGCAGTTAGGACAATGTCCAAGTTTCTTCTTTAATCCATACAAAACAGGTTCAGTGAGTTTGTTGACTTTTAATGGGAATAATACCATATAAAACAAACAATGAGTTTAATTCGATATCATTTCCCTCAAATAATATCATTAAACTACCAATCATTTCCAAAATCCCATCAGACTAGCATGCCACGTTCTTGTGGACGTATACTAATCCAAACGATTTTATAATTGGATTTTTACTTCGGTCGTACATCATTATAGCAGTGACTCCGATGGGGAGGATATTATAAAGCGTACCTAAGTGTATACCATTTCTCAGTACTAAGTCCACCGCTCGGGAACTACATGCCCACCGCAAGCCACGTTCATGTGGACGTTTACGTTGACATGCGGTCCTCCACGACTTTCTATAACTGTCGAGCCTCAATTAATCCTATAGTTCCGTTTCCATCTAGCAAGCCACGTTAGTGTGGACGTTTACTAAAACAAACAACTTTATTAATTGAATCCCATTTATTTAAATGTCATAGAGTCTCAATTAACCCAAAGTACCGTTTCCATTTAGCAAGCCACGATAGTGTGGACGTTTACTAAAACAAACACCTTTGTTAATTGACTCTTACATTTATTAAAATTTCACAATTTTATTATTCAAAGCTTGATATCTCGTAAGTGAAACTCGAAGTTTCTAACCAGCGATCAATCATGCAATTGAGCCCTATCTCTCACTAGGTGAGGGAGCCAACCAGACAATCGATCTAGTCATCGAATGACTCGAATGTCTCTAATCTGTGTCATCGACATAAGCAAGCGCTTTGGCTCAATTCCACTCCCCGGGGTGAGAATGAGTCGAGTTGAACTTAGTCTTTGAAAGACAGATTAGGCACTTGCTTTTGAAAAATATAATTGTTCGATTATTATAAGTGGAATTTAATTCGAATTTTGATCCAGTGATATCCGTGTGTCAGCTTTATCCGATATGGAGGATGACACTAAAGCCAACTCGTAAGCGACACACATCACCATCAAAACAGAGAATGGAGACCGCGGGATTGTTTCCAATCCCTCTCCCACTTAGTATTTTACGATTGAGGGATAACATGCATAAAATAATTAAGCATAATAAAAGGCACGTAAATCACATAAAAAGCAATTAACGTGGCCCCGATTATTATGGCCTTAAGTATTCTCCAATGCACGTCTCTTGGAACTTCATCTCGTTGCTCGTCTCGATCTCGGTCCACCACCGACTCGCTCGAGGGTCAAGAGACGAACTCCTCCCACTGGAGCCTCGTCTTGAGCCTCGTTGAGTCGTCCGTGGGGTCGAACGAACCCCAGCCCCGCTGCTGCCCGTCGCGAACATGGGGTGTGTTCGATGGCTGCCCGTTGCCGGTTCGCCCTCCTCGATCCTCGTTTCTCCGGGTTTTGGTCTCGTCTCGATCCACCAAAATTAGTAAGAAAAATTACAAGAATAAATCTACTAAATCCGGCATCGATCCTATACAAGGTGATCGACCCTATACATGCCCGGAAACGACGAAATAAATAAATAAACCTAACGACTCAACCCGTCGTTTTTATCTATTACAAACAAGCAACGTTATTCCAAAAACAAAACAATCTCGACAAGCCCGAGAGTTTAATCAAACCACAAAATTAAAGCACAACATCCATCACAACATTGGCCATAATAATCGGGTTCATCCTGCATCACAAAACGTACGAACAATACAACAAACCGATAAACCGGCTCTGATACCAATTGTTGGAAATCGACTACCCGGGACGAGTCCGTTCGACCTCTCGAACATCCGGACATGCCCAGTCGACCTCCAGCGTCCCTACTTCACTCAGCATGAAGCCCCAAACCCGGTTTACGCCCAGCCATCATGCCAGAGGCACAACCGCGCAAAACCGAGGGCTTCTGCCCTGTCTGTTGCCCGACACCAGGAGGGTGTCGTCCGACAGGGCTGTGTCGGCCGACAGTCAAACATGTCGGCCGACAGCGTCGCTGTTCCAGCGGCGGGTCGCGGCTGTTCGGGCTGTTCTGGCCGTTTTTCTCGATCTGACCACTGTTCCGGCTATCGGCGATCGCCCAGGGGTCCGAGACCATCGTACCTACGCCATCGAACTCGATCGGTGGTTCGTTGTATGATTACGTACGAGAAGAAATCGAAACGATGCGGAAAAGGGTTTTCGATTCTTTACCTTTGATGCGTGATTCGGAGAAGCCGAATAGGCGAACACCCTGAGATCTTCTAGTGTGTATCCTAGCCCTCGACGCCGGACGTTGTGTGGGCAACGATCCACCGGAGTCTTCTCTTCTTCTTCTCCCTCAAACCCTCTTTTTCACGTTTTAACTATTCTGTCTCCAGAAATATATTTGCGCTAGCAAATTAATTTCTACAGAATAAGTTATTGCGCAAAAATATAATTTTCTTTCTGGAGCAGAAAAATTATTGCGCTAATCTATTTATTTTCACAGAAAAATTAATTGCGTTAACAAAATAATTTTTCTCCGCAAAAATAAAATAGCGGCGTTCTGTAGGTTTAGAGAAGAGAGACGAGGGGTTTATATAGGCCACACTAGGGACCTTAGGACAATTAATTAATTAGGCTAAATTGTAATTTAATTAAACCGGTGTCCTTAAAAGAAAACCTTTAATTAAATCCAATTTTAATTATAATTAATTCCACTATAAAATTATAATTGAATTCCCAATTAATTAATCTATATTATTTTACCAATAATATTTCCGCCGAAATTACATATACGACTTTCCCCGTGTTTAAGATATCGAACGTCCACGAATTTATTTAATTACTAACAATTAAATTAATTCGTTTCTTATTATCCGAGACTAGTACCACTCATCCTTATTATCATGTGGAACGAATCCACCTGCAGGGTTTACATGATAAACTTTATGAGCTCATCTCGGGGACGTCATCAACCCGATAAACGGGACACGGTTTCCTGTCTATAATCTATAGCATGCCGTGCGTACAATTACGATTCCCAATTTACCGAGAATCTCGACTAATCAATTAGTCTCACTCATTGGCAAGTTAAAGAACCGAGAATTGGACACACGCACCTATAATTATATAGGGATTAGGAATTCGTATATCCGTAATATCTGAGGTCTAGTTCGATTACTGCGATTAGTATAAATCGAACGCCCTCCCGTGGTCCTGCTCAATACACCAAGTGTACGAGTGTAACATGATAGTCAAGACCGACTATCTACCAGTCACACTACGACGTACCGATGGATTGTCCCTGTCCATCTAAGTCGTGAGCTACTGTTCGATAGTATACGAGTAACCGACAGTATGATCTTCCGCGTGTCTCCTCACGCCATACTGTCTACAACGTATACATCAAGGACTATTGCATTAAATGCAATCATGTTTGAATCATATCTCGAACTAAGGTATAGATAAGGAGTTCCGTATTTGCACTAAACTAGACATTTAGAATACAACTCCATCATAATGTACCAGAATAGATAATATCATTATTTCTTCTTATAACCATCAAATGATTAAAAGAAATAAAATATCCTTTTATTAGAAATCCAGAACAAAGTTCTTTCTAATATGAAAGGTACATAAAAGCAATAACCCAAAATGAAATCCTATAAAATGTCCTCCACTGCAACTGCTGCCTCCTCCACAGCATTGCCCATGTAGACTACGATCTTTTCTTTTCCAAGTCGTTAGGTTTCCTGGAACCTCTGCATTTAAAATGCACATACCGTCAGTGGTTCCATATCTACACACCAGGTTCCGGTAGATAATACCATTGACTATGTTTTACGACTAAAGAAAATTTCGTACTTTCTTTGAGAGGATAATTAGACTTCCAGTACCCAGACTGTTTGCATCGAGAACACTTGCCTCATGGCTTTCTCGTCCCATCTCGTGGTCTAAGCAACTTAGAACCACTGGGTTTCTTTGCTTGCTTTTCCTATCCCCCGGTTTTGCCCTAAGGTTCGAAACCTTTGGCATTGGCTACAAGAGCTTGCGATTTCCGTCTCAACTCGTCCAAAAAGTCAATCATCTCAAAAAACGTGTTTAAACGTTTCCTCGATTCGACTGGCCTTTATGAGTATCCTCATCGCCTCTTGTCTAGCCTCTACATCATGTCTTAACATCTCCTTGAGTTTGAACATGATAAAATCAGTTCTTTCCTCATCAGTTAAGACATTTGTAGGCTCGGGAGGACAAAGCTCACTGAGTACAAACTTGTACTCTTCAACAGTTTGGGTAATGTCTAGATCTCTATTCCAATCATTACATTCAGGGACCAATGAGTTTAAAATCCTTACGTATCACATAAAGTGGGTTCAAAGCCATATCCTAATCTATGAGCACATATAACAACAAACAATCGATTTAATCTCCGATATTATCTCCCTCAAATAATATCATTAAACCACTAATCGCATCTAAAATCCCATCAGATATGGCAATCCACGATAGTGTGGACGTTTACCTATCCAAATGATTTAGCAATTAGATTACCTTCGGTCGTACATCATCATTAGCGTTACTTCGATGGGAAGAATACTAAGAAGCGTACCTAAGTGTAAACCATTACTCAGTATCTAAGAAGATTGTTTGGGACACGCATATTCACCGCAAGCCACGATAGTGTGGACGTTTACGTTTAACATACGCTCCTTTACTCCCTTCTATAACTGTCTACATCAATCGTTCCAAAATCCCATTCAATGCAGCAAGCCACGATAGTGTGGACGTTTACTACACCAAAAGACTTTTACAATTGACTCCCAATTACTTGAATCATTTAATCTTGTAAATCAAGACGCGGAGAATCATAAGTGAAACTCGAAGTTTCTTACCAGTGATTCACCATGCGAACGACCCTGTCTCTCATAAATGAGGGAGCCGAGCAGACAATCGATCCACCTTCAAAAGGATGGTACGAAGGTCTCTAATTTGTGTCCTCGACATGACCAAGTGGCTTTGGCTCCATTCCACTCCCCGAGGTGAGAATGAGTCGACTTGAAATCAGTTTCAGAAAGACAAATTAGGCATTGTTTGATAAACTTAATCAATGTTTCTCGTAAAAGGAATTACAAGAATTCTCCTCCAATGACTTGTCTATACGAACTTCAAAAGTCCATAAAAGTCACCAAGAGAACAACAATGGAGACCATGGATATGTTTCCATACCCTCTCCCACTTAGCTTTTTTCAATAAAGGGATACGCTATCTAATGCATAATTAAATACACATAAGCATGCATACATGTAATAAAGCACATAGAATATTATCACATAGTCAAAATAATTACTAGAATATTATTTTCCGACTATTATGGCTTTATCGCATTCCCGTACGCATCTTCTAGTCTTCAGCCTTCGTTCTTGAATGCTCCATGTGACGAGAATATTAATTCCAATATTTAAATCTATTTATTTTCAATTAATCCAAAAGTTACTTAATTCGAAAATTAAGTCAATCGAATATATCAAAAATAAAATTAAATATTATTAATATTTTTATTTATTTTATTTTCCCTTTCTACTTCATTAAATCTCTAGAATAATCTATCCAAGACCCACTTGGAATATTCCAGAAGACTTCCATAATGAAATAAGGAAATAAAATAATTTAGGACTCCTAGTCCTTCCAAATTAATTTCTTTCCTAATCCATTAAAAATTCCATAAAGGAATAATTAAATAAGGAAAAATTAATTTAGGACTCCTAAACTTTCCAAATTAATTATTTTCCTAATCCATTAAAAATTCCATAAAGGAATAATTAAATAGGAAAAATAAATTAATTATAAATTTATTCCTTTTCCTAATCTATGAAAATTCCCAAGAATAGGAATAATCAATAAGGAAAAATAAATTTATTTAGGAAAAATAATTCTTTTCCTAGTCCATTAAAAATTCCCAAAAATAGGAATAATTAAATTAGGAAAACCGAATTAAATTAGGAATAGGATCTTTACCGGGATTAACACGGAATGGGGATTTCCGGTCTATCCCCGAGCTCGGCCGAGGAGCACGCCACCACCGCCACCACCCAACCGGCGCGCCACCACCGCCGGCGACATCGCACGGCCGAGGGTGCGGTTGAGTGCCCCCCACGCGCTCGATCCATGGTTCGGCTATGGGGATAGCCGAACCGAGCCCTAACCCTCTCTTCGTCTCCTCCGTCACAATTTTCCGGCGGTCGTTTCGGCATCGATCCAACGTAAATAAAATTACAAGAATTAAAATTACATTATCCGGTATCGATTCTATACATGAAATCGACCCTATACATTTTCCGGAAAAAGTAGAACGTAATAATAAATCCTAAATTCGGTCAACCCCCGAATTTTTACTATTACAAGCATTCACCACACATAAAACGAATCTCGACATGTCCGAGAGTTTAATAATCAAGAACAATATTATGACAATAATTAAGAACAATTATATCTAGCCATAATAGTCGGAAACCCTGCAAGGTAGAACAATTTATCGAAAAATACCGTGAACGAAAACCAACGCTCTGATACCAATTGTTGGAAATCGATATCCCGGAATTAATAAATTAATTAAAATTAATTATCTAATTAATTCCGACCGAAATCCTTCGGAGAACGAATATCCGGAATTGTCAAATTGCGGAACGACAATTCCAATCGACTCCCGGTTGCCGGAAATCCGCCACGAACCTCAACGGGGATAGCCCAACCAAACAAACCCTAACCGCGAACGAACACGGGCTGTTCGGTCGAGCCTCCGCGTGGGGCTCGCGGCTGTCCGTAGCAGCCGCCTAGGGCTGCTCGTAGCAGCCCCTTAGCCGTGCCCTAAACCCATGCGGAACAGCCCACATCAAGCCCTAGCCGCGGACAAGCCGCTGCTGCCCGATGGAGGCGTGCGCTCGCACCATGCGAGCGCTAGGGTTCCCCGGCACAGCCCTCGTGTGCGATCCGTGAAGCCCCGCGGATCCGCTGCGAGAAATCCCGCAGCCCGCTGCGACACCGCACGGGGAGGGCTCGGACAGCCCGCGAATCCGCTACGGGAAAACCCGTAGCTCGCGGCCGAGCCCGTGCGATCGAGCCCTCGGCGTCCAGCCGAGGCTCACGCCCCTCACGTCCCGTCCAGCCGAGTCGTCGAGCCGCCGGCGGTCCGGTGGTCCTCCACCACCGCCCGGTTCGACCTCGTCTTGGGTTACGTTCTTGGATCTTGGTTCACGATATTTTCACGATAATCAAACGATAAAATCATCGAGGGGGTTTTCACGATTTTACCTTTGTTCTCGTTGTACGGAGAAACGAGATCTATGAAGACCTTGAGACCTTCCCACGTATTCCTTGCACTAGCTCGAACGTCGGGTGGGCGACGATCTTCCGAACTCCATGGATCTCCCTCTCTACTTTCTCTCTCTAGAATTGTGATCTTCAAGTTATGAGAATAGAGAAGACCATGTAGTGCTTTTATAGGCTACGTAGGGGATCTTAAGGAGGTGGAATATTGGGCTTCCAATATTGAAGATTAAATTGAGCCCAATGCTCAAGTCCATTAATCCTTATCAATATTAGTTAATTCTATTTTCCACTATATAAAATTAATTGCACTCCCAATATTAAACCATATTATATCAAATAATATTTCTCCAGTAGTATTATTTATTCCGTGTATTTAAGATATAAATATCCATGAATAAAATTAATTTATTGCTAATTAATTTATTCATCTCTTATATCCGAGACTAGTACCATTCAACCTTAATTATTATGCGGAACGAATCTACCTGCAGGGTTTACATAATAATTCCTTATGAACTCGTCTCGGGGATATTATCAACCCTTCCGGGATACACTGTCCGGTCAATTATTCACGGCATGTCATATATGAAATATAGTGACCCAACTTAACCGGTAATCAACCCAATAATTAAATCAGTTAATTCCTTTGGTAAATCAAAGTCACTTATATTAAATATACACACCCGCAATAATATCGGGGATTAAGAATAAAATACACTGAGACTCGAATCGATTATCGCCGGCAATCCTAATCGATGAATCTCAAGCAGATCCGCTCAATACACCAAGTGTACAAGTGTGATAAAATAATTAAGATAAATTATTTTCTCTCTCACACAACGACTATACCGATGGATTGGTCCGTGTCCATCTAGGTCGTGAGCAACTGTTCGATTAAATACGAGTAACCGATAGTATGATCTTCTGTGCGCCCATGCTTGCACCATACTAACTACAAAGTATAAAATCCAGGACTATGAGTTGCATATATTTAATTATAAATAATTAAACGCAAACAATTGTTTATTTAATTAAATAGATTAATGGCAATGGATCGTGAGTTTGCGTTGCTTAAATCTAGACATTAAGTACACAACTCCAACACAGGGCATTGCTCATAGAGTACAAACTTGTACTCTTCAGCAGTCAGGACAATGTCCAAATTTCTCTTCCAATCAATGTAATTGGGACCAGTGAGTTTATGTTCCTTGAGTATCACAGAAAGTGGATTCATAGCTATTCTCTAAACCTATAAGCACATGTAAACAAACAATCAATTTAATGTCCGATATTATCTCCCTAAAATAATATCATTAAATTACTAATTGCGTCTAAAATCCCATCAGGTAAGGCAAGCCACGTGGTGTGGACGTTTACCCACCCAAATGATTTAGCAATTAGTTTTTCTTTGGTCATACATCAATCATAGCGTAACTTCGTGGGGAAGAATACTATAACGCGTATCTAAGTGTAAACCATTACTCAGTACTAAA
The DNA here is from genome assembly GCA_954870475.1 of Euphrasia confusa. Classification (NCBI taxonomy): domain Eukaryota; kingdom Viridiplantae; phylum Streptophyta; class Magnoliopsida; order Lamiales; family Orobanchaceae; genus Euphrasia; species Euphrasia confusa. Next base: position 26,623,218 of record OX940964.1, read on the forward strand.
GTACATCGCTTGGAATTGCTACGTCACCGCAAGCCACGTGGTGTGGACGTTTACGACAATTTCACAGCTCTTCACAATTACTTATAACTGTCTACATCAATTAATCCAAAATCCGTCAGTATAGCAAGCCACGTGGTGTGGACGTTTACTACACCAAGAGATTTTTATAATTGACTCCCAATTACAAGATCCATTCGATTTCGTAAATCAAGACTCGGAGAATCATAAGTGAAACTCGAAGTTTCTAACCAGTGATTCACCATGCGAGCGACCCTATCTCTCATAAATGAGGGAGCCGAGCAGACATTCGACCCACCTATTAAAGAATGGTACGAAGGTCTCTAATTTGTGTCATCCACATGACCAAGTGGCTCTGGCTCCATTCCACTCCCCGGGGTGAGAATGAGTCGACTTGAAGTCAGTTTCAGAAAGACAAATTAGGCATTGTTTGATAAACTTGATCAATGTTTCTTGTAAGAGGAATTACAAGAATTCTCCTCCAATGACTTGTCTATATGAACTTCGAAAGTCCATAAAAGTCACCAAGAGAACAGTGATGGAGACCATGGGAATGTTTTCATCCCCTCTCCCACTTAGCTTTTTACGATAAAGGGATACGCTATCTAGTGCATAAAATAAACACATATAGCATGCATGAAAGCAATAAAGCACATAGATCACATAGTCAAAATAATGCTAGAGAAATTATTTTCCCGACTATCATGGCTTTATCTTCATATGCATCCTCTAGTCTTCAGTCTTCGTTTCTTGAATGCTCCATGCGACGAGAATATTAATTTCCAATATTTAAATCTATTTATTTTCAATTAATCCAAAAGTTACTTAATTCAAAAATTAAGTCAATTGAATATATCAAAAATAAAATTAAATATTATTAATATTTTTATTTATTTATTTTCCTATCTAATTCTATTAAATCTCTAGAATAATCTATCCAAGTAAAACTTGGAATATTCTAGAAGATATCTATAATAGAACAAGGAAATAAAATAAATTAGGACTTACTACTTTCCAAATTTTTTTTTTTTTTTATTCCTAATCCATGAATATTCCCATGAGTAGGAATAATCAAATAGAAAAAATAAATTTAGTACTAAATTAATTAAATTCCTAATCCATGAATATCTCCATGAAGGAAATAAATCAATAGGAATAAAATTAATTCCAATTAATTCTTTTCTTATTCCATGAGAGTTTCCTAAAAGGAAAGTACTCAAATAGGAAAACCGAATTAATTTTGGAAAGTAAATATCGGTAGAAATGGCATGAGTCGGGAGATCCCCATACCACCCCCACCGACCGCCGCCATCACCGGAAGAGGGCACGCCGCCGCCACCCCAGCTGACCGGCCACCACCGCCGGCGGCAGCCCCAGCCGAGGGGCGATCGACCCCTCCCCATGGCTTCGGTCATGGGGTCGATCATGGGGTTGATCGACTCCCCGGTTTTTCGTCCCTTTCGCCCTCGTCACACTTCTTCGTCTTCCGGTGATCGTCTCATCATCGAACCAACGTAAAATAAATTACAATAATCTAAATTACAATTCCGGTATCGATTCTATACATGAAATCGACCCTATACATTTTCCGGAAAATAAAGTGCGTAATAATAAATCCTAAATTCGGTCAACCACCGAATTTTTACTATTACAAACATTCAACCACATAAAAACGAATCTCGACATGTCCGAGAGTTTAATAATCATGATAATTAATTAAAAACAATAATTAATTAAATCCAACCATGATAGCCGGAAATCCTGCAAGGTAGAACAATAATCGAACATATACATGAACACGAAACCAAACGCTCTGATACCAATTGCTGGAATTCGATGTCCCGGGCTATCAAAAAATTTGCGGAACCGATAACCCGACCGAAAACCCGTCGCCGGAAAACGCACGAACACCAACTCATCCGCAAGAGTCCGACCTTTGGAGACTACGCGCCCGAAGACACGCAGCCCGCCCCCAGTCGAAATCCCCCGCGAGTCGGAAACTACGAACGCGAACCACACGCGAAGACCCGGGCTCAACGAGAGCATCGCCGCGGGATGAACCCGCGGCTAAACCCTAGCCGAACCCCATCGCGGGGTTCGTGATCGCCGTGCATGGCGATCGCCGGGGATGCGCGGCATCCCCGTGGGGCTGTTCGGAACAGCCCCTTGGCGGTGAGTCCGGCGACTCACCGCCGCCATCCGACGGGAGGAGGGGCGCCTAGTCGAGGCACCAGCCCTCGACAGCCCCGCGATCGAGCTAGGGCTCGATCGCTCCAGCCGCGGCATCCAGCCGCGGCTGCCCCCGTTGCGCACGCCGCCGTCGAAGGGGCGGCTGGGGTCCGCCACGGCACCAGCCCGTGGCACCCCAGCGATCGACCGAAGTCGATCGCGTGCCCCGGCGTCCAGCCGGGGCCCCCCTTTCGTCGCGCGGTACCGGCGGTCGAACCCTAGGGTTCGGCCGCCTCTCTCGATCCCGACGGGGATCGCGTGATCCCCGTATCCCGGTCTCGACGCTTTCCCGGATCGTCTTGTTCATGTATATATCACGATTAAACAACACAAATAATCAAAGAGGGGGTTTCTCGATTATTACCTCGATTCGTTGTACGGAGAAACGAATCTTGTTGATGACCTTGCGATCTTCCTACGTATTCCTCGCACTTCGTCCGAACGTCGTGTGGGCGACGATCTATCGAACTCTATGGATCTTCCTCACTCTCAAGACTTTATTGTTGGCGTAACTTAGGTTGTGAAAAGTGAAGACCATGTAGTGCTTATATAGGCTACGTAGGGGATCATAAGGAGATTAAATATTGGGCTTCTAATATTGAAAATTAAATTGGGTCCAACCCAAATCTATTAATTCTTATCAATATTAATTTTATTTATTTTCCACTATATAAATAAAATTGCACTCCCAATATTAACCATATTATATCAAATAATATTTCTCCGATTAGTATTATTTATTCCGTGTATTTAAGATTTAAATATCCATGAATAAATTTATTTATTGCTCAATAAATAATATTCATATCTTATATCCGAGACTAGTACCGTTCAACCTTTATTATTGTGCGGAACGAATCCACTCATGAGGTTTACACAATAATTCCTTATGAACTCATCTCGGGGATATTATCAACCCTTCCGGGATACACTTTCCCGTCAAGTATTCACGGCATGTCATATATAAAATATAGCGACCCAATTTTACCGGTAATTAACCCAATAATTAAATCGGTTAATTCCTTTGGAAAATCAAAGTCTCTAGTATTAAATATACACACCCGCAATAATATCGGGGATTAAGAATAAAATACTCCGAGATTTAAATTGATTATCCAAGGCAATCCTAATCAATAAATCTCAAGCTGATCCGCCCAATACACCAAGTGTACAAGTGTGATAAAATAATTAAGATAAATTATTTTCTCTCTCACACAACGACTATACCGATGGATTGGTCCGTGTCCATCTAGGTCGTGAGCAACTGTTCGATTAAATACGAGTAACCGATAGTATGATCTTCTGTGCGCCCATGCGCACCATACTAACTACAACGTATAAAATCCAGGACTATATTTTGCATAATTAATTAATAATAATTAAATGCAAATAATTGTTTATTAATTAAATAGGTTAAATGCCATGACCGGGAGTTTACCGGTACTTAAATCTAGACATTAAGTACACAACTCCAACACCTTAAGAAAAACAGAAAAATAAATAAAAACCTAACAACCACAAAAAAAAAAAAAACGGGAGGGTACAAATTAGGAGGTGGGAGCAGGTGCGTACCTGAATCCACAGTAGTCAAAGTATGCGATCATCATCGCCTTCACATCTCCGAACGCCTTCTCAATCTTATCCAACCGCGCCTCGATCGCGCCTTGCCTCTCTACAATCTTCTCTTTGGCCTTAGCCTCTGCAATCAAATCTCTCGCCTCACCCTTCACCAACACTGGTTTCTCCTCCATGAACTTCACACTGCCATCACTCAAAGGCACGATGTCCTGCATGTGCTTGAAACACTGGATGTTAAACTTTCCTTCCAAAATCATCTCCAGCTCTTTGCCCTTCTTGATCAGGTTCATCTTTGCCGCATACATCATTGGAAAGTGGGCCAGTGAGAGGCGCAGGAGAGGGTGAGTGCTGAGCCACTTCATATGGGCACAGAGGCAAGAACTGAAATGCAGCCTGGTCTTTTGGGTCATGCACCATAGTATGCCCAACTCGATCTGGGAAACTGCACTGCTGCTGTCGATTTTGCCAAAGAAGTTGATTGCCAGGATCCGATGGCAAACTATGAGGGCATGACTCTTGATCTGGATGAACTTGGTGGTTTGCCCAATGAACTCCCCTCCTTTGCCCAAATCTTTCCAGATCTTTTGCAGCTCCTTCTTTGTGTACTCCGGGAAAGTCCTCAGTGCTTCCTGGTAGGCCTTTGACTTCAGATCTGCAATACCTGCCATATCCAAACACAAATCCAATTCGTTACCACCAATAGAAACAGCTCGATCAAACAACTCAAACTGAATCCCTATCACTCCCTCATCCTTAGTTTCTTTGATGCCCAGTGACCCAAAGAATTCTCTCACGATCCCTTCATTGATTTGCCCAGACCACTCAAGAAACGACTCCCACCCTATGGCCTTGAAATAGCCTCGAACCTTCTTCTCCACACCCATCAGTTTGAGCGATTCAAAGCACACCGTTTTGGGGGCCGCGATTTCGCGCGCCGATGTGTTGACTGGCTTTCTCTTCTTTGTGGATGCGCGGGTCTTGCTTTTAAGGGTTTTATAAGTCACCTCCTCCACCTCGTCTTCCTCCATCGGCGTTCTGCCGGCGGCCGTCGATTCTTCCTTCTCTTTCTCGTCGGAGGTGGATCCTGCAGTGGGGGTGGGAGAGAATTTCTTCTTGCCCTTGCTTGCCGCTTTTTTCTGCTTCTTTTTCGGGGGGCTATTAACGGCAGTTTTGCCCTCTTCTCCTTCAGCAGCGGCGGCTAGGGTTGACAAGTCCTTCTCGCCGGTGGTCTCGTCGATCTCTTTGGCCAGATCGTCGATTGGGGTGTTATCCGTCTCCGTCGTGGTTGGGCTTGGCAGTATGGTGGCCAAGGGGACGGCGTGAATGGCTTCTTCGGCGGCGGGCGATTTAGGCTTCGCAGGGCTCGACTGTTTCGGCGACACCATCTTCTTCAACTTGGTTGCAGCGGTTCCTATGGTTAAATCAATTAGGGTTCCGGTGGGTATTTTCCTTAACTTGTTTTTCGCTCGTGTAGAAACCATATGGAGAGAAGGGGAATATATAATTGTGTTTTTGAATTTTGAAAAGGAAGCAGTTAAGGCAGTTATCGGGAATCGCGGAGGGGTAGAGTCATGATGATACTGAAACTGTAGAGTCCTTGATGGGACCGTTTCCATCCATGAAATCCGCAACTGCCCACTTGCGTTCCTGTTTGCCCAAAGGCTCATTCTGCCCAAAGTATTCTCCTGCAAAAATAAAAAACAAACAACACCCTTCCTTGCGGCATAGTCAAAGTCTCTTGTTGCAAGTAGTTTATTCCTAATCTAAAATATGAAATAACAAAATTATACAAACATACCAGGTTGCCTCCTGGCCAGCGCCCTATTTATAGTCCCGGGCAGGACCCAAATGCTTTCTTCGATCACTCGATCAGGGCAAGCTGCCCTTCCAGATTCTCTTGCCCAAAGTAGGGCTTCACTCTATGTCCATTCACCTTGAAGATATAGTCATCGTCTTTGCTGCTTTTAAGTTCCACATATCCGTTTGGGCTAACATGATGAACTACATATAGTCCTCCCCACTTGGAAGACAATTTGCCCAAGCAGAACTGATTCCTGGTTTGGTACAGCAAGACCAATTGACCGACTCCAATCTTTTTTCTTTTAATCAGCTTATCATGAGCTCTCTTAGTTCTTTCTTTGTAGTGGGCAGCATGGTCATAGGCTTCAATGCGTAATTGCACCAGCTCCACTAAGTCAAGTTTACGCTCGTTCCCAGCGAGATCCCAGTCGAAATTAACTTTGTTCACAGCCCAATGGTCCTTGTGCTCTATCTCTACGGGCAAATGACAAGCTTTCCCAAATATCATTTGGTAAGGGGAGATCACAAATGGAGTCTTGAATGCAGTGCGGTATGCCCACAGTGCATCATCTAGTTTGCTTGCCCAATCCTTCCCCTCTGGCCTAACTGTCTTCCTTAGAATAGCTTTGATAATCCAGTTGGAGAGTTCTGCTTGGCCGTTTGCCTGGGGATGATAGGCTGACGACGCGAAAACTTTGTCGTGGAAGCTAACGCGGCCAAAATAAATTTATACAGTTCCTAAACTCAACACAAGATAGCAAGTGATAAGTATAGGGTCGATCCCACGAGGAAGCAATTGCAATTTAGTTAATCTCGGCTTTGCCCAAATAGTGTCACAATAAAAAGGTTTTGAATTTGGTTGCTGAGTCACAGCGTTTAATCAAACTACCAACTAACAGAAATAAATAAACTAATTAACCCAAACTAACATGCAGAAATAATAAACTAACACTTTGACCAAACTAGAAACAGAAAACAATTAATCAATCTGAAATAAAATAAAGAAAAGTAGGCTTCTGGGCTTTGGCTTCTCTCTGGGTTCTCTGGGCAAACTACCGATCCCTGACACTTATGGTTTTAACTGATGGTTTGTCAATCGGTTATAGGATGTCGAACAAAGTGAAAGCAGTCCTATTAAGTCACGCCTACAGTCACCCCACCCCAATCCGTCCTTACGGTGTAAAGAAAAGGCAAGGTATACTTATGCCTAATCCCCCGAGCCTAGACAATTCGATACCTATGTGGTCGCATGGATCTAGTTTGCCCAAACTCGTATAAATCTCTAGACGAACCCAATTCGGCCAATAGCATGTCTGGAAATCCGAATCATACGACCGCTAAGCTCCAACATGTTCTAGCGCTATGCCCGTAGTACATCTAACGCGGAAGGGGCAAGAAAAGGAAGCAAGCCTGGAAACCCAGTGGTGCCAAGAGGAATGGACAACGAGTGGGGGCTAGCAAGCCAAGGGGCAAGTGCTTCCGATGCAATAAGTCTGGACACTGGAAGTCTGAGTGTCCTCTCAAAGGTACGAATTTTTCTTTAGTCATAAAAACATAGTCAGCGGTATTATCTACCAGAAATCTGGTGTGTAGATATGGAACCACTGACGGTATGTGCATTTTAAATGCAGGGGTTCCAGAAAACCCGGCGACTTAGAGAAGAAGAGTTCGAGTCTACATGGGCAAAGCTGTAGAGGAGGCAGCTGTTGCAGTGGAAGACATTTATCTGCTTTAGTAGTTAAATAGGATTTCATTTCAAGTTTATTGTATTATGTACCCTTTATTTTAGAAAGGACTTCTGTTCTGGATTTCTATTATTTATGAATGGATATTTTATTTCTTTAATCATTTGATGATTTTGATAAGAAATAATGGTATTATCTATTCTGGTACATTAGATAGCAATAATGTGAATGATGAATCCTGAGTCTACCACGATGCAACGAACCGTTCTATAACTTGTTTTACTTATTAGATGTATTCCTTAATTAAATCACTATACTTGTGAATTCTTATGCTCTGTAGTATTTATTCAAATAATATTCAAAGGTCGAAATTGATTTGATCAATTATAGTTGAAGGAATGGACCTTCCGACCTAAGAATTGAATTTGGAAGATGATACAACTAAGCAAACCTTTCTGGATAAAGGATAGAATTCGGACAGGTATTGAGAATGATTGAATACTGATATATGCAGACATATGTGTAATTAGAAAGGTGCGAGTGACTCTTTAAAGAATACTCGGTGATGGATGAGAATACTTGATGTGCCATAAAAGCAAAGTGTTTTGACTAGTCAATGGACACAAAGCTATTATGGGGAACCTTCAAAGTATATCCATTAGAAGCCTGCGACTTAGTCGCGGAGGCTACCACCTATCTAAAGTAACGCATAGCATAATCAAAGAATGGGATTGGATCCCAAATGACTGCGCCATACACTTACGTGTAGAAATGGTGTGTCGGAAATAAGAAATGGAATTCTAATAGTAAAAGAACAAGTTGTTCGGAACTACCTGTGTTCTATGGATATTCCTGGAAACAACGGCACATTCAATGTGGTTGTAGGACATCCTAGATGAAAAAAATATTGTGTGTTCAATAGTACTATGAACCAGAAGGACGTTTTATCGCCCGGTTCTTAGAGGAAGACTATTAGATGAACCACAAAGCCCTAACTGACGTAATGTTGGAGTTGTGTACTTAATGTCTAGATTTAAGTACCGGTAAACTCCCTGTCATAGCATTTAACCTATTTAATTAATAAACAATTATTTGCATTTAATTAAATATGCAAAATATAGTCCTGGATTTTATACGTTGTAGTTAGTATGGTGTTGCATGGGCACACAGAAGATCATACTATCGGTTACTCGTATTTAATCGAACAGTTGCTCACGACCTAGATGGACACGGACCAATCCATCGGTATAGTCGTTGTGTGAGAGAGAAAATAATTTATCTTAATTATTTTATCACACTTGTACACTTGGTGTATTGGGCGGATCGCTTGAGATTTATTGATTAGGATTGCCTTAGATAATCAATTTAAATCTCAGAGTATTTTATTCTTAATCCCCGATATTATTGCGGGTGTGTGTATTTAATATAAGTGACTTTGATTTGCCAAAGGAATTAACCGATTTAATTATTGGGTTAATTACCGGTTAAGTTGGGCCACTATATTTTATATACGACATGCCGTGAATACTTGACGGGAAAGTGTATCCCGTAAGGGTTGATAATATCCCCGAGATGAGTTCATAAGGAATTATCATGTAAACCATGCAGGTGGATTTAATCCGCATAATAATTAAAGTTGAACGGTACTATTCTCGGATATAAGAAATGAATAACATTTATTGAGCAATAAATAAATTTATTCATGGATATTTAAATCTTAAATACACGGAATAAATAATACTAAGATGGAGAAATATTATTTGATATATTATGGAATAATATTGGGAGTGCAATTTTATTTATATAGTGGAAAATAAATAAAATTAATATTGATAAGAATTAATGGATTTGGGTTGGACCCAATTTAATTTTCAATATTGGAAGCCCAATATTTATTCTCCTTTTGATCCCCTACGTAGCCTATATAAGCACTACATGGTCTTCACTTTTCATAACCAAGAGAACCTAAGTTACGCCAACTAAAAAAAGTCTTGGAGAGTGAGGAAGATCCATAAGGTGTTCGATAGATCGTCGCCCACACGACGTTCGGACAAGGTGCAAGGAATACGTGGGAAGATCGCAAGGTCATCAACGTGTTTGATTTCGTTTCTCCGTACAACGAATCTAAGGTAAAATCATAAATCCTCTTCTATGATTTTGTGTGATTAATTGTAGTATGTACATGAACACACGATCCGGATAAACGTACGAACTTCGGGGACGGGGATTCGAGATCCCCGGCGAAGATCGAGAGAACCCTCGGCTTGGAGTCGAGGGGGCGATCGAACCCTAGGGTTCGATCGCGGCGCGCGGACGAGGGAGCCCCGGCTGGACGCCGGGGCGAGCGATCGACCATGGGTCGATCGCGGGGAGACCGCCGTGGGCTGGTGCCACGGCAGCCGGTCCCTCCCCAGCCCTTGACTGGCGGCCAGGCGCGACGGAGGAGCCCCGACTGGAACCGGGGCATGCGATCGACCGCGAGGTCGATCGCGGGGAAAGCCGCGGCTGGAGCCGCGGAGGGTCAGCTGGGGGCTGACCGCCCCTCTTCCGGCGATGGTGGTGAGTCGCCGGACTCACCACCGGGGGCTGCTGGTCAGCCCCGACGATCGCGGCGTGCGATCGCGAGCCCCCTCGCGGCGGGGGGCTCGGCTAGGGTTTTCTAGCCGCGGGGTTTCATCCCGCGGCGGTGATGCTCAAGTCGAGCTCCGTCGACGTGAGATGGTTCGCGTTCATGGATTCGGCTCGCGGGAGAAAATTGATGGAGTTATATTCTAAATGTCTAGTTTAGTGACAATATGGAACTCCTTATCTGTGTTTTTCATTATCTATTAATCAAACTGTCGGCATTTTGTCTATCTTGTACTTGAATGCAATAGTCCTAGATATATACGTTGTAGACAGTATGGCGTGAGGAGACACGCGGAAGATCATACTGTCGGTTACTCGTATAGTATCGAACAGAAGCTCACGACTTAGATGGACAGGGACAATCCATCGGTACGTCGTAGTGTGACTGGGTAATAGTTGGTCTTGACTATTATGTTACACTTGTACACTTGGTGTATTGAGCAGGACCACGGGAGGGCGTTCGATTTATACTAATCGACGTAATCGAACCAGACCTCAGAATTACGGATATACGAATTCTTAATCCCCATATAATTATAGGTGCGTATGTCCAATTCTCGGTTCTTTAACTTGCCAATGAGTGAGACTATTTGATTAGTCGAGATACTCGGTAAATTGGGAATCGGAATTGTACACACGGCATGCTATAGATTATAGACAGGAAACCGTGTCCCGTTTATTGGGTTGATAACGTCCCCGAGATGAGCTCATATAGTTTATCATGTAAACCCTGCAGGTGGATTTGTTCCACATGATAATAAGGATGAGTGGTACTAGTCTCGGATAATAAGAAACAAATTAATTTAATTATTAGTAATTAAATAAATTCGTGGACGTTCGATATCTTAAACACGGGGAAAGTCGTATATGTAATTTCGGCGGATTTATTATTGTTGAAATAATATTAAAATTAATTTCGGGAATTCAATTATTATTTTATAGTGGAGTTAATAATAATTAAAATTGAAATCGATTAATTAAGGAATTGCGTTTACGTATTCCAAGTTAATTAATATTTCAATTTAGCCCTTAATTAATTTATCCTAAGGTCCCTAACGTAACTCTATAAAAACCCCCCTCCCGTACTCTCCTAAGACCTAACATTCGCCGCAATAATTCATTTCAGCAGAGAAAAATAATTGTTAGCGCAATTAAGATTTTTTCTCTGTTTAAATTAATTAGTTAACGCAATTAAAAATTATTCTCACAGAATAGTTTATACGCTGGTCTTGGAAAGGAGAAGTACAGACGTGAGAACTCCAGCGGATCGTTGCCCACACAACGGCTGGAGAAGGGATCTGAGGCATACGTTAGAAGCATCTAAGGTCTCAACAATCGACCGAGAGGTATGAGATCGAATTCTCTATTCCGCTATTTATTCGATCTAATTCTCGTTGATCATACATGAACGTAGATCGGATTCCGGGGTCGTGGATCGTGTTCCTCGACTACTGGGGGGTCTAGGACCTCCGGAACGGTAGTCGGATGAGGAAAAACGACCCGGAAACGAGCCCGGAACAGCAACATCACGTTGCTGTTCGCGGACAAAACGGCGGTCGCCAAAGGGCAAACGGCGGTCGCCGTTTGCAGTTCCTTTCAGCGACCGCTGGACTGCTTTCGGCGGTCGCCGAATCGATGCAGTCCAGTTCCGTTTCGTGCGGTTGTCCTTCGGGGCGATGGCTGGGCATGATTCGGGTTAAGGGCTGTTAAGCGAACGAAGTAGTGACTTCGGAGGTCGACTGGGGTGGTTCGGATGTTCGAGCAATCGAACGAACGCATCCCGGGTAGTCGAAATCCAACAATTGGTATCAGAGCCGGTTATGCGTTCTTGTATTGTTTGCGAGTTTGTTTTGCAGGTAACCCGATTATTATGGTCATATGTTTATGTACTGTATGTTGTGGTTTGTTAAACTCTCGGGGTTGTCGAGATCTTTTGTTTTTATCGTTGCTTGCTTGTAATAGTTAAAACGACGGGTTGAGTCGTTTAGGTTTTCTATTTCGTTTTTCGTTTTTCCGGGTGTATAGGATCGATCAAAATGTATAGGATCGATGCCGGAAGTAGTGTAGTTTACATTTGTAATGTTGCTGCTGCTTGGTGGATCGAGACGAGATCGAAAGACGGACAAACGAGGGTCGAGGAGTCGAACCCGAGGCTACTGTGCACAAACGGCGCCCGCTGGAGGGCAAACGGCGGTCGCCGTTTGCAGTTCCTCCAGCGACCGCTGTTTCTCAAACGGCGGGCGCTGTTTGAGGTTTGGCAGCAGCGGCTCGGGGGTTCGACGGACATCACGGATCGCTTGTCGAGGGCCCGGGACGATACTCCAGTGGGAGGGGTTCGTCTCTTGGTCCTTAGACGAGTCGGTGATGGACCGAGACCGAGACGAGCAACGAGACGAAGATCCGAGAAGACGTGCATCGAAGATTTTAAAGGCCATAATAATCGGGCCACGTTAAATGCTTTTTGTGTGTTTACGTGCGTTTTATTATGCTTTAATTTATATGCATGTGAATGTTATCCCTTTCGTAAAAACTAAGTGGGAGAGGGATTGGAAACAATCCCGCGGTCTCCATTCTCTGTTTTGATGGTGATGTGTGTCGCTTACGAGTTGGCTTTAGTGTCATCCTCCCTATCGGATAAAGTTGACACACGGATATCACTGGATCAAAATTCGAATTCAATTCCATTTATAGAATTGAACTCTTAAGTTTTTTCAAAGCAATGCCTAATCTGTCTTTCAAAGACTAATTTCAACTCGACTCATTCTCACCCCGGGGAGTGGAATGGAGCCAAAGCGCTTGGTTATGTCGATGACACAGATTAGAGACATTCGAGTCATTTGATGACTAGATCGATTGTCTGGTTGGCTCCCTCACTTTGTGAGAGATAGGGCTCAATTGCATGATTGATCGCTGGTTAGAAACTTCGAGTTTCACTTACGAGATATCAAGCTTTGATTAACGAAATTGTGAAATTTAATAAATGGAATTCAATTAACAAAGTTGTTTGTTTAGTAAACGTCCACACTATCGTGGCTTACTAGACGGAAACGGAACTTTGGGTTAATTGAGGCTCGACAGTTATAGGAAATCGTAAAGGGACCGCATGTCAACGTAAACGTCCACACTAACGTGGCTTGCGGTGGGCGTGTAGTTTCCGAGCGGTTAACTTAGTACTGAGAAATGGTATACACTTAGGTACGCTTTACAGTATCCTCCCCATCGGAGTCACTGCTGTAATGATGTACGACCAAAGTAAAAGTCCAGTTATAAAATCATTTGGACTAGTATACGTCCACATGAACGTGGCATGCTAGTCTGATGGGATTTTAGGATTGATTGGTAGATTTAATGATATTAATTAAGGGAGTTAATATCGAATTAAATTTGACAGTTTGATTTGTCTCTTTTATAGATATGGCACTTAACCCGCTGTCTATACTAAAAGAAAACAAGCTCACTGGTCCGGATTATAATGATTGGAAAGGAAACTTGGACATTGTCCAGACTGATAAAACTTCTAATCCCACTGAAGTCTTAACTGATGAGGACATTAAAGATGAACTCAGGAAGATGTTAAGACATAGTGCGGAAGCCGGGCAAGAAGTGATTAACTTACTCAAGAAATTCGGTCCTCTTAAGGAATCACTTGAAAGCGATTCCAAAAGAATGGAATTTGTGAGTGAGTTAAGAAAATCACAAATGATTGCGGCTGTGAAGTTAGATCTTTCTAGGCCTCCGGGCGGCAAAAGAAAGAAAAGGCATCAACGGAAACCCAGTGGACCCAGAAATGGTGGACCACAGATTGGAATGAACCAGCCTAAGGGCAAGTGTTTCCGTTGCAAGCAGTCTGGACATTGGAAGTCTAATTGTCCTCTCAGACAAGGAGGTATGAACTTTTCCTTAGTCACTGAAACATGTTTAGCGGTGTTATCCACCGGTACCTGGTGTGTGGATACGGGAGCCACTGATCATGTCTGCAATTCTTTGCAGGGGTTCCAGGAAACCCGGCGGCTTAGAGAGGGATAGATCACTATCTACATGGGCAACGCTACGAGAGTGGCGGCAGTTGCAGTGGGAGATATTCATTTATCTTTTAATAATAAAGTTTTAGTATTGAATAATTGTCTTTATGTACCGAACTTTAGAAAGAACCTTGTTTCGGTTTCTAAGTTGGTTTTGAATAAATATTCTGTTTCTTTTGATAGTTCTGTTATTATCAAAAGGAATGGTGAGTATATCTGTTCTGGTACATTGATAGGCAACTTATATATACTGAACCCTGATTATTCCACGATGCAACGAGTAGAGTCTTTTAACACATCTAGTACCAATAAGAGAAAGGAGCCTTCTAGAATGAATCAAAAGTACTTGTGGCATCTTAGGCTAGGTCATATTAACTTGGGTAGGATTCAAAGGTTGATAACTGATGGAATACTCAGTGGTGTGAAAGATGAGGACTTTCCAACCTGCGAATCATGCCTGGAAGGAAAAATGACCAAGCGACCCTTTAGTGATAAGGGGTATAGATCCAAGGAAGTACTAGAATTGATTCACTCTGATTTGTGCGGGCCTTTATCTGTCCAAGCGAGAGGAGGTTATGAATTTTTCGTAACCTTCACTGATGATTACTCAAGGTATGGTTTTATATACCTGATGCGCCGCAAGAGCGAGTGCTTTGACAAGTTCAAGGAGTACAAAGCTCTTGTGGAGAACCTTCATGGTAAAACCATAAAGACTCTACGATCTGATCGTGGAGGAGAGTACCTCTCGGGAGAGTTTAAGGCGTACTTATTAGAGAATGGAATTGATTCCCAGATGACTGCACCATACACGCCCCAGCAGAATGGTGTAGCAGAAAGAAGGAATAGGACTCCTATGGAAATGGTAAGATCTATGATGAGTTATTCAGAACTACCAGTTTCGTTCTGGGGATATGCCTTGGAAACAGCGGCGTATATCCTGAACTTAATTCCCTCTAAATCAGTCCCTAAGACGCCCTCGGAATTGTGGACCGGGCGAAAGCCAAATTTGAAACACATTCGGGTCTGGGGTTGTCCAGCACATGTGCTGAAGCATGGGGCTGATAAGTTGGAATCTCGTTCAGATATTCGGTTGTTTATAGGATATCCTAGAGGAACGAAAGGTGGTCTATTTTATAGTCCTAAGGACCAGAAGATCGTTGTTAGCACCAACGCTCGGTTCTTGGAAGAGGATTATATAATGGACCACAAGCCCAAGAGTGAGATAATACTAAACGAACTGAGAGGGGACGATCAAGGCTTAGATCCAACCGAACCGGGTGATACGCCACCACAGTCTGCACCTGTAGTTACTGAGGTTACACCGGAGCCTCGTCGTAGTGGGAGGGTTGTTCGACAACCCGATAGGTTCATGTTTATAGGTGAGTCTTCGGACTTATTACCTGGAGAACATGAAGCCGATCCCTGGACCTATGGCGAGGCGCTTAAAGATCAAGATGCTCAGTCTTGGCAAAAGGCGATGAAATCTGAGATTGAATCAATGGATTCAAATCAGGTCTGGAATCTTGTTGCACCGCCCAAAGGTGTAAAAGCCATTGGTTGCAAGTGGGTGTACAAGAGGAAAAGAGGGTCTGACGGGAAGGTTGAAACCTTCAAGGCTAGGCTTGTTGCGAAGGGGTATACTCAGAAAGAAGGGATCGATTATGAGGAAACCTTTTCGCCGGTAGCTATGCTAAAGTCGATCCGGATTCTTTTGTCTATAGCAGCTCATATGGATTATGAGGTGTGGCAAATGGACGTCAAGACAGCATTCTTGAATGGGAATCTTGACGAGACCATTTACATGAGACAGCCAGAGGGTTTCATTAAGAAAGGCCAAGAGCATCTAGTGTGTAAGCTAAACCGATCCATTTATGGATTGAAGCAAGCTTCTAGATCTTGGAACATGCGGTTTGATGAGGTTATCCAGTCTTATGGATTCATTCAAAGCATGGACGAGTCGTGTGTATACCGGAGAAGTGACGGAAACAGTGTGGCGTTTCTCGTGCTTTATGTAGACGACATCCTTCTAATTGGCAACAATGTGAAGATGTTGTCGGACATAAAGGGATGGTTGTCCAAGCAATTCGATATGAAAGACTTAGGACAAGTTGGGCATGTTCTTGGGATCAAGGTTATAAGGGATCGCCGGAAAAGAACATTAAGCTTGTCCCAGGCTTCATATATTGATACGATTCTGGCTCGTTTCAACATGCAGAATTCCAAGAGAGGTGCTCAACCTTTCTGCCATGGAATTCATCTATCTAAAGACATGTGTCCCAAAACACAAAAGGAGATAGATTACATGAAGAAGGTTCCTTATGCTTCGGCAGTAGGAAGTCTAATGTATGCCATGTTGTGCACGAGACCTGATATCTGCTATGCCGTGGGCATGGTAGCTAGATATCAGAGTAACCCTGGACAGGGTCACTGGACTGCTGTAAAGAACATACTTAAGTACCTGCGAAGGACTAGGAATTATGTTCTGAGTTACAAAGCGTCCGAATTGATTCCTATTGGTTACACAGACTCGGATTTCCAAACTGATAAGGATCAACGAAAGTCTACATCAGGCTATGTGTTCACATTGGGAGGTGGAGCAGTCTCATGGAAGAGTGTTAAGCAGAAATGCATTTCGGACTCTACCATGGAAGCCGAATACGTAGCAGCCTCTGAGGCAGCTAAAGAATCGGTGTGGCTCCGGAACTTCCTTATGGACTTGGATGTGGTTCCTAAGATGCCTAGAGCTATCACAATTTATTGTGATAATAGCGGTGCAGTGGCTAATGCAAAGGAACCACGAGCCCACAATGCGAGTAAACACATAGATCGCAAGTACCACCTGATTAGAGACATCGTCAGGAGAGGCGATGCGGTTGTCACCAAGATTGCATCAGCAGATAACCTGGCTGACCCCTTTACGAAGGCACTTCCAGCGGAAGCGTTCAAGAGACACGTGAAGGGGATGGGTATCGGATGTATGGTAGAAGGCAACTAGAGATTTAGTATAAGTGGGAGATTGATGGAGTTATATTCTAAATGTCTAGTTTAGTGACAATATGGAACTCCTTATCTGTGTTTTTCATTATCTATTAATCAAACTGTCGGCATTTTGTCTATCTTGTACTTGAATGCAATAGTCCTAGATATATACGTTGTAGACAGTATGGCGTGAGGAGACACGCGGAAGATCATACTGTCAGTTACTCGTATAGTATCGAACAGAAGCTCACGACTTAGATGGACAGGGACAATCCATCGGTACGTCGTAGTGTGACTGGGTAATAGTTGGTCTTGACTATTATGTTACACTTGTACACTTGGTGTATTGAGCAGGACCACGGGAGGGCGTTCGATTTATACTAATCGACGTAATCGAACCAGACCTCAGAATTACGGATATACGAATTCTTAATCCCCATATAATTATAGGTGCGTATGTCCAATTCTCGGTTCTTTAACTTGCCAATGAGTGAGACTATTTGATTAGTCGAGATACTCGGTAAATTGGGAATCGGAATTGTACACACGACATGCTATAGATTATAGACAGGAAACCGTGTCCCGTTTATTGGGTTGATAACGTCCCCGAGATGAGCTCATAAAGTTTATCATGTAAACCCTGCAGGTGGATTTGTTCCACATGATAATAAGGATGAGTGGTACTAGTCTCGGATAATAAGAAACGAATTAATTTAATTATTAGTAATTAAATAAATTCGTGGACGTTCGATATCTTAAACACGGGGAAAGTCGTATATGTAATTTCGGCGGATTTATTATTGTTGAAATAATATTAAAATTAATTTCGGGAATTCAATTATTATTTTATAGTGGAGTTAATAATAATTAAAATTGAAATCGATTAATTAAGGAATTGCGTTTACGTATTCCAAGTTAATTAATATTTCAATTTAGCCCTTAATTAATTTATCCTAAGGTCCCTAACGTAACTCTATAAAAACCCCCCTCCCGTACTCTCCTAAGACCTAACATTCGCCGCAATAATTCATTTCAGCAGAGAAAAATAATTGTTAGCGCAATTAAGATTTTTTCTCTGTTTAAATTAATTAGTTAACGCAATTAAAAATTATTCTCACAGAATAGTTTATACGCTGGTCTTGGAAAGGAGAAGTACAGACGTGAGAACTCCAGCGGATCGTTGCCCACACAACGGCTGGAGAAGGGATCTGAGGCATACGTTAGAAGCATCTAAGGTCTCAACAATCGACCGAGAGGTATGAGATCGAATTCTCTATTCCGCTATTTATTCGATCTAATTCTCGTTGATCATACATGAACGTAGATCGGATTCCGGGGTCGTGGATCGTGTTCCTCGACTACTGGGGGGTCTAGGACCTCCGGAACGGTAGTCGGATGAGGAAAAACGACCCGGAAACGAGCCCGGAACAGCAACATCACGTTGCTGTTCGCGGACAAAACGGCGGTCGCCAAAGGGCAAACGGCGGTCGCCGTTTGCAGTTCCTTTCAGCGACCGCTGGACTGCTTTCGGCGGTCGCCGAATCGATGCAGTCCAGTTCCGTTTCGTGCGGTTGTCCTTCGGGGCGATGGCTGGGCATGATTCGGGTTAAGGGCTGTTAAGCGAACGAAGTAGTGACTTCGGAGGTCGACTGGGGTGGTTCGGATGTTCGAGCAATCGAACGAACGCATCCCGGGTAGTCGAAATCCAACAAAAATCGGCTGGGGGTGGGCTGCGTGTCTTCGGGCGCGTAGTCTCCAAAGGTCGGACTCCTGCGGATGAGTCGGGAATCCAATCTCCGGCGACGGGTTTTCGGTCGGGTTATCGGTTCCGCATAAATTTTGATAGCCCGGGACATCGAATCCCAACAATTGGTATCAGAGCGTTTGGTTTCGTGTTCATGTATATGCTCGATTATTGTTCTACCTTGCAGGATTTCCGGCTATCATGGTTGGATTTAATTAATTGTTTTTTTTAAATTAATTAATTATCATGATTATTAAACTCTCGGACATGTCGAGATTCGTTTTGTGTGGTTGAATGTTTGTAATAGTAAAAATTCGGGGGTTGACCGAATTTAGGATTTATTATTACGCGCTTTATTTTCCGGAAAATGTATAGGGTCGATTTCATGTATAGAATCGATACCGGATATTGTAATTTGATTCTTGTAATTTTATTACGTTGGTTCGATGTTGAGACGATCGCCGGAAGACGAGGAAGGTGTGACGAAGAAGACGATGGACGAGAGGGACGATCAACCCCATGATCAAACCTCACGATCGACCGCGAGGTAGGGGGCCGATCGCCCCTCGGCCGTGGGCTGCCGCCAGCATTGGTGGTGGCTGGCCGGCTGGAGTGGCGGCGGCGGTGATCCCCTCCGGTGGCCGGTCGATCATGGTGGTGGGGGTGGTGCGGGGACTCCCAACCCGTGCTACTCCTACCACAATCCAACTTTCCTAATTGATTCGGTTTTCCTATTTGAGTACTTTCCCTTTAGGAAACTCTCATGGATTAGGAAAAGAATTAATTTAAATTAATTTTATTTCTATTGATTTATTTCCTTCATGGAATTATTCATAGATTAGAAATTTAATTAATTTAGTACTAAATTTATTTATTTTTCCTATTTGATTATTCCTACTCATGGGGATATTCATGGATTAGGAATAAAAAATAAATTTGGAAAGTAGTGAGTCCTAATTTATTTATTTCCTTATTCTATTATAGAAGTCTTCTAGAATATTCCGAGTTTAACTTGGATAGATTATTCTAGAGATTTAATAGAATTAGATAGGAAAATAAATAAGTAAAAATATTAATAATATTTAATTTTATTTTTGATATATTCAATTGACTTAATTTTCGAATTAAGTAACTTTTGGATTAATTAAAAATAAATAGATTTAAATATTGGATATTAATATTCTTGTCACATGGAGCATTCAAGAACGAAGACTGAAGACTAGAAGATGCGTACGGAGATGCGACAAAGCCATGATAGTCGGAAAATAATTTTCTAGCATTATTTTGACTATGTGATACTATGTGCTTTATTGCTTGTATGCATGCTATATGTGTTTATTTTATGCACTAGATAGCGTATCCCTTTATTATAAAAAGCTAAGTGGGAGAGGGGATGGAAACATTCCCATGGTCTCCATTACTGTTCTCTTGGTGACTCTTATGGACTTTCGAAGTTCGTATAGACTAGTCATTGGAGGAGAATTCTTGTAATTCCTTTTACAAGAAACATTGATCGAGTTTATCAAACAATGCCTAATTTGTCTTTCTGAAACTGACTTCAAGTCGACTCATTCTCACCCCGGGGAGTGGAATGGAGCCAGAGCCACTTGGTCATGTGGATGACACAAATTAGAGACTTTCGTGCCATTCTTTTATAGGTGGGTCGTTTGTCTGCTCGGCTCCCTCATTTATGAGAGATAGGGTCGCTCGCATGGTGAATCACTGGTTAGAAACTTCGAGTTTCACTTATGATTCTCCGAGTCTTGATTTACGAAATCGAATGAATCTTGTAATTGGGAGTCAATTATAAAAGTCTCTTAGTGTAGTAAACGTCCACACCACGTGGCTTGCTATACCGACGGATTTTGGATTAATTGATGTAGACAGTTATAAGTGATTGTGAAGAGTTGTGAAATTGTCGTAAACGTCCACACCACGTGGCTTGCGGTGACGTAGCAATTCCAAACGATTTACTTTAGTACTGAGTAATGGTTTACACTTAGATACGCTTTATAGTATTCTTCCCCACGAAGTTACGCTATAATTGATGTATGGCCAAAGAAAATCTAATTACTAAATCATTTGGGTGGGTAAACGTCCACACCACGTGGCTTGCCTTACCTGATGGGATTTTAGACGTGATTAGTGATTTAATGATGTTATTCCAGGGAGATAACGTCGGATATTAAATTAAATTGTTTGTTTAAATGTGCTTATAGGTTTATAAAATGTCTATGAGTCCACTTGAGATGATACTTGAGGAATTTGATGCACTGGTTCCACACTGTGTTGAATGGAAAGAAGAGTTAGACATTGCTCAGACTGCAAAGGAGTACAAAGACGTACTCAGTAAAACTTGTCCTCCTGGACTCACCATTAACTCGACTGAGGATGAGATTTTTGACTTTGAAAAATGGGAGAGTGCTCGTTCACTAGCCATTAATCATGATGTCATGCTCAAACTCAAGTTGCTGTTTGGACATGATGGGGAGGCTAGAAAAGAGGCGATGAGGATACTCGTAAAGATCTGTTACTTCGATGAAACACTTGATCATGTTTTTGAGATGATGGATCTTTTGGACGAGTTGAAACAATCGCAAGCTCTTATAGCCAAAGCCAAAGGTTTCGGACCTAAAGGCAAAGGAAAGGAGAAGAAGACAAGGGGGTCCGGTGGTCCTAAGGGACTTGGACTAAAAGGTGGGATAAAGAAGCCTTCTGGCAAATATCCCCAAGGGAAGCAGTCTGAGTACTGGGGGTCTACATCTTGTCCTCTCAAAGGTACGAATTTTTCTTTAGTCGTAAAACATAGTCAGCGGTATTATCTACCAGAATTCTGGTGTGTAGATATGGAACCACTGACGGTATGTGCATTCTAAATGCAGGGGTTCCAGAAAACCCGGCGACTTAGATAAGAAGAGTTCGAGTCCTCATGGGCAGAGCTGATGGGGTAGCAGCGGTTGCAGTGGAAGACATTTATCTGTTTTAAGTTTTCATTTCAGTTATTGCTTATGTACCCCTTTATTTTGAAAAAGAACTTCGTTCTGGTTTTCCTTATTAATGGATATTTTATTTCTTTAATCATTTGATGGTTTGGATAAGAAATAATGGTGATATCTATTATGGTACATTAGATAGCAATGTATATGAATGATGAATCCTTAGTCTACCACGATGCAACAAACCGTTATGTATAACTTGTTTTACTTATTAGATGTATTTCTCTTATTAATCATTATACTTGTGAATTCTTGAACTTGGTAGTATCTATTCAAAAGGGATTCAAAAGGTCGAAATTGATTCGATCAATTATAGTTGGAGGAATGGACCTCTCGACCTAAGAATCGATCTTGATAGATGATACAACTGAGTTAACCTTTCTGGATAAAGAATAGAATTCGGACAAGTATAGAAAATGATTTGTGATTAAAGCGGTATGTGTAATTAGAAAAGGTACGAGTTATTCCTTCAAGAATACTCGAAGATGGATTAGACTACTTGTTGTGCCATAAAAGCGAAGTGTTTTTTTACACAAAGCCATTATGGGGAACCTTCAAAGTATATCCATTAGGAGCTTGCGACTTGTTCGCGGAAGCTATCACCTATCTAAATAACACATAGCATAGATCAAAGATTGAGATTAAATCTCAAACGACTGCACCATACACTGTTGTGTGGATATGGTGTGTCAGAAATGAGGAATGGAATTCTAAAAGTAAAAAGAACAAGTTTGTTCGGAACTACCTATGTTCTATGGATATTTCTGGATACAACGGCACATTCTATGTGGTTGTAGAATATCCTAGAAGAACAAGTAATTGTATGTTCAATAGTACTACGAACCAGATGGTTACCCTCACCCGGTTCTTAGAGGAAGACTATTAGATGAACAACAAATGCCCTAACTGACAAAGTACTTTAAAATGAGGAAAGGAGAGACTGAGAACCAGCCTGACCGAGTAGCGATACACCACTAACTGCACCTAATGTTATTACTGTTATACACCGGAACGCGATTGCAGTGGGAGGTTGTTAAACAACCAGAGATGTTCATAAGGCTGGAGGAGTTTTGAACTCTGGATCCAGTATACATGAAATCGATCCCTAGGTCTGCATAGATTTGCGAGAAAGGTGTGTTAGAGACGTAATGGAAACAAAGGTGGTGTTTCTCGGAATTTTGTGTGGATAACACTTCATCATTGGCAACAGTGTAAAAGTGTTGTCAGACATAAAATAGAGGTTGTCTAAATAAATCGAGATATAAGATTAAGATGAAGTTGGATCATGTTCTTAGAAATCTTTCGATCTCTAGACAAGAACATTTGTACTTCTCTTAAGATATCTTATACGATTGTGGTTTGTTTTAAACATGCACAATTCTGAGAAAGGTTATTGCCTTTCGGGAACAGAATGCATCTATCTAAGGTATGTGTTTCGAACGCATAAAGGAGATAGATATAGACAAAGCAGGTTCCTACACTTTGAGTGTAGAGAGCTTTGTAGATGCAATGTTGAAAAACAAGGACCTGATATCAACTATGCAGTTAGCGTAGTGGGAGGATATCAAAGTAATCTGGATAAGAAATATTCGAATGCTGTAAAGTACTTGGAAGTACTGGATTACTGGCAAAACGAAATCTTCTTAGATTACAGTTTCTCAGATCAAAAATCGGAGAAAGACCAGTGTATGTCGATATCAGGCTATGTGTTCATTTTTAGAAGAGGTGGAACCTAAGGATGAAAGAGTGATAAGCGTGATGCTTCTCGAACTCTATCATAAACCGAATAGCAGCCTCAGAGGCAGCGGAAGTTTTGGTTAGGTTCCGGAATGACCTCCGAACTTGGATATGATTCTTGGTTCACCAAAAGGCTATGTACATAGCGGTGCGTGGAGAACTGGAAGAAGTCATAAGTTCGAACAGTGACGATAACACATAGAGCCAGTACCACCTGATACGAGTCATCGTCAGAGGGACGACGCGGTAGTCACCAAGATAACTTCAGAGCGGCAACCTAGATTGCTCATTCACATAAGACTTCTGGGAAGTATAACTTAAGCACGTGATGAGTATGGGAGTCGGGAGTTTGGAGGAAATGACTAGACCTTAGTACAAGTGGGAGATTGTTGGAGTTGTGTACTTAATGTCTAGATTTAAGTACCGGTAAACTCCCTGTCATAGCATTTAACCTATTTAATTAATAAACAATTATTTGCATTTAATTAAATATGCAAAATATAGTCCTGGATTTTATACGTTGTAGTTAGTATGGTGTTGCATGGGCACACAGAAGATCATACTATCGGTTACTCGTATTTAATCGAACAGTTGCTCACGACCTAGATGGACACGGACCAATCCATCGGTATAGTCGTTGTGTGAGAGAGAAAATAATTTATCTTAATTATTTTATCACACTTGTACACTTGGTGTATTGGGCGGATCGCTTGAGATTTATTGATTAGGATTGCCTTAGATAATCAATTTAAATCTCAGAGTATTTTATTCTTAATCCCCGATATTATTGCGGGTGTGTGTATTTAATATAAGTGACTTTGATTTGCCAAAGGAATTAACCGATTTAATTATTGGGTTAATTACCGGTTAAGTTGGGCCACTATATTTTATATACGACATGCCGTGAATACTTGACGGGAAAGTGTATCCCGTAAGGGTTGATAATATCCCCGAGATGAGTTCATAAGGAATTATTATGTAAACCCTGCAGGTGGATTTAATCCGCATAATAATTAAAGTTGAACGGTACTATTCTCGGATATAAGAAATGAATAACATTTATTGAGCAATAAATAAATTTATTCATGGATATTTAAATCTTAAATACACGGAATAAATAATACTAAGATGGAGAAATATTATTTGATATAATATGGAATAATATTGGGAGTGCAATTTTATTTATATAGTGGAAAATAAATAAAATTAATATTGATAAGAATTAATGGATTTGGGTTGGACCCAATTTAATTTTCAATATTGGAAGCCCAATATTTATTCTCCTTTTGATCCCCTACGTAGCCTATATAAGCACTACATGGTCTTCACTTTTCATAACCAAGAGAACCTAAGTTACGCCAACTAAAAAAAGTCTTGGAGAGTGAGGAAGATCCATAAGGTGTTCGATAGATCGTCGCCCACACGACGTTCGGACAAGGTGCAAGGAATACGTGGGAAGATCGCAAGGTCATCAACGTGTTTGATTTCGTTTCTCCGTACAACGAATCTAAGGTAAAATCATAAATCCTCTTCTATGATTTTGTGTGATTAATTGTAGTATGTACATGAACACACGATCCGGATAAACGTACGAACTTCGGGGACGGGGATTCGAGATCCCCGGCGAAGATCGAGAGAACCCTCGGCTTGGAGTCGAGGGGGCGATCGAACCCTAGGGTTCGATCGCGGCGCGCGGACGAGGGAGCCCCGGCTGGACGCCGGGGCGAGCGATCGACCATGGGTCGATCGCGGGGAGACCGCCGTGGGCTGGTGCCACGGCAGCCGGTCCCTCCCCAGCCCTTGACCGGCGGCTAGGCGCGACGGAGGAGCCCCGGCTGGAACCGGGGCATGCGATCGACCGCGAGGTCGATCGCGGGGAAAGCCGCGGCTGGAGCCGCGGCGGGTCAGCTGGGGGCTGACCGCCCCTCTTCCGGCGATGGTGGTGAGTCGCCGGACTCACCACCGGGGGCTGCTGGGCAGCCCCGGCGATCGCGGCGTGCGATCGCGAGCCCCCTCGCGGCGGGGGGCTCGGCTAGGGTTTTCTAGCCGCGGGGTTTCATCCCGCGGCGGTGATGCTCAAGTCGAGCTCCGTCGACGTGAGATGGTTCGCGTTCATGGATTCGGCTCGCGGGAGAAAATCGGCTGGGGGCGGGCTGCGTGTCTTCGGGCGCGTAGTCTCCAAAGGTCGGACTCCTGCGGATGAGTCGGGAATCCAATCTCCGGCGACGGGTTTTCGGTTCCGCATAAATTTTGATAGCCCGGGACATCGAATCCCAACACGTAATACCTTGGAATGAGAAAAAGGACAAAGACTAGGAACTATCCAAACCGAGTAGTAGTACACCACTAACTGCACCTACTATTATTACTGTTTATACACCGGGACGCCATTGCAGTGGGAGGTTGTTGGACAACCGGAGATGTTCATAAGACTAGAAGAGTTTTGAACTCTGGATCTAGTAAAGATGAAATCGATCCCTAGCTCTGCACAAGGGCAGTACTAAATCTAAATGTGCCTACTTGGAAAGCAATAAGGTTTATTGTTAAGAGGCAAGATCATTTAGAGTACAAGCTTAGCAAATCCATTTATGGATTGTTACAAAGCTATGAATCGTGGAACTTGCGAATTGATGAGATAATCCATTTGATGGATTCATCAAAAAGGCATAGACGAAAGGTGTATTGGAAACGTGATGGAAACAAAGTGGTGTTTCTCGGAATTTTGTGTAGATAATATTTTATCATTGGCAACAATGTAAAGATGTGATCAGACATAAAATGATGGTTGTCTAAATGAATCTGTTGGAGTTGTGTACTTAATGTCTAGATTTAAGTACCGGTAAACTCCCGGTCATGGCATTTAACCTATTTAATTAATAAACAATTATTTGCATTTAATTATTAATTATGCAAAATATAGTCCTGGATTTTATACGTTGTAGTTAGTATGGTGCTGCATGGGCGCACAGAAGATCATACTATCGGTTGCTCGTATTTAATCGAACAGTTGCTCACGACCTAGATGGACACGGACCAATCCATCGGTATAGTCGTTGTGTGAGAGAGAAAATAATTTATCTTAATTATTTTATCACACTTGTACACTTGGTGTATTGGGCGGATCAGCTTGAGATTTATTGATTAGGATTGCCTTGGATAATCAATTTAAATCTCAGAGTATTTTATTCTTAATCCCCGATATTATTGCGGGTGTGTATATTTAATACTAGAGGCTTTGATTTTCCAAAGGAATTAACCGATTTAATTATTGGGTTAATTACCGGTAAAGTTGGGTCGCTAAATTTTATATATGACATGCCGTGAATACTTGAAGGGAAAGTGTATCCCGGAAGGGTTGATAATATCCCCGAGATGAGTTCATAAGGAATTATTGTGTAAACCTCATGAGTGGATTCGTTCCGCACAATAATAAAGGTTGAACGGTACTAGTCTCGGATATAAGATATGAATATTATTTATTGAGCAGTAAATAAATTTATTCATGGATATTTAAATCTTAAATACACGGAATAAATAATACTAAGATGGAGAAATATTATTTGATATAATATGGAATAATATTGGGAGTGCAATTTTATTTATATAGTGGAAAATAAATAAAATTTAATATTGATAAGAATTAATAGATTTGGGTTGGACCCAATTTAATTTTCAATATTTAGAAGCCCAATATTTATTCTCCTTATGATCCCCTACGTAGCCTATATAAGCACTACATGGTCTTCACTTTCAAGAGAGAATTAATTGACCTACGGAATTCATAAAGTCTTGAGAGTGAGGAAGATCCATAAGAGTTCGATAGCTCGTCGCCCACCCGACGTTCGAACGGAAGTGCAAGGAATACGCGGGAAGATCACGAGGTCATCAACGATTCGTTTCTCCGTACAACGAATCAAGGTATAATCGAGAAACCCCTTCTATGATTATTTGCGTTGAATATATTGTGATATATACATGAACGCACGATCCGGAAACGTCGAGACCGGGATACGGGGATCTCGCGATCCCCGTCGGGATCGAGGAAGGGGCGGCCGAACCCTAGGGTTCGACCGCCGGCGCGCGGGCGTGAGGAGAGCCCCGGCTGGACGCCGGGGTGAGCGATCGACGTGAAGTCGATCGCTGGGGGTTCGGCCGTGGGCTGGTGCCACGGCGGATCGAACCCCCCGGCCTCCCTCCGCCGGTGGTGCGCGCAAGGGAGAAGGCCGCGGCTGGACGCCGCGGCTGGGGCGATCGAACCCTAGTTCGATCGCCGGGGACCGTCGCGGCTTCGCGCCGCGACTGGTGGTCCCCCTCCCGTCGGATGGCGGCGGTGAGTCGCCGGACTCACCGCCAGGGGGCTGTTCCGAACAGCCCCGGCGATCGCCATGCACGGCGATCGCGAACCCCGCGGATGGGGTTCGGCTAGGGTTTAGCCGCGGGTTCATCCCGCGGCGATGCTCTTGTCGAGCCCGGTTCTTCGTGGTGTTCGCGTTCGTAATATCCGGCTCGCGGGAGAAAATCGGCTGGGGGCGGGCTGCGTGTCTTCGGGCGCGTAGTCTCCAAAGGTCGGACTCCTGCGGATGAGTCGGTGTTCGTGCAAACTCCGGCGACGGGTTTTCGGTCGGGTTATCGGTTCCGCATAAATTTTGATAACCCGGGACATCGAATCCCAGCAATTGGTATCAGAGCGTTTGGTTTCGTGTTCATGTATATGTTCGATTATTGTTCTACCTTGCAGGATTTCCGGCTATCATGGTTGGATTTAATTAATTTTTTTTTAATTAATTATCATGATTATTAAACTCTCGGACATGTCGAGATTCGTTTTGTGTGGTTGAATGTTTGTAATAGTAAAAATTCGGGGGTTGACCGAATTTAGGATTTATTATTACGCACTTTATTTTCCGGAAAATGTATAGGGTCGATTTCATGTATAGAATCGATACCGGAATTGTAATTTAATTTTTGTAAATTATTTACGTTGGTTCGATGATGAGACGATCGCCGGAAGACGAAGAAGTGACGAAGACAAATAGGACTAGGGATCGATGGATCGATCCCATGAGGATGATGATCGATCGAAGCCTTGCCGGCGTGGCAAGGCGGCGGCGCCCCTCCCTGGTGGCCGACGGTCGATCATGGTGGGGATGGCGTGGGATCTCCCAATCCCATGCTATTCCTACCAAGAAACTACTTTCCAATTAATTCGGATTTTTCCTATTTGAGTGTTTTCCTTTTGCAAACTCTCATGGATTAGGAAAAGAATTAATTTAAATTAATTTTATTTTCTATTGATTTATTTCCTTCATGGAAATATTCATAGATTAGAAATTTAATTAATTTAGTACTAAATTTATTTTTCCTATTTGATTATTCCTACTCATGGGAATATTCATGGATTAGGAATAAAAATAAATTTTGAAAGTAGTAGTCCTAATTTATTTTATTTCCTTGTTCTATTATAGATGTCTTCTAGAATATTCCAATTTTAATTGGATAGATTATTCTAAAGATTTAATAAGAACTAGATAGGAAAATAAATAAATAAATATATTAATAATATTTAATTTTATTTTTGATATATTCAATTGACTTAATTTTTCGAATTAAGTAACTTTTGGATTAATTAAAAATAAATAGATTTAAATATTGGAAATTAATATTCTCGTCACATGGGGAGCATTCAAGAAACGAAGACTGAAGACTAGAGGATGCATATGAAGATAAAGCCATGATAGTCGGGAAAATAATTTCTCTAGCATTATTTTGACTATGTGATCTATGTGCTTTATCGCTTTCATGCATGCTATATGTGTTTATTTTATGCACTAGATAGCGTATCCCTTTATCGTAAAAAGCTAAGTGGGAGAGGGGATGGAAACATTCCCATGGTCTCCATCACTGTTCTCTTGGTGACTTTTATGGACTTTCGAAGTTCATATAGACAAGTCATTGGAGGAGAAATCTTGTAATTCCTCTTACAAGAAACATTGATCGAGTTTATCAAACAATGCCTAATTTGTCTTTCTGAAACTGACTTCAAGTCGACTCATTCTCACCCCGGGGAGTGGAATGGAGCCAGAGCCACTTGGTCATGTGGATGACACAAATTAGAGACCTTCGTGCCATTCTTTTATAGATGGGTCGTTTGTCTGCTCGGCTCCCTCATTTATGAGAGATAGGGTCGCTCGCATGGTGAATCACTGGTTAGAAACTTCGAGTTTCACTTATGATTCTCCGAGTCTTGATTTACGAAATCGAATGGATCTTGTAATTGGGAGTCAATTATAAAGATCTCTTGGTGTAGTAAACGTCCACACCACGTGGCTTGCTATACCGACGGATTTTGGATTAATTGATGTAGACAGTTATAAGTGATTGTAAAGAGTTGTGAAATTGTCGTAAACGTCCACACCACGTGGCTTGCGGTGACGTAGCAATTCCAAGCGATATACTTTAGTACTGAGTGATGGTTTACACTTAGATACGCGTCATAGTATTCTTCCCCACGAAGTTACGCTATGATTGATGTATGACCGAAGAAAAACTAATTGCTAAATCATTTGGGTGGGTAAACGTCCACACCACGTGGCTTGCTTTACCTGATGGGATTTTAGACGCAATTAGTAATTTAATGATGTTATTTGAGGGAGATAACATCGGACATTAAATTGATTGTTTGTTTACATGTGCTTATAGGTTTAGAGAATAGCTATGAATCCACTTTCTGTGATACTCAAGGAACATAAACTCACTGGTCCCAATTACATTGATTGGAAGAGAAATTTGGACATTGTCCTGACTGCTGAAGAGTACAAGTTTGTACTCTCTGATAAATGCCCTGCTGAGCCCACGGCTGCCTCAACTGATGAGGAAAAGGCAACATATCGGAAGTGGAAAAAGGCTGATGAAATGGCTAGGTGCTATATTTTGGCTTCCATGTCAAATGTACTCCAAACCCAACATGAGCCGATGGACACTGCCCGGGATATGATGACTAACCTCAAGGAGATGTTTGGGGAGCAGGATCGTGCGGCGAGGCAAGAAGCCATGAGAGTCCTTATGTCGACTACTCAGTCTGAAGGAACGCCCGTTGGGGAGAACGTTCTTAAGATGATGAGTTTGTTGAATGAACTTGAGGTCCTAGGAGCATCCATTGATGATGAGACGCAAGTCGACATCATACTCCAGTCTCTGACCCCTAAGTTTGAGCAGTTTCGTATGAGCTATAATATGGGTAAACTATCTTATACTCTTGCGCAACTCCTGACTGAACTCAAGGCGGCAGAGGGGATCTACAAGAAGGGCAAGTCTCAAGCGCTTGTAACTACCAAGCCCAAAAGCTTGAAAGCTATTGGAGGTAGGGGCAAGAAAAGGAAGCAAGCCATAAAACCCAGTGGTGCCAAGAGGAATGGACCACGAGTGGGGGCTAGTAAGCCAAAGGGCTTATGCTTCCGATGCAAGAAGTCTGGACACTGGAAGTCTGAATGTCCTCTCAGAGGTACGAATTTTTCTTTAGTCGTAAAAACATAGTCAGCGGTATTATCTACCAGAATTCTGGTGTGTAGATATGGAACCACTGACGGTATGTGCATTTCTTTAAATGCAGGGGTTCCAGAAAACCCGGCGACTTAGAGAAGAAGAGTTCGAGTCTACATGGGCAAAGCTGTTAGGGTAGCAGCGGTTGCAGTGGAAGACATTTATCTGTTTTAAGTTTTCATTTCAGTTATTGCTTATGTACCCCTTTATTTTGAAAAAGAACTTCGTTCTGGTTTTCTTTATTAATGGATATTTTATTTCTTTAATCATTGGATGGTTTGGATAAGAAATAATGGTGATATCTATTATGGTACATTAGATAGCAATATGTGAATGATGAATCCTTAGTCTACCACGATGCAACAAACCGTTATGTATAACTTGTTTTACTTATTAGATGTATTTCTCTTATTAATCATTATACTTGTGAATTCTTGAACTTGGTAGTATCTATTCAAAAGGGATTCAAAAGGTCGAAATTGATTCGATCAATTATAGTTGGAGGAATGGACCTCCCGACCTAAGAATCGATCTTGAAAGATGATACAACTGAGTTAACCTTTCTGGATAAAGGATAGAATTCGGACAAGTATAGAAAATGATTTGTGATTAAAGCGGTATGTGTAATTGGAAAAGGTACGAGTTATTCCTTCAAGAATACTCGAAGATGGATTAGACTACTTGTTGTGCCATAAAAGCGAAGTGTTTTTAACACAAAGCCATTATGGGGAACCTTCAAAGTATATCCATTAGGAGCTTGCGACTTGTTCGCGGAAGCTATCACCTATCTAAATAACACATAGCATAGATCAAAGATTGAGATTAAATCTCAAACGACTGCACCATACACTGATGTGTGGATATGGTGTGTCAGAAATGAGGAATGGAATTCTAATAGTAAAAAGAACAAGTTTGTTCGGAACTACCTATGTTCTATGGATATTTCTGGATACAACGGCACATTCTATGTGGTTGTAGAATATCCTAGAAGAACAAGTAATTGTATGTTCAATAGTACTACGAACCAGATGGTTATCCTCACCCGGTTCTTAGAGGAAGACTATTAGATGAACAACAAATGCCCTAACTGACAAAGTACTTTAAAATGAGGAAAGGAGAGACTGAGAACCAGCCTGACCGAGTAGCGATACACCACTAACTGCACCTAATGTTATTACTGTTATACACCGGAACGCGATTGCAGTGGGAGGTTGTTAAGCAACCAGAGATGTTCATAAGGCTGGAGGAGTTTTGAACTCTGGATCCAGTATACATGAAATCGATCCCTAGGTCTTCATAGATTTGCGAGAAAGGTGTGTTAGAGACATAATGGAAACAAAGGTGGTGTTTCTCGGAATTTTGTGTGGATAACACTTCATCATTGGCAACAGTGTAAAAGTGTTGTCAGACATAAAATAGAGGTTGTCTAAATAAATCGAGATATAAGATTAAGATGAAGTTGGATCATGTTCTTAGAAATCTTTCGATCTCTAGACAAGAACATTTGTACTTCTCTTAAGATATCTTATACGATTGTGGTTTGTTTTAAACATGCACAATTCTGAGAAAGGTTATTGCCTTTCGGGAACAGAATGCATCTATCTAAGGTATGTGTTTCGAACGCATAAAGGAGATAGATATAGACAAAGCAGGTTCCTACACTTTGAGTGTAGAGAGCTTTGTAGATGCAATGTTGAAAAACAAGGACCTGATATCAACTATGCAGTTAGCGTGGTGGGAGGATATCAAAGTAATCTGGATAAGAAATATTCGAATGCTGTAAAGTACTTGGAAGTACTGGATTACTGGCAAAACGAAATCTTCTTAGATTACAGTTTCCCAGATCAAAAATCGGAGAAAGACCAGTGTAAGTCGATATCAGGCTATGTGTTCACTTTTAGAAGAGGTGGAACCTAAGGATGAAAGAGTGATAAGCGTGATGCTTCTCGAACTCTATCATAAACCGAATAGCAGCCTCAGAGGCAGCGGAAGTTTTGGTTAGGTTCCGGAATGACCTCCGAACTTGGATATGATTCTTGGTTCACCAAAAGGCTATGTACATAGCGGTGCGTGGAGAACTGGAAGAAGTCATAAGTTCGAAAAGTGATGATAACACATAGAGCCAGTACCATCTGATACGAGTCATCGTCAGAGGGACGACGCGGTAGTCACCAAGATAACTTCAGAGCGGCAACCTAGATTGCTCATTCACATAATACTTCTGGGAAGTATAACTTAAGCACGTGATGAGTATGGGAGTCGGGAGTTTGGAGGAAATGACTAGACCTTAGTACAAGTGGGAGATTGTTGGAGTTGTGTACTTAATGTCTAGATTTAAGTACCGGTAAACTCCCGGTCATGGCATTTAACCTATTTAATTAATAAACAATTATTTGCATTTAATTATTAATTATGCAAAATATAGTCCTGGATTTTATACGTTGTAGTTAGTATGGTGCTGCATGGGCGCACAGAAGATCATACTATCGGTTGCTCGTATTTAATCGAACAGTTGCTCACGACCTAGATGGACACGGACCAATCCATCGGTATAGTCGTTGTGTGAGAGAGAAAATAATTTATCTTAATTATTTTATCACACTTGTACATTTGGTGTATTGGGCGGATCAGCTTGAGATTTATTGATTAGGATTGCCTTGGATAATCAATTTAAATCTCAGAGTATTTTATTCTTAATCCCCGATATTATTGCGGGTGTGTATATTTAATACTAGAGGCTTTGATTTTCCAAAGGAATTAACCGATTTAATTATTGGGTTAATTACCGGTAAAGTTGGGTCGCTAAATTTTATATATGACATGCCGTGAATACTTGAAGGGAAAGTGTATCCCGGAAGGGTTGATAATATCCCCGAGATGAGTTCATAAGGAATTATTGTGTAAACCTCATGAGTGGATTCGTTCCGCACAATAATAAAGGTTGAACGGTACTAGTCTCGGATATAAGATATGAATATTATTTATTGAGCAATAAATAAATTTATTCATGGATATTTAAATCTTAAATACACGGAATAAATAATACTAAGATGGAGAAATATTATTTGATATAATATGGAATAATATTGGGAGTGCAATTTTATTTATATAGTGGAAAATAAATAAAATTTAATATTGATAAGAATTAATAGATTTGGGTTGGACCCAATTTAATTTTCAACATTTAGAAGCCCAATATTTATTCTCCTTATGATCCCCTACGTAGCCTATATAAGCACTACATGGTCTTCACATTCAAGAGAGAATTAATTGACCTACGGAATTCATAAAGTCTTGAGAGTGAGGAAGATCCATAAGAGTTCGATAGCTCGTCGCCCACCCGACGTTCGAACAGAAGTGCAAGGAATACGCGGGAAGATCACGAGGTCATCAACGATTCGTTTCTCCGTACAACGAATCACGGTATAATCGAGAAACCCCTTCTATGATTATTTGCGTTGAATATATTGTGATATATACATGAACGCACGATCCGGAAACGTCGAGACCGGGATACGGGGATCTCGCGATCCCCGTCGGGATCGAGGAAGGGGCGGCCGAACCCTAGGGTTCGACCGCCGGCGCGCAGGCGTGAGGAGAGCCCCGGCTGGACGCCGGGGTGAGCGATCGACGTGAAGTCGATCGCTGGGGGTTCGGCCGTGGGCTGGTGCCACGGCGGATCGAACCCCCCGGCCTCCCTCCGCCGGTGGTGCGCGCAAGGGAGAAGGCCGCGGCTGGACGCCGCGGCTGGGACGATCGAACCCTAGTTCGATCGTCGGGAACCGTCGCGGCTTCGCGCCGCGACTGGTGGTCCCCCTCCCGTCGGATGGCGGCGGTGAGTCGCCGGACTCACCGCCAGGGGGCTGTTCCGAACAGCCCCGGCGATCGCCATGCACGGCGATCGCGAACCCCGCGGATGGGGTTCGGCTAGGGTTTAGCCGCGGGTTCATCCCGCGGCGATGCTCTTGTCGAGCCCGGTTCTTCGTGGTGTTCGCGTTCGTAATATCCGGCTCGCGGGAGAAAATCGGCTGGGGGCGGGCTGCGTGTCTTCGGGCGCGTAGTCTCCAAAGGTCGGACTCCTGCGGATGAGTCGGTGTTCGTGCAAACTCCGGCGACGGGTTTTCGGTCGGGTTATCGGTTCCGCATAAATTTTGATAACCCGGGACATCGAATCCCAGCAGAATCGGGATATAAAATTGAGTAGAAGTTAGAACATGTTCTTGAGATCTTTTGATCTAAGGATAAGAAAATTGTACTTCCCCTAGATATCTTATACGATTATGGTTTGTTTTTTAAACATGCATGATTCTGAGAAAGGTTATTGCCTTTCAGAAACGGAATATTTATCTATCTAAGGTTATGTGTTTCGAACACATGAAGGAGATAGATGATACAAAGCAGTTTCCTACACCTTGGTGTGGAAAGCTTGATGAATGCAAATGTTGAAAAACGAAAAACCTGATATCAACTATGCATTTAGCGTAGTGGGAGGATATCAAAGTAATCTCAACAAGAGATATTCGGATGCTGTAATAGTACTTGGAAGTACTGGATTACGAAGCAAAACAAATTCTTTTTAGATTACATATTCTCAGATCTCAAATCAGAGAAGGACCAGTGTAAGTCGATATCAGGCTATGTGTTCACTTTTGTGAGAGGTGGAACCTTAAAATGAAAGAGTGATAAGCATGACGCTTCTCGGACTCTCTCATAACCGAATAGCAGCCTTAGAGGCACCGGAAGTTTTGGTTGGGTTCCGGAATGACCTCTAGACTTGGATATGATTCTTAGTTGACCAAAGGCTATTTTATAGCGGTGCATGGTAAACTTGAAGAAGTCATAAGTCAAAAGGTGATGATAACATATAGAGCAAGTACCACCTGATACGAGTCATCGTCAAGGGAGACAACGCTGTAGTCACCAAGATAACTTCAGAGCGGCAACCTAGATTGCTCATTCACATGGTACTTCTTGGAAGTACAACTTAAGCACGTGATGAGTATGGGAGTCGGGAGTTTGGAGGAAATGAGTAGACCTTAGTACAAGTGGGAGATTGTTGGAGTTGTGTACTTAATGTCTAGATTTAAGTAACGGTAACTCCCGGTCATAGCATTTAATCTATTTAATTAATAAACAATTGTTTGCTTTTAATTATTCGATAATTAAATATATGCAAATTATAGTCCTAGATTATATACGTTGTAGTTAGTATGGTGTGCGACGTCACAAAGAAGATCATACTATTGGTTATCCGTATTTAATCGAACAGTTGCTCACGACCTAGATGGACACGGACCAATCCATCGGTATAGTCGTTGTGTGAGAGAGAAAATAATTTGTCTTAATTATTTTATCACACTTGTACACTTGGTGTATTGGGCGGATCGCTTGAGATTTATCGATTAGGATTGCCTTGGATAATCGATTCAAGTCTCAGAGTATTTTATTCTTAATCCCCGATACTATTGCGGGTGTGTATATTTAATATATGTGACTTTGATTTTCCAAAGGAATTAACCGATTTAATTATTAGGTTAATTACCGGTTAAGTTGGGTCACTATATTCTATATACGGCATGCCGTGAATACTTGACGGGAAAGTGTATCCCGTAAGGTTTGATAATATCCCCGAGATGAGTTAATAAGGAATTATTGTGTAAACCTCATGAGTGGATTCGTTCCGCACAATAATTAAGGTTGAATGGTACTATTCTCGGAATCAAGAGATGAATAAATTAATTAGCAATAAATTAATTTTATTCATGGATATTTAAATCTTAAATACACGGAATAAATAATACTACCGGAGAAATATTATTTGATATAATGCGGTTTAATATTGGGAGTGCAATTAATTTATATAGTGGAAAATAAATAAATTAATATTAATGGGATTAATAGATTTGGGCTTGGGCTCAATTTAATCATTAATATTGGAAGCTCAATATTCCACCTCCTTTAGATCCCCTACGTAGCCTATAAAATGATGGAGTTGTATACTTAATGTCTAGATTTAAGTATCGTAAAACTCCCGATCATAGTATTTAATCTAATTAAATGAATAGTAGTTTGCTTTTAATTATTTATAATTAAATAAATGCAAATATGGTTCTGGATCATATACGTTGTATTTAGTATGGTGTGCGTCGTCACACGGAAGATCATACTATCAGTCACTCGTATATAACCAAACAGTAGCTCACGACCTAGATGGACAGGAACTAATCCATCGGTATAGTCGTTGTATGAGAGAGAAAATAATTGGTCTTGATTATTTTATCATACTTGTACACTTGGTGTATTGAGCGGATCGCTTGAGATTTATCGATTAGGATTGCCTTGGATAATCGATTTAAGTCTCTGAGTATTTTATTCTCAATCCCTGATATTATTGCGGGTGTGTGTATTTAATATTAGTGACTTTGATTTTCCAAAGGAATTGATTGATTAGAATAACCGATCAATTACTGGCAAAGTTGGGTCACGGTATTTTATGTATGACATGCCGTGAATTCTTGATGGGAAAATGTGTCCTCGAAAGGGTTGATAATATCCCCGAGATGAGTTCATAAGGAATTATTATGTAAACCTCATGAGTGGATTTGTTCCGCATAATAATTAAAGTTGAATGGTACTAGTCTCGGATATAAGAGATGAATAAATTAATTAAGCAATAAATTAATTTTATTCATGGATATTTATATCTTAAACACATGGAATAAATAATACTACTGGAGAGAATATTATTTGATATAATATGGTGAATATTGGGAGTGCAATTATATTTATATTGTGGAATTAATCATATAATTAATATTAATGGATTAATAGATTTGGGCTTGGGCTCAATTTAATCATTAATATTGGAAGCTCAATATTCCACCCCCTTTAGATCCCCTACGTAGCCTATAAAAGCACTACATGGTCTTCACAATTAATACATACCTACAATACAAGAATATCATTAGTTGATAGTTCTAGAGAGTTGTGAAGGAGATCCATAAGCTTGGAGGATCGTCGCCCACATGACGTTCAAGCTAGTGCAAGGAATACGTAGGAAGGTCCGAAGGTCTTCAAATCAATCTCGTTTCTCCGCACAACGAGATCAAAGGTAAAATCGTTCAACCCCCTCTATGATTTTATGTGAATTAAATCGTGATATATACATGAACGAAAGATCTGGGAAACGTATGAACTTCGCGGATGGGGATTCGAGATCCCCGGCGAAGTTCAAGAGAAACCCTCGGCTGGGAGCCGAGGGTGGCGGTCGACCTAGGGCACGACCGCCGGCGTGCGATCGAAGGGGCCCCGGCTGGACGCCGGGGCATGCGATCGACCGTGAGGTCGATCGCTAGGGCTGCCGCGGCTGGAGCCGCGGCGGGTGCGCTGGGCGCACCGCCCTCCCTCGATGGTGGTGGCGGTGAGTCCGGCCACTCACCGCTGGGGGCTGTTCCGAACAGCCCCACGGGGAAGCACGCGCATCCCCGACGATCGCAATGCACGGCGATCGCGAACCCTAGCGAGGGTTCGGCTAGGGTTTAGCCGCGGGTTCATCCCGCGGCGATGCTCTCGTCGAGCCCGGCTTCGTGTGGTGTTCGTGATCGTCTTTCCGGCGATGGGTATTTCGGTCGGGGTTATGTTTTCCGCAATTCCGTTAATCCCGGGATATCGATTTCCAACAATTGGTATCAGAGCGTTGGTTCTAGTTCATGTATATGTTCGATTTTGTGTTCTACCTTGCAGGGATTTCGACTATTATGGCTTGTTAATTATTTGTTAATTATTGTCATAATTTTTATTAAACTCTCGGACATGTCGAGATTTGTTTTGTGTGGATGAATGCTTGTAATAGTAAAAATTCGGGGGTTGACCGAATTTAGGATTTATTATTATTGTTCTATGTTTTTCCGGAAAGTGTATAGGATCGGTTTCATTTATAGAATCGATACCGGAATTGTAATTTAAATTTGTAATTTAATTTTAAGTTGGTTCGATGTTGAGACGATCGCCGGAGAACGAGATGTGACGAAGGAGACGATGAGAGGGAAGGACTGTTGGAGTTGTGTACTTAATGTCTAGATTTAAGTAACGAAAACTCACGATTCATTGCCACTAATCTATTTAATTAAATAAACAATTATTTGCATTTAATTATTTTTAATTAAATATATGCAAAACATAGTCCTGGATTTTATACGTTGTAGTTAGTATGATGTGTATGGACACACAGAAGATCATACTATCGGTTACTCGTATTTAATCGAACAGAAGCTCACGACCTAGATGGACACAGACCAATCCATCGGTATAGTCGTTGTGTGAGAGAGAAAATAATTTATCTTAATTATTTTATCACACTTGTACACTTGGTGTATTGGGCGGATCGTTTGAGATTTATCGATTAGGATTGTCGGCGATAATCGATTTAAGTCTCAGTGTATTTTATTCTTAATCCCCGATACTATTGCGGGTGTGTATATTTAATATAAGTGACTTTGATTTACCAAAGGAATTAACCGATTTAATTATTGGGTTAATTACCGGTTAAGTTGGGTCACTATATTTTATATATGATATGCCGTGAATACTTGACGGGAAAGTGTATCCCGTAAGGGTTGATTATTTCCCCGAGATGAGTTCATAAGGAATTATTATGTAAACCCTGCAGGTGGACTTGTTCCGCATAATAATTAAGGTTGAATAGTACTAGTCTCGGATATAAGAGATGAATAAATTAATTAGCAATAAATTAATTTTGTTCATGGATATTTATATCTTAAATACACGGAATAAATAATACTACCGGAGAAATATTATTTGATATAATATGGTTTAATATTGGGAGTGCAATTAATTTTATATAGTGGAAAATAGAATTAATTAATAATAGTAAGGATTAATAGATTTGGGCTTGGGCTCAATTTAATCACTATTATTGGAAGCCCAATATTCCACCTCCTTAAGATCCCCTACGTAGCCTATAAAAGCACTACATGGTCTTCTCTATTCTCATAACTTGAAGATCACAATTCTAGAGAGAGAAAGTAGAGAGGGAGATCCATGGAGTTCGGAAGATCGTCGCCCACACAACGTTCGAGCTAGTGCAAGGAATACGTGGGAAGATCTCAAGGTCTTCAAATTGAGTTATTCGTTTTTCCGAACAACGAGAACGAGGTAAATCGTAAAACCTTCTTTATGATTTTATCGTTTAATTATCGTAAAATTATCATGAACCAAGATCCGAAACACGCGACCCATGACGAGGACGAACCGGGCGTGTTGGAAACCGACTATCCGAGACACACCGTGGGAACCCTCGAACATCCAGATGTGCCCAATCGACTCCAGGAGTTCACCTCCGAACAGCCATGGCCACCCGCCAAGCAGATCGCGCATCTGCCGCAGCCAAAGCCGCGGCCCGCAATCTGCCCGGAGCAAGCGGCCGCCTGCCCACCAGGCGAGCGCTCGCGCAGCACCGCAAGCGAGCGCTTGCTGCCCAGGCGAGCGCCTGCTGCCTGTCGCGAGCGGGCGCTTGCCCCTCAAGCGGGCGCTTGCCTGCTTCGAACAGCAGCGCGATGCTGCTGTTCCGGGCCGTTTCCGATCCGTTTTTCTCCGATCAGCCGCCGATCCGGCGGTTCTCAACCGCCCAGAGGCTGGAGAAAAACTATCCTTAACCCCGTAAACCAATCTTTTGTTCGTTGTACGATTAGCGCAAAAACAGAGATCGAATAAATTGCGGAATAAGAATCGATCTCATACCTTCTCGGTCGATTGTTGCAACCTTAGAGCTTCTAACGTATATCTCTGATCCCGTCTCCAACCGCTGTGTGGGCAACGATCCGCTGGAGTTCTCCCGTCTATACTCTCTCTGTCTCAACCACCGTATGATTATTCCCAACGAGAGAATAAAAATATAATTGCGTTAACTTTAATTTTTACACAGAGAAAAATATTATTGCGCTAAGCAATTAATTATTCTCTGATGAAAAATGAAAGTTGCGGTGAAAGTTAGGTTAAGAGAGGGTAGGGGAGGGGGTTTAAATAGAGCTACGTTAGGGACCTAAGGGAAATTAATTAAGGGCAAAATTGAAATATTAATTAACTTGGAATACGTAAACGCAATCCCTTAATTAATTGATTTCAATTTTAATTATTATTCACTCCAATAAAAAATAATAATTGAATTCCCGAAATTAATTTTAATATTATTTCAACAATAATAAATCCGCCGAAATTACGTATACGACTTCCCCCGTGTTTAAGATATCGAACGTCCACGAATTTATTTAATTACTAACAATTAAATTAATTCGTTTCTTATTATCCGAGACTAGTACCACTCATTCTTATTATCATGTGGAACAAATCCACCTGCAGGGTTTACATGATAAACTTTATGAGCTCATCTCGGGGACGTCATCAACCCGATAAACGGGACACGGTTTCCTGTCTATAATCTATAGCATGCCGTGTGTACAATTCCGATTCCCAATTTACCGAGTATCTCGACTAATCAATTAGTCTCACTCATTGGCATATTAAAGAACCGAGAATTGGACACACGCACCTATAATTATATAGGGATTAGGAATTCGTATATTCGTAATCTCTGAGGTCTAGTTCGATTACTTCGATTAGTATAATTCGAACGCCCTCCCGTGGTCCTGCTCAATACACCAAGTGTACGAGTGTAACATAATAGTCAAGACCAACTATCACCCAGTCACACTACGACGTACCGATGGATTGTCCCTGTCCATCTAAGTCGTGAGCTTCTGTTCGATAAGTAACCGACAGTATGATCTTCCGCGTGTCTCCTCACGCCATACTGTCTACAACGTATATATCTAGGACTATTGCATTTAAGTACATGATAGACAAAATGCCGACAGTTTGATTAATAGATAATGAAAAACACAAATAAGGAGTTCCATATTGTCACTAAACTAGACATTTAGAATATAACTCCATCAATCTCCCACTTATACTAAAAGTCTAGTTGCCCTCTACCATACATCCGATACCCATCCCCTTCACGTGTCTCTTGAACGCTTCCGCTGGAAGTGCCTTCGTAAAGGGGTCAGCCAGGTTATCCGCTAATGCAATCTTGGTGACAACCGCATCGCCTCTCCTGAGGATGTCTCTAATCAGGTGGTACTTGCGATCTATGTGTTTACTCGCATTGTGGGCTCGTGGTTCCTTTGCATTTGCCACTGCACCGCTATTGTCACAATAAATTGTGATAGCTCTAGGC
Organism: Euphrasia confusa; assembly: GCA_954870475.1. NCBI lineage: Eukaryota > Viridiplantae > Streptophyta > Magnoliopsida > Lamiales > Orobanchaceae > Euphrasia > Euphrasia confusa. The sequence continues at coordinate 26,665,427 of OX940964.1, forward strand.
ATTTTAGGAACCACATCCAAGTCCATAAGGAAGTTCCGGAGCCACACCGATTCTTTAGCTGCCTCAGAGGCTGCTACATATTCGGCTTCCATGGTAGAGTCCGAAATGCATTTCTGCTTAACACTCTTCCATGAAATTTCTCCACCTCCCAATGTGAACACATAGCCTGATGTAGACTTTCGCTGATCCTTATCAGATTGGAAATCCGAGTCTGTGTAACCAATAGGAATCAACTCGGACGCTTTGTAACTCAGAACATAATTCCTAGTCCTTCGAAGGTACTTAAGTATGTTCTTTACAGCAGTCCAGTGACCCTGTCCAGGGTTACTCTGATATCTAGCTACCATGCCTACGGCATAGCAGATATCAGGTCTCGTGCACAACATGGCATACATTAGACTTCCTACTGCCGAAGCATAAGGAACCTTCTTCATGTAATCTATCTCCTTTTGTGTTTTAGGACACATGTCTTTAGATAGATGAATTCCATGGCAGAAAGGTTGAGCACCTCTCTTGGAATTCTGCATGTTGAAACGAGCCAGAATCGTATCAATATATGAAGCTTGGGACAAGCTTAATGTTCTTTTCCGGCGATCCCTTATAACCTTGATCCCAAGAACATGCCCAACTTGTCCTAAGTCTTTCATATCGAATTGCTTGGACAACCATCCCTTTATGTCCGACAACATCTTCACATTGTTGCCAATTAGAAGGATGTCATCTACATAAAGCACGAGAAACGCCACACTGTTTCCGTCACTTCTCCGGTATACACACGACTCGTCCATGCTTTGAATGAATCCATAAGACTGGATAACCTCATCAAACCGCATGTTCCAAGATCTAGAAGCTTGTTTCAATCCATAAATGGATCGGTTTAGCTTACATACTAGATGCTCTTGGCCTTTCTTGATGAAACCTTCTGGCTGTCTCATGTAAATGGTCTCGTCAAGATTCCCATTCAAGAATGTTGTCTTGATGTCCATTTGCCACACCTCATCATCCATATAAGATGCTATAGACAAAAGAATCTGGATCGACTTTAGCATGGCTACCGGCGAAAAAGTTTCCTCATAATCGATCCCTTCTTTCTGAGTATACCCTTTCGCAACAAGCCTAGCCTTGAAGGTTTCCACCTTCCCGTCAGACCCTCTTTTTCTCTTGTACACCCATTTGCAAACAATGGATTTTACACCTTTGGGTGCTGCAACAAGATTCCAGACCTGATTTGAATCCATTGATTCAATCTCAGATTTCATCGCCTTTTGCCAAGACTGAGCATCTTGATCTTTAAGCGCCTCGTCGTAGGTCCAGGGGTCGGCTTCATGTTCTCCAAGTAACAAGTCCGAAGACTCACCTATAAACATGAATCTATCGGGTTGTCGAACAACCCTCCCACTACGACGACACTCCGGTGTAACCTCAGTAACTGCAGGTGCAGACTGTGGTGGCGTATCACCCGGTTGGGTTGGATCTAAGCCTTGATCGTCCCCTCTCAGTTCGTTTAGTATTATCTCACTCTTGGGCTTGTGGTCCATTATATAATCCTCCTCCAAGAACCGAGCGTTGGTGCTAACAACGATCTTCTGGTCCTTAGGATTATAGAATAGACCACCTTTCGTTCCTCTAGGATATCCTATAAACAACCGAATATCTGAACGAGATTCCAACTTATCAGCCCCATGCTTCAGCACATGTGCTGGACAACCCCAGATCCGAATGTGTTTCAAGTTCGGCTTACGCCCGCTCCACAATTCCGAGGGCGTCTTAGGGACTGATTTTGAAGGAACTAAGTTCAGGATATACGCCGCTGTTTCCAAGGCATATCCCCAGAACGAAACTGGTAGGTCTGAATAACTCATCATAGATCTTACCATTTCCATAAGAGTCCTATTCCTTCTTTCTGCTACACCATTCTGCTGGGGCGTGTATGGTGCAGTCATCTGGGAGTCAATCCCATTCTCTAATAAGTACGCCTTAAACTCTCCCGAGAGGTACTCTCCTCCACGATCAGATCGTAGAGTCTTTATGGTTTTACCATGAAGGTTCTCCACAAGAGCTTTGTACTCCTTGAACTTGTCAAAGCACTCGCTCTTGCGGCGCATCAGTATATAAAACCATACCTTGAGTAATCATCAGTGAAGGTTACGAAATATTCATAACCTCCTCTCGCTTGGACAGATAAAGGCCCGCACAAATCAGAGTGAATCAATTCTAGTACTTCCTTGGATCTAAACCCTTTATCACTAAAAGGTCGCTTGGTCATTTTTCCTTCCAGGCATGATTCGCAGGTTGGAAAGTCCTCATCTTTCACATCACTGAGTATTCCATCAGTTATCAACCTTTGAATCCTGTCCAAGTTAATATGACCTAGCCTAAGATGCCATAAGTACTTTTGATTCATCCTAGAAGGCTCCTTTCTCTTATTGGTACTAGATGTGTTAAAAGACTATACTCGTTGCATCGTGGAATAATTAGGATTCAGTATATATAAGTTGCCTATCAATGTACCAGAACAGATATACTCACCATTTTTCTTGACAATAACAGAGTTATCAAAAGAAACTGAATATTCATTCAAAAACAACTTAGAAACCGAAACAAGGTTCTTTCTAAAATTTGGTACATAAAGACAATTATTCAATACCAAAACTTTATTATTAAAAGATAAATGAACATCTCCCACTGCAATTGCCGCCACTTTCGTAGCGTTGCCCATGTAGATGGTGATCTCTCCCTATCTAAGCCGCCAGGTTTCCTGGAACCCCTGCAAAGAATTGCAGATATGATCAGTGGCTCCCGTATCCACACACCAGGTACCGGTGGATAACACCGCTAAACATGTTTCAGTGACTAAGGAAAAGTTCATACCTCCTTGTCTGAGAGGACAATTAGACTTCCAATGTCCAGAATGCTTGCAACGGAAACACTTGCCCTTGGGCTTGTTCACTCCATTCTGTGGTCCACCATTTCTGGGTCCACTGGGTTTCCGTCCTTGCTTCTTCTTCCTCTTAGTCCCCGGAGGGCCAGGAAGTTTCACAGCCACAAGTGCATGCGACTTCTTAAAGATTCCCTCTGCCGCCTGGAGTTCAGTCAGGAGTTCCGCCAACGAATATAACCTCTTGTTCATGTTATAGTTCAGGCGGAACTGCTCAAAACTCCTAGGCAGAGACTGGAGCACTATATCGATCTGGGTTTCCCCATCGATAGCTCCTCCCATAATATCTATCTCATTCAGATAGCCTATCATCCGAAGAACGTGATCCCTTACGGGCGTTCCTTCGGACATGGTGGCCGTCATGAGTTGCCTCATAGCATCTTGCCTGGCTGCCCTATCCTGACTACCAAACATATCCTTGAGGTTAAGCATCATATCATAGGCAGTGGTCATGGCTTCATGCTGATGTTGCAGCACATTTGACATAAAAGCCAAAATGTAGCACCGCGCATCTGATCAGCCTTGACCCACTTCCGATGAGCTTCCTTTTCCTCAGGAGTGGAGGTATTAGTAGGTTCATCAGGACAAACCTCATGGAGTACATATTTGTACTCCTCAGCAGTCAGGACAATGTCCAAGTTTCGTTTCCAATCAACATAGTTTGGACCAGTGAGTTTGTTTTCTTTTAGTATAATGGACAGCGGGTTGAGTGCCATATCTATAAAAGAGACAAATCAAACCGTCAAATTTAATTCGATATTAACTCCCTTAATTAATATCATTAAATTTACCAATCAATCCTAAAATCCCATCAGACTAGCATGCCACGTTCATGTGGACGTATACTGGTCCAAACGATTTTATAACTGGACTTTTACTTCGGTCGTACATCATTACAGCAGTGACTCCGATGGGGAGGATACTGTAAAGCGTACCTAAGTGTATACCATTTCTCAGTACTAAGTTAACCGCTCGGAAACTACACGCCCACCGCAAGCAACGTTAGTGTGGACGTTTACGTTGACATGCGGTCCCTTTACGATTTCCTATAACTGTCGAGCCTCAATTAACCCAAAGTTCCGTTTCCGTCTAGTAGGCCACGATAGTGTGGACGTTTACTAAACAAACAACTTTGTTAATTGAATTCCATTTAATAAATTTCACAATTTCGTTAATCAAAGCTTGATATCTCGTAAGTGAAACTCGAAGTTTCTAACCATCGATCAATCATGCAATTGAGCCCTATCTCTCACTAGGTGAGAGAGCCAACCAGACAATCGATCCAGTCATCGAATGAATCGAATGTCTCTAACCTGTGTCATCGACATAACCAAGCGCTTTGGCTCCATTCCACTCCCCGGGGTGAGAATGAGTCGAGTTGAAATTAGTCTTTGAAAGACAGATTAGGCATTGCTTTGAAAAACTTAATTGTTCAATTTTAAAATTTGAATTTCATTCGAATTTCGATCAAAGTGATTTCCGTGTATTGACTTTATCCGATAGGGAGGATGACACTAAAGCCAACTCGTAAGTCAATACACATCACTCTCGAAACAGAGAATGGAGACCGCGGGATTGTTTCCAATCCCTCTCCCACTTAGTATTTTACGATTTAGGGATATACATGCATAAAATAATAAGCATAATAAAACACGTAAATCACACAAAAAGCAATTAACGTGGCCCGATTATTATGGCCTTAAAATCTTGAATGCACGTCTCTTGGAACTCGAACTCGTTGCTCGTCTCGACTTCGATTCTCGTTCCTCTGGGCTTCGATCTCGTCTCGATCCAATAGCAGAAATTAATTACAAAATTATTCTACTAAGTCCGGTATCGATCCTATACATTTTGATCGACCCTATACAAGTCCCGGATGCAACGAAAAATAAATAAACCTAACGACTCAACCCGTCATTTTTATCTATTACAAACAAGCAACTTTCCAAAAATAAAACGATCTCGACAAGCCCGAGAGTTTAATCAAAACCACATACATACAGCACAAAATATCTGTTGGAAATCGATATCCCGGGCTATTAAAATTTATGCGGAACCGATAGCCCGACCGAAATCCTTCATCGCCGGAGATTGGATCCCTGACTCATCCGCAGGAGTCCGACCTTTGGAGACTACGCGCCCGAAGACACGCAGCCCGCCCCCAGCCGAAGTCCCCCACGAGTCGAATCCACGAACGCGAACCACCGTACGAGCCGGGGCCCGACCGAACACCCAGCGAGGCCCGAGGGCCGCGAGAGTCCAGCCGAGCCCCCGCACGGGGCTCGCGATCATCTCGCGATGATCGCTGGGGATGCGCGAGGCATCCCCGGGGCTGCTCGTAGCAGCCCCGCAGCGAGTCCACGACTCGCTGCTCGCGGCGGGGTTCATCCCCGTACGCCCGCTACGGGCGAACCCGTAGCGCATACAGGGCAGCTACGGGTGACCCCGTAGCATACCCGCGATCGAGCTCACGGGCTCGATCGCCCCTCGGCTCCAGCCGAGGGCTTCTCCGCGCGACGCCGCCGGTCAAGGGGCTGGGGTTCATCCGCCGTGGCACCAGCCCACGGCGAACCCCGGTGGTCGACTCGAAGTCGACCCCACGCCCCGGCGTCCAGCCGGGGCTCATCCCTTGTTCGCGCGCCGGCGGTCGAACCCTAGGGTTCGGCCGCCACCCTCGATCCCGTCGAGGGTTTTTCTCGATCTTCGCCGGGGATCTCGAATCTGTTGGAATTCGATATCCCGGGCTATTAAAATTTGCGGAAAATAATAACCCGATCAAAAACCTCGATTTGCCGGAGAAATCACGAATCTACGCGAGCCGGGACCCGACCAAACGCACGACGCGCGCGAGGCGCGTGCGCGCCCAGCCGAGTCCCCACGAGGGACTCGCGATCGCTCCCAGCGATCGCATGGGCTGCCTCGTAGCAGCCCGCAGCGAGTCAGCGGACTCGCTGCTCGTGGAGGTGCGGCTCGTCCCACGAGCCGCTGCGGGACGATGCGGGAACCCCCGCATCCCGCTGCTGGGCGCTGCGAGAAGCCTCGCAGCCCAGCCGCGATCGAGCTCCAAGCTCGATCGCCCCCTCGCACCCGACCCTCGTGGTCGAGCCGTCGATCCGCCGGCGGTCCGGTGGTTCGACCACCACCGCCCGGTTCGACCTCTTCCACGGGTCTCGATCCCCGGATCTTCGTTCTACGGTATTCTCGATAAACCAAAATCGAACAATTATCAAGGGCGTTTAGATATTGTACCTTTCGATTCGTTGTTCGGAGAAACGAATTCAAGACGACCTTTTGAATCTTCCCACGTATTCCTTGCACTAGCTTGAACGTCGGGTGGGCGACGATCCTCCAAGCTCTATGGATCTACTTCTCTCTCTACTTTCTCTCTCTAGAAGAATTATGATCTTCAACTTATGAGAATAGAGAAGACCATGTAGTGCTTTTATAGGCTACGTAGGGGATCTAAAGGAGGTGGAATATTGGGCTTCCAATATTAATGATTAAATTGAGCCCAAGCCCAAATCTATTAATCTCCCAATATTAAACCATATTATATCCAAATAATATTTCTCCGGTAGTATTATTTATTCCGTGTATTTAAGATATAAATATCCATGAATAAAATTTATTTATTGCCTAATAAATTTATTCATCTCTTTTATCCGAGACTAGTACCACTCAACCTTATTTATTATGCGGAATTAAATCCACTCGCGAGGTTTACATAATAAATCCTTCTGAGCTCATCTCGGGGATATTATCAACCCTTCCGGGATACACTGTCCGGTCAATTATTCACGGCATGCCATATATAAAATATAGCGACCCAACTTGACCGGTAATTAACCCAATAATTAAATCGGTTAATTCCTTTGGCAAATCAAAGTCACTTATATTAAATATACACACCCGCAATAATATCGGGGATTAAGAATATAATACACTGAGTCTCAAATCAATTATCGCCGAGCAATCCTAATTGATGAGTCTCAATCGATCCGCTCAATACACCAAGTGTACAAGTGTGATAAAATAATTAAGATAAATTATTTTCTCTCTCACACAACGACTATACCGATGGGTTGGTCCGTGTCCATCTAGGTCGTGAGCAACTGTTCGATTAAATACGAGTAACCGATAGTATGATCTTCTGTGTGCCCATGCAACACCATACTAACTACAACGTATAAAATCCAGGACTATAATTTGCATATATTTAATTAACAATAATTAAAAGCAAATGAATGTTTGTATTTAATAGGTAAATGAAAGTGTACAAGGAGTTTATAATACTCAAATCTAGACATTAAGTATACTACTCCAACAATCTCCCACTTATACTAAGGTCTAGTCTTATCTTCCAAACTCCCGGCTCCCATACTCATCACGTGCTTAAACTGTACTTCCAAGAAGTACCAAGTGAATGAGCAATCTAGGTTGCCGCTCTGAAGCTATCTTGGTGACTACTGCATCGTCCCTCTGACGATGACTCGTATCAGGTGGTACTTGCTCTATGTGTTATCTTACACCCATGGACTCGTGATCTCTTAAAGTTTGCCACTGCACTGCTATTTACATAGCCTTTGGTAAACTAAGAATCACATCTAAGTCCCAGAGGTTATACCGGAGCCATACCAAATCTTCCGCTGCCTCTGAGGCCGCTATTTGGTTACCCATGGGAGAGTCCGAAAAGCATCGTGCTTATCACTCTTCCATGTTAAAAACTCCTCCTCCTTTAATAGTGAAACACATAGCCTGATCACGACTTACATCAGTCCTTATCAGCTTGGAAATCCGAATCCGTATAACCCAAAGGAATCAGATTGTCTGCCCCGTAACTTAGAACATAATCCTTAGTATTTCGCAAATACTTGAAAATTCTCTTTACGGCAGTCCAATGAGCCTTTCCAGGGTTACTCTGATATCTCGCTACTACGCCAACTGCATAGCAGATATCAGGCCTCGTGCATAACATTGCATACATCAAGCTTCCCACAGCCGAAGCGTAGGGAACTGCTTTCATTTCATCTTTCTCCTTTTGTGTCCGAGGACACATTTCCTTAGAAAGATAAGTTCCTTTACTGAAGGGCAGCTCACCCTTCTTGGAATCTTGCATGTTAAAACGAGCCAGAATCGTGTCTATGTAAGATTGCTGGGATAGGTACAATGTTCTATTCCGGCGATCCCTTATAACCTTGATCCCTAGAACATGCCCGACTTCTCCCAAATCTTTCATATCGAACTGTCTAGACAACCATCCCTTTATGTCTGATAACATTTTCACACTGTTGCCAATGAGAAGAATGTCGTCTACATAAAGCACGAGAAACACCACCTTCTTCCCATCACGTTTCCAATACACACACGATTCGTCCATGCTTTGACTAAATCCAAAAGACTGGACTACTTCGTCAAATCGCAGGTTCCACGATCTCGAGGCTTGTTTCAATCCATAAATGGATCGATTAAGCTTGCACACTAGATGATCTCGCCCCTTAGCAATGAATCCTTCTGGTTGTTTCATATAAATCGTCTCGTCAAGACTTCCATTTAGGAAAGCTGTCTTGACATCCATTTGCCACACCTCATAATCCATATGAGCTGCTATGGATAAGAGAATCCGGATCGACTTTATCTTAGCTACTGGCGAGAAGGTCTCCTCATAATCGATTCCCTCTTTCTGAGTATATCCTTTCGCAACAAGCCGAGCTTTAAAGGTTTCAACCTTTCCGTCAGATCCTCTCTTTCTCTTGTAGACCCATTTACACCCAATTGGCTTTATGCCGCTTGGTGGTTCTACAAGATCCCAGACTTTATTAGAATCCATAGATTCAATTTCGGATTTCATCGCTTTCTTCCAAGAAGGCGCATCTATATCTTGTACCGCCTCATCATAGGTCCAGGGATCGATTTCATGAACTCCAGGTCCAGAGTCCGAAGACTCACCCAGTCCAATCCATCGGTCTGGTTGCTTAACAACCCTCCCACTACGACGGCGTTCCGGTGTATTAACAGTGACAGTATCAGGTGCAGATTCTAGTGGTGTATCTATACTCGGTTCGGTTGTATCTAAGTCTTCCTTGTCACCTCTCATCTCATTAAGTATTATGTCACTCTTGGGCTTGTGGTCCATGACATAGTCTTCCTCTAAGAACCGAGCGTTAGTACTTATAACGATCTTCTGGTCTTTAGGACTATAGAACATGCCACCCTTAGTTCCTTTCGGGTATCCTACAAACAGCCGTAATTCTGATCTAGGTTCTAACTTATCGGCACCTTGTCGCAACACATGTGCTGGACAACCCCAGATCTGAATGTGTCTTAAGTTAGGCTTGCGCCCACTCCACAATTCCATGGGTGTGGTTGGTACCGTTTTGGTTGGAACCCTATTCAAGATATACGCCGCTGTTTCCAAGGCAAATCCCCAGAACATAATAGGTAAGTCCGAGTAACTCATCATTGATCGCACCATTTCCATAAGAGTCCTATTCCTTCTTTCTGACACACCATTCTGCTGGGGAGTATATGGTGATGTCATTTGGGAATCAATCCCATTCTCTGCCAAGTATGCCTTGAATTCTCCAGACAGGTACTCGCCTCCGCGATCCGATCGCAGGCACTTAATGGATTTGTTTTGAAGGTTCTCCACAAAAGCCTTGAACTCTTTGAACTTGTCAAAGGATTCGCTCTTACGGCGCATCAAGTATACAAATCCATACCTTGAGTAATCATCAGTGAAGGTGATGAAATACTCGTACCCTCCCCTTGCCTGAGTAGACATAGGTCCGCATACATCAGAGTGAATCAAATCCAATACTTGTTCAGCCCTCCGTCCTTTACCAGAAAAAGGACGCTTGGTCATTTTACCCTCTAAACAGGATTCGCAGGTCGGAAGGTCCTCTCCTTCAACGCCAGTGATTAAATCATCAGCTTTCAACCTTTGAAGCCTATTCGAGTTTATATGACCTAGCCTTAGATGCCACAAGTATAATTGATTCATTTTAGAAGGTTCCTTTCTCTTATTGGTGTTCGTAGATGTGTTATTACTCTCGGTTAGTTGCATCGTGTTAGACTCAGGATTTAGTACATACAAATCGTCCACCAATGTACCAGAACAGATAATTTCACTGTTTCTTCTTATGATCACAGAGTGGTCAAAAGAAACAGAATACCCATTCATTATAAGTTTAGAAACCGAAATTAAATTCTTTCTAAAATTGGGTACATAAAGACAATTATGTAAAACTAAAACCCTATCACTACTAAAACGTAAGTGAACGTCTCCCACTGCAACAGCCGCCACCCTCGCAGCATTGCCCATGTAGACCACGATCTCTCCCTCTCTAAGTCTCCGGGTTTCCTGGAACCCCTGCAATGAATTGCATACATGATCAGTGGCCCCCGTATCTACACACCAGGTACTGGTAGATAACACCACTGACAATGTTTCGGTGACTAAGGAAAATTTCGTACCTTTGATGAGAGGACAATCAGACCTCCAGTGCCCAGACTGCTTGCATCGAAAGCACTTGCCTCGCGGCTTGCTCTTCCAAATCATTGATTCAAAACCACTGGGCTTCTTTGCTTGCACTTCCAACTTGGCCACTAGAGCTTGTGATTCTCTGACCATACTTATCAGTTCAGTTCTTTTGAAATCGTTTTTAAGCGATTCCTCAAGAGGACTAAACTTGATGAGTATGTCAATCACCTCTAGTCCGGCTTCCTTACTATGTCCTAACATCTTCTTGAGGTCATTTTCAATGTCCTCATCAGTTGGGACAATAGTGGATTCGGAAGGCTCAACAGTCTGGACATTGTCCAGATTTCTTTTCCAATCAGTACTATATGGAACCAGTGAGTTTTCATCTTTAAGTATATCACAAAGTGGGGTCACAGTCATTCCTAACCTATAAGCACATAAAACAAACAAACAATTTAATATCCGATATTATCTCCCTTAAATAATATCATTAAATCACTAATCACATCTAAAATCCCATCAGGTAAGGCAAGCCACGGTGTGTGGACGTTTACCCACCCAAACGATTTAGCAATTAGATTTCCTTCGGTCATACATCGCTTATAGCGGAACCTCGGTGTGAGGAATACTATAAGGCGTATCTAAGTGTAAACCATTACTCAGTACCAAAGTAAATCGTTTGGAATTGCTACATCACCGCAAGCCACGTTGTGTGGACGTTTACGATAACTTCACAACTCTTCACAATTTTCTTACAACTGTCTACATCAATTAATCCAAAATCCGTCAGCATAGCAAGCCACGTTGTGTGGACGTTTACTACACTAAGAGATCTTTATAATTGACTCCCAATTACTTGATCCATTTAATCTTGTAAATCAAGACGCGGAGAATCATAAGTGAAACTCAAGGTTTCTAACCAGTGATTCACCATGCGAACAGCCCTATCTCTCATAAATGAGGGAGCCGAGCAGACAATCGATCCATCTATCAAAGAATGGTACGACTGCCTCTAATTTGTGTCCTCGACATGACCAAGTGGCTCTGGCTCCATTCCACTCCCCGGGGTGAGAATGAGTCGACTTGAAATCAGCTTTGGAAAGACAAATTAGGCATTGTTTGATAAACTTAATCAATGTTTCTCGTAAGAGGAATTACAAGAACTCTCCTCCAATAACTTATCTATATAAACTTCAAAAGTTTATAAAAGTCACCAAGAGAGCAGCAATGGAGACCATGGGTATGTTTCCATACCCTCTCCCACTTAGCTTTTTACAATAAAGGGATACGCTATACTAGTGCATAAAAGTAAACACATATAGCATGCATACATGTAATAAAGCACATAGTATTATCACATAGTCAAAATAATTACTAGAATATTATTTTCCGACTATTATGGCTTTACTCCATCTCCGTACGCATCTTCTAGTCTTTAGTCTTCGTTTCTTGAATGCTCCATGTGACGAGAATATTAATTTCCAATATTTAAATCTATTTATTTTTAATAAATCCAAAAGATACTTAATTGAAAAATTAAGTCAATCGAATAAATCAAAAATAAAATTAAATATTATTAATATTTTTATTTATTTTATTTTCCCTTTCTACTTCATTAAATCTCTAGAATAATCTATCCAAGACCCACTTGGAATATTCTAGATGATTTCCATAATGAAATAAGGAAATAAAATAATTTTAGGACTCTTCTACTTTCCAAGATTAATTAATTTCCATTTCTATGAAGATTCCCATAAAATAGGAATAATCAATTAGGAAATAAATCAATCCTAAATTAACTTTTATTCCTTTCCAATTCTATTAAATCTCTAGGATCCTATTCCAAGTAGAACTCGGAATACTCTAGAAGACTTCCATAATAGAATAAGGAAATAAAATTAATTCCAATTAATTCTTTTCCTAATCCATGAGAATTCCCAAAAAAATAGGAATACTCAAATAGGAAAAACCCGAATCAATTAGGAAAGTGAATTTACCGGGAGAGCACGAAGATCACGAGGACCCCCGCGCCCCCACCGGACCGCCGATCGCCGGCCGAGAACCACCGCCGCCACCACCCAGCCGGCGCGCAACCACCGCCGGTGACATCGCCGCCGGGAGGCGCGAATTCGGCGCCCTCCCATGCGATCGATCGATCCCACATGGATCGACCATGGTGGTCGATCCGAGCCCTAGCCCTCACGTCGTCTCCTTCGTCACGCGTCTTCTCCGGCGGTCGTTTCGGCATCGATCCAACGCAAAATAAATTACAAAATAAATTTTACACTATCCGGTATCGATTCTATACATGAAATCGACCCTATACATTTTCCGGAAAAATAGAACGTAATAATAAATCCTAAATTCGGTCAACCCCCGAATTTTTACTATTACAAGCATTCACCACCAAAAACGAATCTCGACATGTCCGAGAGTTTAATCAATCCAACATACATGACAAAATAAATTAAACGAATAATAAATTAAGCCATAATAGTCGGAACCCTGCAAGGTAGAACAATTTTATCGAAAATACCGCGAACGTAAACCACGCTCTGATACCAATTGTTGGAATTCGATATCCCGGGCTATTAAAATTTGCGGAAAATAATAACCCGATCAAAAACCTCGATTTGCCGGAGAAATCACGAATCTACGCGAGCCGGGACCCGACCAAACGCACGACGCGCGCGAGGCGCGTGCGCGCCCAGCCGAGTCCCCACGAGGGACTCGCGATCGCTCCCAGCGATCGCATGGGCTGCCTCGTAGCAGCCCGCAGCGAGTCAGCGGGACGATGCGGGAACCCCCGCATCCCGCTGCTGGGCGCTGCGAGAAGCCTCGCAGCCCAGCCGCGATCGAGCTCCAAGCTCGATCGCCCCCTCGCACCCGACCCTCGTGGTCGAGCCGTCGATCCGCCGGCGGTCCGGTGGTTCGACCACCACCGCCCGGTTCGACCTCTTTCACGGGTCTCGATCCCCGGATCTTCGTTCTACGGTATTCTCGATAAACCAAAATCGAACAATTATCAAGGGCGTTTAGATATTGTACCTTTCGATTCGTTGTTCGGAGAAACGAATTCAAGACGACCTTTTGAATCTTCCCACGTATTCCTTGCACTAGCTTGAACGTCGGGTGGGCGACGATCCTCCAAGCTCTATGGATCTACTTCTCTCTCTACTTTCTCTCTCTAGAAGAATTATGATCTTCAACTTATGAGAATAGAGAAGACCATGTAGTGCTTTTATAGGCTACGTAGGGGATCTAAAGGAGGTGGAATATTGGGCTTCCAATATTAATGATTAAATTGAGCCCAAGCCCAAATCTATTAATCTCCCATTAATATTAATTAATTTATTTTCCACTATATAAATTAATTGCACTCCCAATATTAAACCATATTATATCCAAATAATATTTCTCCGGTAGTATTATTTATTCCGTGTATTTAAGATATAAATATCCATGAATAAAATTTATTTATTGCCTAATAAATTTATTCATCTCTTTTATCCGAGACTAGTACCACTCAACCTTATTTATTATGCGGAATTAAATCCACTCGCGAGGTTTACATAATAAATCCTTCTGAGCTCATCTCGGGGATATTATCAACCCTTCCGGGATACACTGTCCGGTCAATTATTCACGGCATGCCATATATAAAATATAGCGACCCAACTTGACCGGTAATTAACCCAATAATTAAATCGGTTAATTCCTTTGGCAAATCAAAGTCACTTATATTAAATATACACACCCGCAATAATATCGGGGATTAAGAATATAATACACTGAGTCTCAAATCAATTATCGCCGAGCAATCCTAATTGATGAGTCTCAATCGATCCGCTCAATACACCAAGTGTACAAGTGTGATAAAATAATTAAGATAAATTATTTTCTCTCTCACACAACGACTATACCGATGGGTTGGTCCGTGTCCATCTAGGTCGTGAGCAACTGTTCGATTAAATACGAGTAACCGATAGTATGATCTTCTGTGTGCCCATGCAACACCATACTAACTACAACGTATAAAATCCAGGACTATAATTTGCATATATTTAATTAACAATAATTAAAAGCAAATGAATGTTTGTATTTAATAGGTAAATGAAAGTGTACAAGGAGTTTATAATACTCAAATCTAGACATTAAGTATACTACTCCAACAGAATCCCCGTCCCCGAAGTTCGTACGTTTACCCGGATCGTGTGTTCATGTATATTCTACGATTAATCACACAAAATCATAAAAGAGGGTTTATGATTTATTACCTTCGATTCGTTGTACGGAGAAACGAATTTACGCGTTGATGACCTTGCGATCTTCCCACGTATTCCTTGCACCTTGTCCGAACGTCGTGTGGGCGACGATCTATCGAACACCTTATGGATCTCCTTCACTCTTCAAGACTTTATTGTTGGCGTAACTTAGGTTGTCAAAGTGAAGACCATGTAGTGCTTTTATAGGCTACGTAGGGGATCATAAGGAGAATAAATATTGGGCTTCCAATATTGAAAATTAAATTGGGTCCAACCCAAATCCATTAATTCTTATCAATATTAATTTTATTTATTTTCCACTATATAAATAAAATTGCACTCCCAATATTATTCCATATTATATCAAATAATATTTCTCCGGTAGTATTATATATTCCGTGTATTTAAGATTTAAATATCCATGAATAAATTTATTTATTGCTCAATAAATATTATTCATCTCTTATATCCGAGAATAGTACCGTTCAACTTTAATTATTATGCGGATTAAATCCACCTGCAGGGTTTACATAATAATTCCTTATGAACTCATCTCGGGGATATTATCAACCCTTACGGGATACACTTTCCCGTCAAGTATTCACGGCATGTCGTATATAAAATATAGTGACCCAACTAAACCGGTAATTAACCCAATAATTAAATCGGTTAATTCCTTTGGAAAATCAAAGTCACTAGTATTAAATATACACACCCGCAATAATATCGGGGATTAAGAATAAAATACTCTGAGATTTAAATTGATTATCCAAGGCAATCCTAATCAATAAATCTCAAGCGATCCGCCCAATACACCAAGTGTACAAGTGTGATAAAATAATTAAGATAAATTATTTTCTCTCTCACACAACGACTATACCGATGGATTGGTCCGTGTCCATCTAGGTCGTGAGCAACTGTTCGATTAAATACGAGTAACCGATAGTATGATCTTCTGTGTGCCCATGCAACACCATACTAACTACAACGTATAAAATCCAGGACTATAATTTGCATAATTAGTTAATAATAATTAACTGCAAATAATTGCTTATTAATTAAATAGGTTAAATACCATGACCGGGAGTTTACCGATACTTAAATCTAGACATTAAGTACACAACTCCAACAATATCAAAAAAAAATTGGCCATAATAATCAGGTTCAACCTGCAAGGAAACATGCGCAAAAATACAACGAACCGATAACCCGCTCTGATACCAATTGTTGTTAACCGACTATCCGGGACACACCGTTCGAACCCTCGAACATCCGGATGTGCCCAATCGACTCCAGGAGTTCACCTCTGAACAGCCATGGCCACCCGCCAAGCAGATCGCGCATCCGCCGCAGCCAAAGCCGCGGCTCGCAATCTGCCCGGAGCAAGCGGCCGCCTGCCCACCAGGCGAGCGCTTGCTGCCCAGGCGAGCGCCTGCTGCCTGTCGCGAGCGGGCGCTTGCCCCTCAAGCGGGCGCTTGCCTGCTTCGAACAGCAGCGCGATGCTGCTATTCTGGGCCGTTTCCGATCCGTTTTTCTCCGATCAGCCGCCGATCCGGCGGTTCACAACCGCCCAGAGGCTGGAGAAAAACTATCCTTAACCCCTTAAACCAATCTTTGGTTCGTTGTATGATTAGCGCAAAAACAGAGATCGAATAAATTGCGGAATAAGAATCGATCTCATACCTTCTCGGTCGATTGTTGAGACCTTAGAGCTTCTAACGTATATCTCTGATCCCGTCTCCAACCGCTGTGTGGGAAACGATCCGCTGGAGTTCTCCCGTCTATACTCTCTCTGTCTCAACCACCGTATGATTATTCTCAATGAGAGAATAAAAATATAATTGCGTTAACTTTAATTTTTACACAGAGAAAAATATTATTGCGCTAAGCAATTAATTATTCTCTGATGAAAAATGAAAGTTGCGGCGAAAGTTAGGTTAAGAGAGGGTAAGGGAGGGGGTTTAAATAGAGCTACGTTAGGGACCTAAGGGAAATTAATTAAGTGCTAAATTGAAATATTAATTAACTTGGAATACGTAAACGCAATTCCTTAATTAATTGATTTCAATTTTAATTATTATTCACTCTACTAAAAAATAATAATTGAATTCCCGAAATTAATTTTAATATTATTTCAACAATAATAAATCCGCCGAAATTACGTATACGACTTTCCCCGTGTTTAATATATCGAACGTCCACGAATTTATTTAATTACTAACAATTAAATTAATTTGTTTCTTATTATCCGAGACTAGTACCACTCATCCTTATTATCATGTGGAACAAATCCACCTGCAGGGTTTACATGATAAACTTTATGAGCTCATCTCGGGGACGTCATCAACCCGATAAACGGGACACGGTTTCCTGTCTATAATCTATATCATGCCGTGTGTACTATTCCGATTCCCAATTTACCGAGTATCTCGACTAATCAATTAGTCTCACTCATTGGCATATTAAAGAACCGAGAATTGGACACACGCACCTATAATTATATAGGGATTAGGAATTCGTATATCCGTAATCTCTGAGGTCTAGTTCGATTACTTCGATTAGTATAAATCGAACGCCCTCCCGTGGTCCTGCTCAATACACCAAGTGTACGAGTGTAACATAATAGTCAAGACCAACTATCACCTAGTCACACTACGACGTACCGATGGATTGTCCCTGTCCATCTAAGTCGTGAGCTTCTGTTCGATAGTATACGAGTAACCGACAGTATGATCTTCCGCGTGTCTCCTCACGCCATACTGTCTACAACGTATATATCTAGGACTATTGCATTTAAGTACATGATAGACAAAATGCCGACAGTTTGATTAATAGATAATGAAAAACACAGATAAGGAGTTCGATATTGTTACTAAACTAGACATTTAGAATATAACTCCATCAGGGCGGTGGTGGTCGAAGACCACCGGACCGCCGGCGGCTTGTCGGCTCGATCGGGGATGTGTCGAGAGGGAGAGAGCCTCGGAGGGCCGCCGAGGGCTCGATCAAACCCTAGCTGGACGCCACAGCCCGTGCGGCTCGATCCCCGCTCATGCGGTGCGATCGCCGCTCGCGCGGTGCACCAGCCGCTCGCGCGGCGGCGGTGCTGGCGGTGATCGCTATCCACGGCGACCGTGGATTGTGGGCGATCACCATGGCGTGGCTGGGGTGCCCAGCGAGCTGCCAAGGGCAGCCCTAGGCGGCTGCCAAGGACAGCCGCGAGCCCCACGCGGGAGGCTCGACCGAACAGCCCGTGTTCGCTGCGGTTAGGGTTTGTTTGGTTGGGCTATCCCCGTGGAGGTTCGTGGCGGATTTCCGGCAACCGGGATTTCGATTGGAGTTGTCGATCCGCAATTTGACAACCCCGGATATTCGATCTCCAAAGGATTTCGGTCGTAATTAATTAGATAATTTATTTATTTAAATTTATTAATTCCGGGATATCGATTTCAAACAATTGGTATCAGAGCGTTGGTTTTAGTTCACGGTATTTTTCGATAAATTGTTCTACCTTGCAGGGTTTCCGATTATTATGGCTAGATTTAATTTTGTTAATTAATGTCCATAATATTGCTCTTGATTATTAAACTCTCGTTGATTTCGAGATTCGTTCTTGTGTGGTGAATGCTTGTTCTTAATTTTTCCGGAAATTGTTTGAGGTCGTTTTGTAGAGAATCGATACCGGATAGCGTAGTAATAAATTTGTAATTTATTTTACGTTGGATCGAGGACGAAACGACGACCGGAAAATTGTGACGGAGGAGACGAAGAGAGGGTTAGGGCTCGGTTCGGCTATCCCCATAGCCGAACCATGGATCGAGCGCGTGGGGGGCACTCGACCGCACCCTCGGCCGTGCGATGTCACTGGCGGTGGTGGCGCGCCGGTTGGGTGGTGGCGGTGGTGGGCGTGCTCCTCGGCCGAGCTCGGGGATAGACCGGAAATCCCCATTCCGTGTTAATCCCGGTAAAGATACTATTCCTAATTTAATTCGGTTTTCCTAATTTAATTATTCCTATTTTGGGGAATTTTTAATGGACTAGGAAAAGAATTATTTTTCCTAAATTAGTTCGGTTTTCCTATTTTGAGTATTCCTATTTTATGGGAATCCTCATGGAATAGGAAAAGAATTAATTTGAAATTAATTTATTTTTTCTATTTAATTATTCCTTTATGGAATTTTTAATGGATTAGGAAAATAATTAATTTGGAAAGTTTTAGGAGTCCTAAATTAATTTTTCCTTATTTAATTATTCCTTTATGAAATTTTTATTGGATTAGGAAAGGAATTAATTTGGAAGGACTAGGAGTCCTAAATTATTTTATTTCCTTATTTCATTATGGAAATCTTCTAAAATATTCCAAGTGGGTCTTGGATAGGATTCTAGAGATTTAATGGAATTAGAAAGGAAAATAAAAATAAATAAAAATATTAATAATATTTAATTTTATGTTTTATTTATTCGATTGACTTAATTTTCGAATTAAGTAACTTTTGGATTTATTAAAAATAAATAGATTTAAATATTGGAATTAATATTCCCGTCACATGGAGCATTCAAGAACGAAGACTGAAGACTAGAAGACGCATACGGGGATGCGATAAAGCCATAATAGTCGGAAAATAATATTCTAGTATTATTTTGATTATGTGATAATATTCTATGTGCTTTATTTCATGTATGCATGCTTATGTGTATTTAATTATGCATTAGATAGCGTATCCCTTTATTGTAAAAAGCTAAGTGGGAGAGGGTATGGAAACATATCCATGGTCTCCATTGCTGTTCTCTTGGTGACTTTTATGAACTTTCGAAGTTCATATAGATAAGCCATTGGAGGAGAATTCTTGTAATTCCTCTTACGAGAAACATTGATTAAGTTTATCAAACAATGCCTAATTTGTCTTTCTGAAACTGATTTCAAGTCGACTCATTCACACCCCGGGGAGTGGAATGGAGCCAAAGCCACTTGGTCATGTCGAGGACACAAATTAGAGACCTTCGTACCATCCTTTTGAAGGTGGATCGATTGTCTGCTCGTCTCCCTCATTTTATGAGAGATAGGGTCGTTCGCATGGTGAATCACTGGTAAGAAACTTCGAGTTTCACTTATGATTCTCCGCGTCTTGATTTACAAGATTGAATGGATCAAGTAATTGGGAGTCAATTATAAAAGTCTCTTGGTGTAGTAAACGTCCACACCACGTGGCTTGCTATACTAACGGATTTTGGATTAATTGATGTAGACAGTTATAAGGAATTGTGAAGAGTTGTGAAGTTGTCGTAAACGTCCACACCACGTGGCTTGCGGTGATGTAGCAATTCCAAACGATTTACTTTAGTGCTGAGTAATGGTTTACACTTAGATACGCATTATAGTATTCTTCCCCACGAAGTTACGCTATAAGTGATGTATGACCGAAGCAAATCTAATTGCTAAATCATTTGAATTGGTAAAGGTCCACACCACGTGGCTTGCCATATCTAATGAGATTTTAGATGTGATTAGTGGTTTAATGATATTATTTGAGGGAGATAATATTGGAGATTAAATCGATTGTTTTTTGTTATATGTGCTCAGAGATTAGGAAATGGCTTTGAACCCACTTTAAGTGATACGTAAGGATTTTAACTCATTGGTCCCTAAATGTAATGATTGGAATAGAGATCTAGACATTACCCAAACTGTTAAAGAGTACTAGTTAGTACTCAGTAAGCTTTGTCCTCCCGAGCCTATTGACATAGGCGGCTAGACAAGAAGCGATGAGGATACTCATAAAGGCCAGTCGCTTCGAGGAAACGCTTAAAAACATTTTTGAGATGATTGACCTTTTAGACGAGTTGAGACGGAAATCGCAAGCTCTTGTAGCTAATGCCAAAGGTTTCAAACCTAAGGGCAAAATCATGGGAAAGGAAAAGCAAGCAAAGAAACCCAGTGGTCCTAGTTTTCTTGGACCACGAGATGGGACGAGAAAGCCAAGAGGCAAGTATTCTCGATGCAAACAGTCTGGGTACTGGAAGTCTTATTATCCTCTCAAAGAAAGTACGAAATTTTCTTTAGTCGTAAAACATAGTCAGTGGTATTATCTACCGGAACCTGGTGTGTAGATATGGAACCACTGACGGTATGTGCATTTTTAAATGCAAGAGGTTCCAGGAAACCTAACGACTTGGAAAAGAAAAGATCGTAGTCTACATGGGCAATGCTGTGGAGGAGGCAGCAGTTGCAGTGGAGGACATTTTATAGGATTTCATTTTGAGTTATTGCTTTTATGTACTTTTCAGATTAGAAAGAACTTTGTTCTGGATTTCTGATAAATGGATATTTTATTTCTTTTAATCATTTGATGGTTATAAGAAGAAATAATGATATTATCTATTTTGGTACATTGGCTAGCAATATATAAATGATGAATCCTAAGTCCACCACGATGCAACGAACCGTAGTATGAAACTCGTTTTACTAATAAGATATTTCTTTATCAATTATACTTGTGGATTCTTATGCTGAGTCATGTTTATTCAAATAAGAAGTTCAAAGGTCGAAAATTGATATTTGATCAATTAAGTTGAAGGAGTGGACCTTCCGACCTAAGAATCTAATTTGGAAGATAATATCACTAAGCAATCCTTTATGGATATAAGATGTAAGATCCGGACAAGTATAAGAATTGATTGACTCTGATGTATGCAGACTTATGCCTACTCAGACAATAAGGTACGAGTACTTCATTTGATGATTACTCGAGAAATGGATTAGGATACCTGATGTGCCACAAAAGCAAGTGTTTTGACAAGTCAATGGACACTAAGCAATTGTGGAGAACCATCAAGGTATATCCATTTGTAGCCTGCGATTTGATCGCGGAGGCAAG
This sequence comes from Euphrasia confusa, assembly GCA_954870475.1. Lineage (NCBI taxonomy): Eukaryota > Viridiplantae > Streptophyta > Magnoliopsida > Lamiales > Orobanchaceae > Euphrasia > Euphrasia confusa. Next base: position 26,686,985 of record OX940964.1, read on the forward strand.
TACCTGTCTGAGGAATGCATGGCATACTAATCAGAGATTGGGATTTGATCCCAAATGACTACACCATACACTGTTGTGTAGAAATGGTGTGTCGTAAACAAGAAATGGAACTCTTATAGAAATAGTAAAAGCCTGAGTTATACGGAACTACCTATGTTCTATGGATATATCTGGAAACAACGGCGCATTCAAATGCGGTTGTAGAATATCCTGGAAGAACAAAAGATGTGTGTTCAATAGTACTATGAACCAGAAGGACGTTATAAGTTCTAACGCCCGGTTCTTAGAGAAAGACTATATGATGAACCACAAGCCCAAAGTGACATGATACTTTGAAATGATAGAGAAAGATTAAGACTTAGAACCATCCGAACCGAGTAGCGGTACACCACTAACTGCACCTATTGTTATCACTGTTTATACACCGGAATGCCATTGTAGTAAGAGGTTGTGAATCTACCAGAGATATTCATAAGACTAGGAGAGTTTTCGGACTCTGGACTGTTGGGATTCGATGTCCCGGGCTATCAAAAATTGCGGAACCGATAACCCGATCAAAAACCCTCGATTACCGAAGACTGAATCCCGACTCATCCGCAGGAGTCCGACCTTTGGAGACTACGCGCCCGAAGACACGCAGCCCGCCCCCAGCCGATTTTATCCCGCGAGTCGGATCCACGAACGCGAACCACCTCACGAGCCGGGGCCCGACCGAACGCCCAGCGAAGCCCGAAGGCTGCGTGCGCCCAGCCGAGCCCCCACGAGGGGCTCGCGATCGTCCTCGACGATCGCTGGGATCGCTCGTAGCGATCCCCGGGGCTGCTCGTAGCAGCCCGCAGCGAGTCGCGGACTCGCTGCTCCAGCGCACGGGATCACCCCGTGCGAGCCGCTACGGGCGAACCCGTAGCACGCACGGGGTCGCTGCGAGTCGCCTCGCAGCTGACCCGCGATCGATCCGAGGATCGATCGCATCCCTCGGCTTCGGCCGAGGGCTTCCCGTATCCGCGCCGGCGGCGATGAGGGCGGGGGGATCCGCCGTGGCACCAGCCCACGGCATCCCCGGCGATCGACCGAAGTCGATCGCATGCCCCGACGTCCAGCCGGGGCTCGTCCCTTATCCCGCGATGCGGCGGTCCGAACCCTAGGGTTCGGCCGCACCTTCGATCCTCGCCGGGGATCTCGAATCCCCGTCCCCGAGGTTCGTCGTTTTCCCGGATCGCGCGTTCATGTATATATCACAATTATTCAACGCACAAATAATCAAAGAAGGGTTCTCGATTATTACCTTGATTCGTTGTACGGAGAAACGAATCGTTGATGACCTCGTGATCTTCCCGCGTATTCCTTGCACTTCCGTTCGAACGTCGGGTGGGCGACGAGCTATCGAACTCTATGGATCTTCCTCACTCTCCAAGACTTTTAGTTGGCGTAACTTAGGTTGTGAAAAGTGAAGACCATGTAGTGCTTATATAGGCTACGTAGGGGATCATAAGAAGAATAAATATTGGGCTTCTTAATATTGAAAATTAAATTGGGTCCAACCCAAATCCATTAATTCTTATCAATATTAAATTTTATTTATTTTCCACTATATAAATAAAATTGCACTCCCAATATTATTCCATATTATATCAAATAATATTTCTCCATCTTAGTATTATTTATTCCGTGTATTTAAGATTTAAATATCCATGAATAAATTTATTTATTGCTCAATAAATAATATTCATCTCTTATATCCGAGACTAGTACCGTTCAACCTTTATTATTGTGCGGAACGAATCCACTCATGAGGTTTACACAATAATTCCTTATGTACTCATCTCGGGGATATTATCAACCCTTCCGGGATACACTTTCCCGTCAAGTATTCACGGCATGTCATATATAAAATATAGCGACCCAATTTTACCGGTAATTAACCCAATAATTAAATCGGTTAATTCCTTTGGAAAATCAAAGTCTCTAATATTAAATATACACACCCGCAATAATATCAGGGATTAAGAATAAAATACTCCGATATTTAAATTGATTATCTAAGGCAATCCTAATCAATAAATCTCAAGCTGATCCGCCCAATACACCAAGTGTACAAGTGTGATAAAATAATTAAGACAAATTATTTTCTCTCTCACACAACGACTATACCGATGGATTGGTCCGTGTCCATCTAGGTCGTGAGCAACTGTTTGATTAAATACGAGTAACCGATAGTATGATCTTCTGTGTGGGCCCGACACACCATACTAACTACAACGTATAAAATCCAGGACTATATTTTGCATAATTAATTAATAATAATTAATTGCAAATAATTGTTTATTAATTAAATAGATTAAATGCCATGACCGGGAGTTTACCGGTACTTAAATCTAGACATTAAGTACACAACTCCAACAATCTCCCACTTGTACTAAGGTCTAGTCATTTCCTCCAAACTCCCGACTCCCATACTCATCACGTGCTTAAGTTATACTTCCCAGAAGTATTATGTGAATGAGCAATCTAGGTTGCCGATCTGAAGTTATCTTGGTGACTACAGCGTCGTCCCTCTGACGATGACTCGTATCAGGTGGTACTGGCTCTATGTGTTATCATCACTTTTCGAACTTATGACTTCTTCCAGTTCTCCATGCACCGCTATGTACATAGCCTTTGGTGAACCAAGAATCATATCCAAGTTCAGAGGTTATTCCGGAACCTAACCAAAACTTCCGCTGCCTCTGAGGCTGCTATTCGGTTTATGATAGAGTCCGAGAAGCTTAACGCTTATCACTCTTTCATCCTTAGGTTCCACCTCTTCCAAAAGTGAACACATAGCCTGATATCGACTTACACTGGTCTTTCTCTTATTTTGGATCTGAGAAACTGTAATCTAAGAAGATTTCGTATTGCCAGTAATCCAGTACTTCCAAGTACTTTACAGCATTCGAATATTTCTTATCCAGATTACTTTGATATCCTCCCACTACGCTAACCGCATAGTTTATATCAGGTTCTTGTTTTTCAACATTGCATCTACAAAGCTTTCTACACTCGAAGTGTAGGAAACCGCTTTGTCTATATCTATCTCCTTTATGTGTTCAAGACACATACCTTAGATAGATGTATTCTGATCTCGAAAGGCAATAACCTTTCTCAGAATTGTGCATGTTTAAAACAAACCATAATCGTATAAGATATCCAAAGAGAAGTACAAATGTTCTTATCCAGAGATCGAAGATTTCTAAGAACATGATCCAACTTCATCTTAATCCTATACTTCGATTTATTTAGACAACCTCTATTTTATGTTTGACAACACTTTTACATTGTTGCCAATGATGAAGTGTTATCTACATAAAATTCCGAGAAACACCACCATTGTTTCCATTACGTCTCTAACACACCTTTCCTTGCCTTTTGATGAATCCATAGAATGGACTATCTCATCAATTCGCAAGTTCCTATGCAGAACTAGGGATCGATTTCATGTATACTAGATCCAGAGTTTAAAAACTCCTCCAGTCTTATGAACATCTCCGGTTGGTTAACAACCTCCCACTGCAATGGCGATCCGGTGTATAACAGTAATAACATTAGGTGCAGTTAGTGGCGTACTGCTACTCGGTCAGGCTGGTTCTCAGTCTTTCCTTTCCTCATTTTAAAGTACTTTGTCAGTTAGGGCATTGTAGTTCATCTAATAGTATTCCTCTAAGAACCGGGTGAGGACACCCATCTGGTTCGCAGTACTATTGAACTTACAATTACTTGTTCTTCTAGGATATTCTACAACCACATTGAATGTGACGTTGTATCCAGAGATATCCATAGAACATAGGTAGTTCCGAACGAACTTGTTCTTTTACTATTAGAATCTCATCTCTTATTTCTGACACACCATGTCTACACTTCAGTGTATGGTGTAGTCGCTTGAGAATTAATCTCAATCTTTGATTTATGCTATGTGTTATTTAGATAGGTAATGGCCTCCGCGAACAAGTCGCAGGCTTTCAATGGATATACTTTGAAGGTTCCCCATAGTGGCTTTGTGTTGAAAACACTCCGCTTTTATGGCACAACAAGTAGTCTAATCCATCTTCGAGTATTCTTGGAAGAACGACTCGTACCTTCTCTAATTTCACATACCGCATTAATCACAAATCATTTTCTATACTCGTCCGAATTCCATCCTTTATCAGAAAGGTTAACTTAGTCGTATCATCTATCAAGATCGATTCTCAGGTCGGGAGGTCCATTCCTCCAACAATAATTGATCAAGTCAATTTCGACCTTTTGAATCCCTTTTGAATAGATACTACCAAGTTCGAGAATTCTCAAGTATAATGATTAATAAGAGAAATACATCTAATAAGTAAAACAAGTTATACATAACGGTTTGTTGCATCGTGGTAGACTAAGGATTCATCATTCACATATTGCTATCTAATGTACCATAATAGATATCACCATTATTTCTTATCCAAACCATCCAATGATTAAAGAAATAAAATATCCATTAATAAAGAAAACCAGAACGAAGTTCCTTTTTCAAAATGAAGGGGTACATAAGCAATAACTGAAATGAAAACTTAAAAACAGATAAATGTCTTCCACTGCAACCGCTGCTACCCCAACAGCTTCGCCCATGTAGACTCGAACTCTTCTTGTCTAAGTCGCCGGGTTTTCTGGAACCCCTGCATTTAAAGAAATGCACATACCGTCAGTGGTTCCATATCTACACACCAGAACTCTGGTAGATAATACCGCTGACTATGTTTTTACGACTAAAGAAAAATTCGTACCTCTGAGAGGACATTCAGACTTCCAGTGTCCAGACTTCTTGCATCGGAAGCATAAGCCCTTTGGCTTACTAGCCCCCACTCGTGGTCCATTCCTCTTGGCACCACTGGGTTTCATGGCTTGCTTCCTTTTCTTGCCCCTACCTCCAATAGCTTTCAAGCTTTTGGGCCTGGTAGTTACAAGCGCTTGAGACTTGCCCTTCTTGTAGATCCCCTCTGCCGCCTTCAGTTCAGTCAGGAGTTGCGCAAGAGTATAAGATAGTTTACCCATATTATAGCTCATACGAAACTGCTCAAACTTAGGGGTCAGAGACTGGAGTATGATGTCGACTTGCGTCTCATCATCAATGGATGCTCCTAGGACCTCAAGTTCATTCAACAAACTCATCATCTTAAGAACGTGCTCCCCAACGGGCGTTCCTTCAGATTGAGTAGTCGACATAAGGACTCTCATGGCTTCTTGCCTTGCCGCACGATCCTGCTCCCCAAACATCTCCTTGAGGTTAGTCATCATATCCCGGGCAGTGTCCATCGGCTCATGTTGGGTTTGGAGTACATTTGACATGGAAGCCAAAATATAGCACCTAGCCATTTCATCAGCCTTTTTCCACTTCCGATATGTTGCCTTTTCCTCATCAGTCGAGGCAGCCGTGGGCTCAGCAGGGCATTTATCAGAGAGTACAAACTTGTACTCTTCAGCAGTCAGGACAATGTCCAAATTTCTCTTCCAATCAATGTAATTGGGGCCAGTGAGTTTATGTTCCTTGAGTATCACAGAAAGTGGATTCATAGCTATTCTCTAAACCTATAAGCACATGTAAACAAACAATCAATTTAATGTCCGATATTATCTCCCTCAAATAATATCATTAAATTACTAATTGCGTCTAAAATCCCATCAGGTAAGGCAAGCCACGTTCGTGTGGACGTTTACCCACCCAAATGATTTAGCAATTAGATTTGCTTCGGTCGTACATCATTATAGCGTTACTTCGTTGGGAAGAATACTATAAAGCGTACCTAAGTGTAAACCACCACTCAGTACTAAGGCAAATCGTTTAGAATTGTTATGTCACCGCAAGCCACGTTCGTGTGGACGTTTACGATAACTCGCAATCCCTCACAATTTCCTATAACTGTCTACATCAATTATTCTAACATCCCTTTCAGTATAGCAAGCCACGTTCGTGTGGACGTTTACTACACCAAATAGATTTATATAATTGAAATCCAATTACTTGATTCATTTGATTTCGTAAATCAAGACTCGGAGAATCATAAGTGAAACTCGAAGTTTCTAACCAGTGATTCACCATGCGAGCGACCCTATCTCTCATAAATGAGGGAGCCGAGCAGACAATCGATCCATCTATCAAAGAATGGTACGAAGGTCTCTAATTTGTGTCCTCTACATGACCAAGTGGCTCTGGCTCCATTCCACTCCCCGGGGTGAGAATGAGTCGACTTGAAGTCAGTTTTGGAAAGACAAATTAGGCATTGTTTGATAAACTTAATCAATGTTTCTTGTAAAAGGAATTACAAGAATTCTCCTCCAATGACTTGTCTATATGAACTTCAAAAGTCCATAAAAGTCACCAAGAGAACAGTGATGGAGACCATGGGAATGTTTCCATCCCCTCTCCCACTTAGCTTTTTACGATAAAGGGATACGCTATCTAGTGCATAAAATAAACACATATAGCATGCATGAAAGCAATAAAGCACATAGATCACATAGTCAAAATAATGCTAGAGAATTATTTTCCCGACTATCATGGCTTTATCTTCATATGCATCCTCTAGTCTTCAGTCTTCGTTTCTTGAATGCTCCATGTGACAAGAATATTAATTTCCAATATTTAAATCTATTTATTTTCAATTAATCCAAAAGTTACTTAATTCGAAAATTAAGTCAATTGAATATATCAAAAATAAAATTAAATATTATTAATATTTTTATTTATTTATTTTCCTATCTAGTTCTTATTAAATATTTAGAATAATCTATCCAAATAAAATTTGGAATATTCTAGAAGACATCTATAATAGAACAAGGAAATAAAATAAATTAGGACTCACTACTTTCCAAATTTATTTTTATTCCTAATCCATGAATAATCCCATGAGTAGGAATAATCAAATAGGAAAAATAAATTTAGTACTAAATTAATTAAATTTCTAATCTATGAATATTTCCATGAAGGAAATAAATCAATAGAAAATAAAATTAATTTAAATTAATTGTTTTCCTTATCCATGAGAGTTTCCTAAAAGGAAAGTACTCAAATAGGAAACCTGAATTAATTAGGAAAGTAGATCTTGGTAGGAATAGCATGGGATTGGGAGATCCCACGCCATCCCCACCATGAAGGATCGGCCGGCCACTCGGGGAGGAGCGCCGCCGCCGCCTAGCCACGCCGGCTAGGCCATGGGTCGATCACCATCATGTGATCGATCCCAAGCCCTTCCCTCTTCGTCACATCTTCGTCTTCCGGCGATCGTCTCATCATCGAACCAACGTAATAAAAATTACAAAATTTAAATTACAATTCCGGTATCGATTCTATACATGAAATCGACCCTATACATTTTCCGGAAAATAAAGTGCGTAATAATAAATCCTAAATTCGGTCAACCCCCGAATTTTTACTATTACAAACATTCAACCACACAAAAACGAATCTCGACATGTCCGAGAGTTTAATAATCATGATAATAAAATTAACAATAATTAAATTAACCATGATAGCCGGAAATCCTGCAAGGTAGAACAACAATCGAATACATACATGAACACGAAACCAAACGCTCTGATACCAGTTGTTGGGATTCGATGTCCCGGGCTATCAAAAATTGCGGAACCGATAACCCGATCAAAAACCCTCGATTACCGAAGACTGAATCCCGACTCATCCGCAGGAGTCCGACCTTTGGAGACTACGCGCCCGAAGACACGCAGCCCGCCCCCAGCCGATTTTCTCCCGCGAGTCGGATCCACGAACGCGAACCACCTCACGAGCCGGGGCCCGACCGAACGCCCAGCGAAGCCCGAAGGCTGCGTGCGCCCAGCCGAGCCCCCGCGAGGGGCTCGCGATCGTCCTCGACGATCGCTGGGATCGCTCGTAGCGATCCCCGGGGCTGCTCGTAGCAGCCCGCAGCGAGTCGCGGACTCGCTGCTCCAGCGCACGGGATCACCCTGTGCGAGCCGCTACGGGCGAACCCGTAGCACGCACGGGGTCGCTGCGAGTCGCCTCGCAGCTGACCCGCGATCGATCCGAGGATCGATCGCATCCCTCGGCTTCGGCCGAGGGCTTCCCGTATCCGCGCCGGCGGCGATGAGGGCGGGGGGATCCGCCGTGGCACCAGCCCACGGCATCCCCGGCGATCGACCGAAGTCGATCGCATGCCCCGGCGTCCAGCCGGGGCTCGTCCCTTATCCCGCGATGCGGCGGTCCGAACCCTAGGGTTCGGCCGCACCTTCGATCCTCGCCGGGGATCTCGAATCCCCGTCCCCGAGGTTCGTCGTTTTCCCGGATCGCGCGTTCATGTATATATCACAATTATTCAACGCACAAATAATCAAAGAAGGGTTCTCGATTATTACCTTGATTCGTTGTACGGAGAAACGAATCGTTGATGACCTCGTGATCTTCCCGCGTATTCCTTGCACTTCCGTTCGAACGTCGGGTGAGCGACGAGCTATCGAACTCTATGGATCTTCCTCACTCTCCAAGACTTTTAGTTGGCGTAACTTAGGTTGTGAAAAGTGAAGACCATGTAGTGCTTATATAGGCTACGTAGGGGATCATAAGGAGAATAAATATTGGGCTTCTTAATATTGAAAATTAAATTGGGTCCAACCCAAATCCATTAATTCTTATCAATATTAAATTTTATTTATTTTCCACTATATAAATAAAATTGCACTCCCAATATTATTCCATATTATATCAAATAATATTTCTCCATCTTAGTATTATTTATTCCGTGTATTTAAGATTTAAATATCCATGAATAAATTTATTTATTGCTCAATAAATAATATTCATCTCTTATATCCGAGACTAGTACCGTTCAACCTTTATTATTGTGCGGAACGAATCCACTCATGAGGTTTACACAATAATTCCTTATGAACTCATCTCGGGGATATTATCAACCCTTCCGAGATACACTTTCCCGTCAAGTATTCACGGCATGTCATATATAAAATATAGCGACCCAATTTTACCGGTAATTAACCCAATAATTAAATCGGTTAATTCCTTTGGAAAATCAAAGTCTCTAATATTAAATATACACACCCGCAATAATATCAGGGATTAAGAATAAAATACTCCGAGATTTAAATTGATTATCTAAGGCAATCCTAATCAATAAATCTCAAGCTGATCCGCCCAATACACCAAGTGTACAAGTGTGATAAAATAATTAAGACAAATTATTTTCTCTCTCACACAACGACTATACCGATGGATTGGTCCGTGTCCATCTAGGTCGTGAGCAACTGTTTGATTAAATACGAGTAACCGATAGTATGATCTTCTGTGTGGGCCCGACACACCATACTAACTACAACGTTAAAATCCAGGACTATATTTTGCATAATTAATTAATAATAATTAATTGCAAATAATTGTTTATTAATTAAATAGATTAAATGCCATGACCGGGAGTTTACCGGTACTTAAATCTAGACATTAAGTACACAACTCCAACATGGACCTAGTATACATGAAATCGATCCCTGGATCTACATAGAGGCAGTACTAGATCTAAATGTGCCTTCTTGGAAAGCAATAAGGATTATTGCTAAGAGGCAAGGTCATTTAGAGTACAAGCTTAGTTGATCCATTTATGGATTGAAACAAAGCATTGAGTTCGTGGTACTTGCGAATTGATGAGATAGTCCATTTTATGGATTCATCAAAAGCATAGACGAATCGTGTGTATTGGAAACGTGATGGAAAATAAGGTGGTGTTTCTCGGGTTTTATGTAGAGAACATTCTTATCATTGGTAACAATGTAAAGATGTTGTCAAGACATAAAATGATGGTTGTCTAGATAAATCAATATGAAAGATATAGGAAGAAGTTGGACATGTTCTTGAGATCTTGGATCTCTGGGAAAGAACATTGTACGTCTCCTGGACATCTTACATATATATGATTATGGTTCATTTTAAAATGCAAGATTCCGAGAAAGGTTCGTTACCTTTCAGAGACGGAATGCATCTATCTAAGGATATGTGTTTTGGAACACAAAAGGAGATAGAAGCAATGAAAGCGGTTTCCTACACTTCAAGTGTGGAAAGCTTGATAAATGCGATGTTGAAAACGAGAACCTGATATCGGCTATGCGGTTAGCATAATGGGAGGATATCAAGGTAATCCTGGAAAGGAATACTCAACTGCTGTAGTGAACATTTTAAGTACTTTCGAAGTACTAGAAACTATGCTCTGGATTACGGAGCAGACGAGCATTTCCTTTGGATTACATTCTCTTAGATTTCTAATCGAATGAGGACCAGTGTAAGTCGATATCAGGCTATGTGTTTCACTATTGAAGGAGAAGGAGTTTTTAACATGGAAGAGTGATAAGCACGATGCTTTTCGGACTTTGCCATGGGTAACCAAATAGCGGCCTCAGAGGCAGCGGAAGTTTTGGTATAACTCCGGGATAATCTCTGGGACTTAGATGTGATTCTTAATTTTCCAAAGGCTATGTAAATAGCGGTGAGATGGTAAATGGTAAAGAAATCACAAGTCCATAAGTGTAAGATAACACATAGTGCAAGTACCACCTGATACGAGTCATCGTCGAGGGAGACGACGCTGTAGTCACCAAGATAACTTCAGAGCGGCAACCTAGAGTGCTCATTCACATAGTACTTCTTGGAAGTACAACTTAAGCACGTGATGAGTATGGGAGTCGGGAGTTTGGAGGAAATGACTAGACCTTAGTATAAGTGGGAGATTGTTGGAGTTGTGTACTTAATGTCTAGATTTAAGTAACGGAAACTCACGATTCATTGCCACTAATCTATTTAATTAAATAAACAATTATTTTCATTTAATTATTTTTAATTAAATATATGCAAATCATAGTCCTAGATTTTATACGTTGTAGTTAGTATGATGTGTATGGACACACAATAGATCATACTATCGGTTACTCGTATTTAATCGAACAGAAGCTCACAACCTAGATGGACACGGACCAATCCATCTTTATAGTCGTTGTGTGAGAGAGAAAATAATTTATCTTAATTATTTTATCACACTTGTACACTTGGTGTATTGGGTGGATCGTTTGAGATTTATCGATTATGATTGCCGGCGATAATCGATTTAAGTCTCAGTGTATTTTATTCTTAATCCCCGATACTATTGCGGGTGTGTATATTTAATATAAGTGACTTTGATTTACCAAAGGAATTAACCGATTTAATTATTGGGTTAATTACCGGTTAAGTTGGGTCACTATATTTTATATATGACATGCCGTGAATACTTGACGGGAAAGTGTATCCCGTAAGGGTTGATTATATCCCCGAGATGAGTTCATAAGGAATTATTATGTAAACCCTGCAGGTGGACTTGTTCCGCATAATAATTAAGGTTGAATAGTACTAGTCTCGGATATAAGAGATGAATAAATTAATTAGCAATAAATTAATTTTATTCATGGATATTTATATCTTAAATACAAGGAATAAATAATACTACCGGAGAAATATTATTTGATATAATATGGTTTAATATTGGGAGTGCAATTAATTTTATATAGTGGAAAATAGAATTAATTAATAATAGTAAGGATTAATAAATTTGGGCTTGGGCTCAATTTAATCACTATTATTGGAAGCCCAATATTCCACCTCCTTAAGATCCCCTACGTAGCCTATAAAAGCACTACATGGTCTTCTCTATTCTCATAACTTGAAGATCACAATTCTAGAGAGAGAAAGTAGAGAGGGAGATCCATGGAGTTCGGAAGATCGTCGCCCACACGACGTTCGAGCTAGTGCAAGGAATACGTGGGAAGATCTCAAGGTCTTCAAATTGAGTTCTTCGTTTTTCCGAACAACGAGAACGAGGTAAATCGTAAAACCTTCTTTATGATTTTATCGTTTATTTATCGTAAAATTATCATGAACCAAGATCCGAAACACGCGACCCATGACGAGGACGAACCGGGCGGTGGTGGTCGAAGACCACCGGACCGCCGGCGGCTCGTCGGCTCGATCGGGGATGGGTCGAGAGGGCGAGAGCCTCGGCGGGGCGCCGAGGGCTCGATCAAACCCTAGCTGGACGCCACAGCCCGCGCGGCTCGATCCCCGCTCATGCGGTGCGATCGCCGCTCGCGCGGTGCACCAGCCGCTCGCGCGGCGGCGGTGCTGGCGGTGATCGCTAGCCACGGCGACCGTGGCTGGTGGGCGATCACCATGGCGTGGCTGGGGTGCCCAGCAAGCTGCCAAGGGCAGCCCTAGGCGGCTGCCAAGGACAGCCGCGAGCCCCACGCGGGAGGCTCGACCGAACAGCCCGTGTTCGCCGCGGTTAGGGTTTGTTTGGTTGGGCTATCCCCGTGGAGGTTCGTGGCGGATTTCCGGCAACCGGGATTTCGATTGGAGTTGTCGTTCCGTAATTTGACAACCCCGGATATTCGATCTCCAAAGGATTTCGGTCGGAATTAATTAGATAATTTAATTATTTAAATTTATTAATTCCGGGATATCGATTTCCAACAAGGACCGGGGGTCGATCATCCCCATGATCGACCCCATGCGATCGATGGGGAGAGAGGGGGCGACGCGCCCTCGACTGTGGGCTGCCGCCGGCTGGTGGTGGTGTTGGAGTAGTATACTTAAAGTCTAGATTTTAGTATTCTGAACTCCTTGTACACTTTCATTTACCTATTAATAATGAACATTCATTTGCTTTTAATTATTGTTAATTAAATATATGCAAATCATAGTCCTGGATTTTATACGTTGTAGTTAGTATGGTGTGTCGGGCCCACACAGAAGATCATACTATCGGTTACTCGTATTTAATCGTACAGATGCTCACGACCTGGATGGACACGGACCAATCCATCGGTATAGTCGCTGTGTGAGAGAGAAAATAATTTGTCTTAATTATTTTATCACACTTGTACACTTGGTGTATTGAGCGGATCGAATGAGACTTATCAATTAGGTTTGCTCGGCGATAATTGATTTAAGACTCAGTGTATTTTATTCTTAATTCCCGATACAATTGCGGGTGTGTATATTTAATATAAGTGACTTTGATTTTCTAAAGGAATTGACCGGTTTAATTATTGGGTCAATTACCGGTTAAGTTGGGTCACTATATTTTATATATGACATGCCGTGAATACTTGACGGGAAAGTGTATCCCGTAAGGGTTGATTATATCCCCGAGATGAGTTCATAAGGAATTATTATGTAAACCCTGCAGGTGGACTTGTTCCGCATAATAATTAAGGTTGAATAGTACTAGTCTCGGATATAAGAGATGAATAAATTAATTAGCAATAAATTAATTTTATTCATGGATATTTATATCTTAAATACAAGGAATAAATAATACTACCGGAGAAATATTATTTGATATAATATGGTTTAATATTGGGAGTGCAATTAATTTTATATAGTGGAAAATAGAATTAATTAATAATAGTAAGGATTAATAGATTTGGGCTTGGGCTCAATTTAATCACTATTATTGGAAGCCCAATATTCCACCTCCTTAAGATCCCTTACGTAGCCTATAAAAGCACTACATGGTCTTCTCTATTCTCATAACTTGAAGATCACAATTCTAGAGAGAGAAAGTAGAGAGGGAGATCCATGGAGTTCGGAAGATCGTCGCCCACACGACGTTCGAGCTAGTGCAAGGAATACGTGGGAAGATCTCAAGGTCTTCAAATTGAGTTCTTCGTTTTTCCGAACAACGAGAACGAGGTAAATCGTAAAACCTTCTTTATGATTTTATCGTTTAATTATCGTAAAATTATCATGAACCAAGATCCGAAACACGCGACCCATGACGAGGACGAACCGGGCGGTGGTGGTCGAAGACCACCGGACCGCCGGCGGCTCGTCGGCTCGATCGGGGATGGGTCGAGAGGGCGAGAGCCTCGGCGGGGCGCCGAGGGCTCGATCAAACCCTAGCTGGACGCCACAGCCCGCGCGGCTCGATCCCCGCTCATGCGGTGCGATCGCCGCTCGCGCGGTGCACCAGCCGCTCGCGCGGCGGCGGTGCTGGCGGTGATCGCTAGCCACGGCGACCGTGGCTGGTGGGCGATCACCATGGCGTGGCTGGGGTGCCCAGCGGGCTGCCAAGGGCAGCCCTAGGCGGCTGCCAAGGACAGCCGCGAGCCCCACGCGGGAGGCTCGACCGAACAGCCCGTGTTCGCCGCGGTTAGGGTTTGTTTGGTTGGGCTATCCCCGTGGAGGTTCGTGGCGGATTTCCGGCAACCGGGATTTCGATTGGAGTTGTCGTTCCGCAATTTGACAACCTCGGATATTCGATCTCCAAAGGATTTCGGTCGGAATTAATTAGATAATTTAATTATTTAAATTTATTAATTCCGGGATATCGATTTCCAACAAGGACCGGGGGTCGATCATCCCCATGATCGAGCCCATGCGATCGATGGGGAGAGAGGGGGCGACGCGCCCTCGACTGTGGGCTGCCGCCGGCTGGTGGTGGTGTTGGAGTAGTATACTTAAAGTCTAGATTTTAGTATTCTGAACTCCTTGTACACTTTCATTTACCTATTAATAATGAACATTCATTTGCTTTTAATTATTGTTAATTAAATATATGCAAATCATAGTCCTGGATTTTATACGTTGTAGTTAGTATGGTGTGTCGGGCCCACACAGAAGATCATACTATCGGTTACTCGTATTTAATCGTACAGATGCTCACGACCTGGATGGACACGGACCAATCCATCGGTATAGTCGCTGTGTGAGAGAGAAAATAATTTGTCTTAATTATTTTATCACACTTGTACACTTGGTGTATTGAGCGGATCGAATGAGACTTATCAATTAGGTTTGCTCGGCGATAATTGATTTAAGACTCAGTGTATTTTATTCTTAATTCCCGATACAATTGCGGGTGTGTATATTTAATATAAGTGACTTTGATTTTCTAAAGGAATTGACCGGTTTAATTATTGGGTCAATTACCGGTTAAGTTGGGTCACTATATTTTATATATGACATGCCGTGAATACTTGACGGGAAAGTGTATCCCGTAAGGGTTGATTATATCCCCGAGATGAGTTCATAAGGAATTATTATGTAAACCCTGCAGGTGGACTTGTTCCGCATAATAATTAAGGTTGAATAGTACTAGTCTCGGATATAAGAGATGAATAAATTAATTAGCAATAAATTAATTTTATTCATGGATATTTATATCTTAAATACAAGGAATAAATAATACTACCGGAGAAATATTATTTGATATAATATGGTTTAATATTGGGAGTGCAATTAATTTTATATAGTGGAAAATAGAATTAATTAATAATAGTAAGGATTAATAGATTTGGGCTTGGGCTCAATTTAATCACTATTATTGGAAGCCCAATATTCCACCTCCTTAAGATCCCTTACGTAGCCTATAAAAGCACTACATGGTCTTCTCTATTCTCATAACTTGAAGATCACAATTCTAGAGAGAGAAAGTAGAGAGGGAGATCCATGGAGTTCGGAAGATCGTCGCCCACACGACGTTCGAGCTAGTGCAAGGAATACGTGGGAAGATCTCAAGGTCTTCAAATTGAGTTCTTCGTTTTTCCGAACAACGAGAACGAGGTAAATCGTAAAACCTTCTTTATGATTTTATCGTTTAATTATCGTAAAATTATCATGAACCAAGATCCGAAACACGCGACCCATGACGAGGACGAACCGGGCGGTGGTGGTCGAAGACCACCGGACCGCCGGCGGCTCGTCGGCTCGATCGGGGATGGGTCGAGAGGGCGAGAGCCTCGGCGGGGCGCCGAGGGCTCGATCAAACCCTAGCTGGACGCCACAGCCCGCGCGGCTCGATCCCCGCTCATGCGGTGCGATCGCCGCTCGCGCGGTGCACCAGCCGCTCGCGCGGCGGCGGTGCTGGCGGTGATCGCTAGCCACGGCGACCGTGGCTGGTGGGCGATCACCATGGCGTGGATGGGGTGCCCAGCGGGCTGCCAAGGGCAGCCCTAGGCGGCTGCCAAGGACAGCCGCGAGCCCCACGCGGGAGGCTCGACCGAACAGCCCGTGTTCGCCGCGGTTAGGGTTTGTTTGGTTGGGCTATCCCCGTGGAGGTTCGTGGCGGATTTCCGGCAACCGGGATTTCGATTGGAGTTGTCGTTCCGCAATTTGACAACCTCAGATATTCGATCTCCAAAGGATTTCGGTCGGAATTAATTAGATAATTTAATTATTTAAATTTATTAATTCCGGGATATCGATTTCCAACAAGGACCGGGGGTCGATCATCCCCATGATCGACCCCATGCGATCGATGGGGAGAGAGGGGGCGACGCGCCCTCGACTGTGGGCTGCCGCCGGCTGGTGGTGGTGTTGGAGTAGTATACTTAAAGTTTAGATTTTAGTATTCTGAACTCCTTGTACACTTTCATTTACCTATTAATAATGAACATTCATTTGCTTTTAATTATTGTTAATTAAATATATGCAAATCATAGTCCTGGATTTTATACGTTGTAGTTAGTATGGTGTGTCGGGCCCACACAGAAGATCATACTATCGGTTACTCGTATTTAATCGAACAGATGCTCACGACCTGGATGGACACGGACCAATCCATCGGTATAGTCGCTGTGTGAGAGAGAAAATAATTTGTCTTAATTATTTTATCACACTTGTACACTTGGTGTATTGAGCGGATCGAATGAGACTTATCAATTAGGTTTGCTCGGCGATAATTGATTTAAGACTCAGTGTATTTTATTCTTAATTCCCGATACAATTGCGGGTGTGTATATTTAATATAAGTGACTTTGATTTTCTAAAGGAATTGACCGGTTTAATTATTGGGTCAATTACCGGTTAAGTTGGGTCACTATATTTTATATATGACATGCCGTGAATACTTGACGGGAAAGTGTATCCCGTAAGGGTTGATTATATCCCCGAGATGAGTTCATAAGGAATTATTATGTAAACCCTGCAGGTGGACTTGTTCCGCATAATAATTAAGGTTGAATAGTACTAGTCTCGGATATAAGAGATGAATAAATTAATTAGAAATAAATTAATTTTATTCATGGATATTTATATCTTAAATACAAGGAATAAATAATACTACCGGAGAAATATTATTTGATATAATATGGTTTAATATTGGGAGTGCAATTAATTTTATATAGTGGAAAATAGAATTAATTAATAATAGTAAGGATTAATAGATTTGGGCTTGGGCTCAATTTAATCACTATTATTGGAAGCCCAATATTCCACCTCCTTAAGATCCCTTACGTAGCCTATAAAAGCACTACATGGTCTTCTCTATTCTCATAACTTGAAGATCACAATTCTAGAGAGAGAAAGTAGAGAGGGAGATCCATGGAGTTCGGAAGATCGTCGCCCACACGACGTTCGAGCTAGTGCAAGGAATACGTGGGAAGATCTCAAGGTCTTCAAATTGAGTTCTTCGTTTTTCCGAACAACGAGAACGAGGTAAATCGTAAAACCTTCTTTATGATTTTATCGTTTAATTATCGTAAAATTATCATGAACCAAGATCCGAAACACGCGACCCATGACGAGGACGAACCGGGCGGTGGTGGTCGAAGACCACCGGACCGCCGGCGGCTCGTCGGCTCGATCGGGGATGGGTCGAGAGGGCGAGAGCCTCGGCGGGGCGCCGAGGGCTCGATCAAACCCTAGCTGGACGCCACAGCCCGCGCGGCTCGATCCCCGCTCATGCGGTGCGATCGCCGCTCGCGCGGTGCACCAGCCGCTCGCGCGGCGGCGGTGCTGGCGGTGATCGCTAGCCACGGCGACCGTGGCTGGTGGGCGATCACCATGGCGTGGCTGGGGTGCCCAGCGGGCTGCCAAGGGCAGCCCTAGGCGGCTGCCAAGGACAGCCGCGAGCCCCACGCGGGAGGCTCGACCGAACAGCCCGTGTTCGCCGCGGTTAGGGTTTGTTTGGTTGGGCTATCCCCGTGGAGGTTCGTGGCGGATTTCCGGCAACCGGGATTTCGATTGGAGTTGTCGTTCCGCAATTTGACAACCTCGGATATTCGATCTCCAAAGGATTTCGGTCGGAATTAATTAGATAATTTAATTATTTAAATTTATTAATTCCGGGATATCGATTTCCAACAAGGACCGGGGGTCGATCATCCCCATGATCGACCCCATGCGATCGATGGGGAGAGAGGGGGCGACGCGCCCTCGACTGTGGGCTGCCGCCGGCTGGTGGTGGTGTTGGAGTAGTATACTTAAAGTCTAGATTTTAGTATTCTGAACTCCTTGTACACTTTCATTTACCTATTAATAATGAACATTCATTTGCTTTTAATTATTGTTAATTAAATATATGCAAATCATAGTCCTGGATTTTATACGTTGTAGTTAGTATGGTGTGTCGGGCCCACACAGAAGATCATACTATCGGTTACTCGTATTTAATCGTACAGATGCTCACGACCTGGATGGACACGGACCAATCCATCGGTATAGTCGCTGTGTGAGAGAGAAAATAATTTGTCTTAATTATTTTATCACACTTGTACACTTGGTGTATTGAGCGGATCGAATGAGACTTATCAATTAGGTTTGCTCGGCGATAATTGATTTAAGACTCAGTGTATTTTATTCTTAATTCCCGATACAATTGCGGGTGTGTATATTTAATATAAGTGACTTTGATTTTCTAAAGGAATTGACCGGTTTAATTATTGGGTCAATTACCGGTTAAGTTGGGTCACTATATTTTATATATGACATGCCGTGAATACTTGACGGGAAAGTGTATCCCGTAAGGGTTGATTATATCCCCGAGATGAGTTCATAAGGAATTATTATGTAAACCCTGCAGGTGGACTTGTTCCGCATAATAATTAAGGTTGAATAGTACTAGTCTCGGATATAAGAGATGAATAAATTAATTAGCAATAAATTAATTTTATTCATGGATATTTATATCTTAAATACAAGGAATAAATAATACTACCGGAGAAATATTATTTGATATAATATGGTTTAATATTGGGAGTGCAATTAATTTTATATAGTGGAAAATAGAATTAATTAATAATAGTAAGGATTAATAGATTTGGGCTTGGGCTCAATTTAATCACTATTATTGGAAGCCCAATATTCCACCTCCTTAAGATCCCTTACGTAGCCTATAAAAGCACTACATGGTCTTCTCTATTCTCATAACTTGAAGATCACAATTCTAGAGAGAGAAAGTAGAGAGGGAGATCCATGGAGTTCGGAAGATCGTCGCCCACACGACGTTCGAGCTAGTGCAAGGAATACGTGGGAAGATCTCAAGGTCTTCAAATTGAGTTCTTCGTTTTTCCGAACAACGAGAACGAGGTAAATCGTAAAACCTTCTTTATGATTTTATCGTTTAATTATCGTAAAATTATCATGAACCAAGATCCGAAACACGCGACCCATGACGAGGACGAACCGGGCGGTGGTGGTCGAAGACCACCGGACCGCCGGCGGCTCGTCGGCTCGATCGGGGATGGGTCGAGAGGGCGAGAGCCTCGGCGGGGCGCCGAGGGCTCGATCAAACCCTAGCTGGACGCCACAGCCCGCGCGGCTCGATCCCCGCTCATGCGGTGCGATCGCCGCTCGCGCGGTGCACCAGCCGCTCGCGCGGCGGCGGTGCTGGCGGTGATCGCTAGCCACGGCGACCGTGGCTGGTGGGCGATCACCATGGCGTGGATGGGGTGCCCAGCGGGCTGCCAAGGGCAGCCCTAGGCGGCTGCCAAGGACAGCCGCGAGCCCCACGCGGGAGGCTCGACCGAACAGCCCGTGTTCGCCGCGGTTAGGGTTTGTTTGGTTGGGCTATCCCCGTGGAGGTTCGTGGCGGATTTCCGGCAACCGGGATTTCGATTGGAGTTGTCGTTCCGCAATTTGACAACCTCGGATATTCGATCTCCAAAGGATTTCGGTCGGAATTAATTAGATAATTTAATTATTTAAATTTATTAATTCCGGGATATCGATTTCCAACAAGGACCGGGGGTCGATCATCCCCATGATCGACCCCATGCGATCGATGGGGAGAGAGGGGGCGACGCGCCCTCGACTGTGGGCTGCCGCCGGCTGGTGGTGGTGTTGGAGTAGTATACTTAAAGTTTAGATTTTAGTATTCTGAACTCCTTGTACACTTTCATTTACCTATTAATAATGAACATTCATTTGCTTTTAATTATTGTTAATTAAATATATGCAAATCATAGTCCTGGATTTTATACGTTGTAGTTAGTATGGTGTGTCGGGCCCACACAGAAGATCATACTATCGGTTACTCGTATTTAATCGAACAGATGCTCACGACCTGGATGGACACGGACCAATCCATCGGTATAGTCGCTGTGTGAGAGAGAAAATAATTTGTCTTAATTATTTTATCACACTTGTACACTTGGTGTATTGAGCGGATCGAATGAGACTTATCAATTAGGTTTGCTCGGCGATAATTGATTTAAGACTCAGTGTATTTTATTCTTTATTCCCGATACAATTGCGGGTGTGTATATTTAATATAAGTGACTTTGATTTTCTAAAGGAATTGACCGGTTTAATTATTGGGTCAATTACCGGTTAAGTTGGGTCACTATATTTTATATATGGCATGCCGTGAATTCTTGACGGGACAGTGTATCCCGGAAGGGTTTATAATATCCCCGAGATGAGCTCATAAGGATTTATTATGTAAACCTCGCGAGTGGATTTGTTCCGCATAATAAATAAGGTTGAGTGGTACTAGTCTCGGATATAAGAGATGAATAAATTTATTAAGCAATAAATAAATTTTATTCATGGATATTTATATCTTAAATACACGGAATAAATAATACTACCGGAGAAATATTATTTGGATATAATATGGTTTAATATTGGGAGTGCAATTAATTTATATAGTGGAAAATAAATAAATTAATATTGATAAGGATTAATGGACTTGGGCATGAACTCAATTTAATCATCATTATTGGAAGCCAAATATTCCACCTCCTTTAGATCCCCTACGTAGCCTATAAAAGCACTACATGGCCTTCATAAATCATAAGACAAGAATATCAATACTTGATAGTTCTAGAGAGTTGAAGGAGATCCATAGGAGTTCGATAGATCGTCGCCCACCCGACGTTCGAACGGAGTGCAAGGAATACGTGGGAAGATTCAAAGGTCATCTTGATTTCGTTTCTCCGAACAACGAATCGAAGGTATAATATCTAAACACCCTTGATATTATTTGATTTGGATTATCGTGAAATACCGTAGAACGCAAGATCCGAAGATCGAACCCGGATTAGACGAACGATCACGCGGTGGTGGCAAAGCCACCGGACCGCGTGGGATCGCCCGCCTAGGGTTCGGCGTGCATGGGAGCCCTCGGCTTCGGCCGAGGGGGCGATCAACGCCTAGGGCGTGATCGCCGGGCGGGCGGCTGGTGCGCCCGCAGCGGCTCGTCAATCGAGCCGCTCCTCCACGGCGGGCAGCAGGTCGCCGGACCTGTTGCCGGGGGCTGCCGGATGCAGCCCCAGCGATCGCCCATGCGATCGATGCAAATCGATCGCGAGCCCCGCGTGCAGGGGCTCGGGCTGGGCGTGCGCGCGGCTTCGGCCGCGTCGTGCGTTCGGCTCATGCTCCGGCTCGTACGTGGTGCTCGCGTGATCTCCGGCGAAGGGTTTTTGATCGGGCTATGGTTTCCGCAATTTTAATAGCCCGGGATATCGAATTCCAACAACTGGTATCAGAGCGTGGTTTACGTTCGCGGTATTTTCGATAAAATTGTTCTACCTTGCAGGGTTTCCGACTATTATGGCTTAATTTATTATTCGTTTAATTTTTTTTTTGTCATGATTGTTGGTTTAATTAAACTCTCGGACATGTCGAGATTCGTTTTTGGTGGTGAATGCTTGTAATAGTAAAAATTCGGGGGTTGACCGAATTTAGGTTTATTATTATTGTTCTATCTTTTTCCGGAAATTGTATAGGGTCGATTTTCATGTATAGAATTGATACCGGATAGTGTAAAATTAATTTGTAATTTATTTTGCGTTGGATCGATGCCGAAACGACCGCCGGAGAAGACGTGTGACGAAGGTGATGATCGTGAGGGAGAGGACAAGGATCGACCATCCCCATGGTCGATCCATGAGGATCGATCGACCATTGGAGGGGCCGCCGGCGTTGGTGGCCGGCCACCTCCTAGGCGTGGGTCGAGGGTGGCGCGGGGATCCCCACCCCGTGCTATCCCGGTCCGGAGATTTACTTTCCTAATTGATTCGGGTTTTTCCTAATTGAGTATTCCTATTTTTGGGAACTCTCATGGATTAGGAAAAGAATCAATTTGGAATTAATTAGGATTCCTAATTGATTATTTCTATTTTATGGAAATATTCATGGATTAGGAATCTAATTAATTTGGAAAGTAGAAGAGTCCTAAATTATTTTATTTCCTTATTTCATTATGGAAATCATCTAGAATATTCCAAGTGGGTCTTGGATAGATTATTCTAGAGATTTAATGAAGTAGAAAGGGAAAATAAAATAAATAAAAATATTAATAATAATTAATTTTATTTTTAATTTATTCGATTGACTTAATTATTATTAATTAAGTATCTTTTGGATTTATTAAAAATAAATAGATTTAAATATTGGAAATTAATATTCTCGTCACATGGAGCATTCAAGAACGAAGACTGAAGACTAGAAGATGCGTACGGAGATGGAGTAAAGCCATAATAGTCGGAAAATAATATTCTAGTATTATTTTGACTATGTGATATTACTATGTGCTTTATTAGTTGTATGCATGCTATATGTGTTTACTTTATGCACTAGATACCGTATCCCTTTGTTATAAAAAGCTAAGTGGGAGAGGGTATGGAAACATACCCATGGTCTCCATTGCTGCTCTCTTGGTGACTTTTATAAACTTTTGAAGTTTATATAGACAAGTCATTAGAGGAGAGTTCTTGTAATTCCTCTTACGAGAAACATTGATTAAGTTCATCAAACAATGCCTAATTTGTCTTTCCAAAACTGATTTCAAGTCGACTCATTATTACCCCGGGGAGTGGAATGGAGCCAGAGCCACTTGGTCATGTCGAGGACACAAATTAGAGACCTTCGTACCATCCTTTTAAAGGTGGATCGATTGTCTGCTCGGCTCCCTCATTTATGAGAGATAGGGATGTTCGCATGGTGAATCACTGGTTAGAAACTTCGAGTTTCACTTATGATTCTCCGCGTCTTGATTTACAAGATCGAATGGATCAAGTAATTGGATTTCAATTATATAAGTCTTTTGGTATAGTAAACGTCCACACGAACGTGGCTTGCTATACTGAATGGGATTTTGGAATAATTGATGTAGACAGTTATAGGGAATTGTGAAGGATTGCGAGTTGTCGTAAACGTCCACACGAACGTGGCTTGCGGTGACGTAGCAATTCTAAACGATTCACCTTAGTACTGAGTAATGGTTTACACTTAGGTACGCTTTATAGTATTCTTCCCAACGAAGAAATCTGGACATTGTCCAGACTGTTGAGCCTTCCGAATTCCTTGCACTCTGTTCACAATTATAGCGTTACTTCGTTGGGAAAAATACTATAAAGCGTACATAAGTGTAAACCATTACTCAGTACTAAGGTGAATCGTTTAGAATTGCTACGTCACCGCAAGCCACGTTCGTGTGGACGTTTACGACAACTCGCAATCCTTCACAACTCCCTATAACTATCTACATCAATCGTTCTAAAATCCCATTCAGTATAGCAAGCCACGTTCGTGTGGACGTTTACTATACCAAAAGACTTATACAATTGAAATCCAATTACTTGATCCATTAGATTTTGTAAATCAAGACGTGGAGAATCATAAGTGAAACTCGAAGTTTCTAACCACTGATTCACCATGCGAACAACCCTATCTCTCATAAATGAGGGAGCCGAGCAGACAATCGATCCATCTTCAGAAGAATGGTACGAAGGTCTCTAATTTGTGTCCTTGACATGACCAAGTGGCTCTGGCTCCATTCCACTCCCCGGGGTAAAAATGAGTCGACTTGAAATCAGTTTTGGAAAGACAAATTAGGCATTGTTTGATGAACTTAATAAATGTTTCTCGTAAAAGGAATTACAAGAACTCTCCTCCAATGACCTATCTATATAAACTTCAAAAGTTTATAAAGGTCACCAAGAGAGCAGTAATGGAGACCATGGGTATGTTTCCATACCCTCTCCCACTTAGCTTTTTACAATAAAGGGATACGCTATCTAGTGCATAAAAGTAAACACATAT